>OZ020509.1:1495833-2841666 GCA_963971375.1 Platycheirus rosarum | reverse complement strand
ATCGATCGCAAATGTATTTCTGAGCACCAGACGAACATGAAAAAGGACAGGCGCAAATTCCCAAAATAATTCCACTCAAATTCAAAAAGAACAAGAAGAGAAAAAGAAATACAAAATAGGCGGAGTTTTATTAAAGTAGAAAGTAGATGCAGATATTGGGGTGTGTGTGTGTGGATTTAACGAGATTGTTTGTGAATATGAGTTAACATACAGCCCATGTTGTTGGTGCTGCCATCAATGTTATCTTATGACGTTATCACGTAAATTTATTGTCCGTAAACCGACTTTTTCAGACAAACCAACTCTTTTTTAAAGTATCTGGTGGTCCATCTGTTCTCGACATGGCTAAATAGCTGTTTTCTGACAAGACGGTTGTTTTAAACAGCAGCCTTGAAAACAGAGTGACGCCGCTGGATCTAGGAAGCCAAATTAATTCTGCATATCAACATTTTGAATAACTTTTTTTTCTAATTGAAATTAATTTTTGAAATATTTTTTTAAAGAATCAATTTTTTTAATAAATAAATTAATAAACTACATACCAAAATAAAAAATAAAAATAAAAAACCGGGCTTTCTTAAAATCCGTCCAATATGATTAAGCACATAAGAGCAAGTATGTGCGACATTGTCGTGCCCATATTTTGTTTATATATACATATTTATAAATGTAGACATATTTAAAACTATCACTAATTTATAAGATACTGTATCTTAATGTATATAGCAAATCGATGAAATGAAATAAATAAATAAAAAATTAAATTAAAAAGAAGAAATGTATGCCTACGTGCAATTGGTCGGTAGTTTGAAGGGAAGCCTTTTTTATATACGGTCTGGACAAATGAAGTTTTCAATCTTGTCGGTTAGAAACTTGTAGAATAAAACAGATGGAAAAGCCTACTTAGTGGTTTTGCCAGAGGAAAAAATAACTTCTTTCGAACTATGAGACGCAGCGGATTTGTTTACATTGAAATCCTTAAGCTCTCTTCCGACTTAACGAGTACGAAAGAGGGTGTATCACATAAAGCCATAAACGTGCTCTAGCTCAGGACGAGAACCACTTCGCTCTGTGGTAGCATGGAATAAGTGTCTCTAATAAATCGGATTTTGCTTAGGAGGTGTCATTGGAAACTAGTGTCAGAACAAAAACGTAGCAGAGTTTGGTAAGATTTTTGAAAACCCCAAAAATATTTACTTCTTTGGGACATTATGATCTAGTGTTGTTGTAAGCCCATTTTTAATTCCACGTGCTATATTTTTAATTCACATTCAATGGTTGATTTTGTTGTTGTTAATTTTTTTTTAATTAAATATTTGAATCAACATTTGTACAATATACCGCATGCTGTGTAAATTGAGCATAAAAGAATTTTTAAAACAATACAACATTTATTAAAATAAAAATACCACCGTCGTCGTCGGAACCTTCGTCACTTGTGTCCTCAAATAAGTAAAATATACGTTTTTTTTATTTAACGTACTTAATCTTAAATTCCTACCTTTGTCCCAATTTTTTCCTTTGTAAAACAAAAAGGTCATACATTAAAATTGCTTTTGTAGGTAAGTTTGCTTGTGACATTGATATGGGATGTTTAATTTCCTTTAATATCGATTAAAATGTCTGCTGGTTACATAATTGCTTATTTCTATTTTTATGCTTTTTTTATCATATCCAATCTAAAATAAAGCACGCAAAGGATACTCCAGGATGTTGGATATATAAGAGCAAAAAAATAACGACATTATGCTTGCTGATGCACAATTTTCAGTGCACGTTATGTGCGGGAACAAAATATCGTAGCTCTGGAGTGGCAATAGCAAGCTGTGAATGTGAAGAGAAATCTTAATTTACTTTCAAATTGAAATTGCACGTTTCAGAGCAAAGAGTTTAGTTCAGGTATTAGAAATTATGCGAAAAAGGAGTTTTTATAGGTCAAGTGGGAATTGGGGACGTGCAATTGGTTTTTGAAATAATAAGCCAGACGCGAAAATTATTATAAGGATAAATGAGTTTCTATAGAATGTTCGTTCCTTTTTATTTTATTAATTTGTATTATTGGCATTTATTGCAAAAATTTATTTATTGAAGAAAAATGTTGACTTAGTTTTCATATATATTAAATTTAGAACTAATTTAGAATCCTAAAAACGGTATAGCTTTCAATGCTTAACCGCTTACAACCATAATTGACATTAAAAATTATATGTAGTCCAAGTAATGTTGCTTTAAATTATTTTTGAATGAAGGTTATGAAGTTGACTGCATTTACACTGACTTCTCAAAAGCATTTGATCAACTAAGCCACGAACTAATCTTGTTTAAGCTAAAAGCTTATGTATCTTAGCTTGGATCAAGTCATACCTTGAGAATAGATCCTACCAGGTAAAATTTAGAAATTGTCTGTCAGATCCCTTCGTGGCTCACTCTGGAGTACCTCAAGGAAGCCACTTTGGTCCATTATTATTCATTTTGGCTATAAATGATGTTACATCATGCATTCAGTCAAGTGACATTCTCATATTTGCTGATGACATGAAGATTTTCAAGATAATAAAGTCTAGCGATGACCGTATTCTTCTGCAGGCAGATATTGATAACTTTAGTATTTGGTGCTGAAAAAGTGGTATTTCCCTTAACCCTGTAAAATGTCAGACGATTAACTTCTCTAGAAAACGTATCGTAAGTACATTCGATTATCATGTTTTGCAGCACAAACTCTGCCGCGTCTTCAGTTTTAAGGATTTGGGTGTCCATTTTAGCTCCAACTTAGAATTTACTCAACACGTTAACTTTATAGTGAATAAAGCTAGCTCTATGCTTGGATTCATAAAACGCTGGGCAAAGAAATTTAATGATCCATATGTGACTCTTTCCTTGTGCAATTGCTTCACAGGTATGGACTCCTTATTACAAAATTCATAAGAGCCGAATTGAAGCAATCCAACATAATTTTATTCGTTTTGCCCTGAAGGGTCTACCTTGGAATGATCCTTTTAATCTTCCATCTTATGAACATCGAATCCAGCTTCTTCAGATGCAAACCCTTCACCAAAGGCGTGTTAATAACCATTTAATATTTCTTCATCAACTTATAAAGGGTTGTATTGGGTTAAATTACCATGGAAGATCTTATCACCTGCGTGGATCGGAACTTCTGCATGTTGACTTTCATAGAACAAACTATGGCAAATATGAAGCTCTAAGCCGTATGAGCAGACTTTTTAATCTTAACGCTTCACTAATGGATTTTAACTTAAGTAAAGTGGGATTAAAATCCTTATTTCGAACCAGTGCTCCAATGTCGTGATTGTTTTGTTTAATGTTTTAATTATGTATATAATTCGCATGATTTATTTTATACTTTGTGCATGTGTTAGGCTAGCTGCGTTTTATTTTATTTTAGTTTTGTTTTGTTTAAGTTTTTTTTATGATGAGCCTCTGATTGTAAAAATAAGCTTGCTTTAAGCTTACTACATCAAAGAATCTGAAGTGGAAAAAAAATTACGGTTTTTTTATTTTAAATAAAAAAAAAAAAAACTTAAGCAAACTTAAGTACAAAAATAACTTACATTTAAAAACAATATTTAAAAAAATCCACTAACCGGTTATAAAATGTTGTTCAACAGATTTTTTTTTCGAAAATATTTTAATTTAATTTTGGCTACATACGTCTTCCTGAACGTAAAAAATGATTGTAATCGGTTAACTAGTTTTCGAGATAATGGAATAAAATAAAGTGGAAGGTCTTTTATGTGCTTCTTTGCAATTTTAAATTTTTTGGATTTTTGAAAAAGTTTTTTGAAAAACGTTTACTTAAACTGTTCTTACGATCATATTTTTTCACACTCTTAAAAGAAATAAAAAGGCGTTTATTTTTTTGTTTTTTTGAAAACTATTTTACCTACTTTTTTCGAACAATCAAAACTTATAAATAATATATATATATATAATAATATATTTCTATTTTTATTCGACGATGTGACCGCACATAAGAGCAAGTACGTGTGATTCAGTCGTGTATTTTTACTTGCGATTATAGGGACTATAAGACAAGTTATGCATTCGTAAAAAAAAAAAATTCTAACAATCAAACATGATATTACGATGATAGAGAAGTCAAAAAAAGTGGGTCCGGAAATTCCGTCCGTCTGTCTTTCTGTCTGTCTGTCTGTCTGTCTGTCTGTCTGTCCGTATCGATATCTACAGCCTAAACGGTTGGGCCGATTTGATTCAAACTTGGTATATAGTATTTTTAGACTGCTCTACCCGACAGTTTTTGGAATTGGCATTCTAGCTCCAAAAACGGTACCTGCCATATAACTTTTATTAAAAAACTTATTTTTCTCGAAAACGGCTCCTACGATTTTGATTAAACTTTCAGAATGATGTTTTCTGTGCAAAATCTATCTTTTAATTTTAATGGATTTTTCAGAAAAAGTCTTATAACGGTACCTCCCATATGACCGGTTTTTTAAAATCAGACTTTCTCGTTAACTAATTTACGGATTTTGATGCAATTTTCAAAATATGTAGTGTTTTACGATTTAAATAATATTGCTTATCAAAATTTTCAAAAACATTTTTTTTTAAATTTTTATAATTTTTTTAAAAAAATATTTTGTTTTTTGAATATTTTGAAAACGGATATATAGATTTTTTTTTAAATTTTTCTCCTAGTATAAACTATAGATTTCTTAAAAATGACATACTAAAAAAAATTTTAAAATATGTTTTCGAAAAGTTTTTCAAAAAAAAACATTTTTTTGAAAAAACTGGTCGAACGATTTTGAAATGAAAAATTCATAAAATAGAAAACAGCAAAAGAAATAAGATGGCTTACAACATTTTTTCCAAAAAACGTTATGAGTAGTGTTTTTTTGAATTCATAAATTTTTTTCCCCAACATTTTATTTCATATTGCTCGGCTAAGCCCTAGCCAAGCCATTAGTCAAATAAAAGAAAGTGACAACCTACATTACATACATACTTACGTATTTTAAAGTATTTTTCATCATTATAAAAGCACAGAATAAATAAGGAAGCCTTTGATAAACACACAAAAACAACTAACAAATAAAAAAAACTATTCGATTACTACTGAATGCAAAAATTTCAATCGAGAAAACAAAAGTTTACACCTTCCTATAAATAAACAAAACCACTGTGTTAACTTTTAATATTGTCTCTATACCTACTGGCTTAACAGTAGTTGGAACACGTATCTTAATTTTAGTACCTACCTTCCTTCCAACCTTATTATAGGTACCTAAATCCTTTATAAATTCCATTGGTCCCATATTGGGACGTATAAAGGTCCCTTTACCTAGCATTATTGCCATACTACTGATTCCGACGAATCTTTATGCCAGTTGTTCAAATTTTTCCATACCAAAATGAAAATTTAACTGAAAAAAGTCCTTTGTATCTTTCTATTAGCAAATTATATTATAAACAGTAAGCAGCAAGTGGAAAGATAATACTTCACTAAAAAACTGCAAAAGCTAACAATCCTATATATTTATGTGTTTATCCCTTTGTCGTGACGCATGTTCGTTCGAGCTTCACCCCAAAACGATTCTAAGGAAGTTGCACGTCATACAAAAAATATTAAAATAAAATCTTTGTCAAAAAGACGCCTGCACTTAAAAAGGATTAGCACATAAGGGCAAGTACGTGCGACCCAGTCGTGCCTTTTATTTGTATTGTTCATCGACGAATGAAAACTGATTAAAATAATATATCAGAACCACAATCTTTATTAACGTTTCTTATACAGCGTTTTCGTCGGTTTTTAGTTCGACCTAAAGGCTAATATGTCAACATAATAGAAAGATGTTACAATGCGCAAAATTGAGGTCATTGTATCCACATACATCACTTTGCATCTAAATGTTAAAAAAAGTTTTACGTATGTATAATTTTATTCCAATTAAGAAATAAATAAACATATTTAGGGAAAGGTACAAATACTGGGTAACCTACCTGTCACTTGGAGAATTTTGTGTCAAAGAATTAACCAAAAGTACTGGTTTACTTCAGTTCAACTAGCAAAATCGCTTCTTTGTGAGCCGTACAAACTGTCACTTGTAGGGACACGGCGATCAAATAAGAAGGAAATACCAAAAGAAATGATGAAATCCAGGACCCGGCGATGTGGAACGTCAATGTTTTGGTACGACAAAGAATTGATACTTCTGTCATATAAGCCAAAGCCGAATAAAATGGTTTATTTATTATCGTCTTGCAATGAGAAAGGGACCGTTAATACTATCACTGGCAAACCTAACATGATTGAGTTCTATATACAGGGTGGCACACCAATTGTGCTACAAAAATAAAACGTAATAACTTTTTTTCTGTGTGAGTAATCGGCTTATTTTTTTTTTTATTTTGTAGGTTACTATTTAGATTTATAAAAATGGATGCTTGGGATACGGAGAAAAGAATTTGGATAGTGCAACGGTACCATGCTTTGCAGTCCGTCATTTCCGTCCAAAGGGAATTTAGGCGGGAGTTTGGCGGTAATCCCCCGAGTAGATGGACCATTATGAGGTTTGTAAACATGTTTGCCGAATCTGGAAGCATCGCACGAAGGCCGTACCATCGAGATGCCAATGTTCGGGTTCAGGATACAATCGCAGCAGTAGCATCTGCAATACAGGCCAATCCGAGCGTTTCGACCCGAAACTTATCGGGGCAAATTGGAATTAGTAGACGGTCATTACAACGGATACTTCATGACGATTTAAACTTGTTTCCGTACAAAGTCCAAATTACTAGCAAGTTAAACCCTCAGGATTTGCCTCTTCGCCTGGAATTTTGCCAAAAAATGATATCAATGGCCGAAGAAGACAACACATTGATCAATTGTTTGTTCATGTCTGATGAGGCTCATTTTGATCTTAACGGCAATGTAAACAAGCAAAATTGCCGTATATGGAATGAGTCTAATCCAGAAATGCTCCATGAGACGGAACTGCACCCAGAACGAGTCACTGTGTGGTGCGCAGTTTCATCAAGGTGTATTGTCGGGCCGTACTTCTTTGAAGAAAACGGTGTAACCGTTACTGTCAATGGGGACCGTTATTTAAAGATGTTGAAGGAGTTTTTTTACCCAGAACTGCGCCGAAGACGTATACCATTCAACAGCGTTTGGTTTCAGCAAGATGGAGCAACTGCACATATAGCCAGACCAGTTATGGCGGAGCTAAACAAAAAAATCGCAAACAAATTAATTTCTAGGAACTCCACTCTTCGCTGGCCCCCAAGGTCACCTGACCTGACTGCACCAGACTTCTTTTTATGGGGTTATGTCAAGCAAGAGGTGTATAAAACGAAACCCAGGAATTTAACTGAATTAAAGCAGTCCATAACGACAATAATTGAGGCGATCCCAACTTCAACTCTTCAGGCTGCAATAAATAATTTTTGACCAGTTGCCGCATATGCGTGGGAGAGCGTGTAGGTCATTTGCGGTCTATAATCTTTAAAAACAACTAACTATTTAAAATAAAATTTAATTTTCTAACCAATACAAAAAAATAAATGAAATACATCGATTAAAAAAAAAGTTATTTGAATTTCTTATTGTAGCACAATTGGTGTGCCACCCTGTATTACAGTGACAACTGTGGGCTTTCCGCCGTTATACAGCTTCCCAGATCAACGATTCACCTTTAAGGCGGGGATGACACCATGCCGCGTCAAAGTTAGTACTTAATGGAACAATGCTTAAAATCTATGCATGGGTTCCTTATCTGGTTGATGGATGGATCGACAAAACAAATATTAATTTAGTTTGTATAAGGCCACAAGCTGTTTGCATTTTAATTTCTAGTAAAAATCTTCGGAAGGCCTTATAAAGGCCATTTTATACCTTTATCTACAAGCCTTGTATAGAGCTTTCCAAACTTAATTAAAAAGGCCTTATAGCAGCTATTTTTTTAATTGTCAAAGTTTGAACTATGTGGCTATTTAAAAAAAAAATGGAAAAATTGGACCTTGTACATCAAGCTTAATTCTTATAGTTGAGAAAAATTAAATCAAAGGTGAATTGCTTTAAACAATACACTTCACGTTACTATTTAATTTTATTTCTGTAACACTTAAGAAATTATTTCTGTTAATTACTTCTTTTCTGGTTTAAGAAATTCAGTTTTTACTTCTGTTATTTTATTTATAACATATTTTATTTATAATAAATAGAAAGCAGCAGATTAATTAAGTTTGTTTGTAAAGTCCTTGGTTGTTTGGCAAGCCTTACAAAAGCTGTTTTGAATTGACTTGTCGTGGGAAGCCTTATAGCAGCTATTATTTGTTTAATTTTCCGTAAACATCTTTGAAAATAAACCACTGAGATGATTATCCTCTGCGACATGCTAAATGGAAGAAAGTTTATTGGCAATGTGACGTCTTCCACAACATTTGAAATAAAAAAATGCAGACCAGCAGTCGAGGTTATCAGAATTCTTTTGCAGCGTAATTTCGTCAAAATGCAGTGATATTTTGATGACTTGAAATTGAAAGTTAACTTCGAAAAATGTGGAACTATTTTGCTTAGTTTTTAATAAACGAAAAAGAATTGGCCCAATCTAGTGATTGCTGCGAAATGGGCGGGAAAGTGTTGGTAGTACCTTGGTTTCTGGATAGATCAGTATTTATCAAGACACCTGTGAGGGGGGGGGGGGGGGTAGCGAGTGGTTTTCCCCGGGGCCCGTAGTTCTTCGAGGGCCCGATGTTCTTCGAAACGACATGGAAATTACTATAAATACTTAAATTTTTCTTAAAAAACGGGGGCCCGTACATGGTTACAAACGCGCCCGAAAATTCTCTCGGCGGCCCTGGTATTTATATCTATACTAGCAGTTACCCGGCGCTTTGCATTTGTATGGAAAATATCCAAAATGTACTGAAATTCATGTGTTTTTTCAGGCAATCACAGCACACAAACACGTTTTCCGATTTCAACCAAACTTCACAAAAGCCATATATAGACCTTGAAAATTGCCACTTGTCTCTAAGAAATTTCCATTTAACACTTTTCAGCTGTCATTCCTGTTTTATAGTAGTGGAAGCCGGCGAAATTGGAAAAGATGATCCAATTGAGAAAGATCCATCGACTGAATAGTTTTTTCTTACTCCAAGTGGACGAAAGTGGATGAAAGAATCAGAGGTAGGGGTCTTATCTCGCGTACAAGGTGCTAATATCTTTCGACCTCGAGGACCTATTGGGCCTGTTGCAAATTTGAAATGTTCAACCGGTTTTGAAATAACCATATCAAAAATGAGATCATCAAATAGACAAATGAAAAGGCAAATGGCATCTACAAAAAGCTAAATGCAAATCGTCAATTGCAACGTGTTTGAAATCTTTGACGAGGAATGAATTGCAAGCCTATTTTGGACTCTTATTATACATTGGAGCCTTGACAGATGGTCATCGTCGTTTGCGAACATTGTGGGACCCCATCAAGAGACATCCAATGCTTAGAGCAGAGATGAACCTTACACGTTTTGAGATTATCAACGCCTTCCTTCGTTTTGGTGATTCTGTTTGGTCAAGCTTCAGCAAATCGCCATTTCAATTGTTTTTGAATGAGTTGAACCAGACCTTATCGGCGAACTATATTCCATCTGAAAATTTAACAGATGGCTTGAAGTTCAGGTAGCTCAATGAAAGCTCAACGGGTTATCCATTAAAATTTTCAATCTTTACTGTAAGCTCTTACCAAAGTACAGCACTTGGTCGTGGATTTAATGCGCTTATGTCTTGATGCCATCATATTTCAACACTGGATGCAACCTTACTATTGATAACTTCTTCACATCCGTGGATTTGGCTTTGAATTTGCTCGATAAGAAAATCACCATCCTTGGCACAATCCGGAAAAACGAAATAGATGTACCAAAACCTTTTATTGTTTTTTTGAAGGAGATTCTTGATGATGGAACTGAATGAGCGTTCACAACCAGCATCACGATACACAGACTACTTTGGATGCCCTTCGCATTATGGGAAGAGTTGGGCTGGTCTCACGAACAGTCCCCGAGAGGCTTCCTTGTAAAAAGAGCACATGTCACCTTTGTCCAAGAGCAGAAGAAAAAAAAAGCAGAACTACCTGCGATTCTTGTGAAAGATATTGCTGCCTTGGCCGCACAAATAAAGTATGTGTTAAATGTCTCCCGGAACTTCCAACAACTTCACGCTGAATATATAACTAATTACTAGAAAAAATATGGTTTTTATTATAATTTCAGTGGTGGGGAATGGACCCCATGCCAGGTGCATGGATTATTTCGAGAAAAAAAATCGCAGAAAATTCTGTAAAATTCCAATTATCATTAAATTATAAAAAAAATTTACAGAAAATTTAATTTTATTCGATGAGTATTGAAAAAAATGAGCAAAAAAAAGTTATGAGCCTTCCAACATGCTCTGGGTCCAAATGGAAGCCATGATGTAAGGGTTAAGGTTAAAGAAAGGATTGTTTGATACCCAGATGTCCTAGCTTGTCCAAGTATTATTAAGAAATCGTTTCGGTATGTTTTTAAATATTTAATTTGATTCTACTCTCCTCAAAATTGGAGTTTTTTTTTTTTTTGTATCAATGCAACAATAATCCAAATGTCCAGATTTAATAAAATCAAGTGAAGCTTAAAACTCTGTCTACAGATTTCATCGAAAATATAGCACATTTATCACAAATCCGTATATCGACGTAACAAATAATATTGTTCTCATGTTCACAATAAATAACATGAATGGTTCACCTTTATATCCTTCGGGACAAAGGAGCAAAACATCACAAAAAAGACTGCAAAAAAAAAATAAAACTCATTTTGAAGAAATCCAAAATCCACAATACGATTGTAATCTCTCCAATCGGAATGAGAACTTCAGTTGTCGGTTGGTTGGTCGTCTTTCTCCTAGTTGAAGGCACATTCAACCACAAATATACGTGTTCCCAATATTTAAACACAAATCCTTCTTATTTAATGTCCTTTCCGGGGCGATGCACTTAAAAAATTCAATAAACTCCTACTTCCTTCGGCTTTACTATGAGATTCTCCTCTTTGTGAACAACGTTATTGTGTTTGAATCGAATCTTGACCAAAAAAAAAAAAAAAAAGAAGGCCCTCCGACGACGATACAATGTACTACTTGCAAGTGGAGTAAGAACCAAGAAAGGATTTCGTGACAAAATTACTTTAGCTATGTTTTAATTCTCAGCCTATTGTTTGTGTTAAGTTATTTTCATTGAATATTAAGAGAAACATCTTAAATTTCTATTTTAAATCGATTTATCGATGGTAAGGAAAAATTTGTTCAGAAAGAGTCCTTTTTCTTGTAAAATACTAAGTGATGGCCAAAAGCAAAGCCAACACACAAAACAAGGTGTATTCAAAAACAGATATCCGCTTCTGGTCATATGATTATACCCTTGTACTCAATTGGATTCTGGGAATAGAGCTACCTCCTGAACCAGGATGCAGGGGTGTTGATATCGTATTAAGGATAATATGACTTTGCTGTATTAAGGCGAATTGTCTATTTAATCAGATTGTTTGGTGAATCCATCTCTCTCTTCGCTTGTATTCGTATGGCCCCTGAGGATGTTTGGCAATGACATAATGCCATTTCGAATTTGAATGCTGCTACAAGGATGTGTCTGCACCTGTCTATTGTGACTGTTTTTGAAAATGATATCGAGATGTCATGATGGTTTCTGGATGAGAAACAAGCCGCAGGATGTGTACTAACTATTGTTTGGCTTGAAGCGAGTACTCAAACGGGTTTGTTTAAAGGTTTATCAGATGTTTGGGGCAATTCTCATAATAGAATCGTGTCAAAATACTGAGTCAGAGGGGGGATGAAAACCATTAAAGAGAAAAAGACAGATCTATCTCTGCTCTATGTCGGTACAATATCACAGCAACATTTCGTACACACATAATTACCTGTCAACACTGAGTATATGACCAGACCGTCACACGAACTCGAATCCAGGATACGGATTTATTTCCGTGTTGTTTCACCTGGGAAATGAAAGAAGAAAAGTAAATTAATGAGAAATGTGACCAATGTGGGGGTAGGGAGGATTGTGAGGTTCGTGGTATTGGTTTTACTGCTGTGTATTCTACTGAAATAGGGTGACTTTAATTCAATGGAAAAGCATCTAGCTATGAGAAGCTGCTGTTTGGAAAACCTGCAGATACGTAGATAGTGCAATTTAATATATAACAGCACCATGGGCCAAATTGTAACTAATGGTTTAGGATTACACAAATGATGCATCTCTGATGCAACACGATTGCAGATATTTTATTATGAAGAGAGGAAGCTTAGAGAAATGCCGAATTTCGTTTTAGATTAGTGAATAATGAATTTTAGTTTGGATGCTATTTAATGTTACTGTTCACAAAATAAATATGTTTTGTTTATTAATATTTGTTTTTTTAAATGCAAAATCATGTGGTGGAATTTATATTGAAATATATCATAAAATAGAGTAATGGAAAAATCCCTTCTAGGAAATTAGCATGGAGGTGATTATAGCGAAACTAAGATTTTTTTCTTTTAATAATTACGGAGCACTCAAAGGGCTATGACCCTTTATATATGTTTGTTAAACTAAAACACAGTTTGAACGTTTAGGTAACAGAGGGATGATTGAGCAGGATATAATGAAGTTTGGCTCAAGGGTATATCGATTGGCATTCCTTGCAGAGTGGGTTTTATGGAAATAGTTTTACGGGCAAAGTGTTTCAGGGGAGAAAGGCATCTGGCTATTTCACGAGAGCACTGATTAAAAAACAACGATAAGGCAAGGTTTCCCCATGTAAAACTGCTGCTTAAATTGGAATTCTAAAATTTGAAAAAGAGGTGTAAGGTTTTGAAAGAAGAGGAGGAGATTCACCATCTACGAAAAGAAGTAAGAAAACTTTTGCATAGTGCAGGTTTTGAACTTCGAAAATGGTGGGCAAATGAAAAAACGTTGTTGGAGGTCGTCCTGGAAGAGTATCGAGAGAAACTACTTAGAATCATTGATGCAGATATAATTAAAACTCTAGGAATCAAGTGGAATCCATCATGAGATATCTTTCCAGAATTTAAATCAAAAAAAAAAAAAATAACGAAGCGTATTATTCTCCCTGAGCTGTCGACTTTATTTGATCCACTAGGACTTGTTAACCAGTTGTCGTTGAGGGTAAAATATTTTTTTTATAATTAACGCGCGCACAAGGGATTATGTGTTTCCCTTTTAATGTAGAACACACTGCGCGGGCATTAGGAAGATAGGGAGGGGAGAGATAGGAGGTGCCGATTAACATTGGTTTTGAATGTTAGCAGATTAAAATGGCAAGGGAAAATCCCGCCGGGTAGACTATTCCAAATTCGTGTTGTCCGGCTAAAAAAAGAATCCCTATATTTCACGGTACGTCCGAAATTGGGCTCAAGGGTGAACTGATGAGCATTCCTTGCGAGACGAATATTACGGGAGAAACTTTTAAGGGGAGGAATGCAACTAGCTACTTCGAGCTAACATTTTTTTGTAAACGAATGAAAAAGACTGATTGGAACGAATCTAGAATATTCACTGAATAGGAAACTTTTCGAAATCGTCTGAAGGAGTTAGAGTTGATCAAAATTCCAAGATGTGTTAGCTTTGAGACCAAGAAACAATCAATTTCATTAATTCTCGGATGCTGAATTCTTTCAGGCAGACGAACTTCGGTTTAACACTTGTCTAAAAGCGGATGAGATAAATGATGCCTTACTAAGGATTCTTTGGAATATTCGTCAAAAATCTTAATCCCTTCCTTAATGGTGAGGGTGAATCATTTGAACTCTTCCGAGTAGGTGGGCCTCTACTGAATGCCGACATTCCTTATTCTGTTAAATGTCTCATCCTTCTTCCTAAATCTAAAAACCCATTTTAATCTTTACATTAGTACTGACGACTCTACCCTCAGCTTTTCATATTCGTTCGATTATTCACGTCCTTCGCATTGTCAGTGTTGGCCAGTTTGCCGCAAATTGGGCAGCAAGCAGATCTCCTTTTTCCAATCAAAATACGACCTTCCTAATTTATTACCTTCACTTGACTTTGCGCTAAACATTATCATGCAGGTCCACAAGCTTTAGTTGGAATCGTGCGACAGAAGTTCTGGGTGATAGATGCTGGCACTTACAAAAAAAAGTTCGTGGATAGCTGTTGAGAGTGTTTCAAATATAAACTAAAGATGTTGGGACAAATCATGGGCAATCTACCTACTGACAGAGTGCAATTTACGAGACCGTTTCTTAAGACCGGTGTCGATTTATGCGGCCCATTTTAGACGACTTATAAACAGCGAGGGAAGCAAACTACCAAGTCATATGTAGCAGTTTTCATTTGCTTTGTTGTGAAAGCAAAGCGAGGGTCGTGCCAAAATTTGAACTGCGATAACGGGACGAATTTCGTTTGAGCCAGTAAACAGTTACAGGATTTTAGGCGGACTTTCTTGCAACAGCAGATGGAATATAAGATCCGTGCTTGGTGTGCTACAGAGTCTATCAAGTTTTATTATCGATGGGCTTTGTGACACAAAAAATCATCTCGTTCGTACTGTCAGCGAAGCTCTTCTAACGTTTAAAGAGCTATCCACTGTTATAGCAGATATAAAAGCTATACTAAATTCTCCTTCCATGTCCAGTGGCCCGAATGATGAGGAAGCCCTTACACCTGGGCATTTTTCGATTGGTGGACCAATGAATGCAGTAGTCGCACCAGCAGTCACTGATTACAAGATGTCTGCGTTAAAAAGATGGTTGTGACTGTTGTTGATAAAACAGAATTTTTCAAACGTTGTTGGTCAAATTTACAAAAACGGGTTAAATGGCAGACTTCGTCAGAAAACGTCAAACACAACACAATTGTTTTAGTAGGGGATGACAATGCATCTTCACAAAACTGGCTATTAGGAAGGATCACAAATTCGGTTGAATCTTCAGATTTTGTTAAAACCAAAAGGGGAATTATCCGATTCCAATAGATGATTGAAGATATCCTTTAGATACTTCAAGGCGGGCAGAGTGTTAATGCCATAACATTCCAAATTTTTTAATTAAATGCTAGTTGAATTAGTTCTTAACTTGAAACTGAACACTTAAAATAATTAGGCTGAATTACTCTTAAATTTAACTTAAAGAAATAAAGATATGTACTTTGGATTGTATCATAGAGTCACAAAATCATTATTCGTTGAACTCTCAATATTATAAAACCTAGTCTAGCAGCAAGTTTAAAATTTTTATAAATACATATATATTACTGTGATGCTTTTTATTACGAGGCTGAGGTGAGCTCGTCGGAGTCCAGGGTGTTACCCAAATAAAAGTTCAAAAAATTGTGTGGAAAGTCCAGAATTCCTTTATATTTATTATTCAATAACAATCTTATAAACACTGTAGATGACTTAAATAAATAACATCGTACTAGCTTACAATTATTTACTTATAAACCTAACACAGTATTACATATATATACGGCCCCAAAATATATGGGTTGAGAGGAGCTCCAGCCCTGGCGATGCAAACCAGGGATAATCGGTTGAGCGGCTGGCAGTAGCCACTTGACTGTAGCTGTACTTAGACAGTTAAGCGAGGGATAAAACGGGTGGAGAGAAGCTCCGGCCCTAGCAATGCAAACCAGGGATAATCGGTTGAGCGTCTGAAATCCTCTCGGCCCAAACTATACTTTGAAGAAGCAGAGTAAGGGATGAACAAGCTTGGTTCCTCTAGTTTACGCACTCAAACTCGGTACTAACTTTTCAGGTTAAGCAAGAAAAAGACAATTTTTTTCGACGTGTGTACCTACTTAACACGAATGTTCGGTATGCAGACAGTGTGAATTATAATTCACAAAGTGAATTACCACACGTGCTTGTGGTAAATACGCAACATACACACCATGGCTGGTCGGTGGTTTAGCTATCTTGTGCGCTGAGGTTAAAAGATGGGTTGTCGTAGGTTGGCGCGGGATGGAGCGCCTGATGCAGTACACACACACTATGCCTGGTCGTTGGTTTAACTATCGTGCGGCCAAAGTGATGTGGAATGGGATGTGTAACGCTTCGTTACATTATACAAGGTGGGCAAAATGAAATCAACCTATTGGAAGATGCTCTCATTTTTCCAAATGGCCGCCAATGTCAAATCTGTTTTGACATTTGTGCACTAGACAAATACAGAATACAAGTGAACAAGCCATGGAGCGATACATGGACCGATATTCTGAAGGCGGCGCTCCCGGGTCGCCTCATCTCTCATTTTGGCGATTTGCACTGGCCCGCAAGATCACCCGATTTAACCGTTTCAGACTGAACTAAGATGGTATTGGCGTGTACTTAGAAAATCTCCTGGACCAAATTATTGCAATGGCACCTGCATTAAGTTACCATTAGACATGGAACAATCCAAAATCTGCAGGTCTACCGACGTTTTTTTTATGTCAGCCCAGAGAACCCCATAGTCAAAATCTTCTGGCAAAGCAGTGAATTGTGGTCCCAGTTCTTTCATATTTCGCATCCTTTTTTTTAAAATTAAAAAAAATGTCACGTTTCCTTGTACGTTTGAATACGATATCAGTAAACCTAACTACGGAAATATTAACAAATCCTTCTACTAATCAATTATTTTTGTTGAGCAATTATTTATAACTAAGCGGGCGAAGAATTTGGTCTTATTCGTTTGATTTAACAAGTATAAGTAAGGTAATAAAGTACAAACGCATTGCTTTAAAGTTCAGTTAATTTATTTTACTGTCTGTGGGCAATTTAAGGAACAACAAAAAATAAGAATTTGAAATTTTTCACCCTTTTTTACTTATTCAACTCTGCCATTTAGTTAAGAGAAATAAAGTCTCACGTAAAAACCACGTTAAGTATGGAATCCCAAGGCAATTTGTTAAAAAGTGCTCATCTCTGTACTTCTCTCACAACATTCGAGAAAATAAAAACCATTACAATGACACCAGGGAATCCTGTTAAATATATCTAGATACTTTCGTATCTATACAACTATCACGGAGTACAAAACTACTAAGGGCTGCCTAGATGTTCTCTTTCTTTGCAGAAAAAACACATGAAAATAGCGACAGCTCCAACAATGATCGTAAAGTTAAAAATTATGGAATACGGAGGAAAACCCAACAACAATACGAACGTTGGCGATAAATCGCGCGAAGGGACGGAAAATGAAGCTCTTCTTTTTTCGCATCTTCTTACTCATCCTTAGCAAATGCATTCGGTTAGGTTTTCGAGGAAGCGTACGTACCCTATCTACTACCCAGCAGCAATGGCAGATACATTGAGTGTTAAAGGGGGCTTCGGGAGGAGGTTATAAAGTAGTGAATTGAATGCACAACTTCGCATTTCGTTTATTCCGCAGAGATTTCAAGGAGCAAATTCGTAGTCAAAGCAAAAGTTAGGAACGACGCCTCTTCCAAATAAAATGAATGGGAAGGTGGAAAGGTGGATTGGAGGAAGTCTCTCCACCATTCTCTGGTTAGCAACATCGCCCATAGAAAATACTTCTTTGGAAAATTACTAGAATTGTCTGGGGCTTGAGATTGTTAAGTTTCGAACAATGCACATTCTCATACTGATATTGTAAATGAAAGTCAAAAACACACAAACACACTTGAATTCTGACTTGCATTAACGGATATTTGGTATATTGTACATAAATTACATGCAGGTTTGGGTACCCAAGAGAAAAAAATGGGTTATTTCAGTCGAAGCGAAACAAATGCTGTAAGTTTAGATATGTTTTTTTAAAAACTCCGGAGGATATTGAGAACATGAGAGTACAAAACTTTTATTTTATTTTTTAAGAGGAAAAGATAAGGCTAATGATATACAGACTGGTTAATGCAGTGAGGTTTTATTAAAATACACAATGAACAAATGGGTGTTGTTTATAGGTATTTAGAAGAGGATGATAGTTATTTCATCCTTGGGTTCTATCGTATATCTGAAGCATTTGGTTTATAAATAAATGATATTAAGATAAGCTTCCATGCTGTTAACATGAAATATTTCATCAAGTCAATCTGTATAACTAATCCATAAAAAGGATTAAAGACATATGATCCTTGCATTGAGTGTGGGAAATGAAAACCCAGAAGAAACCAATCCTTTAAATGGCTAAAGCTCTTCGTGGAAAACGGATCAGCTTTTTTTGAAACAATCCTATTTTTAAGCGAATAGGACGTTAAAATACATTTGTAAAGAAGAGAAGAAAACATATTTTGAAAGCGAAGCTGTGAAGATGGCTATCTACAAATATTCATCTCAGTTTTAGAAACAGCTCAACGGAAGATTACAAATCATGATTCATTAATCGCAATTTAATCGAAGAAGTCTTCGCACATGACATGATTGTTTTCTCCACGAATTGACTTTTCACTTTGGAAATCTAAAATGATATATATTATTTGTATTACTTAAATCAAAATTCGCCAAAGAAAATTACTCAGATTTTTCCCGCAGGAACGGTGCATTTTGTGACAAATTCGTGGAGTTGTTAAGGCATGGAAGCATATCAAACAAATCTCCACAAATGAAGTACATATGTCATATTTAAGCCTCTCTCATAGGAACCCTGATTTTTTCCTGGATAAAACTGTACAAATCTCCATATTTCTATATCTCAATGTCTATATATCTGTATAGCTATACCTTTATATCTCTATATCTAATTCTCTCTACTGTTCTTTATCTCTTTATCTCTAAATTACATTACATTTTAATCTACTCCGTAGATAAATGTACACTTACGAGCACTGACTACTGAGGCCATCGGCTCAGACAATACTACACACAAGTCACCATTGATATAGGACAGAACAGAAGATATAGAGAGAACGGAAAACAGAAAACACATTACACATGTAAACAGCACGCATTTGGTCTTTATCTCAATATCTCTATATCATTATATCTTTCTATATCTCGTGATCTCTATATCTCTATATCTCTATACCTCTATATTTCTATATCTTTACATCTTTATATCTCTATATCATAACTTTACAGGTATCTCTTTATCTCTATATCTCTATATCTCTATAGCTCTATATCTCTATATATCTATAACTCTATACCTCTATATCTCTACATATCTATATCTTTATATCTCTATATATCTAAATCTCTATATCTCTATATTTTTATATTTGTATGTCTCCATATCTCCATATTTTTTTATTATATAGTGAATCCTGTAACACATGTCAACAGCAAGCAGTTGGTCTTTATCTCTATATTTCTATATCATTATATCTCTCTATCTCTATATTTCTATATCTTTATATCTTTATATCTCTATATATCTTTATCATTAAATCTCTATATGTATCTCTTTATCTCTATATCTCTATATCTCTATATCTCTACACATCTATATCTTTATATCTCTATATCCTTATATATAGGCACCTAAATCTCTATATCTCTATATCTTTATATTTGTATGTCTCCATGTCTCCATATTTTTTTATAATATAGTGAATCCTGTAACACGTCAACAGCACGCAGTTGGTGTTTATCTCTATATCTCTATATCATTATATCTCTATATCTCTATCTCTGTATCTCTATATCTCTATATCTCATCACATCTTGAAGGCGATGCTTTACCACAAATCTGGTGAAAGCTCTTTGACCTCTTTCAATGCGACAAATACCAATGGGAGAGAAAGGACACCAAATAATTGAACATTATTAAAGAATTGAATGAACTAAAAACATATACATTTTTCTAATGATGGGTTTTGTCAACTCCGTTTTGCTTGACAAAACTAAGCATAGAGTTTGCTTTTGCAATGACACAATCAATGTGTAACGAAAATGACAACTTTGACTCAAAAATTATTCCAAGATCACGAATCTCAGATTTGCGATCCAGAATCATATTAACAATTTTATAGATTACATACACATAGTACATGCATACATTAGCGCCAGGGGATTTAAAGTACGAAGAGCGGTAAAAACATTACACTTCTTATTTTTTTACAGCATTCAGCTACTAAATTTAAATCATTTTGAAGATATCGAGAATCTGATACATTTTCTGTACATATGAACAGTTTAATATCACCTGCACAAATTAAACAAGAAGCACTTTTAACTAGGAATTGGGGTATAGGGCGCCAACAAGACGTCTCCATCCTTAACGGTCTGCAGCTAGATATCTTAACTTGGGCCACGTCTTTCTCTTGGAATTAGCTTCTTATAGGACTGTTGATTTCCATGTTGTTCTTGATCTTCCAATTCGCCGTGAAACCTGAGGATTCCATTCAAAAGAATTCTTTTTTCTCAGTGTGTGACCAATCCATTGCCATTTGCGTTTTTCTTATGTTTTCGACGTCCAAAAGCTTCTGACTTGTTCTGTGCCACAATTCCTGGTTAGAAATAGTTTGTGGCCAGCGATTCTTCAGGATGTGACGTAGACAGCGATTCACAAAAACCTGCGATTTTTTCCAGATGGTAGCCGAGACTTTCCAGGTTTTGCAAGCATATAAGAGCACGGATTTAACAGTAGATTCAAAGAATCTTAAATTAGTGCGTAAGGAGATTTGACTTGTTTTTCAAATTTGAGAGAACCAAAGGCAACGCGGGCTTTATTTATTCTTCTTTTTACGTCCAGATCCGTACCATCGTTTGCTGATACAATACTTCCGAGGTAATTAAACTGTTCGAGCTCTTCAACAGGCAAATCATGCAGAATAATACGCTGCTATGTGGGGGGGCCTGTCGGCATTGTTTTTGTCTTTTTGCTATTTATTCTAAGACCGCATGTTTCTCCTTTCACCCGTAGAGTTTGACACATCACGTTCAGCTCACTGATGTTATTTGCTATGAGATATATATTGTCGGCGTAGCTTAAATGGCTAAGCCTTTCAAACGCTCTCCATTGAATGACCTGCCTCTCCTCTCCGTTGTACCAACACTGGCTGTCAGAACATCATCTATCGAAAGCAAAAAAATAATTGGTGATAGAACATCCCTTTATCTCACACCCTGACGTACTTCGAAAGAGTCGGATAGTTAAGTGGGAATGGAATCTCATAAATAGGAGTGGACCTAGGTGGCTAACTTGTGGTACTCCAGAAAGAAGTTTTATTTTTTGAGAAGTTTTATTCGCAAGTCTAACACACTGTGTCCATTTCATTCTTGCAGATTAACAACACACAATGAGAGTATAAGTCACTAGGCCTCGGCTCCTAAATTTATTTATTTATTTAACACACTGTGACCTAAGTAAGTAAGTAAGTTAGCTAAATAGATAACAATTTCAAAAACAGACCATGGATTCCAAAATATTGCAGTTTAGTTAATAGAATGGAATGGCAGGTAGTATCGAATGCCTTTATAAAATCTGTATAGATTGTATCAAGCTGATGCTTGGATTCAAAGGAATCAGTTACAAATCTGGAATAGAGCATGAGATTTTTTGAAGATGATCTATGTACCATGCATAAACCCATGCTTCTGATCACAAATCTTTTCTTGGATGTGAAAATACAAGTGAGCTCTAGGTTAGGTTAGGTTAGTGGGCTGATGGATGATGTGGTGTCCATCACACTTAGATCAATGTAGATCCATTGTGATACCCTGAGGGGTTTGGGCCCAAAAAGCATGGGACCTATGATAAACCTATACATTCTTTAGTCATTTTAAGTTATTAATAAATTTGAACAGGTTTGTACCCATTTGTTCAGATAGTTCTTCTAAGTCCTGAAAGAAATGACTTCCTAGAACTTCATTTCTTAAGCCGGATAGTGCTGGGCAGTAACAGAGAAAATGAGGAGAGTCCTAATGCACATCTTTGTCGCCACAACTTCTGCACAAGTCGTCCCTGCTGAGCTTCAATTTCTTTTTGTGGCAAACCAGCATGTTATGCCCGGTCAGTATGCTTACAAGGGATCGTAGCGCCTTCTTGTTGAGCTGTAGAATATTTTCTGTTCTTTGTTTATTAAAGTAGGGCCATAGTTTCCTGGTTATGACACAGGAGTCGAGCGAGTTCCATCTCTCGTTAGCTGCGGTGAGTACCTTATTCCCTATCGTCTGTTTAATGTTACTGTTGGGATCTTTACCGTTGTGTCGGGGATGATCCCATTCTTGCCAGCTCATCAGCTCTTTGGTTTCCTTACAAACCACTGTGGCTAGGAACCCAAGAACTTTTGGCTCTTTGCGACAGCAAGTTACAAGCTTTGATTTTATATCAATGGCAGAAAATTGCTTTAATCGTTGCTTCGCTATCAATGAAAAAGGTGATATCAGCATGTGGTATAGCCTTCATTGCAGTCTCCTTAGCACCTGTTGTCACTGCCAGGACTTCAGCCTGAAAGACGCTGCTGTAACTGGGCAGTCTAATTGATCCGGCCAGGTCGAATGCTTCTGAGTATAAACCTGCACCAACACCAAAGTGATCTCTAACAATAAGTTAACATAACTTTGGAAATGCAGATATTAGGTCGGTAGTTTAAAACTAAGTTTTTTTTGGTTCAGCTTTGTGAACTGGAGTTACAAACGAACGATTCCACTCTCATCAGGGAATAATGTGCAAAATGATATAAGGCTGAAAGGATATAAGATCGCATGTAAATGTTTTAAATAAAACAAAGTGTGTATGAGATATCACCTATCGATGCCATTATGTGCGGAATAAAACATTGTTTATGAGTCGACCGTGGCTTCTCTTGGTAGCGCACATCCGAAGTGTCCATTTTTCCAATGACGACGATATTTTTATTTTATCATTTGCACGTGTTGTTGAGCGTAATACCCGTCCATGGTGATTTGGCAAAACAAACTGAATAAATGACAGCTAATTTGACAGATGCAGCTTTAACAAAATGGTCGCTATCAACTGTCAAAGTTCTGAAGTCCCTATTGGAAGATCTTATATATGTAGGTTTTTCCTTTTCTTCCTCCGTACAAAAAAAAAACGCTACAAATTACTTCTACTTCTTTTGGGCGATTGAAGTCAATCAAAGAAATAAAATAAAAATACGCACATAAATTTTAATGAACAATAGTTTATTTAATTGATTAATTTGAACACTTTTATACTATCTTAATGGACATTTGATTTTTTCTACTTTAATTTTCACAAGATCAGTTTTATAAATTGGGAATATAAGAAATAGATGCTAGTTAACTTTTCGTGTCTTCCGATTTTTACTTCTCGCGTCGGCTATTCAACTTCAACTAACTCTCGTGTTCATACGTTCTTGTCTGTCATCGTCGTCGTCGTTCGTTTTAGTCCCCTTTTCGTTTATTGGTTTTATTGTCGGTGTGTAAGTATAGTATGGTCTCGTCTTCGTTCGTTAATGTACTCGTGTGTATCAAAACGAGATCTTACATATATATGGGTAAAAATACCTTACGGATTAAGAATGCAAAAAAAAAGGAAAACTCATAGTTTATAGTTATTTCATAGTGTTTGGCATCATTCTCTTTTAATGGAATTGTGTGGTGCATTATTTTTTGATTAATCCTTTCTTTGTTGGATTAGTAATTTCAAAACGGTCAGTACAATGTTGTATCAAGACAACTAAATAAATACGTGCCTGCTCTAGGACTTGGTGAACTTTTCATTAAATTGTTTTTCTTAGGACGACTCTCAGCTTTTCATATTCACAGCCTTTTTCTTCCGATTAAAAATTGCTACAGCAGCGTATGGCACATTATATTCTTATCTTGACATCATTATACAAAGAGAAGTAAGAAATCACGTAATATGTTGTGCTTCAAACACCCAATGCCATTAGTAAGCATTTGTATCAAGAAATTGGAACAAATATCAATCTTAGCTAAATGTATTCTACACAAACATAAACCGAATCATCACAATAGTTTAAACAACAATGGTTTAAACAACAACCTTAAAGCTGTATTTCAGTCAGTATTATCAGTGTCGATCTTAAGCTCATAGCGGCCGGACGTCGGGTCGAGGTGCGCGCATAACAATTAAACAAAAGTCAAAAAAAAAAAAATTATTGCGCATTGTTATCGCGAGTGTTAAAAAAAAAAAATTATATTACACACTCGTTTGAGAAATTGGCAAAACCCCCTCGCGTGTGCTGTAAAGATAATAACAATATCCACTTGCGTCGTTGGAAGACGATAAGATGCCCATTCGCGCTGTGAAAGAAAAAAAAAAAAAAATAATTCACACTTGCATAACAAATTAAATTATCCTCCTATCTGTCCCAACCCTTTGTGCTTAGCTTAACTGCCTCTTTCTTATCTACTGTAGGCATCGTATGCTTGCGGTAAATAGATAAGGGCATCTGAGTTTGTCCTATTGTGCTGAATATTTAAATTGATTTTTTGTATGCAAGCTGTCTTATGGGCATAACACCTAAGACAGTTTGATTATTACAGAGATTAATTTGGATTTTCACTGTATGGTTCGACTTATTCAGAATTGTGTTTTGTGTGTAAGTATTTTTAAATGGTAAGTGATTTTTGTGTCGTGTATTCCAATGTTCGTGGTATTAGAAAGAATTTTTTTCACCTGTACGTCTACACTGTTCAATACAGGCCAGCTGTTTTGGCATTAAGTGAAACCCAGGTTGGAGTAAATACTGATTTATCAGAGTTTACTCTACATGGGTATAGCTTGGTGCCATTACTCTTTTCCCATCATGGTCTCGTGGTCTATGTTAGAAATGATATTGCTTGCCAGAGCCTTCCCCAATATGGGCAATGTTCCAACACGGACTTTAACTTCTTGTGGCTCAAATTCACTGTCCGCAAGCATGTCATTCATTATTGTTTTATTTACAGGAGTCCAAATCTCGACAGCAATTCGACTTGTAACGAGTTTGATGCGCTGTCAGATTCTATCTCGAAAATTGTTTCCCTTTGTCCTCGCACTGAAATCGTTATTGCGGGCGATTTCAATGTACACAATTCCAATTGGCTCCGCTATTCTGGTCAGACAACACCCGAAGGAAGGTATGTCGAGCTCTTTGCCGGGTTACATCACCTTACCCAGCTGATCGATGTGCCAACGCGTATACCGGATGTTGCTGGGCAAGCCGCCCATACTCTTGACTTGTTTCTTACTTCTCACCCTGATAAATATACCATTAGTGTAACTTCTCCATTTGGCACTTCAGACCATTGTGTCATTTCAGCTAATTTCTCATCCTCCACCCATCCAGTTAAAGAAAAACTTCCCACCAGGACCGTTTGGCAATACGAGAAAGCCAACTGGGACGGCCTGAATATTTTTTTCCGAAACTTTAACTGGTCACTATGCTTCCTCGATAGTGACATTGATGCCAGTGCTGAAATGATCACAAATGTGATTCTTCTAGGGATGCGTGCTTTTATTCCCAACAGAGTAAAAAGCATCAAACCTAAAGAAAAGTCTTGGTTTAATTCTGAGTGTAAAGAAGCTATCAGGCTCAAAGAAGTAAGTTTCCGTTCTTACAAAGCCAACCCTACAGAGGAAAATCGGAAAAAACACAAACAAGCAAGAAACTCATGCAACTCCGTTATTGAAAGAACCAAATTTTTGCATGACCAAAAATTACGGCAAAAAATTCTGCAGTGTCCCAAAGGCAGTAAAAATTTTTGGTCATTTGTAAAAAATATTAAAAACTCCTCAACATCTTCGGTTCCAACGCTCATCGACAATAACACACCAATTGTTTACTCTTCAGAGAAGGCAAACTTGCTCGCCGCCCATTTCGCTGCCAGCTCCACGCTGCCGCATAGCAACGTTGCCCCTCCTGTACTTGAGAATGTAAATTTTTCCATGGGACAGATTTTTTTCCGCACTCGTACAGTAGCAAGAGTTCTCAAAGATCTCGATATACACAAATCCGCTGGCCCGGATGGTATACCCCCGATTATTCTGAAGAGGTGTTCTTCCACACTGGCAAAGCCACTGCGTAAGCTTTTCCATCGCTCCTACTCTTCTGGAATCTTTCCTAGAAGATGGAAAACAGCATTTGTCCAGCCTGTCCCTAAGAAAGGTGACCCATCCTCCCCCTCCTCCTACCGACCCATAGCACTGACATCCCTTCTTTCTAAGGTCATGGAAACACTGATTAACCGTCAGCTTAAGGAATATCTCGAAGATCGTAAGCTTCTCCATGACCGTCAGTATGGCTTCCGCAGCAACCGTTCCACTGGTGATCTGATGGCATATCTCACCGAACAGTGGAACAAATCTTTACATCGCTTTGGTGAAAGTAAGATTATTGCTCTTGATATCTCCAAGGCATTTGATAGAGTTTGGCATGAAGCTCTCTTATCGAAAATGCGTGCTTTTGGGATCGATAATACTCTTGTTCGTTGGATTAGAAGCTATCTCCTGGACCGTTCAATACAAGTTGTATTGGACGGATTCAAGTCTGATTCCCATAAAATAAATGCTGGTGTGCCCCAGGGCTCTGTTCTGTCTCCGACTCTTTTCCTCATTTTTATAAATGATCTTCTGTCTGTTACTTCTAATCCACTTAACTGTTTTGCTGACGACTCTACCCTCAGCTTTTCATATTCGTTCGATAATTCACGTCCTTCGCCTTCGGACGTACAATTGCAACGGTGCCGTATGTCAAGCTCATTAAACTCCGATTTATACAGCATTGTCAAATGGGGTAATAGAAATCGTGTGGAGTTTAATGCTTCGAAAACTCAATGCTGTCTTCTGTCGTTAAAGCTAAACATTCCCCCAATGCCATTGTCCATGAATGGCACTTACATCGAAGAAACCGAAAAGCTCTCAGTACTCGGTATGTGTGTCAACGACGACCTCCGTTGGAACGACCATATATTTGAGATCGCTAAGAATGCTGCAAAGTGCTTAGGTTTTCTGTATCGGTGTAAGAAGTATTTTTCCCCATCTGATCTGGCTACAATTTATAAAGCGTTTATACGCCCTAAACTCGAGTACAACTCCCACCTGTGGGCAGGTGCTGCACAATCATCGCTTCACCTGCTTGATAGAATACAAAATCGAGCGTTAAGATTGATAGGAAATAGAACTGCCGCTGAAACAATTGCCCCTCTCGAACACCGACGCAATGTTTCATGTCTTTCCTTATTTTATCGGTTCTTTTATAAAAAATGTTCACTCGAGGTAGCCAGTTGCATTCCTCCCCTTAAAAGTTTCGCCCGTAATACTCGTCTTGCTAGGAATGCCCATCAGTTCACCCTTGAGCCCAATTTCGGACGTACCGTGAAATATAGAGATTCTTTTTTTAGCCGTACAACACGACTTTGGAATGGTTTACCCGGCGAGATTTTCCCTTGCCATTTCAACATGCAAACATTCAAAACCAATGTTAATCGACACCTCCTATCTCTCCCCTCCCTATCTTCCTAATGCCCGCGCAGTGTGTTACATTAAAAGGGAAACAAATAGTCCCTTGTGCGCGCGTTAATTATAAAAAAAAAAAAAAAAAAAAATTTCAATTGGTTATGCGAGCTAGCAGCCTTAACTATTCATCATGTATTATCACTAACGAATATCAAATTACTCGTGTCTAGTCTTTAAAACCACAAACTTTTATCATTCCAGACCAACACAAACAACTAGGTTGAAATTTATTATCAAGATAAAGATACTTCAGCCAAAACAACCAATCCACGCATTAACCAAACAATACAAATTCCAAAAACAGCTAAAAGTCGTGTTAGAATTATAAAATTTAAACAACCAACGTCCTTCCATCCCTCCAACACCTCGCCACATACTAAAAGAGACAAAAATAAATTTCCTGGCATTCACAGCTTTAAAATCTAGTACAAACCACATACCTAGTAGCTAGTAGCGAAGTTTGTACAAAACAGAATAACATGGGTTCTCTGTGGCAGAAAACTTTCCTCTGTACTTGTACCGAAGATGCAAATTACTTTTTCTTCAGGCCGGCTATAGGGGCATCCAACGGCTCTGGGCTCCCAACCACTAAATCAATTGTAACAAGCAACTCACTCGGAGTCCTTTGCGGAGCGAGAGACAACAGAAGAGGTCCTCATGCCTCAGGCGACCTACATTGCCAACCCATTTCTTAACAAAACGAACAGAGTATTCTTCCGGCGATTTAAGGAGGTCGAATCTTTGCGCCACAAAACGGAACGATAGTATCCTCTTTTCATTGCTCTTCTTACTGTCATTGCATAAGAATGGGAGAAGGAAAGGATAAAGCTGGAGATGGAGCATCATCCATACATAAAATAGCTGCATCTGCATTAAGACCAGAAGCATATAAAATATTTATCATCCCGATTGCATCTTTGAGCTGTGTGCACAAAAGTTTCGGGATTCTTGGAAAATTTCAAGAGGCTGAATGTCAAGTTTTAGGCGTCAAGTCAAAAGTTTCCTGCGGTCCTTTAACAAAAGAGAAGCTTAAGAATACACAAAGTTACCAAGAAACCTCCACGTTCCTAATCCATAAACTCATGGAGTCTACGGTGGAGATACATACAATTTTTTTTTTTTGAATCCCGTCTATAATCTGACCCAGTTAAAGTCAAACTTTTTGCATGCGCTGCATGTGCCAAAGTCACAAGTTTTGAAAAAAATTATATTTAAATTATTATTATTTTCATCTCTCACCCCCACAGTTCCGGGCAGGATGAGGTGTTTGGGTTCATAACACTGACCGAAGGCGCTAAAACAGTGCCCGATCCCGATAAGTTCTGATTATATACATACATGACCAAGCGGGAGGTTCGGCGGCATGCGAGTGCCAAGTGTCAACAAAGCCAAAAATTAAGGCTAAAGTTTACCCTACTCAGACAGCAGAAAAGTGCACATACTCTTATGTTCATAAACGTCTGGCTGTTTCAGGGATCCTTCTTGTCTCCATTGCAAGTTACGAGAAGAAAAAAAAAATCTGTTATCCCTGTATATAGTTAGGATAGAAGACTAGGTACAAGGTGACAAGGAAGGACAAACGTCGTCGTCGTAGTCGTCATTATGAGATAACCTCCGTTGTTTAATTTAAATTCTTACTTGCATATTCATGGAGGAATTATGCCAAGGCGGTATTGAGATTGAAAAAAAATAGCGTACAAGAGAGGACTGAAATATGTGTTTAAGTTGATGCAGCAGAGTTGGATAGATAAAAATTTGGAAAATGAAATTTCCTCAAAATTTTCAAATTAAGTCATGAATATTCGAAGCAGCTTTTGTGCCTTGAATTAGAGAAGGAATGATATTGAATATTTTGATAAGGTTTTAAATATACGGTACGTTTTTTTTTTAATTCTCCTATATATGGATTCTAGTGCCGATATAGTTGCAGTTGCAGGATTGAATAAAATTTAATATAATAAAAGCTTAAATTCAAAGAACAAATGATTCCAACGATTTTATAACATTTTTTTTTCTTTAAAAAAAAATCGGCCTAATGAGGAAAAAACGGGCAGCAGTGGTGCAGTAGGTAAGATGTTTGCTTGTGAAACCAGAGATCGTGAGTTCGAATCTCAGTTGGGTTGCAACCTTTCAAAACTCTTAGTGCAAGGTAGATGCCGTTCGTGTGTTTTAAGTGAGAAAATAGTCACCTAATTCTCTATCTACTGCACCCAAAAAAAATCTTTCCTATCTTTCTAATCCTTCTAACTGTGTTGTGCAGCATCCGGTTGCATCCTAAAAACGCAATGTTTCCTACAGACACTTAGTTAATTAATGTTATTTAAAAAAAAAAGAGACCAGCACCCACACCATCGGGAGCTTCCTGCAGGGATGCTACTGTCCAATGCAAAGTTGCAATTATGCCCGATATTTAGCCGGAACAGTCTCTAACAGTGCAACAGATTCAGCAGGTGAAAAGATGCCTACTGGCTAAGGTGGACCCAGCGGAAAACAAATGCCCCCTCAAATTTGTTAACTTTTTACCAAGAGATGGCTGGCTATCCATCACGTGCAATGATACAGACACCAAGGAACGGCTCATGTCGACGATGTATACTTGCATCACCTTCAAGGATAGCGAAGCAGAATCCTGATGTTTTGAAAAATATCTGGCGAGTCTTCAGGATAATCAAAGAAAGGAGTGGAGGTGAGACCATTACGTTCTCAGTCCAAAGAAGTCCAAGAACTTTGTGGTGGAACAGAAATACAAACTGTTTTTAAACTTTACCCGAATTCATGTCCGCATCAAAAGGATGCCAAAAGCGGAACCCTCGATCAGGCACCCGTACACTGAAAAGAGACACGCCAACCGACAACAACTTGTAGAATAGCACATCGAAAGGGATTCTTGACTTTGCAGCTAAGGTATCGGAAGACAAAAGCTCCATGCCTAGCTTGTCAGAAGTCAATTCGACCTCAGAGCTATCCATAAACACTGGCAATACCAGTGCTCATAAGTGTCTTTACTTCGTAGATTTATCTACTTAGTAGATCCATAGGCAATGTAATGTAACCTTGAACTAACATCCAATAGTATCAATACGGCAATAACATCTACCTATTATCAGGCCTGACGTGAAATAGAAAAACCTGGTAACAGTTTTACTCCTTGGTGGAATAAAAAACTCCGAATTGCGATCGAAAACCAGAAAGTTCTTCAACAGAACTAAAATCAATGGAGAATGGGAAGCCTACAAAGAAGCACTTACCACTTATAACCCTGAAATTAGAAGAGTAAAGAGAGAATCATGGAGAAACTTCTGTCAAACGTTGTCTGACACCAGAAGTAGTGCCGGAATACATAAATTTCTCTCAAAACACCACACTATTCTCACAGGACTAGATGATAAATAAACTGAGAACGGACTACAAACGTTCCAGCTCTTAGCCAAAACTCACTTCCCGGATTCTAATCGACTCTGCCAAATTCAAGACATGCCTTTTAGAGACCAGAGAGGGCTGGAAAATATGAATGCAAATTTTCCATGAAGGTAAAATAGTTTAGTCTATGTCCTTTCAAGGCCCCAGGTGAAGATGGAATATTTTTCAAGCACTTCTCCAAAAAGGCATCCCGTATATGCTATCCCTACTAATTAACCCATTTAGAGCTAGCTTGGCATCTGGTTCATAGTTATATATCAAATCCAAATGACTGAAAGGAAGTCATCGTCAAATGTATACCTAAGGTAGGACGCTGACCGTGAGAATCTACCGAAGTCGTATCGCCTCCAGAGAGCCTTAAACCTAGTTGCTGACTGGTACAAAATGGTTGTCCTTAATGTCAATCCTAAAAAAAAAGCACCATAGTTGCATTCACAAAGAGAAGAAAGCGGGATAAACTAAGAAATTCTACACTCTTTGGTGAAACTTAAATACCTAGGGGTCATTCAAAATGAAAAACTTACATTGAATTCTCATCTTACCAAGACAATTGACAAAGCCATGTACAAAGCAATAACAAGGCCCGTTTGGTGCAAACAAAAAATCAGCTCAGGTGCAACAAAACCAGCTAGCAGCAAATCAAGAAGATAGTGCTGGAGTATACGGATCTCGCCCAGAAATATCAATATTTGCTAACATGGACTGAAGCAGTTGCGTCTTCAAGGCTGAAGTACATTAGACCGAGAGGCCGCAACTGATTTCTTGCGTGAGAGGAAACCAAATGTTATTGATGTTACAAATAGTCACCTAAAGGTGATAACGCCATCAATCGTCGCATTACCGAGTGATGGTGGGTTGAAAGTACCATTTTTCTGAAAATAGACCTAGTGAAGGAAACCATTTGAAATGCATAGCATCCTAACGCCCTTGATACCCTGAGTGCGAAAATGTATGTGACAGACGTCTAACAGGCCGCCAAACTCCTGACAAACGCAATTTGTTTGGCTAGCAAATAACTGGGTGAACTTTTTCCGCTGTCCTATTCTTCTGTTCTCTTTTCGGTGAATACAAAACCGCAAATCGGAAAAAGCACAAACAAGCAAGAAACTCATGCAACTCCGTTATTGAAAGAACCAAATTTTTGCATGACCAAATATTACGGCAAAAAATTCTGCAGTATCCCAAAGGCAGTAAAAATTTTTGGTCATTTGTAAAAAATATTAAAAACTCCTCAACATCTTCGGTTCCAATGCTCATCGACAATAACAAACCAATTGTTTACTCTTCACAGAAGGCAAACTTGCTCGCCGCCCATTTCGCTGCCAGCTCCACGCTACCGCATAGCAACGTTGCCCCTCCAGTAGTGAGAATGTACATTTTTTCATGGGACAGATTTTTTTCCGCACTCGTACAGTAGCAAAAGAGTTCTCAAAGATCTCGATATACACAAATCCGCTGGCCCGGATGGTATACCCCCGATTCTTCTGAAGAGGTGTTCTTCCACACTGGCAAAGCCACTGCGTAAGCTTTTCCATCGCTCCTACTCTTCTGGAATCTTTCCTAGAAGATGGAAAACAGCATTTGTCCAGCCTGTCCCTAAGAAAGGTGACCCATCCTCCCCCTCCTCCTACCGACCCATAGCACTGACATCCCTTCTTTCTAAGGTCATGGAAACACTGATTAACCGTCAGCTTAAGGAATATCTCGAAGATCGAAAACTTCTCCATGACCGTCAGTACGGCTTCCGCAGCAACCGTTCCACTGGTGATCTGATGGCATATCTCACCGAACAGTGGAACAAATCTTTACATCGCTTTGGTGAAAGTAAGATTATTGCTCTTGATATCTCCAAGGCATTTGATATAGTTTGGCATGAAGCTCTCTTATCGAAAATGCGTGCTTTTGGGATCGATAATACTATCTTCTTGACCGTTCAATACAAGTTGTATTGGACGGATTCAAGTCTGATTCGCACAAAATAAATGCTGGTGTGCCCCAGGGCTCTGTTCTGTCTCCGACTCTTTTCTTGATTTTTATAAACGATCTTCTGTCTGTAACTTCTAATCCACTTAACTGTTTTGCTTTTTTTTTTTTTTTTTTTTTTTTATAATTAACGCGCGCACAAGGGACTAACTGACGACTCTACCCTCAGCTTTTCATATTCGTTCGATAATTCACATCCTTCGCCTTCGGACGTACAATTGCAACGGTGCCGTATGTCAAGTTCATTAAACTCCGATTTATACAGCATTGTCAAATGGGGTAAAAGGAATCGTGTGGAGTTTAATGCTTCGAAAACTCAATGCTGTCTTCTGTCGTTAAAGCTAAACATACCCCCAATGCCATTGTCCATGAATGGCACTTACATCGAAGAAACCGAAAAGCTCTCAGTACTCGGTATGTGTGTCAACGACGACCTCCGTTGGAACGACCATATATTTGAAATCGCTAAGAATGCTGCAAAGTGCTTAGGTTTTCTGTATCGGTGTAAGAAGTATTTTTCCCCATCTGATCTGGCTACAATTTTTAAAGCGATTATACGCCCTAAACTCGAGTATAACTCCCACCTCTGGGCAGGTGCTTCGCAAACATCGCTCCACCTGCTTGATAGAATACAAAATCGAGCGTTAAGATTGATAGGAAATAGAACTGCCGCTGAAACAATTGCCCCACTCGAACACCGACGCAATGTTTCATGTCTTTCCTTATTTTATCGTTTCTTTTATGAAAAATGTTCACTCGAGGTAACCAGCTGCATTCCTCCCCTTAAAAGTTTCGCCCGTAATACTCGTCTTGCTAGGAATGCCCATCATTTCACCCTTGAGCCCAATTTCGGACGTACCGTGAAATATAGGGATTCTTTTTTTAGACGAACGACACGAATTTGGAATAGTTTACCCGGCGGGATTTTCCCTTTCCATTTTGATCTACAAACATTCAAAACCAATGTTAATCGGCACCTCCTATCTCTCCCCTCCCTATCTTCCTAATGCCCGCGCAGTGTGTTACATTAAAAGGGAAACAAGTAGTCCCTTGTGCGCGCGTTAATTATAAAAAAAAAAAAAAATTTCCAGCCCATCGCTAAAAAAGGTGAATCATCTTCTAAAAATCGACCAATTGCACCTACGTCCCTTCTCTTTAAGCTCATTAACTTCCAGCTTAAGAAATATTTTAAGGATCGAAAGCTTCTAGATCACGGTAATCTCACCAAACAGTGGTGAGTTTTTCTCCATAGTTTTGGCGAAAGCACGATTTCTGCGATTGACATTCCCAAGGTGTTGGATAGAGTTTGGCATCAAAACTTTTTTTTTTCAAAATGCATACTTTAGACACAATGAAACTCTTCTTCGCTGAACTGCTCAATATTGCAAATTGCAATAACAGGAACATTTACATCTTGACCATTGTCGTATTTTTTGATCATGCTTTTCGATATTTTATCGCTATTTTTATAAACAATGCTCTAGTGAAGTAGTCAGCTACATTCATCCCATAAAACGATTCAACAGTAATACTCATACTGAAAGGAAACGCCGATAGTTTACCCCAACTTCGGACGTTCAGTCAAATACAGGGATTCCTTCTTTAGCCGTACCACAAGAATGAATGTAGAATGCCTTGAATCGGACTCTGTATTTTCTTCCGATTTTGAAATGTAGGACTTTAAAACAAAATGTGTACCGATGCTTCTTTTGCTTTTAGGTCAACTAGTAACATAATTTAATAAAATACTGACTTCTAATCCGTATGTTTGCTTATAATTTATATTTCTTTCAAAATAAACTTTTTTAAATCTCATTTCCAATTACCTACTTTAATAACTTTCATCAACGCCATTAGTTTAAAAATCAATAAAACCCAAAATAATCTTCCAAGTTTTTTTTTTTTTTAGTTTGGCACGTTTTATTGAACAATCAATTAAGCGAAACATCCAGACAAGCAGCAACCACAAATAACTTTCTAACCAAATAATCCTTACCCCATCAACATAGACACAGAAGCACTTTGCAGATATAAAACATTTAATGACTAAAAGAATGACCACAAGTGGAATTCAAACCCTTCCACCCTTGTCCTCTGTTACAAAACGGAAACTTTTTTAATTATTATCTTTCATCATCAGGATTTTGGGTACAAAATTGTCCCCCAACCAACAAAAGCAATTGGAAAAAAATCCTCCAAAATGAAACATTGTCATCAGAGTCATTAGCCCTTATTTTAAAACGCTTCCTGCTTGTATCCCTTATCGCTGAAAGTGTAAAAAAAAAAGATTCAAGGAGTAATGCCTAAATAGGAAGATGACACCCTAAAGAAGAGTAGGGCTGGAGCCTAGAGCTCAGACATGCCAACATAATTTGCATAAAATCTCGATTGAATGCCCCATCGCCCATTCCTTTGGCGTAATGCTGTCCGATAATATTTAAACGCATCGATTAAAAAAGGGTTTTTTCTCGACAGAGCAAAGGAATCATTTAAAAAAATTTTGTTCTTTGTAAAGTTAATTGAGGGGATTATTAGGAAATGGGTGGTTACTGAGGTGTTTTTTTTTGGGATATTTCCAGGAATTTAACTTTTGATTGTTAGCGACACCTCACGATGATGATTATTTTCTTAAGATTATACGGAAACATAAAGATTTCATAATGTCTTAGAAAATCTAAGAGGGCCTTGAAATATCAGATTTCTGATTTGTGAAGAATGATTAATCGTACACGAAACTTGAAAACCAAAAAAAAAAAAAACCTTTTTCATACGTCCGGCATTTTGAAAAACATTTTTTAATATTAATTAATGAATAACAGTGTATTTAAAATATACCGGAGTAGGAATAGGGACGATTGTGGATGAGAATTCGGAACGAGACAGAGACAGCAATAGTCGAGAATGAGATAGTGTTGGTTGAACGTGTGAATGGATTGAAAATTTAAACAATGTAACGGCAATTTTTTTTTAAAGTGAAAGTGAAATTGATTGTGGTTTTTTATGTTTATTTGTTTTTATTGCGTTTGTGCCTAGTGAGTATCTATCGTTATGTGTATTGATTGCACAGCTTTGGGAAGTGGAATAGAATAAAATCGGCTCAAAAATAATAAGGCCTCAGGAGCCGATGGTATACCTACCGAGCTGATCAACGTATGGCGTATGGGAACACGAAGAGATGCCAGAAGACTGGTGAAAAGGCATCATATGTCCCATACATAAGAAGGGAGATATCACAAAATGCAGCAACTATAGGGGTATAACATTTTTGAGTACATCCTATAAGATATTCTCCTCTATCCTGCAAGAACGGATAGCCCCATACGCTAATACCATAATCGGCAAATATCAATGTGGTTTTATACCAGGAAAATTAACAATTGATCAGATCTTTACCCTTAGGCGGGTGATGGAAAAAAGTCTGGAATTTAATATCCCAACATACCATATTTTTATAGACTTTAAAGCCGCCTACGATAGCATAGCCAGGGTAGAACTTTATAAGGCCATGAGAGAATTCGGCATCCCAAATAAATTGACACGACTATGTAGGCTGACCATGACCAACATCACAAGTCAAGTAAAAGTAGCCGGTTTGCTATCCAGACCAATCAACATCTTTAATGGACTCCGACAGGGGGATGGTCTGGCTTGTATCCTCCTCTTCAACCTGGCGTTGCAGAAAGCAATCCGTGACTCTGGCACGTCAACAAGAGGGACTTTCGTCACCAAGTCCAGCCAGATACTAGCTTACGCAGACGACATCGACATCATCGGCAGAAGCCAACAAGCTGTACAAGACTCCTTTACCCAGGTCGACAAAGCAAAATACCTGGGGCTGCATATAAATAAAGGGAAGACTAAGTACATGGCGGCAACGTTGGTACAACCATCAGGGTAGCGGAGCACGAACTTGAAGTAGTGCAGTCCTTTAACTATCTTGGGTCAAAAGTAGCAGCCGATAACAATATGCAGGAAGAAATACGCGGGCGGCTGCTGAAATCCAACAAAACCTACTATAGTCTGTCAAGGCTCTTTAAATCCAGAAACCTTACCATAAAAACCAAACTGCTGCTATGGTCTATGGACTATGGTCTTACCAGTACTCACATACGGATCAGAGACTTGGGTGCTTACAAAAAGGCACTCTGATCTCTTATCCGCGTTCGAGAGAAAAGTCTTACGGATAATTGTTGGCCCCGTGTGTGAGGAAGGACGATTCCGGAGAAGATACAATCATGAATTGTATGAAATCTATCTCGAAGCAGATGTTGTTGAAAAAATAAAGCTCGGTAGACTCCGGTGGGCTGGACACCTAGCTCGCATGAGCGAAGAGGAACCAACTCGGAAAGTCTTTTGCGGTACTTTTTATGGTAGAAGACAGCGCGGCAGACTTTGCTTACGTTGGAGGGATGGCGTAGACCAGAACGCCTGAAGCCTTGGGGTGCGCAATTGAATGGCGTCGGCCAGCAATCGGGATGTATGGAAGAATTTGTTGAATAAAAGATACAAATGTGTAAATTCAAATCTGATAAGTAACTGTTGGATTTTTAAGCAGTGGACCGGATATTTATGGTAATGGGTTTTATAATTAATTCTGTTTTTTTTTTATAGTGTTTGTTCCTTGTGAGTATCGCTATGTGTATTATGTCCGTTGCATCGAAATGAAAGCAAGTAAAAATACTGGTCAGGTGCTGACGCCAAGCTCCTGATCTCAATGGGTTGGCTATGTTTGACAGTTGTTTCTCATAATCTCGTTTATCATAATCCCGCGTATCAAAAACCCGTTTGTCATAAACTTGAAACAAAAAAGTCCCGTATTACAAAATCAAGCAATTTTTTTTTATAATAACGTGACAACGCAGCATAATTTTCTTTTTATATGAATTTAGTTACAAATCAACGAGAACAAATATTTTGTACTTTTCAATGCTAGTATAGTTTAAATGTCGGTATAGCAAAACAAGATTATCATGAAGATTACCTAGTATCTTGTAGATAGTAGATCGAGAATTAGGTGACTATTTTCTCATTTGAAACCCACGGACAATTTTTCCGTTCACAAGGAGTTAAAAAAAATTGCTTTCCAAATAGGTATGTATGTGGGTTGAGATCTTTTTCGAATTTAATAATCTTACACAACTTGTTGACAAGCCCACCCGCATATCGGACGTTGATGACCAACCCGAAAACACTCTTGACTTGATTTTTACTTCTGACCCTGATAAATGTGCTATTAGTGTATTATCGCATCTAGGCAGTTCTGATCACTGTGTCATATCTGCCAAATTCTCATATCAAACTATTCCAGTTAAAGGAAGAGCTCTTAAGAGAACAGTTTGGTAGTATGAGAAAGCCAACTGGGACGGTCTCAATAATTTTTAGAGGATCTTTAACTGGTCACTACGCTTCCTGGATAGTAACATAGATTCCAGTGCAGATATAATCAAAAACCTAGTTCTGTCGGGAATGAGAAATTTTATCTAAAATAGAATTAAAAGCATCGAATTAAAGAAAATGTATGGTTCAAACCCAGCTGCAAAGAGGTTATCAGATTCAAAGATGTGTGTTTTCGTAGTTATAAAGCTAACCCAACTGAGGAAAACCGGAAAACGTTTAAACAAGCCAGTAAGGACTATAACGTCCATATTCAAAAGACCAATTTTTTTGCATGACCAACAATTGAGGCAAAAATTCGTAAAAATTATTTGTTAGTTCTCAAGACAAAGCTATTTTTTTGCTAGGCAGTTCGCCGCTAACTCTACGCTGCCAGAGTGTGTAATGGTCCCACCAGTACTTGAGAGCGTAAATAATTCTATGTGACCAATCTTCCTTCGTACTCGTAAAGTTTTAAAAGATCTCGACTATATAAATCCGCTGGTCCAGATAACATTCCCACTATTGTTTTGAAGAGGTGTTCTTCCACGCTTGCAAAAACCACTACGTAAGCTTTTCAATCAATCCTACTCCTCAGCGCTCGTTCGGAGCGGTCCAGCCTATACCCAAATAAGGCGAATCCTCCTCTCCCGCCAACTACCCACCGATTGCACTTACAAAAAAAATTTTCCAAGGTCATATGGAAACGCTTATTAATTATAACCTCAAGAAATATCTCGAAGAACGAAAGCTTCTTAATGACCGGCAGAATGCCTTTCGGAGCAATAGGTCCACTGGTGATCTTATGGTTTATCTCACCGAACAGTGGAACAAATCTGTACACCGTTTCGGGGAAAGTAAGATTATTGCACTCGATATTTCTAAGGGATTTGATTGTCTGGCATCAGGCCCTTTTATCGAAAAAGCGTGCTTTCGGTATCGATGCTTCCCTCCTTCGATGGATTAGAAATTACATTTTACATACAAGTTGTATTGGATGGGTTCAAGTCTGATATCTTCAAAATAAATGATGGTGTGCCCCAGGGCTCCGTTCTGTTTCCGACTCTCTTTCTCATTTTAATAAATGATCTCCTGTCTGAAACTTCTAATCCACTAAACTGCTTGGCTGACGACAGTACACTTATATTTTCATATGCGTTTTTTGACTCAAAATCCTGCTCTTTGGATGTGGATTATAAAATGTGCTGAATTAGCAAGATAACTCCCATTGTGTTGTGCTCACACCAAAAAAACATTTGTTTCCCATTTGTTTAAAAAACATTTCAGAAATGTTCTTGAAATGATTTTTTTTTTTTTTCAGAAACATTCCTGAAATGTTTATTTGTTTCCCATTTTATGTATCCAGTTTTATGCATACATAATTCAAAATAGACTTTAAAAAAAATAGCAAAAATAGCTTCACGTTTTGTCATCATGAACAAAATACAAACAAATAAAAACAAAAAACCTGTCAACTAGATTTAAATGTTTGAAAAGTTCGGGAGGGGAAACGGAGAAACATGTCAGAAATGTTTCGCAAAGCGTCCAGATATAAATAAACATTTCAGAAATAAAGGAACATTTCTGAAATGTTTTTTTAAATGCTTCTGAAATGTTTAAAAAAAATGTTTCTTTGGTGTGGACACACCTTTATACTAACACTAGTTGTGTTTCCAATAATTATTCCCAGAAAATTCGCAGCTATCAGATTTTTGAGTAGAGGGGATATTTTCTCTCTTTAAGAGATTTCTACGAAAAAAGAACGGGAACGCTTTAAACCAAAAAAATTTACAGCATTCTTTCTTAGTGTTGCTTAAGCATCGATAGTATTTATTTCTGATATTATCGATAGTTTAAAAAAATATATCGATAGTACCGATACTATCAATAGATTTATCAAATGAATAGACAAAGTCAAATTATAAAGCATTTAAAACTCACTATAAAAGGTCCTTCTATCATTAAAAAAATTAAAATACAATTTAAATTATTCATAGTTTTTAACTCTCTCACGAAGACATTAAATTCGATAGGCTTGTTCAGATTTTATAGATTTATTTATCAACTGCGGAAATTCCTCGTGTAAGAGGAAATTGTTACATATTTTACGCTGGATATTGTTGTGTTCAAAATTTCAAAGCGCTCAGGAAGCTGCAAGATTTTATCTATCTATATCTATGCTTGGCTGTCAGTGCAGCAAATGACCTTTTTGACACCCTCTCATAGCTCACATAGCTCAAGCTCACATCAAAAAACTGATAATCGTTTAAGCGTATAGTATGCACTTTTCCAACAGGTTTCCATCTCTTGAATGAAGCTCAAGCTCGAAATGTGAAGGTAAGTTTAAATTATTTAACCTATTGATAGTTTTTTTTAATTATCGATGTAGCCGATATTTTTCACTTTCTATACTATCGATAAACTGACGGATGTTCGACCATCACTACTTAAATGTCAAAAGATTGGTGTCAAATAACAATTATTGCGAAGCGATTTTTAAATTAAGAAATGTTTTGCCTATGTATTGCATCAGCTCCACCAACGAAACAATTAGTAGTTTTGTAGGTGCTTCCACGCTTCCAGCAACAATTCTTCTCTACTTCTTCTTGCAAACAGCTGGCTTCAGAGGACTCAACTCACACTGCTCTGTAACAATTGCCTGACAACAAAGGAACCTGGACATCGTCGACAATATTCATACAAAAGTTCATAGAACCACCGGTTTTTTATTATTTTCTTATAAACCTTTAAATATAACTCTGCAATCTTTATCAAATGTGTCGTTAATTTGATTTATTTATTGTCTTTTTTTTCATTGTCAAACTGACGTTTGGCTGCTACTTTTTTCTGCCTTTAAAAATTTCTTGAGCAGAAATTCGTAGGGTGGGGAAATTATTTTCTCTCTGACGAGCTCTCTCTTCTGCGAATTTCTACGAATTTTTGGTGTACAGGAACAGGAATTAGCAGAAATTCGTGAAAATTCGTACGAATTCGCAGATTGGGAACAGACATACTTATTGCCAATATGAACATTTTCAGTATTCTTTTTAATTTAGAGGGTCGACTACTTCAATCTTAGATTATTTGGACTAAAACTTCTTTTACAGATTTTTTTCTTTTAGAACAGTTTCTTAAAACAGAATTTTCTGTACCTCTTTTGAGTCAGAACTGATTTGTGAAACATGACAAAATTGTCCATTTACTTATTTCTCCTAATGCAGTGTATTTTTAATACGCTTTGAGTATCAGTACATTGTTTGCACAAAAATGTAATGATGACTTCAACCAAATTGTTGTAATTAATATAAAAAAATATTTTTTTTTTTTGTATATTAAGTATACCTATAAAACAATGAAAAGTAATACGTGATAAGATCAGAAAAAATTCCATGTACTGGAGCATCTATTCGATTCTTATACTAAAAATCGTTATGAATAAGAAATATCGTTCGAATCGGAACGTGAAACATCCATCCATCCATTCTACTCAATTCTTTTTATGATTCCCATTATCTAGTAATAATTCCTAGAACCCATTATTCCTTTGAGTACAAAATACACCAACCACCACTAGCAGTGCTGCCAAAACCACGTCCGATTCATTACAATTCATAATCGACAAATTGTCTAGTGGTAGCATATTATAGATGTTCATGCTATATTGCACACATACTTACATAGGTATATAGAATATTGTATATTATGATGCCTCCTATTAACGGAAATGATATACAGTTAACATATTGTGGCGTAGCCAAATAAACGTCCACATCCATCGACAAGCCAACATTTTACTTGACGATTTCGATCACGTACTAGATTTATCCCAACGGATTCTTCGTTCTCTGCATTTTCACTCTATTTATTGACATCTTAAATCTGCCACGTGTCGTCGTCGTCCCTATTCCAATGTTCTGTGTTTCCCATACGTCTTTCGCGCACATCATGTAGGATCCAAAAAAAAAAAAATACATATCTTTGTATGCATGACTTCGCTAGTTCGCTGAAGCTTCGTCAACATTTTTTTGGTTTACTCTCTATTCTTCCACAAATATCTTCTGCTTCTGTTAGGGATGCACTCCATATGCACATCAGTGACATTCCCCAAACTCACAGAATATAAAACATATTTCACCCATGACAATTTACTAACAAATGTATGTACACACGTTGAGTGTTCTGTTTAGGATGGATTTCCTTTTTGTATCTTTGCTTAGTTAGGAACCAAAAGGATCCCACTTCTGATCGATATGTCAAAACTAGCACCATGGACGTTCTGCGTTACATAGTTGTAATAGTACCAGAGGCAGCCACGTTCATTATGTGGTATCATGGCTCGAAGCAGTTGACATCCGAATCCGTCCGCCAACAATTCGACAAGCATCTTTCGGATACCAAAGAAGCTACAAGCATGTATATACAGTACATTTCAGTGAAATAAATTGCAAATATCCGATAACTATCTTGGGAATGATGGTGTGACTGAGAACGAAATTTGGTGTTGCCGATTCCAAAGTGTGTCGGTTGTTGAAGGTGGTGTCATGCTATCGGTCTATTTGCATTTTGTTGCCAATGCAATGAGGAACGGTATCTAGAAGTGGCTTTTTTGCTCTCAGTTTTGTTTGCTAGATACACACATAGTTGATTGGTTCATTAATCATCGTGGTGGCAAAAAATAGAAGAACGAGATTCTGGCAATTACACATGTAGTCCATCGAATGGTCCCAATGCGACGGTCATGTTGAGCGTTATAAATGGTGAGTAGCAGGATGTGACAACAGCAACATAGGTTGAGGATGCGATATGGCTAGAATGATTCTGGTTGATTTGATGCTCAGGGCATATAAAATAGGAAACGTCATGTAGGAGAGTATATAACGTATCCTTTCAGCAGAGCATATTCAATGAATTGGATATTTTATCTTAGAAGAATTCCGTATGACAGCTTTTTTTGTTAATGAATAAAACAAAGAATGGAGAGTATAACAGTTGTTAAGGAAAAGAATATTGACAAATGTGTTTGGAATAAAATTAACTTGAGAGTTTTGGAGGTACGGCGTAAGGAAGTTAACCACGACAGTTAAAGGATCTTGGGAATGCATATGAGACGATCTTATAAATTAGAATTTTCTTAATTAATGTGGATAATACAAGAATCAGGTACACTACAATATTATCATTAGAAAATTTTTAGATGGCATTTAATTAAGCACTTTCTATCTTTAAATTGAAATAAAACAAAGTGTGTGTGGGATATCGTCGTTTTTTTTTTGTTGGTCCATATCATCCAATTCAGGCCAAAAGATGTTGTTAATCATTGACCTATAGTGCTCGCCTGGCCTGACCAACGTCATTCCCAAAGAAATATGTACCGATGACAACACCAACCCAAAATCCACACTAAAAAGTAACTTCTCCAGAACGCATTTGACACTCTTGGATCTCCTGTGGATTAATATAGTCCCAAATTTGAAAATTTTGTTGGTTGACGAACGCATTCATCCAGAAATGGGCATCATCGCTGATGATAATTTTTCGATGAGAATTACCTTCACGTCACGATTCAAAGTTAGTCCAGTTGTAGTCTGTGAAAGGCCGAGTTCTTGTCAGCGACATAAAATCGACTGATTGGGATTTTTCTGCACACCCACGGACAAATGCTATGTTTTTGATAGATCTTCTGTTTCGTCGTCATACGGGTATTGGTTGATCGTTTACTGAAGCAGTGGGACCTAAATTTATCCAAGACTCTGCGAATAGTACTCCCGATAGAACGATTCTGGGACCGTTAAATAAGGAAAGCGCGTGGAACGTTGGCTTAATAGAACACCCATTTTGATAAAACAGTTTATTCTTTAAGAATCCGTTCATGGGGACCGATAGATATACATAGCTTCAACAAAACAACAATTGTCAAAGTTCGAAGAACTTGAACTTGGAAGACCCTTTATATGCTTTCTAAAAATATGCACCGTGGTATAGTGCATAGAGTAAACATATTTTAAGGTGGAAAATCTTTCGTACGTTCCATCGCCCAACACCCTTAATTTTTGTTGTCTTTTTTGTATATTGTGTTTTTGACGTGATAACATATAATAAATCGATGCAGCCTACACATACGAAATAACATGACTCATGCTGATAAGACTCATCACTCATGCTAACCGCGATACTGTGGTTCTTTTAACCAAAATCGATCGCAAACATATTTTGAGCACCAGACGAACATCAGATGTATGGATGTGTGTATGTATGTCGAGTATATAGTTTTGTCCAGGGATCGTTCCTGTGAATGTTTGGTCCTGCTAGCATTATTTTCGCATTTCATTTTCTACATTTCTAGGGCGTAGTAACGCACGCCGGGTACCGCTAGATAAATATAAAACTGGTGCCGATTGGTAATAGGTTGTTGGTACAATATTATTGTTGGTACTAGATTTTTAGTACTTAGTACTAGAATTTAGTACTATTGTATTTAGAACAATGTTTATTTTTAATTAAATATAAAAAAACTAAATAATTTTTTAAATTTTGTGATTATTTTAGTTAAATTAAAAAAAAAAACAAAATTAACACAGTTTATATAATAATAAATAATGCAACGCGTTTCGGAATAAATTCCATCATCAGACGTAGTCAAAAGTTATTGTAGTTTTTGGTACTAGATTTGGTACTAAATTTAGTACTAAGTAGTAAACTAAGTACTAGATTTTTTTTGACGTGATAAGTGGAATTGTATATGGTCTGAATTAACGGGTTGTATGTTGGTGTTGATATCATCAATGTTTTGTTATGACGTTATCATATAAAATTATCGTCCGTAAACCGACTTTACAGACAACCAACTTTTTTTCAAGCATTGTGTTTTACTGATAGTTATCCGAAAAGGTAAATGAGATGATAGTTCAGCACTACTACTTATCCGAAAAGGTCAATGATATGACATTTCAGCTTGTAGGCATTTTCAAAAGACGGCAATGGATTTCTCTCTTTTTAATATTAATACTCTATGGTATAGTGGTTAGTGTGTGGGACTTCTATGCCGAAGCCTTCTTTCACACAAGACGGTTTTGTCCGTACGGTTAAAATCCACGGTTTCTTACGGTTAAAATCCGTCCGGTTTTTTCCGTTCGGAGGTTGATTTTTTACACGACAGTTGTTGATTGTTGTTCTTAAAAATTAAAATATAACCAAACGGCAGAGAACCGTCGTACGTGAAATCAACGTCTTTAGGGACGAAACCGTCATGTGTAAAACAAGGAAATCAGTCGTTGAGACGGCTGTTTTAAATCGTCCGTAGGGAAAAATTACGGCTGCGTCGAGTGTGAAAGCTTTAATAATTACTTTTATTAGTTTACTATTAACAGCGTACGGACGAATATGTCGTGTGTGAAAGAGGGCGAAGGTTCGAATTTCAATTCCACCGTCAGAGCCACCTTTTTTTTGGCGCGCGAGGAAATGACTTATGCGCCAAACAGATATAACCAGCAACAACAACAGCACCATCAATTGCAGCCGCCATTATTTTATAACCTATGTATCTGTTTCAACTGCTCAAGCTAGAATAGACCAGCAACAGCTACCAACTTTACGCAAGTGATATTTAGGAGCATCATACTGCAAAAAAAAAACAGACAGTGTTATTAATCTAAGAAGACGATGCTGGTGCTGGTGGCAATGTGTTTTTTTTTTTTTGCTGGTCATCCTGCTGTACGCTGTTGACGGTGCTGTTGCTGGTTCATTTTGTTCCGCGTTTTATACTCCAAAAGTTAGGCCGTTCAGATTCAGTGATAAACTGTAAGCCTTGTTTCATACACGACGGTTTCGTTCGTATGGAAAAAACCGTACGGTTGATTTCACACACGACGGTTTTTTTCCGTGAATCGTTTGGTTATATTTAAATTTTTAACAAAAACAATTTTTGGCACAACAGAGGGCAGACTGATAAAAACCGTTTTTTGTGAAAACGTGCGCTTAATCATGTAGACCACCGATAAGACGGCAACGGCACGGTCGTACAAAAAAATCCTTTCCCGTCCAGTGTGAAAGCAACATCCGGTTGCATTTTAAAAAGCATTGTGTTCGAGAGGGGCAATTGTTTCAGCGGCAGTTCTATTTCCTATCAATCTTAACGCTCGATTTTGTATTCTATCAAGCAGGTGAAGCGATGTTTGTGAAGCACCAGAGGTGGGAGTTATACTCGAGTTTAGGGCATATAAATGCTTTATAAATTGTAGCCAGATCAGATGGGGAAAAGTACTTCTTACACCGATACAGAGAACCTAAGCACTTTGCAGCATTCTTAGCGATCTCAAATATATGGTCGTTCCAACGGAGGTCGTCGTTGACACACATACCGAGTACTGAGAGCTTTTCGGTTTCTTCGATGTAAGTGCCATTCATGGACAATGGCATTGGGGGAATGTTTAGCTTTAACGACAGAAGACAGCATTAACCTCCACACGATTTCTATTACCCCATTTGACAATGCTGTATAAATCGGAGTTTAATGAGCTTGACATATGGTACCGTTGCAATTGTACGTCCGAAGGCGAAGGATGTGAATTATCGAACAAATATGAAAAGCTGAGGGTAGAGTCGTCAGCAAAACAGTTAAGTGGATTAGAAGTTACAGATAGAAGATCGTTTATAAAAATCAAGAAAAGTGTCGGAGACAGAACAGAGCCCTGGGGCACACCAGCATTTATTTTGTGCGAATCAGACTTGAATCTGTCCAAAACAACTTGTATTGAACGGTCCAGAAGATAGTTTCTAATCCAACGAACAAGTGTATCCCAAAAGCACGCATTTTAAAATATTATTAAAAAAAAATATTTTACTATCAACAGCTCACTGATAAAATCCATACGTTTTTTTTCCGTACGGACGAATCCGTCATGTGTGAAACAAGGCTTAGTCCACTCTGTAGATGAATCACTTCAAACTTCTGGTCGAGAGTATAAGTCACAAGACCTTGGACCCTTAAGAAGTTGTCGCGCAAACAAATTTGAAATTATGAATAATTATATTATTATTTATCGACATGTAGGCAAAGGAAATAATAATTAATTAATTTATTAATTAATTATAAATAATTCATGTTTGTTGTGAAACTCTACTAAGAACATTTGTTTTGATCTTATGATATGCTTTTGTAAATATACGTGCACATACGTATTTATAACTGTGCATACCTACTACATTTCTGAATTTTCACAAAATACACCTGAATATATTTAGCGATTATTAATATAATTAATTATGAAGCCGACGACCGACGTTGACATTTCTTTTCATCTCAAAATATTCCTTTGATACCTCTGCTCTACATGTTCCAGTTCAGCTGATGAAAATTTAATTAACTTACAAGTGCCATATTTATCTCATTCCTATCTGAAATCCAATTATGGGAAAAGTCAGTGAAACAAACACAAAGCAAGGACCTTATTCGTATCCCAAAGGCAAGGCTGTAGCCGACTAGGGGATCGAAACCATCTGTTTGAATCCTAATTAAATCCGATAGTGATTCATACTGAAATAAGATTTGAGTATTTTTTGGAACTCAGAATTGCATCCGGGTGGCTCACTTGGGCTCATCAGTTGACACTGTTGATAACGCGTACTAGTACTAGTATATAGAGTTCGTATTAAAACCTTAAATTCATTTTGTTCAAATAACTTCAAATAGCTATCAACGAGATAATTAAATATATATTAAAATATTGAAAATATTCCAAGCTGGTGTAACATACTTTAATACAAAATCAAAATGAAAAAATATCTAAGCTATCTGTATTTGAAAACATCCAGTTATTCTTAAACCGTATGTAAAAAAAATGTACACCAACACGAATGTTAAAAAATAATGACATTTTATTTATAATCCGCAAGCGTTGGAATTGGATGCTTCATTGATTAGGGAAGAGGTAACATGTACAAATATTTAAAAAATATTTAGAAATGTTGGATTCTATTTTCAGTATAGTCATTCAAGCATAAATATTTTGACAATAAATATAGATAATTCGTGTTATAAAAAAAATATTTACAGCGATGAAAATCAATTTTGGTTTAAGACTTTGGAGATAGCCTTTGTTTTTAAAAATGTTGCCCAGCAGAGGGTTAATAAAATATATCATTTATTTAAAGCTAAATACGGCCTAACAATGTTTGGATTAAAAAGATTATTTAATTATATTTCCTGCTCACAGGATTTTTATTTTAGTACAACCATTTACAACATAATTATGGTTTAATTAAGTTCAAAACAAACAATGTTTCTGCTGTCCAAATAACAGCTTTTTACAAGATGCATATGAAAGTATACACAGTACTTATAATAAAAACGCTATTTTTTAAATTTTTGTCTGTCTTTCTGTCTGTAATCTTGGTGGGGAACGGCTGCATAGATTTTGACGGGACTTCCACTGGCAGATTGCTTATGTAAGAGCAAGCCTAAGAGTAACTAACTTAGGGTATTGAAATTGCTCAATAGTTGGAGCTGGGTGTTGTTTTTTTTTTTTTTGGAAAATTCTTTTTTATGGACTGATTTTGACGGGATTTTCACAGGCAGAAAGCTGATATTGTAAGGATTAAGAAAGGCTATTTTAATTACCCCTAGGTGGCACTGGAGGTGTGTATTAAACAAAATTCTTATTTATGTCCCGATTTTGACGGAACCATGAAAGGTAGTACATCTACTGCGCTTAGTCCCTTTCGACCATCTACTCCACAGCAAAAAAAAAAAGTCCCCAACACCTCCTTTCTCTCCCCTCCCTATCTTCCTAATGCCCGCGCAGTGTGTTCTACGTTAAAAGGCAAACAAATAGTCCCTTGTGCGCGTGTTAATTATACAAAAAAAAATTTAAAATTCTTATTTATGAACCGTTTTTGATGGAACTTTCACAGCTAGATAGTTGATTTTTTAAGGAGTATTTAGGCTATTTTAAATAGGAGTTAGTGACTTTTTTTTCCATTTCTTTTTTATTTATGGGCCGATTTGACTCAAAATCACATGTAATAATATTTATAACATTCAAATAAATATAATAAAATGAAAGTCTATTGCAAAATTGGAACTTTTACCGAACATGTTGTTTTCCCTGTATATATGTTCCTATAAATAATAACACGAATACGTTGGTGACCTTTACTGTTACTGTGGCGCTGTTGTTAGGATCCGGAAAATGTATGGTAAGCTTGAACAACGCCGGGCGGGTCAGCTAGTATTTAAATATTTGTTTAATTTATATTGAAAGATCAACTGCGATATATTGCAATCTACTACGTTTTTTATGATATATAACTGCGTTTAATCAACTATAGGGCGGAAGCACTGACGTACAGTGCTGTTCGAAAAATGTTGGTCAAACACTTCATTAACCTTTTCGGGCGGAGTTTTTGGAATTTATGAGAGCTACGATTTTTTTTCTTGCACTAGACAGCAAAATGTCGCGTTCATATTGTGCATTTTGCTTGTGATAGCAGTCCCGAACGAACCAAAGTAATTTAGTAAACAAAAAATGGGAAAAATCAGTTCCGAGTGCAAAGCTAATAATAAATGTATGTCACGTATCAATTTGATAATACGTGAAATTTCTAAGAGATTAAATGTTGCTCAACAAAACTGTAATTTAAAAAAAAATATCATTACACCAGGACCACAAGCAGAAATAAAGGCTCAGGGAGGTCAACTAATATGTTTTTTTGGTGCTACAAAGCCGTCGGCATCGTTTCAAGACTAGGGCGGATCATTTCGTCAAGAAACAGTGGGAAAAATGCTCCTGACTTAGAGCACTCAAGCGAGTACTGAAGCTGGATTTTTCAACAAGAGTCAAAGAAAAACTATTGTTATTGTATACATGTGGAACCGTGTAATCTTTTTCGACGTATCAAAGCTTAACTTGCATGTTGGAGATGGAAAAAAAACGAACCAAAGGAAAGACTTAGGCATCTTACGTATGCCCCCCAAAACTGAAGATGTGATAGTGTGGAGATGCTTTTCTAGAAATCGAAAAGGTAGAATGGTCTTTCTAGAATCTAAAGTCACTCAAGAAGTTAACTTACGGGTTCTGGATAGTGAATTAGAGTCATCTGTCTTGGAGCTTTTTGGTGATACTTGCAGATTTATTTTTCAACACGACAATGCTCCTTGCCATACATCGAAAATTGTAAGTTTGACCTTTTTATTAATATTGAGCCAGAACTTTTATACTAAAAATAATATTTGCATTTTTTTTTTATTTCTCAAGTTAAAAACTACTTCGAAGATAATAATGTCGATGTCTTAGGTTTTCCTCCCTTAAGGTTGAGAAGAAGCGTTCAGAGCCATTTGAAAACCTTAACAAATTATTTTCCGGACCTGGAACACATACCTGTATCCACATGGAAAAACCCATCTGAGTCAAAATTTGAACATTTTAAATTTGATAATGTTTCTAAGAAACAATACTAAAAAACACTCCACCACTAAAGCATTTTTTTTTAAATTCCAAAAACTGAGTTAGTTACACAAAAGAACGGACTAACAACTTTTTACTCCCTCGGCAGCGAGTGAAAAATTGTATCACTCTAAATGTATCATGAAACAATTGAAACTGCATAAGAAAACAATACCTCATTAAAAAATATGTATTTATTGCAACAAATTTGACAAAATTCGAAAAAAAAAGTTTGACCACATTTTTCGAACGGCACTGTATATGATATCATTTAACCAAGGATTGCAAAAAGCGCAGAGGCACCAACAATTAAGTTATATTATGTACATATTGTTATTAATTACTATTATATATAACATTATTTAAGTTAAGTTTTTAAAAATGCAAAACTAAATTAGTATTTTACATTTATAACTAGCTGACCCGGCAAACGTTGTTGTGCCATATATATTATTTATAGTAAATATTTTGGTTGTTAAATAAGAAACTAACGAATGTATTGTAAGTCTCTTTGAATGTTTTAACGATCGATAAAATTGATTTTATTTGATTGGTAAAATAGTATTGTGATATAGTATAGTGATTGGTAATAATATATTGATAAAATAGAACGAAAGAAAAGATGTGTACGAAAGTTTTGTTTGACGTTTGTTCTGCCTGCAATGACGGTGCGTATTGTCATTCGATAAACAAACTTGAAACGTTCGTGACTCTTGAGGATAGACTCGACGTAAATATCGAGAAAATACGTGAAGTTTTGGGTGCCATGAAAAAAAGTTTTTTTCGACCCCGAGTATCATGACGTTTGAAAACATTATAATTTTTTCCGTTCTGTTTAGAAACAAAACTGATAGTCCGGGAGCTAAGTGAAAATTTGGTCAATCATTTCCTCTCAAGCAATAATTGGTGAAACTCGTCAGGGAATAGTATTATAAAACCTCGTGAACGTCAGCTGCGGTTCAGTGGATGGGATGAGCAGTCCAGAGCGTTTTAACATTCAAAGTATCAGCTGACGGGTTTTTCACCGAGATACAGCCTGATATTTATATTTATTTATAGTTGCGTACTAGCTACCATCAGTCTAAATTTTAGCTGAGAGGAAATTACTGAAAGTAAATTTTTTTTGCAAGTTAAAGCATGCAGTTTACACATAATCCGCCTTGTTACAGCCAGCTGACTATTTTTTTTTTTTTTTTTGAAGATGATGGATAAGCTATGGTTTGATAAATTTTTAGTCGGGAGGAAATGACTAAACAAAAAAATTATATTCTTCGTGCGTGGAAGGCTACCAAGAACCATCCTACCAACGGAACCGGAGCTGACGTTCACGAGGTTTTATAATACTATTCTCTGGTGCTATTCACCAATTATCGTTTGAGAGGAACTTTGTCATGGAAATCTGTTGCTGGCTCCCGGACTATGAGTGAAATAATTTGTTTTGTTCATACAAAAATACTTAAATCGCAATAAAAGTACGGATTTTGGTGATAGAAGAGTGAAAATTGTCTGGTTATAAGAACTTATTTTTTTATACCAAATTTAATTACAATACAAATTACAAATTTCGTCAAAAAAATATTAAACAAAATGTTTGCATATGGACACCTAGCGGTTTGAAATATACTTTACGAATTATTCTCATACCTACCAAATATACACACAAAATTTCATAAAAATCGGTCAAGCCGTTTCGGAGGAGTACGGCCACAAACACTTATAAATTAGTTTGATATTTTCTAGAAATGTAAAGTTAAGTAAAATATTTGTATATTTATTAATACAGTAAGAGTATTTTTTGTTTATAAAAAAGTCTCCCCTCTCGTTATTCCTGTTCGACTGCGGCCATGGAAGTGAATGAAGATAGACTAATTATCATCTATTACTCAGCCTTTGCAAGAAGGCTTATTATAGAAACAGTAATAGTGAGATTCTGATACAGTTCAGAGAAAAATGCATTTAATTAATTTTCTCTCATCATTTTTTTCCAGCCATTTTTTTCATAACTACACTCTGAAAAGGGAAGAAAAATTACAAAATATCTGAAGGCATTTTTCATTTAGAAATAATGTTTCCCTTATTTTTATTATCTTTGATCCATCAAACTAACTTTTTTTGTTTTTGCTTTTTTCTTTTAATTATATTAATAATCATACATTTTCTTTTAGAAAAAAAGGTTTCACATTAACTGACGATAAACAAAGCTTACATTAAACTTAAACTCTTAATTAAGCTAAGAAGCATTCAAATAGCCAAACTTGAAAATTAAATTATCAATAGATAATACATAATAGACAAGCTTAGTTTGTATATATAAAAAATCGACAAAAGAGTCAAACATGACATTACGATACATAGAATTATAATACTGTCAGTAGGAAAATTCTGTATGTAAGTTTAATTTCCCCGACACATTACAGTATTCACCTGCGTCGTAATGAAAATCGTGAAATCCATTCCTTAGTTAAATTAATGATTTCAAGATTTAATTATGCCAATATTCAAGGACACCACACGTGAATATTGTTTATCCATATAGAGAAGGGGCACACCCCAACAACAACTGCCCATTATTCACAGATTGTCATTTAATACTGAGATTGAAAACTTCCAAGTCAACCGTTTAATTGAAAACAAACACTGACATGTAATTAATTTCCACTCAAACCAAACTGTTTCAACTTTAAATTAATTCTACCCCCTCAAAGAGGATGGTGCTTTCTTCGTCGTCGTCGTCATGGCCCGCCCAAAGTTAAAGCTTCAATATCATTCATTTTAAATAGAAGACATTCCGGCCTTGATTTGGCCGTGACTCATCAAAAAAAGGATTCTTCTTCAGTAACACTGAACCCAGCGTCGTCCACCATTTAGAGATTATTTAGGTTGAAATTTTCTTTCGAAACTATACTTCCACACTGACAGAGTGACTTTTCGTTTTAATTACGAAGCCAGCCTCTACCCTTCCGGCACGGCACATCGCAGTGAAATTGGCAAAAGTGGAAATTTGAATGACTATCCTTTTCATTTACCATGCTACACTGCCTATTTGTGCCATTTTGGAAGATTCATCGACGGATTGAAGTACAAAGATATCGAAATGGGGGAAAATCAAGCTGGATCTGCAGAAATCGATTCGAATTAGGTTGACGAGTGAAAACCCTTCGTCTTAACCCGTTGACAGGAGCATTTTCGAAATCTCGACAAAGGTATGCGATGCCAGAATGGAATCTGCAATCTAAAATTGGTATTGGATTCAAGATGGTGGTTGAGATATTCTTACAATACTTTAAAAGGTTTTAAATTTTGAAATCTTGTTACATTTTATGTAAAAATTAAGTAAGTGGATTGGGTCGAGAGGAGTGTTGAGGATCTAAAGAATGCCGAAAATTTCAGAAGTTAAAGCATTGTTGAATTAGTTGGCGGCAGGTGACTCTTGAAATTTGAACTAAACAATGTCAAGAGCGGTTAAATCTTTCCAAGTCAAAAGAAATCAAAGTCAGTTTTATCCATTGCTTGGAAGATTGATGTGGCATCAACAACATATAATATTCTTTTGATATTTAGTCACAAATGGAGAAGACATAAGATCCTTATGCGAATCATGAAATAAGCTTATAAAAGGTGGTTTTTTTTAGAGGTATAAAACCTTGAAATTTGAAACAACGATGATATTTTTAAATTGACATGAAATTTACTTTATTCAAAAGATAATCTTCTGGCATAAATTTTAAAAAAATTTTATGATTTCTGGCATATGACCGCCACGGCTGGCTCGGACGTAGTCTAATCGAGTTCAATTTTCGAAGACTTTTTCCAACATTTGTGGCCGTATATCGGCAATAAAGTGGCGAATGTTGCCCTCCAAGTGGTCAATCGTTTCGGGCTTATCGTCGTAGACTAGCGACTTCACATAAATAGTCAAGCGGCGTTAAATCGCACGATCTTGGAGGCCATTTTCACGGATCTGTAACTTGAAACTATGCGGTTATGAAACGTTTCCTTCAATAAATCAATTGTGGCATGAGCTGTGTGATATCTTACGCGGTCTTGTTGAAACACAGTTCCTGCACATCATGGTTGTTCTAATGATGAACGAAAAACTCTGTCATCATGGCTCTATAGCGGTCACCATTGACTGTAACGTTCTGGCCAGTATCGTTTTTAAAGAAGTACGGACCAATTATTCCATTAACCCATAAAGCACACCAAACAGTCAGTTTTTGTGGATGTAACGTTGGTTGGGTGCGGTATGAATAGGGTAGGCTGATCGGCGTCAACCAGTCGATGCACAGTGTTTTAACTATCTTGTACGCATCATGCTTATTTTACCTCCCCGCGGTAACCACCGGGAACTGGTTTGTCCATCTGGACATTCCTGCTAAACTTATAAGCGCGAGTGTTGAACACAGAAAAAATGGCAACACTATAATGCTTTGCTTTAATGACTGTTCTGATCGATTCGCAGAAGTCTTGCACGAGCAACTCGAAAGAGGACGTACGGCGGACTAACCAATTGGCGTCAACAGTCAACGAAGCAGATGCCCGAATGAGCTACTTCGACGTATTTGGAGATAAGGTCATGGGGACAATTCAATACAAGTCAGGGCATTGAAATAGAGATTATAGCGGATGAGTCGCACGCTCAAGTGGAGGACAACCTCAAACAATTTGGAGTGTGAAACTGGAGGCAGCTAGCCAAAGACCGAGCTGGCTGGAGAGACATGTTGGTTGAGGACCAGCTTCGTCCCGAACTGTAGCGCTCCTAAGTAAGTAAGTAACGGCGTCTCAACATAGGCTTGAGGATTATCATCACTCCAAATACGGCAGTTTTGTTTATTGGGATCAACGGCAATCTTGTTTTGGGCCCATTCACCGAATCTACGTCTTGCTAGATGATCCTGTGGCTTCAAACCAAGATCTTTGCGCAAAATCTTCCATAAATTGGATTGACACATATCCGATTCCTGTGCACGATGGCACAGCAATCGGATATATACGCTTCGCTCTACAGTACCAATGACTTCTTCTGTACGCACTGTTTGACGTCTCTGTGGATGCGTATTATCATTTAGAGCAAATGTGGTGCGAAAACGTTCCATAGGTAATCAAATTAATTGCTCTGATGGACGATTATGTTTACCGTACATTGTACGTAGTGCGCGATATGTATTTCGAACAGAACCATGATTTTCAAAATAAATTTGCATAATTTGGAAGCCTTGTTCAGGCGTCAGTCTATTCATTTTGAAATGCCAAACCAAACTAAAAATAAATCTCTTGACAGCTGAAAAATGGCAAAATGGCCGACAGTTAAAATAGTGTTGTCAACTTAAAGTTATATAGCTCTAAAAATACACCGTTTACTTCTTTTTTCATTTCACTCTAAAAAATTGCTATACAAACTTAGAACAAAATTTTGGAAATCAGAAAAATTAGAATAGAGTTCTAAAAAAATATTTCAATTTTATTTATAGCGTTACAGGATGTCTAACTTTTAATAAGAGGACGTAAAAATATATATGATTTTCCTATTCCTATTAGCCTTAGTATGCGGTTCGGGACAAATTAAATTTTATCTCCATATACGCTTACTAAAATCCCAGCTAAATATTAAATTTAAGTAGATACGAATAACGGTTATGTGGGTGATAGCTGTTTTTTATTTTTACAAAATTTTAGTGGATGCATTAGCCCCATTTAGCTTAAAAAAAACCCATATCAAAGACTTTGAAACTTATGGCTAACCGCAATGAGTGGCACAAAAGTGGATTAAATGTCGGTAAATGTTCTCGTCTTCTCTATTATTGCACAGCCGTGAAGATGGAGCAGCAAAATCACTTAGGCCACTCCCTCATTTGTCGGTGCGGTATTTACCGCTTTACCGAATGTATACCGATCTTATGTTCATCTCCTGACTTGTCAATAAGTTTTCGGCACAGAATTATTCAAAACTTGAAATTCGAAGCAATCGGATGTAATTTTCTTTCAACAATTATTATTTTGTATCAACAAATACATATTTTCTTATTTTTTTTTGTTTATACAAAACAAACTGTTTCCTAGACGACAGAAGTCAAACACAAATTCCTTGCGGTAAATATAGAAACAATACTGATACTCTATACCGACACTCGGTACAATGCTTTCTTACCGTTTAACTTTTTACTTGCGATTATAGGGACTATAAGGCAAGTTTAGGATTCGTAAATATAAAAAAAAAAATTGAGATAATAATGAAACATGACATTACGATCATAAAGAAGTCTAAAAAAGTGATCTAGAAAAAATGTCTTTCTGTCTGCTTGTCTGTCTGTCTGTCTGTCAGTATGTATAACGAGCTACAGCCTAAACGGCTTAAGCGATTATCTTCAAATTTGGTGTGTGTATTTCTTTTGGCATTGGGAAATTGAAATTTTATTTTTAGGCCTAAAAATAACGGTACCTGCAACATGACCGTAAAGGAAAAGCTTATTTTACGATTTTAATGAACATTTTTGAGAATTTTTTTGTTGGTATTGGCTTTTATTTGATTAGAACCAAATTTACAGGAAGTCTGTTAACGGTACCTTTCATATAACGGTTTTTTTAACTTTGGGCTTTCTCGGTAACGGCTATTTGGAATTCTGTCAAATTTTATATTTGAGAAGACCTAGAGAGCCAAATTAGTTCTGCATAACAAAATGTTGAATAACTTTTTTTTCTAATTAAAATTAATTTTTAAAACTTTTTTTTTTGAAAAATCAATATTTTTAAAAGTAATCAAAAAAATATACAATTTTCATTCTATAAAAACTTATTTTAGCTGCACGTATTTACAGGTATTTTTTACGGTGGTCAAAGTCTTATATGGGTATCACTGTAATTTTGCAATAAAGGAAAGGGTTGGAGCTGACAGAAAAGTAACGCGTTACGCTAACCGCGATACTGTGTTTTTTCAACCAAAATCAATCGCAAACGTTATTCTGAGCACCACGCGAACATCGGATGTATGTATGTGTGTATGTATGTCAAGTAACGTACCGCCCAAGGGATTTTTATGAAATTTACGGAGTAAATATAGTTTTGTCCAGGGATCGTTCTGTGAGTGTTTGGTTCCGCTGGCATTATTTTCCCATTTCACATTAAAACATGTTTTTCTAGGGCGTAGTAACACGCGCCGGGTACCGCTAGTCAGTAATATTGAACTATCTCGGCAAGGCCTTATTAAATTTCTACTTTTAATTTGTTTTATAAAATTAACGCGCGCACAAGACATTGGTTTCGAATGCTTGCAGAGGAAGGAAAAATCCCACCGGATAAACTATTCAAAATTCGTGTTGTTCGGCTAATAAAATAATCCCTATATTTCACGGTACGTCCGAAATTAGGCTCAAGGGTGAACTGATGAGCATTCCTACCGAGACGGGAGAAACTTTTAAGGGGAGTAATGCAACTGGCTACTTCGAGTGAACATTTTTTTTTTGTAAAAGAAACGATAAAATAAGGAATTGCGTGGGTGTTCGAGAAGGGCAATTATGTCAGTGGCAGTTCTTTTTCCTATTAATTTTAACACTCTTTTTTAATTTTTACCAAAGAAAAAATTGCACTTTAATATAATACCGAAAGCCAAAAAACCATTTTAATGTCTTAAACAACTAATTAATGAAAAAATTATTTTTGTAACCAATTTTGTCAATTTAAAGATATTACTAATATCCTTAAGATCATTTCCTTAAAAAAATATTCTTTTCTGTTCGGCACAGTTTTTAAAACGAAAAAATTAATATTTAAAGAAAACGCTATCTATTCTCATCTGATTTTCCTAGCATCCCAAAAAGTCTTTGTACAAAAATAATATCAATCCTCTTCCTCCTTCCCAAGTAAGATGAAGATTTAATTTATTTAGCAAGAAAGAAGCTACATTAGCCTAAAATGATTCAATTTTCAGTGTCTTTAAAATAATTGAGTTTAGTAATCCAATTTCTGTCACATCATTGTATCGAAGAAGAAAGAAAGACCTTTCCAAAGCACATTATTGTAAGCCATCACCTGAAATCGTTGGAAGAGAATATCATGTTTCATCATAGAAATTCAAACAACATTTTTGTGTCCTTTGTCCGCAAGAAGAGGAATCTTTTCATGTGCATACTTCACTAGCGTTGTCATACATCAGAGGAAGACGTATCGAGCATCACTTTAAAAGTCGATTAACAAAATCGAATAATTGGCCAGGACATTCGTCTATCGATTCAGGGTGGCGTTGCGGCGGGTCGCGTTTGACTTCATCAAAAACTCACTATAACACTATACGCATCTGAAGTGACTTCGAACTCAAAAAGCAATATACTGCCATCACCTCATCCGTCCGAAGAGATTTGATGACTTCAAAAGCATCTGTCTAGCTGTGGCATATATCTCTCTGGTAACATCGGAAGCGGGGGCACTGCCACTCTATCAACAGGCTGTCTAGTGGAAAATCATTAAGGAGCACACAAAGTGTCAATAGGTGACACACTGACTTTTTGAAGAGGCCAAAGTGGAAACAACCTTCGCAAAGATCCTCTTCCATTTGCCATTCTCTCGTTGTTAGGACGAGCAACACACCTACATAAATTGGTTTCGCTTTGTACAGAAGGCAACACTGCGAGTGGTTTCTAGACCATCCACAGTGCGACCCTGAGATTCAGGATCCCTTGTGTGTGCACAAACCTTTTAAATCACATTAACATCTAACACCTATTCGTTATGTTAGTGCACCTAGAGACCTCCATTAGGTGTCATGTTTCCTTTATTACTCGTTCCGTGAAATTCCTGGTAGTTTCATGCTCCTGCAGTGAAATTTAAAAGGTCTGCGGCTCCTTATGACAACATGGCAAACAGAAGTGTAAGATTTTATCTTTTTGTACATACTAGCAGCCCCAATTCGAGGGGGGGGGTGTTATGGATTTACACAGAATCACAAAGAAGAAGAGTGGTTTTTTCAATACCTGTGTCTGGAGTACCATGCACAGAAGACCCACAATGTTCAGCACAAATTATCCAACAAGGAAAACGAGGTTTTGGCATAAACAAGTACATCTCACACTACTTTTTGTGTGTAACTAAACTAAATGGGAGATACGACGAGGGTTAGGATTTTAAAGTTTGCCTTGTTTGGCCCTGATTTGTTATCGAAGGTCGAATGTTGAAATTGTTTGTTTTTTGTCAGATTGGTAGTATAAATAACAAAAATAATAAACTGGCTGTTTTGAAGACACTCTTATGCCATTTACTGTTTGGCATTGAAATGAATTTAAAAAAACGTTTTCAGAAACTAAATAAAAAGTTGGAAATTCCATTGTTTTTCAACATCTTTAATGAAAGACTAATATTTAAGAAAAAACTTTGAAAAATAGAAAAATGAAAATCTTTTGGGGAAATAAATTGGTAAGAATATGCCTTGGTCTGTGAATATTGGTTTTTGAGAGAGTACCCATTCTGAGCTTTGTCTTTCATCTTGGCAGTCGGTAAAGACATACATATACCGAACTTACTACAAAGTTAATCAATTTAAAAAGGAGCAAACATGCCTGCAATATGAAAATAAAAGAAAGCATCATCGAACAATTACGCTTAGCCACGCGCTGCATGGTCTTGCTCGATATTACCTGAATTCCAAAATGGAATAAATGGGAGTAAGAAAAACTTCCGGACTTCAGCGATAAATGTGAAAATTTTTTGAATGAAGCAAGTGAGATCAATGAAAACCGAAGACCTGGCAGTATCACTTTTAAAAAAATTCCCAGCTTCTTGAGGAGGTTCTAGAATTACCACAATTGATGAAACGATGCATTCGGGATTCCAACGCTTGTCCCAATGATACTCTATTAGTTCTTAAAGTGGAAGTTAACCTTTTTGCCAAACAGTTCGCAGCCAATTCTACTCTGCCAGACAGTGTCAAGCTCAAGGTCCCGCCCGTACTTTAGGGCCTAAATGCCTCCTTTCGTACTCTTATAGTACGACACACATAAATTCTTTGGTCAATTTAAATTTTTTTAATTTAACTTAAGAACTAAGAAACTTATGAGCTAACTGGTTGGATGGTTTAGGAGACGAAGCTTTATACATGGGGTACTGATATTGAAGTCGAAACAAGTAGAGTTTGAATTGACACTCCTCAGTATTCGTGAGATAGGTTCATTGGAGCCATAAGAGGTTCGATGGGTGGGAATATAGAAGAGGCGAGGATTACGTATGTTACGAGGGTAAGTTTTGAGAAAGATAGATTCATTAAGGGTTGTACAGCCAACGGTACCTAAAAATATTCGATGAATGAAGAGAATGTCGAATATTTCTCTTCGATCTTTCAGCGTAGGTACTCAAGTTGACAAGTTTGAGTCGGTCTTGATATGGAGGATTAATCCAATTCAGACCTCAAAAAACAAATCGGAGGAAACGGTGCTGTATGCTCCCAATTCTGGTAATGTGCACTTGTTGGTTAGGCGAACAGACTTGACAAGCGTATTCAAGAAGCGGACGAACAAAACATATGTAAAGAGATCGGGTAACGTAGGGGTCTGAAAATTCTCTGGACCATTGTTTCACGAAGCCAGGTATACTGAATTGGCTTTCAGAATAATATCATCAATATGTTTGAGAAAATTCAGCTGATGCTCGCAAATAATGCCCAGGTCACGGATCACCTTATATAAGGGAAATGGTTTGAATGTTGAAAAGATAGAGATGGGCAGGAGATTTGATGCGTTTACGTGAGAATATTAAGCTCCAAACAGCTTTTGGAGTACCATATTGAAAAACTATCGAGATCTTCTTGGAAATGGGAAGAGTCTTCATTTGAAGAAATGGTTTTATGAAAATTGGTATCATCTGCGTACAGTCAGATGCAGGAATGTTTGACGACCATTTTAATGTCGTTAATGGTAAGAATGAAAAGGAGAGGGCCTAGATGGCTGCCTTGGGGAACACCGGATGTAGCTAAAAAAACAGCATGATAAAATGGATCTGAGCACCGTAAAAATAAGAAGAAAATCCATCTCAACAGAATGTATTCAAAACTGAGGGTGGATAGTTTAAAAAGAATAAGTTTGTGGAAGATTTTATCGATAGCTTTACTAAAATCAGTTGAAATAACATCGACCTCCTTTCCATTCTCCAATGCTGAGAGGGAAAATGACACAAAGTCAACGAGGTCTATTGTTGAAGAACTGTCTTTGAGAAAGCCAGGTTGTCTAGGCTAGGGGAAATGAGGAATTTGCAATGAAAAATTAAATGTACAATACAAAATACTTTCAAAAATTTGGGTATATATGCGATAGTCTAGCAATGGGACGATAGCTTTTGACGTCGCACTTTGGACTTTTTTTGTGTATAGAAGTTATATAAAAGCGGTTTTACATACTTGATAAAATACTACAAGTAAAATCATAATTAAGCTCTTTGTGAAATTCTAAAAAAACGTTTTAAAACATATTTTAGTTTCCATTTATAAATCAACAATGAAAAGAACTTAATACGATTCGCAAAATGTTTTATTATTTTATTTAGGGTATTTTAGGGTATCTAAAACATCCTTACCAAAACGCACCCCATTTCCATACTACATCGCCAAATGAACAGGTCCCTCACACCCTTAGAATATCTAATATACCCTAGTGACCAACCGTTCTCAACCTTTGCATCAGATACATATTAGCATTTGAAAACCGTTTTTCCATAAAAAAAAAATTAGCCGATTTCCCAGCCGTACAAATGGAAAAAATACTTTCAAACATTTATTCGATAAGTTAAATCTCTCTTTCGCCAACGTTAATCCATTTTGCAAAAAGGATGCTCACTCAAACACCATACGAATAAAAAAAAAAGAAATATTCTTTCAAAATCAAAGTTTCAAACGTGTAACCACATTTCATTCCTTTTTTTATCGAGTTCTACTTCCGCCATTTCGTATCCATATCCATATTTTCGCAGAGCTTTATTCCTTTTAGGACTTTTTTTTGTCTGTTCACGGGTGTTTTCATTTTGTTTATTTTTTTTTCCGACTCTTGTTGCTTTTTGCGCGCCATATTCCATGTTAACACACACAAAAAGTTTGAGGTGCCCACGGGGCCTAATAGGGAGAGTTCAGGGGAGAAATGAAATGTTTGACTTTTTTTTCCAAAGCAAACAGAATATTGGATACGGCCCACTCATCCTTAACACACACACAAACGTTGGTTCCTTTTGTCGGTCGGTATAAATCCTATTTGCCCTAGGGGATTACACGCGATGGGTACAAAACCAACATTATAACTTCCATAAAGGAACCGCTTGCATTTTTTTCGCCCTAGTCTTGGGACGCCCACATTCTACGACTTTTGCCATTTGGATTTCTTTTTTCGCAGTAAACCTTGTATCGCAGACCGCCTTCATGCCGTGCCGTTGATACCCTTGTGGCGGATAAAACAAATTTGAAAGTTTCGTCAAAATCCGATCAACTGATGTCTGACAAAGTTGATTTTAGGTGGCCTATTGCGGTGTTATTATCTTTTATGAAAAAAAGATACAAATTTACTTAGGGAAACTAGATAAATTGTGAAAACAGCAACGCGATTTACTCTTCCCGGGATTTTTTTTAACTGTGTTTGTATACCTTCCGTTTCATTGGTTTTTTTTCGTTTACGCCCGATCGTGGAGTTTGGTATGTTAAGAGTTGAAGTTAGGCTTTGAAACTTCAGGTCATAAAAGGATTTATGATATTTTTTTAGGAATTTGCGATACTAGATGTTTGGACTTATTTTTAATGCGCTCAACTGAGAATTTTGAAGGCTCGTGTTGTGATCCATAATATTTATTGAATTTTAGAAATGGCATTCGGGTTTTGTGTCACAAAAAGATTCTTATTTTAGCATCCTCCTAATATTATAAATGTGAATGTTTGATTGAAAAAAGGCTTCTTTTTATCCAGAAAAAATAACCCAGTTCCTTTGGGAAAAGCTTAAATGTGAAATGTAGCTTGGTTGGATGTTTGTTTGTTTTCCTTCAACGCCTCAACGGCTGTTCGGATTTTAAAGCTACAAAAAACTACTTTAACCCCGAAAATGCACGGTTCCTATGGGAGAATAATTTCTTTAAACGGATATTAATTTGAATGATTAAAATCATTAAAAAATGATTGGTGGACAAATAAGACTTGTGGAGCGGTACCTTCATTTAATTGACCCCAGACATGAAAGAATCCAAAACCGGAAAGTCTGCAAACGTTTTTTTTTTGGTTAACCCGGCGAACTCCACAGATGCAGCCTAGGGGCAGTGCAGAGAAGTGGGGCAGTCATTACAAACGCCAGTTGATGAAAGATGAGAAGATCAACCAGTGCCGAATTCCGCAACCAATATAGCTTCTACTTAAGACGGAAAGTTCTAAAGGAGCGAGCGTTAGGCAGAAGACCAAGAAGGAGGAGAAGGGCATGAATATAACGACCCCATGTCCAACAATGTGCGAATTATAATCACACCAACATAAATGTAGTATGACCGAGTGTCCACCATAAATCACAATTTGACGTGCTCCAACCCTTTAATTTATTTGCGAGAAGGTCTATGGATTTCAAATAATACATTTCTCCACCATTTTGGATTGTAAAACTCCGTTCTGAAGAATGTTTCCCTCAAAGTATTTAGTTTGGACCGGTTTGGGCAGGGGCGTACATTCGTAATAGTTGTTCACTAGCTTTTTACTTGCGATTCGAGGGACTATAAGGCAAGTTTAGGATTCGTGAATATAAAAAAAATTGAGATAACAATGAAACATGACATTACGATCATAGAGAAGTCTAAAAAAGTGATCGAGAAAAAATGTTTGTCATTATGTAAAACGAGTTGCAGCCTAAACGGCTTAAGAGATTATCTTCAAACTTGGTGTGTGCAATTATTTTGGCATTCTCCAGAGGGGAATTTGAATTTTATTTTTAGGCCTAAAAATAATGGTACATGCCATATGACCGTTTAGGAAAAGCTTATTTTTCTCGAAAACCGCTAGAACGATTTTGATGAAATTTTTTGCGAATTTTTGTTGGTATTGACTATTGTCTGATCAGAACTAAATTTACGGGAAAAGTTTATTAACGGTACCTTTCATATAACGGTTTTTTTATGTTTGGGCTTTCTTGGTAACGGCTCTTTGGATTTCTGTCAAATTTTATATTTGAGAAGATCTATATAGTTTAATTAATTCTGCGTATCAAAATTTTTAATAACTTTTTTTTCTAATTAAAATTATTTTTTGAATTTTTTTTTTTTTTGAAAAATCAACATTTCTAAAATATTTTAAATTTTATATTCACATGTATGTATATTAATAAACTCTAAAAAACTGCATACATACAAATTTCAAAAAACTAAAAAAAACAGGATTTTATCAAAACCGGTCCTACAATTTTTGAATTTCATTCTGTGTTGTTTAAGACGTGTGATGGCGTACTTCATTTTTACTAAAAACCGTTAAGTATTGTGGTTTTGATAGTTCTTATAAGTTCAAATTGTTATTTTCAACACAAATGTTTCTTTCAGAGATCTTGCCTTCCAATGTAATTAGGCACATAAGAGCAAGTACGTACGACCCAGTCGTGCCCATTTCTTAATGGTATTCACGGCTGAATACGTTCACCTACAGAGTTGTTTATTGATATCTGTCGCACTTCTCAGCCTATGGGCGGGATACTGCAATAGAACAGAGAAGAACAACGTCATGCAAAGATCAGAAGAGGATGATTATATAGTCATGGCAGAGGAGACGAATGAATCCACCAGCTGTGGAGGAATTGCTTAACACAATATTCTACAACTGCAAGAATAGTTGTGGTTCACAATGTGGATGCAGGAAAGCAGGGTTGCAGTACTCTTTAGCTTGCGGCGAGTTTAATGGACAAGCTTGTCTTGATGCTTCACCAATATTTACAATATTTATCATGAACACCAATAGTATAAAACCATAGGAAACGAGATATTTGCAATAAATGTGAAAAAATCTATTTTTTGACGTCGCGGACACCCTACGATAAGAAAGTTTTGAGATGAGTTTTAGGGTGCCAAAATAAAGGTTTATACAAGGTTAAGGCTGACTATCTCTCATTCCGAGTTGAAATCCCTAATATTCCTGGACTAATTTGCTGTGGTTTTGCTAGCGTGGAAGAACATTTTCAGAATAATGGTACAGAATCTATCAGGGTCTGCGGATTTGTACATATGGAGGTCTTAAAGTAGGTACTCCTTTAATCGAACGGGTGTTCCATAAAACCAGTTATGTCTTCGAGTACAGAAAGAACTATATAACTCGTGTAATAAGCGGTCAAAGAATTTTGACATAAATCCGATTTTACTTAAAAGCTGACTACCAAGTATCATTTTGTTAACAACCGAAGACGTACTGACCAAATATGAGTTTAATTCTACCTTTTAGACATTGTCAAAGAACTTGAATGCAAGCATTACTGGTTTTTCTTATTTGTTTGAATTTCATTTGATTTAATTCAGTAAGGTTCGGATATACGGAATCTTTTTTCTCAAACTCTGTTTGCCTCTTAATTGCTCGGGTCGAGCCATAAATTCCTTTTCGGTACGATACATTTTGTTTTGTTCGGAGCAAAAAGTCTCATACCATTAAGGATAATTTTTTAGCTCATATTAACGCTGTAGTTTACGCAAGTATCGATGAAGCTGCATGGAGCTAAATGCATTCTTTCAATTGAAGCTAAAATTTCAAAGTTGCAAGAGTCCATGCTTTAGGTATCCTATAATGTATCAAATTCTCCCACAACTTTGTTTAGATAAACAAACCTCAGTAAACGCCAGTGAGAAACTGTAAAGGAAGCACCAGTTTATAAACGTCCTTTTCAAACAAAATAACGCTGCAGTTTCTACCACACAGGTCTTGCATGCTAGACTTCCAAGTGAATATTATTGCCAGTTAAAGAACAAAGCCCATTTTAATTGGCACTTTTCACTTGCATCCACATCCACACGCCGTGCACGCAGTTACTTCCAATTTGCTATAGAGCGGTCTGGTCTATCTATCGCTTGAGTTCCATTCAGGTCGAATGCGCCCCTTTTCTCATGTTTACAAAATTTTTATTTTCATCTGATTTTTTTTGCTTCTCAACTCCTGTTTCATTTTCCCGTGTGATGTTTTCTCCGCCCATATAACTCCAGTCAGTCAGTTCCTGCGACCAGCTTGCCTCTTTAGTTTTTGCAATACTGGCTATCCCTTCATTGAGTGGAACCTCTCGTTTGGATTCGGTTGAACTGCCACCGTATATTCTGCACAAGCTCAGATATCCCTTTGATGAGAGATGATACTCGAGGTTTGAGGGAGCGCATATGGAAACGTCTTTTGGAACCCCAACTAGTTGGCAGATACACAGAACCCCTGATGCCAGGAAGGCCTACAAGCTATGATCACTGAGTGTAAACGGCTGTATAACTGTGGAAAATTAAATTCAGTGCAAATTGGAAACACAGTCCTTTGAAAATGGCTCAGAAACAACTTAACACAAGAAACATAAAAAAAAACCAACAAAATAAGAGGAAAAGGCCCATGCAGTGTAAATTCGGAAAGGTTTAGCCCAAGGGGGTTGGAGGTCAATTTTGGGTTACGGAGATTAACAGACAGTTTATGGACTTTTGGCAAAGCCTTTCAACAAAATGCACTGGCAATGCCCAATGCCAGAACTGATGCAAGAGCCAAGCATAGCGTGGTTGTTAGTGGGTTAAACTCTCTGCTGAACGGCAATTTACGCCGACTAAATCTGAGAAGAGATAAGAGGACTTAAAAAAAACTTCGTCGTTCCTCTTTTCGCTGAAAGGGGTGAGATTTGTTCAGTTTCGAATTAATCCTTTTTTCGGTGCCGTTATTTTTGGTGAAATAAATTTACTTCCACTTTCATTGAGCGAACCAGAATTTAAGTTATTTCCATCGAAAATGTGTGTTTCGCGGACTCTTAAATTTCTCGAGTGAATTTCAAATTGCTCGAGGGCTCCAGCACTTCTAGGAACTTAAAAGTCTGAAACTGTTGGAAGTAAACAAGTTAAATGTAAAGAAGACCATAAGCTTCACAAGTGCTTTCGGGTGAGGTTGAGCAACTTAAATGTTAAATTTAGGTGAAAGGTTATTAATTAACACAAAGAAATTGCAGCGGTTTTGGATACCAATTATTATTTTGTTTTTTATTTGACAGTAATATAGAAAATTTTTGTCCCTTAAGACCTATCCTTGAATGGTAATTATTTTGGGTCTGGGGTTTGCATGTTTCTTGAAGATGGCCTTGAGAAAGAGCCAAGAGACATTATTGTGTTCAGCTTCGATTGAATTAGATACATTAATCTTCGTCTTAAGTGTCACGTGTTAAAGAAGCCCTAAAGCAGCCTTAATTTGTATGTGAAATGACTTTCAAACATACCCCCTTACCTTAATCAAAGTCTAATAACCTCCATTTAAAATCCGTTTTACATACGTCATGCGATAACTTCAACTCCATTCGAGAATCCTTTCAAAGACAAATTCCATCGCACACAAAGAAAATACAAGAACAAGAAAAAAAATTATAAACTTGGATAAGAGACCATATCACTGATGCCTGAATACCCTCATCAAAAGACCCGACTTTAAAACTTTACTCTTTATGTAGAAATGTAGGTAAGCTGTAAGTTGTAAGTCCTCTCGTACCTTTTTGAAAAGTTTCCTCAAGTACCATCCATCCAGCTTGCAGTCGTATAGTTCAGTTTTCCTTACCTTAACAATATCTCTGGAAGAAATCATCTTAGCGGAAATTTCTCAAATTTCCTTATCACAATCACAACAAGGATCCAATTTGTGTCTACGAACTTGAACTTTAAATTAAGAAGTCAAAAAGTTAACGAGACAACTGAGTAAATTATGTTTTTATGCTTTAAATGGCATTGATAGAAGCAGAAGCCGGATCCGAGCCACACTTATAAGATACACACCTGTTTACCTTTGAAAATTATATGACAAAGCCACAGCGGGGATTAAACTTCTTCGAAAAGTTTTGTTGTTGTTGTTGTTGTTGTATTTTTGCGAAGAGCGCTGTCTTGGTCTGTTGGTAAAGTCAACAGATAGGTTTTAAATAATAAATGAATTTTGTTTCTCAATTGTTTTTAAGTTTAAATTGTATCTGGGGATTGAGGTGATGAAGAAAGAAGTATTTTGCAGAATAATGTAGTCCGCTGTTTTTGAAGAAGGGAATGAAAAATTGTTCTATGTGATTTAAGAAGATCTGGGTTTGATTAAAGGTTTATGAAACAAGCACTTTATCAGTTGAGTCTAGCAATCATTAACCCTACTTGGGCCTTGGAATAGGCTCTTCAACTTATCATCAATGAACCTTACTGCTGGTAAACCAATCCTTCTGATTTATTGCCAAGGAACGAACTTTAAATCACAAAGTTCTACAAAGAAATACCACCTTTAAGGAAAGTACTTTAGGAAACGATAATATAACTAATAATAAATAAAATAAAAAATAAAATAAATAAATATATATAAAAAGCTCGTGTCATGGTGTTTGTGGACGTACTCCTCCTAAACGGCTTGACTGATTTTTATGAAATTTTGTGTGTATATTTAGTAGGTATTAGAATAGGTCGTAAAGTATATTTCAAACAAATAGGTGATGATGGTGTCCATATGAACGTACGAAATAACATGACTCATGATAATACTTATCACTCATGCTAACCGCGATACTGTGGTTTTTTCAACCAAAATCGATCGCAAACGTATTCTGAGCACCAGGCGAACATCAGATGTATGTATGTATGTGAGAATGTATGTCGAGTATGAACTTCTAAGTCGCCCAACGGATTTTAATGGAATTAACATGGTAAATACAGTTTTGTCCACGGATCGTTCCTGTGAAAGTTTGAATGCATTATATTCACATTTTCCATTAAAACATGTTTTTTCTAGGGCGAGTAACGCGCGACGGGTACCGCTAGTTAGACGTAAAATTGGTGCCGATTGGTACTAGGTTGTTACTACAATAGTATTTTCGGTGCTAGATTTTTAGGATTTAGTACTAGAATTTAGTACTATTGTATTTTTGGTACCATGTTTAGTACTAGATTTATTACTTAGTGGTAGATTTAGTACTGATTTTTTGACGTGATAAGTGGAATTGTATATGGTGTGAGATAACGGGCTGTATGTTGGTGTTGGTGTTATCAATGTTTTCTTATGACATTATCACGTAAAATTATCGTCCGTAAACCGACATTACAGACAACCAACTTTTTTTTAATTTTTTGAAGAAATTTTTGTTTTGTATTTAATTTAAATTGGATATACAAAAATATCTTTAACCCCAAATCTTCAAACTCCTCCCATTTCAATCGTGATTTTAGTATTTTTTTTACGAACAGTATAAAAATTATTTAACTGTATGTAGTTCGTTATAAAAAAAGAGTTGGTTGTTTGTAAAGTCGGTTTACGGACGATAATTTTACGTGATAACGTCATAAGAAAACATTGATAAAACCAACACCAACATACAGCCCGTTATCTCACACCCACAAACCCTCTCGTTAAATCCACACACACCCCAAAATCTAAATCTACTTTCTACTTTAACAAAACTCCGCCTATTTTGTATTTTTTTTTTCTCTTCTTGTTCTTTTTGAATTTGAGTGGAATTATATTGGGAATTTACGCTTGTTCTTTTTCATGTTCGCCTGGTGCGTGCGATCGATTATGGTTTAAAGGAACCACAGTATCGCGGTTAGCATCAGTCATGAGTCTTATCAGCATGAGTCTTATCAGATAAGTCATGTTATTACGAACGTGTAGCCTGTCATCGATTTATAAGACATTTTCACGTCAAAAATTATTTATAATATTGATTAACAAATGCTGTCGCGTCGTTTTGATATTTCAATCTGTGACTGTAAGCGTTTGGTAAAATACTAAAAGAAAATAAATTATCGGCATAAAGTTTTTTCATCAGTAGGAACATCAATTTAGTCTATTTGTGTGTGTGTGACAGTGAATATTGCAGCGCTTCTTTTTTATTTGCGATTATAGGGACTATAAGGCAAGTTTAGGATTTGTGAATATAAAAAAATTGATATAACAATCAAACATGACATTACTATTTTAGAGAAGTCTAAAAAAGTTAGTGCCAAAAAATGTCTGTCTGTCTGTCTCTATGTCTGTCCTTAAAAATAACGGTACCTGCCATATGGTCGTTTAGGAAAAGCTTATTGTTCTCGAAAACGGCTCAAACGATTTTGACGAAAATGTTTGAAATTTTTTTTTTTGGAATTGGCTATCATTCGATCGGAACCAAATTTACCTTTCATATAACAGTTTTTTTTTTAATTTTTGATGTCCCCGGTACCGGCTCTTAGGATTTCTATCAAATTTTATATTCGAGAAGATCTAGGTCTGCATATCAACATTTTGAATAACTTTGTTTTCTAAAAAAAATAATTTTTTAATTTTTTTTTTTTTTTTTTTGAAAAATCATTATTTTTAAAACTAATAAAAAAAATATTTTAAATTTTATAATCACATGTGTATTAATAAACTATAAAAAACTGCCTACGGAAATAAAAAAAAAATAAAAAAAAATAAAAATAAAAAAACAGGATTTTATCAAAACCGGTCCTACAATTTTCGAAATATTTTTTTCTAAAATGGTATACTTCAATTTTATTAAAAAACCGTTAAGTATTGTGTTTTTTATAATTTTTATAAGTTCAAACTGTTTTATTTTCAACGTTAATGTTACTTGTTTCTGTCAAAGATCTTGCTTTCCAATGTAATTAGACAAATAAGAGCAAGTACCTGCGACCCAGTCGTGCCCATGATTTGATGTGCAATTTTTTTATTGCAGAGATATATACTAGGATTATGCAAATGCATTATACGGTGTATGGGTAGTAAACGTTGATTCTTACAATACCAGAGGACAGCATCCAAAGTCAATTGTATGCCCGCAAAATTAAACCAATGCTCAATAAAATATGTATAACGTTTTTGGTTAAGAATTCATTTCACTTCCATTTTGTCAAATTCTTTTTGGTTTTATTGCTCATGATGCTGTCGATGGCCATCTGTATTGTTCTTTTTGCCCCAGGCCCAGATATACCCAACCATACCAATTTGTATTGTTATGTGAGGCGAAAACCGCCAATAGTAGGATACTTCTATCTTTTATCATATTTTTGGCTTATGGACTTTGTTTTTCGGAAATCATACAAACACGGGTGTGAGATTTTGTTGGAAGATAAATTAGAAATAAATAGATTTTAGTTTAATTAAAGAAAATAATTTTCACTTTTACTTGGAGTTAAATATCAAGTTGTTTTCTATATTTTGTGATGGAGAATTAAAATTTTAAGAAAATTACCCTTTTGAAACATAAACTATTAGAACCATTTAAGCCCAAGTAAAATGAGTCATATACACTTTCAACTGACGTTTTTCTGACAACCGTATGCTTACGACACTTATTTAAATTTACTGAATAATAAATTACAACAAGACAAATTAACTTAAATTTCAAATCACCACACATCACTGTGGATCATTATTTTCGTTTTGCTTTTTAAACTTAACCTTCTTGCCTGTAGCTTTACACTTAAGAATGGTTGAGAACTAGCTAGTATTAAGCTATCTTATGGGTCATAAGAATTAGGAAACGTATTGCATTTTTTTTTTCATTAAAAAGCTATCTTTTGTCTTAAAACTTCTTTTTTTTCGAAACGTACTTACAGATACCTTTTAAATTCACTTAAATATGAACTTTAAGATTGCACGGTTGATAATAGACCTATGAAAGACTAGACTAGGTCTTTATTGTAAATTGTGAGTAACCTTACTGAATTGATATGTAGTACATGTTCTCACCCTGATTAGATTACCTACTAAAGTCATATTACTTAAAGACTAGAGAAGCTACTCGTCTTAAATTGGTGTTTTTTTTTTTTCAAATATACCAACGTTGTGATGGAGGGGTTAAAATGGAAAAGATGATTTTGATTAATAATGCAAAGTGTCGAGTGTTCTTTAAGAAACGAATGAATGAATTCTTTTTTTTTTCGTTACCAAATGGACACAGACAGATACGACGACTTCAGACTTTTTAAATTTGAAGACATTACTAAATAATGTAAATAAAATATAATAAACATATAAGATTTAAGTTTATTATAAAAAAAAAGTTAAAAATGCAACAATCAGCTATTTTTAAGGTACAATAGTCTACTTAACAAATTGCTTGTAATTGATTTATATCTGCTGGAGTTGTGAAATAAATAAATAAGAAACACATTTTTTTGTTCGTCAGTCTTTTTTCCTTTTGAACTAGTCTGTGTAAAACTAACTGTGCAGGCAAAAACTTTGTATATTTTAAACGTATACATTCCACCAAAAAGTGTATCATCCGTTTATGGTAAACTGCTCTGACAGCAATATTTTACTTTTGGGTGATTTTAATTTACCAAACATTGACTGGGTTCCATATGAGGATGAATCCTACTTAGAAGCTTCTTTATCTTCATCACAAATAGAACTTTCTGTTCTTGATAAAATTATTTCCACTGACTTACAGCAAACAAGCTGTATTAAAAATTCAAAAAATCCAACCCTCGATTTAATATTTTCCTCTGACCCTATTAGTACACTCGTTCTAGAGTCAAGATCTGGAATCACTAATATAGATAATTACCACCAACCTCTGGACATCTTGATTTGAGTGATCAAATTTTAGAAAACAGTAACCCTTTTGACTGCTCCTTATGACTTCAGAAAAGCAAATTTCCATGTGTTGTCTGAAGATTTATTTAGTTCAGGAATTGAAAATATTTTATCTTGTTCCAATATTGACGAAGCAGTAACCAATTTTTATTCCACCCTTAACAACTGCTTAAATAGAAATCTCTCTTTAAAAAAATCAAACAATTCAAGCCATAGTCATCCATGGTACACTAAAGAGCTGCGCAGTCTTCGTAACAAAAGAAATAAAGCATGGAGGGTTTATTTAAAATCTCTTTCTCCAACACACTTCTCTGTTATCTCAAAACTTTTGACGAATTTAATATTCTTTCAAATACCTTATATATGTACTAGCTACATAAATGTTATGGGTATTTCCTTAAAAAATTACCCTAAACAATTTTGGAAGCTTGTTAATTTAAAGAAAAAATCAGCTGGATTTCCGGCTATCTTCGCATATAATAACCTTCAGTTAGATAATCCCATCGATATTTCTAATGCCTTTGCAGCCAATTTTCACGATTCATTTGTGGAACCAATGGTTGTTGATGACATTTTTTTCCACAATCTACATACCTTTTCGCAAACAAGCTGTTTTCATATCCACGTAGAACAGAGTACAGTACTTGAACTTCTTTCTTCACTAAATGATGATTGTTCAGCTGGCCCCGATGGCATTCCTCTAATAGTGTTAAAAAAATGTAGAAATTCTATAGTTCAGCCACTCTGGTTCATTTTCGAGCTTTCACTTAAAACAGGAAAATTTCCAAGTATATGGAAAAAATCTTTTCTTACTCCTATATTCAAAAAAGAAGATTAGGCTGATATTACAAACTACAGGCCCATTTCTAAATTATCTTGCATACCAAAACTTTTTGAACAAGTAGTCTGTGAAAGTATGGCCTTTTATAGTAAGAATCTTATTTGTGAACAACAGCACGGTTTCGTAAGGCACAGATCAACTGTTACAAACCTTATTACGTTCTCCCACAAATGTTCAAATGCATTAGAAAAAAGGTTATGAAGTTGACTGTATTTACACTGACTTCTCAAAAGCATTTGATCAACTAAGCCACAAACTAATCTTGTTTAAGCTAAAAGCTTATGGTTTTCCTCCCTGTACCTTAGCTTGGATCAAATCATACCTTGAGAATAGATCCTACCAGGTAAAATTTAGAAATTGTCTTTCAGATCCCTTCGTGGCTCACTCTGGAGTATCTCAAGAAAGCCACTTTGGTCCATTATTATTCATTTTGGCTATAAATGATGTTACATCATGCATTCAGTCAAGTGACATTCTCATATTTGCTGATGACATGAAGATTTTCAAGATAATAAAGTCTAGCGATGACCGTATTCTTCTGCAGGCAGATATTGATAACTTTAGTATTTGGTGCTGAAAAAGTGGTATTTCCCTTAACCCTGTGAAATGCCAGACGATTACCTTCACGTAAGTGCATTCGATTATCATGTTTCGCAGCACAAACTCTGCCGCGTCTTCAGTTTTAAGGATTTGGGTATCCATTTTAGCTCCAACTTAGAATTTACTCAACACGTTAACTTTATAGTGAATAAAGCTAGCTCTATGCTTGGATTCATAAAACGCTGGGCAAAGGAATTTAATGATCCATATGTATATATATATACATATATACATATATACTCTTTCCTTGTACAATTGCTACGTTGAATATGCTTCACAGGTATGGACTCCTTATTACAAAATTCATAAGAACCGAATTGAAGCAATCCAACATAATTTTATTCGTTTTGCCCTGAAGGGTCTACCTTGGAATGATCCTTTTAATCTTCCACCTTATGAACATCGAATCCAGCTTCTTCAGATGCAAACCCTTCACCAAAGGCGTGTTAATAACCATTTAATATTTCTTCATCAACTTATAAAGGGCGAAATTACTAACGTCTAACACATGCACTTATGATGAGCCTCTGATTGTAGAAATAAGCTTGCTTTAAGCTTACTAAATCAAAGAATCTGAAGTGTAAAAAAAAAATATAATAAGATCCTAACGTTTTATCAGAATTTCAATAAAAGAGGCCAACATAGAGTTTTCGTTGGCTAAAATAATATTTCAGATTTCAAAAAAAAAAAAATTCACTTAGAGTCAAAAATTACAAGGAAAAAAGAGTTTCTCTGTTATTTTTTCAAAAACTTTATTCCAGATTTTATATTCGAACAAAAACAAGCGACAAATAACGATCAAATTGTATACATGTGAAGAATTTTAAATCATCTGCAAACAAAAATGGAAAAGAATTTAAAACAATTTCATTTCAGGCATGTCATTTATAAAGTTGTAAAAGAAAACTGGTCTAAGATGACTTGCTTGGGGAACACCTGGTAAATGGACCTCTAAGAGGTTATTTTTTTTTTTTTTTATTTTTTTTTTTTTGATAGATAGATATTTATTTTTATTCATTTCAAGTTAAATAAGCTAATTAACAATTTTTAAAAAGAAAAAAATAATAGTGTTCATTCTTTTACTTTAGAAGTAAGTGGTGAATGACACATCAATATTTTTACATTTTTTCCATTTTATTGATATGATGATGATTTGAATGCTAACCGAATCATTCTAATTTTTTTTAATTAAAATAAAGTGGCTAAGTCTATCGAAAGCTTTTGTAAAGATGGTTTAAATTAAAGTTATTTGGTTCTCGTTTTCGAGCTTATTAAATTTGAAAATATGGAAAGATTGGTGGCAGTATAGTTGTAGAATTTTTTTCAACAAGGCCATATTAGAACCGATAAAAATAATGCACAAGTTTAAAAAACAATTTGTATTTTTTTTTTAAGTTTATGCATGTGTAGATAAAATCTTACAAATTACTGATGATGACTAGTTTAGTGATTGGAATATTTGAAGATTTTGTTTAATTTTTCAAGAAATTGATGCCTATCAAAAGAGGTACTTAAAGGTTAACTAAGACGAAAATAGAATATTACAAATTTTGTTTCAGAAATATTGATGAAGCTCCATCCTGACTTGAGTTAATATCACAATTCAAATTTAAAAGACCATTTAAAACTTCCGAAATATATATATCCCTAATTCTTTTTGGGTTTTTTTAGGAAAACTGTCAAACTTTGAAGAGTGGGGATAAAAACTCTCAGAAAATAACAAAATTCGCGCAAAAGTAAAAGCACGCTTTGTGAATCAAAATAGGGAGACTTTTAAAACGTCAAAAAAATTAAAATTTAACTAAACGAAATTAATTAAATTAAGTGCAGATGAAATAAAAATTGTGATGGAAACCATTTTTTTAGGCCATTATATTATTTATTTGGGATTTCACTTTTAAAAATTTCATTAATTTTAAATTCTTCAAAAACGTCAAATTTCACATGAACTTTTAAGTTTGACAGAACTCACATTTCTCCCCCAAGAAATTTTTTGGTTTAAAATAGGCAGTTAAGGGGAAATATTTTACTCTCTCACAATCTCTCTCTTCTCACGAAAACTCTCGAAAATGTAAGTAAACGAACAACATTTGTGTAAAATTGTTCAAAAAAGTGTGTTTTAGGGAGTAGACGAACAAAGCTATAGCCTATGTCACCCGGGGATAGTTTAGCTTCCCAACAGTGAAAGAATTTTTCAAAGCGGTTCAGTAGTTTCGGAGCCTATTCAATGCAAACAAACAAAAAAACAATCAAATCTTTCCTCTTTATAATATAAGTATAGAAGACTAATGAGATGTCAACCGTATGTTGACCAACAACGCATTGTTGCATAATTCTAAATAAGTCATTCCATATAAGTTTTGAATAATTCGATATCTATACCATCGGCTCCGCCCATGTTGAATAATTCATTGTGCTTCGAGCCTGTGTCTACCAATGACAAATCCTGCTTTTTTATCTGCAGCATTCGAGCATTCCATTGTTCTAGGCGACTTTAACGCCAAGCTAGGGAGAGAAGATGTTTTTGATGATACAATCGGAAAACACAGCTTGAACGACACCACCTCCGATAACGGATTCAGGCTAATTGACTTTGCTGCGGGGCGAAATATTGTAATAGCAAGTACCAAGTTCCCACATCTCAATATTCACAAAGGGACATGGAGATCCCCTAATCAATCCACTGTCAACCAAATTGACCACATTGCGATCGATGCAAAGCACTACTCCAGTATGATGGATGTCTGAACTTTCCGAGCGGCAAACATTGACTCGGACCACTACCTCGTTGTAGCCAAGGTATGACTTAGGATATCACGACCCACGCCAAGAAGAGGTAATACTGTGAGGAAGTTTAACGTCGGACGGCTGCAATCGCAAGAAATCTCCAGATCCTTTTTCGATCGAGTTTCAAATAACCTCCAAAGGAGTTCTTTACCGCCAGCATCAAGTATTGAGAACCAGTGGCAGCATTGCCAAAATGCCATTAGGGAAGCCGCCACAGAAGTGCTGGGTTTTACACGGCCACCACAACAAAACCCCTGGTTTGATGATGAGTGTCGGCAAGCACACGTAGCTAAACAAGAAGCATACAAGGCGGCACTGCAAAGAAGGACCAGAACTACCCGTGCACTCTACGAGCAGAAGAGGAAAGAGGAACACCGCCTTCTCAGAAAGAAAAAAAGGGAGCATGACAAGCGCGCGACCGAGGAAATGGAGAGCTGTTATTGCAGGAATGAAGTTCGAAAGTTTTACCAAAAGGCACAAAGAAACTGTCAAAAGTACAGAGCCTGAACTGAAGCTTGCAAAGACGATCAAGGGAACATCGTAGTGGAATCGCAGTCGATGCTGAGAATATGGAAAAACCATTTCTGCAGACTGTATAACGGCGATGACGAAACGAATTCCGCTGCCAGGCAGAATGGTCCACTTTATCTGGGCGGAGTAAACCAACAATTCCGACCACCACATCTGGATAAAATGAGGCTAGCTAAAGGGTCCGCCATCTAACTTTTTTTTTCAACTAGTGCTTATTTCGTGAGTGCAAAACCAAGTATATAGCTGTCATCAAGAAGAGACCCCCAACATCGACGTCTTGGACAAAACATCACCATAGACAGCTATAACTTGGAGGTAGTTATGGACTTTGTCTACCTGGGCTCCGCTATTAACTCAGACAACAACACCAGCGCTGAAATCAAACAAAGAATAACTCTTGCCAATCGCTGCTTCTTCGGGCTTAGAAGGCAATTGAGTAGCAAAGCCCTCTCTCGGGCAACTAAACTGTCTTTTTATAAGACCCTCATCATCCCAGTCCTGCTCTATGGTGCAGACGCATGGAGATGAGGACACTTAAGGCTGTTTCGAGAGAAAGATTCTCTGGGTGATTTTTGGTCCCATATGCATAAACGGAGAGTGGAGAAGAAGATACAATGAAGAACTTTACCGGCTGTACAGCGACACAGATCTAGCCAAAAGGGTAAAACTTCAACGTCTCATATGGCTGGGTCATATAAAGCGGATGGACATCAATGCTCCGGCCCGGAAAATCTTCGAATCCACCCCAGAGGGACGGCGCAGTAGAGGAAGACCGAGACTCAGGTGCCGCACACAAGTGGAAGAGAACCTCAACCGACTCCACGTGCGAAACTGGAGGCAGCTAGCTAGGGACCGAGCTGGCTGGAGAAGCTTGTTGGTTGGGGCCCAGGTCCACCTCGGACTGTAGCGCCACCTAAGAAGAATTCGAGCAGTCCTCCGGGTATAAATCGCTGTTTTTCGTCTTACTACTTTTGCCCAACACATGCCATCTCATTTTTTTGATGATGGCAAGATCCGTCTTAGGCTGTACGGTAAGACAGAAAATGAAAACAAAAAGTTGTTTGAGTGCGTCAGATTTTCAGACGGGGTGTTAAGTGAAGAAGAAAGAAGCTCCCATTCAAAGGACTGACGATTCGGACTGACGGAAGCTCGTGGCGGCTTCGTGAAAATGCCATTTTGAAATACTCGAGCGCGTCAGATTATTATACAGGCGATTCGGCTTAATGTCCTAGTCGTTCTGACCAATAATCTGACGATTTCGAGAGGTTTTCTTAACCTGAAAGAGCTTTGTTCATATAAATTTATTGTAATGACATGAACGCATGTGATCAACTACTGTGATAGCGTCATGATGACGGAAGTGATTTGGGACGGTACGAGAGAGTATAGCATGCCCCTCTCTTATATGTTAATCTTTTGCGATTGAGTAAATCCCGAAATCCCCTATTGCGGATCTTTTAATGGACCTAAAATTCCACGTACAGATCCGAAGATTGTTCTTTATTTCGTTTGCAGATTGCAGATTGTTCGTTCGTCCGTATCAAAAGATTGTGGTTGCTTGAACCCAGACAATCGCCATGAAATTTTGCAAGATTTTATACAGAATAGTTCTTATTTCGAACTTAGAAAAAATTCCGTTTTTATGATCGAACGACAAATTTTGTGGCAAGAAAAGCGAAAAGTAAAAAGACCGTGCGGATTCAATATTTCGAATGGAATGATTTATTTCTTTTTATTCATCGTCTTCTTCTTCATACATAATTCAAAATAAAATTAAAGATGACCAGAAGGGCGCCTAATTTAAAGGTTATAACAGTTTTTAAAAGATGTTACATATTCACAATAGCGAATTAATTATTTGAATGTAATGTAATGTAATGGCTGCAAGGCTTCAAATCATTAATCATCAGGAAGAGCGGATAGCTTGACGACTGTACGTTTTCAGGGCCCCGCTGACGTCGTGGACCCTGACCTTTCTGTTCTGCCCTTCGATGACCGCCACGACTCGTCTCATTGTCCACTGCTGTGCAGCAGCGTTGTCCTCGTGGCTAGATTGGGTTGCTCCTGTACCCACTTGGACCGAGCTTAAAGACCAAGCAGATACTCCAAGGACCACTTCTGCCCGAACTGCTGCTTAAGCCACCATAGAAGCCATCTTTTCAAGCAAGCCATTTGCTGTTCTGGCACCTTTTCTGGTGAGAGAGATCGTAAGTAACTTACTCCAAAAAAGGTTTCATTTGTTTTGAATTAATCGATAAAACTCATCCGCATTTTTTCAAAATTTAAAAATTTACTTTATTTTATTTCAAAAGCAAGGAAACGCAACTACGTAAATGTTTATATCAATGGCAGTAAAGAGGAAATACCCTACCTATCGAATATCCTATATGCCAAGTGTTTTCTTTCATAATAAAGTCATTAATTGTAAAATTGCTTTGAAGTCTTAATTCGTGCTTGCCACACTGGTGCACGACGACGGCATCAGTGAAGCCAATTAAGCAAAAGGCGTCTTAAAGTTCGATGTTTGTTTTTGACATTTTAAAGCTTCCCGTCACCATCGGTAATGTTATTGGAACACCACATGTGTGCCCACATGAGAAATGTTCCTTCCTTAGTAATGATCTTTATGCTGAATTTTCTTTTTAATTTAAAAATCCATTAAGAGTTTTTTTTTTGTATATTTATTATGGGAAATTTTGTCAAAAGAAATACAAAATTTTTCTCGTAAATTAAATTAAATTTCCTTTCTGCGCTGCTGGCTGTGGGTATCGCTCTGCGGTTTTCCTAATTACTATACAATTCTTATTTTGACGCACAAATTGAAAGTGTCGTTTCGAAATGAAATTCGCGGATGATGGCTCATTCAACCGCAATTAGCTTTATTGGGTTTTCGAATTAACGCATGGCAGGGTAAATGAGTAGTGACAAGTGATAAAATCAGGCGTGCTGTTTCTCTCTTAGCTTAAAAGTATATATGTGCTTGTATCCACGTAACTACGTATTTTAAAATTTATTTATTTTTGTCACAAAAAGGTAGTTTTTTAAAGCCTTTTTTTCTGGAAATTGGATTAACGTTTTCAACTTTAAAAGTTTTGGTTTCAGCCTCGGCTCAGGAAGCTTTCATTTTTCGCAGTTGGACAGAGAGAATGCCATGCAGACTATATGCAAATTTACTGCTGAAAAATACGTTTTATAATGAGCGTTTAATTATTTGATGTCAGGCTTACTCTGGGAAAAATATGTGAAAATGGTTAAATTCCGTGTTCTGTAGGACATTAAAAAATGCATTAAAAACATTTTACTCTGAACAATAATTTCTGTTGTACGGACCTTTCTCCGGAACATTTTACGCAATTGGCTTTGTAAATTCGGCCATTTAACTTGATATAAAATATTATGAAGCTAATAATACATTCATATTATGTACATACATTGAGTTCATTGAGAATTAAGACAAGTTATTATAAGGAAAAGCTTAAAGATTTCTGATTTTTTTCTTTGAACTTCCTTCATGGAACTTTCAAATCTCATGCTCCGAGTTCATGGCTTTCTTCAACAAAATTTAGGCAAAGCAAAGATGTTGATTTTCTGCACCCACTAAAATTTTGTCCAGTTAAGTCCATGCCTGATGTCTAGTGGATGTGGGATGATAATCATACAGTTACATTTTTACTAAAAAACGAGTTGATCTTCTTCCCCTTTAGGTGGCGATTGTTATTATCTCCTTAGGGTTCCCTAAAGGGATTGACCTCAGAAAACATTCAACGTTGTCGATTAACATTGGTTTTGAAAGCTTGCAAGTCAAAATGACAAGGGAAAATATCGCCGCGTAAACTATTCCAAATTCGTGTTGTTAGGCTAAAAAATGAATCCCTATATTTCACGGTACGTCCGAAAATGGGCTTAAGGGTGAGCTGATGAGCATTCCTTGTGAGACTAGTATTACGGTTGAAACTTTTAAGGGGAGGAATCAAACTGGCTACCTCGAGTGAACATTTTTTATAAAAGAAACGATCGAATAAGAAACGAAATGAAACATTAGGTCAGTGATCGAAAAAGGCAATTGTTTCAGAAACATTTCTATTTCCTTTTAATTTTGACGCTTTTTTTTACTCTATCATGCAAGTGTACCGATGTTTGTGAAGCACCTGCACAAAGGTGGGAGTTATACTCGAGTTTTGGGCGTAAAAACTCTTTATAAATTGTAGCCAGATCAGAAGGGTAAAAAAGCTTCTTGCATCGATGCAGAAAACCTAAGCACTTAGCAGCATTTTTTGCGGTCTCAAATATATTTTATGATCGTTCCAACGGAGGTCGTCGCTAACACACATACCGAGTACTGAGAGCTTTTCGGTTTCTTCGATGTAAGTGCCATTCATGGACAATGACATTGGGGGTATGTTAAGCTTTAACGACAGAAGACAGCATTGAGTTTTCGAAGCATTAAACTCCACACGAATCCTATTACCCCATTTGACAATGCTGTATAAATCGGAGTTTAATGAGCTTGACATACGGCACCGTTGCAATTGTACGTCCGAAGGCGAAGGACGTGAATTATCGAACGAATATGAAAAGCTGAGGGTAGAGTCGTCCGCAAAACAGTTAATTGGATTAGAAGCAACAGACAGAAGATCATTGATAAAAATGAGGAAAAGAGTCGGAGACAGAACAGAGCCCTGGGGCACACCAGCATTTATTTTGTTGAATACGACTTGTATTGAACGGTCCAGAAGATAGCTTCCCAAAAGCACGCATTTTCGATAAGAGAGCTTCATGCCAAACTCTATCAAACGCCTTGGAGATATCAAGAGCAATAATCTTACTTTCACCAAAGCGATGTAAAGATTTCTTCCACTGTTCGGTGAGATATGCCATCAGATTACCAGTGGAATTTTTGCTGTGGAAGCCATACTGACGGTCATGGAGAAGCTTTCGATCTTCGAGATATTCCTTAAGCTGACGTTTCCATGAACCTAGAAAGAAGGGATGTTAGTGCTATGGGTCGGTAAGAGGAGGGAGAGGATGGGTCAACTTTCTTAGGGACAGGCTGGACAAATTCTGTTTTCCATCTTCTGAAAGATTCCAGAAGAGTAGGAGCGATGGAAAAGGATACGCAGTGGCTTTGTCAGTGTGGAAGAACACCTCTTCAGAAGAATCGGGAGTATACCATCCGGGCCAGCGGATTTGTGTATGTGGACATCTTTGAGAAATCTTGCTACTGTACGTGTGCGGAAAAAAATCTGCCCCATGGAAAAATTTACCTTCTTAAGTACAGGAGAGGCAACGTTGCTGTGAGGCAACGTAGACCTAGCAGCGAATTGGGCTGCGAGCAAGTTTGCCTTCTCTGAAGAGTAGACAATTGGTTTGTCATTGGCGATGAGCATTGGTTGAGGAGTTTTTAATATTTTTTTACAAATGACCAAAAATTTGTACTGCCTGCAGAATTTTTTGACGTAATTTTTGGTCATGCAAAAATTTGGTTCTTTTAATAAAAGAGTTGCATGAGTTCCTTGCTTGTTTGTGCTTTTTCCGATTTTTCTCTGTAAGATCGGAAACTTACTTCTATGAGCCTAATAGCTTCTTTACACTCAGAGTTAAACCAGGACTTTTCTTTAGATTCTGGCAAGTAATATCATTATAACATTTCTGATGCAGCTTTGGCTAGATCTAGTTGTTCGCTAAGCAGTATAGATACTTTTCCATGGCTTTTTACCTTAGCATGATTTAAAATGTAAGAATGGGTACTTCAATGCTAACATTGTTAAATAAGATTTGTTGTACAGCTCCTATTCTGGAAAGATGTATGACAACTGAGGGCCTTCCTTATGAAACTTGTGCTTGTGTAAGAGACATGTTATTTTAATCATTTCCTGAATTATCAATAAGATTTATGTACCTACATATACACAGCTGGTCAAAAAAATAGGTGTGACTATTTATTTTTTTATTAGTTAATTTTTTTTTACATTTTTTCAGTTGCATTATAATTTTTTATGTTTTTTAATAAAACTTCAATAACAAAGAAAATAAAAGACTTTAATAGGATCTTGAATTAATAGAACATTTTCATAATAAGTGGCCGAAACTGTCGATTGACGCATTTTAGCCTGGTCAATAAAATAGGCGCGTCTTCCTAAAGTATTAAAAATATTGATTTTATTAACATTTAATGTTGGTTACCTAAATTTTCGATTACCTAACTCTAATAACCAGAGTTAGCTTGAACTTTTTGGAGTCGGCGTGGCATTGATTCCACCAATTTTTGGCATGCCTGGTTGGGTATAGAATACCATTCTCTTTGAACGGCTTTTTACAATTGGTTTCCATTTGTGAAATATTGCCCGCCTAACTTTCGCTTGAGTGCATTCCACAAGTTCTCAATGGGATTGAGGTCAGGGGATTGACTTGGCCACGGGATAAGAGATACTTCCTTCTCTTGGAACCAATCTTTTACGAGACCCGCCGCGTGTTTTGGATCGTTATCCTGTTGAAAATGCCATCGCAGGGGCATGTTTTCTTCAGAAAATGGAAGCATGAGATATCCCTATACCCATATTTTGTTAATATGGTTTTAATGAGAAATATAGGACCGACACCGTACCAGGAAAAACATCCCCACACCATAATATTACCACCTCCGTGTTTGATTGTTTTTTGTGTATAGCGGGAAGGTATTCTTTTCCTTTTGGGCGTCTTACATTACGCCCGGAGTCCGAAGAAAACAAATTTATTTTAGTCTCGTCGCTCCACAGGATATTACGCCATTTTTTAAGTCCTTCAGGTCCATTCCAGTTCGCGTATCTAAGAGCAAATTCTTTCTTCAAACCTATTTTTTCGACCAGCTGTGTATATGGCTTATAGCAAAACCTAAGTTCATTCAAACTGTGTATATAAGTTACGATCCCAAATGTTTATAGACAATTCGTCAAAGGAAAACATTTAACATTAACGCCTAACACAATTCTCAACGTTAGTTTATCTAAGTGAAAGCAAAACTTTCCTTCCCATCGCGAGTTACTTTTTGATAAATAATTCAGCAAAATGTATCAAAGTTCTTTGAATTTAAATTAGCTTTTAGTGGAAAACGTTTATAATGATCCCCTGGCAATAAGAGGTGAATGTTAAACAAATTGCCATGAAAAAGCATATTGAGGTTTCTCTTAAAAAAAAAAAAACTCTGAATTATGATGATAAATTACTAGTTTAACATTGGGTTTAAAATAAAACATAATTATTCATTTTAAATAACCACTAATATATCTTATCGTACGGGCAGTAGATTATTAAATAACAAGCACACCACACACTGATTTATAAATATTTTATTTATTTTTTTAAATATTAATTTCTATTGTTTGTGAAACTTGAAAAAATGCATTTATATGGTATTAACAAATATTTTGACTTTTGTTGGTTCAATATACTAACTACATAAATACGCATTATTTTTAAAACAATAAACATAAGCCCAGTGAATATGTCGATTCACAGACCAAAAGAATATTATTGAATTAAGCTGTAAATTAATTCCCTGGGATATTTGTGTATACAAAAAAAATAAGCGTGCATCTGATAAAATTGATTAATATTTTTTGAATAATAAGCACGGTTCAGCTTTTCAAATATCTAAAAAAAATTCTTTGATGTTTTATTATATTTTTTCCTGTTGTGCATGTGCATGTTGGGAATGCATGACATTTTTGTTAATTTAATTATTTACTTAATTATTTTATTTTTGTTTTTAATAAAAAATAGTTCATGTTTTTTATCAAAAAAAAATTAATCTTTCGCTAATCAGAAAATCCAGTCCTGAATTAATATAATGAGCAGTCACAGTCACAGCAGTGCGGTGGTGGCATCTTTATTACCATGGAACAAATTTATGTTGCCTATTAGTTTATTTCTGTGTCTGTTTCATTTTATTTTATTTTCAAAGGGTGGTCATGGCCATCTAAAATGGTAGCAGCTTGTATAGACACTTTTCCAAACCCACCTCTGAAAATCAGCTCCTACTTTGACACCACGTACGATAACGGATTCATGCTGTTCTCATGACATGGAGATTTCCTGGATCAATCCAGCTAGATGGATCACAATCAAGCACTGATTTAGTAGAATGGATGCCCGAAATCAACATTGACTAGGACAATTATTTGCTTGTAGCAAAAGTACGGCTGATGATATCCTCACCAAAATCAAGATCAGGTAAGTTTTTAATCGTCGTGAGGCTTTAATAACAGAAAATTGACAAGATTACAAAATTCTGTAAGAAGAAGAAGGTCACGACGCTGAAAAGAATCAAAGTTGATGCTGAGAATATAAGAATAGGAAAATACCACATAATAAACGAGGTACAAGTTAATATTTAAGCTCCTTTTAAAGATTCGTTGAATAGCATTAAGTTCTAACTAAAGTTAAGTTAAGATCTAAGTTACATAAAAATAAAAAAATATAAAAAAAACAGACTTTATAACGGTAATAACAAACCGAGTTTCCGAGCAGAATGAATGAGTAAGACCAAAAATTCTTCACACCCGACCTGGACGGAATATAACCTGGCTGAAGTTCAATAAACCGAGTGTAGTCGACGGACTCGCTGCTGAGCATTTAAAGGCTAAATGCGATAGCAAAAGCTAACTAGGGCTGGAGAAGCTTATTGCTTCACGTCCAGGTACAGCCTAAAACATAAATTAGATTAAATGTTATTTCCATTTCACGGTTAATAGGTGAAAAATTTGTCCATATATTGGAGCCCAAATTTGAAGAGAGACTTCAACTTCCAAAGAATTTATATGATTCTCTAAATCCATCCAAAAAAATATTGCTAATTTTCCTTACACTGAAATTTTTATAACAGGCGATTTCAATGTACAAAATTATACATAATTTTAGTTTCTTGACAATCTGGCTAACCCTCAATCTGGATGATAAGATGTTTGCTGAATCGAACTAACTAATTTAGGTCTTAGATGCGACATCCCGAATCCCAGACATTGCGGATGAAACCTCCATTACTCCCAACTTGTTTCTTACCTCCAATCACGAAAAATACAAAATTTGTGTTTAGTCGCCTTTAGACGCATATTATCATGGTGTCATTTCTGAAGACTTCTCAAAAATTCCCACTAAGAGAGAATATCCTTAGAAGAACCGTTTGTCATTTGGGACGGTGTCTAAAGTTCAGAAACTTTACCTAGCCAATATGCTTTCTCTATTGTGACTGATGATTGAAACCATCGCCGAACCTTTGAACGGGTTCAAATGTGATATTCACAAAATAAATGCTGGTGTGCCACAGGGCTCTGTTTTGTCTTCATCTATTTTCCTTGTACTAATAAACGACCTATAACTATCTACAATAACTAATAAAATGTTTTGCTGACTACGTAAATTTATTGCTTCAAAAACTCAACGTTGTCTTATGTCGTTAAAGCCAAAACGTACCTTCGACTTTTTCCTGTCCGTTTGGCGGTAAAATGGCCACTTCCGGTTTAGTGTTGGCCTACCTTATCAGGTCACTGAACAAATGGGGTTTCAAATGAAAGCTTAGACCATCTTCATCAAGAATCTGCTGGTCGGACATATTTAAGATGAGCCAAACATGCGACCGACCACTTTTTATTTGCGATTAAAGGGACTATAAGGCAAGTTTAGGATTCGTGAATATAAAAAATTTGAGATATCAATCAAACATGACATTACGAGCATAGAGAAGCCTAAAAAGTCATTGGCAAAAAATGTCCGTCTGTCTGTCTCTCTGTCTGTCTGTCCGTCCGGGTGTATATCGAGCTGCAGCCTAACGGGTATGTGTGTATCTTTTGGCATTCCTCAGAAGGAAATTGAAATTTTGTTTTTAGGGCTAAAAATAACGGTACTTTCCATGCGACCGTTTAGGAAAAACTTATTTTTCTCGAAAAGGGCTCCAACGATTTTTGATGAACATTTTTGAGAATTTTTTAGTTGGTATTGGCTATCATTTGATTAGAACCACATATACGGGAAAAGTCTATTAACCGGACCTTTCATATAACGGTTTTTTTAATTTTTTTCTGGCTCGGTAACGGCTCCTTAGATTTCTGTCAAATTTTATATTTGAAAAGATCTAGATAGCCAAATAAATTCTGCATATCAAAATGTTTAATAACTTTTTTTTCTAATAAAAATTAATTATTGATTTTTTTTTTTTGAAAATCAATATTTTTAAAACTAATCAAAAAAAATAATTTTTAATTTTATAGTCCCATATATATAAATAAACTCTAAAAAACTGCATACCAAAATTAAAAAATAATTTTTTTTTCAAAAAACTAAAAATAAAAAACAGGATTTTATCAAAATCCGTCCTACTATTTTCGAAATACTTTTTTCATAAATTCTTTGTTATTCAAGACGTCTGATGGCGTACTTCATTTTTACTAAAAACCGTTAAGTTTTGGGGTTTTGATAGTTTTTATAAGTTCAAACTGTGTTATTTACAACGTAAATGTTATTTGTTTTTGTCAAAGATCTTGCTGTCCAATGCAAGTACGCGCGACCCAGTCGTGCCAATTTTTACTTACGATTATAGGGACTATAAGGCAAGTTATGCATTCGTAAAAAAAAAAAAAAATTCTAACAATCAAACATGATATTACGATGATAGAGAAGTCAAAAAAAGTGGGTCCGGAAATTCCGTCCGTCTGTCTGTCTGTCTGTCTGTCTGTCTGTCTGTCTGTCTGTCCGTATCGATATCTACAGCCTAAACGGTTGGGCCGATTTGATTCAAACTTGATATATAGTATTTTTAGAGTGCTCTACCCGCCAGTTTTTTGGAATTGGCATTCTAGCTCCAAAACTAACGATACCTGCCATATAACTTTTATTAAAAAACTTATTTTTCTCGAAAACGGCTCCTACGATTTTGATAAAACTTTCAGAATGATGTTTTCTGTGTAAAATCTATCTTTTAATTTTAATTGATTTTTCAGAAAAAGTTTTATAACGGTACCTCCCATATGACCGGTTTTTTAAAATCAGACTTTCTCGTTAACTAATTGACGGATTTTGATGAAATTTTCAAAATATGTAATGTTTTATGATTTAAATAATATTGCTTATCAAAATTTTCAAAAACATTTTTTTTTAAATTTTAATAATTTTTTTAAAAAAATATTTTGTTTTTTGAATATTTTGAAAACGGATCTATAGATTTTTTTTAAATTTTTTCTCCTAGTATAAACTATAGATTTCTTAAAATTGACATACTTAAAAAAAATTTAAAGTATGTTTTCGAAAAGTTTTTCAAAAAAAACATTTTTTTGAAAAAACTGGTCGAACGATTTTGAAATGAAAAATTCATAAAATATAAAACAGCAAAAGACATAAGATGGCTTACAACATTTTTTCCAAAAAACGTTATGAGTAGTGTTTTTTTGAATTCATAAATTTTTTTCCCCAACATTTTATTTCATATTGCTCGGCTAAGCCCTAGCCAAGCCATTAGTCAAATAAAAGAAAGTGACAACCTACATTACATACATACTTACGTATTTTAAAGTATTTTTCATCATTATAAAAGCACAGAATAAATAAGGAAGCCTTTGATAAACACACAAAAACAACTAACAAATAAAAAAAACTATTCGATTACTACTGAATGCAAAAATTTCAATCGAGAAAACAAAAGTTTACACCTTCCTATAAATAAACAAAACCACTGTGTTAACTTTTAATATTGTCTCTATACCTACTGGCTTAACAGTAGTTGGAACACGTATCTTAATTTTAGTACCTACCTTCCTTCCAACCTTATTATAGGTACCTAAATCCTTTATAAATTCCATTGGTCCCATATTGGGACGTATAAAGGTCCCTTTACCTAGCATTATTGCCATACTGCTGATTCCGACGAATCTTTATGCCAGTTGTTCAAATTTTTCCATACCAAAATGAAAATTTAACTGAAAAAAGTCCTTTGTATCTTTCTATTAGCAAATTATATTATAAACAGTAAGCAGCAAGTGGAAAGATAATACTACACTAAAAAACTGCAAAAGCTAACAATCCTATATATTTATGTGTCTATCCCTTTGTCGTGACGCATGTTCGTTCGAGCTTCACCCCAAAACGATTCTAAGGAAGTTGCACGTCATACAAAAAATATTAAAATAAAATCTTTGTCAAAAAGACGCCTGCACTTAAAAAGGATTAGCACATAAGAGCAAGTACGTGCGACCCAGTCGTGCCTTTTATTTCAATATTAATTTGTCTAAAAAAATGTTTATATTGACTTACGAAAATTTGAAAAAAATTACAGTAATTTTTTTTTTGAAAAAAAAAATGCGAGCGCTATAGAACGACAAGAAGACCTGTGGTCCTACCGGAATGGCGCTTAGTGCCACACAGCGGATGCCACGAATAACGTTCCTAATTCCAACTCCTTTACAAACGCAAAATTAAATGTACCTATTTATTCTCTTAAAATCATTTGTTATTTAATAAAAGCAAGCAATTAATATTGCACTAGTTACGAATCAACTAGTAGAAATGCCATTATTTTTTTAAGAATTCTCTTTTACAATTTTATTTTTATTAATTTGCTTTTTTTAATTTAATTCTTTATGAACAACTTGCATCTACCGGATTATCTACCCTGTTGCACATTGAACAATTTGTTTTTGCACAAGTCGTTGAAGGATCCAGGGAATAAAAATCCTTTTATTTGCACATTTTTTTTATACAAAGTAAAAAGTTACCTGGGTAAATGTTTTGAATGATAAATGACAACAAAAGCTGAAGTGTGCGGAGGACAAAGTTGATGAAGAGAAGGTTAATAATGTAGCACAACACTCTGAGGGTGATTCAAATGAGGGGAAATTCTAGGTTAATATTTATGTAATGAAAAAACTTTTGTTTTTACATTGCAAATGTTAACAAAATATATTTTTTTTTATAACTTCAACGTTAAGTGCAATCAGATAGGCACACAACTTTATTAACTATTTTTTCATTGGAACTTTATTCAAACAAACTAAAGATTGAATGATTCTATTAAATACAGAAAAATTAAAGATGAATTATCTAAATTTAGTAACCGGAATTTAAGTCTTTTGGCAAAGGATCTAGAAAATAACAAAGGTTAATAAAATAAAGGATTTTTTGGTGGAAAAGGAAAACTTGTTAGCCCAAACTTTAAGCATCTGATTGGAGTATTAATTAAACAAAGGTTGATAATTGATAAAAAAGAGAAGATAAGTTTTAGAAAGCATCACTCTGCTAACAACCAAATTGTTTGAAATTCTGTATTTAAATTTATTTTAATGTACATTCACAAAACGATTTTTATTTAAATACTGAATTTTGTGTAACAAGAATTTTATATTACAGTATTTTGAAATAAAGTATCTTGAAAGCAGAATTTTGACCATACAGTATTTCCCAACCAATTTTTTGGGCAGTATTGACCCGTCTTAGCACAAAAAATTGAAAAAAAAAACTACGCCAGTGCCGTCTATATTAAATGTTTCTGGGAAGTTTTTTAATAAGGTCTAGCACGACGGCTAAAAATTTAAATTGAGACAGTTTTTTTTCGAAAAAAAAAATATTACCTCTACTCAGCAAAAGTCGTCAAAAAGCCCCAATTGCTATGTCGAATTGCTTAGTTCCAAGGATGTGCTTAAACTAGTATGGACGTACGGTATACGGCTTTGGGGTTGTATCAAAAATTCAAAAAAAATTCAAAAATTCTTTAATTTTTTTAATGCAATAAAATTTAAAAACTGTCTATCGAGGAAATTTTAGAAATGCAATATTAATTGCATTATAAATAACTTCCTGTGTGCAAAATTTTATTGAAATCGGGATAACGGTTTACGATAATACCGCATTTGAAAAAACTTGTTCTATGAGAGGAACCATTATAGAACAAGTTTCGAAAAATTCATTTTTTTTTTACTACTTGTTTCCCTTTTAATGTAACACACTGAGAGCTTTTCGGTTTCTTCGATGTAAGTACGATTCATGGACAATGGCATTGGGGGTATGTTTAGCTTTAACGACAGAAGACAGCATTGAGTTGTCGAAGCATTAAACTCCACACGATTCCTATTACCCCATTTGACAATGCTGTATACATCGGAGTTTAATGAGCTTGACATACGGCACCATTGCAATTGTACGTCGGAAGGCGAAGGACGTGAATTATCGAACGAATATGAAAAGCTGAGGGTAGAGTCGTCAGCAAAACAGTTAAGTGGATTAGAAGTAACAGACAGAAGATCGTTTATAAAAATGAGGAAAAGAGTCGGAGACAGAACAGAGCCCTGGGGCACACCAGCATTTATTTTGTGGGAATCAGACTTGAATCCGTCCAATACAACTTGTATTGAACGGTTCAGAAGACAGCTTCTCATCAAACAAACAAGAGTATTATCGATCCCAAAAGCACTCATTTTCGATAAGAGAGCTTCATGCCAAACTCTATCAAATGCCTTGAATATATCAAGAGCAATAATCTTACTTTCACCAAAGCGATGTAAAGATATGCCATCAGATCACCAGTGGAACGATTATTGCGAAAACCACACTGACGGTCATAGAGAAACTTTCGGTCTTCGAGATATTCCTTAAGCTGACGGTTAATCAGTGTTTCCATGACCTTAGAAAGAAGGGATGTCAGTGCTATGGGTCGGTAGGAGGAGGGGGAGGATGGGTCACCTTTTTTAGGGACAGGCTGGACAAATGCTGTTTTCCATCTTCTAGGAAAGATTCCAGAAGAGTAGGAGCGATGGAAAAGCTTACGCAGTGGCTTTGCCAGTGTGGAAGAACACCTCTTCAGAAGAATCGGGGGTATACCATCTGGGCCAGCGGATTTGTGTATATCGAGATCTTTGAGAACTCTTGCTACTGTACGAGTGCGGAAAAAAATTTGTCCCATGGAAAAATTTACATTCTCAAGTACAGGAGGGGCAACGTTGCTATGTGGCAGCGTGGAGCTGGCAGCGAAATGGGCGGCGAACAATTTTGCCTTCTCTGAAGAGTAAACAATTGGTTTGTTATTGTCGATGAGCGTTGGAACCGAAGATGTTGAGGAGTTTTTAATATTTTTTTTACAAATGACCAAAAATTTGTACTGCCTTTGGGACGCTGCGGAATTTTTTGCCGTAATTTTTGGTCATGCAAAAATTTGGTTCTTTCAATAACGGAGTTGCATGAGTTTCTTGCTTGTTTGTGCTTTTTCCGATTTTCCTCTGTAGGGTTGGCTTTGCAGGATCGGAAACTTACTTCTTTGAGCCTGATAGCTTCTTTACACTCAGAATTAAACCAGGACTTTTCTTTGATGCTTTTTACTCTGTTAGGAATAAAAGCACGCATCCCTAGAAGAATCACATTTGTGATCATTTCAGTACTGGCATCAATGTCACTATCGAGGAAGCATAGTGACCAGTTAAAGTTTCGGAAAAAGATATTCAGGCCGTCCCAGTTGGCTTTCTCGTATTGCCAAACGGTCCTGGTGGGAAGTTTTTCTTTAACTGGATTATTGGAGGATGAGAAATTAGCTGAAATGATACAATGGTCTGAAGTGCCAAATGGAGAAGTTACACTAATGGTATATTTATCAGGGTGAGAAGTAAGAAACAAGTCAAGAGTATGGGCGACTAGCCCAGCAACATCTGTTATACGCGTTGGCACATCGATCAGTTGGGTAAGGTGATGTAACCCAGCAAAGAGCTCGGCATACCTTCCTTCGGGTGTTGTCTGACCAGAATAGCGGAGCCAATTGGAATTGTGTACATTGAAATCGCCCGCAATAACTATTTCAGTGTGAGGACAAAGGGAAACAATTTCCGAGATGGAATCAGACAGTGCATCAAACTCGTTACAAGTTGAATTACTGTCAAGATTTGGACTCCTGTAAATAAAACAATAATGAATTACATGCGTTTTATTTATTTTTTTTTTTTCACAGTGCGAGTGGGCATCTTTTTTTTCCTCTAACGACGTGAGTGGATATTATTCTTACTGAAAGATGTATTGTTGTAAAAAAAATAGCAATATGAAAGTGTTATCAAAATCATTAGAGCCGTTTTCGAGAAATTAAACTTTTTGTAAGATTGTATGGCAGGTACCGTTATTTTTCGACCTAAGAGCAAAAATGAAAAACACCTCCCGTACCAAATATATACTAAATACCAAGTTTGAATCAAATGGGCTCATCCGTTTAGGCTGTATAGGTGCAAACAGACAGACAGACAGACGGACGCAATTTCCGGACCCACTTTTTTCGACTTCTCTATCGTCGTAATGTCATGTTTGATTGTTAGATTTTTTTCGCACGAATCCATAACTTGCCTTATAGTACCTATAAACGCAAGTAAAAAGTTCTCAGAGCAATATTAAATGCTCCTTGGTACATGCGAAACAGTAATTTACAGAAAGACTTGTGTATCAATGAAATATTAGATCTAATTAAATTTAAAAAAAGGAATTAGGTCTTTGTTTTGGAATGTGAATCTATTCATTTTTGTCTTGGATTTCTAGTTTTTCAGCTTTCTAGTATACCAACGTACATTCTGCATGTATGTTTTGTTCGTGAAAAGATTTCACATCAAGAGTGTTCGCCGACCACTGTTTTAAAAGCTCCAAGGTCTGAGTAATACAATAGCCACAACCTAGATTCAACTTCCTATTCAGACAAAACTACCTAACAGAATTCTCCTAGTCTCATCAATATCCCTTTTTAAAGTTTCTTTTGCAAAGACAAAAGTATCTCATAAATGATGGTCTCATTCAAAACTACAAAACTTTCGCACCACAAAATTATACACAATCTGTAAGCTCCACTTCTTAACCAAGACAATACCATAATCAAAATAAAATAACAATTATCTTGAAACAATGATAAGCAGAAGTGTTTCACTCTTCTTAACAATGGGTACAGTTTATTTCCTTGGGCTAGACAATAAGGCGAAGTACCCATTTTAAGCATTTAATGTGTTGAAACCTAAATTGCTTCGTTAATGGATTCGTCGTATCTCGTATTTACCTGTGTTCAACGAAACAATGTCTTAACCTAAAAAAACACCAACCCACAACCCACTTTTACAGTAAAGCCCCAAAATACTTTGTAGTATTACCTGAAAACGATTCACCCTAATCATCAGCCACCACCCTTAAGTCTTGATGATCATCATTTATAGGATGTCTCCAACCCACGCAAAGATAACACAACAATAACATCCAAACCACAAGGGGGTGTTTAGGTGGAGAAGTTCAAAATGTGGTGCAGAGCGCTCGGAATAAAAGTACCTGCATCGGTTTATTATGTACAACAGTGAAGGGTTATTAAAATCAAATTAGACGACCAAAATCTCGCCCTGTAAATAGTGGTAGCCTTAGCGGTGCCGATGCCAAGCCTCTGCTGCGGCACCAGATTCCTAACTTCTATTCAAGCAAATGTACGACGAACGATATTAGCTAACAGAGTCAATATGTCGTTAAAATGGTTTACTTTATAGGCGTTAGCTCGGCGTTACATATACAGTGGGGGTGAGACAAAACTACACCCCTTTTAGAGGGAACTGTGTTCAGAAAAAGCTAATTCACCATTCCAACGATAAAGCCACCGCGCTGCCGCTAGCTTGTTCAATTCAACTTTCAACAAATTAAAGAAGGAGGACGATGATGTTGTACTGGGATGGCTCGGAGATTTTAATCAGCTCCTAAGCCACATTGGCGCACACTGCTATTTGCAATAACCGTTAATTAGATGGCATTGATGTCAGCAGCTAATTTAAGTTTGTTTATTGATCCTTATACAGCAGACGACACACGTATGGTTTGGAATCGGAGGCAAGAGCAACAGCACAGGCAGCAGCATTGGTAGCAACAGAGAACGGTGTCAAGCCATCAGGACACACCATCATCATGAGCAAACACATATGTTGGCCCATAGGTTTGAACGAGTTAGTTTGGGGAATTTAAGTGAGAGATTAAGCAAATTTTAGTGTGTGCACAAGCGGGCGGTGGGAGGATGCAGGAAGAACATGTAATGAATATAATTAACTACTTTAGTCGCAATGCAGTTACACATGACCGTCCTTGTTGTTTTGGGTCGCGAAAAACAACACGGATGTTTATATTAAGCCCATTAAGAATTTGTCGCGGTTATTAGGTCTTTATTTGAAGATATGGTCATACATATAAATAATTAATATGTCTGTATTAACCAGTTCAATAATTCCGGCAGATCTGCCTCATCTCATCATCACTTATTATACTAACTCTTTGTCTCTGAACATTTGGCTTGTGGATGTGGGCATCTGGAGTTTCTTTTGTTTGTTTTTCGTGAGCCAGTTTTTTTGAGTAGTTTGGATATTATGGATATGGAAAAGATAAAATTCATTTCTTGCTCTGGTGAAGCTGGGGCCTCACGAAAATAGTTTTTCCAGCTAACTCGGTCTTCAGTTTTACCAGATGTCTCCAGTTCACATGCGTAGTTGATTAATGCCCCCTTCAAGTTGCGTTTTTATTCTGAAGCTTTGTCTCTTACTATAGTACCTTTCTCTCGTAAATGCATTCAGCGAAATTTAGTTCGTCCATTTTCTTTGTGAGACAGTGCTTCCCAAGTGTTAAAAATATTTCCTGACTATATGTTCACGGATTAGCGGACAAGTTGTACCAGAATGTCAGAAATTGCTGCATACAGCTCACCACTTAAAATGCTGTCATAATTGGCCTTAAAATCGAGGTGCTGGAAGTTGATTTATAAATAGTTCTTTTTACTTGCGATTAAAGGGACTATAAGGCAAGTTTAGGTAGTGCCCCGTGGCTTAGTGGTTAGTGTGTCGGACTGCTAAGCGAAAGAGCCTGGGTTCAAATCCAGCTCATAGCCACTTTTTTTTCTGGGTTACTGCCTCTTGCGAGGAATTGACAAAACCTCCAAGAGTAAAATTTGTCTCGAAAAAGTGCATCTCATGTAGCCGTTCGGACTCGGCGGTAAACTGTAGGTCCCTTCCATTCTTGCAGATTAACAACACACACGCAGGAATGATTGAGAGTATAGGTCACTAGGCCTTGGCTCCTAAATTGAAATTGTATTTTTAGGCCTAAAAATAACGGTACCTGCCATATGACCATTTAGGAAAAGTTTATTTTTATCGAAAACGGCTCCAACGACTTTGATAAAAAATTTTGAGAATTTTTTTGTTGGTATTGGCTGTCATCTGATTAGACCCAAATTTACGGGAATAGTCTATTAACGGTACCTTTCATAAAACGGTTTTTTTTAATTTTTGTCTTTCTCAGTAACGGCTCTTTGGATTTTTGTCCCGTTCTCTCTATTTCTTCTGATCTGTCCTGTATTAATGTCGTCTGGTGTGTGATGGCCTCTGTAGCCAGTGCTCATAATTGTCTCTACTTCGTAGATTTATCTACGGAGCGGATAAATATGTAATGTAATGTAATATTTGAGAAGATCTAGGTAGCCAAATTAATTTTGCATATCAAAAATTTTAATAACTTTTTTTTCTAATTAAAATTAATTTTTGAATTTTTTGAAAAACCAATATTTGGAAAACTAATAAAAAAAATGATTTTAAATTTTATAATCACATGTATACTAATAAAAAACCTGCATACCAAAATTAAAAAAAAAATTAAAAACACTAAAAATAAAAACAGGATTTTATTTAAACCGGTACTACAATTTTCGAAATACTTTTTTCATAAATTCCTTGTTATTAAAGACGTGTAATAGTATTGTGGTTTTTAATACTGTTTATAAGTTCAAACTGTGTTATGATGTTTTAAGATCTTGCTTTCTAATTTAATTAGGCATATAAGAGCAAGTACGTGCGACCCAGTCGTGACCATTTTTTCTTCTTAAAATCTGCCATAGTGGAAATATCTGGTTGAATTTTTCTTTCATCATTTTTTTTTTTTTTTTTTTTTTTTTATAATTAACGCGCGCACAAGGGACTATTTGTTTCCCTTTTAATGTAACACACTGCGCGGGCATTAGGAAGATAGGGAGGGGAGAGATAGGAGGTGTCGATTAACATTGGTTTTGAATGTTTGCAAGTTGAAATGGCAAGGGAAAATCTCGCCGGGTAAACCATTCCAAAGTCTTGTTGTACGGCTAAAAAAAGAATCTCTATATTTCACGGTACGTCCGAAATTGGGCTCAAGGGTGAACTGATGGGCATTCCTAGCAAGACGAGTATTACGGGCGAAACTTTTAAGGGGAGGAATGCAGCTGGCTACCTCGAGTGAACATTTTTTATAAAAGAAACGATAAAATAAGGAAAGACATGAAACATTGCGTCGGTGTTCGAGAGGGGCAATTGTTTCAGCGGCAGTTCTATTTCCTATCAATCTTAACGCTCTATTTTGTATTCTATCAAGCAAGTGAAGCGATGTTTGTGAAGCACCTGCCCAGAGGTGGGAGTTATACTCGAGTTTAGGGCGTATAAACGCTTTATAAATTGTAGCCAGATCAGATGGGGAAAAATACTTCTTACACCGATACAGGAAACCTAAGCACTTTGCAGCATTCTTAGCGATCTCAAATATATGGTCGTTCCAACGGAGGTCGTCGTTGACACACATACCGAGTACTGAGAGCTTTTCGGTTTCTTCGATGTAAGTGCCATTCATGGACAATGGCATTGGGGGTATGTTTAGCTTTAACGACAGAAGACAGCATTGAGTTTTCGAAGCATTAAACTCCACACGATTCCTATTACCCCATTTAACAATGCTGTATAAATCGGAGTTTAATGAGCTTGACATACGGCACCGTTGCAATTGTACGTCCGAAGGCGAAGGACGTGAATTATCGAACGAATATGAAAAGCTGAGGGTAGAGTCGTCAGCAAAACAGTTAAGTGGATTAGAAGTAACAGACAGAAGATCATTTATAAAAATGAGGAAAAGAGTCGGAGACAGAACAGAGCCCTGGGGCACACCAGCATTTATTTTATGGGAATCAGACTTGAATCCGTCCAATACAACTTGTATTGAACGGTCCAGGAGATAGCTTCTAATCCAACGAACAAGAGTATTATCGATCCCAAAAGCACGCATTTTCGATAAGAGAGCTTCATGCCAAACTCTATCAAATGCCTTGGAGATATCAAGAGCAATAATCTTACTTTCACCAAAGCGATGTAAAGATTTGTTCCACTGTTCGGTGAGATATGCCATCAGATCACCAGTGGAACGGTTGCTGCGGAAGCCATACTGACGGTCATGGAGAAGCTTACGATCTTCGAGATATTCCTTAAGCTGACGGTTAATCAGTGTTTCCATGACCTTAGAAAGAAGGGATGTCAGTGCTATGGGTCGGTAGGAGGAGGGGGAGGATGGGTCACCTTTCTTAGGGACAGGCTGGACAAATGCTGTTTTCCATCTTCTAGGAAAGATTCCAGAAGAGTAGGAGCGATGGAAAAGCTTACGCAGTGGCTTTGCCAGTGTGGAAGAACACCTCTTCAGAAGAATCGGGGGTATACCATCCGGGCCAGCGGATTTGTGTATATCGAGATCATTGAGAACTCTTGCTACTGTACGAGTGCGGAAAAAAATCTGTCCCATGGAAAAATTTACATTCTCAAGTACAGGAGGGGCAACGTTGCTATGCGGCAGCGTGGAGCTGGCAGCGAAATGGGCGGCGAGCAAGTTTGCCTTCTCTGAAGAGTAAACAATTGGTTTGTTATTGTCGATGAGCGTTGGAACCGAAGATGTTGAGGAGTTTTTAATATTTTTTACAAATGACCAAAAATTTTTACTGCCTTTGGGACACTGCAGAATTTTTTGCCGTAATTTTTGGTCATGCAAAAATTTGGTTCTTTCAATAACGGAGTTGCATGAGTTTCTTGCTTGTTTGTGCTTTTTCCGATTTTCCTCTGTAGGGTTGGCTTTGTAAGAACGGAAACTTACTTCTTTGAGCCTGATAGCTTCTTTACACTCAGAATTAAACCAAGACTTTTCTTTAGTTTTGATGCTTTTTACTCTGTTGGGAATAAAAGCACGCATCCCTAGAAGAATCACATTTGTGATCATTTCAGCACTGGCATCAATGTCACTATCGAGGAAGCATAGTGACCAGTTAAAGTTTCGGAAAAAAATATTCAGGCCGTCCCAGTTGGCTTTCTCGTATTGCCAAACGGTCCTGGTGGGAAGTTTTTCTTTAACTGGATGGGTGGAGGATGAGAAATTAGCTGAAATGACACAATGGTCTGAAGTGCCAAATGGAGAAGTTACACTAATGGTATATTTATCAGGGTGAGAAGTAAGAAACAAGTCAAGAGTATGGGCGGCTTGCCCAGCAACATCCGGTATACGCGTTGGCACATCGATCAGTTGGGTAAGGTGATGTAACCCGGCAAAGAGCTCGACATACCTTCCTTCGGGTGTTGTCTGACCAGAATAGCGGAGCCAATTGGAATTGTGTACATTGAAATCGCCCGCAATAACGATTTCAGTGCGAGGACAAAGGGAAACAATTTTCGAGATAGAATCAGACAGCGCATCAAACTCGTTACAAGTCGAATTGCTGTCGAGATTTGGACTCCTGTAAATAAAACAATAATGAATGACATGCTTGCGGACAGTGAATTTGAGCCACAAGAAGTTAAAGTCCGTGTTGGAACATTGCCCATATTGGGGAAGGCTCTGGCAAGCAATATCATTTCTAACATAGACCACGAGACCATGATGGGAAAAGAGTAATGGCACCAAGCTATACCCATGTAGAGCAAATTCTGATAAATCAGTATTTACTCCAACCTGGGTTTCACTTAATGCCAAAACAGCTGGCCTGTATTGAACAGTGTAGACGTACAGGTGAAAGAAATTCTTTCTAATACCACGAACATTGGAATACACGACACAAAAATCACTTACCATTTAAAAATACTTACACACAAAACACAATTCTGAATAAGTCGAACCATGCAGTGAAAATCCAAAATAATCTCTGTAATAATCAAACTGTCTTAGGTGTTATGCCCATAAGACAGCTTGCATACAAAAAATCAATTTAAATATTCAGCACAATAGGACAAACTCAGATGCCCTTATCTATTTACCGCAAGCATACGATGCCTACAGTAGATAAGAAAGAGGCAGTTAAGCTAAGCACAAAGGGTTGGGACAGATAGGAGGATAATTTAATTTGTTATGCAAGTGTGAATTATTTTTTTTTTTTTCTTTCACAGCGCGAATGGGCATCTTATCGTCTTCCAACGACGCAAGTGGATATTGTTATTATCTTTACAGCACACGCGAGGGGGTTTTGCCAATTTCTCAAACGAGTGTGTAATATAATTTTTTTTTAACACTCGCGATAACAATACGCAATAATTTTTTTTTTTTTTTTTTTTGACTTTTGTTTAATTGTTATGCGCGCACCTCGACCCGACGTCCGGCCGCTATGAGCTTAAGATCGACACTCCACACTCCACTCGTGGTAGCTGTGGTTATCTCAAAGCGAGAACAATTTGAATTTGGTATTTGAACCTGTTATCTGGTCGCTTTATTCACAAAAAAAAATAGTCGTGACGAAGCTAAGGGGATCTTGTCAGAGGTGTAGATAGGCTTAGCTCCTTAGCAAGGGGAGTGACTATACCATAGATATTAAAACATAGATATTAAATTGCTACTACAGTGGTTTGGGGAGCCACTCTAGTGCTATAACAGCATATTGATATGCACTCTGACTCAGAGTGACTGGCAACCACTCTAGGGATCTGGTCTTATTTTGACTCCAGGCTAGCATTGGGCCGCCGCCAGATAAGGCTTAATAGCCAGGTGCTGAAGTAAAGCAAACTTTTGACCTTCTTACTGGGTTGCAGTGTGGCAGACTACCTGAGATAGAGTAACTAATTGTTACTCAGCAGTTAAATTTTGACATTAACAGGTCAGTTCCTAGTTTTGTGTACGTGCTAGGTCTTAAGGTCGTACCCCGTACTGACTGTGAAAAGTTTAATTTTTCAAAAAGATAAGTTGGAATTTTTCTTTTTATAATTTTGACGATAAAGTAAATGCATTTGAAGCGAAGAAAACAATGAAAAGTGCATCCAAAGAATTTTCGTGAGAATTCGGAAACGTGATCAAACCTACGGAGGCCGAAGACAAACCGGGTCACGGCATTAAAAGCCAATTGAAGTTTACGCAATGAAGCTGAGTCTAAGTCGGCAAAAATCTCGCAGCCATAGCTTAAAATAGGAATAATTACTGCCTTTACTAGTTTAATCTTGACCTCTATGGGTAAAAATGGTCCAATGGGGGAAAGACTGCGCAGTGAACCGTATACTTTACCAACAATGGTATTAACATGGTCGCTCCAATACAGCGTACTGTTAAAGATTATTCCAAGGTTTTTAACTTTCAAGACCATTTCAACCTGTGATCCATTTAACAAAATTGGAGGGAAATCTGAAAAAAAACTGGTTGGCGCCTTCCAGCTAGCATTTATTTTTCCAATGGCATCTACAAAAAGACTGGTAGAGAAGTCGAAATACAACTGCACATCGTCCGCATAAATATTGTAGTTGCAGTGGTTAATTACGGATGGCAGATCGTTTATAAATAGGGAGAAAAGCAGAGGTCCGAGAATCGAACCTTGCAGTACCCCCCTTGTTAAAGGTATATAAAAAGATAGATTATTGTTATACGAAACGGTCTGAACACGATTATTTACATAACAAAAAATTAATTTAACTGCATCATTAGAAAAATTGAACAGATTAGATAGCTTGTTACATCAGATAGATGGTTCGACAGAATCAAATGCCTTTGAAAAGCCTAACAGCGTAACTAGGGTTACATTATTTTTATTTATCGCTTCTTGACCTTCAACAAGGCCGTTATGCAGCTGTGACCAGATCTAAACCCAGATTGAAAAAGATTTAATAAATTTAAGCTTTCAACAAAAAAGTCAAAAAGTTTTTCTTGATTTTGATGGTCAACAATCAAAAATCACCTAACATGATTCAACCTCTGAGTATGGCAGTCGTTGCATTTAGTTGACCTCAGAACATGGAACAGTACAAAACTGGCAAGCAGAAATGCAGGTTACTGAGGTCAATGAACCAAACAAGAAGAAGAACTTCACACTTCACCTAAGCTTAGTTGATAATCGATTGCTTGAAACTTTATATTTACTAAAAAAAACTTACAAAAAATGTGACTAACGTAAACATGTATGCATACTGAGACTAAAAGTTGCCAGTGATAAATGATTTTCATACATTTTATATATGATTTCATAAGACTTCGACACTCTTGAAAATACCAGAAATGACCATATCAAATCCAAGCATCTGCATGATAAGTTCGTCAAAAATCAAATATTTATAAAGTACTTACATAATGTTCTTCTTCCTTTCTGACACATTTGCCTTTAATTGTGATAGGTATATTAATAATCAGATAAATTTCCTTTAAATTTCTGCATGGATGCATGTTCCTGATCTTACTGATTGTAACAAACCAACCACACACACATACAATCTGCTCTTAACTTATTTCACCTTTTATATCCTTCAAGGCAATATAAAATATACCTACAATACACATAAAATTACTTCACATCAATTTACTTGAAAGCCTTACTTTTATTTTCTCTCCTCCTATTAATCGCCCCTTTATCACCAATTACTCACCAAAAACCTAGTAACCATACAATGGGGGAGTATAAAACAGGTAATAATGATTTTCATTTCAATTTAATTACAATATCCAACCACTTATGCTTGCTTGCCTGCAAAACAAAAAGGATCACGATAGTACTTTTCTCGAAAACTTGGATAATTCTGGAAGAGTCTGTCCAGTTGTTGCCGTTCGTTTTTTATCTCATTAAACTGCCATGTTGCATTTATCTATTCGCAAGTCTCTAAGGCTCTGCCCTTAGAAAATCCCTTGCTGAAGTCAATTCCCTCTCTGGCAAAAGACATGTTGGACATTGGACGTATTGGCATGTGGAGTTAGTGGTCATGAATGCTGGATGCATATAAACATAGAGCAGACCAAAGTGGGCCAAGTATAAAGATTGAACTCGTTGCCACTTTCGACAAGAAATTAATTCTTTGACTTATGAGGTGGAAGCAAGTTATTTCCAAGTGACTTAACTTTCATCCAACAAAGTGCTCCCGACCGGCAACACATAAAGAACAAAAGAGAAACCCTCAGCGCTGCTGCCGCGCGCCGCCATCATCCAGTGATACAAACCAAGCCAATACCGAAAAACAACCACCCACCCTATTCACCATCAACCCGCCCAGTAATGGGCTTTCTTTTTGATTTCGAATGGTAAGGCTTTGATTTGGACTTTGGATACTGGATGAGAATGCCTGCAGGGAAGACAACAACAACAACAAACTTCATGTGTTTTAACGACGAAAACGTTCGTTACATTTTAGGTTTACAATACTAAAGTAACAGTTAGGATTTCTTTGTATCGTATCTATAGATACATATGGATTGTTCATCATCTGGATATTATGTGGTCAGGGAAGAGCAAATCTTTTATGTGAACTTTCGGTGTGCGTTTTGTGGAAGATTGTGCGTAAGTCATCAGTTTTTGGGAAGATAAGAAGAAATAGATACAAAGATATTTATTTTGAATTCAGAAATCAATTACGTAAAAGGCGTGTTGAACATACAAATTGGGTATCCTTAAGGGCAAATAAAAGGGTATAGGAGGATAGTTGGGATGTTAATGGGTAGAGGGACTTACATCAGCCTTCATGGATGTGTATAATAAAATCGTTCGTTGGTTGGCTGGATTAGGTAAATTGACAGAAAAAGAAAGAATGAAATGGAATGAATCCCTTTAAAATTTGATTTTTTCCGATAAGGGTAATTGTATTCCTGTTAACCTATGGAGGAACTGCAAAAAATGTATGCCTTTGACTTAAGCAGTTTAAAGTGGATTTAAATGTTTATTAATGGTTAATAAAGTGTAACATTCGTTTAATCCTTAATGTTTCGTTAAATAAATCGTTGGATGTTGGATGAATAAAGTGAAATTTCTCTTTTTCTAAAGGTGCGTACTTTAAGTAGTGTGAGGTTCTTATTCTTACTCACTAAAAACACAAATATTTATTCTTCCGAGTTATTAATCTCCTTTGCAAAAAGCAATAGCTTTTCATCGAGAGGACCTGCAGATACCAATTTATTAGTGGATGTAATGTGCTATTTTAAATACCATTGCATCAACACCTTAAATAAGAACGCCCATCACTACCTTTCCTTTTCCAAAAAATAATGTTATTTTATTGCAAAGAAAAAAAACAGTGTTCTCTCTTGCTGTTATGTTTTAAAAAAATAACCTAACGCCATATAACATCCAAACGCATTCTTTTCTTATGTACATACATATATACATGCACAAGAATTCAAGGTGAAGGGCACACAACATAAAAGCAAACTAGAACTTACGGTTAAATCGCGCGATGATTGTTTGTCAAAGTGAGAGATCGAACCACCAAGAGCTGTAGTTAGTGATATACAATTTTGAATGTCACACAGTCGGAGAACAGTCGTCAGCGTAAGCACATAAAATTTGATCGAGCGAAAGAAATCCGATTTTCGTATTTGTTGTGTGGGTTATTTTTCAGTATGAAAAAAGTGAGGTAGAATTCAAGTCAAAGGGAATGTCGTAGAATAGCTCCAGAATACAAATAAGAAAAAGGCCAATTTAGCAAAATTTTTCAATAAGCTAACTTTTTTTGAATACTGATTTTAATCGAAATATAAATCTCTATTATATATTTTTACACTTATTTTTAAAATATTTTATTTATTTTTTTGTTCTTTTATTTTACTTAGATATTCATTTATACAAACAAAACATTTGTGAATTTCCTTTATTTTTTACTTTAAATTTTCCTTAAGTTATTGCATATGTATCTGACAAAAACGGTTTTATTCGAAGCCGCACTTTCAATATGCCTTAAGCTCATTGTTCATTAAAATATTAATGACTTGAAGAATAAGAAATTGCCTTGAATTGCTTCCCTAATGTGGCATTAAAAGCAGATCGGCAAAACACGGTACAATTTCAGGCAGACCTTTCTAATGTACGCTATTCATTTTTGTCCGACTTACCATAACTATCCAAGTCACGCTACTGAAACCTATTCAATATATCTATACCGGATTTTGAAGATAAAAACGAAGATGAGAATTTCTTGAACAGGCACTTTTTGATATAATGTACATACGTGCCCCAAATTATTCATCTCTTTAATTTTTTTAAAATTATTTGGACTAAGATTTTATTTTATTCTAAAACATCCTAATTTATCAAATTTTCTAAATTAAAATATTTTCTTTTATCTAAATTCTAATTTAATTTATGTTCGTATTTAACTTGTGTGTATTGTGAAAACGAAAAGAAAAGCAATTTTTCAGTGAAATTATTGATTAAAATAGTAAAGCTTGAAAATACGTAGATATAGATAGGGCTTCGTATAATCTTTCAGACATTTTCTATATAAAAGATCTTTTTAGATTCGGTTAGGCGAACAATTTTTTAGGATAATAGGCCTATTAGCAGTAGTTTTGTTTTGTGCAAAAAATATAGGTATCGAAGACTATAGGTATTTGACTTATTTCAAGCTACAAAACTAAAACTAACTTAAGACTAGGTAAAGAGTAATTAAATCTAAATGGGAAGGTTGGGACAGTTGTTGAGGCGTAACTTTAAATTCGGTGTACTTATATTTAGGTCAAAATATTCAGCAATCGAATTTACACTTCGCAGCATACGTTAAAAAAGTCCATTGGAGCCATAGGATGTACGGTGGGAGGGTATATAGAAAAGTCTAGGATTTCTGAGATTGAGGGGGTTAGTGTTAAAGACAATGGAATTATATAATGAAGGGCAGTCAACGGAACCAGAAAAAAGTGGGTGAATGAAAAGAATATCGGCAACCAATCTTCGTTCAACTAGAGTTCTCAGATTAATAAGTTGGAGACGGGCATGATATGGAAGTAGAATAAAAGGATCTAGCCATTGAAGGCCGCAAAGAGCGAAAAGAAATAATCGTTTTTGAATGCTTTCTATTCTGGAAATATGAACGTGGTGGTATGGGCGCCAAGCTTGAGAAGCATATTCAAGGAGAGGTGTAACGAGTGCTATATATAGGGAACGAGTCATAAGGGTTGCAGAATTCTTTAGACCATCGTTTTACGAAACCTAGAGTTGAGTTAGCCTTCTGTATTATTTCATCGATGTGTAGTCGGAAACTAAGCTCACGATCACATAAAACAACGAGATTTCGAATCGAATCAACGATGGGAATGGATTGATTGGTGAGAAAGTATTGACGGGGAGGTGCAACTATGCATTTACGTGAAAAAGTTATCGATTAGCATTTTTCCACGTTCAGTTCCAGTCAATTTTTGCTACACCAAATGGAAAAGCGATCAAGATCTAATTGAATAAGGTTTGAATCATTTACTGAAGATATGGTTTTGAAAAACTTAGTATCGCCAGCATATAATGAGATATTGGAATGCTTTATTATCAATTCGATGTCATTAATGGTAAGGATGAAAAGGAGAGGGCCTAAGTGACTTCCTTGAGGGACACCGGAAGTGGCGAGAAATGGATTGGAAAGTGCATTCCTGAAACTCACACAGGTAAGAAGATATCTATTTCAAAGAGATCTGTTCAAAGCCAAGAGCCTTAAGTTTGAAGAGTAAATTCAATGAGATTAGTGGTAGTGGATCTACATTTGAAGAAGCCATGTTGTCTAGAGGATATAAGCGACTTAGAACGAAAACTTATTAGTTCGTATATGAGGCATTCAAATATTTTGGGGATGTAGGAAAGTTTGGCAATGGGGCGATAATTCTTAACGTTATTTTTTGCGCCTTTTTTGTGAATCGATGTAACGAATGAAGTTTTCCATACTTCTGCGAATACGCCTTGGGATAAAGATAAATTAAAAATTTGAGAAAAGGGAACGGAGAGAGTTTGGGAACATTTTTTTAGAAAAAGCCAATTGTAAAATTCGGTAAGTACTTAAAATAAGCTTCGTCTGGTTGAAAATCATCATTGGAAAGGCAAACAACTCTGATATATGTTGAGGATCACTTGAGGTTTCACTGTTGAGAAAAAGAGAGGAAGGATATCCATCAGAATTTTTTTTAGTTAACGAATTGGAAAATGTCTTGGGATCGTTAATGAGGTTCGCTTGAGTTTCAACTAAATAACGCTGGTAAAGGCTACTATACAGTTCAGTAAATTGAAGATAAACTCCCAGATAATAAGAATAATCGGAGGTGGATCGAGAACGGAGAAAACGTTCCCACAATTTATTTCTCCTTTTTCTCAAAGAACGCAATCTCCGATTATACCAAGGTGGGGATGTAAGTGAGGTTTTTTTGAGAAATGGAATTGTAAATTTCTCTATAGAATTTACTAATGGCTTCGTTTACGGAAAGATTTACGAAATTAAAAGATGTGTTACTGAGATATTCGTTAATTTCTCTGAACTTAGCTTTGTGAAAGTCGAAAAAACGAATTGAAATATTAGAGTTCTGGTTAGGACACTCCTGAAATAACGACAGACAAATAAGTGGATGATAGTTGTCGATCATTGAAAGAGAAAGAGTACTTAATGATACACTAGAATTCATAGGGTCTGTTGAGAAAATTAGGTTGAGTTGTCTATTCATAAAGTTACAGTCATGACTTACTTGGAAGAGTCTTAAATCAGCCATTTGATCGATGAAGAGATATTCTTTATTGGCAGTTGGATTGCATGCGATAAAATGTGATTCACCTTCAGATGGTTTCTATATTACAGCGTACGAAATTCCTCAAGTGAAAATGCATCTTCAAAATGTTACCGCTTGTTGTGGATTATAAGCCAGCGGCATCATTGCTCGGTCCTTTTTGTAAAACGGCGTGGGTGAGGTGGTGACCATCATCACGCTGCAGAACCATGATAACAAATTTCTTATGGCCAAAATTGAAGCATATGAACCTAGACGACATTCGGTTTAAGCAGAGCGTTGTTGTTCTTCATTTAAAAAAAAACTTCTATTGTGTAAAAGTATAGACAGCAACAGTGAAAAACACATAAAATCACATTAATTCTAGTAACGACGATATTGACCTGCAAAACTTCTTGAACCAATAATTACTTCCGCTACCTTCTACTGACGAAAGCCATAAGCGACCCTAAATCAAGATAAAAGTACATGAAGAAAAACTAACTGAAAAATCAAGCAAGCCTAGCATTTCTTACTCAAGTCCCTTTTATGTGCCTCCTTCGTGTAGACAGCTTTTAATTACCTGCTTAGATATGTGCACTGGGAGCACCCAATCCTGCAACCACCTCCTTCGGGGAAGTATTCCAATCAAAATTCCTTTCGAACACACACGACAAACCTATCCTATGGCAGCTGGCTGAGAAAATTCTATCCTGGAAATGTAACATATACATCTCTACATTCTGTATACAAACATTTGTACATTTCCATGTCATGTTCTGTGCAAACTATTTCTTTTTTCTCTTATTATTTTGTTTTTCAATTGTAAAATGTCCTTGCAATTTCAAAATTCAAATTTCAACAATTTAGAAGCTTTAATGGCAAATAAGGAGAGAAAATGGTTGGTTGAAAAAAAAAATTAACAAAGGAAGTAATATTAGCAATTATAACGCTCGACAATGTACTTTTTTATGCAGAATTGTAATATAACAAATAAAGGAATTTCCCTTAAGGATAATGAAAAAATAATTACATGGTGGTTCGGTAGTTGGTCTGAAAATATTTTGTTTAAAGGGTCGAGAGAGGGGTGGGGGTTTTTTTGTACAAAAAGGAGATGTTTTTTCCACTGTAGTTCCTTTTTGGTAAACTTCCTGCGTATGGGGAGTCGGTGGTCTGCTTGTTGAAATGTTGAGGTGATTTGCCTCAGTGAAGCAGCATCCACCTCCGGTCGCAAGGAATGGAAAGTAAATTCATTAAAACCCAGTATAACCATTCGAGCGAATGCGAACCTACTTCCGAGCACAAAATGATGACTTCCGGTTGTGTTTTCCATTTTTTTTTCACAGGAGATTACACGGGAATTTAAAGGTCAAACAAGGAAATCATTGTGATTAAGATACACGGCCAGGAGGGGGAAGAGGAAAATTGAGATTTTCTTAAAAATGTACATAGGTATGTGTTCGGCTATTCGAAATATATTTAATTGTTAAAACTAAGCTCAAAGGGTATAACTGTCTGGATAGAGATAATTAGTGCAACATTCTTGTGATTAGATTAGATGACGTCTTTGGAGCTAAATTCAAAACAGCAATTGAGTATGATTTAAAATTAATATTAAAGAGATATTATGCGCAATAGCTTCTACATATTAAAAAAGTTGAATTAGTTAAAAGTTTTTAGATCATAAGACAGACACAAGGTTGGAAGGAAAATTAATCTTTGTAGAAAAAAATTAATGCCCAAGAATTATGTTGAATCTGTTGGTCTTTTGCCAATCAACTTCAAGCAATTAAGCACATGCAAACATAAAAGAATTATTGCCATTACTTTTTGGCTGACGACAAAAATCGAATGCTGTATTTTACAATGAATTAAATTAATTTCCTGGATAAATTGTTTGCAAATTTTAAACTACTTTTGACGGTATTCTTTACAACACGTGCGTATGCAATCCGCCATATTTGCAGAATAATATATCTTTATCAATGAAGATATCGAAGTCTCGTTTATGTTCGGCTGGCGGAAAGAAATTCTGAATGAAGGAAATCGGTAGGAAGAGGAGGATGGAAAAATTTAATTGGATTTTTTATCCACGAAAGAGTTACTTCAAAGCGTAAAAACGTGTGTGAATTAAGCTTTGGTTTTATAAATTGGAGAAATATATATACATACATATATTAAATGTTGTAAATATGAAAAGCTTATACCTTGAAAATGTATATTTATAATTATATCCAAAGTTCTGGATTTACCTCCTCATGGTAGTCCACGGCCAATGATTTGTATATACCTTTATACACAAATTAGCAAAAGTTGCAAGGGCTAGTCCCCAAGGTTTGGCGAGGGGCTGGTAACTTCTCCCGTAAAAGAAATTCCACTCAGAAGCCGACAACAAACCTCTGAAATGATCTGATTACACGAGAGAGCTCGAGCTGCACAGCAGCTACTTAATGTATACCATCACTGGCTTTCATGCAATAAACGAAAGGCTATGCACCATTTGCGTGCGAGGCAAATTTAATAAAATCAGGGCACTCCAAAGAAGACGAAAAAGATTCCTCCCAAGATATGACGTTAAAATCATCCTTGGCGATTTCAACACCAAATTAGGTAGGGAGCAAGTTTTCAGGCAGTACATAGGATCTCATAGTTTGCATAGGAATACTAATAACAATGGACTACGAGTCATAGAAATGGCAGCAACAACGAAATTGGTCGTTGCGAGTACCAGTCTTCCGCGTAAAGATATCTACAAAACCACCTGGGTATCTGCTAATGGAGTCATTCGTAACCAAACTGACCACGTGTTGATAGAGCTTGGCCACTATTCAAGCCTGAGGATGATACGAACATATCGAGGTGCCAACATTGACTCGGACCACTATTTTGTTGATATGGTGTTTCGAGGGCGGACTGCATACAGTGGCGTGGTAAGGCTCACCCTCGGAAAACTCGATGAAGGAAGAGCAAGTTCTGGGGCAGGGTGCCGGCCGGGCGTAGAGGAAAAATGGTCACGCCTTAAGAACAAAGTCATTAGTACTGCTGACACCATCTAAGGCAGTAGTCGCAGATATTGGAGCGACTGGTTTGATGATGAAGGCAAACTAAAACCAGCGTCTGAACGTAAGAATGCTGAATATCGAGCAATGCAGTAGTTCCACAGAACGCGAAGATGAATATAAAAAAAAATATAAAAAAACCTTGTCTGTGAAGTGGAAAGAAAGAGAGAGCGAGGTCAGGAACCAGGCCTGGGAGTTCTACCAAACCATCTGGAACATGTCGCAATATACACCACGCTGCACATACTATAAGGACGGAGAAGGAAATCTGATCACTGATCCTGAAGTGATGGGAAGTGACTTTAATAAATTGTTGAACGGTCAGCTCACGGAAGAAATGGAGACTCCAACAATTCCAGAGGAAGACCTCATGCTGCAGCCACTAAGAATTGAAGATATACAAAAGGCGATTAATCGGCTCCAAATTACAAGGCCTCGGGAGTCGGGAGCCGACAGCATACCCGCCGAGCTGATAATACATGGAGGGCCAACACTACATCAAACAATTCTTGAAATCATAGTTCACGTATGAGGACATATGGTGGTTACGTCTGCGAGAAGTATTGGTCCAACTAGCAGGGAAGTGGATCATGAATTTGAAGTAGTGCAGTCCTTTAACTACTCTGTTGCAAAAGTAGCAGCCGATAATAATATGGAGGAAGAAATACGCAAGCGGCTGCTAAAATCCAACAGAACATACTATAGCCTGTCAAGATTCTTTAAATCCAGAAACCTTATCACAAAAACAAAACTGCTGCGGTACAAGACTATCGTCTTACCAGTAGTCATGGTCTGTCATCCGCGTTGGAGAGGAAAGTCTTAAGGAGAATAGTTGGCCCCGTTTGAGAGGAAGAACAATTCCGGAGAAGATATAATCATGAATTGTATGAAATCTACTAGTAGATGTTGTGGAAAAAATAGAGCTCTGTAGGCTCCGCTCGAAGTCTTTTGAAGTTCTTTTTATAGTAGAAGATAACTTGGCAGACGTTGCTTCCGTTGGAAGAATGGCGTAGACCAGGACGCTCGAAGCCTTGGGGTCCGCTATTGAATGGCATCGGCCAGCAATTTTTTTCTTATAATGTATGTAAGAACTGGAACTGGGTACTGGTCTGTCCATCCGGATATTCCTGCTAAACTTATAAGCGCGAGTGTTGAACACAGAAAAAATAGCAACACTATAATGCTCTGCTTTAATGAATGTTCTGATCGATTCGCAGAAGTCTTGCACGAGCCCCTCAGAAAGAGGACGTACGGCGGATGAGCCCAACCAATTGGACCAACGGTGGCGTCAACAGTCAACGAAGCAGACGCCCTAATGAGCTACTTCGACGTATTTGGAGATAAGGTCATTAGGACAATTCAATGCAAGTCAGGGCATTGAAATAGAGATGGTGGCGGATGAACCCTTAATGGGCCAACGGCAGCGCTCATTTCCCCGAAGTGGGTTACTGACTCCGGATTCTCCGGTTCCTTTTGTCCAAGGAATCCAACAAAGGACCTGGCCCTCCAGGTTGGGGGTTGTGCGTGGGGTTAACAACCTTGCCACGGAAAAAAGAAAAAGTTGCGAAGCGACCAATAGCCTCGGATTTACTGTTGACGACCCGGAAAAACGAATCAAGGACAACGACCTTCGGATCTGCACGTGGAATGTTAGAACTCTTAACAGACCACGTGCATCCAAACAACTAGCGGAGGCCCTAGACTGCTACAGAGCAGGAATTACTGCCATCCAGGAAGTGCGATGGCATGGGCTGGGCAAAAGGAAGATGAAAAACTGTGACGTGTACTACGGTGATTGTGCAAGAAGACCACAGCGTTTATTTGGGTGCGGATTTGTCATAAGCGGTAGACTTAGGCAAGAAGTCTTGGGCTTTCGACACGTAAGTGAGCGACTTGTGACAATCCGTATCAAGGCTAAATTCGCCAACATTAGCCTAATATGCGCTCATGCCCCCACAGAGGACAAAGATGACGCCACCAAGGATGACTTCTATGAGCTCCTCGACAAAACCTATGAGCAATGCCCTAAATACGACGTTAAGATCGTACTAGGCGATTTTAATGCCAAAATAGGTAAAGAGGAAATCTTTGGTAGGACTGTCGGAAAACATAGCCTACACGACACAACGTCTGAAAACGGACTTAGGCTAATTGACTTCGCATCGGCACATAACGTCACCATTGCAAGCACACGGTTTCCTCATCTCGATATACACAAAGGGACTTGGCGACACCCAGATCAAAGAACCGTCAATCAGATTGATCACGTTGCGATCGATGCAAGACACGCCTCCAGTATCTTGGATGTTCGCACCTTCCGAGCAGCTAACATCGACTCGGATCACTACCTTGTTGCAGCAAAGGTAAGAATGCGAATAACCCGAACTCCACAACAACGGAGTAATACTGTGAGGAAGTATGACGTCGGAAAGCTGCAATCGCAAGAAACCGCCAGAACCTATGCCGATCGAATATCCCGTAACCTCTCAAGAAATCCAGTACCGCCAGCATCAAGTGCCGAAGATCAGTGGCAACACTGCCAACAAGCCATCAGAGATGCCGCAACTGATGTGCTAGGTTTCACCAGACCACCACCACGAAACCTCTGGTTTGATGACGAATGCAGGCAGGCCCATGCAGCCAAACAAGAGGCATATAAAGCGGCGCTGCAAAGATATTGAGAGATGCTACTCCAGGAACAACGTGCGGAAGTTTTACCAACAGGTAAAAAGAACATGCCAAGGAAAAAAATCCCGCACAGAAGCCTGTAGAGATAGGAATGGAAACCTCGTAGTAGAGTCACAGTCGGTGCTGAGTACATGGAAGGACCATTTCTGCAGACTGTTAAACGGCGATGAAGGCCAAAATCCCGCTGTCAGGCAGAATGAACCATTCAACATGGATGATGACAGACAAAACTTCCGTCCACCTGACCAAAATGAAGTAAGGATAGCAATATCTAAACTCAAAAACAACAAAGCTGCTGGACCCGACGGATTACCCGCCGAACTTTTTAAAGCGGCCGGAGATGACCTGGTGGAGTGCATACACCAACTCATCTCTAAAGTTTGGTCAGAAGAAAGTATGCCTGATGAATGGAACCTCAGCATCGTTTGCCCGATCCACAAGAAAGGAGACCCTCTAAACTGCGCCAACTATAGAGGAATAAGTCTCCTGAATATCGCCTACAAGATCCTCTCTGCCGTACTATGTGAACGCCTGAAACCTTTCGTCAGCAACCTGATTGGCCCCTATCAGTGTGGTTTCAGACCAGGAAAGTCCACAATCGATCAAATGTTCACGCTACGGCAGATCCTGGAAACCACCCAAGAATTCCAAATCGATACCCAACACCTCCTTATTGATTTTAAGGCCGCGTACGATAGCATTTATAGAGACGAGCTATACAGAGCCATGTCAGGTTTTGGCATCCCCACTAAACTCGTCCGACTGTGCAGGATGACGATGGAGAACTCTACTCTCGCTGCTCCGTCAAGGTTGGTACTGACCTCACAGAAGCTTTTGACGTCAAAAAAGGATTCCGACAAGGTGATGCGCTATCGTGCGATTTCTTCAACTTAATACTTGAAAAAATTATAAGAAACTCGCATGCCAATTGTAGTGGGACTATTTTTTTCAAGTCTGTGCATTTGCTAGCATACGCTGACGACATAGACATCATTGGCAGAACTCGGCGAGCTGTCACTGGAACGTTTGCTAGCATTGAAGCTGAAGCGGCAAAGATGGGACTAGCAGTCAATGAGGCCAAAACGAAGTACCTGCTGTCCACAAAAAGGGACACACAACACCGGCGGATTGGACAAAACATCACAATAGACAGGTACAACTTTGAGGTAGTTAGGGACTTTGTTTACCTCGGATCCGCTATAACATCTGACAACAACATCTCGTCAGAAATAAAGCGAAGAATTATATTGCCAATCGCTGTTTCTATGGGCTAGGAAGGCAATTGAGTAGCAAAACCCTCTCTCGAAAGACAAAGGAGACTCTGTATCAGACCTTAATTATCCCAGTCCTGCTCTATGGCGCCAAGGCATGGACTCTATATAAAGCGGATGAAGATATCCTTAGTCGTTTCGAGCGTAAGATTCTTCGGAAGATTTTTGGCCCTATCTGCGTTAACGGGCTTTGGAGGAGAAGGTTCAACCAAGAACTATACGAGCTGTACAGCGACATTGACCTGGTCAAAAAAATACGCATATCACTTTTAAGATGGCTAGGTCATGTAGAGCGAATGGACAACAATGCTCCGGCTCGCAGGATTTTCGATTCCATCCCAGAGGGTAGACGCAGTCAAGGAAGACCTCGCCTTAGGTGGCGCGCTCAAGTGGAGGACGACCTCAACCAACTTGGAGTGCAAAACTGGAGGCAGCTAGCCAAAGACCGAGTTGGCTGGAGAGGCATGTTGGTTGAGGCCCAGGTTCGTCCCGAACTGTAGCGCCACCTAAGTAAGTAAGTATGTAAGAACCCTAGGACCTAGGGTTGATCAACAAACTAGTGACGGTTTGGGGTTGATATAGTCAAAACGCTCTTCTCTTTCTCTTTTTATGTGTGTCGCTCTTAAGGGGGATTTGCCTAAAGTTTGCTTGAAGCGTCGAAACGAAAATGACTCCATTTTGATGGTTGATCATCCGCTCATATGACAAACTCTTAGCAGATTTCTATAAATACCAGAAATTAAAGGATTACCCGCTTGGCTTGAGATCTGAATATTGCCTGATAATTTTATCCAAAGCGGTCACTACGGTCACATATAGCCACCTATACACATTATAATTATTTAATAAAACAACATTTAAAGAAACAAATCAAATAAGCAGGCTAATCTTAACCAAATTATTTGTTTAAACTGTGTATTAGTGATTTTTAAAGACCTCATAGATTTTTCTTACAAAGTTTCTAAGGTTTTGACTCTTCTACCAAATCTTCTAATTAACTGTTGTTACGTACACTGTCTAGTCGTACAATACCTGCAGCAAGATATGTACCTTTTTCTTCTGTTAAAACTTCCTCAGCATTGTCTTATACCCATAGCCTTATCCAGAAAGGAACAACCTAGTCCTTGTTCCTCGTCTGCCATTAACAGAAAAAACAGTCAAACTTACTTTCGCAGCTAGAAGATAATACAGCTAACTTCCAGAACTTGTTCTCTTCAAATATATATAGCCTTCAGTCCCGTATACCGTTCGTATAAATTACATACCGCATACCTTCTGGATATAGTGCAAAGCCATTCCATTGGCAATACAAATCTAACAATGACTTGAGAAAACTTTTCAAGCAAACCAAAAGCCAAAGCCCACGTGTCACATAGTATTTTAGCGTGGGTATTAGTTTTGCAAGCCCTTATCCATACAACTCCTTACGCTCTTCACTGCGACAGTACAAATAGATGTCGCCTCCTTGGTGGTAACTTGAAGCCAAAAGGACAAACTTCTTGGCATTTCGCTGTTCAAAAACCGCTGCCTCTACGCAAATTCAGAATTACCTTTGAGCAATTCTCGGTTTTTATTTTTACGGAAAACAGATATATGTGTAATTCCGTACGCCGTACACCTATGCCCTACTGTGTACTATGTTTGTGTCCTTCATTCCCCTAGAGAAATCTCTCTAACAAACCTTCAACCAATTGACTAACAACACGCCAAATATAGTTACGCCAAATATACACAGGTAGCATTCTGCTCCTGTGGTTTCTCTCGTTAGTGTAGAACTTTTTAGAGTCCTAATTTTTTTTTCTAACCTATTTTGATGGTAGGGTATTCTAATCGTTGTTTGGTAGAGAAAAGGAATTTGGGAATTATCAGTTGGGAAAAAAATTAAAAAAACCTAATTTATTAGTTGGTCTCTAAAAGGAAAAATATGTAGCCGAAAGTTTAAAATAAAACTAAACTTTAGTAAATATACATATTTGCTTTTTTGATGCATTGATATGAACCATTTAAGAAATTTTTAAAAAGCAGTGGACCTAATATAGACCCCAGGGGAATTCCAAACAAAATATTTTTAAATTGTGTACGAGCGATTTCACTAGAAAACACTTAATTGCTTCCTCGTGCATAATAACTCGAATTCTACCCTGCAGTTTCAAATTTCAGACTCTAAGCAGTCGGAGGACTCCTTCTACCTAGTCGCTCCATCGGATATAAGGTCTACCTTGGCTTCTAACTTTCTCGGATAGATGTTAATTCATTCTAAATGGCGGAGCTATCTTAGCCGTTGGAAACGGATTTTTTTGACTAGGCTTATTTACATTAACATTTCAATCTTCTCTGTAGATAAATCTACAAAGTAGGCATTATTACGAGCACTGGCTACTGAGACCATCGACTCAGATAATACAAGAAACACACAAGAAAACATTGACACATGACAGGACAGAAGAAAGAAAGAGAACGGAAAACAGAAAACTCTAAAACAGAAAACAGAAACACAGGTCAACAGCAAGCAGTTGATTTTCGAACTGCTCCTTATTCGATGCACGTTCAACTCGTTGTTGTATCTTCTTCGCTACTCGTAGTTTATCGAATCGCAAATAAGGCGATAAATCGCGCGTAGTAATCTTCTTCTTCTCAAGAAAGCTTTCATCCGGCTAGGAAAGGGTCCATTCTTCTCCACTATATAGCAGGACCGCGATAATAATTGTTTTGTGTTGTGTTCTATTGGTTCTTCTTGATAGGGCTTTGTTCTTCAAATGCTTACTTGCAAAAAGAAAAGAACCATTAGCAAGCTTTGGGACAGTACCTTGTCATAACCCTCTGGTGGTATCGACGGTTTTAGCTGCAACGCTGTTAGTTTTGACGGAGCAGCGAGCATTCTCCATTGTAATCCTGATGAGACGAACCGTTTTAGTTTTAAAAGCTAGGCATGGCTCGGTACGGTCTATCCCTGCTTAAACTGTCATCGGCAGTCCTAAAATCAATGAACATATGGTTGGATCTCGAAGTCAAATTCTAAGGTTTTTCAGGGATCTGGCGTAATGTGAAGATTTGATCCATCGTGGATTTCCAGATTTAATTCGGCCTTGATAAGGACCTATTCCGTCAGCCAATTGATTAGGACGTTCACATAAAACGCTGGAAAGGATCTTATAGCCGATGTTTAAAAGGCTAATTCCTTTATAGGTGTTGCAGAGTACTGAGATTTCAATCATCGGGCATACTTTCCACTGACTATATTTTGCAGATGAGTTGGTGTACGCACCAGACCAGGTCACCACCAGCGTGTCTAAAAGTTTCCGCTTGAAGCCCATCGGCACCAGCTGCTTTGTTTCGGCTCTTTTAGTACGGAAATGATCATTTTGGGCCAACAGATGTAATTCTTGGTTGTCATCTAGGTTGACCGGTACAGGTCAATCATTTGCTGGTCGATAGTATCAAAAACTTTTCGGAAGTTCAATTTGGTTGAAAAGGATAACAAATCTAGGTAATAAGTAAGGATGATTAAAAAAGAGTAAAGTCGGTTTACGGACGATAATTTTACGTGATAACGTCATAAGATGTCATAAGAAGTCATAAAACATTGATGGCAGCAACACCCGCATACAGCGTGTTAACCCACACCCACAAACCCTCTAGTTAAATCCACATACACACCCCAATATCTACATCTACTTTCTACTTTAAAAAAACTCCGCCTATTTTGTATTTCTTTTTCTCTTCCTGTTCATTTTGAATTTGAGTGGAATTATTTTGGAAAATTGCGATTTTGGTTGAAAGAAACACAGTATCGCGGTTAGCATCAGTCATGAGTCTTATCAGCATGAGTCTTATCAGCATGAGTCATGTTATTTCGTACGTGAAGCCTGTCATCGATTTATAAGACGTTATCACGTCAAAAATATGTTAGCTGAAAAAAATAAGGTATCACTCATCTCTCCTCCACAAAAATACATTCTTTTGGTTTTTTTTCCTATGCTATACTTGGGCATTATAAGCATTGTTGCGGGGTTTCCATTCAACAATTTTTGGTAGAACTGCCTCGCATAATATGGTGTGGCCAATGCACTCTGCAACAGGACACCATCATGCATATGAAGTCTCTGTTTAGTTAGCAAACACTTTCAGTAAGTCCCCTCTACTCGTTCTCATGCAAACTAGAAGAGGTCCTTTTGATGGGTTTTAGTTTCAAGCAGCACGAATAAACAAACATAAAACTTACTTTACGAGCATCTCTAACAAGAGACGACAAAAGAAGGGAAGACGATCCTCCAAAAATAATTTTCCTTCTGCGTTTTGCTCTGTTCGTTGAGTAAACTAACCCCTGCGAATGTAATACCTACGCTAATAATTATAATTAGGGGAGTGGCAGGGTGCACCAGCTTTGATGGAAGTTTTCCTTTTCAGAATATTGTGAGGAATAAGCAGCGTGTGTTTTTTTCCAGAACTGGCCTGGCCATCACAGCGTTGCCAGTTTATTTGTGGGGTTTCTCTGTTGAAGATCCTTGCTGATGGTCTTTTGGTGCCACCAGAAGGATACTGGTGCTTATGATGATGGTGTTTGTGCATTTTGACCGGTATTTGGCTCTCAAGGCGGTATGGGGTTAAATTGCTTATTTAGTGCTCAGGACGAACCGAAAATGTCTTTACACGCACACACGAAAGCCGCCAAAGTTTTATGTGCTTTTGTGCTGCCGGTTTGCATGAATGAGGACTTAGACTAAGGGCTGGAATCATGGACAAATTGTGTAGCAACGAAGCTATTGTATGAAATCCTGCTTCTGGTGGTGATGATGATAAAAGAGATTTTTGTAATTACAATCACGGTTTTGTTGGAAATAGTAAGGCAAAGGGGCTGTTTTGGTCGGAAGGACTTTGGTTGGGGTGACTGGCATTTTAATTATTCTTGATTGTGTTGGTTTTATTTGATAACACACAACATCAAGTTAGAGACTTTGGAGGAACGTGTTTAGTTTTTGTGTGGCGTAATCTTTTCGTATTACATTTATTGTCGTACAAAAGGAATATTTTTTGCTTCTAAGTATTTTCGTTTGGTTAACTTAGAGTGTGCTTTTGGCAGCCATAAGAAGATGAAAGAAAGTTGGCTTTAGTTGTTCTTTGTTTTGGGTTTTACATAAACGTTAATGTTACAGGAAAATAAATAAGGAGTCTCTGATGAATCTCTGCACACGACAAATCTGCCATTTACATTATGACTGATACTAGATTTTATTATTACTACAACAGGCACTGTTAAGGTTCAAACAGAAGAAAGATGTTCTGCATAATGAAAACAACAATCATTATAATAATGAATCATCGCAATTTGAATATATAGTTACGGACAAAACAATAGGACCATTTTTTCGCTTTTAATTACAAGTGGAAACTCAAATATTATATATATTTTTTCAATAAACAATATTTTTATTTTTTTTATTTTTTTAATATGAGGAAAAACTAAGTTAATTCATTAATAAATAAAAATATGGGTATGTAAATAGAAAAATAATATATAAGAAAAAATAGTAGTAGTGCCCCGTGGCTTAGTGGTTAGTGTGTTAGACTACTAGGCGAATGAGCCTGGGTTAAAATCCAGCTCATAGCCACCTTTTTTTGCTGGGGTACTGCCTCTTGCGAGGAACTGACAAAACCTCAAAGAGTAAAATTTGTCTCGAAAAAGTGCATCTCATCTAGCCGTTCGGATTCGGCGGTAAACTGTAGGTCCCTTCCATTCTTGCAGTTTAACAACACACACACAGGAATGGTTGAGAGTATAAGTCACTAGGCCTTGGCTCCTTAAGGAGCTGTCGCGCTAATAAATTTATTTATTTAAGAAAAAATAGTAAGTATTAGAAAGAGACACAACAATAGGACCTTTAATCAGCACGATGTTAATTTTTTTTCTTTTTTTTATAATTGTAAATCAAAATGGCAAGGGAAAATCCCACCGGGTAAACAATTCCAAATTCGTGTTGTTCGGCCAAAAAAAGAATCCCTATATTTTACGGTACGTCCCAAATTGGGCTTAAGGGTGAACTGAAAAGCATTCCTTGCGAGACGAGTATTACGGGAGAAACCTTTAAGGGGAGGAATTCAGCTGGCTACTTCAAGTGAACATTTTTTATAAAAGAAACGATAAAATAAGGAAAGACATGAAATATTGCGTCGGTGTTCGAGAGGGGCAATTGATTCAGAGACATTTCAATTTCCTATTAATCTTACACTCTTTTTTTGTTTTCTATTGAGCAGGTGTTGCGTTGTTTCTGAAACACCTTCCCAAAAAGGGAACTTTTGCCAATGGTGGACTTATGGAAGCATGACCTCCCCCAATATTTTGGCATACAAATCCTGGTCTATATTTCCTTTGATCCAAAATATTGGACCTACTTCATACCACGAAAAACTTCCCCAAACGATGGAGCTTCCTCCTCCATGTTTTACAGTTTTCCTGCTGTACTGCGGTTGGTAAGAAGTGGCACTTTCCTTTGACTTCTTTATAAGAAATGTTGTTCCTGGAGTCATTTTCGGACTACTCTAGCAGCGATAGGCGGTTCAAGATCCAGTTTAATATCGCAGCTGACTTAAATGGGTCTCTCTTGGACAAATGTGTTATTTGGATGTCATCTCTCTTTGATGTTTTTCGTGGTCGACCAGTTTTTGCATGGGCTTTTGTTGGCTGTAACGCATTATACACAAATTTTTTTGACCTTCAAATAATTTTTGACACCTCTCACTGAAATTTTCACTCCTTGGCGAGCTTATGGATCAATACTCTCATGGCGTATGTACATTTTGTACATGTACTAAATAAAACATAATCGACTCAGAGACATCTTCAAAAACTTTATATTTACAGCTTTGAGGTAAAAACCTGTTGCTGAAACAGTTCTTATATGCCATATTGATGGCAATTTTCGATTTTGAAAGCTTTTCCTTTAGATGACACTCCATACTAAGATTTTTAGTTACATATAGCTCCCAGATACTTATACTCCTTTAAAATGTCAATTGGTTCTCTGTTATAAGTGCATCTTTCATTTGGCCCATTTTTTCCGCCACCTTCTTTAGATATCATAATATTTTGACTAAGCCAGGTTGATTCCAAAGACTTGTATAACTCTGCAAACGGTTGATCCTAAGCTTAAATGCTTCTGGTTCGTGTGCCAACAAAACAACATTATCGGCGAACATTAGGGCTTTAATCAACATGTCTGTATATTCCACTCTTCCTGGCAAGATATCGATACAGTCCTCAAAGAATAGGGCAAATAAGCTGGGAGTTAAAACGCATCCCTGTCTTGTGCCTGAACAAGTTTGAAACCACTTTGAATGTTGTTCTCCACCCTACAGAGCGGCTTTGGTATTGGTATAAAGACTTTCGATTAACCGTCTAAACTTCAGCGACGTTTCAATGTTGTACAGCTTGTATAATAAGGCACCTCTATCTACCGAGTCAAACGCCGTCTTCTTCTTCCGATTATGTAATAATTATATGGACTTATAAAAGAACGTGCCTCTAGTGTTAGCATGAGAGTTCTGCCTTAACTTTTATTATCAAGTATGGTGTTGAAAAAGTCGCATGGCAGCGCATCACATAGTCTTAATACTTTCTTGACTTTAAAGATGTCGATCAGTGAGGAATCATTACCAATTTTTCCATTCTTTGTTCATTTAATCTTTTATTCATTTATTCATAATATTCAATAATTAATTTATTCGTTTAATTTATTAATTTATTCATTGATTTATTTATTTATTTATTCATTTATTCATGTATTCATGTATTAATTTTTTCATTTATTCATTTATTAATTTATGCATTTATTCATTTATTCATTTTTTAGTTTATTCATGTACTCATATATTCATTAATTCAATTATTCATTTATTCATTTGTTCATTTATTCATTTATTCGTTTATCCATTTATGTATTCATTCATTTATTCATTTATTATTTTATCAATTTATTCATTTATTCATTTACTAATTTATTCATTGATTTATTTATTAATTTATTCATTTATTCATGTATTCATGTATTAATTTTTTTCATTTATTCATTTATTCATTTTTTTTCATTTATTCATTTATTAATTTATTTATTTATTCATTTATTCGTTTATCCATTTATGTATTCATTCATTTATTCATTTCTTATTTTATCCATTTATTCATTTATTCATTTATTCATGAATTCATTTATTCATTTATTCATGTATTAATTTTTTTCATTTATTCATTTATTAATTTATTCATGTATTCATGTATTCATTTATTCAATTATTCATTTGTTCATTTATTCATTTATTCATTTGTTCATTTATTCATTTATTAATTTATTTTTTTATTCATTTATTCATTTATTACTTTATCAATTTATTCATTTATTTATTTATTCATTTATTCATTTATTCCTTTTTTCATTTATTCATTTGCTCATTTATTCATTTATTCATTTATCCATTTATTTATTTATTCATTTATTCATTTATTCATTTATTCATTTATTCATTTATTCATTTTTTTCATTTATTCATTTATTAATTTATTTATTTATTCATTTATTCGTTTATCCATTTATGTATTCATTCATTTATTCATTTATTATTTTATCAATTTATTCATTTATTCATGAATTCATTTATTCATTTATTCATGTATTTATTATTTCATTTATTCATTTATTCCTTTTTTCATTTATTCATTTGCTCATTTATTCATTTATCCATTTATTTATTTATTCATTTATTCATTTATTCATTTATTCATTTATTCATTTTTTTCATTTATTCATTTATTAATTTATTTATTTATTCATTTATTCGTTTATCCATTTATGTATTCATTCATTTACTCATTTATTATTTTATCAATTTATTCATTTATTCATGAATTCATTTATTCATTTATTCATATATTTATTTTTTTTCATTTATTCATTTATTCATTAATTCATTTATTAATTTATTCATGTATTCATGTATTCATTTATTCAATTATTCATTTATTCATTTATTCATTTGTTCATTTATTCATTTATTCGTTTATTCATTTATATATTCATTCATTTATTCATTTATTTTTTTTTTTCATTTATTCATTTATTAATTTATTCATGTATTCATGTGTTCATTTATTCAATTATTCATTTATTCATTTATTCATTTATTCATGTATTCATGTATTAATTTTTTTCATTTATTCATTTATTTATTTATTCATTTTTTTCCATTTATTCATTTATTCATTTATTAATTTATTCATGTAATTATGTGTTCATTTATTCAATTATTCATTTATTAATTTATTCATTTATTCATTTGTTCATTTATGCATTTATTCATTTATTAATTTATTCATTCATTAATTTATTCATGTATTCATTTATTCAATTATTCATTTGTTCATTTATTCATTTATTCATTTATTCATTTGTTCATTTATTCATTTATTAATTTATTTTTGTATTCATTTATTCATTTATTATTTTATCAATTTATTCATTTATTTATTTATTCATTTATTCATTTATTCCTTTTTTCATTTATTCATTTGTCCATTTATTCATTTATTCATTTATTCATTTATTTATTTATTCATTTATTCATTTATTAATTTTTTTTCATTTATTAATTTATTTATTTATTCACTTATTCGTTTATCCATTTATGTATTCATTCATTTATTCATTTATTATTTTATCAATTTATTCATTTATTCATGAATGCATTTATTCATTTATTCATGTATTAATTTTTTTTTCATTTATTCATTTATTCATTAATTCATTTATTAATTTATTTTTTTATTCATTTATTCATTTATTATTTTATCAATTTATTCATTTATTTATTTATTCATTTATTCATTTATTCCATTTTTCATTTATTCATTTGTTCATTTATTCAGTTATTCATTTATTTATTTATTCATTTATTCATTTATTAATTTTTGTCATTTATTCATTTATGAATTTATTTATTTATTCACTTATTCGTTTATCCATTTACGTATTCATTAATTTATTCATTTATTATTTTATCAATTTATTCATTTATTCATGAATTCATTTATTCATTTATTCATGTATTAATTTTTTTCATTTATTCATTTACTTAGATATTGAAAATTTAATTTATTTATTAATTTTAAATGTTTTTATTTATACGACTATTCATTTTAAGTAAAACCTTTTTTTTGATTTAGTTAATAATTAAATTATTCAAATAATAAATTGTCAATTCAGTTTTAGATTTATTTATTCATTTGCCAATAATTGTATGCATTGATAGCATTAATGAAGTAAATAATGATTAAAAGCATTACTTGTAATTATTCAGTTGAAAAAGGATTCTATGGAATGTTTGCATAAAGTTGACCTTGCTGACAAAGTATTAGGACATTGTTATAATAAATATGAATTGATAATTTTGCTGATAAAGTAAATAGTAGCAGTTAAGAGTTTTATATTATATAGCATTGATTTAATCCTTTGAAGGTAACAATTGCTTTCAATCATATTTTTGCAAGGGTTGTCAACAATGTTAGTGTAATTTTTCAAATTTGATTATGAAATTCCATTACAATTTCAATGTCACCAAACATAAATAATTGTAATATGGGATCGGCCCACTAATTTAGTTTTAATCAAAAAAAAATCAATTCGAACGATCAAAATTACTCTCTGGGTGTATACACTATACATTTTCTCAACTAATTGAATTAATGGTTCATAAAAGTCCAAGGACAAAAGGACCAAAGCCTAAAAAACACACAAATCACCATCAATCAATCATTGTCCTTCAATAGAATAAACCTTGTTTACATATTAAGTTATCGATAAAAAAAAATGTCTACATATCTCACATCATGGTGACAGTATAGTTCCACATATTTAATGTCTCTTTTACATATTTAATCCGCCTTCCGTTTGTTATGGTATTTTTCCGAACTTTTTTCTTCAATTTTTGCCGAATCAGCTTGAATTGAATTTTCAAAAATTTAAATACCTACATATCCCTGCCTCTATAAAAAAAACCCAATTTTTCTACCTGTTAACATTTTTGAAGCTCTTTGTTATTTTCCAACTTGTTGGTCCATTGGATATATTTTATAGCTTATGTAAGAGAGAGAAAGAGACAGAAGAAATAAGAACAATGAGAATTCGTAATTATTTAAAGGATTTCATTTTGTTGAAAATCCGTGTATTGTTTCTGCTTTGTTTTCGTCCTTATTTCAATCGCAGGCTTTTAGCTTATTTCCAGGACGGATGCTGCTGTATTGTTCATGGATTGAATTTTTCAGTCTGTATGGCTTTCATTTTGACAAATTGGGGATGCATAATTCGAAAGTCATGACTGTGGGAAGATCAAGATTTTTTTTTATTGGAACTCATACAAAAGTGCGAACTTGATGTTGTGTCATAAATAAAGGTGGAGTTTTTATTTCAAATTTAGTCATTTCTGTTCAATAGTGCGAACTATTTCAGTGGAGAGTTGCTTTCTGATGATTTGTGAATGTCCTTTCTTTTGGTGGATTTTTACTCTGTGTAGACTTACGAAATAAAATAAATGATTTATGTTATAAAGTGATTTTAACCCTGTTAACTTTAAATTAAAATTTGTTCATTAAATACAAAAACAGATAAATCTGTGTAAATCTTGAGCTCAATAGTCCTTTTTCTAACTTCTAACTTCTATCATGTTCAAAAAATGGAGAAGAATTTTGCAATCATCTACTTTTGAGTATACATAAACGGTCTTCTCAACTAATGTCAAATCTGTTAGACATTTAGAAGTCCTTCAAGCCATGTGTATCGCATATCCGAAAGCATTACTGCTCAGTCAACGCATCCAAAATAATGTCATCAAGGTAACCTCAAACTACAACAATAGCAGGTCAGCAACCATCATCACAATGTTCTATTAGATTGCCTCATGAAGTACAGTAAATTGCATTCTAAGCCTTGACTAATACAATTCACATTGGGTTATTCCATTCGCCGAAGCTCCTTTACCAACAAAATGATCAGAAATTAAGACAGAACATCGAGATGAAACGTAACTCGGTTTGGTGGTCGACGGTCATGACAATGGATATGACAGCATTAGTGGCAAAAGCATAGGTAGTTGGTTTTGGACTGTAACGCCCTCTTCTGGTGATACATATAAGTGTTCTTCTCGGCACACAAAGTGGTACTAGAAATTTTCAATTTGCATCGATTATAATACAATGCGCCTTTCACATGCAGCAGGCTTGCCGGAACAGCAACATCATCGTCAAGCGGAGTTGCAGTCAAGCTTTATATGGCAAACGGCAATGAGTGCGGTTTGGTGTGTGCAAAGGCAAACCCATGGATGCAGAAAATGTGTCCTATTGGTTTCGATGATGACCGCGTTGAGAGTGCCGTGTCTCTATGGCCAAGCTGGTAGTTGGAAGTGTGTTAAATATGGATAGCTTCCTGCTGCAAATCGCGTGGCGCGTTTTAAACGCTATGAAAAGTCGTATACGGTAACGCGTTGTGGTCTCCGATGCAAATGCGTGGTTAGAATAACGATGACGGCTTCACTGCTGCAACACACACAAAATAGTGGTGATAGTGAATTTCTAGCTCTCGTCCTTTTTGCCCAGAACACATATACCAGTATGACGCTAAAGGACCTATGACAGCGGTTAGTTGATGGTAGTGGTTAAATATCGGGTCATTAAATTATGCTGCTGGTTAGTAACGGATATGAGGGATCGCAACATTATTGATATCGCGAACTTTAATTAAAGGAATTGGAATGTGTGAGTTTCAAATCAAATGAAACGTAAAATGGCATGTGGAAAAGTTTTGATATTGATGAACCTAAACCCTGTTGTGGGTGCGGAAACATGAAATTGATTTTTTTATATTGAAAAGGTAACATATATACAATTTTGCTTAACTAACCAGTACTCTCACATTGTTTTAAGATTTGCTGTCATGAATTCAATAGGAATATACGAATTACAAAGCAAATAATAAAAATAAATAGTAAAGAAAGGGAAAATTCGAATCAGATAAGGCTCCTCACATTCGTATAGTGCGACTAAAGAATGATTCTCTTTACGTATTGGTTTGATCTGAAATTTGGGTAAACTTCGATGGATATTCATAGCGATTGGGGAAAGTTTTTGGTGAAATTGGCTATTTCGTTGGAGCATTTTTTATAGAAGTATCAGTTTTTGATTCAGATTCAGAAAGCGTTTCGAAAATTCCTATTTTAAAATTTTCTTGAAAGTACTTTCGGAGAGCATTCACATTGTGAAAGAAAAACACTTTCTGAAAGCCACTTTTTACTTTCCAGAAAGATGCATTTCTAAAAATACTTTTCGAGTCGTCACAATATAAAAGCGAAAATGTTTTCTAAAAGCGCTTTCTGAAAGTGTTTTTTATGTAAACGGGTACGGATTGTGGATTTGCCACTCTGGACTTAGTTTTGTTTTTTGCTTAAATTTAGTAGCTGCAAAATGGAGTTCGCTTAGGAAATTTGCAAGGAAAACTTATTGAATTTCTGGCAGTTTACCGTTATAGAATCATCCTACGGATTTCACAGCATACGATAGAAAAAATGCGGCTAATGGTAGGTCAATTTGGGTGGGAACGTTTTAGGAACTTGTGGTGCTGAAAAATCAATAGATACCACGCAACACTCACAAGAATATTAGAACATTAAGTGTGGTTTTTATGGCTCTGATTACTGATTACAAATTTATTTATGTCAGCATTGAAGCCTAATATTTTCGAGATGCAAATTGAGTAAACCATTTGACCCAAACTCATTAAATGGCCATGCCATCGCCACATCGTTGAAAAAATTTTTGGTATCGCAAAATGCTCGCTGGCGGTGTCTCCAAAAATCGATGGAACACAATCCGACACGATCAAAAAAATCGTATCTGCCGGGTGGCTACTTCAATATTATTGTGTAGCCCAAAGAAAGGAATATTATATTGCCGGAAAATGTTAGTACCCAGGCCATAAAAAGTACCGCGTTAAAGAACTCCAACTTCGGTTGGTTTAATGCTTCACTTTCACTCTTATGTGTAAATATCCAAGTTTTTATGTAGCGTCGTTCGCCGAAACACCAATTGCCGAACCGATCTCTTTAAATGCCATGTTTGTTTGGAATCTCTCCTATTCCACAAGCACGGTTACGTTCGACTTCTGCGGGACAGTGGACCCATTTAGTGAGAAAAACATACGTTCGCCTTCAAGAAAGCAAAAAACTTTCAAAACAATTTTCTGAAAGTGAAAAGTGTTTTCAGAAAATGATTTGCTTTCTTGAAAACGCTTTCATGAACTGGTTACACACTGAATGTTTTTTTTGTGAAAGCATTTTCCGGAAACCAAATCGCTTTCAGAAAACGATTTCAGGAAAGAACATTTCAGGTCGTCACACTTTTTGCTTCCTGAAAGTACTTTCTTCCCTTCACACCTTAACTAGTATTAAGAATAATGCAGATAATAAAAACAAAAACTAAGTACTGATTAAATTGGGGACAATCTCTAAAAATTTGCTGTCATGAAAATTAATCCCGCATTCACCTTTAGACTAATACTATTTATACTAGATAAGGCTAGTAGATACATGAATTAAGACATGTATCTACTAGCCTTATTTAACCCTCTTCCAGTTACTTCTCGTCTTCGCAAAAGAAGCCACTTAGTTCCTCATCTACTTATTTATTTGGACTTGTAAAAGGTTCTCAAAATGACGTCGTCTACATTAACTTTTCTGAAGCTTTCGATCGAGTAAATCACGAAGCTTTACTGATGAAGTTAAGAACAAAGTCGTTTTCACTCTGAAACTCGGGTGTCCCACAGGGTAGCCATCTCGGCCCTTCACTTTTTTTGCTTAGCAAGAATGATCTCTACTGCAACAAGATCTTGATAGATTATCGAGTTGCAGTACAATTAACCCTCTTAATCTTAACATATCGAAATGTCAAAGTTTAAGGTTTTTAAGAAAAATAAATTTATTGCCGCGACAGCTCCTTAAGTTGCCAAGAGGCCTAATGACTTATATTCTCAACCACTCGTGAGTGTGTGTTGTGAATCCGCAAGAATGAAAGGCACCTACAATTTAGCACCGAGTCCGAACGGCTACATGAGATGCACTTTTTCGAGACAAATTGTACTCTTGGAGGTTTTATCACAAGAAGCAGTAACTCGGCAAAAAGGTGGCTTTGACGGGTTTTAAAGAAGCCGATTGCGTGATTAATAGGAAATAGAACTGCCGCTGAAACAATTGCACCTCTGCAACACCGACGTAATGTTTCATGTCTTTCTTTATTTTATCGTTTCTTTTATATAAAAAATTTCACTTGAAGTAGCCAGCTGCATTCCTCCCCTTAAGAGTTTCTCCCGTAATACTCGTATCGCAAGGAATGCTCATCCCTTGTGCGCGCGTTAATTATAAAAAAAATATACATAAGGTTAATCATAAGAAACTCTCATAACTCTAATACAGATTTTAAAGTATCTAGTTTTTGCTTTTGTAGGGTGCAATTTGGAATATTGCAGTATTATTTCAAATCTTTCATATGCTCTACAATCATTTACCTTTTAAAATAAGCGCACACAATCATTTTCCATCTTTATCTTCTCTATAAATCAGCTTGGTAACTCTTCTCCTGGACGTGGTGTTTTGTTGGCACTTCATTCCAATCTCGATTCTTCCCTGATTACTATTCCCAACACAGCTAACCTTGAACTTATTTGTGTTAAGATCTGTGTATCTAAACGTTCCCTCTAGATTTTGTGCTGTTACATTCCACCTGCCCAACCTACAACTGAATATCTGCTTCTTGTTAATGCAATTGATCATGTTGTTGATCTTTCTAATCCCGATGATGACATATTAATCGTTGGTGATTTTAATCTTCCACGTTTAAATTGGGAAGTATCTGACGATGAGATTTATTTCATTTCGTCCAATGCCAGTTCCGAAAAAGAAACTCTTTTTACTGACCGCCTCCTTTCTTCTAATCTTGTTCAAATGAGTGGTGTAAAAAACTGTTTGCAAAGACAGTTAGATTTTCTCATCCGACGCTCATAACACAGAAGTCAGCCAAAGTCACCATATCCTTTCAAAGATCGACAATTATCACCCCTCCATTTCCCTTACTTTTGCTTTTGAATGTGATTATATCCTACCGTACTCCCTGAGGCCGCAATGCTTTAACTTTCATAAAGCAAACTTCGATAAACTAAACGAACTTATTAGTAAAATTAACTTTGATTTCATATCCAACGGCTCTAACATAGAAGTTATGATCGCCACCTTCTATGAAAAGATCCAAACTTGTTTTTCTCAATCGATCCCTCTACTGCCTCAGAAAAGTTTTACTTTCTCCTCTTCGTGGTATAACAAAGAATTCCGCTCACTTAGAAATAGACGGAATAAACTCTGGAAACAATACCTCTGTTCGAAGTCGAATCATGACTTCAACAACTATGTCTTAGTTTATAACAACTTTTCCAACTTGAGCGAGTCTTTATACGCCAATCATCTTATCCAAACCCAATCGGATTTAATCTCGAATCCTAAGCACTTTTCAAATTTATAAACTCAAAAAGAAAGTCTGATGGTTACCCTTCAACACTCAAATACAACAATTTTTCATCATCCGATCCAAAATATATTTCTAACCTTTTTTCCGATTTCTTTGGTCAAGCGTTTTCTGCAAACGATACCGAGGTTGATACTAACAACTTCACTCACATGTACAACTGCACCCAAACCACCCTTACTTCCATAAACATATCCCTGTCCTCAGTTATTAATAAAATCCGCTTGTTGAAGAATGATTTTTCTTCGGGTCCTGATGGGATTCCTGCTGTTGTTCTTAAAAGTTGCGTCTCCAGTTTAGCTCAACCACTCACTGATCTTTTCCAACTTTCTATTTCTCTAGGTCTGTTCCCGAAAATATGGAAAGACTCTCTCATTATTCCAATTCACAAAAAAGGTAACAAAGGAGACATCTCTAATTATAGACCCATTGCCAAACTTTCATGCATACCCAAATTGTTTGAGAGTATAATTTACGATATTTTGCTTTTTCATTGTAAACCACTTTTCTCTCCTAAACAACATGGCTTTCTCAGAGGTAGGTCTACAACCACTAACCTAACTGAGTTTGTATCCAATACCATATGCTCCTTGGAAGCTGGAAATGAAGTTGATGCGATTGCAACTGACTTCAGTAAAGCATTCGATAAAGTCTCCCATAACATTATCATCTTTAAATTTAAATCCTATGGCTTCCCGCCGTTACTTTTATCTTGGATTCAATCGTATTTAATTGATCGTCGATATACTGTCCTTTTTAGATCCTGCAGCTCCAACCCTATCTGTCCTACATCAGGGGTCCCTCAAGGAAGTCATTTAGGTCCTCTGATTTCTCTACTAACCATTAAGGATGTGGATCTTATCCTTGAAGGATCAGACCTTCAGATTTATGCTGACGACATGCGTATTTCAAAACATATTAAAGGCATGGCCGATTTCCGTTTACTTCAGGATGACCTAAACAATTTCCATACTTACTGCCAGCACAACTTTCTTGAACTGAATGTTAATAAATGCCAAGCCATCACATATTCCCGAAAACGCCATCCCTTACCACAACGTCAATATTTTATAAATAATGAACCAGTTGCAGTTGTCACTAATATTCGCGACTTAGGTGTTATATGTGACAGTCAACTCAATTTTCGAGCCCACTATGATAATATTATTAATAGAGCTAACTCTACTCTAGGTTTGGTAAAACGCTGGTCAAAAGAATTCTCTGATCCCTATGTTACTAAGTCTTTGTATGTCACGTTTGTTAGACCTCTTCTTGAGTACGCCTCCGTAGTATGGTCTCCGTATCACCATGTTCACATTAAACGTATAGAAGCCATTCAACGCAGATTCATTCGCTTTTCCTTGCGCGGCCTTTCCTGGAATGACCCATATAATCTTCCACCTAATGAAAACCGTTTAAAATTAATAAATTTATTATTTATTATTTTTTTATATAATGCTGATATAATATTTGCACACCAACTTTTGAATGGAGTCATTGATAGCGAAGGTCTACTTAATAAATTCAAACCGAATTCTCGTATTCGTCATTTGAGGAACAATCCCCTCTTTTGTGTCCCTTTCCATCGTACTGAATATGGCCAAAATGAACCAATTACTAGAATGATTGGAACAGTAAACAATTCCAACATTTTTGATTTAAACCTCTCAAAATCCTCTCTCAAACTAGCTCTTCAATCTTAATCTTCCTCTTTTTATCCTCATCTTTTTTCTTCACCTTAGCTTTAAGATTTAATTGTTATCTAGTTTTAAGATATTATGTGCTTGTACTAAGCGGAATAAATAAATAATTCTACAGTCAACACATTTCTCGCTTCTAGGAAATATGCGATGGCTAGCTGAATTTTCTCTCACGTATTGACGATATATCTATCAAAGCCAATTTAGCTCTCGGCTTCATGAAACAATGATCCGAGGAACTCTCTGATCCCAACGTAACCCGATCCCAAAAATCCGGCGTTCTCCTCATTCCTCTTTACTGGTAGTGTTGACTAAAACACCCTTAAAAATTTTATCTTTTTCAACACTAACCCTTACAATATACGAAATCATCGTATCTTCTATCTTCCTAACCACCAAACATACTTTATTAATCCGAATATTTCCAACTTTGATCTTAACTTGATTACTTCCTGCCTTAAACTTCTTCTTCTTAGCCAACCTTCCTTTAGCACTAATCTTAGTTTTTAATGTTGAAGTAAGATTTAGCCTGTAACTAAGCCAAATAAATGGAGGTTTTGCTCCCACCATAATAATAAATTAAATTAAAATGAATCCAAAATAAAAATAAATTCTTTTTTTAAGTTGCTATAGACCAAAACAAGAAAAAGTATCCTTTTTCGCACTTTCCCAAGACCTGTAAGGCATGTGTGCATGCATAGAAAATAACTTTCCTTTTAAAAGCTTTCGAATTAAGTTTTTTTTTTTTTTTTTTGTCAGAGCATTTTTATAACCATTTAAAATGACCCAGAAAGTTTGCTTTCTGTCGAGGTTCCTTATTGCCTAACCCCCATAGTCAAATAATTCATTACTTCATAATTATTTTCCTACGAACTCACCCAACTCATATGTGTATAATTTATTTTTTTTGTCTTCGACTTTTCTTATAGAGAATTACTCCAATTCCTCTTCTATACAAATGTGCAACGTGGTGGGAAAATATCAAGAAAATAACGATGAACATTTCAAAATTGCATTCCCAACCATAAAGTAGGATTTTTCTCCTTCTGAATATTAAGTGAGCCGCAGGGACGAAGAAGGTGCACACGTAGTAAAATAATATGTGAATGAATGCGAGTGCCTCTATACGATGTGAGCCACATCCCCCACATGTCCTGGCATTCATTCTAAATTATGTTCCATCATTTTCATCATCACCATTCCCATTATCATCATAAGGGAATGATGATCATCAACATTTACCCCATTAGCCTACTTATTTGTACGTTTGAACATTTTCCTAGATTTCTTGCTTGTGTTATTTGTTTTCCTTTGGCTTTTCCCTTCGTGACACTTTCACGTTTTCATAAAAATAAAAATTTACTTTACCCCGTTCAAGGAAACTAAAAAAAGTTACATTTTGTTGTTATATCTTCTCTTCCGCATTTGAAGTTAATCATAAAAGCCATATTATAGGATGGGAGCTATATTTATCTTGGCATGAAAATTGAGTGTACTTTCTAAATGAGTGAAATATTCCCGAAGCATTAACTAACCACTCTCCAGCTTGCAGCTATAGTGGCAGTCCCGCAATGGTCATAAATGGTTTTTTTTTAGTGCTAAAAGGATGTGTGGCAGCGAGGGCAAGGATATAATATTTGTTTTGTTGCAATTTTCCTGCAAGCAATAAGACGAGGGGTTGGGACAGTTAAGTATTGTATGAAGAAAAAAACGACTTGGCCCTTATAAGGGATGAAGCTGAATGACATTAGGAACGGCTGGGTGGAAAGAAAGGCATTAACTCGTCAAAACGACGATAATTAAGATAGTTACGAACGAGTGTAGTGTTTCAAGTCATAGGATGGCGGCGATGGCACACAAAGAAAATATACGACCGACAAAGACATGAAGAAGGGTTTTAATTTTGATCCACACCCACAATGCTAATTGCCAGGCTTAATGTACTAGCTTAATACAATGGGAAGATATTATGAAGTTTTAAGATTGTACATTGTAACAAAGTGACTCTGATGAGAGTTGCCAGAGGACATTTGTTTTAAATTATGAAAAAGTTTTTACTTATAACAAAAAAAGTTTTTTTCCTTTCGCTTTTCAGAATGATTGTTATCAGGACTTTGTTATTGGCTTCTTCAATTGTGAATCAGATTATTACTTTATCTGATGCTTGCAAAATGTTTATTATTCTTCTGAATTATTGGGCATATTTTTTTATATACAAAACCATCTCATGAGTATTATGAGTATCCAAGTGTCTGCTTCGGAAAAATCGATTGATTCTTGAGTAACTGAGCCATCACCCATCTTTAACTTTTTCTCTTTTTCTTGACTCAGTATTTCATTACAACACCGACAGATTTAATTAGTCATATCTTAATAATTCTTTAGTCCAGATTGGTACAGAAATGAATCCAACAACTTTTAGTCTATTTAAAAACTATCTCGAAGTAAAGATGACAAAATTCTGTAGTGCTCGTGAAAATTTCAAGTTTAAAATATCTGAATCATATGCAGAAGGTACAACAGAGATCTAAAAATGAATCCGTAATATTTTTGGAAAATCGTAAATAGAAAAAGAAAGTCTTGTTTATATCCGTATGTCCTTAAGTCAACTGAAATATCTAATCATGCCCCTCGTTTTATTACAACTGCACAATTATCTCGAATGTTCTTATGATTATAAACAATTTTCTCCTTTAAAAAAAATTTTTTAATTGCTAATCATCTTAACAATAGTTACTTTTTTTTAATAATTTATTCGCGCAAAAGGGGTTTTTGTATACCCTTAAAATGTTTGAACATAGTACGGGCATTAAAAAAAGGAGGGGTGAAAGAGGAGATACCGATGCACATTAGTTTTGAAATTCTTCTTATCAATGGGAGGGAAAAACCAAGCCTGGCTATGCATTCCACATTCGTGTGGTGCGACTAAAGAAAAAATATCTTTGATTAACCGAAGTTGGGTTCAAAAGTTAACTGATAGGCATTCCTAGCCTATCAGGGGAGGAATGCAACTAGCTATTTCGCTAGAGCGTTGTTTATAAAAATAACGATAAAATAACGAAAGGCAAGAAACATTACGTCTGCATTCAAGAGACATAAATGTTTCTGTTATTGTTCGGTCGCCTATCATTTTCAAAGCTCTTTTTTGAATTCTATCTAGAAAATTCAAGTGGGTTATGGAAGCATCTGCTCAAATTTGCGAATTATACTTGAGTTTTTGCCGAGTATATTCTTTTTATACTGTAGCCAGATCAGACGGGTTGAAGAACTTCTTGCATCTTCGAAGAAAACCTAAACACATCGCAGCATTCTTTGCGATTTCAAATATGTGGTCATTTTACATAAAGTGGTCTGTAATGCACATACCGAGAAATATGTGCTTCGATGCATGTGCACCTCCTGGATAGTACAATTGGAAATATGTTTCGCTTTAACGACAAAAGATTACATTAAGTTTTCGAAGAAAAAAAATCCACGCGATTTCTTATTCCCCATGGTACAGTGCTCTCAAGGTCAAAATTTAGCGAACTTATCATACGGTGACGTTGCAGTTTCACATCCGAAGGACATGGATGAGAATTTGGAAACAAATATGAAACGTTAGCAAAACAATTTATTGGATTAGTTGTTTCAGGTAATATAATTCGTCAGAGACAAAACAGAGCCCTGGGGCACACCAGTATTTATTTTATGAATATCAAACTTCAATCCGTCCAACACAAATTGTATTGAGCGGTTCGAAAGGTAATTACTAATCCAACGAAGAAAAGTTTCATCGAGTCCAAAAGCACGACTGAGAGATTGCCAGTGGACCTGTTGCTACGAAAGCCTTACTGCCGGTCATTAAGAAGTTTTCGATCTTCGAGATATTTCTTAAGATGAAAATTAATCCGGTATTCCATGACCTTAGAAAGAAGGAACGTTAGTGCAATTGGTCGATAGTTTGAGAGATAGGCTGGACAAATGCTGAAAAGCTTGCGCAAAGATTTTGCCCCTTCAGAAAAATAGCGGGGAAACTATCCGAGCCAGCATACTTGTGTATGTTGAGATCTTTCAAAACTCTTGCGACTGAACGAGTGGAAAAGAAGATTGGTCCCATAAAATCGTTTACGATCCCAAGTTCACGAGGAGTTATAACATCTGCTGGCAGCGTTGAGTTTGCTGCAAATTAGGCTTTAAGCGAATCTGCTTTTACTTGAGAACTAACAGCAGGAGTATCATTGAAGAAGAGTGTAGGAACTGATGAGGACGAAGAATTCTTTGGTTTTTAACAAATGACCAAAAAATTTTACTGCCTTTAGGAGATTGCAATATTTGTTTGCCGAATTTTTCGTTCATATAACAATTTGGTTTTACGAATGTGAGCATCGCGGGACTTTCTAGCTTTCTGAAACTTTTTCCGATTTTCCTCGGTGTTGTTGGCTTTATAACAACGGAAAATTACATTTCTTAATTAGATAGCCTCTTTACAGCTCGAATCAAACTATGAGTTTTCTTTATTTTCCATAACTTAATTTTAAATATTAAATACATACTTCATTGGAAGCTAGTTATTAGCTATGTTAATGAAATAAATGAAATAAATTAAATTTATTGACACGACAGATCCTTAAGGAGCCAAGGCCTAGTGGCTTATACTCTCAACCATTCCTGTGTGTGTGTTGTTTATCTGCAAGAATGGAAGGGACCTACAATTTACCGCCGAGTCCGAACGGCTACATGAAATGAATATTTCGAGATAAATTTTACTCTTGGAGGTTTTATCAGTTTCTCGCAAGAGGCAGTACCCCGGAAAAGAAGGTGGCTATGAGGTGGATTCGAACCCAGGCTCATTCGCTTAGCAGTCCGACATTCTAACCACTAAGCCACGGGGCACTGGAATAAAATAAATGAATTGAAATTAAGATAATTAAAAACTAACTTCTTTAATGAAAATTTAGTGTCAAAATACAATTTATAATAATGTTACAACCGTGAAAAAAAACATCAGAAAAGTTTACAGAAAAAATATTCTTAAAAAAAAAATCCGAGATATAATATCCAATTTTTTTTTTTAAGCTCTGAAGTTGATTATTTCATGAATTTTCAGAAATATTTTTACGCTATAAATGTATATAAGGCTATGCATATCATTAAATTTTGAAGGAATTAATTGAAAACACATAATTTAAATACGCCCGGCAGGAAAATATTTCGTACTAGATTCACTCGGGCGTATGTGTGTTTTTTTGTTTCTTTTAAATAAATAGTACGCATACGCCATACGCAAAGAATATTCGTGCGAGTTAAGGTTTTCTTTTTTTCTGTGGTAATCGAGAGCCGGTCCGTTGTAAACTTCTTTTAAAACTTAATAATTAAAATCCTGATGTTTTCTCTTTCTCTAAGAATCATTTGCTTGCATAAGAGGAGAATGAGAGTATTAATTCAAGGTACCAATAAAGTCTAATATTTTATTGTTTTTTATCAATAAATTTGAAAATAAATCCTATTATGTTTCAAATATTTAGCATATAAATATGCTTTTCGAAACAATAAGTATACTTTTCGAAAACAATACGAATTTTCAGACTCAAGTGCGCTCATGCAATGTCAATTTGGTCTTTGTTGTATATTGGCCTCAAGCTACTCGTAACAAATTTCTATAAAAAAAGACTCCAAACACAACCCTGGTAACACTGATGAAATTTTTCCTTCAATGTGATTCCAAAAAAAAAAAAAAAGTTTAAATTTTTCTTACTCCACGGGTAGTTGCCATAACGATGGAAGAAGCAAACAAACAAGTAAAAAACGCATCTACAAAAATACCCAAACGCTGTTTTGAGTAAAAAAAAAAACGGATTTCGGGGAATCCTTGCTACCGACAAGACCAGCAGCATCCCAATGCATCACAACATTGAAACTATTTATTGAAAGCAAGTCAAGCAGGAAGAAGTATTGTGAAGGAGGGAATCCTGTATTCCTTCGTTACAGTCAGATGAAAATAATATTGCTTGTATCTTTCTCAACAAGGATGCTCGCAGGTCTTGTTGTTTTATATTCTTACTTCATCGGTAAGTCAGACAGTGAGTGCTTTTATGAAATGTCATTCCATGCTTCAGTACACTCTGTTCCTCATCTGAATCCCAGAATCCACCAAGCAAACTTCTCAAAAATAGCAAAAAATAACATCCCATGAGCGGTGAGGAGGGGGAAGGGGGCGGTAGACAAAGTTGGTATGAATGTAGATCTGTCGTCAGAATATTTCTTCTCTCCATAGATGCACATCCTTTAAATTACTGTTATACCTACTATTGTTGCAGTTCTGGAAAAAAAATGCTACTCCGGAAATTCTTAAATATGTATAAAGATTGCAGATGGAGGTTTGTCACCCTAACCATCGTAGCTCTTGCCGTTCCTGAATCTGAAGTAACTTTTCGTGTACTTATAATTCTACCAGAGGAAGAGGCAAGGTGGCAGCAGGAAACAACACCAAGGACACCTAAATGCATATATAGAATTCAGGGATTGAAATTACACGTTCAATCGTCGTCGGCGGGGTAGGTAGATGGTAATAGTAATAACAATAATCGTAATAATAATGACAAATGATCCACAGTGCTTGGGCGTTGGAACGGTATAGTAGTTTTCTTTTATTATTATTTTCATTTTTTGTCCTGTGTGGGCTCTGCTTCAGTCGACGACTATGAAGATGACGAAGACGACGACGAGGACGTTGAGAGGAAGATTTTCTGCAAGTAATTGCTGAGTGTTTTATAATTGGAGAGATTTTTTGCTACGTGGAGAATATAAATGAAAAAAACTGCGGTTGAATTCGGTTGAAGTGGAAGACTTTGTCTTGTTTCTGAATTAGAATAATATAATTTGAATGTTTTGTTTTTTGTCTAAAAGTCTTTTTTTAGCAGGGAAATTTGAGGGGATATCGATTAAATGAGTGTGCGCTATCTGTACTTCTTCAGAATTCGTTCTGAAATGGAAAGATACTTTTTTATTGACAAGTTTTGCTTACTAATGGGTTCTTTTTATTGTACTGCTCAATGGTTGGTTTAGCTATATGTTCTCTTTATCTGAACAAATGCTGGTCATTTCATGCATATTTAAATACGTTTTGTATAAAAATTGCTAAGATTTTTGTGGGGCTTCTTAAAGCTCTAATAAATACTGGAACTATTTCAAATTATTTAAATGAAAAATATTTATTTTCAGCGACAGCCCATAAGCGCTCTTTGGATATTACCTGAAACGAACTAGTTTTTTGGAAAACGTTTCTTAATTTCTAGCAAGTGCTTACAGCCATATGAACGTGCAGAGAATCGTGTATAGAAATCGTTCCGTGACAAGCGTTATTCTTTATTTTTATTTCGCCTACTTGGAAATTCAAGAAGGGGTCTTACGTAAGTGGGGGGAAAAGGACTTTGTAATATACGGGTTAAGGAATGTTTTGGAAAATCGTTTTTAAAATCAAGGCAAGAATTGGCCTTGCGTATTATTGGATAAATGATACCAAAAACAAGCAATGAAGCAGGTTCACCTCGAAAGTTATATGTATGTGCTAGGACGAGAAGACAGGAATTTACAGGTTAATGTCGTGGACTGAAATTTAGAAAGTTTTTGTTGCAACAATGTAACAAATGATTCTAAAGGCCACTCCCACACTTGTCGGTACGGTATCGTATCTCTCAGTTTCCTCGGAAAATGACATCCGAAACTGCTTCGAATTTAAGGTTTTGAATAATTCTGTGCCGAAAACTTACGTACAAGTCAGGAGATGAACATGAGAATGGTATACATTCGGTAAAGCGGTAAATACCGATTACAGATACCGCACCGACATATGGGGAAGAGGCCTGAGTCGTAGGTACATACATCTGTAGTAGATATAAACTTATTAATTTGCATATCATCTATGTAAATAGAAATGTCCGAATCTTTGATGAGATGGTCATTTTTGCTCAAGACAAAAAGCAATGGGTCTAGAAGTGATTTTGTGGGCTGATGTCAAAATTAGAACCAGGGCTTTGATTCCCGATCTGTAAAACTGTGAAATGATAAAAATATTGACCATTTAAGTTTTCACATAGAATCTTAATCACACCATATACAATTGCACTTATCACGTCAAAGAAAATCTAGTACTAAATCTAGTACTAAGTACTAAACCACGTACCAAATACAGTACCAAAAAATACAATAGTACCAAATTCTAGTACTAAGTACTAAAAATCTAATATCAAAAATTCTATTGTACCAATAACCTAGTACCAATCGGCACAAGTTTTATATTTAACTAGCGGTACTAGGCGCGCGTTACTACGCCCTAGAAAAACCATGTTTTAATGTGAAATGCGAAAATATTGCTAGCGGGACCAAACATTCACAGGAATAATTTCTGGACAAAACTATATGTACCCTCTAAATTTCATTAAAATCCGTTGGGCGGCTTAGGAGTACCTACTCGACATACATACACACATACATACATCTGACGTTCGCCTTGTGCTAAGAATACGTTTGCGATCGATTTTTGTCACAATTCAGCTCCGGTGCACACTTGCGTCAATTTGACTCACGCTTTTGCGTCTTACAGTACTCACAAATAAATCGAGTGGTGCACACACACGTCAGATGCCGCCGCGTCATTCTCATTTGTGAGTAATGTATGACGCAAGTGTGCACCGAGCCTCAGAGTCACCAAAAAATGACCCACAAACCCTCTCGTTAAATCCACACACACACTCACCCCAATATCTACATCTACTTTCTACTTTAACAAAACTCCACCTATTTTGCATTTCTTTTTCTCTTCTTGTTCTTTTTCAATTATTTTGGGAATTTGCGCTTGTTCTTTTTCATGTTCGCCTGGTCCTCAGAAAAAGTTTGCGTTCGACTTTAGTTGAAAAAAATGACCCACAAACCCTCTCGTTAAGTCCACACACACACACCCACCCCAATATCTAAATCTACTTTATACTTTAACAAAACTCCGCCTATTTTGTATTTCTTTTTCTCTTCTTGTTCTTTTTTAATTATTTTGGGAATTTGCGCCTGTTCTTTGTCATGTTCGCCTGGTGCTGAAAAAAATGACATTACGAAGGGTACGAAATTCTTTGTTTTACCAGGGTAGCCATGGAATAGTGAACAGTTTCTGCACTGTTAAAAATGGCTAAGTAGTAAAAAGTAGGAGCAATCTTGAAGATGAAGTAGCTTTTTACGTTATTTAGTTTATAAAAAAAACTGGCGTTTCGTCCAGATAGCTCACTTGGGACACATCAGCTGACAGTGAGTTTATTTTGTTCAACTTATATAGTTTTTGTGAAAACCTTAATGTGAACTACGTACCTACACATGTATATCCAACAAGATTGAGATTTAAATAATTAAACTAGAAAGAGGTTTAGCCTATGGCTAGGCTTCCTTTTTGAATTAAAGTCCTTTTTGTTATGGAGTCCAAACGAATACATAACATGCACTTTTTTGAGGTATATACATATATATATAGAAAACACTATAAAGTAAATTTAATCATCGTATCATTATATTTAAATCAATATATCATTATTGTAATTAAATAAAAAAAAAACAACAATCAAATAAGGAAATAATCGTTTTATATAAGCATTTACCCAGTTCAAGTTTGTTTCGATATCGAGATTCTCAAGAAATATCGTCATTGAATTTGATGGAGCTGAAAAAATATCAGAACACGATTTCCCAGCAAACGGGAAAAAAATTATATCTCTCTCCTTCTGACCGTGTTCTTTGAAAAAAAAATTGAAAAATTAAAATTTTTTTTTTGGAAAAAAAACTGAGCAAAAATATTAGGATTAATTTTTTGACAGCAATGTTGAGAAATCGTGTTCAAGTTTGTGGCAAAACAGAGATCTCGTAGACCTCAGAAATGTGAACTGGTTAATTGAGGCAGTTTAAAGTAAAATAAGTTTATCTTACTCAGATGAACAAAAATGTAAGGCAAGGAGAAAATCAATAAATGTATGATTTTGCCGGCTTTTATCGTTTGTATGTTTACAGTTCTTGTAAACATAAAACAAACCGTTAAAATCCTTAATTCTAGAATATATTTTTCATTTATAAGATAAAATATTAATAAAAAAATATTGTGACGTCACCAAATATTAAGATGGTGGTTTGTTTGTATCAACTCAGCCTATTTGGCATTTCTGTTTATCATGATTTTGCTCTCAGTATCGAGTACCACAAATAAAAAATGACAACAACAATTTTATCTGCAATTGTGTATTCTATTTGTAACGAGATCAGATCAAAACCTTGATTTTCAAATTCATATGTATGTATGTATGTATGTATGTATGTATGTATGTATGTACATAATCCTAAAATCAGACAAACATAATTTTGTAAATCTTGACTTACCCCTTATATAAATTGCACACATAGCTGGCTTATTTGTAATACCTGAAAATCACATTGAAAAACACGAACACGAAAACCACATTTTAATTTTACTCTTAATTTTAACTTTTTTTCAATTTTTTTCTTTTTTACTAAGACTGGCTGGGGATATTTTTTTTACAAACGCGCACTACAAATTTATTACTTTAACGGTAAATAACATCCGACACAAAGGCAATACAAAATTATCTCAAAAACTAATATAATTCTACATATTTTCTTCCGATAAAATGACTTTTAATTTATATTCATATTGTTTTACATCACGGCGACTACGATTAATATATTATTATCGACCATTTTTTATTATTTTTTTACATTATTTTCAATTTTTAAAGAACAAAGAAAACTTTTTTCACTCGATCGATCATGAAATAAACCAAGGCACAACACGCTTCGCGAACACTGAATAGAAACATGGAGAGAGAGATCTTTTGATGTTATTTCAATCGGCCCGCTAGCTCAAATGACGATGAAAAGACAAAGACAAGTATCAAGATCAACATTCAACACTCAACAGATTAGGAGAGGGAGAACACCGAAATACATCTGTTTAAGAAACTTCCCTTGCCATAAATGCTTCAACATGCTGTATGCAAAAAACCGCGCTTTAAGCATAGAAAAATGAAACCAGAACAACAACTGAGAGGATAATTCTTCTGTCTTCGTCTACAAACTGAAAAATATCCCGTCAACGACTTACATATGTATGTGTGTACCGGTTCCTGTGTATTTCTTATGGGATTACTAAACGTCGGCACTTTTGGAAAGTAAGAAACGTGTGGGTGTGGCTGATTGGCTGCTTCTCACACATATCATTCGTGCAAAAAAAAATTTGAGATAACAATCAAACATGACATTACGATGATAGAGAAACATTTTTGAGTTACTGGCAAAATTCTGCCCGTCTATCTGTGTATCTGCCTGTCTGTCTGTCTGTCTGTTCGGATGTATTTTTGTATTGTAGCCTAAACGGTTGGGCCAATCTGACATTCTACAGAGGAGTTTTTTTCAATATTTTGTAGCTCAAAAATTAACGGTACCTGTCATATAGCCGTTGTGTGAAATTTATTTTCTCGAAAACGGCTCTTAGAATTTTTATAAAAGAATCTGTGTACTACTGTACATAAGCATTATATGTCTTTTGGTGAAATAAAAATTTAACATTGTGGGCTAAAAACGGTTCCTCCCATAGGACCGGTTTTTTTCATCGACTTTCTCGAAAACTGGTGATCTGGTTACTATCAAAATTGATGTTCAAGAAAATGTAGGTAGCCTTAGTAATTTCGCATTATTTTTTTTCGAAAACTTTTCTTTTTGTATTTGTAATAATTAAACAATTTTTTATTTTTTTTTTTTGAAAAATCAACATTTTGAAAACGTATAAACTGATGAGTGCAAATCAGTGGTAGTAAAATGTCACTACAAAAGTTTTAATTTTCTGACACATCAAGGATGACGTTTGTGCCTTGTTCTGCGCTGTTCTCTTCTGTTCTACTCTACTCTCTCTCTCTCTTAATTTATAAAAAAAAAAACTGGACTGGTTAATCACGTAGACCACTGATAAAATGGCGGCGGCACGATCGCCGTTTATTTAAGTCGTTGAGACGACTCTTTAACATTATCCGTACGGAAAAAATCCGTCTCTGTCCAGTGTGTAAGATTCAAAATTCAATTACTTGTATTTGTTTACTATTCAACCCTACGTTTTTTTCCGTACGGACAAATCCGCCGTGTGTGAAAGAAGGCTAACTTAAAGACCGTCAACGGATCAAAGGGATTAGAGAGATGTACGTAAAAAAGTTCTTTCTCTTACATTACATCTCCCTCTCTTTTCTGAACTCGAATGTCAAATGGCCTAATCTCTTATGGCTAAAACACAATCGTGCTTTAGCTTCGTTTTCGCCTGACGTTTACAAGTTCAACCATAGGAAATCAATACATCTTAACACAATGTCGCTTTGGCTTTGACGTTACGTTTGGTTCGTGCACAAGATAAGGTAACGTGACTCAAACACAAAGATGAAGTAGAAACTGGTTGAACTTTTACTCGCTTTGACAGAAAAAAGCAAAAACAACAACCTAAATTTGAAAAATGTCACTTAAGGCGAACACAAAGCGTGTGAAATGTAACGTGACGAAGCTAAAGCTGAAGCGTGATTGTGTTTTAGCCATTTTGATTCTTGCGTTTTTGATTTGGATTTATGCGATGTTATTGGTAGAAAACTTAATTCTTATCGATATTTGTATGGTTTTGTGTAAGAAACTAATTTAAAATTTACCTAACAGTAAGTAAAAGGTGCGTACATATATCGTAATTTCATCACTTGTTATGAGCTTGTAGAAAAAAAGGCAAATTTGAATACAAGTATTGGCGTTGGTTGTTGAGTTGGTATTGAGATTTATGTGTGCGAATTTTATTCGACAACGTCAAACGGATATTGGCAAAGGTTTTGTTTATATAATTTATTGTGAATAAATACCAATTTTCGAAAAAAAACAACCCCAGCGCCCCCAATGTGGGTTCAACGCAAAACTTGATGAAAAACATAATGTAGTAAGTGAGAATATTTTGTGTATGTATACACATAAATTTAATTCAGGTGTCTGTTTTGTATGTATTACTAAAATAACAAGATGCATGTTGAAGTATAAATGGTACTTATCACAAAATAACAGTGAAATTTTTTATTTGTCTTTCCGTCTGTTTGTTTAGGCTTATCTCGGAAACGGATGCACCGATTTTGATGGGACTTTCACTGGTAGATAGCTGACGTTTTAAGGAGTAATATAGGCTATATGTAATTACGCATAAGGTAGCACAAATTCTTATTTATGGAACGATTTTAAAAGGACCTTCAAAGTCAAAAGCAAAGCATCTGATCATAATATAGGAAAATGGGGAAAGGAAAATATGAAACGCATAGGAACTCTGTTACAAATAAAGGAGATCTTCAGTCAAAAAGTTCGCACGTAGCCCATAAATTCAGATCTTCCAGAAGTATAAAACATTATAAAGAGTGTAGAGGAAAGAAATCTTGTGCTTACCAAATTAAAGGAAAACAATCTTATTCCATAAACTAATAATAATTAAATTTATTTGCATGCATACATATATATTCATACGTGTATATGTATTTATGTACTACGTTCATCTAAAGTGCACCCATTCATGGCATGTGAACAGGTAAATACCGACTCATATTGCCCATTCTGCAATTGAATACAATTGCTGGTTGTGCTGCAGCTTTGTGGATGTGTGTCTCCTTGCGGCAAGTAAAATGCAAGAATCCTTTCGTTTCAGGCGTTCAACTCGACTCTCGACTCGACTAGGCTGAGGGAAATTCAAACACACAAAGCCTTCTAGAGCTCCCCCAGGCATTACGTTCGACATCAGCAAATACCCGCTTCCTGATTAGATGGATTAAATGCGTTACATTTCTAACCAATGAAGTTGCATCCAGGCATCGATGTGAGTATACGCTTCATGCACCGTGGGACATATTTGTGATGAGGCAATGCGAAGCTAGCGGCAGTAAGGTGGGATCCATGTGCAAGTTGTGTGCCAACATTTTTGCCGGAGCAGGTGTTTGCGAATCGGGTTTCACAAATTACAGATTGAAGATCGAAATAGGAGCTGTGTGTGCACAGCGCGATTGATGGTATCCAGATACAAATGATGCAATAAAACATCTCCCTTTTCTTTTCGATGCGATGAGGTGATCCGGGAACACCTAATTTATGTATATAATCATTTTTTTTTGTTGTTAGGAATTCACTGCGGAGGCAAATAAGATGCATTGTTCCGTCTGATGCCTCGAATTGCCAGCTAAAAAGAGCACAAAACTGGCAAGGATATGGAATTGATTTTTTTTTCAGCAAAGACATGTGTGTGATGTAAATAAATAGGTTGTGCATTGCGAACGCTGCTCCTTGGAGGATAAGAAGTGAATCTGAAGTGCCGTGGTGCGCAACCGGATGGAAAACGAAAAATAAATTCATCTGTCAATCATTATTTCACTTCATTCGTTGAGAGTTTTCTTTTACTATTCGCGTGCCGCTAGAGCTGGTGTGGAATGCCATATTAATTTTTCACTCGTTCTTTAAGTTGAAGAAATACATCTTTGTTTTTTCACCTGTAATCAACTATGTATGAATTGGATAGCAGAGATTTCCTGTTTTTTTGTTCGGGAAAAAATAAAAACTGTTTAACTTTGATTACTTTTTCTTCGCTTTCGGCAAATTTTGATAAAGATTTTCACATTCAAGTTCCGCATGTAGTTATGTAAGAAAGTGGTAAAACGTCATATATGATACTGCCTCTTGAACTGGATTCTAAAGCCATGTTCTTAGTACATGACAGTACCAATTAAGTTGGTCAAACTATATTTTATTCCAGGTGTTTTTTTTTATGTTGATACTCCCCGTTTTTTATTTGTCATTTGGTTTGTGGCCATCTTCTGGGCCATGTAGTAACTAACTTTTTATAGTTGGGACGGGAACATTTACCGATATTTAATACACTTTTGTGTTTTATTCTTATTCTATATTCACTCACACCAAATGGTAATTTTAGCGCCACTCTTGGAAGCCGTGCAACAATTTAAAAATCCTGCTTCAATAGAGGTATAAGCAGTGTCAGTGTTACCTCTGAAAATTTTCAAAAAAAGTGTCCAAAAAGGTGTCCCATACAAAAAATATAACATAAATATACACAAAATATAAATAAATTAATAAATATATATAAATAATAAACCTAAACCTTAAGAAAAAATGCTGCAAAGCTTCCTGCTGTTCAACTTCGTTTAAACAGCAAAAAGTGTCAAATTAACACTAATAAGGTGTCCCGAAGGTAACCCTGGGCACAAACAATGGTTTATTCGATGATACTCTATTACTCCTGGTGGCATCTTATTGTACAATGTCCAACATTGTGAAATGTATTTATATAAGCTCTGGACGAACAACTGTCATTGTCATGTAAGCTTTCTTTTCATAATAGGGGTATTTGTCGATCACAGAAAATGGCAGACTATTAAAGTCACTTTATTCTTGATATTGTCATCACATCCTTCGCTATTGATCATAGAACCAAGATATTTGAAATAAGCGGGGTTCACATGGGACAATGCAGAGGTGAAGAAATAAGGGCAGGACAATCATTGTTCCATGTGAACAATTGTTTCCAGGACAAGACAATTGTCATTTTATTGTCCTCCGAGCTAACCTGCCGAGCTATCTCTGAGGACAACATCGTCATCATCCAACCCCGTTCAAAAAGCTCGGACAAGACAATTGATTATTGTCCCATTGTCTTGTCTGCGTGTGAACGCTGCTTTAGTCTCAATTGGCAACGTCTGTTCCGTTGAAATAATGTCCGGAAAAGGCCTGTGTATCAGAAAATGAACAACGTAATATATGTAGGTATTCAGTCTTGCTTGCACTAATTTGTATGCCATTTACAAATGCTTGTTGAATTTTATGAATCCATCTAATAGGAAATCGCGACTGTAAGACTCTTCTGCTACTTCTGAGGAGCACCTTACCTTTACTTTACGGCAACCCGTATCAGATCTGAGTGACAAAAGTTTGTTTGAACGATAGCCATCGCAAAACCTTACTGTAGTAGCTTGGAAGAAAGTAACTTTCCTTCCACTGATTAAACATTGATGACATTAAACAGAGATGACATTTCTTCATGCTCCTGATATATGCTTTCACTCAGTATTCTCTTTATAGTTGGCCAATTCCTTGAAGTGATTTTGATTTCTTCTTAATTTTCATTTTGTTGACGAGCCAATAAGAATACCCGATATTCCAGGTCACTCCGCATACACCTTGGACTTGTTTCTTACGTCATCCTATGTCATCCTAAAAAGAATACCATCAATGTACTATCGCCTCTAGGAATTTCGGACCACTGTATCATATCGGCAAATTTCTCGTGGTCCATCTTAAAATTTTAAGAAAACATCCCAAAAAGAACCGTATGGCTATAAAAGAAAGCCAACTGGGAAGGCTTAAACAATTTATTTAATAACTTTAATTGGTCACTATGCTTCCTCGGTATTGCCGATATGATTACAAATATTTTTCTCCTTGGTATGAGAAAATTTATTCCAAATAGGCTAAAAAGTATCAAACCAAAAGTAAATTCTTCGTTTGACTCAAATTGGAAAGAGGCAATCAGGGTGAAAGAAGTAAGTTTCCGATATTTTCAAGCCAACCCTTCTGAAGAAAATCGGAAGAAGTTTTACAAGAACAAAATTGAAGGCAAAAAATATTAACATGTCCTAAAGGAAGTAAAAACTGTTGGTACTTCGTAAAGAACATACATAACGCCACTTCGTCTTCCGTTCCGACGCGTGTCCATAATGATAATTCAACGTTGCCTCAGTTTGATATGGTTTTATAAGACAAATCTTTTTTCGCACTCGTACAGTTGCAAGAGTTCTTAAGGATCTGGATATTCACAAATCCGCTGGCCCTGATAGTATCCCCGCTATTGTTCTGAAGAGGTGTTCTTCAACACTGGCAAAACCATTGCGCAAGCTTTTTTATCCGTCCTACTCCTCTGTTCTCTTTCTGAGTAGACGGAAAACAGCATTTGTCCATCCTGTCCCTAAAATCTTTCTATCCCTCGACCAATTGCACTAACTTTCCTTCTTTCCAAGGTCATGGAAACGCTGATAAACTATCAGATTAAGAAATATCTTGAGACACGAAAACTTCTTAATGACCAGCAATACGGTTTGATGGTATATCTCACCGAACAGTGGAACCAATCTTTACACCGTTTTGGAGAAAGTAAGAATATTGCACTTGATATTTCAAAAGCATTTGATAGAGTTCGGCATTAAGCTCATTTTTTGAAAATGCGTGCATTTGGAATCGGCGAACCTCTTATTCGATAGTCACAAAACAAATGCTGGTGTGCCCCAATGCTCCGTTCTATCTCCGACACTTGTTCTTATTTTTATCAATGATCTCTTGTCTAAGACGATTTGAAGATGATTGGCGCAACCGTTTAGGCTGCAGTCCAAATTACATCCGAACAGACAGAAAGACAGACGGACAGAATTTTGCCAGTAACTCAAATATGTTTCTCTATCATCGTAATGTCATGTTTGATTGCTATCTCAAAATTTTTAATCTGCACGAATGCAGAACTTGTATTATAGTACCTATAATCGCAAGTAAAAATAACATAACCATAAAAATTATGATGATTTTTTTAATTTCAGGGAATTTAAAAAAAAAAGTAGCACAGAAAGGAAAGTGGTAGCAAAAGTGTGACAGCGGTAACGCTGATTGATAAGTGTGGTATGTATCAGTATTGCCAGATATATTTTGTTTACATTTTTTTCGTTTTTTGTTGTGACTTCGATGGAACTACGCATCCATTTTAGGAATAGAGACATCGTGCAGAGCGGGCTGCATGCCTTGGAATGGGGGTTCCCTCATAAGAACCTATGTAATTTATTTTGGCTGCATGGGAAAAGACTGCACATCTATTTTGACCATAAAGAGTGGTTGGACTTCTAAATAGCCAAGATATTACCAAAAATGAAACCAATTTCATATTTTTTTCTGAAATTAGTTTTAAAAACAAAAGAATGACCGATTTCTTCCTTTCAAGTTCAAAGTGTAAGTGTTGCCGTTGTTTTTCCATTTAAATATATTCTTAGAAAACTACCCTACCTCTAAGCAGGGAAATATAAAATTTCCTTCTACGTTGTCCAATTGAATATTCAAAGACAACTTAATAACATGGCCCAGATCCAACTATCGGTTAGTATAGTTTTCCAATCGATACCCACAATAATCAACAGTACATCAACAACTATTTAAAGTGTATGTATATATAAATAACGCCAAAAGTTATATTTCTGACATAAAAGTTAAACACTTTAACCCTTTTTAACAACTATGTATATATAAAACCATTAGGACTGTTCGACAACAAATAAAAAACATCAAAATGGCTTTATTCTGAGGAGTTTGTTTAAATACTCGAGACCCCTTTTTGTTATGTTCTGTACAAAATAATGGGTAAAATTTGCCATAAAAACCTTAACTACCAAGAATTTTTTTTTTTTACCAAGTTCAGATGGTTTAATTACTTAAATCGACTAAAAATAGAGAACCAGGGAAACGTTATATTTCATTTTTACACTCTTCGTTCTCAATTAAGCACCCAGTGACATGAAATTAAAAAGACCAACATAAAAAATTACATCAACCCCATCAGTATGCTCCGAACTTAATCAATGGATCAAGTAAAGTAGCCGAGGGCATTGGCTTTTGGTCGTTTATGGGAGGATGTATGTCGTGTGTCGAAATGTACTCGACATGGTCAAAAAACACAACATAGCAGTACAACACGCATTGCTCTTCTAAAGGAAAATAAGCACAGTGAAGGGATTACGGAATTTAATACATGGATTGAAAAATGTAAGTGGTCCCGGGAAAATTCCCAAATTGCCGCCTATATATGGATCTAGGTATATAAATACTCATAGTGCTGGTGCATTGCTGAAACTCAATTTATTTTTTTGTTATATTTGGAGCCAAGTTCCAAAGTGCAGATGATGGTCACTCGAATGGTCGGAAGTGAATCCAGGGGCTTCAATTTGAGTACAAACTCAGGGCAAGTAAATTAAAAAAAAAAAACTGGCTTTGTGTTTGTTGATTGGATTCATTGGAAGTTTGTTAATTGCCTTGATTGCAGTATTTGTGCAATAGTTTTAAGTTATGCATTTACTTGCTAAAGTATTAATTATTTAGCACATAAGTTTATAAATAAATATCGAAGGTTAATTCACAAATAGAATAAGAATGTTAAAATCCAAGGTGTATTTCGATAAAAAAAATTCTGGATGTATAATGTCTTAAAAAATACTTGGAAATCAAAATAGTCTAAATATACATACAACATTTTATCAAAATCGTATGAACCGTTATTGAGAATAAATAACATTTTTTTAAAGCTTGTATAGGACGCGCCATAATTCTGTAAGACAGTTTTTTATCTTCAACATGTCTACCAAGTTGTGTTGGACGGATTTAAGTCTGATATTCACAAAATAAATGTTGGCGTGCCCCAGGGCTCTGCATTGTCTCCAACTCTCTTCCTAATATTTATCAACGACCTACTCTCTGAAACTACTAATTCAATAAATTGTTTTGCTGACGACAGTACTCTTAGCTTTTCATATTCGTTTCCATATTCACATCCATGTTCTTCAGATGTGGAGCTGCAACAACAGCGTATAATAAGTTCATTAAATTCTGATGGGGAATACAAAATCACGTATATTTTAATGCTTCAAAAACTCAATGTTGTCTTTTTGTCGTTAAAAACAAAACATACCTTGAATCGAAGAAACCGAACACCTGTCAGTTCTCGGTATGTGCATTATAGGCCACCTTCTGTGGAATAACCACATATTCGACGTCGCCAAGAATGTTGCAAGAAGTTCTTCACCACGTCTGATCTGGCTACAGTAAATAAAGCATATATTCGACCAAATTTCGAGTATAATTCCAATATTTGGGCAAGTGCTCCTATAACACACTTGAGTTTTCTAGATAGAATTAAAAAAAGAGCTTTAAAAATGATAGGCGACCGAACAACAACAGAAACATTTACATCTCTTAAGCACTGACGTTATGTTTCTTGCCTTTCGTTATTCTATCGTTATTTCTATAAACAATATTCTAACAAAATAGCCAGTTGCATTCCTCTTCTGAAACGATTCAACCGTAATACTCGCACTGCTAGTAATGCCCATCAGTTTATCCTTGAGCCCAACTTCGGACGTACTGTTAAATATAGAGATTATATCTTTAGTCGCACCACACTAATGTGGAATGCTTTGTCTACTCTGTTTTCCTTCCCATTGTGATATCCAGAGCTTCAAAAGTAATATGCATCGATATAAATCCTCTTTCATCCCTTCTAATGCTGTATACAAAAACCCCGATATAGCGATAATCAATGCTATAGTCTGTTGAACAAAAATTGTCATTATACAGGGAAGATATGACGTTTTTGCATCTCAGTCTGGCTACACTGATTTCCATATTTCTGTTTCAAGTAAAAGCTCTAACAGGGTTTCCGTATATTTCATTATAAATCGTCGACAATCGGAGTGTAATGTGCGTACGGTTACCATCTGCTGACTAGAAAACCATATAATAATATTAATTTAAAAAAATATAAATTCAATAAATATAATTCAAGTTTATTATTTCTTATACTTCACAGTTTAAAAACACAAACACAATTTAAAATACACAATTTTGAAAATAAACACAAAATTCGAAATTTTAAAGAAATAATAAAGCACTTCGGCTGAACCAGTTTTGTCTAGTGATCGTAATGAGTCATTGTACTTTTTTTTTCGAGGAAGCGAGAGAGCAGTAGACGGCTGAGATGTTTCTTGTGTCCTGTTTTTTTTTTTTTTTTTTTTGGTTTTAATTATCACTAGACAAAACTTCTTCAACTGCTTTATTATTTCTTTAAAATCTCAAATTTTGTGTTTATTTGCGAAATTTTGTATTTTAAATTGTGTTTGTCAACACACAATATCTTTATTTGTTTTTTTTTTTGTAACGTAAGTCACAAACTTGTTTGCATTGTTTTGAATTTTACGTTCTACTGATTTGCTATTTTATGTTTCAATTAAAATCCCCTGAAGAGGACAGAAACCTCTGTTGAAACGTCGGGAAAAAACAATATAAACTTTGTTTCATTGCTATAATTAGTAATCGTTTTCATCTATCACCAAATATAAATAACTTTATTGGTCAATTCACTCAATAATTAAAAATACTCTTCTTTAAAATGTTTGTCATTTCAAAATGCATACTACGACAACTCTGTCTGAGCTTTTATTAGAATAGTTTTTACTTTATGAAAGCTCAAAGAGAATAATGCCTAAAACACAATCACGCTTCAGCTTTGTCTTCGACACGTTACATTTCACACGCTTTGTGTCCGCTTTTAATGACATTTTCTAAACTTCGGTTTTTGTTTTTGCTTTTTTTCTGTCAAAGCGAGCAAAAGTTCAACCAGTTTCTACTTAAGCTTTACATTTGAGTCACGTTACATTATATTGTACACGAACCAAACGTAACGTCAAAGCCAAAGCGACATTGTGATAGGATGTATTGATTTCCTATGGTTGAACTTGTAAACGTCAGGCGAAACCGAAGCTAAAGCTTGATTGTGTTTTAGCCATAATATATTCCATGATACAAAGAAATACAAGGTATGCTCACTTTGGCTGATTATGCGTGTGACGTCACATTCTTCTGATTTTTGTTCTTAGGGAGTGTAGATAAATAAATTAATTTGCCGATTTTGTTTATTGTTCTTATAATCATAAAAAAAATCATTTAAACTTTCAATTTAAAGAAATAATATTCACTTAATAAATAAAATAATAATAAAAGAAGAATGTGACGTCATAAAATATCAAGATGGCGATTTGTATGCGTCTACTGAACATATCTTTTATTTCTGTGTATCATGAATATATTCCCTTTACTGACAACCTTTCATGAACAAATTAAATTCTTTTTGGACCACCTTGTTGTTACCCCTAAGGATTCTTGTCTTAAAACTTAAATGACTACATTCAAAAGCTCTATATAGTTATAACTATGTTTTGTTTCGCATCGAAGCATTTTTATTTTATTTTTTATGAATTTAAATACGAACGGTAATTATTCTTAATCAAAACAAAATATATTTTCTACCATTACTGTACATTTTATCAAATATCCGAACCTTTTATCTGTCAATTTCACCAGAGCGGCAAAACTTCCATAACCTCAAAAAACTTTTGATTTGACAGTGACGTTCGTTTCTCCCGTTGTGCAGCATATTTCACGCCTTGAGGCGCATTTTTATTATACTAAACGAGAATTCCTAATTTCCTATCATCAATAAAATCTACCCAATATCCTAGGAAAAGTTGTTGAAAATGTCTTTTGCATTTCAAAATGCCGACTCCATCAAACAAGCTCTGTTCGAAGAGCTGCAAAATATTCTCAGCTCAGAAACAAACATTCGGGTATCGGCTGAAGGACGAATGAAGCAATTGGAATTCACTGAAGGTAACAATTCAGAAATGTCCAGCCCAATTGCTAATTTAGTAGAGAAAATAATATTATATTGATAACTAGGTTATGGAGTCTATCTCTCCGAATTGATTATGAATCAATCCTTTGAACTTAGTCTCCGGCAAATGGCGTGCGTTATGCTGACACGTTACGTTGAGAATCACTGGAATGAGGGCGAAGAAAGTGTAGCTACAGAACAAGCCAAGAAAACCATTAGAAATATCCTTCCAAATGGACTGTACGATCCAAACAGTAAAATCCGTTCCGCAGTCGCTCATGCCATATCCACTATAGCTGCCACCGACTGGCCAGGTGTTTGGACTGATCTCTTCCCCATCATCATTAAATGCTTGGGTGGAAACGAAGATTCTATCCATGGTGCAATGCAAATTCTCATCGAATTCTCATATGACGAAAGTCAAATAAAGGAACTTGGTCCTTTTATCATATCAGAGGTCTATAGAATCTTCGAGAGCGAGCAGATATATAGCATCAAGACACGAACATCTGCCATCAAATTGTTGAAACCCTTATTCATGTCAATTGGATGCAATATAGTAAACCGGGAGCAACAGGCAGCACTGATGAAGCCAGTGTTGAATAACTTTATGGACAAACTTCTGCACTGCCTTGCAATGAATACTGGCAATGCTTCGAATTTCATGCTAAAAACGGAAATTGTTAAGAGTAAGGTTACAGAAAGTTATATATGAAGTATTTGTTTACATTTTTCTTTTGCAGTGTTTACTTTCCTGGTCACTGAAATGCCAAAGTATATTCAGCCCTTTATGAACAGAATACTCCCGCCAATCTGGCAGCTACTCACTCAAGTTGCTGATATCTATGTTAAAGTCACAGTAAATCAGACGGAAGAGAATCCCTTTCCACAGTCAGACAATGAAGGTAATTTCTTTGAGCTGCAAAACTTCGCGTTTTACGTATTTTCTGTAATGTACTTTCAGATGAAGACGAACTGACTAACCTCTCCACAATGCTAATTCAAATCTTTGAATTCATCCAGTGCATAGTGGGTTCAGGAAAATTCCGTTCAATAATCAACAATGTTCTTACTGATCTTATTTACATTATGATCGTTTACATCCAAGTGTCAGAGGAGCAAATCGAATCCTGGAACGACGACCCTGAAAAATTTGTTGAAGATGAAGACGAGTCTGGAGTTGAGCTCACAATTCGTCTCTCTGGACAAGATGTTTTGTTGTGCCTCAACGATGAACTTGGGCCCAAGGTTCTTCCATCACTTTCCGAAGCTCTCGGACGTCATATGAACGTTGCCGAAGCAGAAAAGTCTTCCGGCAACCAGAATTGGTGGAAAATCCATGAAGCGTGTATGGTTGCTGTTCACACATATCGAGAAATTATTCTTGAAACAGAGGATCTTTTCGATTTATTGAACTATCTCTCTCTGGTTCGGAATCTCTTGAGCTATGATGGATCTGCTCATTTAGTCGGACGTTGTTTGTGGACACTGAGCTCATATTCAAAGTCAACCCTGTATAATCCTCAAATGCTTGAAGAAATTCTTCAGGTGACTCTTAACAGTTTGTCACGGGACAAACCAATTGTGCTGAAAATTTGCGCAGTGAGGTTAGTTCAAAAGCAATAATTTAAGTAAGCAATTAAGGTAATTTTTTAAATAATTCAGAGCCATCCAAGGATTTGTGGAGAGCCAGGGCAAATCCGATGGAGGAAAACGATTGCTGATTCAGTCAAAACTTCCGGGATTTGTTGAGGGAATAATCGATCTGATTCCCGGATGTAAAAGTTCTGTTTTGGGACTGCTGTTAGAATCCTTGACTACTATCATTACGGTGAGTTTACTTTAAAAATCAGTTTTTTTCTAGGAAAAATAACATCAAATTTGTTTTGTTTTTAGTTTGACCAAGCGTTTGCTGCTTCAGTCCACAATAAACTAATTCCATTGGCGATTGCTGTGTTCCTTAAATACCCTGAAGATCCGTTCATTCTTGAGCTCATTCAAGACATGTTAAAAGTTCTTTCACAGAATCCACATTGTCTACAACCGTTGCAAGAAAAATTCATTCCAACTATCGTAAGTTTCATGTTCTTAGTCTTTTCTCTCCTACTACAAGATTCAATTTAAAGGTTAGCATTTTAAACGTCCAAGGAGAACAGGCGGCTTTAGCCAACAAAGACATCGCCCTCGATGTTCTCACCACAATAGTCAAATACTCCACAGCACCATTGAGTGCAAATCTAATCGACAATGCATTTCCAGCCATGATTCATTGTATTCTGCGTTCTGACGATCACTCGGTGATGTTAAGCGGTGGCGAATGCCTTCGTGCATTTATCTTTGTTTCTCCAGAGCAAGTATGTTCCTATAAAAATGGCGAAGGTCTTAACTATATCATGCAAGTGACGACAATGCTGCTGAATCCGATGAATAATGAGATGACCGCTGGACAAATTGGCCGTCTTGTGATAACAATAATATCGAAGATTGGCAATCACTTAGGGGAGAATATTGATCTTCTGCTAAAAGCCGTCATAAGCAAAATGCAATTGGTGGAATGCCTTAAGGTGATTATGAGTCTTGTCGTTATATTTGCTCATCTATTTCTGACACAAATGGATGCGGTACTCAACTTCCTATCAACAGTGCCTGGTCCAACAGGTGAGCCGGCTCTGCAATTTGTCTTCACAAATTGGCTTTCGAAGCAGACAATGTTCTTTGGCTCTTATGAACGTAAAGTTACCACTATGGCTCTTTGCAAACTCTTTGAATATGGTGTAACGACCCAAGACAATAGACTGACCAGTATAACAGTTAAAGAGCTTATGACTACTGAATCAACGGGCAAAATTAAAACCCGTTCTCAAACGACTTCCACATCACACTGGGTAACCATACCGGCTTTGGTGAAAGTTTTTAAACTTCTCATCAACGAGTTGGGTCATTTAAGAGAGTCAAAACTCGCCGAACTAGAATCTGAGGACAATAGCTCAGATGAAGAATCTGCATCTGGAGAGAAAACATCACCCTCGAAATCCCGTTATGTCTCAGATTTATATTTCAACGATGATGAAGACGAAAATCCAGATGATGATCAATTAATACAGGAACTAATGAAGGATCCTCTCTTCCAAGCGAATATTGAAGAAACACTTACGAAATTTCTACAGAACTTCAGCAGTAACGAGCATTTCACAATGTTTGTGGAGCATTTGAGCGAATCGGAAAAAACTATTATGAAATCAATTCAAGTTGATGTTGTCTAAAAATGTTTTTTTTTTGTTTTCAGAACAAGAACTTGAATTCGGAAAATGTTTTGTTATTTATTATTATATTTTTAATTGATTTTTGTATTTTAAACGAAAAAAAAAAGTTACATAAAATACGTTTTGTTTGTAAAAAAAATAATAAATTGTTTCTTAAATGTGCATTTCATATTTTTCAATGTTATTATTTATTCTTTGGTTTTTAAATCAATGAGTAATCCTCCCAAAGAGTTTTAGAAAAAGATCTAGATTTGTTAGGTGTCCAAAAGGCGACTTCGTAGTGCAGTGGGGTTTCCCAAAAAATTCATCTGGAGCCGCCTTGTTTTTGCATTTTAAGTTGAGTAGATCAGAACCAAAAATCGTTATATCCACTCTAATCAAAAATTAAGATGTTAATGCAAATTTGTTAAGTTGGCTGTACTGAACAGTTTTGAATAAAACAAATTTAAAATTTAACTTTGAAATCGTTATTGTTTGCAAATGCCTCCATATGTCTCAAAGGCATTTGATAGAGTTTGGCATGAAACTCTTATCGAAAATGCGTGCTTTTGGGATCGATCTTGTTCGTTGGATTAGAAGCTATCTTCTGGACCGTTTAATATAAGTTGTATTGGACGGATTCAAGTCTGATTCTCACAAAATAAATGCTGGTGTGCCCCAGGGCTCCGTTCTATCTCCGACTCTTCCTCATTTTTTATAAATAATATTCTGTCTCTTACTTCTAATCCGCTTAACTGTTTTGCTGACGACTCTACCCTCAGCTTTTCATATTCGTTCGACAATTCACGTCCTACGCCTTCGGACGTGGAATCGCAGCGGTACCGTATGTCAAGCTCATTAAACTCCGATTTATACAGCATTATTAAATGGGGTAATAGGAATCGTGTGGAGTTTAATGCTTCGAAAACTCAATGCGTCTTCTGTCGTTAAAGCTTAACATACCCCCAATGCCATTGTCCATGAATGGCACTTACATCGAAGAAACCGAAAAGCTCTCAGTATTCGGTATGTGTGTCAACGACGACCTCCGTTGGAACGACTATATATTTGAAATCGCTAAGAATGCTGCTAAGTGCTTAGGTTTTCTGTATCAATGTAAGAAGTACTTTTCCCCATCTGATCTGGCTACAATTTATAAAGCGTTTATACGCCCTAAACTCGAGTATAACTCCCACCTCTGGGTAGGTGCTTCGCAAACATCGCTTCACTTGCTTGATAGAATACAAAATATAGCGTTAAGATTGATAGGAAATAGAACTGTCACTGAGTCGAACACCGACGCTATGTTTCATGTCTTTCCTTATTTTATCGTTTCTTTTATAAAAAATGTTCACTCGAAGTAGCCAGTTGCATTCCTCCCCTTAAAAGTTTGTCCCGTAATACTCGTCTCGCAAGGAATGCCCATCAAATCACCCTTGAGCCCAATTTCGGAAGTACCGTGAAATATAGGGATTCTTTTTTTAGCCGAACAACACGAATTTGGAATAGTTTACCCGGTGAGATTTCCCCTTACCATTTTGATCTGCAAACATTCAAAACCAATGTTAATCGACACCTTCTATCTCCCCCCCCCCCTATCTTCCTAATGCCCGCGCAGTGTGTTCTACATTAAAAGGGAAACAAATAGTCCCTTGTGCGCGCGTTAATTATAAAAAAAAAAAATCCACTATGAGGTATGCTTCTAAATATTTTATTATTATTATGATAAATTTATTAAACAAGTAATAAATTACAAGCTAATATTAATGATACTTAATCTTACTTAAATTTAAATATATTTACATATAAAAAAAAGAAATAAAATTAAATTATAATGCCATTAATTAATTTTATCTAGGTTAGATTTATTTGGTTTCTACAATATTTATATTGTCTCCTCTGTCTAGTAGATTGTTGAGTGGTTGAAGTCGAGTGCAGGTGGAGGAAGTGTTGAAGGTTAACAGTGATATTGTAGGTAGGGCAGGTCGGGGGACTTTCCTTTTTGAAGATGCGGGAGGTTTATTGAGATTTCGAGGTGATCAAAGAATTTTCTCAGTCATTTTCAATGGATCTGAAAAAAAAGAGATCTCGAAAAGTTCAGAAACATTGAACTAGCCTATTTTGTTCCTATAAAATGTCAAAGATGAATCTGAAGCGTAAAGCGCAAGTTGAAGTTGTGTGAACTTGCGCTTCAGCTAAATTTCAAATTTCAGCTTCAGCTTCTCATTGTGTTCGCCATGGACGTATTATATATGGACTGCTAGTCTAATGTCATCTTTATACAAAAATTGTCAAAAATGAGAATGCTCTTCTGAACCCACTTCAGGAAAAAAAGAACTACTTAAAATGTTGACATAGAAGCTCGCGGCATCTGTTTTTTTAAAATTGAAAAAGTCGCATTTACCGGTAAGACATAACTGACACTTTTGAATTCCATCCATAGAAGTGTGCGACATCTTTGGTATTTTGCCTCCTGTTTTTTTAGATCGTGGACAACTTCCTTTTTATTGGTTCGTGCCTAAAATATTCTAAAAAACACGGGGAGAAAATAGGAAATTTTAACATGCCAACGTGGGAAAACCTGCTGCCAAAGTCTAGGATTACTGGATGAAATGTCAAAATTGAGGTTTATTTTTTTCCCGCTAGTGCACTCAGGAGGGCTAGTGTCGCCAAAATAACTGAAACTAAAATGGAACCAACTTGAGGTAGGCAACTAGCAGTCCATATATAATACGTTCATGACCTTTATAATTTCCATTTCAACAATATTATACTCAAATGTTAATGGAATAGCCGATTTAAAAACAAATGTTTGTTGTATTAATATGTTTAGCTTTTTTAGCTTATAGCTTATAGGTAGATAGATAGATACTTGGATTTGATAAGAAGCATTGTTATTGGGATTCAGAAAACGATGGTATATCTGAGCAACGCCGCGCCGGGTGGGTCGGCTAGTATTAAATAAGATGAAAATAAATTACTTTTTTGTTTTAATTTTTGTTTTCATTATCTGCTACATATTTTGCAAATCTATTTGGGTTTTTTTTTTGGCGCTCTGCTTCAATTTCTGGACTCAGCATTGAGCATTCTCATCGCTGGTAGTAACGCGCGCCGTGTACCGCTAGTTTAATATTTTTTTGCTTTTGACAACAACAAATAGGCTGAAATATCTATGAATAAATTCAGTAAAACCTTTGCTAAGTAGGTACTCTGATTTAGCCTTAGAAAGTTTTTTTCCGATTTCCACAAATACAATTTTTCGGATATGTCGAGCTTTGGTTCCCATCTAATCAATTACATTTGATCAAAATCAATACAGCTGCTCTGAAGAACGACGAAAAGTGTTCACATTATAAAAGGTGCAGTTTTAAATACAATAAAATTCGTTAACAGCGTAAAAAATAACAAAAAAATGTACAACGTTCCTTCGAGCCGGATTTGAACCAGCGACCTATGGATTACTATTTTAACATCTACAGTCCACCGCTCTACCAACTGAGCTATCGAAGGCGTTATAATATGTTTGTCAAAATAATAATTTGGATAGGAATAAGTTTCACACTATACTACCGGCAACTTCATCTATACTTTTTTTAAGCACAAAAAACATACATACACTCTCAAACTTTAGCAGAACAACAAAAAATGGCATGACTCCACCAAAACTGGAACTGGAATTCTAATTGGAAACCAGCGGCTAAACAAAAACAACTCAGTTCTACTTATGTATATATAGAGGAATTTGGATTTGAAAGTATTGAAGAATTTTTAATGGGTGTTTCAATTGAACTGAATTTTACTTTAGTTATGCATATTTAAATTGAGAAAATGGCAACGATATTTTATTGGATAGGAATGTTTTGAAAATCGCTATGCAGAACGGCGGCATGAAGCCTTCATGATCAAATACGTCAGAGCTTGCCGTAAATGGAGACTATGGGATAAATCATAATGAAGCAGAAAAAAACGCAAAAGGGAAGCTAACTGCAGTTAAACACCTAGGTACAAGTTTTCACGGCTGGAAATCATAGGTGTGGCAAAACGATTAAGAAACTCAAGTTGAAAACTGACAAACTATGAAGTGAATACGCATAAAAGGATAGGCAGACATAATGGCAGACAAATGACATCATGATAACCTAGTTTCTCTTGCGAGAAACTCCAAGAGTAAAATTTGTCTCTAAAAAGTGCATCTCATGTAGCCGTTCGGACATGGCGCTAAATTGTAGGTCCCTTCCATTCTTGCAGATTAACAACAAACACACAGGAATGGTTGAGATTATAAGTCACTAGGCCTTGGCTCACTAAGGAGCTGTCGCGCCAATAAATTAATTTTTTTATAATTTATTTATTTAACCTAGTCGGTGAAATGAAGAAGAAAGTACGTTACGTACCTAGTATACCATTTCAATCAATATTAAGTAACCAACTAACCCCACGTCTGCAAACGTTAACACGTTAATGCAAATGGCTGTATAATTTGGAGTAATTTTTAATTTATTTGGAGTTCATTTGGGACACCCTTTAAAACTTTACCGGCAAATTGCCGCAAGTAAAGAAAATCTACCAACAAAATCACACATTCAAAGTTTTTTTTTATCAGTTTCTGTCTCGCAGTTAGTTTGCCATTGCCCATCGTTCAAAGTAGACTTGGAGTTGGAGCCACATTAGTCCTATTCTCAACAATTTTGTTACTGAGTGAGAATTTTTTTTTAATTATTTTTCTTTCTAGAAAATACCTTATTTTCGTTTTAACTACAGATAATTAAAACCACAAGTGAGAAAAATGTCATACCATAAGCCAGAAAGCAAAACCATCCAGGAATTGAAGGATATTGCTCATCGCCTTCGCATTCATTCAATTTCGGCAACAGAGGCTTCCAAGTCCGGGTAAGGTTTTTTATAAGCAAATAAAATGCAATAGTTTAGTTGTGTCTAAATGAAATCATAATTTTATATTGCATTGGGGCTTAGTACAAAGTGAATGGCTACATTAAAGTAAAACACGTGGTTTGGTTCAAGTCCACCGCGAACATTTGCCTGAGAATGTTTTTTTCTAAATGCAATTGGCCCATGTTAAATATATGTGTAGGTTTTGGCTGCAATCGGTTTAACACATTAAAAAAAATTGACGACCTCTTTGACCTTGATGGGTAAATCTTTTCAATGATGAAGTAAGGTTCTATTCGGCATTAAAGCTCTAGAAAGTCTAAAATCGCAACTTCTAAGTTAATCAACATCTCTTTTACCCTTGGATGACTGTCATTGGCATCGGCGTTTATTTCGTCACCGGACCCATTTACAATGGCATGATTTTTATTTACTTCATTTTGTTGAGAGTAGAGACAAGTGCATGATGTACGTCATGGAAAAAGTTATCGTGCCTAGCCTTGTGTCGTTTGTCGATTAGAATTGTGTTTGTCATTAGAAAGCATCGGAGTTTCGAAATGAATATTCATAGCGTAAAGAGTAGAAGAGAATGTGAGTGATGAAATCCTAAGCTGATTAAATAAACGGCAAACGAGAGATTCAGTCAAAATAAATCTGCTGAGAGCTTAGAAATCTTTGGGAGAGTTCTATCGGCGTTGATAACTAAAATACATATACATATGATGCGTATTTTGATTACTTGTCCACTGAGACGGATACTTTGGTTAACATTTTTAATAGGTGCTTTGGTCCAACTGAAATAGCCACCTGCATACCTCCCTTGAACGATTCAAGCGTAATACTCGCGCTTCTAGGAATGCTCATCTGTTTATATTTGCACCCAGTTTCAGTTGTGCTGTCAAGTACAGAAATTCATTCTTTAGCCGTACTATACGAATGTGGAATGCTAGATTTGTTCTTTAGCCGTACTACAAAAATGTTCTGTTCGTGTGGAGTTTAATGCTTCGAAAACTCAATGCTGTCTTCTGTCGGTAAAGCTAAACATTCCCCCAATGCCATTGTCCATGAATGGCACTTACATCGAAGAAACCGAAAACCTCTCAGTACTCGGTATGTGTGTCAACGACGACCTCCGTTGGAACGACCATATATTTGAAATCGCTAAGAATGCTGCTAAGTGCTTAGGTTTTCTGTATCAATGTAAGAAGTACTTTTCCCCATCTGATCTGGCTACAATTTATAAAGCGATTATACGCCCTAAACTCGAGTATAACTTCCACCTCTGGGTAGGTGCTTCGCAAACATCGCTCCACCTGCTTGATAGAATACAAAATCGAGCGTTAAGATTGATAGGAAATAGAACTGCCGTTGAAACAATTGCCCCTCTCGAACACCGGCGCAATGTTTCATGTCTCCTTATTTTATCGTTTCTTTTATAAAAAATGTTCACTCGAAGTAGCCAGCTGCATTCCTCCCCTTAAAAGTTTCTCCCGTAATACTCGTCTCGCAAGGAATGCTCATCAGTTCACCCTGGAGCCCAATTTCGGACGTACCGTGAAATATAGGGATTCTTTTTTTAGCCGAACAACACGAATTTGGAATAGTTTACCCGGCGGGATTTTCCCTTGCCATTTTGATCTGCTAACATTCAAAACCAATGTTAATCAGCACCTCCTATCTCTCCCCTCCCTATCTTCGTAATGCCCGCGCAGTGTGTTCTACATTAAAAGGGAAACACATAATCCCTTGTGCGCGCGAAAAAAAAATGTGGAATGCTCTACCGAGCTTTTTCTTTTCTTTTAATTATTAATTTTAGACAAAATGAGTTGCAGATTAGTAAAGATAAATTTGGTCTTATCTCTGCTGTTCGACCTGGAAACTTGGTTACCTGATGACAATTTTAATTTATTTTATCTCAAATATAAAAATCACAATATTTTTAAATGCGGCGTCTTATCATTTAGGTATTTTGTCATTAATTTATTCAATAAAGAAGCACAACGCCTTAATTCATCGATCATAGTTTTGCCTGAAAAAAAAAAACGTTCCCATGTTAAAAACGCACATATGTATGTATAACGCCACACAGCACTGTACAAAATTCTCTTCTAAATTTATTAAACTACGGTAAACTAAAATAAACACACGCACCATGTTGTCACGATTTGTCTACCCACTATTTTTGTGTCATAAGATTAAATGAGGGCACACAGCCAGCCGGTGGAGCTTGCCAATTCCCTGTTGATACTAATATTTCACTGTCAATGGCACACTTAGTTTTAAAAATAAATATTTTTAAATTTATTTTCAGACATCCAACATCATGCGCATCCATAGCCGAAATTATGTCTGTTCTCTTCTTCAATACCATGCGCCTTAACTTAAAGGAACCTCGTGATCCCTCTAGCGATCGTTTTATCCTGTCCAAGGGTCATGCTGCTCCAATTCTTTATGCAGCCTGGGCAGAGGCAGGCCTCTTCCCTATTTCAGAATTGCAAAAGCTACGTAAAATAGACAGTGATCTCGAGGGTCATCCAACACCACGTTTGAATTTTATAGATGTTGGTACTGGTTCATTGGGACAGGGTGTAGCTGTAGCTGCCGGTATGGCCTATGTTGGCAAGAACTTTGACAAAGCCGATTATAGGTATGTTCTTTAAAAGATATCCTCAATGCCTTACTTATATTATTATATTAGGACGTATGTTCTTGTTGGCGATGGAGAATCAGCTGAAGGCTCAATTTGGGAATCTCTTCACTTCGCTGGACACTACAAACTAGACAATCTTTGCGTTGTGTTCGATGTTAACCGTTTGGGACAATCAGAGCCCACCTCTCTGCAACATCAAATGGAAATTTATCGCAAGAGATTAGATGCATTCGGATTCAACGCGCTTGTGGTTGATGGACATGATGTCGATGAATTGTGCAAAGCATTCTTTGAGGCTTCCAATACTAAAAACAAGCCTACCGCTATCATTGCCAAGACTTTCAAAGGAAAATTCTTCCCCAACATTGAGGACTTGGACAATTGGCATGGAAAGCCGTTGGGTGCAAAGGCTGCCGAGACTGTTAAGCATTTGCAAGGATTAATTGTAACTGAACAACGAACTCTGCGCCCACAATCACCAGCTAAGGCCAAGCCTGCCCCTAAAGTTGATATTACAAATGTTCAGCTTGCCTCACCGCCAGCTTACAAACTCGGCGAACAAGTAGCCACACGTTTGGCTTATGGTACAGCTCTTGCAAAGATCGGTGCCAATAATGACCGCGTTATTGCTCTTGATGGAGACACCAAAAACTCTACCTTTTCTGACAAGTTAAAGCACGCATATCCAGAGCGATACATTGAGTGCTTTATTGCCGAACAGAATTTGGTTGGTGTTGCAGTAGGAGCAGCCTGTCGTGATCGTACAATTGCATTTGCCTCCACTTTTGCAACATTCTTCACGAGGGCCTTCGATCAGATCCGTATGGGAGCCATTTCTCAGACAAATGTTAATTTTGTCGGATCGCATTGCGGAGTGAGTATTGGTGAAGACGGACCCAGTCAGATGGGCTTGGAAGACATTGCCATGTTCCGCACAGTTCCTGGTAGCACTATTTTCTATCCATCAGATGCTGTTAGTTGTGAACGAGCTGTTGAGTTGGCTGCAAACACAAAGGGAATCTGCTTTATCCGCACATCTCGACCCAACACTGCCATCATTTATCCTAATGATGAAGCATTCGCTGTTGGAAAGGGTAAAATTGTCAAAAAGTCAGCCCAAGATCATGTTTTGCTGATTGGAGCTGGTATTACTTTGTACGAATGCTTAAAAGCTGCAACTGAATTGGAAAAAAGTGGAGTTCACGCTCGTGTTATGGATCCATTCACAGTCAAACCAATCGATTCGCATTTGATCTTGGAAAGTGGTCGTGCATGCGGAGGACGAATTGTGGTTGTTGAGGATCACTACAGAGAGGGTGGTTTGGGTGAAGCTGTCAGTGGAGTTGTTGCTGAACATCGTGACTTTGTAGTGAAACATTTGTATGTTCCAGCTGTTCCAAGGTCTGGTCCATCTGATGTTCTCATTGACATGTTTGGAATCTCTGCCAGGAAAATTGTCATTGCCGTTAATGAAGTCTTGAAGCTTTAAAGTGATGTACCATGATAGCACTTAACTTATTTTGTGTTTGTTGAAAGTTTTATTTCAATTCACTATTAAAGTTGTTAATAGTTGTTCGTCAAGTTATTCCAATTTTCTAAAAAAAATACCCGATTCGTTTTAACTGGTTAAAATTGAATAAGATTTTGTTCAAAATTGATTTTCTTAATAAAAATGCATTTATACCTTAATTGATTTTGTTTTATTTTTCATACATGTTTGATCAGGAATTGGTTTGGTTTAATTGGCATTCAAAAAATTATGGTTTCAATCCTTAGTTGGGTAGCATTTTTTTCATTCCCAAGTGCATGATTTAAAAATAAAATAAAAATAGCTTGATGCTCCTGGGCCTCGTTCAATATGCCCCTCCAGCTGGCTTGATCTCTAGCCTGCCGTCTCCAGTACTGCACAACAAGCAGTCGGAGGTCTCCTACCCGGTCGCTCAATCGGTGATGAGGTCTCTCCTTGCTTCTGACTCCGACAGGTACGGCGTCGAAGACCTTGCGCACTGGAGAGTCGATATTCATCCGCTCTACATTGCCGACTCATCTTAGCCGCTGGATAAGGACTTTTTCGAAGCGGCTCATTTCGCTATACAGCGCGTACAAGTCGAACTTTCTTCGTTCAATTCTCGATCTACGGTTCAGCACATTAATAGTACAGAACTCACATCAGCAAAAGAAGGTTACGCCAAATTATTCGCACACGCTGAATGTTGTGCAACTAGAAACTGCTGGAAGATGTGAACATGAAAAGGCTTTAGAAAGAAGAAAAGAATAACTATTGGGAGAAGTATTTAATTTGGATATCCGCCAATCGCCTTTCTGGTTGTTTCTTAAACCATGTTTTGTAGTTAGATTTCTAAGTTCTAACGATAGGAACCAGTTCATAAACTTCATGATTATGAAAAGAAATGATAACATCAAAACATCACTTCACAAAGTATTACACAGAAGATCAGGACTTCAATTTTAATAAAAATAACATGAATAACATTTATATTAATCATACACCTTTCATTTAATTTAATCATAGTACCAATCTAAAAATAACAAAGCGAATGACATAACTAACAAAAAGAACAAAGACCAAACTCGAAGGCCAGCGTTTCGTTGAATTGCTTGTTTAATCTGCTCGTTGGCATCCTTAACATTTTCTGTGGCGCCTATAACTGCATTAGCTATTCTCTCTATATTATGTTTTTGTAGAGAAACCTTTAAGAATATTCAATTTAATTTATGTAACCAAGTTATATAAACAAAACAAGATAACTTACCTTCTCTGTAAATATATCTTGTAGCTGTGCAATATCAACTACGTTCTTTTCAATTAGCTCTACCTCTTCAGACAGCCCTTGGAGCTCATGGAAGAGCTGAACGTTTTCTTCTTCGAACATTTGGATGTCCTCTGGACTCAGTTCTTTTGTTTCCTCGTCAACTAACTGTTGAGATTTTTGTATGTCTTCGTCGAGTGCTACTTTCGATTCGTTTGTTTCTAAATTTCGCTTATTAGTTTCTAAATCTTCCTTCGTGGCTTGGCCATCGAAATCATCATCTGAATCTAGTGCTTCATGGGAAGAACGTTGTTGGCCATGTGATAATGAAAAACGATGTTCATTGTCACTACCATTGTGTATATACTCTTCGCTAGAGGCCGATGAGAGCTTACCATTTGTTGGTTTCTTCACAATTTCCCCTCCCGGCCGCACTGGGATTTTGTTCTTATTGGAGGCCAACTTAAGCAAACGATAGCTATCCAATTCGTGTTGAACTCTGTATTTTTTCTGTTCTAAGAAGATATCATAGACATTCTTAAGATACTCTGTTAACAAGTCCAGAACAACCTCTATATGCTGCTGATGTTGACGTTTTCGTTTGATTTTCTTCCAATCGCTACGCAGTTGAGCCAGATGCACTGTATAGAAATTAACAAATTTCTCCGACTCCCGATCGATTAGATCTCTTTGCCCATCGGTCATTTGGGCGGAACTTTTTAGGTGCATGCCGATCTTCATGTAAGCAGAACGGTTTTCTAATAAAACATTTCTTAGGGTGGTGATTTTGTTGCAAGCATCCTTGGCCTGTTTTACGAATTCATCTCGAGGACGAGTTTGCAGGATACGATTCTTATTTGGAACGGGGTGTGTGTCGTCCTTAATGACCTTTACACAAGCCTTAAAAATGTGCGTTTTGTCCATGGCTCAAATAGAATCCATTTGGAAAAAATTAGTTTTTTTTTTATTAAAATTGCTTTTCGTATGGAAATAAATAAAAGGCAAGTGGAAAAATGTATTCCACGTCCGTTGACAGTGGTTGCAATTTTTGACATTTCTACGTTGACACATCAGAGCGGAACTCGAATTGTCTTTAGACCACAGGGTGATATGTTTCTTTTCTTATTTATTAGATTTATTAAAAAACGATTAATATTTTGAAACAACAAACAAATTTTGAAAAAGCATCTGGGCTACATTCTAAATACTGGCCAGTTTTTTGTAGAAAAGGTAGAAAAGGCCTAAATATCAGTTTTTTTATTATCAACGGTTTTAAAAGTAGAGAACACTGTAATAAATATGTCTTTAAAATCTGCAAGGATACAATCGATGTATCTTTCGTATGTTATAAATACGTACATGATTACTGCTTTCGTCTGCCTTCAATACTGAACCATGGATAAAAGATTGTCGCTCTTAAAGTTTCATAAAAGTATCTTATAAATGTTCGAACAGAGATGAAAAATTTACATAATTGTTATACAAAAATTCATTCTTCGTCGATAAATATTTTAAGAACGTGACCACTGGTGGATCACATGGCCTCTCAAGCGAACCTACTTTAGTAGATGACAACAATTTACATATGTTTTAAGAAAATGTATTCTTCGTTGATGAGTTTTAGCCTCCATTAGCAATATTTATATTGGACACTAGCTGTTACCCGCGACTTCGTCCGCCTGAAATTTATCAAAAACTCTACTCAATTCGCAAAGTCGTTCTAACATACTTATTTTCGAAAAATAAGCATACGAAGCGCCACCTACTGGTAATTCAAATAGCTTTAGTTATTTCTTTCAAAATTAGATACCTGTCTGGGAAAGTCCCGTCAAAATCGGTTCATAAATAAGAATTTTCAAAATTCATATCTGAATTTGTTTTAAATTGACTATTCTTAGTTATTTTATACAAAAAGACCATTTTTTTACATAACTGGCTGAACACAATGCAAAAACGGAACTGCATTGCGGAGACGGAGTACGGAACAGCTGTCAAATTTGTCGTACGTACCAATTTCAATCGGAACACAATGCACGTACAGTAACTTTGACATTTAAATTAGAAAATGGATGGAATACCAAAAACAAATGATAAAAAAGAGAAGAAACTCTTATACAACGAATTGAAATATCATTAAGAAGAATGGAATCATCTGGTGTTATTTCAGGTATACTAAATAAAAGGGTTTGGGAGGGACAGGCGTACGAAAGATTGTTCTCTCTTTCATGATTTCTCTCTGCATCAGATAAAATGTCAAATTTACTGTACGTAAAAGTTAAAAGTTAACCATATGCGTATTGCAGTTCCGTATGCAGTAACGTACCATTGTGTTCGCAAAATACAGTTCGCGTGTATTCAATGTTTGCAGTTCCGTATGCGTATTCCAGTTCCGTCGTCATTGTGTTCAGCCAGTAAACTAGAAGCCCAAGTATGCCATCTCTAACTTTTCATTTACGTTTTCTTTTTTTTCTCGTCTTATTGCAGTTGTTTGACTTTTTGAATGTAATCCGTAATATCTTGTGTAAATATTAAATAATTCGAAACTCCTACATAAAATAATCATTGTTTTTGCTTAAATATAAATATAAAAATTGTGTTTTATAAAGGTACTTATTTCTGTTAATCTATTTCCGTTAATTTATTTCTCTTAATTTATTTTTGTTAGTATATATTTGTACCATCAGATTTTAATTGTATAAACTGTTTAACTTTATTCAATCTCTTAAAAAATAAAATTTAATCGATATCATATACGGCAGACGGCTTATATGCCATGCTTAAATTTTTATTTAAATTAAATATTATATGTTATAAATGTTACTCTATTTTTATTAATAAATTGAATTGAATTGAATTGAATTGATTGAAATAAGAATTTTCGTAAAAAAAACGACGCCAGAGCCACCTAGTGAGTAATTAACATAGCCTAAGTTACTCCGTAGGATATCAGCTACCTGCCAGTGAAAGTCCCGTCAAAATCGGTGCAGCCGTTCCCGAGATTACCCGGAACAAACAGACAGAAAGACAGACAGACCAAAAAAAATTTTAAACGGTGTTTTTGTTGTAAGTACTGTATATTCTTTCGTATACATCAAGTAAAAAGCTGTTATTTTGATTTTAAAAACACACTTAATTTTTATTTATGTGTATAAATTATGTCAGCATTGTCTCCGAATTTTATAATTTGAACGACATGGGCCTAGAAAAAAAGAAACAAGAACGACAACTGAGAGGTCAATTCTCTCTCCGCCTAAAAAAACTAAAAAATGTCCCGTCAGCGATTGGCTGCTTCTCATACGAATCTCACAGGTATTCACATACACAAACTTTTTAGAAATGTTGATGTTTGCTCTCAACAATGAAATCAAATTTGGCCAAAAATGTACTCAAAAAATACCATATTTTTACATTTGTATTTTGCAGTGATATTCTTTTTTCATATTTAAGAAATCGGGGAATATTGCCTACAAAACACTCAAACAATAAAAACACCATCAAGCAAGTAAAATGACAGAAAATGAGCCACATCCACGAAATGTCAAATTTATGTCTCCATTTATTTCTTCTAGCATAACAAGATATAAAATGAGAAATGTTTTGAATATACTTATAACAAAAGAAATCCAGACACAAGTGAAGCCTCCACAAGAATTATTAACTTAATGACACATTTCTTGCAATCATTTCAAGTACAACGATCTTACAAAACTGTCGAACTGCAACGTGCGCCTAAGGTTTAATTATAATTTTGCTCCTCTTGTCGTATGTCAGATAAATGACACGCCGTCAAAACAATAAAAAAATAAAACTAGTCTACTAGTAGATAACAAATGCAATTTATTAAAATTTTAAATTTCTAAATGGAGTTTATTGTTTAATCTCTTTTTATAAAAACACTGTCTCTTTTATTCCTTCAATAAGTCCATAATACTCACCACGAATTCATTAAATTCTTAATTCATTGGTAAATCGACTTTATTTTTTTTAGTATAGGTATATATTTATTTTCTTTAATTTATGTTTACAGGCTGTTATGTAGATAGAAATTAAGACGTAAATTACTAACCAAAATACTCATATAATTGTGTTTCTAGCTAGTATAGTAATAAAAACAACCTTATCTTTTGTTTGCTAAATATTCCTCTATCGCCTGTTTTCTGTGAACTGACCAAACATTGTAAAAACATGCTTGAAGAGGCGATAGAATTATTAATTATTTGTTTACTAATTTAATTTCTATATTTTCAGATGTTCTTTCGCAAAGCAACTTTTACATTACTTCCGAGTCTAAGGATATTTCTTTCACCTGTTCGTAACATTGGCACAGCGAATTGTCTAAAAAGTAGTCGTATGGACAGATTTACACTTCCGAAACGATTCCAAGGAAGTACAACTAGTGTTTGGTGAGTGTGTACTTGTGTTTTTTTTTTTTATTTACCTATTCGACTTTTGATGATTTCTTAGGAATGAATATGTCCCCCTCGCATTAAAGTACAAACCCCTTAACTTAGGACAAGGTTTCCCAGATTTTGCAGCTCCACAGTACGTGACAGACGCTTTGAGTAGAATTGCGAAGAGCGATAATCCGCTTATGAATCAATATACTCGAGGATTTGTAAGTTTATCTTAGCCTAAAAATGGAAGATATAAAGAATTTGATTTAGGGCCATCCGAGGCTCGTTGAAGCTTTATCATCGCTCTACTCGAAGCTAGTCGGTCGTGATATCGATGGAAACAAAGAAGTTATGGTAACATGTGGTGCTTACGAGGCTCTGATGTGTGCAATTCTTGGTAATGTTGAGGCTGAAGACGAAGTCATTATTATTGAACCGTTTTTCGATTGTTACGAACCAATGGTTAGAGCAGCCAATGGAGTTCCCAGATTTATTCCACTAAAACCTGTAAGCTTGTCTAAAACAAAAAAAAAAAAAAAAAAAAAAACAAATAAACCTTCTTTGCAGATTAAAACCGAAGGAGTGATTACTTCAGCCGATTGGGTCTTGGACGAAAAAGAATTAGAAAACCTGTTTAATGAAAAAACCAAAGCCATCATCATCAACACTCCACACAATCCAATTGGAAAGGTTTTCAATCAAGAGGAGCTAGAAATTATTGCAGATCTGTGCAAAAAGTGGAATGTGCTTTGCATTTCGGATGAAGTTTACGAATGGATGGTCTTTGATAAGGCTGAACACATCCGCATTTGTACGCTTCCCGATATGTGGGATCGAACAATAACTATTGGCTCCGCCGGAAAAACATTTTCAGTTACCGGTTGGAAGATTGGCTGGGCATACGGACCCTCTTATCTAATGCACAATCTCCAAATGGTTCATCAAAATTGTGTGTTCACATGTGCAACACCCCTGCAAGAAGCTGTCGCTGAAGGATTTGAACTAGAAATGACACGATTAGACTCGCCAGAATGTTACTTTAACTATTTGCCAAACGACTTGAAGAAAAAAAGAGATTTTATGGCTAAGTTCCTAGAAGAAGCTGGAATGAAAGTAACAATACCAGAAGGCGGGTACTTCATGTTGGCTGATTGGTCTAGTTTGGGTAGGATGTTTGTTAGTCTGTTTGTTACTTTTACTTATTGAATTCACATTTCCATTTTAACAGAAAACAAAGTTGATATGGAATCTGAAACAGATAAATACAAAGACTACCGATTCACCAAATGGATGACAAAGAACATGAGTGTACAAGGTATCCCGCCGTCTGCATTTTATAGCGAGGAACACAAACCGCTGGCGGAGAACTATGTTCGGTACTGTTTTATGAAAAAGGATGAAAATTTGGAAAAGGCTGCAGAGGTTTTTAGGAATTGGAAGTGAATACCCAACTTTGTTGTTGTTTTTTTTTATATATATATATATATATATATAATTAAGTGTTACTTTTATATGAATAAGTGTCTTGATTTTGTGCAGAAGACAGTTTTTGGTTTTTTAGGCAGATAGGTGCACAAAAGTGGATGATGACGCTTTAGGTTGCTTCTAGAGAAAGATTCTGCGGATGATTTTTGGTGCCGTATGTATTAACGGAGAGTAAAGAAGATACAACTTCGCAGATATATATGTTATCCGGCTGCAATGCAGCGCTTCAACTCCTTCTGGAGCATAGGGCAGCTTATCCTCCGTCACGATCGTCATTTGTACATGAAATTTGCCGCACCCCCAAATCCGATGTGCGGTTTACTACAGCCGGGGCCGTAGGAGGATTCACCAAAGTATGGTTACCCCTTGGGGAATCATTTCCATTCGTTGTCATCTTTCATGCAAAAATATATTTTCGTCCCGCCGCTTAGTGTTTTCCTGGATAAGGTTAATAACACGCTCAAGCCAGGAGTTCGACAGGCACCACCAGCCCTTTGGATGGTCGAACACATGCATAAAACAAGGCCGCCCACTGTGGGAAAACAGACGCCTTTTGTAGCCGCCCACTATGGGTACAGACGCTAGTTGCTGCTACCGTTGGCCAACTTTAAATAGGCTCATCCGCCACCAGACTAACATGCCGTTGACCGCAATCTACAGTTCTTCCGCCTTTAGGGAGATTTTCTTCAACCCAAGGACAAGTCCGTGCCCTAACCAGCAAAGCTGGGTTGGCTGCTTATTCCGGCAGCTGTTCGGTCCCCTTGTGCGTAAGCGTTACCCGCTCTCTACCGCGAGGAGGTGCACATAGGGATTTTCCTTTCATTGAGCCTAGGGCCACCGAAGTGGCGTTACCTAGAGCCCTCCAGTACTTTTAGAGAGCAACTTCGCAGATGGCTGAGTCTTATAGAGCGGATGGACATCAATTCTCTGGCTCCGAAAAGCTTCGATTCCAGCCCAGCGGGACGGCGCAGTAGAGAAAGACCAAGACTCAAGTGGCGCACATAACTGGAAGAGGACCTCAACCGACTTCACGTGTGAAACTGGGGGCAGCAAGCTAGGGACCGAGCTGGCTAGAGAAGCTTCTTGGTACCTAGGGTAAGGTATGTGCGGGTACAAGATTATGCTCCCGGAAATTGGTTTGTGTTGTCGAAAACTTGAGCGTTCAAAAAAATGTGAGCGAAAATTGTATGTATCATCATACCCTGCTTCCCAGGAGCAGCATTGTTGGGGAAATATCGCCCTCTTCGCAGAACTCTTAAAATCAGCGTTAAAGCTGAGCCGGTGATGCTCGATCAACAATGGTTTATCTCAGCAGGATACTTCTCCAATACAATCATCCTAAACTGGAAGCAACTTTGACTCTCATCGATTTTTCAAACAATTTTCACGGGAATTTGTAAAACAGAATCAAACAACTTCATTATAACAATTTTGTTTTGGCTGTCAAAAAGAAACTATTTTTTTCTGCATACAAAAACAATGAATGAACATAACCTAACTGGTGATATTCATCATCAGCCCCTTGTTACATAACCAAGTTCTTGAATGGAATCGAATTGTTTTTACCACAGATTTTATTGAAGAATGCAGTTTGTTGGTAACACTTATAAATGTATTAGTTACATAGTTTTATTGATAATTAATTACATATCGTAGACAGATTTCAGGGCCAATTGAGGCTTGTCGAAGCCCAATTCCTCGGGGGTGTTTACACCAAGTTCGGTCAATGTTGGCCTAATTTCGTTCAACAAATAGGGATAGATTTCAGCTTCCTTGTCTCCGCATTTCTCTTTGCAACCCTCTAGCCATCTGGTAGCCAAAGCAAAGTCGTTTACACGACGGCAGGCCTTAAGTCCAGCAATGATGATCTTTGGGTCAGGAACCAAATCCATACCGAGCAAGTCATTCATTCCCTTACGGATCTCCCAGCCATCGATATCAGCACGATTGAAGAAATCTTCGTAACGCTTGTCGAACTGTTCGTCAGTTTCTGAGGAATCGTGCGACATGCGAACGGCTCCGATGGCAGACATACGTGAGGCAGTCAAGCCCAATGATCCACGGAGGACTCCGGAAAACTTTGAAGCAGCTGATCGCAACATTCTGAAAGCTGTAAATTGTTTGATTAATTGATTTGTGGTAAGGTCAAGGAAAGGATTTCAATAATTGATTTCGTCGAATAAGGAAAAATAAGTTAAGTAATACCTTGATAAAAATTCTTTGCACAAATTTGCCTAGAAGACTTCAAAATATGGATGAGCTCTGAAAATGTGAAAAAAATTGACTTTTTTAGTGTGGGATGTGTTCAGCAACTTTGTGTCACAATTTATGTAGTGAAATGTTAGAAAGCGCTGCAAGCATTTGAAGGAATTTTTGATTTAAGGTCATGCTTAGAGTAAAGCGGTAAATACACGATTCAATCTTCGGACAGACCTTATATCCTTTATATGGAGCCAGCCATTGTACGTAGGACACACAATACAACAACATTTCCAACCAATTGTCTGTAGATTGTATGTTTGTCGTTTTCTCAAGAGACTGCGACAACCAGATTTGGTTGAAACACACAAAACAATCGTCGCATTCAACACCAATTCTGTCAAATAGTTGGTTCAAACATTGTATCGTGTATTTACCGCTTAATACTTCAATCAAAACAGGGAAGATTGTGGTTTTCAACGCGTCAAAAAGATGATTTTTTCATTTTTTTGAAGAAAACGGTTAAAATACTGCAGTACAAATATTTCTTTTTATTTCTTATCTTTATACTTTTAAATATAAACTTTTTCTTGGTTGGCTTCTTGTTCGCTTTCACATAATGTACTTTTTTTTCCGTTGCTCATTCAAAAAAAATCTCGAGAGCAAAAAAAAAGGTTTTCAGTTTCAGTGTATCGCGCAATAGATGTGCGACATCTAGTCGCGATCTAGCACACTATGTCATTATATTATTAATAATTTTATACTACAATACGTAAGTTGATTTCACAAAATCTTCTTTTTGTCGCTTTACAAAGTTCATCAGAAATTGTTTTCCGTATGCTATTGAGACTGTAGCCGTGTTTAACTATCACTAATAACCAATTCTCAATTCTTCATGAGACATAAAAAAGATTTCAAGACTAGTGGATGTGAGTATACATTTTTAGATCTGTTTAATGAAATAAATAAATTATTGTCCATAGTTTTTATACCTCGTACACACAAAAATACATCAAACATACTATTACCTTCTATCGCTTCTTTCTAATTGGCCATCTAGGCGTCGAGTTGGAACTAATTTCTGGGTTTCAAAAATTAACCCAGATAGAAAGCAGGATCCCAAGTTATACCTGTTTCTGTAAGGCACAATGTCTTTTTAGAATGCAACTGGATGTTGCACTGCAAGAGAGATAGGAAAGAATTTTTTTTCGGAGCAGTAGATCGAGAATTAGGCGACTATTTTCTGACTTAAAACTCACGGACGGCTCTAGCTTGCATTAGAAAACAAACAACAACAACAAAGTCGCCTAACAAACAAACATCTTATCTACTACACCACTGCCACCCCGTCTGGTTGTCTTTACATGGTGAAAATTAATCTACACCCCAAATAAGTTGATAATAAGACACGGCTAATGACAAACCAATTGCTTACTCTTCAGAGAGAGGAAGTTTGTGCTCACAGTCCATTTCAATGCTAGTGCTAGCTCTACCTCACAGCAACGTTGCCGTCCTGTACCTGCGAATATAAATATTTGCATGCCATAGTTTTTTTCCGCACAGTAACAAGTGTTCTCAAAGACAAATCCACTGGATCTAAAGGTGTACCCCCATTTATCTAAAAAGGTATTTTTCACACTCGAAAAAGTTTGACTTTTTTTTGATAAATTCTGAAGGATATCAAAAAATAATCCGTTTTTATTTCTCTTTTTACTTTTACTTTTAAAATGTACAAATCCAACCACGCTGGTATCACTAATTTTCACTCATAACAACATCCACACACAGGTCTCGCACCAATCGCCTAGAAGCCAGCCAAACCACGATTTCGACTCCATATAGCAACCATCACTCGATGGTTTTATTTCTTCCCTGTCGTGCCGATGAGTTTTTCACATTTGTAATTTTGCGGGTGTGATTTTTTCAATAATTCGCTTTTCAAATTCAATTGCGAAAAACTTCAGCATAAATAACCAAAAAACAAAACACCAACAATGTCGGCGGCACCAGTGTAAGTTTATAATTATAACAACCTTTTGTTCATTTAAATTAAAATCGAAAAGTAAAAGATTCTATAGTAGTGTAAATTTATACGCGTGCTTTCTCCCCCCGGCGACCATCTTTAAAAAGATTAAAGTAGTTGTTATCTCTTTTCCTCTCATGGTAATAAATGTAATAATTTATTGAAATCATCCATTTACTGCCGATCAATAATTATGATAAAAAAAAAATTTAAGTCTTCCGTTTCAATAGTTTGTCGCCCACAACATGTATTGTCATTTTCATGTTGACTGCATTAATTAAAAATTCCTATGGAAATCAAAAGACTACATCTGTTCGCCGCAAGACGATGACGAACATGTTGAGGTTATGTTTCTCTACCGAAGGGAGTTTCTGGAAGAATTTTCTTCTTGTAATGGCAGATACGGTGGGACGGATGCACAAGTCCCTTCAAGTACTATGTGTGATGCCTTTTCACAAGCATTTTGTATTGAATGTCTAGTTTATTTCCTAAGACGGTGGTAGGTTTTCATTTGAATTGCTATTCGCATTTTTTTTTTATTTAACTGAACTATGGTCTTGTGTCGGAAGTTCAGTTAGTGATGTATCTACTACACACTTTCTGCTAGTCATGCTGGTTTGTTCTTGCGTATCGTCTGTTCTTGGGATTAAGGGAAGTCGTTGAACTTGTTGCCAGGTGATTCCTATTCCTAGTAACAAGAACGTTTCTTCAATTTACTAAAAAATATGTAATTGTAGTACGACTTGGGTAATGGAAGATAATGAAAGAATATAAAGACTTGGAGCCAACACTCATGTGTGGTTTTTGAACAAAGGGATTAATTTTCCGTGCAATTGCAACCCATAACCAAAAAGTGGTGGATTCCAAAGAGCAGATTGCAAATCCTAATTTTGAACTGCATGTTTTTTTTTGCTTAGATTCTATATGTTGCTATAAACACCTTAGATGTTTTAGATAAGCAAGATTTACTAATGCCGTCAATTTTAATGAGTAATTTCATATAATTTATAGAATGATGTCTAGGACACTAGACACACTCAACATCAAAATTTCAGAATTGCAAGCTTGTGTAAAATTATGCGCAAATTAAATTAGTGTCATGCTGTGGACATTAATGGAATGGTGACTTCATTTAGGTCTGCGTTACCAGTTACCAAGTAAACACATACAACATGTGTGCTGACATTATGGCGCAAAATTTTAAACAATTAAAACCTACTTTAAATCAATTTTAAAATGGGCGTCGGCTCTAAAAACAAAATATAAAACGAAGATCTGCTCTATGTTAATTTTAAACGACATAAAGTATACTTTAACCTTAAACAACTTGCTAATACAAAATATATTGCAACAACAAAAACTATTGCTAGTTGTTTGTTGTTGTTTTTTTTTTTTGAGTTTTTGTTGAGTTAAATTCAATAAAAAGGTTTTGTGTCCTTTACTCCAAAAAGTGACACTGAATTTAATTCAACAAAAACTCCACAAAAAAACAACAATTGTTGTTGCAATATATTTTGTATTGACTTTGCTGGTCCACGAGCAGACCAGATTTAGGTGCATAACTTTTACCAAAGTTCCCTAAAAGAAACATAATTCACTATTGCTTTCTGCAATGTGTTTTATGAAGAGTCGATAATCATCGACCTATTTTGTGCGTCTTAGAAGAGCATGAACGGTCTAACTGATGAGCCCACCGTTCATGGTTGGGCGAAACGCACACTTTTTGGAGTAAAGAACACAAAACCTTTTTTCTTAAACAACTTGTCTAACCTTAAAACGAGCAAAACACTTGTTTATCTTTTCAAAGTATACTTTAACCAGACATTTTGTAATTTCGTACCAAAAAAAAAATAAGAATGTCTTATTCTGTCAATAGTAAGCCGTGTTGGGGTAGATTCTCAATCTGTGAAACTTTGAAATGGAATTTTTGTTGACGTTTTGAAGTTAAAGTCGATTCTAGATGTATGAAAAAAGAAATACAAGCGTCAAAAACTTTTCAAAATGGTGAATTACTTTTCACAACCAAAACATCCCATAAAGAGCTCCGCAGTTTTGAGATCAAGCAACGATGTATGGCGAAGCCAAATGATGTAGGACCGATTTATTCTACTGCAATTTCCATTCTTTTTTTCTTTATTTACTTGATTATATTATTTTTTACTTGCGATTTATAGGGACTATAAGGCAAGTTATGCATTCGTAAAAAAAAAAAAAAATTCTAACAATCAATAATGCCATTACGATGATAGAGAAGTCAAAAAAAGTGGGTCCGGAAATTCCGTCCGTCTGTCTGTCTGTCCGTATCGATATCTACAGCTCAAACGGTTGGGCCGATTTGATTCAAACTTGGTATATAGTATTTTTAGAGTGCTCTACCCGACAGTTTTTGGAATTGGCATTCTAGCTCCAAAACTAACGGTACCTGCCATATAACTTTTAATGAAAAACTTATTTTTCTCGAAAACGGCTCCTACGATTTTGATAACACTTTCAGAATGATGTTTTCTGTGCAAAATCTATCTTTTAATTTTAATGGATTTTACAGAAAAAGTTTTATAACGGTACCTCCCATATGACCGGTTTTTTTTTTTAAATCAGACTTTCTCGTTAATTAATTAACGGATTTTGATGAAATTTTCAAAATATGTAGAGCTTTATGATTTAAATAATATTGCTTTTTAAAATTTTCAAAAACATTTTTTTTTTAATTTTTAATAATTTTTTTTAAAAAATATTTTGTTTTTTGAATATTTTGAAAACGGTTTAATAGATTTTTTTTTTAATTTTTTCTCCTAGTATAAGCTTTAGATTTCTTTGAATTGACATACTCAAAAAAAATTTAAAATATGTTTTCGAAAAGTTTTTCAAAAAAAAACATTTTTTTTTTTAAAACTGGTCGAACGATTTTGAAATGAAAAATTCATAAAATATAAAGCAGCAAAAGACATAAGATGGCTTATAACATTTTTTCCAAAAAACGTTATGAATAGTGTTTTTTTGATTTCATAAAAATTTTTCCCCCAAATTTTATTTCAGGGGGCTAAGCCCTAGCCATTAGTCAAATAAAAGAAGGTAACAACCTACATACATACCTACGTATTTTAAAGCATTTCATCATCATAAAAGCACACAGAATAAATAAGGAAGGCTATGACACGCAAAAACAACTAACAAATAAAAAGAATTATTCGATTAGTACTGAATGCAAAAATTTCAATCGAGAAAACAAAAGTTTACACCTTCCTATAAATAAACAAATCCACTGTGTTAACTTTTAATATTGTCGCTTTACATACTCGCTTAACAGTAGTTGGAACGTGTATCTTATATATAGTACCTACCTTCCTTCCAACCTTATTATAGGTAAATAATATCCTTAATAAATTCCATTAATACCTACCCACATCATACGTTTATCGATCCATCAAACATTATTCAGCTATTTTAATTAATTTGATTTCAAAAAGTAAATTATTGTTATTTGGAGACCTAATACCTAGCATTATTGCCCTACTGGTGATTCCCACGAATCTTTATGCCAGTTGTTCAATTTTTTCCATACCAAAACGAAAATTAAAATGAAAAAAGTCCTTTATATCTTTCTATTAGCAAATTATATTATAAGCACTAAACAACAAGATAATACACTAAAAAACTGCAAAAGCTAACAGTCCTATATATTTATGTGTTTATCCCTTTATCGTGACGCATGTTCGTTCGAGCTTCAAACCACAACGATTCTAAAGAAGTTGCAACCCAAAAAAACATTAAAATTAAATCTTTGTCAAAAAGACGCCTGTACCTAAAAAGGATTAGCACACGGGAGCAAGTACGTGCGACCCAGTCGTGCCTTTTTTTTTTTATTCTTTTACGACATTTGGTAATGTTTAATTACTAAATATTGATTAATAACACTTCCAACGCATTATGATAAGTTTTTATCTTTTCACATTTTCACAGATCAGGAATTGACCTGGAATTTTTTTTTTTTTACATTACGTTACGTAACCACACACCACATTAGTGGTCAGGGTTGTTTATCTTGTTTAAAATTGAGAAAATGTTAAACAAGGGCTCGTATCTAAAGAACTTCTTTAACTAGAGTCGGTTCTATTGCTAAAATGAATAGGCGCAAGATTATAGACGCTTTAATACCAAACTAAAACAAATAAAATTTGGCACTAACATTAAAAGTGTAGTTTCTCAATTATAGACAACTCAAAAATTGTTTTTCTCTTAGTGTGAAACTAGATTTTTAATAACAGGAATCTCCTGCATTTTCTTTTTAGTGTGAAACTAAAAACTCTCAGAGAGAATGACGGCTCGCTCTCACAAAACGCCATTTTGAAAATAAAAATACACAAACCCTGCCTAAATGCAATAACAAAATTCCCTAAGGTTGTCAAACTTTCAAATTTGATTTTAACTAGTGCATTGGATGTTTTGTTTATAATTGAGTAAAACTTAGTGCAGAAGTAAACATTTTAAGTAGTGTGAAGTTAACGTATTAAAAATTTTGCGCCTTATATGTCCATCTGCTACCCGGTGTCTTCACGGCAAGATTTTTTAGAAAGTACGGTAGCATTCTATGGGACTGCTTTCTGGTTCAATAGTTTTTATTTTGTATTACATGTTAAATAACAGCTGCCGACCATATAATGATGGACAAAACATGATTTCCAAATCCAAACCAAGCTAGCGCTAAATTTCTGGTATACTTTGGGAACGTTTAAATTTTTTTCCGGATTTGCAGTTTTGATACTCAAAATCCGATTTTTTTTTTGGTGAACGAACAAAACCAACCCCATAATGTTACCTTTTAAAATTCCAAGCAAAAGAGAATCAGTCTACTGTTCATCCATAGTTGCCACTCGAATGGAAAGTCAGGGAACAAAAATTTGGTCAAGGAAAGTAAGGAAGTAAAGGAATTTCAAAAGCGGTCAGGGAAAATATTTTCAAAACTGATCTTTTTCATATTAAATTAACTCCTTTCTGGTGTATTTTTAACACAAAATGACTTAATATGCCAAATTCTTGCAAATAAAAATAAATAAATTTATTGGCGCGACAGCTCCTTAAGGAGCCAAGGCCTAGTGACTTATACTCTCAACCATTCCTGTGTGTGTGTTTGTTAATCTGCAAGAATGGAAGGGACCTACAGTTTACCGCCGAGTCCGAACGGCTACATGAGATGCACTTTTTCGAGACAAATTTTACTCTTGAGGGTTTTGTCAGTTCCTTGCAAGAGGCAGTACCCCAGAAAAAAGGTGGCTACGAGCTGGATTTGAACCCAGGTTCTTTCGCTTAGCAGTCCGACACACTAACCACTAAGCCACTTGCAAATAAAATTTCCTATAATTTTGGTCTGTAAAGATTTTTTGTACTTTTTTAAGTTTTCAGTTTCTTTTACTTTTATAGCGCGATAACGTCGTAACAGAAGAATTTTTAGATATGCTTTGTACAAAAACAAAACAAAATTATCGGATTACAATTCCTTAACATATTTTTTGTAAAATGAAATTGTCCCATGATCAGGATTAAAATATCTCCCAAAAAACACGTAATTTTTGTTTTTGCTCTAGGTTAGGTTGAGCGGGGTAGTTCTATAATCAAATCATCGGATCTCAAGGATCCATTACGGTCCCCAGGAATAGGAGGAATAGGTGAGCAATTTGGGGAGATGATTGATGAATTTCAAAATGTTTTTAAGTGCCTTTTTTGAAACGTCGTCGCGCCCAAATCGCCGAACAAATTTTCTCCGAGGGTTGTTTTCCTGGTCTTAGCTAGGCTGGGGCATTCACAAAGAAAGTGATATGAGCCCTCTTCTGCATTAACGTCTTGCATAAGTTTGATGTGCTAAGGCCCATTCTACTCATGTGGACCCCCATGTGACCCATCAGGAGGCCAACCAAAAGAAGTTACAGTTGAGGTCTACCTAGCTTTTGATTGTATTCTGTATTTTTCTTTGAGATGTTTGACAAAGACTTCTTGAGACCTAAAAGTTATCAAGTTTTGACCATCTCTCGTTTGCGCCTTTGAGGAAATATTCGTGATTTTTTTTTTCCTATTTTCCAATCAATGGTTCAAGTACCCAGGGAACGGTTTGGCTTTGTTCCATTGATAAACCGTTTTTGGCCAGTTCGTCAGCCTTTTCGTTTCCGTTAATGTTGCAGTTGTCCGGGAACACATCGGAGGGTAACCAGGGGTGGAATCGCGTAAGGTGATAGTTGACTGTCGTTTTTGATTATCACCTTTTGGTTGCTCTGTGTAAGGTGATCGCATTTTTTTTTATTTTATTGGCATCACTTACAATTCTGTCAAGAATAAAATGTCATTTTGGCTCTGATTTGTTCAATTTGTTTGTAAGTAGTCTCTCCAAGGTTCTGCATACTTTTAACGAAACATGGAAGCATATTATTTCTAATGTCGATTTAAATGCTAGATGGTAAATCTAGCAGCCGCAAAACATGAACAAAGGCTTCTTTAGTTAGACGAACATTTTTTCAAAAATCTAAAATAGATATGTATGTATGTAAAATATTTAATTAATAATTGTCAAACATTGTTTATAAAGGATTCATACATTGCGCTAGGAAGTTCCAGAATATTTGCTTTATTTCTAAGGTTGGTTCTGATCAGTTGGACTTTTTTATAATTATTTTCTGCATTTCTCACTCTGTTAGCGTTATTAAAAATTGCTAATGATGTAAACATTGCACTTCACTTTTATTTTAAATAATTTCTTTTAATTTCAATAAGAAACACTTTTATAATTTTAACTCTTATTTTTTCAAGAAGTTCAAACTAACAATACAAAATGTCAATTGAAAGTATGAAAGCGTCACCTAAATAGCTGTCACTTAAAATTATCGCCAAAAAGCGATAGTCGTTTTGATAATCACCTTACATGGAGCAAAAGTATCGCTTTTGATTGTCACCTATCAACTATCACCTTACGCGATTCCACCCCAGGTTTGTTTCACGGATTTGCCGCAGATTATTGCGACATTCGTCGATCAGTTTAGACTTGGAAACGATTGCCTGTGAAAATATCAATGTTTTTCTTCTCCAGGTTAAAAGACAAAAGTAGTAGTTTTGCTACTACGAACTACTGTTACTTCGAGCACTTGTGCCTGAAAAACACTACTGAGGTTTGGCAACTTTACAGATATATTTATTGGTGGATTTATCGAGAAGATACCAGACCCTACCCTGCTTGCGTTTTAGAACCGTCTGTATAGACCGAGATATGATTTTTATTTATGACCCGGTTTTCCCTCCAGCATTCTCTTGTAGGAAAGTTTGTTAAGCTAGCATTAGACGGTCCTTGTAATTGGTCACTGCAGTGACATTCTGACGTTACTATGACGTAGTTTTTTGTCCTAAAAGTGTCACGTTGTGTAATAGTCATTGTTTTGCATGTCCTTGCAGTGACCAAAACAGTGACACGTCACTTTTATGTCCCTGCAGTGAAAATTACAAACCCCGTGTAATAGCCTTGTCACTGTTGGTGGTACACAGTGACACGTAGCCTGTCCCTGCAGGGACTGTGTCCCAACAGTGACCTAACAGGAATTTCTGCCTGTATGGTCTCGGACGGCGAGATGATGAAAAAAAAACATTTTATTTCAAAGAAATTTGCAAAATTGAAACAAAATCAAAATCAAATTTCAATTTAAAAAAAAACATTTTAAGGTCGTTCCTAGAATTTTTATTCTCAAACAACGACAACCGTGTTACGTCAAAGTTTAAAGGCCTCGTCAAACAGAGCGCGTTTTTACGCCGCGTTTCAACGCCAGGTTGTGTACAGCAATACATATCCCATATCATAAGGAGCGCGTTTTCAACGCGGCGGAAATGCGCATCGTCTAAGCGCGGCGTTGAAATAAATTACAAATTATTTTGACGCTGCGTTAGAACACATTATTTTTTGATTTGTTTTGAGAATGAAAGGCTTTGTCAAACAGAGCGCGTTTCTTACGCTACGTTAAGAGTATTTAACTTGACGTTGAGATTATATTGACTCGGCGTTTTAACGCAACGTTGGGGAAATAGTTCATTTCCGATTTTTTCCCATATCTCGTTCTTCATATATATATATATATATATATATAATACAAATATCAAAACAATAATTTAAATGACTTAAGGCCTCGTCAAACAGAGCGCGTTTTGAAGCCGCGTTTCAACGCCGCGTTTTAATATACAGTAATATATATCCCATGTCACATAGATCGTGTTTTCAACCCCGCGTCAAGTTCCACACCGCTTCAAAACGCGGTGTTAAAACGCCGCGTTGTGATTGATTACAAATTGTTTTTTTTTTGACGCCGCGTTAGAAAGATTTTTTTTAAATTATTTTGTGCTTGGTGAATTAAGTTATTCCGAATTTGTTGCAGACATTTTTTACTTATTTTGTGTCATTTAATATTGTTTTAAATGGAAAAAAAATAACCTGATTGGCATTTGGTGAAAAAATGAAAATCAAGATTCAAATGTGGAACGTGCTGCGGATAGCAACTATGAATAGGGACTTGACAACTTTGAATTTAATTTGTGAACGCACCTTTCAATAATCATCGAACTGTCATTGTCAATTTATTCAATAAACTCAACATTTTCATCATAGTAAAGTACAGTAGCGAGCAACGGAGTCGATGACCGAAGCTTTGAGAGCGTTGAATTGTTGAACTTCATCGCAGAATCATCTTCAGTGACGAAGCTCATTTTTGGCTCAATGGGTTCGTCAATAAGCAAAATATAGGTTATTGGTCGGGTGAAAATCCACATTTGCTTCATAAATCACCACTTCATCCACAAAAATAACTGTTTGGTGCGGTTTGCATGCCGGCGGCGTTATTGGGCCATATTTTTTTCGTCGACGATAACAACGATCGTCACGTTACTGTGAATGGCGATAACGATGCGCCATGATTACCGAGTATTTTTCGACCGAATTGGAAGATATAGACTTGGACGACATGTGGTTTTAACAGGATGGTGCCACAAGCTACACAGCACACCTTAGAATCGATTTATTGAAGAGTAGGTTTGATGAGCGTATTATCTCAAGAAATGGATCAGTCGATTGGCCGCCTCTTAATGCCTCTAGACTACTTTCTTTGGGGCTACGTTAAGTCATTGGTTTATGCCAACAAGCCGACGCCGTTGAAAAAGCTCAGAGCCAACATTGAACTCGAAAATTGGGTCCAACGAATCGACCGCTGCAAACGTGCCCCCGGTGGGGCCATATGAACGAAGTCGAGTTCCATTCATAAATGTTTTGATTGTACTTCGTTGTTCTCTTGGAATCGGCTCTCTCTGCAACCGACCTTCTTTCAACCCTGAACTGACTTATTCCGTTAGATAAGTAAGTTTTTGTCAGTTGGTAAAGATTTGTTAAACCATGTTCAACTGACATTTTCGCTTGTCTGATTGTGAAAAGATTGTCGTTCACAATCTGTCAGATGCCGAATGTTATAAATACCGATATCTAACTTCTACATATAATGCACCCGGTGAAAGTCTGTCAATGCGTCTCTGCTAAGTCAATTGGTCCTAAAAGTAAGTTGACTTTTAGTTAACATTTGAATTGACAGTTTTCCCTTGCAATGTATATGCATAAATGCGGTATATGCATTGAACGTGCCCATTATAAATAAGATGTAAAACAATGTAAAATATTAAAAACCAGTACCTTGAATTCTATTAAGTTAGATGTAATTGTGTTATTTCTAGTGTATCTCATCCCTCAGTTTCTTGGGCCCAAAGAAATGATCTGCTCTACGTAACCATAGAAGTCGAATGCAAGGACATTGACTATAAGTAAGTTCGAATCCCGTGGAAGATTTTACAAAATTTGTTTAAAATGTGTTTTTTTTTTTAATTTAGAGTAACAGAAAATTCCATGAAATTCCACGGAAAAGATGCTCTGGACAGCAGTAAGGTTTACGAAATGCAGTTGAATTTCCTAAAAAGCGTCGATCCCGAGAAAGTAACAAGTAAAAATATCGGAAGATGTTTGGAATTTACCATCTACAAGGTGAAAACATCGAGAATTTAATTAAAGTTCCCGCAAGTTATAGAATACATTTTAAATTTACAGAAAGAAAGTGGTCCATACTGGTCTTCGCTGACAAACGACAAGACCAAACTCCACTTTCTGAAAGCCAATTTCAACAAGTGGAAAGATGAATCAGATGATGAAGAACAAGAAGCTGGTAAGTGTAAAATAATATATTTATGTAGGTTATAAAGATGTTTAATTAATTAAATTAAAATATCTTAGATATGCAAACAGAATGGCCGAACTTCATGAAACCAACAGACGACCTAAAAAACTTTGATGACTTCGAAGATGACGATGATTCGGATGACAACATCCCAAGTTTATCGCAAAACGACGAAGACGACGAAGCGGATGAGAAAGCAAAGGACAAAACCGACAAACCAGCGGAAGAGAAGAAATAATTAGGTCGACATCTATAAACTTAAACATTAAATTTTAAATAATAATAATGAGCGTTAATAATAATTAATTAATAAAAAAAATCTGCGCGCGTGGGATTTATATGATAAAAACGTATATTTTGCATGCAAAAAAAAAAACAAACGATCAAGTAAAAGTATGAATTCTATTCACTCCACCCAAATTAATATTTTTTTTATGTTTTCATAGCATTTTTTTGGTTGAGTTTACAATATTGTTTATTATTAAATGCATTTTTTTTTTAAAGAACAAAAGAAATTTAGTTACATAAAAGAAAACTACTCGCGTTAAACACAAAATAAATGAAAAACAATCCTAAACACAAATTAGGTTATTTTTTTAAACTAAAAAAACACCAAATCCGATCGATCAATATACATTTATAGCTAGCTAGTGAAAGGCTCACACCGTAACGTCTGTAAGCATGATATTGAAGTCAAATCAGAAAAATTATGTTTATAAAGCATTTCTCTTCAAAACAATAAAGGGGGAAACAGTTTTACATTTAAGAAAATATTAAACAAAATTATTGAGTTTTATTTAACAAAATCCATTAATTCTTACCGCTATTTCTAAATATACAGGGTGGGCCGAAAGAAGTCATCCATGCGATGTTGCTTGGCACTTTTTTCTAAATGGAAAACTACGATTCTGTTTTTTGATTATGTTTATTTGAACCTTTAGAATTGTATTGGTCAAGTCGACAAGATGGGTGCCGTCACAATTGATTGTCATACGGGCTCGTTTTATGGCATTTTTCATCACTTCGGGCGACAGATTCTCGCACTCGTATCGAATGTTGTCTTGAGGGCTTCCAGAGTCTCGGGAAGTTGGAAAAGTCTGAAACGAATAAATCGGGTGATCTTGCGGGCCAGTGCAAATCGCCAAAACGAGAGATGAGGCGACTCGGGAACGCCGCCTTCAGAATATCGGTTCATGTATAACGGAATTAGCCATTATCCAAACCTCTTTTCGGAATCTGTTGATTTGTGTCAAAATGTGAAAAGCAAAACAAAATGTCACTTTTATTGTGTACGTATATTTCAATTGTGTTTTAAAAAAAAGTTATCTGAAATGGATTCAATTGCGATTGCTATTATGAAGCCTTTAATCCACTCGACCACAATCCCTAGACAATGTATGGCTTCTCTTGGAACATATCCAAAAGCCTTCGGAATTGGGCTTTGTTCGTATTCACTTTTCACCTTTTGTTAAATATTTGTTTAAAGTTTAATATTTGTTCTTCTTTAGACTGAAAATACTTACATTTTTCTATTAAATGCGTGTTAACAAACTGTTTCACACGACATCGGAGCAAAATAATTGTTCGTAGAAAAATCAATAAAATTTCCTATTCGTTCGGGTTTAGTGATACCAATTTGCCCGAACTCCCAAATTCTTACGAAAATGTTCATTCCGACGGGAGCAGTGAAAACTTTTTTCGGGATTCGTAGTACGATTCTATTACGACGGAACCTGTGATAGGGCTGAATAAATAAACGGATTCGTAATACTTTATTCATTTCGGTTCTATAAACGGTGTTTCTTAATTCGATGGTAATAATTTTCCAAATGATTTATTTTTAATAAAAAATTCTTTTCTAAAGTATTATCTCCAATATTGACATCACTTACCTAGGATTTAAGAAAACTCTTACTTTGGCGTACCCTTACCCACGTTAACTCAAATAGCTCTTTTTAGAAAAAAATATAAGCCCTTATAACTGCACTTAAATAATTTTATATCTGGTTTGAGTCTTAGCATTTTTAGTTTCTAAGCCTGTTCCGTTTTTCGTGCCCATGCTAATTTTTACTTTCAAACCACTTCTCTGATAAAAAACATGTTTTTTCTAATGAACGTTACAATAATAAAAAAAAATTCTTACACTTGTATGCAGAAAAACCGTTATGTGATACTTGGAAAAATCTACAACAGATGAAGTTTAAAAAACCGGTTTTATTGCTTTAAGTTCCAAAAGCTATGAATACAAATTATATTTATTGGTTTTATTTTACTTTTGCACTTAAATAGTTATAAAAGGCGAAGTCTAAATTGAAGACAGACCCTTATTGTAGAATTGTTTTATTTAATTTTTATTTTAAATCATTTCCTAAATTATTGCCATCGAATTAGGAAACACCCTGTATAAGTATAAATAGCAAGTTTTACATTCGAATGGGATAACGATAATCAAGAGCATACAAAAACTGGTTTTATGTGTTATATTAATATCTCTAGCCTAAATATTTGGTTTAATATACTTAAATATCATATCACAATGCCATTTTTAAATTTCTATTTATCAAAGTGCACGGTGTTGGTGCATTTAAACTAGTGTTTCAGTCATTCAATACGTGCCAAAGAGGCCTGTTGCAAGTTTTTTTTTAAAGTATAAAGTACTTGGTAATTCAATTTTATTTGAAAATGTTCGATTACTTAGGCATAGTGTTCATTTATTGTTTTAAAATTTCAATTTCCTTATACTTGCTTAGAAATATTTTTGAATAAATAGTTCTTATAGATGTTCACCATAAAAATACCTTATTTGGAATTCAATTTTTTTATCAATACCTTTGTATATACACTGCATATAGTACTATCATGGAGCATCATTTTTTAGTTCTGAATCAAGTCGCAATGAGGCGTGCCGAAATTGCCAATTGGTCATTGTATATATACTGCATATAGTACTATTATGGGACGTCAAACAATCTTGTGAAATCAGCTCACGTGATGGCGCTAGTTGCGGCCACTAGATTTGTGAGAGAGAATTAAGAGAACGTAAGACGGGAAGGTAAAGAAGGAGACGAGAATATTATTAAGGGTTTTTTGTTTCGCTTTGCTGAGGTGAATTAATTTTTGTTAGGAATTTGTACACGATACAAACATTTTCATTGCATTAAAATCGTTGCTAGGATACGGATTTTTTTTGATGTAACGTTTTCGGCGTTGCTAGGTAGAAATCCTTAGCAACGGGTTTTTTAAGTAAACAATTAATTGTTGTTGGTAGGAATAGGCAGTTAGGAAGGTAAACAAAACTGACAAGCATTTGAATTTTTGTTTATTTTCCTTCTTTTGTAGCTTTTGTTTGCAATTGAATTCAATTCTTTAGATTTACAAATTTTGTTTACTATTTTACTACAAATTGCTTTGTTGCCGTTTGCGAAAAAAATACATATACATTCTTAAAATTTAAACACAATCTTACTTTTGGTATATATATTAATTTCCTTGAAGAAACAGATTTTGGTTTTGGTTTGTAAATTATGAATTTCGCTTCCCAATCCGATAGGCGTTAGGTGCAAATTGTGTATAGAAATTCGTTAGAAAACTAATTGAAAATTCATAGGTACAAGGACTTGGATTATAATGATAATGGGTAGAAAAGTGAAAAGATGTGAATTTCGTTATTTTGTAGAGCTAATAAAATAGACAAATTATAGATTCCTATAATAATGAAACCTATCAAACATGACATAATTATTATAGCAAGGACTAAAAAAGCTACTGACAAAATATGTCTGTACGTTTATAAACATATAATGTATGTGGGCCTAATGCTTTTTTGGCCTATTATTCATATAGTTTAATTCTTATAATTAATCCCAATTTTAATTTGCGATTACGTATAGATACTACGAGTGTAAGGCAAATATGCATTCGTGCCACATACATGTCTTTAATGTGCCTAATCACATTAGGAAGGCTATATCTTTCACAAGAAATATAATAATTAATTTAAAAAAAATATTATTCTTGAACTTGGTACTTATGCTTAATTCGGGCAAAGTTTTAAAATATTTTTTGTTGTTGTAAAAGAGAGCCTAAAACATGAAAAAATTGTTTACAGTACCTCCATAGAATCCAATTTTCATTCTCAATAAGTACATCATAATATAACAAATAATTAATATTCCTAGGCAAAACCTTCTCCTTTGGTGGATAAAGGATTTGATGTGACGTTGGGTAGGTACCTATGTATAAGCAGTTTCTTAAATTAGGTGGATTTAGGTGCACAATAACTGACGCTGCATACTTCTAGGTGTGGTGAAAAGCAATTTTATGGGAAATAGAAGCAACAATTTATTCGTCTACCTAATTGTATCAAATAAAAAGTTTTGCACAAATCCAATAAGCCGTTTGTGAGAAAGTTGAAAATTAAGAAAAAACCATCATACATGAAAAGTACGGTTAACAGACCCTTCCGATATTTGTTTGTAAATAAAATAATACCCACAAAATATTCTGAACATTTTCATCAAATTTCTTAAAGCCATTTTCTAGACAAATTTGGTCTTCGGCTAATTGACAATCAGGACTTTAATATTCTTTCATTCAAAAAAAAAAAGCATTTATTTACCACACTTCTTTGAAATTGTGGCAAATTTCCCCTTTATTGATTTTTGAAATTGGTCATACTTGCTACATACATATATACTTACTTTCCTGTATTCTTGTCTATTACCTTTGTATATACACTGCATATAGTACTATCATGGAGCATCGTTTTTTAGTTCTGAATCAGGTCGCAATAAGGCGTGCTAAAATGTCCAATTGGTGTGAATATAGAATAAGTACAGACAACAAAAGTTTATTAAATACTGGTAAAATATCGGTGAAGGTTCTAGTCTCCACTATTTAGAGTTAGTTCTGAATCAACCTGGAAGATGGCCAGACGAAAAATGACCACCATGAGAGTACTATAGAAAATGTATATACAATGTCAATACTCAATTTACGACTAGAGGGACAAGACTTATATTTAAACTTGGTATGTCATTTTTTTTTGTTTTATAAAAATATTCCTTAGGCTTCTGGATTGAATAAATTTAAGATTATAGAAGGAATTCAATGACATTAATTGTACTAACATTGAATTAACAAATCTCATTTTAAAAATCGCAGCTATACACCATATTTCCATCATAAATATATGTTCTTTCCATCTGCTGCAAAATGCATTGTCTAAAAATAAACATAACTAGGAATAACGGATATTTTTAAAGCACGTATACACGTATTCACCCGTGTACCCTGTTTCAACAATGTACGGATTCAAATCCGGATCTTTTAAGTACACGTGTATCCGTGTTGGTTCTTAACAATCCGTGTGATAGCGAGCTCTAATTATATACCCTTGATCCCAGTATTCAGAGATTATTTCTTAAGTCGTACCAAGCGATTTTGGAATGCTTTGCCGAACTCGGTTAGCTTTGTGGGTACAGGTAAATGATCATCTTCAATTTGGTACATAATTTACCGAGGATTTAAGAAAGCACTTGCTCTTATGTCACATCGTAGAATCCATATTTTAAGGGGTTTTTATTAATTTTTTGCAAGTTTTTATATTTTTCGAAAAAAGCATTGTGTCCGAGAAGTTCAAAGAAAAAAAACCATTCCATGGCCAAAGGGCTAAACACATCATCTTAACACTTAAACGCCTAAAAATTGACACGACAAATAATGTGACAATTGTCATTGAGGTGTTACGCCATTTTTAATAGGGGTGATCATGGACGTATTATGGACTGCTAGTCTAATGTCAGCTTCATACAACAATTGTCAAAAAAATGTCGCCAAAATTGAGAATGCGATGCTAGCTCTCCTGAACCCACTTCAGGAAAAAAAAAATAACTACTTTAAATGTTGACATAGAAGCTTGCGACATCTGTTTTAAAAAATTCAAAAAGTCGCATTTACCGGTAAAACATAACTGACACTTGAATTCAATCCATATAAGTGTGCGACATCTTTGGTATTTTGCCTCTTGTTTTTTAGATCGTGGGCAACTTCCTTTTTTATTGGTTTGCGCCTAAGACAAGCTAAAAGCACTAGAAGAAAAAAGAGATTTTTTATTAATCAATTGTGGGATATTCTCAAAAACACGGGAGAAAAAAGGAAATTTTAACATGCCAACGTGGAAAAACCTGCTGCCAAAGTCTGGGAATACTGGATAAAATTTCAAAATTGAGGTTTAATTTTTTTCCCGCTAGTGTGCTCAGGAGGGCTAGTGTCGCCCAAAATAACTGGGACTAAAATGGAACCAACTTGAGGTAGGCAACTACGTCCATTACTAATATATACCACACTTGTTAATCAGCGTTACCGCTGTGACGCTTTTTCCATCACTTTTAAGACAATACTTCATCGTAATTTTTGTGGTAATATTATGTTTTTCGTTCACTTACATTAATACAATACTTAAAAAAAATATATATAACAATTTTTTGCAACTTTTTAATAATATCCAGTGGTAACGCTGCATTTTGGCATTAATACATCATTAATACATAAATGTCAAAAAATATGCACATCTGTTTGAGGTGCGGTTCTGCGTGAGAAAAACTGCACTCTGTTTTCGTCTTTAATCTTCGTTTTTTTAGAAAATGGCGCACATTATTTTCCTTTTTATACAATTTGGTTTATGTTAGTTATTTGCATCTGTATTACTTTTCCGATCCAGAATGTAAAACGTGTAATAGATCGACTATCGCAAAACAACATTCGAATTTCGAATGTACTAATGATTTTTTTCAAAAAGTTATAGCAACTTTGTATGTAGAAGAGAAAAATGTTTGAACAATGAGTTTTTTTTTTTTCATTTGCTTACACCTTAACTTTTTCATATTTTTGAACACACCCTACACTGGAAGCTTAAAATTTTCTTAGCTCACCTTCCAGCTGTCAAAAGAAACGAAGAAGAAAATCAAAGCAAAATCCAGAAGAACCAAATTTGTATTTTTCATTTCTCTCTTGCGCTTGTTGGAGAAATGGACGTGCCTGTTCTAACATCGCGGAAAAAAAATTGTAAAAAATCCATTTTTCAAATTAAACGATCAATTTCCAGTCTACGCTTTTCCACAACCCAAAAGGCAACCTGAAAGTTATTAAAAAATATTTATTTTGTCTTTAAAAAAACCTTATCGTGTGATTTGTTATTCTTTTATTTAATTTATTATTATTATTTGTTCGTTCTCTTGTGTTTTTAATAAAAAAAGAAAAAGAAAAGAAACAATTTGTTAGTGCGACAAACGATTGGGCAACAAAATTTGGAAAAACGAAAAAAAGACTTCCATCAACCAACGGTAAGTGTTTAGTGTGTTAAATAAATTACAAAGAAAATTTATACACTATTTAATCAATTACCGTTAGTAGTTTCTATCTATTTGTTCTAAAAAAATACAAATGCGCTTTTGATTTGGAAAACAGGGCGGCTGCTTTGGCTAAAATTCCTTCGTTTATTCGCAGATCGTAGCGTAGAATTCTTGCTAAATTATTCCGCCTTGTTGCGGAGAAAGGTAACACAATTGGGGATTGAGGAGTCTACTAGCCCAAAATAGCCTCCTCCTCTGGCTATTAGAACTCGGGTACGTCTATCTTAAGAAATTGCATTTTCCCCAATCGCAATCCCAAGTAGGTGCCATGCCTGTAAAATATTTTTTGTTCGTTTTCCTGCTGGGAGATTTATTTAAATTTGCTGTCACCAAATTAGAACTTTTGCGGCCGGTTAGACTACAGGATTCCTGTGAAAAAAGAGCAAACAAATCTGAATACCACTGCATCATCGTGAAAATAAAACAGCTGCATCTTCAGGAAATATCTCATAGTAGACGAGTCGCTGTGCTGAATTTAAAGAAATGCACCTTCAATGGATTTTGTCCAAAATCGATGAGAGTGAGAAATGAGAATTCTGTTATTTTTTTTGTTCTTTTTCATTTTCTTTCTTTTTTTTTTTGTGATAGTGTTTGTTGTTTTTTTTTTTTTTTTCAAATAGTTTTGCGCTCTTCGCTTGCTTTTATTTTGACAGTTAGGAAACAGTTGTATGCAATAAAAATGCACACTTTTATTTATTTAAGTAGAAAGTTAAAACAAAATGTTTAATTAAGTTTCCAAGCCAAGTCAAAAGTTTCATGTTGCCCGGTGTAGTTAAACCTGGGGATCTGTTGAATCTTGAATGGAAACAATAAAAACGGGTTTGAATTCAATCCATAGTCGTTGTTCCCTTAGAGCTCCGAGTAATGTACCCACGAAGCTCTCAAAAACGATTTGTCTTCACACAAATCAACTTGTGTTTTGCTTGGGTCATAAGTCAGAGCGTACTTGAATCGTGCATTATGCCCTCAGAACAATTTCCGAGCTAAATGCTAAGTAATATAGGTAAGTGCAGTTATTTAATTAATTAGGTCCCCAGACCTATTAAGTCCGGGGGAATCGCTAACGGGGCAGACCGTTTCAACTTCAACTCGTCTTTCTTGCCGTGTGAGCGGATTTCCACTGCATTGTCTGATTTGCAATACAGTCTTTTCCCTTTGAAGCGTATGTCCAATTCACTGTCACTTTTGTCGTCGTATAATACAGTCGATGGGTTCCGGACCCGTTCGCCTATCGAGATCGTTAGATATTTAATTGGACCAGACAATCCTAAAGATGTTACGTAGACATCTATTAACGAACGTTTGCAGCTTCCTCGTGAAATCTAATGTAACTTTCCAAGTGCTGCATCCGTATAGCAGGACGGATTCAAAATTGGAGCAAAACAGTCGTAGTTTGGTCCTTAAGCTGAGAGTTATTCCTCCATAACATATTTTTAACATATCCGAACCAGCCTTTGCTTTCCCGATACGGCTGTCGATGTTTTGTTCGGTTCGGCCTTCGGTAGAGACCCAAGGTACTGAAAGCGCTGTTCTTGTTGAGAAATATTTATTAGAGAGGATGACTATGTCCCGTCTCCCGAGGCTATCATTTTTGTTTGACAGTTATTTTCAACCCCACGATTTCAATATCTCTCTTTAAGCATAGGTCGTCCAAATAATCAAGATGTTTCAGGAAGGATGTAAAATTCTATCGAACCCCTCCGTTTCCTGTAAAGGCTGCGCCCAGAACATTGCCTGTAACCAACAAAAAACAGTATTGGCGAAAATATGTAGCTCCTTCTCACTCCACTTCGGACTCATCAGGCAACCTATCTTCGTGTAGAACGGAACATTTTAATACTTCATATATTGCTTTAGTAAAAGCAATTAATTTATCCAGGTGCCCCTCCCCGATGAACAGCAGGTGTAGCGGTGATGGTTATTCAACGCACTGCTCAATTATGATCCTTATGGTGTTGATATGATCAATGCATGAGGATCCAGAGCGGAAACCGTCTTGTTTGGCATGGAGTGTGGCATCTAGATATTCTTTTATGGTCTTCAGTGTTTTAATTGCAATACAATCTCATTACTACTGGGGGTGCATTCGGGCAGCTCATTAGGTATCGTTTGCACTCTTCTTTCTGTACTGCTAATTGTTCTCATTCCGTGAGTAAACTGGTCCCTGAATTGTTGCATTGTTGCTGGATCCTTTAGTCTATCGACGCGCCAGATCTTGTAGAAAATGCAGAGATTACGATTATTTATAAACATTACACCTTTATTGGCTTAAAGCTGGCTGGGATGATAAACATAATGCCTTTATCCAGCTTTGTCATCTCCTCTAAACTGGTACGCCAACTTTTCAAGAAGGCTAAGACAAGATGACGATATATAATAATAATAAAGCTCGGCAAACATACCTTACCTTACCTTAGGTGGACCTTACAGTCCGGGTGGACCTGGGCCTAAACTAACAAGCTTCTCCAGCCAGCTCGGTCCCTAGCTGCCTCCAGTTTCGCACGTGGAGTCGGTAGAGGTCCTCTTCCACTTGTGTGCGCCACCTGAGTCACGGTCTTTCTCTACTGTCCCTCTGGGGTGGATTTGAAGATTTTCCGGGCCGGAGCATTGATGTCCATCCGTAGGTCTGTGTCGCTGTACAGCCGGTAAAGTTCTTCATTGTATCTTCTTCTCCACTCTCCGGTAATGCATACGGGACCAGAAATCATCCGAAATTTTTTTCTCTCGAAACAGCCTAAAGCGTCCTCATTAGCTTTTAACAGCGTCCATGCGACTGCACCATAGAGCAGAACTGGGATGATGAGGGTCTTATAAAGGGACAATTTAGTTGTCCGAGAGAGGGCTTTGCTACTCAATTGCTTTCTAAGCCCGAAGGCTTGATTGGCAAGAGTTATTCTTCGCTTGATTTCAGCGCTGGTGTTGTTGTCTGAGTTAATAGCGGAGTCCAGGTAGACAAAGTCCTTAACTACCTCCAAGTTATAGCTGTCTATGGTGATGTTTTGTCCAAGACGTCGATGTTGGGTGTCTCTTCTTGATGACAGCATATATTTGGTTTGCCCTCATTGACTGCTAAGCCCATCTTTGCCGCTTCCGTCTCAATACTCACAAAAGCGCTACTGACATCACGCTGCGTTCTTCCGATTATGTCAATATCGTCGGCGTATGCGAGTAATTGGACGAACTTTTGAAAGATCGTTCTGCATTATTCTTTCAAGTATGATGTTGAAACAGCGCATCGCCTTGTCTAAATCCTTTTTTGACTTCAAAAGTGTCGGTGAGGTCTTTACCGACCTTGACGGAACAGCGTGCGTTTTTTATCGTCAGTTTACACAGGCGGACGAGTTTGACAGGGATGTTAGAACTGCACATTGCTCTATATAACTCGTCTCTATAAATGCTGTCGTACGCGGCTTTGAAATCGATGAAAAGGTGGTGGGTATCGATTTGAAGTTCTTGAGTTTTTTCCAAGATCTGCCGTAATGTGATTATTTGATCGATAGTGGACTTTCCTGGCCTAAAACTGCACTGATATGGACCTATCAGGTTGTTGACGAATAGCTTTAGGCGTTCACACAATACAGCAGAAAAGATCTTGTAGGCGATATTGAGGAGACTGATACCCCTGTAGTTGGTGCAGTTCAGAGGGTCTCCTTTCTTAAGGATCGGGAAAATTATGCTGAGATTCCATTCATCGGGTATGCTTTCTTTTAACTCTATCTTGCTTATGAGTTGTTGCATACTTATGGCCAAGTCATCGCCTGCAGTTTTGAAGAGCTCGGCTCCTGCGGCTTTGTTGCTATTAAGCTTAGATATAGTTAGCTTTATTTCATCCAGATGTGGTTGGCGGAATTGTTGGTCTACTTCGCCCAGATAAAGTGGACCATTCTGTCTGACAGCGGAATTCGTTTCGTCATCGCTGTTATAAAGTCTGCAGAAATGGTTTTTCCATATTCTCAGCATCGACTGCGATTCTAGTGCGATGTTCGCTTAATCGTCTTTGCAAGCCCTGTACATTTGACAGTTTCTTTTACCATTTGTTAAAACATTCGAACTTCATTCCTGCAATAACAGCTCTACATTTCCTCGTACGCACGCTTCTAATGTTCGTTTTTTTTTCTTTCTGAGACGGCGGTTTTCCTCTTTCCTCTTCTGCTCGTAGAGCGCACGGGTTGTTCTGGTCCTTATTTGCAGCGCCGCCTTGTATGTTTCTTGTTTAGCTGCGTCTGCTTGCCGACACTCATCATCAAACCAGGGGTTTTGTTGTGGTGGCCGTGTAAAACCCAGCACTTCTGTGATGGCATTTTGGCAATGTTGCCACTGGTTCTCAATACTTGATGCTGGCGGTAAAGGACTCCTTTGGAGGTTATTTGAGACTCGATCGGAAAAGGATCTGTAGATCTCTTGCAATTGCAGCCGTCCGACGTTATATTTCCTCACAGTATTACCTCTTCTTGGCGTTGGTCGGGATATATTCAGTCGTACCTTGGCTAGTAGAGTAGTGTTTTGCATCGATCGCAATGTGGTCAATCTGGTTGACAGTGGATTGATCAGGGGATCTCCAGTTGAGGTGTGGGAACTTGGTACTAGCTATTACAATATTTCGCCCCGCAGCAAAGTCAACTAGCCTAAATCCCTTATCGGAGGTGGTGTCGTGCAAGCTGTGTTTTCCGATTGTATCACCAAAGACATCTTCTCTCCCTAGCTTGGCGTTAAAGTCGCCCATATGTTATCCGGCTGCAATGCAGCGCTTCAACTCCTTCTGGAGCATAGGGCAGCAAAGGATTTCTTGATCCTGTTGCTGATTCGTTATTTGTGACGTCACGATCGTCATTTGTACATGAAATTTGCCGCACCCCCAAATCCGATGTGCGGTTTACTACAGCCGGGGCCGTAGGAGGATTCACCAAAGTATGGTTACCCCTTTGGGAATCATTTCCATTCGTTGTCATCTTTCATGCAAAAATATATTTTCGTCCCGCCGCTTAGTGTTTTCCTGGATAAGGTTAATAACACGCTCAAGCCAGGAGTTCGACAGGCACCACCAGCCCTTTGGATGGTCGAACACATGCATAAAACAAGGCCGCCCACTGTGGGAAAACAGACGCCTTTTGTAGCCGCCCACTATGGGTACAGACGCTACTTGCTGCTACCGTTGGCCAACTTTAAATAGGCTCATCCGCCACCAGACTAACATGCCGTTGACCGCAATTTACAGTTCTTCCGCCTTTAGGGAGATTTTCTTCAACCCAAGGACAAGTCCGTGCCCTAACCAGCAAAGCTGGGTTGGCTGCTTATTCCGGCAGCTGTTCGGTCCCCTTGTGCGTAAGCGTTACCCGCTCTCTACCGCGAGGAGGTGCACATAGGGATTTTCCTTTCATTGAGCCTAGGGCCACCGAAGTGGCGTTACCTAGAGCCCTCCAGTACTTTTAGAGAGCAAAAGTCGCCTAGGACAATTTTAATGTCATAGCTAGGGCAATGCTCATATGTTTTGTCCAGGAGCTAAAAAAACATTTATTTGGTGTCATTCAGCCCTATCACAGGTTCCGTCGTAATAGAATCGTACTACGAATCCCGAAAAAAGGTATCACTGCTCCCGTCGGAATGACAATTTTCGTAAGAATTTCGGAGTTCGGGAAAATTGGTATCACTTAACTCGAACGAATAGGAAATTTTATTGATTTTACCACGAACAATTATTATGCTCGGATGTCGTGTGAAACAGTTTGTTAACACGCATCTAATAGAAAAATGTAAGTATTTTCAGTCTAAAGAAGAACAAATATTAAACTTTAAACAAATATTTAACAAAAGGTGAAAAGTGAATACGAACAAAGCCCAATTCCAAAGGCTTTTGGATATGTTCCAAGAGAAGCCATACATTGTCTAGGGATTGTGGTCGAGTGGATTAAAGGCTTCATAATAGCAATCGCAATTGAATCCATTTCAGATAACTTTTTTCAAAACACAATTGAAATATACGTACACAATAAAAGTGACATTTTGTTTTGCTTTTCACATTTTGACACAAATCAACTGATTCCGAAAGTCCGAAAAGAGGTTTGGATAATGGCTGATTCCGTTCGGGGTTTGTGATTTGATTTTTTTCGTATTCAGGGCGTAGCGTTTCGTTCGTAAATTTTCCACGAGGGAATCTGTGATAGGGCTGATAATCTTTTTCCTCTGTGGGGGAATGCGCACATATAAGAATAATATTGGCAAATTTAGCCTTGATGCGGATTGTTATGAGGCACTCATTCACACATTTGTAGCTCAAAACCTCTTGCCGGAGCCTGCCTCCAACGACGAATCCACATTGTATAGCAGTTGCAATAGTAGATATCGCAATTTTTCATCTTTCTTTTGCCCGGCCCGTTCCATCACATTTCTTGGATGGCGGTTATGTCTGTCTGCCTTACAGTAGTCAAACACCTCCGGTAGTTTTTCGGCTGCACGTGGTCCGTTAAGGGACCTAGCATTCCACGTACATATCCGAAATTCGTTGTCCTTATTTTGTTTGCAGGGTTCGTCATTAGTGAATCCGTTTTTTTCTTTTCGAAAAATAATTTAATTTTTTTTCTAGTACGTCGTTATAAGGAAATCAGTAGTTTTCATCTGGGATAATTATTAAAAAAAACTCAATCAACCCGTTTTCAAAATATGTATTTCGAAAACCAATTTTTTTTTTAGAAAATTTTAGAAAATCAAAAAAAAAAAGTTTTTGAGAATTTCGACTTCTCTATCATCGTTATGTTATGTTTGATTGTTAGATTTTTTTTTATATACTCACTCTATAATTCACTTTTAATTCAAACCCCAAAAATTGTTCTACTTTCTAGCTGGTTGACATTTCTTTCCCAAACAGTTCGAAGAGTATCAAACCTAAGGACAACTCATGGTTTGACTCGAGCTGTAGAGAGGCTATCAGGTTAAGAAATGTAAGTTTCCGTTGTTACAAGGCCAACATCACTGAGGAAAACCGGAAAAAGTTTCAGCAAGCTAGAAAGGCCTGCAATGTTCATATTCGAAAAACCAAATTTTTACATGAGCAAAAAATTCGGCAAAAAATACTGCAATGTCCCAAAAGCAGTAAAAATGTTTGGTCATTTGTAAAAAAAGTAAAGAATTCTTCGTCATCGTCAGTTCCTACGCTCGTCTTCAATGATACTCCTGCTGTCAGTTCTTAAGAAAAAGCAGATCTGCTTGCTGCCCAATTCGCGTCAAACTCAACACTGGCCGCAGGTGTCAAAACTCCTCCTGTACTCGAGCGTAAATGATTTTATGGGACCAATCTTCTTTCGCACTCGTTCAGTCGCAAGAGTATTGAAAGATCTCAACATAAATAAATCCGCTGGCCCGGATTGTATCCCCGCTATTGTTCTGTAGAGGTGTTCTTCAACGCTGGCAAAACCTTTGCGTAAGCTTTTCCATCGGTCCTATTCCTTTGGACTCTTTCCGAGTGCATGGAAAACAGCATTTGTCCAGCCTATCCCCAAAAAAAGGCGAATCTTCTGCACCCTCAAACTACCGACCAATTGCACTAACGTCCCTTCTTTCTAAGGTCATGGAAACGCTGATTAATTTTCAGCTTAAGAAATATCTCGAAGAACGAAAGCTTCTTAATGACCGGCAATACGGCTTTCGTAGCAACAGGTCCACTGGTGATTTGATGGTATATCTCAATGAAAAGTGGAATCAATCTCTCCATCGTTTTGGGGAAAGCAAAATTATTGCACTTGATATTTCTAAGGCATTTGATAGAGTTTGGCATCAAGCCCTTTTATCGAAAATGCGTGCATTTGGACTCGATGAATCTCTTTTTCGTTGGATTAGTAATTACCTTTCGAACCGCTCAATTCAAGTTGTATTGGACGGTATCAAATCTGATATTCACAAAATAAATGCTGGTGTGCCCCAGGGCTCTGTTTTGTCTCCGACTCTTTTCCTTATATTTATCAATGACTTATTATCTGAAACAACTAATCCAATCAATTGTTTTGCTGACGACAGTACTCTCAGCTTTTCATATTCGTTTCCAGATTCACATCCATGTTCTTCGGATGTTGAACTGCAACGGCAGCGTATGATAAGTTCATTAAATTCTGATCTTGACAGCATTGTACAATGGGGAATAAGAAATCGCGTAGAATTTAATGCTTCTAAAACTCAATGTTGTCTTTTGTCGTTAAAGCAAGACATACCTCCAATGTCACTATCCATGAGCGGCACTTGCATTGAAGAAACAGAGTGCATTACAGACCACCTTCTGTGGAATGACCACATATTTGGCATCGCAAAGAATGCTGCGAGGTGTTTAGGTTTCCTGCGAAGATGCAAGAAGTTCTTCACCCCGTCTGATCTGGCTACAGTATATAAAGCATATATTCGACCGAAACTCGAGTATAATTCCCATATTTGGCCAGGTGCTCCTATAACCCACTTGAGTTTTCTAGATAGAATTCAAAAAAGAGCTTTGAAAATGATAGGCGATCGTAACAGAAACATTTACATCTCTTGAGCACCGCCGTAATGTTTCGTGACTTTCGTTATTTTATCGTTATTTTTACGAACAATGCTCTAGCGAAATAGCCAGCTGCATTCCTCCCCTGAACTGATTCAACCGTAATACTCGAACTGCTAGGAATGCCCATCAGTTTACCCTTGAGCCTAACTTCGGACGTACTGTTAAGTATAGAGATTCTTTCTTTAGTCGTACCACACGAATGTGGAATGCTTTGCCAGGCTCTGTGTTTCCCTCCCATTTTGACATGCAGAACTTTAAAACTAATGTGCATCGGTATCTCCTCTTTTATCCCTCCTCATTTCCCTAATGCTCGTGCGGTGTTTAAACATTTTAAGGGTACACACAAACCCCTTTCGCGCGTGTAAATTATAAAAAAAAAAAAAACGCATTCCAGACTTAATCCCAACTTTTATATTCACTCATTTCACTAACTTAATCATCGACACTTTTGGTTGGTTGTTGTTTTCCGTATAAAATTTTACTGCGCTGGTTATGCACTTACAAATAAAACACGCCTAGTAAGCACACAACATACATTGGTTTTTTTTTATAATGCTTGCATATCGAAATGGTAAGGGAAAATCTCTCCGAGTAAACTGTTCCGAATTCGTGTTGTTCGGCTAAAAAAAGAAAGGTACGTCCGTAATTGGGCTCAAGGGTGAACTGATGAGCATTCCTTCCGAGACGAGTATTACAGTCGAATCTTTTAAGGGAAAGAATGAAGCTGGCTACTTCGAGTGCACATTTTTTTTATGAAAATCGCGTCGGTGATCGAGAGGAGCAATTGTTTCAGAGACAATTTTATTTCTTATCAATTTGAACGCTATTTTTTGTATTCTATAGATCAGGTGCATCGATGTTTGCGAAGCACCTGCCCAGAAGTTGGAGTTATACTTGAAGACGCTTTAGGATTCACGAGATACCGTGTAATTGGGAAAATTCATGCGCCAGTTGAGACGTACGGGGCTCCGTCATTGTTCATTATATCCTCGAATCGATCGTCTGTGATGGCTCGAATGTTGAGGTAGCGATGGCTGGGCTCTAGTTGTTGCTGGAGTAGTTGCTGGATTTCCAAGTTGGGGTGGTCCTCCAAGTTCCTCAAAATATTTTTGGAGAGCTGTGTCATGAACTGATTTATTGGGATCACTTTGCTGTCTTCATATAGCTTCTTGTTTGGGACCTATTTCCTTGTAATGGGGTTTCGGTGTAGGCCGTTCAAAAACTTCGATCTTCTTCATATATGTTAGTGATATGGTGAACCAAATAGGACAAGCGTACGTCAGAACTGGACGGATCAGCTGCTTATAGATGAGGAGCTTGGTATTAGTGTTTAGTCCGTTTCTTCTTCTAAGAAGCGGGTGGACCAGATGCAGGGAGAAGTTGGCTCTCTTAAGCATAAATGAAGCGTGCTTATGGAATTGGTTAGTGAAATTCACTCCAAGGTATTTTGCTGTTGTCTTGTGTTGTCTGGTAGCTTGATACTGATATTATCACAGCGTGATGCGAAACGTCTTCGACCTCTTGTTGCTGTTGTGGGGTTCTGAAGCAGATAAGCTCGCTTTTATCGCTATTTATCTTTAGTCCCCATTTAAGGTAGTAGTCCCACAAGTTTCTTATGTGACCTTCAACTCTCCTGGCTGCGATTTCTGGTGAAATGGATGTTGCATATGTTAAGGAGTCATCGGCATATAGCTTCGTTTTCGTCCCTGGGATGTTAGTAGGCTGGTCAGCTGTATAAAGGTTGAAAAGTATGGGGCCCAACTTGGAACCTTGTGGAACTCCAGCGCTGATCGTCTTTCTTTGTGAATATTCTTTGTTTGTTGAGTGTCGTGCTCGGAAACCATACTGACATTCCGGTATGAATTCCGTTTCCCTGAAGAAATGATGAAGCTTTCTCAGGATAAGTCCCTCCAGGATTTTGCTGACACAGCATAAAAGCGAAATCGGCCGATATCCATCGACACTAGTCCTGTTGGTTTTCTTCAGAACGGGTACCATGTTTCGGGGAAGTAGCTGTTATTAAGGCAGTTATTGAAGATGGTCGTCAGCAGTAGGATTGCGAGATTTGGTAGCTTTTTAAGCACAAAGTTAGAAATCCCATAATTTCCTGCTGACTTCTTAGAATTTCCTCCGTGGATTATGTCAGTTACTTCCTCGATGGAAGTAAAAGCATCTCCAGTTGGTCCGAGTGAAGGACTGTCCTCATTAAAGTTGGTGACTGAAGTATTAGAGGCTGCAACTTCTTCAAACTTTTTTTCAACTTCTTCGATGAATTCAGGAAGGTGATTGGGCGGGCGATCCTTGAAGGTCTCTTCAAAATGCTTAGTGAGGGCTTCTGCTTTTTCGGTTGGTGTTGTTGCATTATATTGCCCGTGCATTATTGTGTCTGGCATCGTGCTCTTTTCCCAACGAGCTGGTTAATTTTCTTGAAAGCATCGGGTCCCGGTTTGATTTTGGCAAGTCTTTTCCTGAATTCATCCTCCTGGTGATGTTTCACTGCCTGGTTGAACATGGTTTGAAACGTATATTAAAAGATTCAAATTCCTACTGAAAGCTAGACATCGCCAGTGGGTCTTAAGTGAGATAATAGTTGAAGAGTTCTTTCTTAATTTTTCAAACAAATGTCGTGTAACATCCAATTGCACTCTAAAACGCCTTACAAACAAAACAACATAAAATATTATAATAATTATTTTTATTATCTAACATGACTTTTGAACGCAAGTGTTTCGCCTCTACTTTTCATCTACATTTTACGAACTCCACATGTATACTTTTTCAGTTCTTTTGCCAGCTCAGTTGTCAGTTGACTTGTCAAAAACCATAATAGGAAGAGTAATTTTTTAATGAAAATATTTTGATTTAATTTTTGGTTGTAGTTTTAAAAACCATCAGACCCACACCCTCTTTGCGTTACATTTTGCAGTTTATCATTTATAGTGAGTTTGTTCTCAAGGGCTTGTAGATTGAGGATGAGAGCACCTCTATCCTTATTATGCTTATACAAGAGTGTTGTTGTGAATCATAATTAACAAAGTTTAAGCATTTCTCTTTGCTTTCTCTGTTATTGTTTAGTAAATTAATTATTTGTTTTCATTTTGCTTAAAACAATAAAACTGTAATCATATTCAGTTTGGGATAAAATTGAATTACGACAGCGGTTTAATGGTGAATCAGAAGTTAATTTTGTTATGAATTTTATTGATATACTCACGCATGAAGTATAGTGTTCGTCATCGTTATAATAGAGCAGACTTGGCTGGGGGTAAGTAGTTGGAGTACAATTTGTACTTAAATAATGTGCAAAATAAAATAAATAAATATAAGGACGAAATTTCTAAATTATTTACGTAACGAAGAATAGCTCTTATTGGAAACACGCAATTTAATTCATTTGTTCTGTTTATAGTGTTCGTATAGATAATAATCATAATATGCTAAGACATTGGTCTGTCAAAAATAATTCAAATCTTGCAATATTTTGTGAACAATCATTTCATGAAGATAATATTGAACTAGTACTTTGAAACGCAATTTATTGCTCTAGAGGGGTATAGAGCTTACTTCAATTTCTTTGGGAAAATGTTAATTCTTTTCACTAAACCCATTCAAAAGAATTAAATTTCGTAGAAAATTATTGACGAATCCTGTTTAACGTTATCATTGGCAATTATATATTCCCAATTCTTCGTATCATATCGTTCAATGTATGGTTGAAACACGGCCTCTGCAGGGGTGGGGTATAATATTCCTTCACCGTCTTCCCGGTTGTGGTTTAAGTGATTAAGCGACTTAAGGAGAAATCACATCTAGGCAATGAAAACTAATGTAAACCTAGAGGAGCAGTCCCTAAAGTGGAGTTATGGCCCCCATCGAGATCATGATAATGAAAAATAAGTTTGAAACACACCTCCTGATGAGATTGAGTTACCACCACCATGAGTATGTGTATCTTGACTGATTAAAATTTAAGTTCAGAAGACCCAGTCAATCATGCAATTCAATACGAAATAAAGTTCATCTAACCACGTCAAATTTAATTTTTTAAACAAACAACGGCCATTTCTAACCAGCAGCTGTTTAATAAAAAAAAAAATACAGCCGTGCACTGCAAAACAATTTATTATTAAAAGCTATTGGACGGTTTAGCACAGTTTGCCGTGTGAAATTCATTGATTCATAGTCATACTAAAAGCGCCACTAGCAATCACTCGCAAATCAGAAGTCGATACCAACAAGCCGCTATAGGAAGAGATAATAATCTTCGAAAACGTAAACCAAACTTTGCCCATAAATGTACCCACTGGGTATTATGCAAACAAGTTTGTATACGTTCTCGATGCATAAGGAAATTCGACTTTATTTTGTTATTTGGATTTTTTTTTCCATTTGGCAATGTGACATGCATCCACTTAGTTTGTACCTGCAGCAAGCTAAAAGTGGCACAGAGACCAGAGCCGAGATCGTAAAGCAAATATTTTTTTTTTTTGTATTCGTAAACCCACAAGTAAACCGCAATATTCCTCCTCAATGTCAATATGTAATAACTAAAAATATACGAGGAGATGCTGTCTCTATAGATTTCAATCATATCATTGCATCCTTCAACCAATTTCCAGATATTATGGAGCTCAGAAATCGATATCCTTTCTTAAATAGGCCAAATGCAGTTGCAACACATTTCCTTGGCAATTGAATGCATTGCGAGTGCTTTCGAGTAGATAATTCCTTCTTTTTTATCAGGATTGGGTTTTGTGTTATATTCTATATGATGTACCATAGAAGTTTTTTTTTTCTTTTTTTAAATGAAAATGCAACTAATGTCTACCAATGATTGCTGAATGAGAACAATGCCACACAAGATTAATTGTGTGCATATTAAAAGAAAAGCTGCTAAGTCTGTTGTTTTTAATCAGTGCACTAGTATTTATTGAAATATGTCTTTCACTCCCCCATCCCCAAAGCGCCCATTCTAATAGTGAAAATTAAAAACCATTTTCTTTTTTTTTGTTGGAAAAGAAAATAAGAATACTTAATGCTCATTAGGGTAAATGACTGACTTTATGATGAAGTTTAAATGATGATTCTAAAAAAAAAAAATCAATACAACATCGCCAACGCCGCCGTTTAGGTTTTCAACCCAAAAGCCAATGCAGAATCTGAATAAAATCAGTAGGTATGGTTCGATTGGATACATTGCAACCGACAGAATGAAAGAAAATGTGGGGATACTGGCAATATATCATTTTTTTCTATCTTAGAACAGAACAGAGTTATAAAAGTTAGCGTCTATGTGGTGACTGCGGTCATCCGTTTAAAGTCAATAGATTGGTCATGAAACGAATACCATGTTTATATTTTATTTGATATGTGTTGTTGCAGGTTTTGAATAAATGGATTGCCTCAAAAACCAATTGGAGTAGAAACAAATGTTGTTATGACATGGTGCATGATATCCCTTGTTATGTGAATTAATTCATAATAGGGCAGAAGTTATGCTTGAGTAGTTACTAGTAATTGCTCTTGAAAATGACCTTGTTCGTTTAAGGTTTAGCATGTTTGTTTAGTTTGTAAGATAAAAAAGGTCCGTTTATTTGCTGAAGCTCAGTTCTCAAAATTGTGGCTTATAGTGTTTTTACTTGCGATTATAGGTACTAAAATGCTGTTATGGATTCGTGCAAAAAAAAAAGTCTAACAATGAAATCAAACATGACATTACGATGATAGAGAAGTCGAAAAAAGTGGGTCCGGAAATTCCGTCCGTTTGTTTGTCTGTCTGTTCGCACCTTTACAGCCTAAACGGATGGTATTTAGTATTTATTTGGTAGTATCTCGGGGGTGTTCTTCATTTTTGCTCTAGGTCGAAAAATAACGATACCTGCCCCACAATCTTTAACAAAAAGTTTGATTTTCCCGAAAACGGCTCTAACGATTTTGATAAAACTTTCAGGGTGCTATTTTTGTACAACAATACATGTTTTAGTCTTTTGCCAGCTCAGTTGTCAGTTGACTTGTCAAAAACCATAATAGGAAGAGTAATTTTTTAATGAAAATATTTTGATTTAATTTTTGGTTGTAGTTTTAAAAACCATCAGACCCACACCCTCTTTGCGTTACATTTTGCAGTTTATCATTTATAGTGAGTTTGTTCTCAAGGGCTTGTAGATTGAGGATGAGAGCACCTCTATCCTTATTATGCTTATACAAGAGTGTTGTTGTGAATCATAATTAACAAAGTTTAAGCATTTCTCTTTGCTTTCTCTGTTATTGTTTAGTAAATTAATTATTTGTTTTCATTTTGCTTAAAACAATAAAACTGTAATCATATTCAGTTTGGGATAAAATTGAATTACGACAGCGGTTTAATGGTGAATCAGAAGTTAATTTTGTTATGAATTTTATTGATATACTCACGCATGAAGTATAGTGTTCGTCATCGTTATAATAGAGCAGACTTGGCTGGGGGTAAGTAGTTGGAGTACAATTTGTACTTAAATAATGTGCAAAATAAAATAAATAAATATAAGGACGAAATTTCTAAATTATTTACGTAACGAAGAATAGCTCTTATTGGAAACACGCAATTTAATTCATTTGTTCTGTTTATAGTGTTCGTATAGATAATAATCATAATATGCTAAGACATTGGTCTGTCAAAAATAATTCAAATCTTGCAATATTTTGTGAACAATCATTTCATGAAGATAATATTGAACTAGTACTTTGAAACGCAATTTATTGCTCTAGAGGGGTATAGAGCTTACTTCAATTTCTTTGGGAAAATGTTAATTCTTTTCACTAAACCCATTCAAAAGAATTAAATTTCGTAGAAAATTATTGACGAATCCTGTTTAACGTTATCATTGGCAATTATATATTCCCAATTCTTCGTATCATATCGTTCAATGTATGGTTGAAACACGGCCTCTGCAGGGGTGGGGTATAATATTCCTTCACCGTCTTCCCGGTTGTGGTTTAAGTGATTAAGCGACTTAAGGAGAAATCACATCTAGGCAATGAAAACTAATGTAAACCTAGAGGAGCAGTCCCTAAAGTGGAGTTATGGCCCCCATCGAGATCATGATAATGAAAAATAAGTTTGAAACACACCTCCTGATGAGATTGAGTTACCACCACCATGAGTATGTGTATCTTGACTGATTAAAATTTAAGTTCAGAAGACCCAGTCAATCATGCAATTCAATACGAAATAAAGTTCATCTAACCACGTCAAATTTAATTTTTTAAACAAACAACGGCCATTTCTAACCAGCAGCTGTTTAATAAAAAAAAAAATACAGCCGTGCACTGCAAAACAATTTATTATTAAAAGCTATTGGACGGTTTAGCACAGTTTGCCGTGTGAAATTCATTGATTCATAGTCATACTAAAAGCGCCACTAGCAATCACTCGCAAATCAGAAGTCGATACCAACAAGCCGCTATAGGAAGAGATAATAATCTTCGAAAACGTAAACCAAACTTTGCCCATAAATGTACCCACTGGGTATTATGCAAACAAGTTTGTATACGTTCTCGATGCATAAGGAAATTCGACTTTATTTTGTTATTTGGATTTTTTTTTCCATTTGGCAATGTGACATGCATCCACTTAGTTTGTACCTGCAGCAAGCTAAAAGTGGCACAGAGACCAGAGCCGAGATCGTAAAGCAAATATTTTTTTTTTTTGTATTCGTAAACCCACAAGTAAACCGCAATATTCCTCCTCAATGTCAATATGTAATAACTAAAAATATACGAGGAGATGCTGTCTCTATAGATTTCAATCATATCATTGCATCCTTCAACCAATTTCCAGATATTATGGAGCTCAGAAATCGATATCCTTTCTTAAATAGGCCAAATGCAGTTGCAACACATTTCCTTGGCAATTGAATGCATTGCGAGTGCTTTCGAGTAGATAATTCCTTCTTTTTTATCAGGATTGGGTTTTGTGTTATATTCTATATGATGTACCATAGAAGTTTTTTTTTTCTTTTTTTAAATGAAAATGCAACTAATGTCTACCAATGATTGCTGAATGAGAACAATGCCACACAAGATTAATTGTGTGCATATTAAAAGAAAAGCTGCTAAGTCTGTTGTTTTTAATCAGTGCACTAGTATTTATTGAAATATGTCTTTCACTCCCCCATCCCCAAAGCGCCCATTCTAATAGTGAAAATTAAAAACCATTTTCTTTTTTTTTGTTGGAAAAGAAAATAAGAATACTTAATGCTCATTAGGGTAAATGACTGACTTTATGATGAAGTTTAAATGATGATTCTAAAAAAAAAAAATCAATACAACATCGCCAACGCCGCCGTTTAGGTTTTCAACCCAAAAGCCAATGCAGAATCTGAATAAAATCAGTAGGTATGGTTCGATTGGATACATTGCAACCGACAGAATGAAAGAAAATGTGGGGATACTGGCAATATATCATTTTTTTCTATCTTAGAACAGAACAGAGTTATAAAAGTTAGCGTCTATGTGGTGACTGCGGTCATCCGTTTAAAGTCAATAGATTGGTCATGAAACGAATACCATGTTTATATTTTATTTGATATGTGTTGTTGCAGGTTTTGAATAAATGGATTGCCTCAAAAACCAATTGGAGTAGAAACAAATGTTGTTATGACATGGTGCATGATATCCCTTGTTATGTGAATTAATTCATAATAGGGCAGAAGTTATGCTTGAGTAGTTACTAGTAATTGCTCTTGAAAATGACCTTGTTCGTTTAAGGTTTAGCATGTTTGTTTAGTTTGTAAGATAAAAAAGGTCCGTTTATTTGCTGAAGCTCAGTTCTCAAAATTGTGGCTTATAGTGTTTTTACTTGCGATTATAGGTACTAAAATGCTGTTATGGATTCGTGCAAAAAAAAAAGTCTAACAATGAAATCAAACATGACATTACGATGATAGAGAAGTCGAAAAAAGTGGGTCCGGAAATTCCGTCCGTTTGTTTGTCTGTCTGTTCGCACCTTTACAGCCTAAACGGATGGTATTTAGTATTTATTTGGTAGTATCTCGGGGGTGTTCTTCATTTTTGCTCTAGGTCGAAAAATAACGATACCTGCCCCACAATCTTTAACAAAAAGTTTGATTTTCCCGAAAACGGCTCTAACGATTTTGATAAAACTTTCAGGGTGCTATTTTTGTACAACAATACATGTTTTAGTTAGAATGAATTTTTCGAAATTTGTTCTATATAACTGTGCCTCTCATAGAACCGTTTTTTCAAATGCGGTTTTATTGTATACCATTATTCCGATTTCAATAAAATTTTGCACACAGGAAGTCAATTATAATTCAATTAATATTGCATTTCAGAATTTTCAAGAACTTTTCTTTTCGATTTTTTTTTAATTTTCTAAAAAAAATTTGGTTTTCGAAATGTTTTTTAAATAATTTTTTCCCAAGTAAAAACTACAGATTTTCTTATAATCACATACTAAAAAAATAAAATATTTTTTAGAAAAGTTTTTCAAAAAAAAAACGACTTAACTGGTCGAACGATTTTCAATATTTTTTTTCCTCGATATACATTTAGTTTTCAAATTTTATTGTATTCTTAGTTTTTCCGAGAAAACTCTTAAACTAATTAAAAAAATGAAAGAATTTTCAAAAAAATTTTTTTTTATTTGAATATACATATAAGTACAGTTTTCAGTTTTTTTTCAGTTTTTTAATAATTTTTATTTTTATGTTGCCACCACAACTGCCATATTTTAACTTATAGATACATAAAACATATGTTAGCCGGCCATAGGCGATAGTCGACTAAAATTATCTGGTTTAATTAAGCCACCAAAACTGGTGGACATGATTAATGACTTCCTTCCGATCCAAATGGGGCACTGCCCTATTGAATCGGAGGCGCTCTGTTTCGCTCCAAGCAACTATGTCTCGGTCGGTCGTAAAGGAGCCGCCTATCGATTGTTCTGCGGCCGACGTGGTAGATCAACGGTATCGCCGATGTATTCTGAATCAGCCCTCGACTATCTAAGTATAGGAAAGCCTCGGGCGGGATAAAACCACTCGAGCGTGTACTTTCAAAATATTCATCTTGGGGGTAGTAAGCCCCTAATCACTTTCACCCTGCTATCAAGGCGACTGCTATCTGATCCAGCCATACATACATATGTAGCCACTAAGCAATTATCTAGCATAAGAACAAGTTCGTGCGACCCAGTCGTGCATTTTATTTAAATTTTATTCGACGATGTAACCGCACAATGAGCAAGTACGTGCGATCCAGGTGTGCAATTTATTTTTTTGGTAATCCGGAATCAATAACAGAACCACCCAGATCCAAAATGCCATCAAATGCGATTCAAGTGGTTTTTTTTATTTTTTTATTTAATTTATTTGTTAACATTGCGGATACGAATTTGCAGAATTGTATCCTTTTTGCAATGAAATAGGAGAAATTATAATATATATACTCTTTCACTTTATTTGCTTTCTTTCTTAGAATTTGTGTTTATTTTGTTATTATCTTCCTCAAATCAACGATCAGAATTTCATACGTTAAATAAAAAAATGTAGTTATAAGATTTTGAATTTTAAATTGTGTCAATGTGTGTGTGATTCTGGTTTAGGTTCCGACTGCGAAAACAGAATCGATTTTCTTTTCTTTCCTTAGAACTGTCATTCAGTGCCAATCGAACTATTTCAGAAGCATTCGGACTGCTTCCGGACTGTTCTGGATGACCAAAAAAAAAATCATATTAGAGTCAGAGTTCATAGAGTAAACCAACAGACCCAACAGACCAACAGACCAACAGACAGCGAAATAAGCGAATTATTATTTATGTAGATTATTGTGTCAAAAAAAGGTTAAGGTTACGAAAAAACTTATTTTTCTCGAAAACGGCTCCAACGATTTTGATAAAATTTTTGGGAATTTTTTTGTTGCCATTAGCTACCATCTTATGGAAAACTAAATTTACTGTACCTATTAACGGTACCTTTCATACAGGGTGGGCCAAAATAAATCAAGCCATGGAACGATACATGAACCGACATGAACATATATTCTGAAGGCGGCGTTCCCGGGTCGCCTCATCTCTCGTTTTGTTTTTTGAAGTCGTGAACAAGCCCGCCGAGTCTCTGGAAGCCCTCAAGGACAACATTCGACACGAGTGCGAGAATCTGTCGCCCGAAGTTCTCGCTGAAGTGATGAAAAATGCCATAAATCAATCAATCAATTGTGACGGCGCCCATTTGGCCGTTATCATCTTCTCGACTCGACCAATACAATTCTAAAGGTTCAAAAAACAGAATCGAAGTTTTCATTTTGAAAAAAAAGATAGCCAAACAACATCGGATGGATGACTTCTTTTGCCCCACACTGTATAACGGTTTTTTTAAATTTTCGAGTTTCTCGGCAAAGTCTCAATGGATTTCAATCAAATTTTATATTTGACAAGACTTTGCCAAATAAATTCTGCATACCAATTGTTTGAAAAATTATTTTTTTCTATTTATAATTAATTTTTGAATTTTTTTTTGAAATTTAATATTTTTAAAACTTATCAAAAAAAAATATTTAAAATTTCAAAATTATATTTTCAAAAAAACAAAAATAAAAACACGATTTTATCAAAACCGGTCTTACAATTTTCGAAATACTTTTTTCATAAATTCTTATGAATTATTTATATTTAAGACGTGTAATGGCGTACTTCCTTTATACTAACTAAACCGTTAAGTATTATTGTTTTTATAGCTTTTATAAGTTCAAACTGTGTTACTTTCAATGTAAATGTTATTTGTTTTTGTCAAAGATCTTGCCTTCCAATGTAATTAGGCACCAATGTAGTTAGGCACATAAGAGCAAGTACGTGCGACCCAGTGGTGCCCATTTTTTACTGTTATTGTAAGATTTTCTCATATGGCCTCATCTAAGTGGCACACATATACATACTTGGAAAATTCCAATTCAATTTTAGGATTTTCTTTCCCAGTGATTTTGCAGTATATTGTTCTTTCAGTTTTTCTAATACGTATGTATATACAAAGGTGTTTTTAAAATTTTAATTTGGGCCTTAAAATAACGGTACCTGTCAAACTTATTCGATTTTTTTGAGTTTTCGATTTAAAATGTTTCTTAGGTATTTTTTATCATTACAAAATCAGTCTTTCATGTTCGTTATTTACTTGCGATTATATACAAGTTATGCATTCGTACAGATTACAAATTTTGAGATAACAATCAAACATGACATTACGATGATAGAGAAACATATTTGAGTTATTTGCAAAATTCCGTCTGTCTGTCTGTCTGTACGTATGTATTTTGGACTACAACCTGAACGGTTAGGCCAATCGTCTTCAGAGGACTTTTTTCACCTTACCGTACGTTGTTACGCCCAAGAAAGAACGAATGAAGTATTTTATTTCGAGATTGAAAAAACTGAGTTTATTTTATAAATGACAATGAAAATGTTTATTGTAAATAATTAAAATTAAAAAAATTAATTTTCCATTTGGTGCGAAAATGAACAATTTTTTCGGCGTTCTTATTCTGGAGCAAGCAACATATAGCTGGCCATGTGAAGAACATGGATTCAAGATTCAAGATTGTCCTTGTTATTGATTGTAATCGCAAAGGCTAGGCGAACAGGAAATTGCAATTGCTTGAAATCGCACGGTAGATCGGTGGGTATCACCGGAATTCTTGGAATCAGCCAATCTCCTCCTTTGCTTTCACCACTAATAATTGTTGCTTCAATAACATTTGGCATGCATTTCTTATCCAAATTTCAAAGAAGCATGACTTTCAAAGATAGTATATGTGGTGGCATTCCAGACGGCCCCAGGGAATTCAAAAATTCTACCGGATAATTGACTGTTTGATCCTCATCTGTAACTGGTTTTATTGATTTATATTTCATTGTCTCTCCTGGGATTTTCAATTGAATTCGATCATTAATTTTGTTAACATCATAATTTTTGGGAACTAAAATCGCTCGTTCGCGAAGCTAGTCATGATTTTTGAAGTTTGTCGAAATGTTCGGGAAAACCATCTTTTCAATGAACTGACGACTCCATTTGGCAAAAACTTGATGGAAAAGATATTTCACTTGTCGAATGATCGATCGGAAATTTGCCGCCATCACCAATAGTTGCTTGGAGAATGTTTGTAGAGCTGTGTCAATCGTGATTGATTCGGTCTTTATGACCCGTTCACTGAAAAGTATTGATGATTGCAATCACACTCCATATCTCGGTCGTTCACAATATCAATACTTTTCAAATGAACGAGAACGATACGATGCGGAAAACGAAACTGAAATTCAATCAATCATTGAATGCAATACAGGATACAAAATACACAATACACAAAGAACCAGACCAGAGATAGAGAATGATTTGAAATAAATGAACGAAACAAAGTGAAACTGAACTGATATATAAGTATTTATTTTACAAAGAGAGTGAGACTAGAGAGAGAGACATACACAGATACATACACTCAACCTAATGATTTACTGACGAAACACGGATGTCGATGTTGGTGTCGGATAGATCCAAATGCAGAGATACATATCACATATGGAAACCATGCAAAATGTTTTATTCACAATCACATTCAAAAGTCACAACAGAACATTTCGATGACCGGTATGGCATGGGTATAAATTGAAACGAGAGAAAGAGGGTAGATATGGGATTGATTGGTAAAATGATTGATTGAAAAGACCGAATCTTTGAAATGGCGAAATCATGAACGATTGAATCTTTGAAAATGAACGATTGACACAGCTCTAAATGTTTGAGCATAAATATCTTGGAGTAAATGTACACGCATATTGGTCGATAAAGAGATTTTTTTTACATTTCTCCAAAGTGGTGATGCTTTCAGGCAAGCATTGAGCTCATCAGCGGGTGTTGATCTTGAAATCACAGGTAGAGTTTGAAGGAAATCACCAGCTACTGGGAGAGGTACTCCTTCCATTGGTTGATCTATTCCACTCAGATCTCGCAAAGAACGATCAAATGCCTCGAGCGATTTCTTATGGGCCATTGTGCATTCATCCCAAACGATAAGTTTACATGTTTTCAATACCGTGGTCATACCTGATCTTCTACCAATGTTGCAAGTAGGTTTTTCGGTATGATTCACATTCCAAGATAGCTTCAGGGCTGAATGTGCCGTTCGCCCTCCATCAAGTAACGTTGATGTTTCTTATATGAACGTAAAATTCCACGCGATGATAAAATGCCAGCGCCAACTATCGGCACAGGATCGGACCGCTCTATAAACCTTCCTTATGATTTGTAGAATAAATTGCTTTTAGCAACCCTCAAGAGGGTTGTGTGCATAGTTTTCGAGACTATTGCGTACAAACACACAAATTTTGAATTTTATATATATAGAAAATGGCGTTAAAAATGTTCCGCTAAAAACTCTTACGTACTTTTTTCAAACAATCAAAAGTCACAAAAATCGAATAAAAACTCTGAAGTTCTTCGTATATTTATCAAATTTTATTCGACACTAGGCGATCCAGTCGTGCAATTTACTTTCGGCAGCGGTTCATTGGATTCTTGTTGAATAAAATTAATTTTAAATTGTTTTTTTTTTTAGACTTCAATAGTTAAACTAAATGATAGTAGTTTTACCTACATATATTAATAAATTTCTTGCCATACATTTAAAAAAATGTAATTTTAGAAAAATCTAAACATAAACAACCAATTTGATCAAAATCGGTCCTACAATTTTCTAAATCTTTTCTTTATATTTAAATTGTTTTTCAAGACTTCTATCTTTCTTGTCTTTAGTAACACCGTTCGGAATTCTCGTTTCGACACTTACGTTTATACCGCTAAGTATTTCTGTTGTTTGCACTTTTCTTCATTTTTCTATGTTATATTTTCACGAAAATTCTGAAGGACCACAATGATTTTATTTAAATCTCGCTGCTATCTTCGAAACACTCGCTCTTTTATAATCAAGCAAAAAAATTTATTGATTTTATCCACAAAATTTAACCAGGCTTTTATTTCCAAATCTTAATTAAGAAGGTTTTTTGTGGGACATTTATCAAATGGATTGCTTAAAATTCATGCTCTAGTTGTTTCTATTTTTCTACATACTTAAGAAAATAAGTTGTATTTGAACTCATATCCAAACTCAATCTTCCTTACCTAAGGAGTTATTTTCTATGTAGCTTTGACTTAACACATACGTTTGTATATGTGTGCCCGCCCCAAAAAAGTAGTCAAAGTTCCAACTGAATGATTTTCGTTTCCGTATATAAATTCAAACAAATCAATACAAACATTTTCATTTTTTTTTGCAGCTGTTCGTGGCAAAGGTTGCTGCATCTCTATTTTTCTTGTTTTGTGTTTAGAAATAACGCACAATGGTGGAAGATACAGAATACAAGAAACTCCCCATTGAGGAGCGATGCGTTCACAAACTATGGAAGGCTCGTGTTGATGGCTATGAAGAAGCTGCAAAAATATTCCGCGAAATTGACGATGAAAAATCACCTGAATGGAGCAAATTTATGGGTCTTATTAAAAAAATGGTCGTCGACTCGAATGTAGTCGCTCAAGAGAAGGGTCTGGAGGCTGCCTTAATATTTGTTGAGAATTGTGCACATGCTGGCAAAACAGTTGGTGATGTTATGTCGGGAATTGTACAGAAGTGCACTGCAGCACCAAAAGCAAAAACAAAAGAACTCTCAGTGCAGATCGCACTGATGTACATAGAAATTGAAAAACATGACGCTGCCCTTGAAGAACTGATAAAAGGCATGGACCATAAAAATCCAAAGATCGTCTCTGCCTGCGTAGCAATAGTCGCAACTGCTTTAAGAGATTTTGGTAGTAAGGTGATAAGTGTCAAGCCTTTGATCAAAAAACTTGCACCATTGATGAGTGATCGTGATAAGACCGTGAGAGAAGAGGGCAAGCAGTTGGCCATTGAAATATATCGGTAATTTAGACAAAAAACAAACTAATGTTTTTTAAATAAACTGGTAAATGTTTCTTTTTTTTTTTTAGTTGGATAGGAGCCGCAATGAAGCCACAAATAGCATCTTTGCCACAAGTTACCATCACAGAATTAGAAAATGAGTTTGACAAGTTAAAGGGTGAAAAACCTGAGCCAACACGGTAAGAGACAAACAATATTCTTAAGTAGGAACTATTTTTTTTATGTCTGTTCATTTCATTTAGATATCTTAAATCTCAACAAGAAAAACAACAAGCTATTTCCGCAGCAGCCGCAGATAACGATGATAATGGCGAGGGTAATGCAATTTAAATGCTTTTTAATTATTTTCATGTTTTGTGTGTTCATTTTGTTGATATTTATATGATTTCCTCCCTAACGTTATTTTTTATGAATTTTATATTTTAAACTGAAAAACTAAAATACTCATTTACTGATACGTTTTATTAAACAAAACTATTCGACAATAGTTATAACAATTCTAATTACTGGATTTCATATCGATTTTTAAGTTAAAAAACATTACACTAAATGCTCGTATATTTGACTGTTATTTTTATCATTAGTTCTTTGTTATTTTAGAATCGTAAAATGTTCGAAAAATAAACTAAATGACGAAATAACTCCTTGCAGAACTTCTTCAAATAATATGCCCATTGATTTGTCATCTTTTGGTTTTCAACTTTATTGTAACAAACGAAATTAAAAGAAGGTGAAGAGGACTCTTCAGTTTTGTATAATAAGTGTCAAGTTATTTCTTTTGCTTAGCTTCTTGTTTTTTTTTTTCAATTTTTTGTCTCAAAAGATTGGATGTCGTTTTGTTTTATGTAGATCTTCACCTTCGTTTTCATCTTCACTAAAATAATATTTGTCTCAAGTTTTATGTCGTTGTACAGCGTGCATAAATATTCGTTGCCACTTTATCACTACTGTTTACAATTCATACATTTGTCCAAGGCTAGAATATAACTCCCATATCTAGGCGGGTGCTCCATCGACTCACTTGAGTCTTTTGGATGGTATTCAAAGAAAAGCTTTCAAGTTGATTGGAGATGATATCATCATTAGAATATTCACGTCACTTGAACATCGACGGAATGTTTCATGTCTCTCGTTATTTCTACGGTCAATGTTCCAGAGAAATAGCCAGTTGCATTCCTCCCTTTAAACAGTTTCACCGTAATACTCGCGCTTCCAGGAATGCCCACCAATTTACCCTTGAGCCCAATTTCGGTCGTACAGTCAAGTACAGAGATTCATACTTCAGCCGTACAACTCGAATGTTGAATCTCTTGCCTAACTCTGTTTCCCCCTCCCATTGTTCAGAAGTTTAAAACCAACGTGCATCGGCAACTCCTATTAAACTTTATCCTTTATTCCTACGCTCGCGCTGTGTCCACCGACATCAAAAGGGTAGCCCAAATCCTTTTAGCGTGTGCAAATTATTAAAAAAGAATTCCAAGTCGTGGTAACCCACAAACAGGCCCAATAATTATATGCAAAGTTTTTTGTTCGATATTGCAAGGATATCGTACTTTAAATAGGACCATACTTGAACATCACCAATTATGAGTTTTAGTTACATATAAAAACAAGAAACAGGGATGACTCAATGTTATACTTTCATCTCACTTCGATTTTGTCGGCAGATCCTAATTATAGTGTTTATTTCCATTACTTTTTCAATTGCAAAATTGAGGAAATTTAAAGCCACACTCTGGCCATACCAAAGATTTCATTATACCTTCCAATTTTGGCAAAATAGCGAAGTTGTTCTAATAGCGATTATCAATTAAGAAAGTTTACAAAACCTGGACACGCTTTGATATTTTTCTTGTATATTGCTTGAAATAGAAACAAATTCTTCAGTAATGCTTAATGCGAATCAATTTGAAAATGTGAGTGGCTTACACTTATCCAACAACTCCAAACGAACGTCGTAACTTCAAAGTACACGAACAAATCTCAACAAATACTATCGTCCCTAAGTCACAAGTCACATCGATAAATCTCTACTCCGGTCTAGACGGCCAAATCATTCCTCTTAGAATCTACTACCTGAATGTTTGAGATCTTCGTTCTAAAACCAATGCTGTTTTTCAACAAACACATGCCCTATCTTTTGAAATCTATGCACTGACTAAAACGAATCTAGTTCCTAGCATAAATAACAAAGAGCTGTTCCCTTCTTCTTTTAATGTTTATCGCGATGATGAACTTAATCGTCCTACTGAAGAATCTCTTTGCCGGGGCATTCTTCTAACTATCCAAAATACACTGGACTCTTCAATAATCGCGACCTCTTCTTCATCGAACCTCGACTACTTACTTACTTACTTAGTTTACACTGTATGCAATATGTTGCAATATTTTGCCATCACAACCTTTAGAATCTTATAAACTCGCTATTGATGCGATTATAATTAATTTGTGTGACCCCAATGATGATATCCTTCTCTTGGGCGACTTTAACCTTCCTCATCTAAAATGGACTTAACAGAAGATCAATCTTATTATATTGCTGGTAATCCCACGTCTACCAAAGGATGTTTCTTTATAGATCGACTCTCAGATTCTAGCCTTTGCCAAGTTAGTGGTATCCCAAACTATATGAACAGGCAGCTAGATCTCATTTTCCCAACCGATCCCAATATATTTTCAGTCTCAATGTCTCCTTTATCACTATCCACTATTGAAAACTTTCATCCTCCCCTCATTCTCTCCTTTTAGCCCTAGAGAACGGAAAGGAAGTAGATGTTATCTCTACTGACTTTAGCAAGGCATTTGATAAAATTTCCCATAAACTTATACTTTTCAAACTTTCCTCTCTAGGCTTTGAGACCTTTCCTTATAAAATGGATTTCTTCTTATTTAGGAAACCGATACTACAATGTTCGGTTCAAATCTACCTTCTCCAACCCATTTTTAGCTACCTCTGGGGTCCCCCAAGGCAGCCACTTAGGTCCTGTGCTTTTTATCCTTACTATTAATGATATCGAAATGGTCATACAAAATTCCCATATTTCACTGTACATGGCTGATACGAAGTTTTTCAAGACTATTTCTTCCACGCTTGAGTCTTCTCTCATTCATCAAGATCTCGAAAGTTTCTCATTCTGGTGCCTCAAAAACTGCTTAGAGCTAAATATTTCCAAATGTCAGTCAATCACTTTTTTACGTAAACGTATAAAATCTTCCCCACGTATCTATATTCTCCATAATTAACCCATATCTAATAAGGATTCGATTCGTGACCTTATGTGACCGAGAGCTCAACTTCTTGGCACATATCGATAGTATCATCTCTAAGGCCAACTCGACACTAGTGAAACATTGGACCAAAGAGTTTTCCGACCCCTATGTCACCCGATCCCTGTACATAACCTTCGTACGCCCGCTACTTGGTTGCCCATATCAACAGGTTCACATCTCGAGAACGCATAGAAACTGCAGAGATTCTCTTCATTGATCGACTCCTCACAGGTTCCGTCGACTGTGAAACTCTTTTTAATTCCATCTTTTTCAGCACATATTCCCATAACCTAAGAAATCCTCGCCTGTTCTATTTGCCTACTCACCGCACTTCCTATGGTTTCAACGAACCAATTACTCGAATGTTGCAGAGGGTTAATTCGAATGAAAACTGTTTCGATTTTAACCTCAGCACCCCCTGCCTTAAACTCCTTCTCCGGAAACATCATCTCAACCCATTAGTTTTAAATTCGCTTTAAGTTTCATAGTTTTAAGTTTAAAATATGGAGCTTGTATTAAGCTAAATAAATGGGGGTATTGCCCCCACCAAAATTAAACGGACGTGGGCGACTAATTGTGCCGGTGAGTGTATTAAATTGTTTCATGAAACATCCTAGTACAAAATGTGTTCTGCTTGAAAAATAAAATTACATATTTAATGAGCTTTATTTCAAATTTTCAGAAAGCTCCTTCCGTTTTGGATTAGAAAATTAATTCTGCAGAATAGAAAAGTTTTTTTTTTTGAGTTATATTTCTTGAATCTACATTTATTGGAGCGACAGCTTCTTAAAGAGCCAAGGCCTTTACTCTCAACCATTCCTGTGTGTGTGTGTTATGAATCTGTAGGAGCAGAGGGGACCTTCAATTTAACGCCGAGTCCGAACGCCTACATGAGATGCACTTTTTTTGAGAACAATTTTACTCTTGGAGGATTTATCATTTTCTCGCAAGAGGCAGTACCCCAGAAAAAGGTGGTTCTGACAGAGACTCGAACCCTGACCCTTTGGCGCAGCAGTCCCATACACTAAACACTAAACAACAGGCTAAATGAAACTGTTAAAAGAAATTTTATTAATTGATATTTAAACTGTATGTTTGTTTGCGAAATTAATCCCAGAAAATGGTGGCTCTGACACAGAATCGAACCCTGACCCTTTGGCACAGCAGTCTGACACACTAAACACTAAACATCTGGCTCAATGAAACTGTTAAAAGAAATTTTATTAATTGATATTTAAACTGTATATTTGTGTGCGAAATCAACCCCAGAAAATGGTGGCTCTGACACAGAATCGAACCCTGACCCTTTGGCACACAAGTCCGACACACTAAACCACTGGCTCAAAGAAACTGTTAGAAATGTTATTAATTGATATTTAAGCTGTATGTTTGTGTGCGAAATCAACCCCAGAAAATGGCGGCTCTGACAGAGAATCGAACCCTGACCCTTTAGCACAGCAGTCCGACACACTAAACACTAAACCATTGGCTCAATGAAACTGTCAAAAAAATTTTATTAATTGATATTTAAACTGTATGTTTGTGTGCGAAATCACCTTTTTTAATTCTTATAGAATTAAAAAAATATGTTGTTCTCACTGTACTACGGTGTGTGTACCTATTGAACCTCAACCTAAAGTCTACTCAAATTGGTTTAGTGCAAACAATCGACAAATCTTGAAAGTTAAAAAAAAAAACAAACCTTTGTTGTTTATCAAGTTACAATCTTTATTCTTAATCGAAAAATGATTTTCTTAACCGCAGTTGATGTCATAGCATGAATAAAATTAATAACACCGATGACATACTCGATCATAGCCAACGAAGCATATCGATTTACTTCGCAGAAACTTCTTCTAAGGTCACCCCAATTCGAATTCGATTAAAATTTATCCTCACTTTGTTTCAAAATTAGTAAATAAAATCAATGATCCCTGTCGAGATGTATGTGTTTGCTCTATATGCGCCCCACCCACAAAATATACTTTTCTTTGATTTTCTTATTTCGATTCTAACACCCTAGTTGACCAGAGGTGTATTTAGTTTTAAGTTTCCATCACAGAGATGAACACTAAGAAAATAATTCGCGCTTCAAAGATAGCTAAACTAAATTTAACCAAAAACATTTTTTCCACAGTAGACGAAGAAGATGGCGGTGGAGGCGATGAAATTGATCCCATGGATCTTATTGATCCAGTTGATATTCTCTCAAAAATGCCAAAGGATTTCTTCGAGAAGCTGGAAGACAAGAAATGGACTGTTCGTAAAGAATCATTAACGGCATTGGAAAAACTTGTAACAGAGAATCCAAAATTGGAGAGTGGTGACTATGGAAACGTTGTTCTGGCTCTGAAAAAGGTCATCACCAAGGATACAAATGTAGTTCTTGTAGCTATGGCCGGCAAATGCATGGCATTGTTGGCTAAAGGACTTGGAAAGCGATTTTCCACTTACGCGACTGTGAGTTTTGCTTATGATTTATAGAATTTTTGTAAAAAAAATATACAATTTCTTTTCAGGCATGTGTTCCTGCTATACTGGAAAAGTTTAAAGAGAAGAAAGCTAACGTCGTAACAGCTCTGCGGGAAGCAATTGATGCTATTTACCCATCAACATCAATGGAAGCAATCCAAGAAAGTATTGTAGAATCATTAAGCAATAAGAATCCGAATGTTAAGTCTGAAACAGCGTCGTTCCTGGCACGGGCTTTTGCCCGAACTCAGCCTGCATCATTGAATAAGAAATTGCTCAAACTTTTGGTGACATCCTTGTTGAAGACCTTAAATGAACCTGATCCCATAGTGAGAGATTGTTCAGCTGATGCTATAGGCACTTTACTAAAGCTAATGGGCGAAAAGGCTGTAGGTTGCTTTCTCACTGATGTTGATGCTTTGAAAATGGCTAAAATCAAGGAATGTCAAGAAAAAGCTGTTATAACCATCAAAGTGGCTGGCGTAAAGAAGGAACGTCCTGCAACTGCTCCTGCTAAAAGCACAGCTCCAGCTAGAGGTGGTTCGAGTGAAGCAAAACCTGTCGCCCGACCAGCAACTGCTGGTGGAAAGAAACCCGTTGCAAGAAAGGCTGCAGGTGGAGGTGCAGTAGCCTTGGCTAAATCGGCTAGTTCAGCTAAAATGCTGCCAACTGAAAGAGAAATGTCCCCTGAAGAAGTTGCTGGCAAAGCTGAAGAATTGTTAGATGCGGATATTCTATCGGGCTTAACAGACTCCGTATGGAAAACTCGATTGGGTGCTGTTGAAAAGCTTATTGGACAAATAAAGGACTTTGACCCCAAAACTGCTGGTATTTCTCAAATCATAGTAAGAACAATAAGTGGACGAAAACCAGGACTTAAAGAAATGAACTTCCAAGTTCTAAAGATAAAACTCGATATAATCCGCATGTGCGCAGAAACCTTTCCTTTTACTGCTATAACAGCAGAAACGGTCATCAATGAAGTAACCGAAAAGCTGGCGGATGTTAAAAACGGCTCAGTTGCTGCTCAAGTTCTAACTTCATTTGCTGAAGCAACCAAGTTGGAAATTATTGTTTCTAAAGTATTAAGTTACGCTTTTGAACAAAAGAATCCCAAAGTTCAGTCTGAAGCTCTCAATTGGGTAAATCAGTCGATTCAAGAATTTGGTTTCCAATTGAATCCAAAAATGCTTATAGATGATGTCAAAAAAGGAGTACAGAGCACGAACCCAACTGTTCGGGGGGCAGCAATTTCCTTGGTGGGAACTATGTCAATGTACATGGGCAACACACTAATGATGTTCTTTGACAGCGAAAAACCAGCTCTTAAAACGCAGATACAAACCGAATTTGATAAGAATGTTGGACAGAAGCCACCAGCACCTATTCGTGGTGTAAAGAAGTCTGGAGGTGGTAGTGGAGGAAGTGAAAACCCCTCGGATGGTGAAGATGACGATGAAGGACCACAAGATGCAATGAATATTGCTGATCTATTGCCACGAATTGATATATCGTCGCAAATCACAGAATCTCTTCTTACTGAGATGTCTGACAAAGATTGGAAAACTCGTAATGAAGGTCTAAATAAGCTGCAAAATTTGTTAAACGAAGCCAAATTGGTAAAACCTTCTATTGGTGACTTGCCAACAGCCTTGGCTCAACGTTTAGTAGACAGTAACGCCAAAATTGCACAAACTGCATTGGCTATTTGTCAACAGTTGGCTACAGCAATGGGTCCTCCTTGTAAAACACATGTGACCACCCTATTTCCTGGCTTTCTACATGGCCTTGGTGACAATAAGGCTTTTATTCGAACTGCTAGTTTAACGTGCATGAACGTTTGGGGGGAGCAATGCGGCTACAAAGAATTCTTTACTGGAGAGATGATTGCCGATGCATTAAAATCTGGTAGTCCTGCTCTCAAGACCGAGCTCTGGGGATGGGTAGCGGAGAAACTTCCCGTTATTCCGACTAAAACAATATCCAAAGATGAGCTTCTATCAATGTTGCCTCATTTATATGCGAATATATCTGATCGTAATGCAGATGTGAGAAAAAATGCCAATGAAGCTGTGCTGGGCATCATGATTCACATTGGCTTCGAGGCGATGGTTAAGGCCTTAGACAAACAAAAACCCTCATCCAAAAAAGATATTCAAGCTGCTTTGGATAAAGCCCGTCCTAATTTGCCAATGAAACCTCTGCCGAAGGGCAAACAACAAGCGCCTATCATTGAAGAAACTAAGACAATAAAAGGAGGCGGTGCGAAAGTTGTTAAACCACAGAATAAAGGTGGAGATAAAGTTGCGGTTTCAAAGAAAAAAGACGAAGAAGTTGACACTTCACCTCTTCTGGCCATTAATAATACCAAAAATCAACGTCTAATTGATGAACAAAAGTTACGCGTTCTCAAATGGACATTCACAACTCCCCGAGAAGAATTCACGGATTTGCTGCGCGAACAGATGAATACTGCCAACGTTAACAAGGGACTTATGGCAAACATGTTTCATGATGATTTCAGGTGTGACGTTTTTGAAATTAAAAATTATGTCAACAAATAATACTTTTTTTGTTTAATTTCAGATATCACTTAAAAGTGATTGAATCCCTGAACGAAGATTTGCCAAACAACAGCAAAGCCTTAGTCTGTAATTTGGATTTGATATTGAAATGGTTATCGCTCCGTTTCTATGATACCAATCCTTCGGTTTTGCTCAAAGGATTAGAGTATCTTAATTTGGTATTCCAATCGTTGGTAGATATGGAGTATTTTTTGGCAGAAAATGAGGGCAGTGCTTTTATTCCACATCTGTTATTGAAGGTAAAGAGTCTTGCTACCTTATGTATGAATAAGAAGTAGAAATCATTTTTAAACTTTTTTCTAGATTGGTGATCCAAAGGATGCAGTTCGTCATGGTGTTCGCCAACTTCTTCGACAAATCGTCCTTGTATATCCGTTTACAAAAGTTTTTGTCTACGTGATGGATGGTCTAAAGTCTAAAAACGCTCGTCAGAGGACTGAGTGTTTAGATGAATTAGGTTATCTTATCGAAACATACGGTCTTTCTGTGTGCCAACCGACACAACAAGTTGCACTGAAAGAAATCGCAAGACACATCTCCGATCGTGATAATTCTGTTCGTAATGCGGCTTTAAATTGTGTCGTTCAGGCTTATTTTTTGGCTGGTGATCGCGTTTACAAACTCATCGGTCAACTTACCGAGAAAGATTTGTCGATGTTAGATGAACGTATCAAACGGGCTAAAAAGACGAAGAAGCCTACACCGCCATTGGAAGTCACAAAGATACAACAAACAGCCAACACACAAGTCGTTCATCAAGACAGTATTGAAATCGAAGATCCCGTGGTCAACACAAGCGATGAGCTTCCACCACCTGATGAGCAACATTCACCAACAGTTCAAAGGTATGGTTTTTTTTAAAAGAAAACAATATGCAAAAATGCAATTTTCTGAGGAAGATGTAAAAGAGGCATGTAAATGAGTGATTGAAAAGCTTGTATTTTACTAATTACATTTGATTTAAATTTTTTTTATTTGATCACACATCTCTGTTTTCTCTTCATGGATTTCCTATTTAGTTCTCAGTATTCGGCCGAAGCGAATAGCTCCAACGAAGAGAGAGAAATGAGAAGTTCCCTAATAAGACAAGCGTAATTTCCAATTAATTTTATTATTTTTGTATTTTTATTTTGTTTTTTTTATACCTACCCACCATAGATTTTTCATTTTCATTTGTATATGTTTTGTTTTGTTATTCACTGTGCATTTATACATACAATATGATGTGTTTCCTTGTCTGAAAGAATGCAATTGAAAGTTTTTTATTGTTGGTTTGAGGAAGTGGTGCATTGTTATTGTTTTTTTTTTTATTAGTTTGGTTTCGGTACATACATAATGTACATTTATACTATATACATTGAAATTTGTCAAATTTTTTGTAATGTTAATGTTTGCCTCCTTCCTATATATTCACATTATAACGTCTGTCCATTTTTCACACACATGCCTTATGTCACATAATATACATATATGTATGTGTGTAATCGTATGTACCTACTATATATATATGTGTAAAATTATGTCCTGTTTTATAAAACCAATTCTTCTGTGTTACTCAGTCAAGTAAGTAAATAGTAAGTTGTTGATTTCTTTTTCCTTTTTTTATGGAACTGATTTGTTTCCTCTTTTTGTTGACTACTATTTCAAAAAACTGTTACACAAGTAGTTTCCAAATTGTTAATATTATTACATTTTGTTTTCTTTTCTTACACAAGAAGTAAAGAAGTAGAAAAACACATTTTTTATTAGTTAATCGTAAAAAAGAAAACAATTGGTTTAATTACTGATGTTGTGTTAATGTCTTTCACATACAAAGACGTTTCATTTCGGTTAACTTAATATTCAAACAGAATTACATAAAACAACGTCGCTTTTGAAAATTTATTCCAAACAGCTAACATGAGATGTAAAGGGTGTTTTTTTTTTAAGTTTAATTACTTACTAAGGGGGCGCTACAATTTAGGACGAACCTGGGCCTCAACCAACATGCCTCTCCAGCCAGCTCGTGATTGGACCAGGTTAATGTCGCTGTACAGCTCGTATAGTTCTTAGTTGAACCTTCTCCTCCAAAGCCCGTTAACGCAGGTAGAACCAAAATGTTTTCGAAGAATCCGGTTCATCCGCTTTAGGTAGAGTCCATGCCTCGGCGCCATAGAGCAGGACTGGGATGATAAGGTCTAATACAGTATCTCCTTTGTTTTTCGAGAGAGGGATTTGCTACTCAATTGCCTTCCTAGATAATAGAAACAGCGATTGGCAAGAATGATTCTTCACTTTATTTCTGACGAGATGTTGTTGTCAGATATTATAGCGGATCCGAGGCAAACAAAGTAGTTTCGTTTTGGCCTCATTGACTGCTGGTCCCATCTTAGCCGCTTCAGCGGCTAGCAAACGCTCCAGTGACAGTTCGCCGAGTTCTGCCAATGATGTCTATGTCGTCAGCGTATTCTAGCAATTGCACAGACTTGAAAAAAAATGTCCCACTACAATTAACTTGCGAGTTTTTTATAATTTTTTTCAAGTATTAAATTGAAGAAATTGCACGCATCAACCTTGACGGAGCGGCGAGAGTTCTCCATCGCCATCCTGCACAGTCGGACGAGTTTTGTGGGGATGCCAAAACCAGACATGGCTCTTTATAGCTCGTCTCTATAAATGCTATCGTACGCGGCCTTAAAATCGAGGTGGTGGGTATGGATTTGAAATTCTTGGGTAGTTTCCAGGATCTGCCCTAGCGTGTACAATTGATCGATTGTGGATTTTCCTGATCTGAAACCACACTGATAAGGGCCAATCAAGTTGCTGACATAGTACGGCAGAGAGGATCTTGTAGGCGATATTCAGGAGACTTATTCCTCTATAGTTGGCGCAGTATAGAGGGTCTCCTTTTTTGTGGATCGGGCAAACGATGCTGAGGTTCCATTCATCAGGCATACATTTTTCTGACCAATCTTTAGAGATGAGTTGTTGTATGCACTCCACCAGGTTATCTCCGGTCGCTTAAAAAAGTTCGGCGGGTAGTCCGTCGGGTCCAGCTGCTTTGTTGTTTTTGTTGTTTTTATAAGTTTGAATGAACAATATCCACTCAGCTCAACTCTGTTAGTTTAAATCAGCAACTTTTTAAAAAACGCCTGTTACTATGAAAATAAAATGTTCAGAATTTTCTTTTTTTCTGCTTTTAAAACTCATACTGTGCTGGTCTCATTATTTTCCGTCCGTTTTTTCATCAGTTTTTTAGTTTAGATATTGCTATCCTTACTTCATTTTGGTCAGATGGACGGAAGTTTTGTCTGTCATCGTCCATGTTGAATGGTTCATTCTGCCTGACAGCGGGATTTTGGTCTTCATCGCCGTTTAAAGGTCTGCAGAAATGATCCTTTCATGTTACTCAGCACCGACTGTGACTCTACTACGAGGTTTCCATTCCTATCCCTACAGGCTTCTGTTTTTTAGAATATTAGGCATACAAATTTTTGTAAAAATAAAACACAACAAATTCAATGGAATTACCAAAATTTTGGCTTTATTAAATTAGCTCAAATTCAGGCATTTAATGTTTTAAAATAATAATACTGACATATGGCCTCCACGACTGCGCCTTAAAAACGCCAGTCCCGGTTGTCTAATTGTTATTGGGGATAAGGGATTAGTTTTGTAGTGTCTAGCCTCTATGGTACGCTGGGTCAGCGTAAATGGGAACTTCTCCTTTGGCGATGGCTGGCATTGTTTCTGATTGGCTATTCCCCTAATGAGTGGATTCGGGTGGCTGCTGACTTGTCCTATGAGCTTCTTAGTTAACAGGGTCAGAGCCATGTTTTGTAACATTTATCGAGAAACGTCTCAGTTTATCGCACTCATCATGTTCTTTAACTTTGACTGGGGATAATTTTATTGCATGGAACACATCGGAATGAAGAAACTGGAAAATGCGATAAAACGGGGTTTTCTATTCTATGCTCGAAAATCGACGAGTTTTTCATATTAAACGTCAAATTTTATCGCCATATACCCACAAACGCAAAACAATTTTTTTTAAATTTCAATCTGACATTCAAATCAAATCTTATTTTTTTTAGTTGGCAGTTATACTTATCGCCTTCTAATGGAAGTTCCACTCGAAATGTGGTCGAAACTATAGTTATCACATAAAACTTACTGAAACCCTACAACTTCCAGCGCGATAAGAGGGGAATGGATCGTTTCAGCTTTTAACGATGCGAAAAGTTATCGCTTAAGTTACAGAACAAAAGCACAGGTACCTGTCTGTAGGGATGATTCCAGCTTCTTCGTAGAGTTGTTCATTTCTGAAGTGCCTCCGTCTTTGATGATTGAAGAATAGCCCTGTGCATATTCTCAACATTTTCCTCTCTAGCCTAGCTAGCCTACTCATGCTGGTTTCCGAAATCGTGAACCACACAGGAAAGCTGTAGCTGATGATAGGTCGAATGAGTTGCTTGTATATGAGCAGCCTGGTTGGTTGGCTTAGTCCAGTGCGCTTACGCATTAGGGGATGTAGTCGATGGAAAGCAAAGTTGACTTTCCTGAGAACCACATGTGCGCGGGGGTTAAACTTAAGCAGCTCGCTGAAGTGTACTCCTAGGTATTTGGCACTACGTTTTGCTGCTATAATTGTTCCGTTGGGGAGTTTCAGTAGCAGGCTTCTGGTCTGAAGCAGACCAGTTCACATTTCGCTACTTACTTACTTAGGTGGCGCTACAGTTCGGGACGAACCTGGGCCTCAACCAACATGCCTCTCCAGCCAACTCGGTCTTTGGCTAGCTGCCAAAGATTTTTCATTCACATTTCGCTAAGTTGATTTTTATGCCCCATTTTTATAGAAGTAGAAGAGTTTTCCGATGTGGGCTTCAAATATTTTTCAACGCTAGGGCTGGTGGTGAGCGAGTCGTTGGCAAAGAGAAGGTTCTCGCTTCCAATGGGAACAGGTTGGTCTGATGTCATGATGCTGTAGAGGACTTCAGCTTGATCGACTTCAGCTCTTATGCTCTTCACTGTGGATTTGTAATTCTCCAGTTGCATAAAGAAGTTTCTGGAAGAAAGAAAAAAATAAATAATTTGTTTAGTTCAAATGGAGATTATGGATGAGCGCTTCAATTCATACACTGTCAAATGCTTTCTCGAGGTCTAAAAAGCATCCTACGGCAAGATGACTGTTTAAAGCCAAGGAGATGTCGTGTTGGAGTTTCAGAAATGGGTGCAGCGTCGAATGTGTTTCCCGAAATTGGAATTGCATTTCTGGGATTATATTTCTCTCACAGCTGAAGCGTTTTAGTTTCCTAAGTAACCAGTTCTTCCAGTATCTTGCTGAAGTTGCTGAGGAGTGATATCGGCCTCTAGTTGGAGATGAGACGCCTTTTTTGGGGATAGCCACAATTTTTGCAGTTTTCCACTTCTGTATGAAGTAACTATTGTTGATGCAGTTGTTCATAATAATTGCCAGGAATATGATAACATGGAAGCATTTTGATGATGTAGTTGGACACTCCATCCGGTCCATAAGACTATTTCTTCGATATTGGCTTTTAAATGATCAAAAGTTGCTGGTTTAGTAGCATAAATAATAGTTTGACGTACCCCCACAAAAAGTATTCCACCGATTCAAAAGAAATGGACCGATGATACCTTTGGCATGTATACCGCACCAAACAGTTATTTTTTCGAGATGTAATGGAGTCTCATGAGGGTTGTGCTCACTCCAAAAACGACAATTCTGCTTGTTTACATACGTTAAGCCAGAAATAAGCCTCCTAACTGAAAATGATTTGATTGACGATACAAATCTGGTTCAAATTCCAGTTGGTTCTCAGCCCATTCACCGAAAACACGGTTTTAATTCTTGCACCAGTTGCATCTTAACATAGAAAATGAAACAAGAACGCCCACCTAGAATTCACCTTTCGCCTACAAACTGAAAATCTCCCGTCAGCATCATATGTGTACCGGTCCCTGTATATTTCTAATGAGACTACTAATACGTCTGTAACTTTGGGGAGTAAGAAACGTATGGCTGGCTGCTTTTCCGCTCACACGCTTTTTTCTTACACGTATTCACATAAACAAAATTAAAGTTTCAGGGTTTGCTGGGCATGGTCGGTACTGGTCGCAGTTCTTATTTCTTTTTTCTATGATCTCATAGGGATGAAAGCCAAGATTTTGCCACAAAAATTTCCAAGTAGTGGATGGGCAGAGACCGAGTTGCTGACAACTGCGAAGGATCGATAAATTCGGGTCCTCTGTCATACTCATGTCTACAACGGCGATGGCTTCTTCTATAAGCACGGTACGGACTCGATTTGGATGAATATTATCCAAAAGAGTAAATGTGGTCAAGAATCGATCAGATAGATACAAGTTTGGCGAACAGAGCGCGAATTTTGGAAATAAATTTCCACGATTTGTAAACGTTGTTCTGGTGACAGCTAGTTTTACAGTTATCACTATCGGAAGTTCTAAACCTCTAAAAAACACCCTATAGTCAGTTGTTTAGATATATTTTTGTAAGTATTTCTCTTTGCAAAAGGCAGATAACATTACATTACAGCCCAAGAGGCAATGCAAGGCAGTTATCCCGTATATCCATAACATGGATCAGTTTCCGAGATCATACCTTTCTACTTTTTCTTAAACAAAATTTTAGGTTTTGGTTTTAGGTCACTAGATCATGTTTTGTCTCAACTAAGTGTTTTTTTTTTCAGTCTTACGATGATAATAACACCTCTATATTTTGTACTCCCTTAAAAAACTATGTCCTTTAGAATAATTAATCAAAGCGCCTTAAATGACAGTCTTTCTCAGCTTTGATTTTGTGATGTGTATTTGAAGTATTTGCAAACTTAGCCTACCGCAGTACAACCCTGGTCAATTCACTCAGACTTCTGTACATAGTTATTTATAAATGTCAAATTGTAATCCCGTTTCGTATTGAAATAAAGTTGAAGTCGTCTGTAACGATTTTTGATTCAAGAGGTTCGGGTTTTGAAAAGCGAATAGCGCTAAGATAAATTTTAAGATAGTAAAAAGAGGTTGTTATTGTGAAAGGCCATATAAAGAGTTCCTATGATGTAAAACCAATTGCCTTTCGCGTTATTACTGTTATTGTAAAAAGACCCTATGGCTAACTACTGGAAGAATCTCTGCCTTTTTTGACATAGACACCAAACACGAATTCTCAATCCACTTAACACCGACATTTTCTATACATTTTACTTTTACTTGCACACTTTGCAATGACATCTTTATAAATGTATCTGCATACGAATTTACAATATTTTGGCTCAACAGCTTGCACAGCTGTTCTAAGAATCTCATTATGGGACAGCCGTACTGACGTTGCGTTTTTATGATTTTTTTTTCTCCTTTTATGCACGACGCAAAATCTTTTTTCAAGTTCAATATCAGTGAATTTAGACTAGGTGTCATACGAATATTTTTTGTGGGAATCTAAACAAAGTTTCTTTTTTTTTTATTTATGTATAAGCAAGTATGTTTATTGTTCTCTTTCAATTTCTGTATCAAATTCATTTATTTCATGTTTAGTGTGCGTTTTAAAATGTATTAAAACTTATAAGTTGCTTGTTTCTTCCATTTCTTGTTTTTGTTCATTTATTTTATAATGTTAAGTAAAATTATCTAACCCAAAACAATTAATTATTGCAGAACTTTCGATCAGCCCATAATGTCCAACAATCCACCAAAACCGTCGGGTCCATTCGGTCTCGATCCTAACATTATTGCTGAAATAGAGAAAGATTGGGTGCGTGTGGATCAAATGAAACATTGCGATCCTGCACGCGTGGACATATCATTGCTCTACGAACCAATAAATATAATTCCTACCCGCGATGGTATCCGATATCCACAAGATAAATTTGAACAACTAATATCAAGATCCCGAAATATGCAACCGTCAATGCCGCCGTCTGCAGGACAAACCTATAATCTAAGCCCAATGCAACAACAACCAGTGATGTATCCACAACAACGGACATCTGCAAATAATTCTCCAAAGTAAACAAAAATTCCACAAAGCTTTGTTAGAGCCAATAACAATGATAACAAATTCTGTCTTTCTAATTATAGTTTGGCTGATGTCCTACCTAAACTCGATCCTAATCTAATTAAGGTTATCAAATCAATTGGCAATCCTGATTCAATTACTGCACGAGCTGCGTTAAATGAGCTAACTGATATCATTGAATCTCCGGAGAAGCAAGCAGTACTGCGAGATTATGAAGAGCTTTTTATACAGAGCGTTTTAGCACAGTTTAAAGTAAGTCAGAAAATAATGTTTATCTGTTTACTTATGTAATGTGTGTTGTTCTTAGAATTTGTCACAACAACCGCTTTCGGAATCGCTGATAATATACCAACCTCTACTGTCGATCACGTACGGGTTTTTCTATTCTAAAAATCTGGGCAAGACACTGAGCATTCCGTGCTTGAAAAATATTATGTCCGTGCTGTTGGGCCTGATGGCGGATCAAAAATTAAATAACGGTGATGATGGTCAGTATACGAAAGTGATGAACGGAATTTGTCTCAAAATTCTCGATAAGACAAATTTTACAAACTTAAATTGGTAAGAATTGAATAAAAAGGTATCAGAAAAGTGTTTTTTAATACAAATAATTTTTCTTAGTGCCCTTATTCGACTTTTGAAAGAGACATGTCCTAGTGCCGGCCTTCCAAAATTCACAGATCTTTTAATGAAATGTATTTGGCGTAATGTGAAGACAATGCCAGAACGATCCAATGAATTGGATTACGATGCAGTGTTGTACGAGGTTCATGACTTTATGTTGGCGTTACCAAGTACGTGGTGGCAAACAAGGCCTTCAGATACCCCTTTGAGAACTGTTAAAACAATTATTCATAATATGGCTAAAATAAAGGGAAATGCTATTGTACAGCACTTGAGTAAAATCCCAACCCACTCAGAACTCCATGCATACCTAATTAAAATTTTAAAGGTGAGCTATTGCAACATAGGTGTGCATGTGTGCAATTTGACAATTTACTGATATTCTTTTCTTCAAGAACCTTCAGAAAGATGGCAATATACCAGGCGCATCACCACAACGTTCATCATCAGCCAAAGATATACAATCGAAAAGGATCTCAAATCATACTCACGAGGCAATGTCACAAATATTCAAATTGATTTCCGACAAAGAAACTAGTCAGCAGGGTCTGAGAAGGCTTTATGATTTTAAGGTACATTTTTTGGATTTAAAAAATTTTAGCACATATTTAAAATTTCTGTTTTTTTTTTTTTAATTTTAGGTTAAAAATCCAGAAATCGATGTGGTGACGTTTTTAAAAGGGGCTAGTCCCAGTTTCCAAAAATACATCGAAGAGGGATTAATTGAAATTGAGCGAACACAAGGACAAGCTCAGACAACTACAAATGGTGATAATAAATTTGGTAAGTTTTTTTCTTTTTTTTTTTTTGTTAAACAATGTTTTATTATTCTATATTTTATAACAACTATACCACTCGTCATATGTGCTATGTTTTGTAGTAAAAGTTTTATGCGAGACTTAATTGTAAAAGCTATAATTTTTTTCGGCTTAAGCGCTAAATAGTTTTTAATCGAACGATAATATTTCATGTCCCCATATTGTATTCAACTGGAAGTTGCAAACATTTATAGTGAAAGCAACGTGGCTTATTCTTTTCAATGGAGCATATCTTTAATGGGAACTTTTTTTACCCCGGAAGAGAAGTTTCCCATCGTGAATCTCCCACGAATTTTTTTTCCCACGAAACAACAAGTGATTTCAGAAATATTTAAAATGTTTGAGACGTTTTGATTTTTTTTTATATAAAATTTGCACACGCTATGGTATTTAGGCTACCCTTTTGATGTCGGTGGACACAGCGCGAGCTTAGGAAAGAAGGAGAGGGTTTAATACGAGTTGCCGATGCACATTGGTTTTAAACTTCTGACCTAATAGTGGGAGGGGCTAACAGAGTTAGGCAAAAGATTCCACATTCGAGTTGTACGGCTGAAAAACGAATCTCTGTACTTGACTGTACAACCGAAATTGGGCTCAAGGGTAAATTGGTGGGCATTCCTGGAAATGACAAATGAACAAAAGCGTCGTACAATATTAAAGTTTTATGGAAAGAACAATATATGGGGGCTCTTCTCAACCGAAGTCATAAAAAAGAATTCGAAGATATTGAGAGTTTTAGTACATCAGCTGCCATTAATTATCAAAATGATTATTTTATTCGTGATAAAGTCTATTTTAAAGTTTATTCTCTAATTGTTCTTCTTTATATTTAAAACAAAAAGGTGCACTTAATTTCGAGCCATGAAAAGTTATGACCAAACTTACAAAAAATCCGTATACCACTAACTTGGTTCGTTTTAGCTTTGAAAGAAATTCAAAATGTGAGTGGGGTTGACTTGATTTTTTTTACAGTTAACTTAAGAACGGAACATTTTATGACTAAGTTCATTACAGACCTTAGTAGAGTGTAACTGCAAATAATTTAACAGGAGTTTTCCAATATTTTTTTTATGACTTGGTTCGGTACAGCTGTGAGCCCTTCATATGTACACATGTATCTGGTGTAGTAGGATGCATTAAAAAGATACTTTGGTTTAAATGTTCTGCTTGTGAGTAATTTAGTTTTTTATTTGCATTGAATACTACACAAAATTTCATTTGTAAGTTTTGCAGCGATCAAATTAAAATTAGATTTGTAGATACTTCCAACCTTTGTACCTGCCACGGCTATCGAGAGTGTAGTTTCTAGCTACTCGGTTGTGATAACTTCCTGGTCTTTAAGAAAATAAGGATGGCACCAAAAGGTATTGAATGAAAATTTAAAAAAATGTTAGGTAATGCATAATTTTTGATTGATTTTTTTGTTGGAACATCAACGTACGTGTCTGTCCAAAAAAAATAAGGGTTCTCCTTTTTCGTTTTTTTTTGTGCTAAAATTCCATCTAGATAGGTTTCCTTTTAAAATTCGAAACAAAAAAGAAAAGAATTCAGCCGTTCTGAATGTAGCCCTCAAATTTCAGGATATCTTTGAATTTTCTCGCTGTTTCCATATGATCTACAATCAATTTTTAAAGTTCTTATTTTTAGACCATGTCAAACATTTTCTTTTTCATGTAAACGTACCTTATCAAAGATCTTTTAAAAAGATCGCATCACTGTTGTGTTTCATTTGTTTTTTTTTGTGAAATGTCAAAAAACTGCACGTCTTTATTAAAAGTTAAAGGCTAACTTTAATGGTCGGAAGCAAGCGGAAGCTAGTGTCAAAACCGACGGAAACATTCCAATCCGTTTGTCAAATGAGCACGTCTACCCATAATGGACGGAATGCCGCGGAAGAATATGTCAAATTTTCTTCATTACAAACACCATCAGAAGCCAGCTGTCAAGTTTTCGTCCGTAAAATGCGCTCGCTATCGCAGTTTACGTCCTTAAGCAAAACTCATCGAAACTTGACGAAACGTAGCAATCCACCATTTAGGGCACAAGATACTAATTACTTGTTCTCGCTCATTTACGGACGGGCCCGCCCGCGCCATTCCAACCATCATAGTTCAGCCTTTAACCAACCTTTCCGTCTCTGTATTGCAGCTCCGTCTGCAGCGGCGTCCCATTGTGTTCGCAACACTGAATTTGTATATATTCGACATTTTTGACATCTGTTCCTGCTCCAGCTCCGTCTTCCGTTCCAGCCAGTTAGTCGGCGCTAAGGTTTGGTGTGGACCTCAACGCAACCAGCTCGTTCCCTAGCTGTCTTCAGTTTTGCATATGATGTTGGCCGAGGTGCTCTTCTTTATATATAATCCACATTAAGATTTAAATTTTGTCTTTATCATCTAAAAGTGAAATTTAGTATTTTCTTATTATTTATTAAAGGAAAAATGTTTGCTTCAAACTTAGAAATTATGTTACGTTTTGCAATGTCTTTCTTAGAGAGAATTTTTATAATAAAATATCAGTGGGTTATTTTTTTATTAAAAATTCAATTAAAAATTACTACATAAATTGTAGGCGCAAAACAACATATACATATGTACATAATCTAAGAAAAACAATGTTCAAAGTTTTAAACGCGAATTATAGAATCGAGAAAAAAAGATGTGAGAAGTGCGTGCGTGCGTTGAACGCTTTTTTGCGGCTTTTACGACATTATCCATCCCATAAGAGCGCGTTGTTTTTACTTGATATGTCAAAGCACGCACGCACACGCCGAGTTGCGAATTGGCTTTTAAGCCTGAAATACATCGGAACCATACAGAAAATTTAACAGGGAGGAAAATGTTTCGTACGTCTTACCCTCCAAAACCTATTTGTTAGTTTTATTTTTATGTTACGTATATCAGTTACGCAAATTGAAAGCATTGGAACATGGAATATAAATATTCTATAGTACTCTCATGGATATCATTTGGCTTGTGGCATTCTTCAGTGGCCGTGCGGTAACTAACTCTTTAATAGTGCAGACGAGAACATTTACCGACATTTAATACACTTTTGTGGTTTGTTCTTATTCTATATTCACACCAATTGGTGATTTCAGCGCCACTCTGGCGGACCGTGCAGCAATTAAAAAATGATGCTTTATGGGTGTACTATAGACTATAGCGAATGTATTTACTGTATTTATATACAATGATTGGAACACTAAACTAAGCTTACCGAGAATGCGAAATTTTGTGCTCAAACAAACTCCTCAGTATGGCGGACAAATACAGGTTGAGTTGGGCCAAAAAAAGTCACCCATTCGATGTTGTTTGGCTCTCTTTTTTTCAAAATAAAAAACTTTGATTCTGTTTTTTGATTATGTTTATTTGAACCTTTTGAATTGTATTGGTCAAGTCGAGAAGATGATATCGGTCAAATGGGAGCCGTCACAATTGATTGCCATCCGTGCTCGTTTTATGGCATTTTTCATCACTTCAGCGAGAACTTCGGGCGACAGATTCTCGCACTCGTGTCAAATGTTGTCCTTGAAGGCTTCCAGAGTCCCGGGCTTGTTCACGTAAACACGGGACTTCAAAAACTCCCACAAAAAAACAAAAAAAGTCTGAAACGGTTAAATCGAGCGATTTTGCAGGCCAGTGCCAAAACTAGAGATGAGGCGACCCGGGAACGCCGCCTTCAGAATATCGGTTCATGTCAGTTCATGTATCGCTCCATGGCTTGTTCACTTGTATTCCGCATCTGTCTAGTCCACAAATGTCTTCTTTTTGGCTACCTTGTACAAACCATGGGCTGCACTTTGTGTAGCCCTTTGTGTTGCCTGACTTCCAAACCAAGCTGAGTAGCCACATTTTTTTTAAGTATTAAATTCAATTCCACGTGAAAACTTTTGTTGTTGTGTTGTTATTCTTCAAAAAATCACATCAAGTTTGTACGAATGAAATTAAAAATGTTTGCTGCTTAGCATAATAAATAAATAATTATTGACTGGGACTAAAAAGTTAGAATTACATACACATAGTTCATCGTAAATCAAAATTCATATTAAATTCACCACCTTCAAGAAAACTTATATAAATACATTAAACAAAAAAAAAATCATAATTGCATAAAAAAATACAAATCGTTTAACTTTTAAAACAGAATCAAATTTTCATCAAGCATCGACTGGCAGTAATTTTGGAATGAGCGGAGGGGATAAGGCTGATCCAGACTTTTGGATGGACCGACTTAATCATCTGAGAGCCAAAGCAAATCTTGGCCCACATCGTAGTGCCGAAATGGGAGGACATCTTATGCTGGACAATAAAGTAGCCGATGAGAATTTAAATTTGAATCAACTATCACAAAAAGTTTCACTCATTCGAAAAGAAGTATGATAACTCAATCAAACAAAAAAGAAATGTGCCTATATTTTCTCGTATTTTTTTTTCAGAAACCTGAACTTTCTCCAAATCGCCTGCAACACATCCAAGCGAAGTTAGCCCAAATAAAACAGCAGCGACAGAGTTAAGTCTGGCAACCTTTATAAAAAAAATTAAATTAAACTCGTAACAAAAATGTGGAAACAAGCAAGATAATTTAAGTCTAATAAACCCAAAAAGTATATGTATATGCTAATATTTATTATTAATACAGGAAAACAAAATACCTACAAACTGCATAGTTTTCAAAAAAAAAAAAAAAACCTTGCTGATATTGAAAAAAAAGATAAAACAACTACCTACAATATATTCAATTTTAATTTAAAAACACAAAATGAAAAATCATTTAAAAACTATTTAAAATAATATCAAGGTTCCGTTACTCATTCAAATGATTTTTATTAAATTTCTTATTTTTAAATTACGTTTTAAAATATTTATAAAAAAAAATATAATTTGTTAAATAATATTACATTCACACAAAAATATTGCATATGTGTTGATCATTATATTTCTGTTGAAAAGTTTGTTACAACCAAATAACGCTGAAGAGTAACGCATCCATCCATCTCAAAACCCATATTCACATGAACATACTTCAAAGTAGGTACATATTGTTAATTTTGTTCCGAGTAGAAAAAAAAACATGTTTTTTAACGAAACTGTTTAATTAATATAAATTAAACTTATAATTCCAATTTTGTTATTAATAAATTATAAATTATTATTGTTTTAAAAAGCAGTTTTTGCATTCATTTCATTCATAGTAACAAAAAAAAGATAATCATAATCACAATAAAAAAAAAAAAAACTAGAAATTAATTCTCACATAAATAAATTTGTTTAACATACAAGAGTTTTTTTTTTTTTATGCTCAATTTTCTACAGAGCACGTATTTTGTTTTGATTGCATTGAGAACGAATTTTAGATAAATAAATACTCTCTTAATTATTTATGTTATATTTCTTTGTTAAGGATTTTATTTCTAATTGTTTCTTCGCTCATACATATATTATTTAAGTAACTAAAATTTAATAATAAAACAAAAACAATTTGAAAACAATTTTTTTCTGCGGTCTTAATTATTTTGAAGATGTTTGCTAAGATTTGTCAAGTAAAATATTCAGCCTTATGAGTTTCGCCCGAACAGCATTCCACCCGAAAATGTTGGTATTTAAATTTTTACTACTGTGAGTTTCGCTTGAAAAAAATAAAAAATGTACCCTATAGGGGTTTTCTTTTTAGGTCTAAGCTGAGCAGTGATTAATGCACAGAGTAAAGTTCTAAATAGAGAATGCTCAAAGCTCTCTGATTTGATTTTGAAACAACTTGAGCACTGTATTGTCATGACTTATTTGACACTTATAGGCGTTTTTCTTTTTTCGTTCAGAGCAGTCTTGTGTTGTCAAACAAAGTTGTATTTATTCTTTCGCTCAGAGCGTTTAGATCTTTTAAATTGTGTTTCTTTTTTCGTTCAGAGAATGATCAGAGTGTGCTCTGAGAACGCTGTATGCGTTGTGATATATTTGAAGTAAGTTTTTTTTTACAAATTAGTTTTCGGTAATATTAATTGTTTATAATGGCCTTACGGCGGAGGCATAGTAGTAGTTTGAGTCGAAGAAGAAGAGTCTGTCGGTCGCGTATTTATTTCAGCATCACGGAGTATTTTTATTTTAACTAGCGTTTACGGGTGAGTTTAGCCAAGGCGGAAGAAATAATTTCTTTAGTTGGAGGACAGATCAGTCACAGAACAGGGGCCCTATTCCTGAATACGAGTCGAGTAAGTTTTCATGTGAGATCGACAAATTGGTATTCTCGAACACGACTCACTAATTATCGGTATTCCCCAACTCAAATGTCGAAAGTCAAATGACACTCGAATAAAACATACCTATTCCTGAACTCGAAAGTGACGCTTTTTCTGTGAAAAATCATTCATATTTAAAAAGTGTTCAAGAGCAGCAGTGATGGATGCAAAAATGTAGTTAAAAATAAGAAAAAAAGACTAAGTTGTAATTTTCTAATTGTTATTTGCATTTAGAAAATAGCAACTTTGTGTTCATAAAATTTAAATTAAAAAAAAAATATTTAGTACATATGAATAATGAAGTGTTTGAAACAAAATTTAAATATTTTTTTGGTGGTAGGTATTTGGCGTGGACGACGATCTGGCGTTTGTTTTAAATTTGTGGTCCATTACTCGCAACAAATATACAAAAATTGGTTTAAAAAAACATCTTTGTACTTATAATTTTATTTTTTTTTGCACTTTTACGATTTAAAATGATTTAATTTACTATAAAATTACATTAACGAATAGTTCTCCAATCAAAAGATTTTTTTTGCGAAATGTCAAGTCAACATTTGTGAAGTTAGCTACAATTCAAAGGGTGTGTTCAACATTTTCAGAGTCATGTCATGTTTTTGGCTCTCACTAGAGTTGTGGAATACCGATTCTTACTCGACTTGACCATGAGCTTTCGAGTGACATCTCACTCGACTCGTATTCAGGAATAGGCCCCCTGATAAAAACATTGCATTGTCCTCAAAACAACAGTTACTCACTGTCTTGCACTAAATTACTAATGGGGCAATGGGATCCAGTTTCATGGAATTGTCGACATGCATGGTATATCCAAGGCCACAGTATGCAGGTGTGTTGATCGGGTTTGAACAGCGATCCTGGATTCAATATTTGAAGTTGTTGTACCATGGCCCGATGATGTCGACATAATCTGCGAAAGATTTCATGCAATTGCAGGTATTTTTCTTAATTTAAACATAATATATAAGACCGGTTCAGTGCGATAACGCACTCACGGAAACGGAAATAAAGCTGCCATTTAAAAAAAGAAAACGGAAATATGAACGGTGGGCCTTATTTCCGCGAAACTTGTTGCATTGTACCTGCAAGACCAAACACAATATTAAGTTTATATTTTTATAGGCATGCCGTGCGTGTATGTTTGTATTGATGGCTCTTTAATCAAAATAGACTGGCCTGTAGGTGACTCCTTACCAATAATATCGATAATAATATTATCGAGATCACTTAATTTGAATGTTGGTCCCGGTCAGATCCCGTCTTTTAGGCATTATCCAGTTTAACCTAAATACAGGGTGGCGCACGAATCGTGCTACAAAAATAAAACGTAATAACTTTTTTTCTGTGTGAGTAATCGGCTTATTTTTTTTTTATTTTGTAGGTTACTATTTAGATTTATAAAAATGGATGCTTGGGATACGGAGAAAAGAATTTGGATAGTGCAACGGTACCATGCTTTGCAGTCCGTCATTTCCGTCCAAAGGGAATTTAGGCGGGAGTTTGGCGGTAATCCCCCGAGTAGATAGGCCATTATGAGGTTTGTAAACATGTTTGCCGAATCTGGAAGCATCGCACGAAGGCCGTACCATCGAGATGCCGATGTTCGGGTTCAGGATACAATCGCAGCAGTAGCATCTGCAATACAGGCCAATCCGAGCGTTTCGACCCGAAACTTATCGGGGCAAATTGGAATTAGTAGACGGTCATTACAACGGATACTTCATGACGATTTAAACTTGTTTCCGTACAAAGTCCAAATTACTAGCAAGTTAAACCCTCAGGATTTGCCTGTTCGCCTCGAATTTTGCCAAAAAATGATATCAATGGCCGAAGAAGACAACACATTGATCAATTGTTTGTTCATGTCTGATGAGGCCCATTTTGATCTTAACGGCAATGTAAACAAGCAAAATTGCCGTATATGGAATGAGTCTAATCCAGAAATGCTCCATGAGACGGAACTGCACCCAGAACGAGTCACTGTGTGGTGCGCAGTTTCATCAAGGTGCATTGTCGGGCCGTACTTCTTTGAAGAAAACGGTGTAACCGTTACTGTCAATGGGGGCCGTTATTTAAAGATCTTGAAGGAGTTTTTTTACCCAGAACTGCGCCGAAGACGTATACCATTCAACAGCGTTTGGTTTCAGCAAGATGGAGCAACTGCACATATAGCCAGACCAGTTATGGCGGAGCTAAACAAAAAATTCGCAAACAAATTAATTTCTAGGAACTCCACTCTTCGCTGGCCCCCAAGGTCACCTGACCTGACTGCACCAGACTTCTTTTTATGGGGTTATGTCAAGCAAGAGGTGTATAAAATGAAGCCCAGGAATTTAACTCAATTAAAGCAGTCCATAACGACAATAATTGAGGCGATCCCAACTTCAACTCTTCAGGCCGCAATGAATAATTTTTTGACCAGGTGCCGCATATGCGTGGGAGAGCGTGGAGGTCATTTGCGGTCTATAATCTTTAAAAACAACTAACTATTTAAAATAAAATTTAATTTTCTAACCAATAAAAAAAAATAAATGAAATACATCGATTAAAAAAAAAGTTATTTGAATTTCTTATTGTAACACAATTGATGCGCCACCCTGTATAAAGCTAATGATTTTTTTTATTTGAGAAAGAATTCCTTTTTTTTAATTTAGTCTTACAATAGTCCTCCGCTTTAAATTTTGCAAATTTATATCGCGGAGATACTTTCAGTCCTTTTCATTATAATTCCTCTTGAAGCTCCTCCTCCTTATTCATTATAATTTCTCTTGAAGCTAGGATATCCTAAATGCTTTTCCATTCTATATTTTTCTTTTCATGGGTCACTTGTTCATTAAACTTTCCGAACAAAATTTCCTTTTTTCCCGAACCAAGGAGATAAAAAAACATTTTATTCACTTTGTCCATCTTGATCTTCACTCAAAGAAACACTACAACTTAATGAGAATGACTTAAAATTTACAAGAAGGAACGTGTTGAAACCGTAGTTTGGGAAACTTGTTGTTTTCAAAGGCTCTTTGTAATTTTTTTTTTCTAAAAATGACATATGAAACAGTTATTTGTACTTGGTGTAATAGGCCCCTGTTTGTTCAACAAAAAATGTACTAAGCAATAATTATAAGAGAAGCATTTCATTTAATTATTTTTATTTTTCATTTAATTATTTTTTTATTTCATAGAGCGCCCTCTGAACAAGCTCAGAACAAAAATAAATAAATACCTACCAATTTGATCCATCTGAACGCTCAGAGCTTAAAAAGAAAGACAATTTTGTTTGTTGACAATTCAGGTTCTGCTCTGAACTAAAAAAGAAAAGGAGCTATTGTTTTTGGCGAAAAATAATATCTTTGATATAAAAATGTTCACCTATTTTCGGTTGCTGAAGGAGAAACAGGAAGGCGAAAAACGTAAGTTTTTTTTTATTTTAAGGTAAAAATAGTAGATATTCAATATTTTTTCTAATAATTCGTAGAATATTATTTAGAAGAGCAATGAATTGAATTTTTGCGAGGAAAATAATTAAATGATTCCGCAATTCAAACATTTTTATTTAGAATCAAAAAAGTCATAAGTTTAGAATAGGAAATCATTCACTTTATGCAACGATAATGAAAATAATATTTTCGATACAAAAATATGTTTTTTTACTTGCGATTATAGGTACTATAAGGCAAGTTATGGATTTGTGGAAAAAAATTCTAACAATCAAACATGAATTCCGTTCGTCTGTCTGTCTGTTCGTACCTCTACAGCCTAAACGGATGGGCCGATTTCCTTCAAATTTGGTATTTAGTATTTATTTGGAAGTATCTTCGGGGTTTTTTTTTCATTTTTGCTTTAGGTCGAAAAATAACGGTAGGTACCTGCCATACAATCTTTAACAAAAAGTTTGATTTTCTCGAAAACGGCTCTAACGATTTTGATAAAACTTTCACATTTCTTTTTTTTTACAACAATACATCTTTCGAAATTTGTCCTAGTCCTATAACGGTAACCCCATAGGACGAATTTTTTCTTCGACTTTCTCGTGAATTGCTTAACCGATTAAAATAAATTTGATATTCAGAAAGATGTAGATAGCCCAATTCGGCATACAAATATTTTCGAATAACTTTTTTTTGTATTTTTAATATTTTTCAAATATTTTTTTTGAAAAATCGATATTTTGAAAACGGGTATTTGATTTTTTTTTATCTTACGGCTCCTTTTGGTGATCGTGGCTATCGTATCTATCATCGTATCGGGTCGGAACGAAGTGTACGAGTTTTGTATCATTATAGCTGTTCCGATAGGCAAATATGAAGCAAATAAAATTTTCTCCGATCGGTTACGATGGTAGGTACTTATATAGTTACATATATTCATGGGCACGTTTCTAGAAGATTATAATCGCCATTTATCGTGGGTTTCTTTTTTCTGAGTATTTTTTTTTTTTTTGCTTCGACTTTCGTAAATCGTAATTTGGGCTCAGTTCGCGAGAAGGTAAAAAACGGTCCTATGAAAGCCTCAACATTTTATTTCACTAGAACAGAACATACACCTACAAGAAAAATAAGCCTTTGTTGGACGGTTATAACTCAGATACCGTTAATAGTCGAGCTTAACTGGCTGAACACAATGGTGAAGCTGAAGCTGAAGTATGAAGAGCTGTCAAAGTAAAATATACGCGAACTCTATAAGGCGAACACAATGAGAAGCTGAATCTGAAGTTTGAAATTTAGCTGAAGCGCAAGTTCACTTACATAACTTCAACTTGCGCTTTGTCTGCTATTAGACGATGAAACTAGATGCATGCACCTTGTTCGAATTCTTCGAACATAGTAAGTGCAAAAGGGAGAAAAAATTCGAAAAGATGAGACAGGAAAAAAGCTGTCGTGTGTCGCACGGGTAGCATGTTCGAAGAATCTGTTTGACGTTTTTCTTTTCTCTTGTTCGCTTTCTTTAATTCTTTATCACTTGGTTTCGTTGTGCCCAGAGGAAACTTCTGATAAGATTCAAAATAAAGGAACAAAAATGAGTGAAAATAAAGTGGAATGTATTTTTTTGTGGTTTAAGGTACTTAATTTGGACATATTATGTCTTTATGATTGAAGGGAAAATGTGTATGTGGTTAAACACAGTCATTACATCGATAGGGTTAATAGACCAGATTCATTGCAAATGATTATGGAAAATGAAAATGAAAGAGAACTGTCAAACTTGTTTCATGAAACTAAATTCATCGTGTAATGGCACTTGCGACAGAGATGAAAAAACAAAGAAGAATTCGAACAAGGTGCATGTATCTAGTTTCATCGTCTAATAGCAGACTTTACGTTTCAGCTTCTTCTTTGACATTTCACAGAAACAAAATAGGCTAGTTCAATGTTTCTGAACTTATCCGAGATCTCTTTTTTCTCAGATCCATTGAATATGACTGAGAAAATTCCTTGATCACTCCAAAATCTCAAGAAACTTGAACTAGCTTAATCAAACAAAAACAAAATGTTTGAGGGAAACACGGAATTATTTATAGAACTGGTTAAAATTTAATTTAATTTAACCAACCCTAACTATAAAATTTCACACATTGTGTTTTCGTTTGATTAAGCTAGTTCAAATGTTGTCAAGTTCAAGAATTTGTCAACAAAATAATACATACAAATACAATACCAGCCACCAGCTTGATACCGATACCCAGTTGCAATTCCTTTGCCTTTAACTTAGGAACTATCAGAGCTTTTACTTGATAACACAAATCTGGTTTTGCATGAAATTTCCGTAACCAAGTTTGAGATCACTACGTTTTCCTTTTAAGAGGTCGGACCTTTCGACACACATATCGATGTTTAAGTGAATTTCATCGATATTACGACATCGATGTTTAAGAATGATACATCGATTTTTGAAAACATCGATGTATCGCTTGCATGTTGCATTGCTATTGACATTGACAGCAAAAATTATTTTCATGTGTGTGTGCATTCAGATCAATTCTTTCACTCCATCAGAGATCAAATATTTCGTGTTCAGATTTGATCTAGATTTGCTCTTTTTCTTGCAATGAAACTGACAAATTTCAAAAAGATCAAATCTTTTGACAGGAAGAGAAAATCTTTTCTTGAATGAAACTCGCTATTACTATAACTAAAAAATAAAACAAAGACTCCAATGGTAAATCGTGTACTAATGAAATTAGTATTAGGGCTGGCTTTTTATAAAAAAAAATACCAATGGAAAATGTGTAGTAAGAAAAAAAATCATTGTGAATTACAAGAAACAACTTCCAACACTTAAAATATTTAATTTTGTTTAAACATCTAAAATATACATACGTATAACAACAAATAAAAGATATACTCTAATGCACTATTTTTACACTAAGCAGCAACCATAATTTCAGTTCCTCCTTCTGTTTCTTGATTTGCACTTTTTTCACCATTCTCATCAACATCTTCATCTTGAACTATACACTTATAACCCCCAAATCGTATTGATACCATAGTCACCCGAATCGCAGCCTTAAACATAACCCTTGCCTTCATTTTAGCCAATTTAATTTTCCAGCTCTCATCACGGGAAGGTAAACCATTTAGATAGTCAATCATTGCATCTTTTGTCGGATCAACTATGGCTAGCACAGACATACAACCGTCGACTGTTCCAAGTACCAAACACTGCCCATCTTTGGTACTTTTAATAGCTGTAAGTTCAGCCTGGAGACGGTAGTTAGCTATCATTTCTGTATCAACAGTTCGAAATACTCGAATAGTCTTACGACCGCTGTGATAGTAGCACACATATTCGTCATTCTCGGTAAACAGGCATATTACAGAAAATACTCCTTCAGCTACTTTTGGAATGAAAGTCTTCACTGTAGTTCCTTTGCGTAGTTCCAATAGTTCCAAGCCACCTCTTGTAGGGGCGTAAAGGCCAAACTTGCCATCTTTGCTGATATTTCCTCCCCATTTGGGAATCGAACGAATATGTTTTTTGTTTTTGATATCCATAATACTGCCCTTTTCACTGCTGATCACTGCAACTTGTTGTACCTTATGGGGCATTGGAACCAAAGCTATCACTTCCTAGAAACATAAAATTTTACTTGAAAAGTGATTCATTTCAAAACTTGGATCATTACCTTTATTGAACAACCCTTAAGTAGGATTTTCGAAACGTGACTCCCAGTCGATGTATTGTACACCGAGATGCAATCCTTATTCGACTTATCCACTGCACACGATATAATATGAGCCTCGTCAGCCGAAATAACAGATTGTCGGAAAGGAAGACCAGGTATAGTCCGAACTGGAAACTCAAAACGGAACAAAATGGTCCCATCTGGAACTGACCTCATAGTCGTGATTGCTGTCAGCCTATGGGCATCCTCACCTCCAGCGTCTTTCTGGTTTATATTTGGACATGAAACTGTCATTACCTTGGCGCCATCCTCCAGAAATGTTATTTGCTGAATACCAGGCTGATCATCACGAAATATAACCTGCTCTGATACTCTATTCCAAATCAAGAACTTCCCAGTCTCTGATGATATTATATACTTCCCATCTGGTGTGATTTCGGCATGGGTGACAATGGCACCCAATGGACTATCTGCTAGTTTAGACAACAAACGGCCTGACCGTGTCTCCCATACTCCAACGCAGCTTCTTGTAACAGTCACAGCCAAATCAACTAAAGACAAACTAAGCAAATAAGTTAGAGCATAACTTACGGGTTCTTTCTTTTGTTTTGCTTGCGTAAAACTTACCTTATGCCATCAATCTGGAGTTCATGTCGATCAATTACGTGAACTTTTTCAAAAATATTGTTGATATTCCAGACCTTAACAGAACGGTCAATCGATGATGTTATAACACTATTCCAATTACCAATAGTCAATGCTTCCAATTGGATAATTCTTCCAAAATGTGCATCCAAGACTTTGGCCAATTGCTTTGTTTGTAAACACCAAACGTACAGATTTTTTCTGACTCCAGCAACAGCATAATTAAGACGAGAACTGACCATAATTGAATTCGATTGCATCATTTTTGTGGCAATATTACGTACACCATGTGGAAGCGATAAGTAGATGGCATTCTCATCGATCCTAGAATCGTCGATGCCAAAATCCCATATAACGAAACCTTTTCCAGATGTTCCAAGCAGCATTCGGTTGTCTTTATCTAGACGCAGTTGCAGAAGCATTTCTTTGTCATCGTTTTCGAAACGTGGAAGGTGCTCTTTGAACGTCCAAGAAATGGCACCCGTTGTTTCGTCTGTATTGAATTCAAAAACGCTGACCTGTAGAAATAGAACGACACAAAGAAATCAATAAGCGTAAACGGTTCGTTGGGTGCTGTATGAATAGGGTAGGCGCTGAAAGGCGTCAACCAGGCCATGCACAGTGTTGTTGTAACTATCTCATACGTATCAATTGTGCTTATTTTACCTCCCCTTGGTAACCACCGGGTACAGGTCTGTCCATCCGGACATTCCTGCTAAACTTATAAGCGCGAGTGTTGAACACAGAAAAAATAGCAGCACTATAATGCTCTGCTTTAATGACTGTTCTGATCGATTCGCAGAAGTCTTGTACGAGCCCCTCAGAAATAGGACGGACGGCGGATCAGCCCAACCAATTGGACCAACGGTTGCGCCAACAGTCAACGAAGCAGATGCCCTAATGAGTTACTTCGACGCATTTGGAGATAAGGTCATTGCGACAATTTAATGCAAGTTAGGGCATTGAAATAGAAATGGAGCGGGTTACTGACTCCTGATTCCAAGGAATTCAAAAAAGGACCTGGCCCTCCAGGTGTGGGGTTGTGCGTGGGGTTAACAACCCTGCCATGGAAAAAAAGAAAGTTGCGAAGCGACCAATAGCCTCGGAAAAGGACGGATTAACTGTTGACGACCCGGAAAAACGAATTAAGGACAACGACCTTCGGATCTGCACGTGGAATGTTAGAACTCTTAACAGACCACATGCAGCCAAAAAACTAGCAGAGGCCCTAGACTGCCATCCAGGAATGCGATGGGTCGGGCTAAAGGAGGATGAAAAACTGTGACGTGTACTACGGTGATTGAAGACCATAGCGTTTATTTGGGTGCGGATTCGTCATAAGCGGTAGACTTAGGCAAGAAGACTTCGAAAGTAAGTGAGCGACTTGTGACAATCCGTGACATAAGCCTAATATGCGCTCATGTCCCCACAGAGGACAAAGAGGACGCCACCAAGGATGACTTCTACGAACTCCTCGACAAAACCTATGAGCAATGCCCTAAATACGACGTTAAGATCGTACTAGACGATTTTAACGCCAAAATAGGTAAAGAGGAAATGTTTGGTAGGACTGTCGAAAAACATAGCCTACACGACACAACGTCTGAAAACGGACTTAGGCTAATTGACTTCGCAGCGGCACATAACGTCACCGTTGCAAGCACACGGTTTCCTCATCTCGATATACACAAAGGGACTTGGCGACACCCAGACCAAAGAACCAACACCACCACGAAACCTCTGGTTCGATGACGAATGCAGGCAGGCCCATGCAGCCAAACAAGAGGCATATAAAGCGGCGCTGCAAAGATATTGAGAGATGCTACTCCAGGAACAACGTGCGGAAGTTTTACCAACAGGTAAAAAGAACGTGCCAAGGAAAAAAACCCGCACAGAAGCCTGTAGAGATAGGAATGGAAACCTCACAGTCGATGCTGAGTACATGAAAGGACCATTTTTGCAGACTGTTAAATGGCGATGAAGACCAAAATCCCGCTGTCAGGCAAAATGAACCATTCAACATGGACGATGACAGACAAAACTTCTGTCCACCTGACTAAAATGAAGTGAGAATAGCAAAATCAAAACTAAAAAAACAAGAAAGCTGCTGAACCCGACGGACTACCCTCCAAACTTTTTAAAGCGGCCGGAGATGACCTGGTGGAGTGCATACACCAACTTATCTCTAAAGTTTGGTCAGAAGAAAGTTTGCCTGATGAATGGAACTTCAGCATCGTTTGCCCGATCTATAACAAAGGAGACCCTCTAAACTGCGCCAACTATAGAGGAGTTAGTCTCCTGAATATCGTCTACAAGATCCTCTCTGCCGTACCCCTGAAACCTTTCGTCAGCAACCTGATTGGCCCTACCAGTGTGGTTTTAGAACTCGGCGAGCTGTCACTAGAGCGTTTGCTAGCATTGAAGCTGAAGTGGCTAAGATGGGACTAGCAGTCAATGAGGACAAAACGAAGTACCTGCTGTCCACAAAAAGGGACACACAACACCGGCGGATTTGACAAAACATCACAATAGACATGTTCAACTTTGAGGTAGTTAGGGACTTTGTTTACTTCGGATCCGCTATAACATCTGACAACATCTCGTCAGAAATAAAGTGAAGAATCACTCTTGCCAATTGCTTTTTCAATGGGCTAGAAAGGCATTTGAGAAGCAAAGCCCTCTCTCGAAAGACAAAGGAGAATCTGTGTAAGACCTTAATCATCCCAGTCCTGCTCTATGGCGCCGAGGCATGGACTCTATCTAAAGCGGATGAAGATATCCTTAGTCGCTTCGAGCGTAAGATTCTTCGGAAGATGCATTAACGGGCTTTGGAGGAGAAGGTTCAACCAAGAACTATACGAGCTGTACAGCGACATTGACCTGGTCAAAAGAATTACGCATGTCACTCTTAAGATGGCTAGGTCATGTAGAGCGCATAGACAACAATGCTCCGGCTCGCAGGATCTTCGATTTCATCCCAGAGGGTAGACGCAGTCAAGGAAGACCTCGCCTTAGCTAGCGCGCTAAACAGGAGGACGACCTCAACCAACTTAGAGTGCGAAACTGGAAGCAGCTAACCAAAGACCGAGCTGGCTGGAGAGGCATATTGGTTGAGGCCTAGGTTCGTCCCGAGTTGTAGCGCTCCCTAAGTAAGTAAGTAAGTAAGTAAACGTATTTTTTTTTTCATTAAGGTGAAAGTTCGTTGTTACCAAATCAACTCACCTGGTAGTTCTCCTCCGTAGCACAACAATACAGTTTGTTTCGCTGTTTATTTATTGCCATTGCACTGTGGAAAAGTAGTGGATCACTTCTATTGGGGCCCCTAGTTGAGTCTAGTCGAAGACGTGTTTCACTTATTTTTCCCGTCCAATAAATTGTGTTGTTTTCTTCAGTTGTAAAAAACTCCATAACTGTTTAAAAAAAAAAGAATAAACATGTTTGATATCCTTTTGTACTAAACGTTTTTTCTGGAGTAGAATAATACAACACAAACTAGAAATTAAGAGAGTTTTCCATCCAGAAGATCACCGGATTTTCCGGAGAGGCTTGCCGATATTTTCACACACATGTATGAAGGTACCTACTTAATATTTCCCATTCCGCTGCATCACTTGGTGCCGAAAACTGCTCCATTAAATTCCCCCTCATGTCGAACCTGGCCCACTTCAATTTCGTATTAACAAAAAGGCTTGGAAACAAAAGATCAATTAGAGGAAATTGTTCCACAATTCTTACAAACAAATCTTACCTATAATTTAGCAGATACAATCCTGTAACCTGGTCACTTTCATCAAAAGGATTATCTATAACTACAAATTCACTAGATAATGTGTTCAACAAGACCGTTTGGTTATTGTTCGAATAAGCTGCTGCCCATTTGTTGTCCTGGCTGAGGACTAATTGTTGCATGATACCTTCTATTCCAGGATTGACATCTCTTGTCAAATCCGAAGTAGACAGATCGAATGTGATGAAATGCGTTGAAATCGAAACCATGTAGCGATAGTCACTGGTTAGGCAAAATGCAAAGACTGCAAATTGATGACCCTCCAAAGAGTACTAGACGTAGGAATTGGATGTTTACACTTTGTAAATGAATTTGGATTTGTATACTTTCAAGGGTCCACCTGGTGTATGCAAACAATGATTGACTGGAATCAGGGAACAATCCTTTGGCCCACAGCGATCACAAGCTCGAAGGAGCATTTTTATGTTGGCATTTCCTCCGATTTCCGGCAATAAACGACCCACCAGTTGTGGAGCCAACATGTTCGGGTACACAGCCAAAATAGCACCTCCTAATCGTAAGGCATCAGCAACCAGCATAAGTTCGCGCTTAGCTTCCTTGTCATCAGTATTTGCCGAGGCATCTTCGAAATCAGCTAATACAGCTTGAAGAGGGCAACTAGAGAGTTTAGCATGTAGCCATTCGTAATTGAATAAAACATGAGCAAACAGATCCTTGAATCGTCTCGACCGAACAAAGTGGAATGGCAGTTCACCGAACTACATATAAATAAATCTGAATATTTAATTTTTTGTATACAAAAATCGATCATTTACTTTTCTTAAATTATAGCGAGTTACTGATCCATCTTTGCTGGAAAACATAAGTGGTTGGACAGGAACCTTACGGTCAGCTGATCCCTCTTTATCAGTCAAGTTGAACCTGTAAAAGTGCAATAAGACATTGTTTGCTTCTTGTGAACCTGTTCTGAAACAAGATAACTGACCTGTGCCTTTGAATTTCTGTGAATTTGAAAGGTTTTGGAACTCCACCACCCCAAATGCCCAAGTAGTAGTCGGCAATCATGGAATGGAAATACATGGCCATATTCATGTTCTTGAAATATCTTTCCTTAGCAGTGTCTCGGAACTGCCTGTGATACCAGTTCATCACATTGACTCCATCAGCTTCTCTTTCGCTAAGATAGTTGGGAAGATCATTCCTGATACGGGTCCACAGCAAAGGGGGAATCCTTCGGACTGGTGGCAAATGGTATTGATAGACATCATCCAACACCTTGTCATCCAATGAAATCAAATCCTCCAATTCGCTTTCCGACAATCCTGACTTAGCAGCTGTAATATAAGCTAACGCATGAAACACCAAGATCCTTCCATGCTGTTTCTCGATCCTTTCGAATAGCATCATAATCGAATCCATTACAGTTGATGCGAGATGGGTCTCCTGCGGGCGTGTGTAGCTACGCCAACGGCATATTTCAGCAAAGACCAATTTTACAAAAATCGGTAAGGAACACTTGCTGATGGCATTTGCCACCAAGCGCCATTGGTAGTTATTCAAGTCACGGCAAGCTGTCTTCATCCACATTTTAATGACATTCATGGCCAAGTCTTCTCCCAAGGCGGTGACTTCAATGAAGTTCTCTTCAATATCGATCATTTTACAAAGCACATGATATTCCTGGGAAACTGTTGGATTCGATTCTTCATTTGCACAAGAGATAATTATCTGTAAGATTGGGTTTGAACTTAAACCAGAATCTCGATATCATGAAAAACAAAGATCTTCACTTAGCTTTTTGTATGAAATGATGGTATATTTACAATGCATGCGTATCCAATGGTGTTGAAGTATTTAGCACCGTTGTAAAAAAAAAATACTTAACAAGACACAAGCCAGGCAAATGAAAACTTACGCTTATCTCGATGATGGATGAAAGTATTTACAATGCATTTGCGGTATGATTTTGATATTTACAATGAGACAAAAAAGAAAAGAGAGAAGACCAAGAAAGTTGACCAAGGCCTAAGCTATTTTTAAAACCCTAAAGACTATAAATATTTTTGTGTTACATTTTGTGTATTGCTGTCAAAAATTACACAAACCGTCAGAACCACAAATTTGATGAACACAAATGGCATACACAAACGATTTGTGTATAGTTTGTGTATTGCATACACAAATCGAATTTGTGTATATAAACAAATTAATTTATAACAATTTCATCATAATTAGTGTGCCACATGGTTTGTGTTTTCTCAAAATGAATGCATACACAAACTTTGTTGGCGTATACACATTTCAAGGCATACGATTTGGCTACCTACATATATTTTTAATGTTCATTTAGAAATGAAAAGCAATAAAAATTGGAAAAGTTCCTTAAAAGATTCGGGATAAACTGAAAACCTTTTTACTATCGGGCTGACTTTTCAAAAGCCTTGACCAACGTCACAAATTACAGAATATTCTTATATTCGCTAATGACTAATATATATAAAAAAAAGTCTAGCTATGGCTATGACCGCATTCTTCTCTACAGCTTTAGTATTTGGTGCAGAAAAAGTGAGGCGTCTTCAGTTTAAAGGATTGGGTGTCCGTTTTAGCTCCAAGTTTGAATTTACTCAAAACATGTTTATTTTTTTTATAAAGACAGCTAGCTCTATGCTTGGATTTATAGAACACTGGGCAAAGAAATTTAGTGATCCATAATATGAACTTTTTCCTTGTACAACTGCCGCGTACGTACTCACCTTGAGTATGCTTCACAGGTACGGGTTCCTTATAACGAAATGCATAAGAACTGAATTAAAGCAATCCAACACAATTTCATTCGATTTGCCTATGGGTCTATCTTAAAACACGATCCTTTTAATCTGTCACCTTGGGAACAGTGAATCCAGCTTCTTCAGATGCAAATTCTTCACCAAAGAAAAGAACATTTTTTCATCAATTTACTTACTTACTTAGGTGGCGCTACAGTTCGGGACGAACCTGGGCCTCAACCAACATGCCTCTCCAGCCAACTCGGTCTTTGGCTAGCTGCCTCCAGTTTCGCACTCCAAGTTGGTTGAGGTCGTCCTCCACATGAGCGCGCCACCTAAGGCGAGGTCTTCCTTGGCTGCGTCTACCCTCTGGGATGGAATCGAAGATCCTGCGAACCAGAGCATTGTTGTCCATTCGCTCTACATGACCTAGCCATCTTATTGGCTTTTTTTGACCAGGTCAATGTCGCTGTACAGCTCGTATAGTTCTTGGTTGAACCTTCTCCTCCAAAGCCCGTTAACGCAGATAGGGCCAAAAATCTTCCGAAGAATCTTACGCTCGAAACGACTAAGGATATCTTCATCCGCTTTAGATAGAGTCCATGCCTCGGCGCCATAGAGCAGGACTGGGATGATTAGGGTCTTATACAGAGTCTCCTTTGTCTTTCGAGAGAGGGCTTTGCTACTCAATTGCCTTCCTAGCCCATAGAAACAGCGATTGGCAAGAGTAATTCTTCGCTTTATTTCTAACGAGATGTTGTTGTAAGATGTTATAGCGAATCCGAGGTACACAAAGTCCCTAACTACCTCAAAGTTGTACCTGTTTATTGTGCTGTTTTGTCCAATCCGCCGGTGTTGTGTGTCCCTTTTTGTGGACAGCAGGTACTTCGTTTTGGCCTCATTGACTGCTAGTCCCATCTTAGCCGCTTCAGCTTCAATGCTAGCAAACGTTCCAGTGACAGCTCGCCGAATTCTGCCAATGATGTCTATGTCGTCAGCGTATGCTAGCAAATGCACAGACTTGAAAAAAATAGTCCCACAACAATTGGCATGGGAGTTTCTTATAATTTTTTCCAGTATTAAGTTGAAGAAATCGCACGAAAGCGCATCACCTTGTCGGAATCCTTTTTTGACGTCAAAAGCTTCTTTGAGGTCAGTACCAACCTTGACGGATCAGCGAGAGTAGAGTTCTCCATCGTCATCCTGCACAGTCTGACGAGTTTAGTGGGGATGCCAAAACCTGACATGGCTCTGTATAGCTTGTCTCTATAAATGCTATTGTACGCAGCCTTAAAATCGATAAAGAGGTGGTGGGTATCGATTTGGAATTCTTGGGTGGTTTCCAGGATCTGCCGTAGAGTGAACATTTGATCGATTGTGGACTTTCCTGGTCTGAAACCACACTGATAGGGGCCAATCAGGTTGCTGACGAAAGGTTTCAGGCGTTCACATAGTACGGCAGAGAGGATCTTGTAGGCGATATTCAGGAGACTTATTCCTCTATAGTTGGCGCAGTTTAGAGGGTCTCCTTTCTTGTGGACCGGGCAAACGATGCTGAGGTTCCATTCATCAGGCATATTTTCTTCTGACCAAACTTTAGAGATGAGTTGGTGTATGCACTCCACCACGTCATCTCCGGCCGCTTTAAAAAGTTCGGCGGGTAATCCGTCGGGTCCAGCAGCTTTGTTGTTTTTGAGTTTAGATATTGCTATCCTTACTTCATTTTGGTCAGGTGGACGGAAGTTTTGTCTGTCATCATCCATGTTGAATGGTTCATTCTGCCTGACAGCGGGATTTTGGCCTTCATCGCCGTTTAACAGTCTGCAGAAATGGTCCTTCCATGTACTCAGCACCGACTGTGACTCTACTACGAGGTTTCCATTCCTATCTCTACAGGCTTCTGTGCGGGATTTTTTTCCTTGACATGTTCTTTTTACCTGTTGGTAAAACTTCCGCACGTTGTTCCTGGAGTAGCATCTCTCAATATCTTCGATCGCGCGCTTCGCATGCTCTCTTTTTTTCTTTTGGAGAAGCCGGTGTTCTTCCCGTCTTTTCTGCTCGTAAAGCTCGCGAGCAGCTCTCGTCTTTCTTTGCAGCGTCGCTTTATATGCCTCTTGTTTGGCTGCATGGACCTGCCTGCATTCGTCATCAAACCAGAGGTTTCGTGGTGGTGGTCTGGTGAAACCTAGCACATCAGTTGCGGCATCTCTGATGGCTTGTTGGCAGTGTTGCCACTGATCTTCGGCACTTGATGCTGGCGGTACTGGATTTCTTGAGAGGTTACGGGATATTCGATCGGCATAGGTTCTGGCGGTTTCTTGCGATTGCAGCTTTCCGACGTCATACTTCCTCACAGTATTACTCCGTTGTTGTGGAGTTCGGGTTATTCGCATTCTTACCTTTGCTGCAACAAGGTAGTGATCCGAGTCGATGTTAGCTGCTCGGAAGGTGCGAACATCCAAGATACTGGAGGCGTGTCTTGCATCGATCGCAACGTGATCAATCTGATTGACGGTTCTTTGATCTGGGTGTCGCCAAGTCCCTTTGTGTATATCGAGATGAGGAAACCGTGTGCTTGCAATGGTGACGTTATGTGCCGCTGCGAAGTCAATTAGCCTAATCATCAATTTATTAAGGACAAAATCGATGCTCCTTATTTATTATTTGTATTTCGTGCTGTGCTAGGCTAGCAGTATTTTTATTTTTTATTTTACTAACAACTAACATATGCACTTATGATCAAGAACAATAGATATGATATGAAAAAGCCCGACGTTCAGTCAAACTTAGATTTGACTAAGTTGAGCATTGAACTTTGACCAAAGGGCATTGGTCGAGGTCTGGTGTGAGTTTTTGCCTTTTGAATCATTCTTTTTGTTTTCTTAACAAACCATTTTTAATTATACTTTAAATAATTGTATAAATCGTAATCTTTTAGAAAACGATTTAAGATCAATTAAATGGTACAAAGTGTATGGTATGTTTTCTGTAGACGACCAAGTTAATTTTATTCAAAACAGTATTTGTAATCTTTTTATTGTCCATGTTCCACTTAAAGAACGACATTCAAGCAATAATAATGAAAAATGGTTTAATAATAAAATTAAAAAAGTAATCCATGAGCGTGATCAAGCTTACAAGCGTTGGAAACGTTTCAGACTTGATGTGCTTTTTAATGTGTATAAAATTTTAAGGAATCGGGTAGTTTGTGAAATAAGAAATTCAAAGAGAAAATTCTATGCCTCTCGTTTAAATCCTTTGATCGCTAGAGCAAAGCTATGGAAAAATCTTAAAGAAATTGGGATTGGCAATAAAAGTTCCAATCCTACAGATATTGACTGCAACGAACTTAACAAAAAATTTGTCTGTAGTTCACCTCTTTTTGCTTTAAATCAGATAACCGTCCCCCCGCAAATTGGCTCTCAAAATTTACAAGGTTTCAGCTTTTCAGTTGTGGACGAAGCCGATGTAATAGAAAAATTGCTTTCTGTAAAATCAAATTCAATTGGTTTTGATGCAATACATCCACAGTTCATAAAAATCATATTGCCATACTGCTTGAAATACATTACTTATGTCTTCAATTCAATTTTAATGAGAGGGACCTTTCCTACCACATGGAAACAATCAAAAATTATTCCTATTCCTAAAGGCTCAAGTTGCGATTATAGACCTATAAGTATATTGCCATTTCTTTCTAAAATACTCGAAAAGATCATGAACACACAAATACGTAGTTACTTGGCTGCCAACGATATTTTATGTAAGAATCAGTTTCGTCCTAAGCACAGCTGCACTACTGCCCTAATTAATGTTGTTGAAGATATAAGGAAATCTACAGATGAAGGAAACGTAACGTTTCTTACTCTGTTAGATTTTTCTAAAGCATTTGATAGGGTCAACCACAACATGCTCTGTAATAAACTGTTAAGCCAATAAAATTTTTCGTCATCTGCTGTAAGCCTAATATCTTCTTACTTGAGTGATAGATCGCAAGCAGTTGTTTCGAATAACAAAACATCAAATTTCCTTCCTATTGTTATGGGTGTCCCTCAAGGATCTATCCTAGGGCCATTGCTATTTACACTCTATATTAATGATCTACCTTCCCAAGTTAATTATTCTTCTACACATATGTATGCGGATGACGTACAGGTATACAAAAGCTTTCCATTAGGACTAATTGAGAACGCTGCATATGAAATGAATAAAGATCTTGAAAGTATTTCGCTATGGTCAAGAAATAATGGATTATGCTTGAATTCCACCAAATCAAAATGTTTAATTATATCCAGAACAAACATAGATACATCATACTTTCCAAAAATTTTTCAAAATAACGCACCAATAGAATTTGTTGAGACGGCTAAGAACCTTGGCGTAACCTTTAACAAAACTCTTACCTGGGATAATCATATCAGACTAGCGCTTGGAAAAGTCTACGCCGGACTGCGAACGCTTTGGACAACCCAATATATAACTCCAATTAAAACTAGGATAATACTTGCTAAGACTTTACTTATGCCCATAATTCTTTTTAGATGTGAAATATTTGCCAATTGTGACTATGAGCACAAGCGCAGGCTTACTGTTGCTTTCAATAGCATTGCACGTTACATTTATGGTCTGAGACGATATGATCACATCTCTCACTTTTCAAAATCGGTATCACTTTCCAAAACGTTTTAAGTTTTGGAACAATTGCTCTGTTGCATAATATTATGCAGACCCGCCAGCCACGTTACCTTTTTAATCGGATCCCTATGTCGCGATCCACTAGGATACTCGATATTGCACCTATACGTTACTGTTACTATTTTCTGTATCCAAACGACAATTTTTCGTTAACGCTTTCCAGCTGTGGAATTCCCTACCTAGACGTATTAGATTGATAGGTTGGACGCGTAGATTCAGGCAGAGACTATGGGAGCATTTTCGGGAGCTGAGATTATGAATTTTTGAATTTTTTTTTCCTTTTTTTTTTATTGTTTTTTTTGGTTTTTAATTATTTAATCTTCCACTTCTTTTAAAATTTAACATTTAATTTTAACAATTATAACAGTTATATTTTGTTTCTCTCTTTTTCTTTGTAGTTTTTATATTGTAAGTAATAAGTCGCTTAGCTTACACACATTTTATAAGATATTGTATCTTTTAGTGTTAAGACTATTACTCATATAAATAAATGATATTAACATGATATTATAATGATCAACCTCACATCAAATATTACAATGTCCAATGTTGAATGTTACGCATACGTCACAGTGTCTTCTGTCTTTTTTGAAAAAAAAACAGTCTGTTCCCGTTAAACTTAAAATAAGTGCAGTATCTTTTACAAAATATATTAAAAACACACTGAACAAAATTGAGAAATCTTTTTCTTTGAAATATTTAATTTAAATATTTAATAAACGACAAACGTCAAAATCCGATTTACAAAAGGCAAAACCACAAATTTATACACAAATTCCATTTGTGTACTTAGACCGAGAACCTGCAACTGTTTTCTTACTTGAGAGGAAACCAGATGATATTGATGTTACACACAGTCCTTCTTAAGGACTGCAGCCCGCAGAGGCAGCATTACCGAGTAATGGTGGGTTAAAAGTACCATTTTTCTGAAAATAGAACTAGTGAAGGAAACCATTTCAAATGCATCGCACCCCAACGCCTTCGATACCCTGAGTGCGAAAATGTTTGTGACAGACGTCTCACAGGTGCCAAACCTCTGACAGACGCCGCCGAAAACGCGGTTTTTTGACGTTTTTAGACTTTTGGGAAACCACTTAAAATTAGTCGCATCCGAAAGCTCTTGCTTCCCTGAGAAATGGTTATTTCTTACTCAAGTTTTCAAAACAATGCAATGAAACAACCACATCCAATCGGTTACTTGCAAAATTTACGGCTGCTTAAGAAATCTATTTACATATATAGTATGCCAAAGCGATTTAATTCTTGAAAGCTTGATATAGTCCTTAATAATATTTTTGTTTTGTATTTGATCTGATGAGATATGACCACATTTCAATGTACTGTGGCAACACTTCCAAACGAAAATGTAAAACAAGAAAAAAAAAATACTTGTACAAAACAGTACGTTGAACGGAATGAGCAGAGAAGACTGTTGGACCCCACACATTAGGTCAAGGTGGCTCAAAAGTTGGCATTAATTTAAAAAAACCTTTTATTTTTTTTATTTTTTTCGAAAAAATGATCTTTGTAACGGGTGATTTTTTTGAGATTAGGATTTTCATGCATTAGTATTTGACAGATCACGCGGGATTTCAGACATGGTGTCAAAGAGAAAGATGGTCAGTATGCTTTGACATTTCATCATGAATAGACTTACTAACGAGCAACGCTTGCAAATCATTGAATTTTATTACCAAAATCAGTGCCCTAGAAAAGTTGGCAGAAAATCCGCTTTTTTATCGACAAATTTTGTTCAGCGATGAGGCTCATTTCTGGTTGAATGGCTACGTAAATAAGCAAAATTGCCGCATTTGGAGTGAAGAGCAACCAGAAGCCGTTCAAGAACTGCCCATGCATCCTGAAAAATGCACTGTTTGGTGTGGTTTGTACGCTGGTGGAATCATTGGACCGTATTTTTTCAAAGATGCTGTTGGACGCAACGTTACGGTGAATGAACCGAACACTGATTTTGGTAATAAAATTCAATGATTTGCAAGCGTTGCTCGTTAGTAAGTCTATTCATGATAAAATGTCAAAGCATACTGAGCATCTTTCTCTTTGACACCATGTCTGAAATCCCGCGTGATCTGTCAAATACTAATGCAAGAAAATCCTAACCTCAAAAAAATCACCCGTTATAAAGTTTGAATTTGCAATCATGGTTAAGAGCCTTTGACATCAGGTAACAATGTGCTTAACACAAAAAAGGTGAAAAAAAGATCTTCAAGGATCTGTTAAATCCCGTAGATTTTGTTTTCAAATCATGAAAGCTTGTTTGAAGCTACCAACAAATGGCTTAATTGTTCTACTGCGTTCTATTATAGAGCACCAGATTCAGCAAAGAAAACGTAGTCTTCCAAAAGTGAGCTTTAAGGCTTTTGTTGTTGCTGTTTTCCATCCTCTTGAATAGATCCTGTAGAATACGATAAATGGAAAAGCTTAGACAGTGGCTTTGCCGGGCCAGCGGATTTGTAAATATCGAAATCCTTAAGAACTCTTTCAACTGTACGAGCGCGAAAGAAAATGTTTCCCATAAAACCATTTACGTAATCAAGTACAGGAGGAGCCATATCCCCCAACAGTGTTGCAAATAAATCAGCTTTCGCTTAGGAGTTGACCACAGAAATGTCATCATAAACAAGCGTCGGAACCCTTGGAATATTATATATATATAATTTGTTGCCTTATCTTTTGTTCATGTAAACATTTTGTTCTTTGAATAAGAGCATTGCAGGTCTTATTTAAACTTCTTCCGAGGGTTGGTTTTAAAATAGGGGAAACTGACTTCTCTCACCCTGATATCCTCTTTACAATTTGAGTCAAACAATGAGTTACTTTTAATCTATTAGGAATAATAAATTTCCTCATACCAAGAATAATAATATTTGTATATGATAACACTATAATCTACGTCACTACCGAGGAAGCATAGTGAACAATCAAAGTTATTGAAGGCTTTCTTGTAACGCCACACACGGTTCTTTTTGGAATATTTTTTTTAACTTTTAAAATGGAGCATGAGAAATTTGCCGACATTCCTGGAGGCGATAGTACATTGATGGTATACTTATCAGAATGAGATGTAAGAAACAAGTCTAAGGTGTATGCGGAGGGAAAAAGTCAACTGAACTTCCAAAAACTGAAAAGCCCAGAGTCGATGCACAGATTCAAACCTTTAAAAAAAAATATCCGTAAAATTGGTAACAGGGCTAAATGTTTGCCATGATTCATGGAAAAGTTTGTAATGCTTCAACTGAAACGACCTCATCCTTTAAATATTATACCCTGGAACAGCTTTGAAGAAATCAACTAAGTCAAAGACAATATTTCACGATCAGAACACTTAATATTTTCAATATATCTGTTTACATGTTTTCAACCATTTTCATTTTCGAATACAAATTGACCACTGAAAGTGGCTCAGATTTAGGGATTTCCCACCTGCTTCGTTAATAATTTGTTCTGGTATCATATGCAAATTATATAACCCGGAGTCTGCATTGTAACCGATCGACTTTAAAAATATCTCGGTACTGTTACCAGAAGGCTATCGTGCAACATTTTCTAGCTGTAACGGCTGATTTGATACCACATTTAAGGGAATTCTGCCCACTGGGGGCGGCGCTTAGGTAAAAGAGATAATTTGTTATGAAAAACTAAAATAATCCAGCACAGCACACCACACAGCAGTCAAAGTTAGATGCTCAGAGATATAAGACGTGTTAACAAAAACCTGCTAACGCTATTAATAAAAAAATAAATTCTTAGATAAACGTTACATTGTTAGCTTGAATTCCCTATTAATTTTTTTTAATTAGATCATAAAAAAAAACTTTTTCCCGCTTCAACACTTCTTTTCTTTAATACAACCTTCGCATCATCAAAGTTAAATAAATAAGGTTATGATGATTTTTTTGAAACGTTGAGGTAGAAAAATTAACACTACTTTTAAGTTTTGAAAAGTCTTTTTTAAAGCTCAAGCAATACCGAAATTTGGTATAGGTAATAGGTAATTTATTTCAAAAATAAGGTGAAAACTTTGGTAAAGACATCAAGATTTAAACTTCAAGCAAACCCGATTTCGGTTACTTAAAAATCCTGGAAAACATGCAGAGAAATTGAAGTATGTATACTCATTTAAAATATAGAAAAAAGTTTAAGGGTTCATTCTTAAATCTTGAAAAAAAAACATGCACATGCAGAAAACTCTTGAATTCATAGTTTTCTTAATCCGTCTCATTGGATTTTCTTGCCACAACTTCTTTACCCAGTAATATGCTGTATGAATCTTACCTTACAATGGGGCGGTAATCTGGTTGGTATCCAGGAAACCTTGTTTGCATCTTGAGTACCTGTTAATTGATCAACAGAATCAAGATAGAGTGTTAAGGGTTGTGCGGGACTTGCATAAGTTAACAATTGCTTGAAATGTGCAGTTAAAGGTACTAAATCGTCGGGTATATTCTCAAAAGGTAACATGTAGTTATAGGATATCTAAAATTAGAGATCCATAATTTTTAAAAGTTTTCAATATATTTTCAATAAATCTCTAAGACCTTATATTGAACTTACCTGCTGACATATTGAAATTAAAGTCGGCGTCAATGCACTGGAATCTGGCGTTGTGCCCAGAAATCGGATCACGTTTATTGGCCTTTTACTCACAAACCATTCCATTGCAACTAATGATGCACTTTTGGCCAGCAAAGATGTCTTACCGCAACCTCCTTCGCCGTAAAGGACAAGTGGCTTATCTGAATCCCCCAGCATATAGCGCTTGATATGTTCGAGATTTTCCTCACGACCATAAAATACTTTAACCGAATTATTACAAGCGTGCAAATGCTGAAGGATCTCAGTTACTATTTGCCCCTGTGCACTGGAGTCTTCTTTGCGCATCGCTCGATCCACTAGCTTGACGATGTTTTTGTAGAAGTGAGCTATAAAGTGATTTAGGTATTCCTCGTGAGTTTCAATGTCGAGACCTTCACGACCTATCCATTCCACTGTGTATCTTAAAAACGAGAATTGTTCTCAAAATATGTTCACATTTTTCTAAGTCTTACTTTTGCATATTGGTTGTTTCGATTTTATTTGGAAGCCTCTCATCACGCAGGTTGGCTAAGAGTTTTGAAGACTCTGTGTCCAGACTTCGGTTGATAATGTCGACGAACAGTGATGCTTTCTTGAGATTTTGCAGGTTGATGTTGTTGATATAGCGCACATAAGCCAGGCAATGGTTCTTTGTGTTTCTGACGTCCAAAATTCCATTGATGACCTCTCTTTCAGTTACTGCCAAGCAAAAGATGTGCATTAATTTAGAAATTTTGAAAGGTTGATCATTTTTTTTGTCATCATGTAAAATGAAATAAATTTAATCATTAATAGCATTTAGTTTGAAATTCAATAAAAATATACTGATAAAAACCTCAGAATCAAAAAAAAGTGTTGCAGTGTTCGTTTGAAGAGTTCCGGAGAATTCTTCCAGACTTCCAAGCAAAAGCTTTATTATTGTTTTTTTCGTACAAAAAAAAATCTAAATTTGAGAAACTTTGGGAAAATTTCAAGTTACTGAACTGGCATTGCTTATTGTAGTAGATTTTCTTTAGGGATTTTTGGTAAACGTCTTTTTCCATTTCTCGTACATTTTGTTTTTATTAATGAGAAATTTTAGTTTCGTAGATTAAGTCTTAAGCTAGTATTAGACGGTCCTTGTAATGTGTCATTTCCGTGACACTCTGACGTTACTATGACGTAGTTTTCTGTGCTAAAAGTGTTACGTCTTGTGATCGTCATTGTTTTGCATGTCATTGCCGTGACAAAAACAATGACAGGCACCGTGACACGTCACTTTTAGGTCACTGCAGTGACAATTTGCCGTGACCGTGTGATAGCCCTGTCACTGTTGATGGGACCCCAGGATACGTAGGACGTCGCTGCAAGGACTGTGTCCCAACCGTGACACGGCAGGAATTTATGCCATGTCATTATTTGACACGGTTGGGCGTTCGGAGTTGATCACCATATATACCAAAATATGTGTTGATATGAGATGATGAAAAAAATCATTTTATTTCAAAGAAATTTGCAAAATTTTAACAAAACCAAAAAAAAATGTGTATTACAATTAAAAAAACATATTTGTGAATTGTTTTCAATTTAAAAAAAAATATTTTAAGATCGTTCCTAGAATTTTTATTTTCAAACAACGTCAAACGTGTAACGTCAAAGAAGGCCTCGTCAAACAGAGCGCGTTTTTACGCCGCTTTTCAACGCCACGTTGTAATACACAGCAATACATATCCCATATCACATAAAGCGCGTTTTCAACGCCACGTCAAGTTCAATGCGGCGTCAAAACGTGACATCAAAACGCGGCGTTGAAATAAATTACAAATAATATTTTTTACGCCGCGTTAGAAAAGATTATTTTTGGAATTGTTTTGAGAATTAAAATAAATTGCACGGCTGGATCGCACGAACTTGTTCTTATGCTAGATAATTGCTTAGTGGCTGCATATGTGTGTACATATACATTTATATTAAAATAAAAAAAATATTTTTTTTCGAAAATTCTTTAATTTTTTTAATTAGTTTAATAGTTTTTTTTCGGAAAAAAACTAAGTATGCAGTAAAAATTGAAAACTAAATGTCTATCGAAGAAAAAAAATATTGAAAATCGTTCGACCAGTTTTTTTAAAAAGTCGTTTTTTTTGAAAAACTTTTCGAAAAAATATTAAATTTTTTTTAGTATGTCATAAGAAAATCTGTAGTTTTCACCTGGGAAAATTATTTAAAAAAATTCAATCAACCCGAAAACCAAATTTAAAATTTAAAAAAAAATTTAAAATTAAAATCGAAAACAAAAGTTTTTGAAAATTTTGAAATGCAATGTTAATTGAATTATGAATGACTTCCTGTGTGCAAAATTTTATTGAAATCGGGATAATGGTTTAAGATAAAACCGCATTTGAAAAAACGGGTTCTACGAGAGGTACCGTTATATAACAAATTTCGAAAAAAATGATTCTAACTCAAAGATGTATATTATTGTGAAAAATTAGTACCCTGAAAGTTTTATCAAAATCGTCAAAAGAGCCGTTTTCGAGAAAATCTAACTTTTTGTTAAAAATTGTATGGCAGGTACAAATCGGCCCATCCGTTTAGGCTGTAGAGGTGCGGGCGGAATTACCGGAACCACTTCTTTTGACTTCTCTCATCGTTATGTCATGTTTGATTGTTAGAAAAAATTTTTTTTGGCACGAATCCATAACTTGCATTATAGTACCTATAATCGCAATTAAAAATAATCTCAACGCCGCGTTAAAAACGCGCTCTGTTTGACGAAGCCTTTACGCGGCCGTGAGATTATTTAACGCGACGTTGAGATTATTTTGACGCGGCGTTTTAACGCAGCGTTGGAGTGCGTTACACAGGGCTGTAAGCAGCGCGTTAAATATTTGCATCTTAATTTTCATTTTCTTGGCGTCTCGACGCTGCGTTTTGAAGCGGTGTGGAACTTGACGCGGGGTTGAAAACGCGATCTATGTGACATGGGATATGTATTGCGGTATATTACAACGCGGTGTCAAAAAGCGCTCTGTTTGACGAGACGATAGGGATCTAGCTCCTCAGCTCTTAATTCTCGCATTAGTTTTGCGCAGAAATCTTCATTCTCCGTCGCAACAACCTATTTTTGGACCACAAGAACGAATTCTTTCTTCTTGTTGTCGGAATCATCGTCACTGCTGCTTTCCAAGATGTTGGCCGCAAGAATCACCACCTCTACCATATTTCGTGTGCACATACTTAATGTGATGGCTTTTCACTTTTGCCTTTAATCAATGTTATTGGAAATGTATTATTTATTCTTTTTTTTTAATTAAACTATTTTAGGTAATTGAAACACTTAAGAAACTCACGTCAATATTTAACCAAAAACAATCAAGACACAATGACTCTATTAATTGACGCCGTGTGATCGTCACTGCTAAAAATGATAAATGTCATTGCCGTGACACCGAGACACAAAGATCACCGTGACACACTTTGACGTTCATTGTATTTTGGGACAACAATGACAGACATGTGTCATTCGTGTGATGTGTGGTAGGACCTATTTTGTTGTGACATCACAGTGTCACGGCAATGACACATTGCAAGGACCGTGTAATACTAGCTTTATTCCATGGTTTAGTTTACTCGTGGAATAAAGGTGGAATAAGTGTTTTTTATTAATAGGGCTGTTGGGTTGTATAAGACTGCCTACAGATAAAAATTGCAATTATGTTTATACGTTTGGTATGTAAAGTCGTAGAAAATTCCAGGACGAACAAAATGTAATGGTCCTTGATTTTGAGTTTTTTATAATTTATTATTCAATAAATAAAAACTCACCCGACATAAAGTAGTTATGCATTGTCTCTTTATCCATTTTTCCGTTTGTGTTCAATGACAGAGCCGCTTTGCGAAGAAGCTTTTGCATCTTATTTAATGTGTCCCACCAAACTGCCTGATCTTCAGCTTGTAGTTTTGGAACCCTCTATATATTAATAGACCGCTTGCTAGTAAAGAGCGTTTATCATTATCTTTTTTAGAAACCATACCTTATTGTTAAAGTTTATGAGAATCGAAGAAATAGGCTGCAATACTGATATTGGTGGAACAGCGTTACTATCTTTCTTGTACCAAAGGTCAAGTAACATTCCATCAACTCCCATAGATCCTAGTTCATCCCTTTTATACACAAACAAATAAGATAAATGATTCCTGGAAGCTTTGTACGAGTATACCTTAACAATTGTAGTTCAGATGAAACAATATACGTCGGAATTGGTCGGTATCCATATTTTTGGCCGAGGAATACGACAAAATTTGGTCCCATTGATAAGCGTTGACAGTTGGCAATTTCTCGCATGCATAATTCTGTTGTCATATGATCATCGGTTGCTTCATCTCGAACACCCCAACGCATGTCGACGACCTAAAGTTTAGAGTAAAACTATTTAAAATGTTTGTTGTTACATTACGTCGTGGTAATGTGATTGTCGCTTTCGTTTATATACATATTAAACGTTCCCTTAAAACGATTTGAACGTGAGATTCGCACTTAAAGGTACGCCAATCAGTCTACCCTTCAGCCCAACTTCAGATTTGCAGTCAAATCAGCAATTCTTTTTTTAGCTGAACCACACGATTGTGGAATGCCTTGCCGAGCTCTGTTTTTTTTCCTTCCCAAAAGGAATATGCATTGGTAACTTTTTTAAATCTTATTTACCCAATGCGCATACTGTGCTTAGTAAGAATTATAATGGTAACCAAATTCCCTTTAGTGCGGGCTAATTTAAAAAAAAATCCTGCATTTATAGGATGAAAATGGGCACTACTGGGTCGCACAAGTACTTGTTCTTAAGTGCCTAATCACATTGTAAAGCAAGATCTTTAACAGAAACAAGTAACATTAGAAAAACCACGCGGTCTCCCAACTAACAATTTAACTTGTACAGGGTGCGCCAGAGAAACTTACTTATTTGAAAAAATTCCCGCGCGGTGAGTTGGGCGGGTAGAGGGGCAAGAGGGGGCGCATCTGGAGGGGGAAGTTCCCAAGTTTGTTTCTCCCTCCAGTCAGTTGCCATCATGCTCTGGTCTAGAGAGCAGCGGGCATTCGCAGTTGAGAGCTTCTTTTCTAACGGTCGCTCACTTGTTGCTACGCAACGTGCCTTCCGCGCTCGCTTTGAAATTCCTCCTCACAGACTCGTTCCTGGCCGTAATTCGATTCTGTCGTGGGTTAACTCATTTCGGGATTGTGGAAGTGTCGCTAAACCCAGAAATGGAGTTCAACGGACCATCAGAACTCCGGAAAATATCGAAAGAGTGAGGCAGTCAGTTGTGCGTTCTCCCCGGCGTTCGGCTCGCAAACACGCAGCTGCTATGGGAATTTCTGACACCACTGTTTATGTCGATCGACCACGGACCATAGCACACCTCAAGAACAACATTCGCGACGCCATTGCCAACATACCGATTGATATGTTCCGAAGAGTGGATACGAATTTCAAAAATCGACTTCATCAGTGTATGCGCAATGGGGGTCGCCATTTATCCGATGTCTTTTTTAAGACTGCATAAAAAAAAATTGGGATATTGTATTCTCAAATAAAAAAAAAATTTAAAACAATAACTGAAGTACTTTTTTTTTATTGACCTTTCAAATAAGTAAGTTTCTCTGGCGCACCCTGTATAAGGTTCTAAACAAGCTATTTTCTGACTGCTATACTAAGATTAAAAGGCCTTATACCAGTTCAATTCAATTCAATTTTCAATTTTTAATTCATTTTTATTCAATTTTATGTTAGTTTGTATTATAATTTAATGAATTTAAAGCTATGGCATTGCCGTCAGCTCGGTTAACAAATTTTGTTTATTACATTAAACATATTAATATAAATATTTTTTTTTTTTTTTTTTTTTTTTTTTTTTAATAGTTTTTATACATATTCGTTTATCAATAGCATTCTATATCTACACAGTTCTAATATAAATTTGCAAAGGTTTTTCCAGTTGAAATCGTTCAAGATTACAATTGTTTCTTGCATAGTTAAAGTTTTCTTTCCGAAGTATACAAGACGTTGGGGAGAAAAAATTGGACAAATACTTAAAAAGTGAAAACAGTCTTCTTTTGCTTTAAGGTTGCACAATGAACAGAACTGGTTAAAACTTCCGTTGTAAGGGCTTCCATTTAGATAGAGTAGTTCGCATCGTGCTTTGAAAATTAGAGATATTTCTTTATAACTATATACATCATTAAAGTAATTCTTCTCAAGTAAATTAATATTAAGCTGCGAGTATAAAATTCTGCTCTCTGATTTTCGAACTTTCGCTGCAAACTCATCATGAACAGAATTTTCATGATTCTGAATAATTCGATATAGTTGGTCTTTGACCAAATTTATATTGTTTGAGTCCATTGAGACGACTTCTTCACAATCTATTCCTAAACGTTTCCATTTAGACCACCACCAATCCTCGTTCCTTAGCTCGTATAACAGCATTTTCTTGGCCAGACGGGTATCTGAATAAGAGAGTACTTTGGTTATGTAGTCGGCCTGCAATTTCAGAGTATATGTGAAAAGTTTAGGAAGTCCTGTTTCAACATAAATTGCATAATTTGGCGTATTCAGTGGTAGGTTAAAGAGCTTTTTTAAAAAGTTTCTTTGAAACTTTTCGACGGACTCGTATTCGTCAATACCCCAGACTTGTCCAGCATAACAAAGAGTAGACTTAACGACATCATATATTTTGTACTTCGTTGAAAGATTGATTCTATTATTTAGGAATATGCTTCTCCAAGACATGTTGAGTAGGCTAAGTGATGAATTTGATTTTTCTGCAAGATGCACGTTAAAATCTAACGTTCGGCTTAGTTTTACACCCAAATACTTATACTCGTTTACAATCTCCAAACTAGTCCATTATAGAACCAATTGTATGTGGTTTGTTTTCTCGTTGAACGGCTAAATATCATTACTTTCGATTTGTTTGTGTTGATTACAAGACCCCACTGCTGACAGTATTCCGCGAGTCTATTGATCCTCAGTTGAAGGTTTTCTGGAGATTCTGAAAGCAACACCAGATCATCAGCATACATTAGAACATTTATGTTTGTATCGGCTATTCGAATCCCTCCAGGCAGGTATTCAACCACATCATTAATAAAAAGCGAAAACAATAGCGCACTCAGAAGGCAGCCTTGTTTTACTCCGTTATCTGTTTCAAACCAATCTGAGTAAGTGGAACCGTCCCATACAGCTGCTTTTGACTCTGAATATAGTGCTTTTAAAACATTAATGAATTTTGTAGATAATCTTAGCCTTGAGAGCTTATAAAAGAGAGCATTTCGATTTATAAGGTCAAATGCAGACATCCACGAAGAAAGCATACACTTTTTTATTTCTTGCTTGAAATGCTTTAACAATTGAGGTAAGCGTGAAAATGTGGTCAATTGTCGAGTAATTTCTCCGAAATCCAGCTTGAAAATCTGACAGGGCACTGTTAACCTCTACCCATGTCTCTAATCTATTTACAAGAATACCACAAAATAATTTTGCAAGAACATTCATGAAAGAGACGCCACGGTAGTTTTCAGCATTGTTCAAGTCACCTTTTTTGTATATTGGGAAAATTACTGACCTTTTGAATGATGATGGCACTTCTTCTGTCGAAAATATTTTATTAAAAAGGGATTGAAGTTGTCTGTGGAATGTTTCGGTGGCATTCTTAAAGAATTCGTACGGAACTCCATCTTCACCAGGGGCTTTTCCGTTTTTTCCTTTGAAAATTGCAGATTTCAATTCCTCAATAGTGAGTTCAGAATCCAAAATGTCATCGGAGAACCATGGTTCAGCATACGAGAATCTTACGTCATATTGGCCGTATAAAAGAGATTTAAAATGAGTAGATAGCTCATCAGCGGACATTCCTAATCCAATTGTATGTTTTGTACCATTTATCTCTCTGACAGTCTTCCAGAATTCCTTTGAGTTCTTAATTTGGCCCAGTGTACGAGCCTGATTATTTTCAAAAGTAGATTTCTTTTGGAGACAAAGCTTCTTGAATGCTGCATTCGCTTCTAAATACCACTTTTTAAGTGTTTGGCTATAAGAGTTTCTCAGTGCATTTAACAGAATAAACGTTTTTTTCCGAGCAAGCATACACTCTTTGTCAAACCATTTTTGTTTGAATTTTGAAGATTTGTGTGAGAGAGTGTTGTTTGTGGAACTCTTAATGCAAGCAATGAGTTTGTTTGCACTTATTTCCGTTGATTCTGTAGAAATATCTACAGAAGCCAGATTTTCATCCAATTTCTGCTGAAAAACATTACAAATGTCTTGATTCCATTTCAGCCGCGGCAGTAGATCGAGATTTTTTCCATTTGTAGCATATTCATTAACCCATTCCACTGTAATTGGCATGTGGTCGGAGAAGATTTTGCTTTGCACTTCAAACTTCTTCACTAGATCATTCCAGTCATTATTAACCATACAGTAATCGATGACTGATTTTCCTTGCCCTCCAAGAAATGTAAACTGACCTTTGGTATCACCATTTATACATCCATTTAAAACTGTACAATCAAACATCTGCATAAGTTCCAATAAATGTGTTCCCTTTTGATTACATACATCGTCCATTGATACTCTATGACTGAGATTTAAAATTGTGTTGTTTGTACTGCGGCTTGCTGTTACTTGTAAATTAGCTATTCTGGCGTTAAGATCTCCAATCAATAAAATACTCTTATTCGCCATATTCATCATGATGTTGTTGAGTCGTTCGAAGTCTTCTTATACCTGTTATTTTGGCGCACATTACGCAAGCTATTTTACTGCTATAAGACTTGTTGAATGGTCTTATAGCAGCAAATAGCTTTTCATGAAATGTTATTAGCTTGCCTAAGCAAGCCATTTTGTGACAGCTTTATGCTAACAGCCTGCTCTGGATGTTATAAAAAGGCCTTACCATGTCCTTTCAATGTCAGCCATTGCGAATTACCTGCTCCGAATGTTATAAAACGGCCTTAGCAAAGCTTTTCAATGTCAACTATTGCTAATAGCCTGGCCTTACCCAAGCCATTTAATGACAGCTTTTGCTAATATCATGCCTTATGTTAATATAAAGGCCACGAACACAAAGTACTTGCTAGCCTTCAATATTTTGTTTTTAAGGGAAAAAAGTTTTTTTTTTAGCACAAAAAAGCAGATTTAGAATTTGTTTACAAAAAATTGCATTATTTTTGTTTTGTTTTAAAGTGTTAAGTTTTTATTGCTTTTTATTTGCGTTTTTTAGCTATATTTCTCCTCAAGCAGTTGCCAAACTGACTTTTCTACTGCATAATATAACGATTGAAATTTTATTTAAATTATAAAAGTGGAAAGTTTTTTTATTTACCTGAGTATTGAACTCGAGCCCTTCTCATAATACTCCAGTACTCTACCTCTATAGCAATTCGCGATTGGGAAAATTAACATCAAACATCGACAAAACAAATATTATTTTAGTTTGTATAAGGCATTTATAGGCAAGCCTTACACAAGTTGTTTGCATTTCAATTTTTAGTAAACATCTTGGGAAGGCCTTATACAGACCATTTTTAACCTTTTTCTACAAGCCTTGTATAGAGCTTTCCAAAATAACTTTAACTTTTTATAAATCAAGCTAAATTGTTATTTGAGAAAAATAAATTCAAAGGTTAATCCCTTCAAAGCAAATACTTCACGTTAGCATTTGATTTCATTTCTGTGAACTTAAGAAATAATTTTGGTTAGCACTTACAATATTACAATATTCAGTTGTAACTTTCTTATTTTATTTACAACTGATTTTAATTAAAAGAACTTATTTAAGTGTGTATCAGGTTTTATAGGCAAGCCTTACAAAAACTGTTTGCATTGCCTTGTCGTGGAAAGCCTTACAGCAGCTATTATATGATTAATTCTCAGTAAACATCTTCGGAAGGACTTGTACAGGCCATTTTTAACCTTTGTCTACAAACCTTGTATAGAGCTCACCAAACTCATTTTTAAAGGCCTTATGGCAGTTTTTTGTTTAATTGTAAAAGTTTGAAATGTGTGGCTTGAAAAAGTTTACCTTATACAAGGTATTATTAGATATTAAAAAAATCGAACCTTATACAAGCTAAATTAAGTTGGGCTGAACCTATAAAAAGTGCCAAAAACCAAAACAAATAACGGTTTTTTTTAGTAAAAATGGAGTACGCCATCACACGTCTTAAATAATAGTGAATTTATAAAAAAAAGTATTTAAAAATTGTAGGACGGATTTTGATAAAATCATGTTTTTACTGTTGTAGAGGTTCTATAATGCAAGTTATGAATTCGTGCAGATTAAAAATCAATCAAACACGACATTACGCTGGCCCGGATGGTACACCCCCGAATCTTCTGAAGATATGTTCTTCCACACTGGCAAAGCCACTGCGTAAGCTTTTTCATCGCTCCTACTCTTCCTCCTACCGACCCATAGCACTTACATCCCTTCTTTCTAAGGTCATGGAAACGCTGATTAACCGTCAGCTTAAGGAATATCTCGAAGACCGAAAGTTTCTCTATGACCGTCAGTGTGGTTTTCTCAATAATCGTTCCACTGGTGATCTGATGGCATATCTCACCGATCAGTAACAAATCTCTACATCGCTTTGGTGAAAGTAAGATTATTGCTCTTGATATCTTCAAGGCATTTGATAGAGTTTGGCATGAAGCTCTCTTATCGAAAATGAGTGCTTATGGGATCGATAATACTCTTGTTCGTTGGATTAGAAGCTATCTTCTGGACCGTTCAATACAAGTTGTATTGGACGGATTCAAGTCTGATTCCCACAAAATAAATGCTGGTGTGCCCCAGGGCTCTGTTCTGTCTCCGACTCTTTTCCTAATTTTTATAAAGGATCTTCTGTCTGTTACTTCTAATCCACTTAACTGTTTTGCTGACGACTCTACCCTCAGCTTTTCATTTTCGTTCGATAATTCACGTCCTTCGCCTTCGGACGTACAATTGCAACGGTGCCGATGTCAAGCTCATTAAACTCCGATTTATACAGCATTGTCAAATGGGGTAATAGTAATCGTGCGGAGTTTAATGCTTCGAAAACTCAATGCTGTCTTCTGTCGTTAAAGCTTAACATACCCTGCATGCCATTGTCCATGGCATTTACATTGAAGAAACAGAAAAACTTTCAGTACTCGGTATGTGTGTCAACGACGACCTCCGTTGGAACGATGATAGAGAAACATTTTTGAGTTACTGCCAAAATCCTGTCCGTCTGTCTGTTTGTCTGTACGGATGTATTTTGGACTGTAGCCTTCTTCAAATTTAGATCTTAAGGTTATTTTGACATTCTACAGAGGAGTTTTTTTTTCATTTTTTTTAGCTCAAAAATTAACGGTACCTGTCATATAACCGTTATGTAAGAACTTATTTTTTTGAAAATGGCTCCAAGAATTTTTATGAAATTGCTATTCAAGAAGATGTAGGTAGCCCAAGTAATTTCGCATTATTTTTTTTCAACATTTTTTTTTTGTATTTTTAATAATTAAAAAAAATTTTTTTTTCAAAAATCAATATTTTGAAAAAGGGTAAGTGCATTTTTTTTTAAATTTTGTTTTTAAATGTTTGTTATTTTTGTGCTTAAGTTTGTTTTCTTAAATAATTTTTTTTAATTTTTTGAAAAAAAGTTGTTAAGAAAAAACCGTTTTATTTAAAAACCGCTCCTACGATTTTGAAAAAAACACACTTTTTTACATTTCTTATAGAAATAAAATTGCGTTTAAATTATCTCACTCAATACAATTTAACGTACTTTATTCGAACAATCAAAAGCCCAAAAATCGAATAAATGCTTTGATGTTGACTTTAATTTTCCTAAATTTAATTCTACAATGTGACTGCACATATGAGCAAGTACATGCGATCCAGTCGTGCACTTTATTTTATTTAAAAAAGGGTTTAAGATGCTTTAGCCAACAGTTAAAAAACAGTTCACTTAAGCTTTTTGAATACTGCTTTGAATTATGCCCAAATCTTCCGGATAGTAGACAGTTTAATTTTTTCGGATATCCAAAATATTCAGATACTTTGAAACACATTTTTCTAATATTCTAACGAACCACCCACCGATTTGTAGACCTCGTTACGTAAAAACCTTAATTTATACTTAAGAATTAAACTCAATACAAATATTTCTGTGATATTTGTGGCACGAAACAAATTCAATTTATTCAATAATCCAAGGTATGCTACACGTACACACTACATACTTAACTTTAGCTTGTAAATGTTACCGTTTATTAAACGCTTCCAAAACTGTAGTTACATAGTTGTTAGTTGTAATGGCTTCTTGTGCTGAATGAAGTGTGTGTTCTTTTTCCTGTAGGCAATACTCTTTATTGCCTTTATTGTTTCTTTTTTTTTTATTTTTGGTAAAAGACAATGTTATAGAAGACGTTAAAAGCTTAGCGTTTCCTTTCACATAAGAAAAATCATTTATTGTTTTATGAAGTTTTTCCACGAATAAGAACAGTTTATGTGCACTTCCTGCCATCTAAAAGCAGTCAACTTTGGCATGCAAAGTATTAATTTTATTCAGTAATAGGAATTTTGATGTTAAGTTTAAGTACCTGCAGACAAGCAACAAATTAAAGTGTTAATAACTTCTGCATAATATTTCATTTAGCAATGCCAGGCTTACATTCAAATTAATGTTAAGTGATACTAATTTATAGTCTTATTGTACGAATTCTATTAAGGTAAGGTTTTCGAAGGGTGCAAGGTGGATTAAATACGATGGCAGAGTATAATTATTGACCATGGCAATATCCTGACGAAAAACAACAACAGAATCACGGACGATAATTTAATGTGATAAGTTCATAAAAAAACATTGATGGCATCAACACCAACATACAGCCCGTTAACTCACACCCACAAACCCTCTCGTTAAATCCACACATACACACCCCAATGTCTACTTTCTTTTTAAGAAAACTCCGCCTTTTTTAATTTGAGTGGAATTATTCTTTTTCATGTTCGCCTGGTGCACAGAATACGTTTGCGATCGAGCTTGACATTTGTATTTCCCCCATTGTATTATTGTATATAGGTAGACTGATAGAAGTTTATATACAATGATTTCTTCTTTATTTCGGAGCAACCAGCAACAACAACCCTTCAATTATGAACAAATAGCCAAAAACTACCTACAAAGGACGAATAGATATAAAACAGATTGACACAAAATCAGGATAGCACAAAGGAGAATAGGTGATAAACTAGCGATTTTAAGATTAAGGGGGAGCTTTGTATATAGATACCTATTGTACTACCATCAGTGTTTGAAAACTAGCGCCATCTAGTGCGTCTACATCTCCCTAAAGGTTTTCTCTGAGTGGAGACCGCAACGTAGACTTTTAGTCGGGGAAATGTACTCTTTTGAACCTTTCACTCGTACTTATTATTCATTATTTCTGCCTATTCTTGTACTCGTTGTAACTAAAGACTTTTTTTTCAAACAAACCACACAATCTACTCTGTCATCATTATATTTCTTTCTACTCTCCAAAACCCATACAAATTTATATCGTGTTGACAGAAAAAGCTATTAGAGCGACGTTGCGGCTCTACCTCGCTTAACTAGAAGCTGCCTCATGGTAGTACTATAGTTTTCATATACAAGGGGGGGGGGGGGGGGGGGGAGTATGAAAAATAGGTCCAACCCACTTGAACACGGTCTTAGGGTAGCTACTGTTTTTTACCCACCATCTTAATTTTTTTTTCAACAAAATATAAAATACACTTATGTACAAAAGTAGTTTGATTTTTTTTAATAAAAATTCCATAAGCCGATTCCATTGTATATCTATTCTATAGTACTATCAAGATGGGTGTTTCACCTTGGGTGGGATTTTTAATGATACGGCAACAGGGCGAAATTTACCGTTTTAACGATTTTTGCTGAAATTTGATTATTGGTTTGTTTTTTTTTGTACAATTTTGACTGGTTACCATGTTTGATTATTATATCAATTTTTTTTAGTTCGCAAAATATTAATTTGAGTTGAAGTACCTGCCTAGATACTTATCTTACAAATAAAACACATTGTTTGCAGATGTTTTTTTTACCTATGCTATTGCTTTTGAGTATCTTCACATATCACGTGAAAAAATCTAGTACTAAATCCAGTACCATAACTGCAATAGTACAAAATGCTAGTACTAAGAACTAAAAATCTAGTACTAAGTACTAAAAATCTAGTACCAAAATACTATTATACCAACAACATAGACCAATCGGCACCAGTTTTATATTTAACTAGCGTTCGAAATTAAACAATATACATTAATACTGGTATGTGATTTCGATATAAGCTCAAGAAATAACAAAATTTCTTGAAAAATGCAAAATCCAAAAAATAATTGAAGACGTTTGTTTACGAAAAATCAAAGGGAAATCCACTAATTTTTGTTTCCCTGACTCAACCATATGGTCTAGTGTCACTTCATTATTCCTGCAAATGCTTGTAATCATTTTAACCATACATTTCTGAAAAAACAATATACAACTTACTCTTTTATCATTATATTTCATTCTTCTCTCCAAAACCCATACAAATGTATATCAAAAACTACTGCAGCGAAGAGGTCTAATGTCTAATACAATCTCCGCGCTTTTGGCGAAAGAGGTCGCCATTTAGTAAAAAAAATCGATAAATTCAGACGCGAGCAAAAGGCAAAAAGCTTGTTTTAAAATTAATTTGCCTTTATACCTGCGTTAAGTATAGAATGAGTCAACTATTACGTATCTGCATATACCCGAAATTATTGTGAATTTTTATTAACGATCGACTTCGGTTCTCCTTGAATTAGTTTTTTAAGATGATGACGATAATGTAGGAGGATTATAGTATTCTGTGTATGAATATCGATTTTAAGAAGAAAACTCCAGTATCGATATATTTTTTTTCATTTGCCCATCTCTGACAAAATGTGTTCTACACACCCACACACATCTTAATCCTTATGTTTGTGTTCTTTTGGAATTGCAAAACACTTTTTTAATTTCTTTTTCTCTTCTATTAACAGTGAGTCTGGCCTGTGTTGCTGTTTTTCATGCTTCCCTGGTGTGCAGAAAACAGAATTCGCTTGCAAGTTTAGTTTCATCAAAAATTAAGTGTGAATTTCGTGAATGTATTTGTTTTGTGATTTTATCATTCCAAGTTTAAAAAAAATAAATATATGCGAATAAATTTGTGTATTTATGTTGCACACTTGTGTTTTTCATGTAAACGCAATTCATTTTTAGGGATGAGTGGCAAGAAACCATGTTTTTAAACAATTTGTTGTTTGTATTGAATTTGTTTGTAAGATGACGACGATTTTTAAGAAGTAAACATTTGCCCATCTCTACAAAGATGTTTTGTACACACCCACACACATCTTAATCCTAATGTTTGTGTTCTTCTGGAATTGCAAAACACCGCCCTTTTTAATTTCTTTTTCTCTTTTACTTACAGTGAGTCTGAGTCTGACCTACCTCCTACCTGGCTGGCTGTGTTGCTGTTGTTCATGCTTGCCTGGTGTACAGAAAGCAGAATTCGCTTGCAAGTTTGGTTTCATACATGGTGGATGATCGTGACATTGCGTACGTTCACGAAAATAACTTTTGGGTTGGTTAGACTGTTTTTAAACCTTGCGACTAGAGGCACTGCGACTTTCGTTGATTCTCTTTTGTTGCCTGTCCTTGTCGCAGAGATACTTTTAAACGTAGCGATTGTGTTTGCAACTCTTCACTATATTATTTCTTGATTTCCTTTTCATTTCAACTTTCCAGAGTGAACATTTTCAGCTGCTGTACTGTTCCTACGTGCTATCTGCTACAGAAAACATCACATTACTCGTTCATGGCGAATAAGCAATGAAATGGATTGACAAAAATGAATGATTTTTCGAATAAGCACAAAGAAGAAAGACCGATAGTGGCGCGGCTCGAGCTTCTTGTGCGATTCTGTCTACCCCGGCCACCACATACGTCTCTCTCCTAAAAGCTGAAGCAAAGTAACTAATCGCAAGCAAAAGTCGCAAGGTTTAAAAGCAGTCTTACCTTGCAGGTTGAGGTTACCTCTCAAAATTCGAACCAAAAGTCAGCTGTTCATCAGCTCTCAGCTGTTCACGTGTTGAGAAAAGTATCCAGCAAATTTTAGGATACCTTTGGATGTTCTCTCTGTTTCCATATGTTCTTTAATCAGCTGGAAAACAGCTGTTTTTAACCATGCTAATTACAACAAAAGCAAGGTAACCAATCCAAAAGTTATGCTCGTGAACGTACCCATTGTCATCGTTTGGTGAATTTTTGTAATTAATTTCTACAGTTTTGTCATTTTAAATGGCCGCTAATTGTAATAGAACGAGTTTTTAATTCGCCACATTTTTTGACATAATATGAGGCGAGAGTAATAAGGCGATTCGAAAACAGTAAGTAATACCAAATATTCGCATTCGTCAAATATTTCTGGCGAATCGCGAGTCATAATAGGGCCCTTAGCATCTCTTACAAGAAACATGTTTTTTTTAAACAAGAAAGTGCCGTTTTGTTGATATACCTAGTGCCTTATTCATCTTTATACCAAATCTCATTGACCTTTTCAAAATAAAATAGTTTTCAACAGAAAAATTTTAACGCTATTTTTTTCTTAAAGAAATGTGAATTTCTTTTTTTAATTATGAACAAAAAATTTCATCAGAAAATTTCGAGAACGTCAGAGAAAAAAACAGTCTGTTTTTACCCCACCATCTTGAATTTTTTTTCCACCAAAACATAAAATACACTTACAAAAGTAGTTTGATTTTTTTAAATAAAAATTCTTGAAGCCGTTTCCGAAAAAAATAAGGTTTTACTTAACTATTTTATTTGCAGGTATCATACAAATTTGAGCTAAAAAAAAATTAAAGAATTCCTCTGTATTCCTTATGGTCTAATGGCTCAATCGTTCAAGCTATAGTCCCAAAATACATCCGTACAGACAGAGAGAATTTCGCCAACTAACTGGAATATTTTTCTCTATCAACGTAATGCCAAATTTGATTGTTTTCTCAATTTGTTTAGTGTGCACGAATGCACGACTTGCCTCATAGTACTTATAACAACAAATTGATATTCCTGTCGAAGAGGTCTAATGTCTAATACAATCTCCGCACTTTTGGCGAAAGAGGTCATCATTTAGTGAAATATCGATAAATTCAGATGCGAGCAATAGGCAAAAAGCTTGTTTTAAAATTAGCCTTTATACCTGCGTTAAGTATAGAATGCGTCAACTATTACGTATCTGCGTATACCCGAAATTTGTATTAACGATCAACTTCGCTTCTCCTTGAATTTGTTTGTAAGATTATGAAGATAATGGAGATTATAGTATTCTAGTATTCTATGTATGAACATCGATTTAAGTTAAGAAAACTCCAGTATCGATATATTTTTGGATATATTATATTAAAAAAAAAAAGTTGATCCATGTGAACTTCCTATTGAATTTTTTTGTAAGATGGTGACGATTTTTAAGAAGAAAACTCCAATATCGATACATTTTTTTCACTTGCCCATCGCTACAAAAATGTGTTACACACCCACACACACCTTAATCCTAATGTTAATTTGTATGTTCTTTTGGTATTGCAAAACACCGATCATTCTTAATTGCTTTTTCTCTTCTACTTACAGTGAGTGCGACCTACCTGGCTGGCTGTGTTGCTGTTTTTCATGCTCGCCTGGTGTGCAGAAATAATTCGCTTGCAAGTCAAAAACTAAGTGGATCGTGGCTTGTCATCGTTTCGTGAATTTTGTATTTATGATTTATAAGTTTTGTGATTTTATCGATAAATACAATCTTCATTCTAAGCTAATAAAAAAAATGTTATTTAAAAAAATAGAGTAAATAAATGCGAATAAATTAATGTATAAATTTATGTTGCACATCTTATGTTTTTTTCATTTTGAGGTATGAGTTGCAAGAAACCATGTTTGTAAACAAATAATGATTCATGTAAGCCCCCTATTGAATTTGTTTGTAAGATGATGACGATTTTTAAGAAGTAATCTCCAATATCGATACATTTTTTCATGTGCCCATCTCTATAAAAATGTGTTTTACACACCCACACACACCTTAATTCTAATGTTAATGTTTATGTTCTTTTGGAATTGCAAAACGCCGTTCTTTTTTTAATTTTTTTTTCTCTTCTACTAACAGTGAGTCTGACCTATCTGCTGACTGTGTTGCTGTTTTTCATGCTCGCCTGGTGTGCAGAAAGCAGAATTCAAATTAAGTGGATCGTGGTGACTCATCATTTCGTGAATTTTTGTAATTGATTTCTATAGTTTTGTGATTTTATCGATAAATATAATCTTCATTCCAAGTTGAAAGATGTTATTTAAAATAATAGATGTGAATAAATGCGAATAAATTTATGTAGTTATGTTGCACAACTTATGTTTTTCATGAAAAGTTTATTTTAAGGTATGAGTTGCAAGAAACCATCTTTGTAAACAAGTTGATTCATTTGTTTGTAAACTCTAATATCGATACATTTTTTTATTTGCCCATCTCTACAAAAATGTGTTTTACACACCCACACAACTCCTAATGTTATTGTTTGTGTTCTTTTGGAAGTGAGTCTGACCTGACCTCCCTGGCTCGCTGTGTTGCTGTTTATCATGCTTGCCTGGTGTGCAGACAGAGAATTCGCTTGCAAGTTTGTTTTCGTTAATTTTTTTTTATTGATTTTCTATAAGTTTTGCATAAAATGGCAAAAAATGATGACGATTTTTCAGAAGTAAACTCCTATCGATACATTTTGTTCATTTGCCCATCTCTATCAAAATGTTTAACATACACCGACACTAATTCTAATGTGTATGTGTTGTGCAATTACCTTACACCGCCACCACCAGTTTTTAGTAATCTTTTTCTCTTTTACCAACAGTGAGTCTGACCTAGCTGGGCGTTTTGCTGTTTTTCATGCTGGCCTGGTATGCAGAAGCAGAATTCTTTGGCAAGTTTGGTTTCAATTTCATACGAAAATTAATTGCGGTTCAGATCAGTCGGGGAGACGAAGACGACCACATTGTCATTATCCACCAAAGGGAGAGGTTCAGATCAGTCGGGGAGACGACCACCAAAAAGAGCTTTGTAATTGATTAGTTTAGTTATTTTATCTCAGGAAATTCTTCATTCCAAGTTAATAAATGCGAATAAATTGTGTATGTACATATGTTGCACGACTTATGTTTTTCATGAAAACGCAATAGTTCAGTATGAGTTGCAAGAAACCATGTTTTTAAACTAGTTGATTCATTTGTTTGTATTGAATTTGTTTGTAAGGTGATGACGATTTTTAAGAAGTAATCTCCAATATCGATACATTTTTTCATGTGCCCATCTCTATAAAAATGTGTTTTACACACCCACACACACCTTAATTCCAATGTTAATGTTTATGTTCTTTTGGAATTGCAAAACACCGTTTTTTTTTTAATTTTTGTTTCTCTTCTACTAACAGTGAGTCTGACCTATCTGGCTCACTGTGTTGCTGTTTTTCATGCTCGCCTGGTGTGCAGAAAGCAGAGTCATCATTTCGTGAATTTTTGTAATTGATTTCTATAGTTTTGTGATTTTATCGATAAATATAATCTTCATTCCAAGTTGAAAGATGTTATTTAAAATAATAGATGTGAATAAATGCGAATAAATTTATGTAGTTATGTTGCACAACTTATGCTTTTCATGAAAAGTTTATTTTAAGTATGAGTTGCAAGAAACCATCTTTGTAAACAATTTGATTCATTTGTTTGTGATGACGATTTTTAAGAAGTAAATAAAATCGATACATTTTTTTATTTGCCCATCTCTACAAAAATGTGTTTAACACACCCACACAACCCTTAATCCTAATGTATAATGTTAACGTTTGTTCTTTTGGAAGTGAGTCTGACCTGACCTACCAGGCTGGCTTACTTACTTGAAATTCTAATCCATGTTTTTCACGGCAATAATCCTTAATTCTGGGATAACATTTCGCCATCAAAGTATTTCGTTCCATTGTTGTATCTATGTATGTTACACAATTAATTGTCGTTGAAAAATAAATCATTACGTAAGAGGTGTTTCCTTATTTTTTCTCACCCGTAAAAGTTGAACTTGTAAATATTCGCACAATTTTCGAACTCACTGGTGGCAAGGATTCTAGCGAGCCAGTAAATATCAAATCTATTGTTTTGTCATCCATTTTTTTTTTAAAAATCTAGTGTCCTTGAAAAGGATATTTTTTTGGTGGCTTTATACACTATTTCAAACTGTTCTTGACTATCCTCGAAATTATTGGAACTAAACTGAATGCAGGGATTCCATGACGCTTGGTTTTTTACCCTTAAATTTATGAAATTTTTTGTTTGATCAATAACCTTTTTTTTGGTTTTATTTTCAGATAAACAAGAAAATCTCAGCTGAAGTTTGTTTTGAAGTTGCTTGGTTTTTTGACTTTTCAGCCCAATTTTTTTGTGAAAACAAAAAAATATACTTGTTGATATTTTGCAATTGTTTTTGGGTAATTTTTCATTCCAACAAGTTTGCAAACTTGGCTGTTCCGGTCTCATAAACGGTTGTCAAGAGTGACTATGAATGAACGAAGTATAAAAATACTGTGTTAAGGGTGAAAGGTCAAGGCTAAAAGATTCAAGTTTAGTTGACGTTGGCTGAATGCAACTTATGTTGCGTGATTCAAAAAGTTGGCTATGAATGAATTTTGTTGTTCAAGTAAGCAAAGAGCGTGTGAATCAGACAAAAATGAATGAAATTTAATATCAAAGTTTCAACAGTTTTGACAATGACCGACATTTATAGTAAAGCTTTATGAAACTGTGCTGGGATGTCATGCAAGAAATATAAAAAAAAGTGAAAAATATGCAAAATTCTAACGGATAGTTTCAGACACTGTTTCAGGCTTTGTTCCTAACCTTTTTTCAGATTTTGCTGCCTTTGATAGAAAAGTCAACACCATTCGAAAACTATGTTGTTCTGGTGAAACTTAAGCCTTACTTACCTCTTTTCGTCTCAAGATTCCTGTACCCCTTAAAAATTAACAAAATAATTTAAATGCGATATTTTGAGTTTATAACAATTGTTTATTTTATTTTATGATAAATTTGAACAAATCATATGTATGTTATATTTTTATAAACAAATAATTATTTGAATACACATTATAAAATATATTATGAAAATATTTGTCCAACTTCACAAAGTTTTATTGCTAATTTAATTGAATATATTTTTGTTATTCCATTAAAGAAATAAAAATTAAAACAAAATTAATTTTCTTACTTTTATTTAGCAATAGTACCTAACAACACAAAAATAATAATGATAATAAAAAAAAAAAACAAAAAGTGTTGCTTAAAAATGTTTTATTCAGTAGATAACAATTAATATAAATAATAAAAAAAAAATTAAATACACATCTATTGTTAATTAAATATTTTTTCTTCTGATATTTATTGCGATTTCTTTCAATTTCAAAAAAATTAACTATACTTGTTCTATTAAAATGATTTTTTTTACAGTAAAGAAATTCTCAATACATCATAATGCAAAACATTCTTTATAATCGTTTTTTTTATTATTTAAATAAATTTACAAGTTAGTTGAATTATCATTGTCTATTTGATTTTTTTTTTAATTTGCATTTTTAAGCATAATTAATCGATTTGGAGACTTGACTTATGAATAATAAAATATATTATCTATATTCATATATTAACAAATTATGTTGACTTAAATGAAAAAAAATAATAACAAAAAAAAAATATCTATGAAAAATTTATATAATGCAATAATGTAGGTTTTCAATGATAAATGACGTTGATGGATTAATATATTTTTTATTTTTTAATATTTATATGAGCATAATAAATTTTAAAATTCATTTGTTTATAAAAAAAGTTTATCCGGAGCAGCAGTAGTTGTATTTTAAGATTTCCAATAATATGAAGTAGAATATTGTAGAAAAGCTTGCTGATCTCTTAGTATGTTTTTTTATTTAATTTTTTTTTTTTTTTTATTTGTTAAATATTATATTAACAAGCTTTGTTGTTGTTGCTGTTGTTTTGTTTATGCGTATGAAGACTCACCATTGTTTAGACTATTACTAATACTATTATTTGTATTGCCGCTGATTGATGTCGTCGATGGTGACGTCAATGTGATTCTATAACAAGAAAAAGCTGTGTTTTACCATACGCGCGGAATGCGTTCAAAGGAAAGAAAAGACAAAAAACACAAAAAAGAAAAGAGAGAAAACATGGTATATGATGACACGTTTAAAATGATTAGTAATGATTTTGTTTTGTTTTTGTATGTTTTTTTTTTATTTTTTTAGTTTTTGAAATCACTAAACGTGTGGGATGCGGGTGTGAAGATCTAAATCTTGTGTGGTGCAGAAACTGTGTTAAATGGTGCAATGAAAAGAAAAGAAAGATAAATTGAAGTCAAAATGATAATGAATTAATAGAATTTAAATAAAAATATAAAATATGTACGACGTATGTATATATGTAACTTAATCGCAAAATCTAGTAATTTTTGCATTTAAATTTGAAAAACAAGTTTATAAAAAGATAAAGCCTTAAAACTTAAAAGAATCAATGTATAACCTGAAAATTAAAAAAAAATTGAAGTTATCAAAACTATCATTTGCAAACTATTTAAAAGCACGAAACACCTAAGTATGTATGTACCTTTAAACCAAAGCAGAATTATGTACTTGAACAAGTATAGGATAGGAATAAGGTTTTCGAACACAACCATTAGCTAATAAACAAATAATAATTTTGTACTTAAACTAAAATTTAAATTCATTCTCAAATAGTCTATCAAACTGGATTTAGATTGAATTTCTAAAATAAAATTCGATTGCAAATTCATAAACAAATAAAAAGTAATTATAAACTATCTAAAATCTGACATAGTGATAATTTAAACATTTTTTATAGAAAATCCGCCGTAAACACGAACATTTACAAAAAGAATCATGAAAATCGGTCCAGTTTTGAATTTTTTACACACAAAAACCAGGTGATCACGAAAGTGTATGATTACCAAATAAAATAATTAAAATTAATTAATTAAATAATAAAAAAAATAACATTAAACAACTTTGTGAACCCACACTTAAGCCAATGAGAAATCTGTCAATGTCAAAATATTCAGATAAAACCAAATTTTCATGGTGAAGTAAACGGATGAAATAATAAGAACTTACTACCGAATTTCAGAGTCTGAGACGGCAACTTTAGGATCATTTTTTTGTATAACTTACGCGAGCACAAGGAACTACTTGGTTCCCTTTTAATGTAGAACATACTCCGCGGGCATTAGGAAGATAAGGAGGAGAGGAGTTGTCGATTAACATTGGTTTTTAATGCTTGCAGATCAAAATGGTAAGGGAAAATCTCGCCGGGTAAACTATTCCAAATTCGTGTTGTTCGGCTAAAAAAGAATTCCTATATTTCACGGTACGTCCGAAATTGGGCTCCAGGGTGAACTGATGAGCGTTCTTTGCGAGACGAGTATTACGGGAGAAACTTTTAAGGGGAGGATTGCAGCTGGCTACTTCGAGTGAAAGTGATTAAACTCCACACGATCTCTATTATCCCATTTGACAATGCTGTATAAATCGGAGTTTAATGAGCTTGACATATGGTACCGTTGCAATTGTATGAATTATCGAACGAATATAAAAAGATGATTGTAGAGTCGTCAGCAAAAGAGTTAAGTGGATTAGAAGTAACAGACAGAAGATCATTTATAAAAATGAGGAAAAGAGTCGGAGACAGAACGGAGCTCTAGGGCACACCAGCATTTATTTTATGCGAATCAGACTTGAATCCGTTCAATACAAGTTGTATCACAATATAGCTTCTAATCCAACGAACAAGAATATTATTGATCCCAAAAGCACGCGTTTTCGATAAGAGAGCTTCATGCCAAACTCTATCCAATGCCTTGAAGATATCAAGAGCAATAATCTTACTTTCATCAAACCGATGTAAAGATTTGTTCCACTGTTCGGTGAGATATGCCATCAGATCACCAGTGGAACGGTTGCTGCGGAAGCCATACTGACGGTCATGGAGAAGCTTACGATCTTCGAGATATTCCTTAAGCTGACAGTTAATCAGCGTTTCCATGACCTTAGAAAGAAGGGATGTTAGTGGTATGGGTCGGTAGGAGGAGGGGGAGGATGGGTCACCTTTCTTGGGGACAGGCTGGACAAATGCTGTTTTCCAACGTTTCTGTGAGGCAGCGTGAAGCTGGCAGTGAAATGGGCGGCGGGCAAGTTTGCCTTCTCTAAAGAGTAAACAATTGGTTTGTTATTGACGATGAGCGTTGGAAACGAAGATGTTGAGGAGTTTTTAATATTTTTTTACAAATGAGCAAACATTTTTACTGCCTTTGGGACATTGCAGAATTGCTTTGCCGTATGTCAATAAGTGGGTTTCATTAGTTCCTTGCTTGTTTGTGCTTTTCCGATTTTCCTCTGTAGGGTTGGCTTTGTAAAATCGGAAACTTGTTTCTTTGAGCCTGATAGGTTCTTTACACTCAGAGTTAAACCAGGACTTTTCTTTAGGCTTGCTGCTTTTTACTCTGTTAGGTATAAAAGCACGCATCCCTAGAAGAATCACATTTGTGATTGGAACATTAAAACTGAAAAGTTAAGGCTCATTTTTTGATAAAACGGTTGCGCCAAAGAGCATGATATGCGCAATTGGTCAGTTGAAAACTTGTGCCTAGTACCTGATCACTAGTGATGCCGCGAATTGTGTTCGGCCGAATACCAACTACCGAATATCTTGTATTCCGCCGCAGCGTCGAACATTCGGCAGGTTCGGCAAAAAAAAAAACGATGTGTGTCTACCTACATACATACGTATGTCTATCTAACTATCTACTAAGTGACATATATGTTCTGACCTGTTTGATGCATGTGTGCCGAAAGTATTGACTTTTTCTCATTCCGTCGTCTGAAAGAGAGCTTACAGGTGGTGGTCAGGAACGCAAAACAGGGTCCAAGTTTGACAACATTCGTGTATCTAGTGTATCTTTATAGTAAGTGGTTTTCGGCCGAATGTTGTGAACTATATATATATACCGAATATCAAAAAAATAGGCCGAATATAGAATAGACCGAATACCGAATAATGGCCGAATATTCGCGGCATCTCTACTGATCACATTAGAAGCTAAGTTCTTTGACATGAAATAACTATAAAACTATAAAACTAGCAGTATACAATTCCATCATGACAATCAATAAATGGAGATCGCTACACGGACCACTCCAACATAGCCTTTTTACTATGGTCCATTGCATGGACTAGAATGGAATATTACTTAACCAAGTTTCAATAAAATTATTGAAAGTTTTAGGGCCCTTATTCGAAAACCTGATACATATTTTGTTGCAAATATCATACTAACACTTATTTAGACATTGGACACACTGCGGTCTGATTTAATTCTTCTTAAGACTTAATCTCCTAACGAGATATTTTCGTTGCACCCAGGAGCCTAAACTTACGTAAACATTGAAAACAAATTTGAAAATTATAAACTAGTCAATACTGAATGTAAACTGTTTTTTTTAGCATAAGAGCTGATTTTCATAAGATGGGAGGAGAAAATACAAGGACAGCAAAAACGTATTTACTTAAATTGCAATAACAATCTAGCGATTACTTTGAATGAAAAATGTGGAACGTTCATCAGTTAACCATTGAGTTCATATTCGGACACATTGTAAAGTACATGAATTATTCCTTAAGTCGCACAACACGAATGTGGAATGTTTTGCTTGAATATTTTGAAATTCGCAACTTCAAAATTAATGTGCATCAGTATCTTCATCACTCATTTTTTCTCCTATTTAATGCTGGCACTGTGTTCTTTAAAATTATACAATAGTCTGACTGAGAAGGACTGACAATTGGACACTGACACAGAATCTGACTGTAGAAGATGAAGACTGTTAAAACTTCAGAAGTAAGAATAAAAGAAACGAGAGAAAGAGCGATTGGATTGGATTACAACATAAACAGGACCCACTATTAACTATCAAGTGAGAGGTGAGGCGAATGAGCAAAAAACTTGTACAAAATGGAAAAGTCACAGTAATTACCGTTGAAAAACGAAGTGCAATCCTTAACCTCATTAAAGAAGGAAATCTCAGCGAGAAATTGTCTATCGGTTTAAGATATCAAAGGGATGCGTTTAACGTGCCACTGAGCGGCACGCTCAAACTGGAAGTCTTGAGGATATACCATGACCTAGAGCTACAACCAAACATGAATATCTTTTGAAAGTCACAACTAAATAGACGAAAAATAGCACTCAAAATACGCGCTGAAATAAATAATACAAGGACTACTCCTCCACAATTTTTAGCAACTCTGAAAAGGGTATGCTGAACTATTTGCGCGAGTTGCAGTCCGAAAACCACTTAAAAGGTTAGATCGGACCAAAAACCATAACGACTGGACGGAAGATGATTTCAACAGATTTGTATGGAGTCATGAACCCAAGTTCGAAATATTTGGCACATGGCAGAGGATTTTCGTTCGACGTAGCGCTGACTCTTTGGTTTTGGTTGCTACCGTTCTTTCAGTGGAGTGGGAGATCTGACTTGTGTCATTGATAAAATTGATTAATGAATTAGAGAATGATTCGTATTTCAACAGAACAGCGCCCCAAAACACATATCAACACTTTGCCAACGTAACCTCAAACAGAGTGAAAATGAAAAGATTTTAAAAATCACCGCACAAGAGGGGATGATTTTCGACGTTCAATCCATTTAAGCCATTTTTTTTCTTTTTAAATAAATTTGTGTTATTAATAAAAAAAAAACTTGGACCATGTTTTGGTTTTAAACATATTTCTTCCTCACTAATTTCACATGTTTAATATTCTACTAAACTGCTTCGAGAGAAAGATTATCTGGGAGATTTTTGATCCCAAATGCATTAACGGAGAGTGGAGAAGAAGATACAATGAAGAACTGTACCGGCTGTACACAGATCTAGCCAAAAGAGTGAAAATTCAACGTCTCGGATGGCTGGGGCATATAGAGCGGATGGACATCAATGATCCAGCCCGGAAAATCTTTGATTCCACCCCAAAGGGAGGGTGCAGTAGAGGAAGACCGAGACTCAGGTGGCGCACATAAGTGGAAGAGGACCTCAACCGACTCCACGTGCGAAACTGGACACTGGAGGCAGCTAGCCAGCGACCCAGTTGGCTGGAGAAGTTTGTTGCTTGAGGCCCAGGACCACCCCGGACTGTAGCGGCACGTAAGGTAAGGAAACATTTCCTTCGAAATATTGGAGACGACTCAAACTTAAAACCTGGATAAAAAATAAATAGGTTGGTGGTGATTAAAAACAAAGCACTATTTTCAACTTCGAATTATTAAAAAAAAATATGGCTTGAAAAGGAAGATTAAAAATAAAGCAAACTAAAGCAAAGTGCATTAACAATTATATGTATAAGAAATAATATTTTTAAGATTTTTAAGCAACCCTAACTTACCTTGGGCTGTTCTCACTCTTTTTTTCTCTTATAACTAATGTTGTATCACTGCCACCACCTACACCATTTGTTGTCTCTTTGTTCTTCGCTGAGATTGGTGATCGTTTAACTTGAATAGGTTTGAGACGTTCTTCTAAATCACTAAGCGAGCCATCTGATGTATCACTTTCCTCACTTAAAACACAATAACAGAAAATTTCGTTTTATACGGATCCTCATTTGATTTGTTAAAAAAAAAAACATACCTTTCGCTTACATCATCGTCACCTTCTTCCATGGCTTGTTGCAAATCTGTTATCCTCTGCAATGCCAAACGGAGATCATTACGCAATGATACCACTTCTGATTCAGCGTTTTCGAGTTTCTTCTCGAGATCTTTTCTCCTTGTTATGCATTCTTGTTCTCGATTTGAAATAACATGGAACTCTTCTCGAAGTTCTCGCAAACTTTTTTGAGCCTTTTTGAGGGCATCCTGGGCATTGAGTTCCCTCATCTTTGATTGTGTAACTTCATTTTGTATTTTCTCAACGGCTTCCTTGTGGCGGGTTATTTGCACCTCAAGACGTGAACGGGTGGCCTGTTCCAACTCAAGGCGGGATTCTAATTCTTTGGTGCGTATTTCCAAGCTTTAAGAAGAAAAAACAAAATGTGATTAAAAAGATTTTTTTGTAAGGATTAAGATAGTTTCTAATTACCGCTTCGACAGCATAGCAGCCGATGGATCACTCATATTCTCGACATTCTCCAGCCTTTGTTGCAATTCATTCACACTATCCTTAAGTGAATTTCGTTCAGCTTCTAATTCTGATATTCGGAATTCATATTCAGACATTGCAATTTGTTCTGTATTAAGCTGCTTAACTGTTGAGCTATATTTCTTCATCAGTTCAGCCATTTCTTCTTCGTTTTCTTCGATTTGTGCTTGAAGCTCAGCACGATCTCGCTGAGATGTTGTTGCTCTGTCCTCTGCATCGTTGCGGGCTCGCTGTGTTTCTTCGAACATAGCTTGGACCTCAGCAAGTTCTGCTTCAGCGGTTTGTCTGGCCTTCACGGCTAAACTCCTTGTTGATTCGGCGTCTTCCAATTGATTTCGCAACTGACGGATGAGAGTTTTTCCTGGTGAATCGGCCTTGAGTCGTTCGAGCTGAGCATGGGCGTCCTTGAGGAGAGCTTTGTATTTACGAAGATCTCGTTTAAGTTTTTGAGTGATTGCTTCTTCTGTTTGCCTATCGACACGATCTTGATCTTCCATCGAAGCAAGACGACGTTCCAATTCATGTTTTTCGCGGAGTAAAAGAGTGCGTTCTTCGTGTTCAGTTTCCAATTGGCATTCAAGGGCTAAAGATAAATTAGAAGTTAGTACATTGAAGACATAATTATGTCAGAGAACAAACCTTTAATTTTCTTATAAGCACTGCCTCGTGCTTCTTCCAACTCATCGTCTCTTAGTTGCGCTTCGCGTCGCGAATCTTTGCGCATTGTTTCCAAAGTCATTTCTAGACGTAGTTTGGCTTGTTCTAGCAACTGTACTTGTCCAGCCATTTCATCAAGTTCTTCCTCTTGCTCCTTCAATCGGCGATCCATGTCCATTTTGGAACGTCTTAGCTGAGCTATTTCCTCTTCGGTGCCACCACCGAAAGTCATCTCTTCTAGTTCTCGCTGCAACGATGCTAACTTCTCTTCCTTGAGTTCGAGCTCAAGACGAGTGTCCTAGAATATAAATAAAAAGCAAATAAATACATGTAAATTTAATTTGAGTTTTAATTGAGTCATTGTTATTAGAATTTTAAATAAATGAAAATCATTGATTAATTAATTATTCTTTTTTTAAGACAAAGAAAATTGTGGGAAACGATTTATTGCAGGAAAAGACCCCACGCCGTACACTATTATTGTTTATTTAATTAAAAAAGTTCTTAGCAGAGGCTATCTCAATTTTGTGGCCTCACAATCTTAAAAAATCATGGAAAACACGCCTATAGAAGGTGCTCAAGTTGTCATACTCCTGCAACAAAGAGATAATATGCTGCAGCTCGTCAGCTCAATCTAAGTCAATTCCGTCTTTCAAAGATCTACAGAAATTCCGGGAGAACTTGAGACTGAGCGAAGACAAGAATCTGGTCGTCGCCGGTGTACCACTGAGAGAGACGACATTTACATTGTGTTGACTTCTCTCTGAAAGCATCGTTTGACTGGCGTACATCAACGCAGCTGAGGCAAGTACAAGAAAAGTGTCGCTTGTGAATGGACAGTTAGGATAAGACTCAAGGAAGCAGAACTTACTCCGTAACATCTTGCTACGGGTCTGAAATTAGCTGCAAATCGAGAAATGTTCAACAATGAATTGCTTAGGTGCACTTTGGTTGAGAAGTTGAGCTAGTGGGTCGTGTTGTTTTCTCGGATGACTGCAGAATGCGTTTACATGGAAGAGATCATAGCAGAGTATAGAGACGACCTGACAAGCGATTTGCACAATGCTGTTTTCTAAAACCCTGTCTTTCGGGAGACGATCTTGTTTAATATAAAACGACATTCCAATCGAAGGACAAAATTATTTCGGCTTTTTGCGACTGGTTGTCGTTTGTTATGCTGGATTTATTGTGGAAGATTTGTTTACTGATTCACGGTGACGCTCGATGTGAGACTGCGCGGAGAATGGTGGAAATCCTAAGGGAATTTGGTATTGCTACTATGAATTGGGCGGCGATAAGTCAAGACTTAAACCCTTTCAAGGATAATTGGGACAAGCGAAGGGTTAGAGCCAGAATTTCAGCTGCAGAAACATTGAATGAAATTAAGTAGACATGGATAGGTGTTTGGGAGAGATTCATCAAGAGACAGCTAAAAAACTCTCTTTTACTACCCAAACAGAAATAAGAATAAGTTTGAATAGCTATGGTATTGACAAATATTTTTTTTTTCAAATACAAGAATCTTATAGCGAGTTTCAATCAAGAAAAGATTTGGTCTTTCTGTCAAAAGATTTGATTTCCGATTTCGAGAGTTTCAATTTCTAGATCAAATCTCAACACGAAAAATTTGATCTCTGATGCGGTGGAAGATTTGATCTGAATGGGTCTGTCTGCACACACGAGATGAATTCATCCTGTGGAAAACCGGTTTTCTGGGCAAGGGAAGGGAAAACGTGTGGTGTGCATTGGACTAAAATCTTCAACCGATTTTTGAGTGTATGAACGAAGAAGAAAACTAATACACACACACAATTTTGAACGATTTTGGGTCTACAAAAGTAAAAGAAAAACTAACACATAAGGAAGAAGTTCATGTACATATATTTGTTCCACCAGAGTAATTCATATATGTAGTGTGTTTTTGAAGTAAGGTTTGAAACCGGTTTACCCCAGGTTGATATCATCTCGTGTGTGCAGGCCCAATGCACACATACATGTAAATAATGTGTTTTGTTAATGACGAGAGACAACAACCAAATGAAATATAGGGATGCAAATGATACATCGATGTTTTAAAAATCGATGTATCGTTCATAAGCATCGATGTTGAAACTCGTTTAAACATCGATACATCGTTCTTGCTCGTCAAAGGTATTTAATAATAGCGCCATGCGTGTCAAAAGAATCTACATCTCAAAAGGAAAACGTAGTGATTTCAAATTCAATATTTGTTTGTGAAATTTCATGCAAAACCAGTTTGGTGTTTGGCAATTGATGACAGTTTTAGTCTGAAGAGAATAGAAAATCGATTCTGTTCTGTTATCAAAGAATCGAAACCAGAAAACAAAATTAGTTACAGGATGGCAATAGTCGGGATTAAAAAATGGGAAAAATAAATGCAAGACGATTTGAATGGCGTGGTGTGTGTGGGTGGGGTTTAGGGTTTGAAAACGTTTTTTTTTTCCGGCGAATTTTATCTTCTGATCGAAAAATGACCCACAGAAAAATTGTAGATAATTAAAACAAACAATTTTACTTCAGGGTGTTTTTCACATAACGTCAAGTTGTATGAGATATCGAAAGAAAAACAGTTTTTTTCGATTTTTTTAGTTTTATGAACTATATTCGCATTTGATGTTTTACAAATGCAATGAAACACAAACTTCACAATTAAAAATGGCTGCCTAGCTATTGTTTTTCTATTTTATTATTATTCGTATTTTTATTCAAGAAGCAACCGATTATTGAGCATCAAAAAATCAGTTTATAAAATCTTTTTTCTTCAACATCGGGAAAATATCGATATCATCATCATAACATCGATGTTCAATGTTGCATCCCTAAATGCAAATGACAAAGGAAGAGTGTCAGTCCTTCACCAATACTACCATATCATGAAAAAAGTTTCACTGAAAAGATCAAATATCGATTTTGAGATCAAATCTTTAAAATTTGAATGAAACTCGCTATTAAATTAACTACTTCATTCCAAACAGCATCTGACAGTATGAAGTACATAATATGTATGTATAGATGTGTATTGTATAGGAATAGCTAAACTTGCCATTTTAAGTTCTCAGAACAACCCAGACCGAGGTTATAACCTCCAGACATGTATATTTTGCGCAAACAACTGCAAAATATGCACAATTTGCCACACACGAATAATTGTCACACATAAAAAAAAAAAACAATTAAAACTTTTTTAAATATGTCACTCGTCACAAGAAAAAAAAAACACGAAAAATATCATCAAATTGTTTTATAATTAGTGTTCTATTAAAGTGAAAGTAATTTTTTTTGTCGTTAACAAAGCGTATAGACCACACATTCGTATATTCGAATTAAAACTAGAATTTCGTTTAAGAACCAGACCGACAAAAAAATAAAATAAAAGCTAAACAAAACGAAAAAAATCTCAATGGACCTTATTAGATCCATTGTCAAGTTTATAGAACGACAGACTTTGTGGGGACGGGAAACGGAATATGATAAAATATGCTGTTATCATGCCAGCAAGCTGCGAGAAGATAAAACATTCACCATTTAGCACTGAAACATTACAATAAGCTATTAATCTTGTAACGGTTTTATAGAAACATGTCGTATGGTTGCCAACCATGGTCGTATGTTAATTTGTCGAACATGACAGGGTATTGATAATTAGTAAAGGCTGACCAAATTTTTGATCAAATATTAGATATTCTAAGAAATGCGACTTAGAGAGCTCGAGCGATTAGATTAATAAAGTCAAATAAAACAAAGTTAAAATAATTAAATTATTTGTAGGATGAGTTAAGGAGTTTTTGCAATAGCCCGTTCTAAAGGTGTTTTGGTACCCTTATAATGTTGATTAAACGGATCGGGACGTTAGGAAAATTAGGAAAAATATTTAAAAAGGATGGGAGGGAAAAACAAAGTCCGACAAGGCAATCCACATTCGCGTGGTGTGGCTTAAGAAAGAATTTCTGTATAAAATTTAGGGGCATTCTTAGCAATGCAAGTATTACGATTAAATGGGTTCAGGGGAGGAACTAAGCTGGCTATTTCGGTATAGCATTGCTTATAGAACTAGCGATAAAATATTGAATGGCAAGAAATATTAGACAACAGTGCTCAGAATGTCTATTATTTTTAAAGCTTTTTTTTATTTTGTTGATGAAACTGAATTGGATTATGGGAGCCTAAATATGGGAATTATACTCAAGTTTTGGCCGAATACATACTGTGTAGTATGTTTCAGATCAGACGGAGTGAAATATTTTGTGTTATTCGAAGGAAACCTAGACACCCCGCAGATTTCTTGGCAACGTCGAATATGTGGTTAACCTGCAGAAGTTTGTCGTAAGGCACCTTCCGAGGACTAAAAAGTGTTCTGTTTCTTCGATGCAAGTGCCACTCACGTATAGTGAGTTTTTAAGACGTATTCCCTGTTGGACAATGCTGTTAAGATCAGAATTAATGAACTTATCATACGCTGCAGTTGCGAATCCAGAAATTGTAAGGAGATTCATTTGATGACAGCGAAGTGGACATTTTTTTTATTTAATTTTCAAAGTTTTTGATGTTCACCAGAATGGTGCCAACATTTCCTCGAAGTGAATAACCTCGCACCTACTTCAAATCTAATAGTAAACCCCGAGCAGGGAGATTCAAGGGGGGCACATGCCACATGCTCTGACGAAGTGGTAAAGATGAAAGATTTTGGTGAGACGCAATGCTTGTCTCAACAGACAATTGCTGAGTGTTGACTGGTATAATTATCACCGAGAAACAACAGTTGATACAGTTTTTGGAAACGTTTTGAGAACAAATAGTCGGAACCATCCAGGGCGATAAAGAAAATTTTATTAAAAGAAGGCGTGGGAATGGACTTGCGGTTTGAGGTTTACCTAGATAATGAAAGCAGAAATGCTATTGCCTCTTATAAAAAGCATGTCAAATCCAGAACCATCATCCATACTGAGTTTTATGATTGTTTCCATTTGCCTGAGAATCTTTTCGTGGCTAACGATGGCACATATGTGACCAGTGACGAGTGAAAATGAGAAAAAAATAGATCCATTCGAAGATTTACTTAATGCAATGTTATGTTTATGGTGATTCTTGAAAAACAATTATTAATTTAAAATAATCGAAGACAAAAATAAAATGAGCTTAGTGCGCATAATGGAAACCCGTTTCTTTTCGAAGATCACCATCAGATTGACCATCACTATCGCAGGTAACACCGAGATCACAAAGGAAATCCACTCGCGGAACAGGTTCACTGTTTAATAAATAAGATATTGGCTTGACATTTGCTAACATTTAGCTCAAGAAAGATTTTTTGACACCATACACAAAAGTTATTCAATCATTTTGAAGCATGACTGAATCAAAAGGAGAGGATATGCACTTATAAATTTTCTTATCGTCGGCGTAAATCGAGATATATGAGTTTTTGATGACACAGTCGATGTCATTAATTGTAAGAACAAAGATTAAAGGACCAATATGGCTACCTTGGGGAACACCAGAAGTTGCAGGGTAAGGGTCAGATAAAGACGATCTGAAAAGAACTTCATAGAGACGATCTTTTAAATAAGAATCAATCCATTGGATGAAATCGATTGGAAATCCTTGAGCTATTAGTTTGAAGAGGATCAATGGATGGGAGATTTTATCGAAGGCTTTACTTAGGTCAGTTGCAATGACATCAACTTCTTTATCGTTTTCCATGGCACAAACGGTGCTGGAGACAAAGTCTATTAGTTTGGTGGTTGTGGATCAGCCTCTTAAAAATCCATGTTGGTTAGGGGGAGAAAATATGTTTACAGTGAAAAACCATTGTATCATAAGCAATACTTTCAAAGAGTTTAGGGATGCAAGACAATTTGGCAATGGGGCCGGTAGTTAGAGATATCATTCTTAGGACCTTTTTTATGAATGGGAACTATGAAAGATTTTTTCCATATAGAAGGGAAGATTTTATTAGACAATGAAAGTTGAAAAATAGTAGTCAAGGGTGCGATCAAGTGTGAAGAACATTTTTTTAGGATTATTGCTGGTAAACCATCCGGGCCAGCGCTGATCAATTTATTGATCTCATCTTCAATAATTATCGACGGTATGATAATTGAAGTTAAGTATGTTTGGTAACAGTTATTAAGATAAGAAAAAATAATCAGGGTCGGACTGGGAATTATCGGTAGAAAAAGACTGACTAAAAAATTGAGGTAGAGTTGGAGATTTTTTGTGAATCATCTGAGCCGGAATTAATATATTTTAAAGTGAAGGGATAGCTGTCGGAATTTCTTTTGGCATTGATGAAGTGGAAAAAGCTCTTGGGGTCAGATATAATGTTATTTTGCATGAAACTTAGATATTCATGGTAAAGGGATTCACAAAGTTCTGAAAAAAGAGAGCTGGAGTACTGATAATTAAGACCGGTCCTAGTCCTAAAGTTAGTACTCAAATCGGTACCAACTCATTTCTTCACAAATGTACTAAGCCCTAGTCCTGCCAATTTGGTACTGAGTATTAGTTAGGACTCAGTATTAATTTGTATGTATTTAATTATTTTTTCTGATGTTTTTTTTTTCAATTTTGCTGTGATTATTTTTGGGAAGAATTGGAATTAAGTTTTTACTGGGGAAAATGTGTTTCGATAACGGATAACGTCGTTAAAGTTTGAGAAGTACAGCAACTTCGTTGGCGTGCCCAATTAATCACGTTAACCAAACATCGACATTTTCGGTTGTCAAAAACAATTTTCAATTTGTCCTTTATGTAGTAGTTAATGATGCAAGACAAGCTGCTTAGAAAACCGCACGGTTCGGGTAGTTACTTTTTGAAATGAGCCTATTTAAAATATTGCTAAACACTTAACTAGGTACTATGGCAAGTATTATGGCATCTGCCTCACAAGAAAATATAGATCGCATGCATGAGTTACACTATTTATAGAAATTTATAAAAATTCTAGTATTTCTAAAAAACACTATTAAAAAAAACAATGCAATTGGCTCTAGCCTTAATAAAGAACATTAAATGTATTTGCCCTTTTTTATTTTAATTATTTGAAATAATTATTCTAGAAATTGTCCAGACAAAATATTCGTCAAGGTAACCCTCTTAGTCATCGAAAATCCACCAAAATAAACAAAAATCGCTTTACATATGTATTCGATAAAAGTCAACACGAATTGTTCGAAATGTCAAATCAGAGTAAACTATTGAAATTAGACCAGTTTTAGGCGTCTTAGTTCCTAAGACTGCACTGTGAACTTACGACCAGTACCAGTGATGCGAAGAAATGCTCAGGTACTAACTTTTCTTTAGGACTTGGTACCGATTACTAGGATGGCTTAATAATATAATATTATTATTATTATTATTATTTATTATTTCTTAACAATAAATGTACAGAATAATATACAAGATATTAGAAATATAGGAGAGCATTTTTTTCGGCGCATTAGATCGAGAATTAGGTGACTATTTTCTCACTTAAAACCCACGGACGGGTCTAGCTTGCACTAGGAGTAAGAAAAAATTGATTCCCAAACTGAAAGTCGAACTAAGAATCTCTCGCTTAACAAGCAAACATCTTATCTACTGCACCACCGTTTAGTAGTGATGTAAAGAAATTGGCCATTAGAAGTACAAATATTTTGAATAATATTAACTCAGTCGGCAACAGTGTACGCAAAACATTTATGACAAGAATATCACATGAGGTCACTGTTTTTACAGTTAATTAACATCTGCAATTGAAATTTCCAGTTAAATTAATTAATTACACGCACTTGTAATATTGAACACTTAACACTCATCATTGTAATATATTCCAGATCAATTCCTCGGTTGATTATATAAAATTCCTTATTTACTTTAAATGTAAATGTCAAGACCGTTACTCTTCGAAATATCTAATCCTTATCACTGTGTAATAAAATCTCACTTCCACCTCGATCGAATTAAAGGAATTAGAAAATAATTCCAAAACAAATAGTTAAACTGATAAAATAAAATACTTTTGAAATTCCAGAAAAAAATACATTAATCCATAAAAAGTACATTAATTTCTCTTATCACACGTGAACCAAACTATAACGTCGTCTTGAGCATTAACGCTTGTGCAACACGGACAGATGCAGGCAAGCACGCACGCACTTAAACTCAAACTGAACACTTTTTTCGACACAAATTCGAGCGATTGAGTTTTAGCTCGAGACCGCCTCAAGTCTTAATATGAAATAAAAAAAAAAAAAAACATTTTTTTTTGTTAGTTAATTCTCTGACAATAGTTTGGATTGTGTGATGTTTGATGTGTGCTTTGCTTGTGCTGGAGTTTTAATGCTGCTGTCCAAAACCAAAAGAGGGGAAGCCTATGGTAACACCGATGGTGGTAAACTGTGTATAACTACTGCAAGTCTTGAAGTCTGGCTTCGGCTCAATTTGTAGTCTTTTGATCCGTGAAAATATTTTTATTCAAATGAGAGTTTTTGTTTTAATTTATAATTATGATCATTAATGCCAATCGTAACGTTATGAGCGCTAGAAAAAAAATTTTCAAGCCAAAACCAGGGAGGGATAGAGAGTGCCAACTAACCGAAGAAAGGGTTCATTATTGTAGTTTGGATTGGGCTTGACAAGCAGCTTAGAGCCTAAGAGGTGTGTTGCGAATAAATAATCATGGAGCGTACCTACATGGGGGGAATACCGAGAAGTGTAGATTCACTTTTTATCGGTAGGCAGGTACTTGATGTGGGTACTAATGATTGGAGCGGTTTCGTGCTACGCGTGAGGTGAAAACTTCTAAGGTATCGATGCGTTTTTCGAGTTTGTTTGATTACGCAACGTTGAGATAAGAAAAACAGAAAACAAAATGTTCAGATGATATTTTTTTCTTGAATAAATGTTTTTATTTTCTAATTTGTTTGGATCTGATGAGAGGGTTTACGTTATGAGGATGAAGAACGCAGAAGTAAATCCTAGGAAGAACAGAATCCTAGGAACACCATTAAGGCGGTGAAGCATGGTAATAGTAACATTTAATTTAAGAACCGCTTTTTTTTGCTGGATCTCTTGGATCATCTTGGAAATTCCAGCATGATTTTGATAATGATCCCAAACACAATGCTAATTTCGAGAGAAGTAGGTTTTAATAATATGATGTATCAGTTCTGCAGTTTCTTTCAGAATCCCTTTGTCTTAAAATCATCGAAAATCTGTGGAAGGATTTAAAAATTTGAGTTTCTTGTAAGAAGACTACAAATCCAGAGGCAACACCTGTGGAACCATTCCGAAACCTAACTGACTCTATGTTTAGAAGATGTCAAGCGTTTCTTTAGAACAAAGGCTAAGCAGGCAAGTATTGGACCCTTGAGGTGACCCATTCACCCATGTTCTTAATCAAGTATAACTGTTTTTCTTGTTGCTTTATATTTAGGAAAGATCTGCTTCACTCTTATTGGTTAGGAAAAATGCATATGAAAAAGTATTCATTATATGTATTGTTTTTTTGTTAGAATAATCGACTTTAAAACTGGGAAAAAAGATTATTTTACATAATTAAGGGCTTGTTCCACAATATCTGACTAAAAATCTGGTTAACTATCCGACACACAAACAAACTACAAGTTAAAACCTCTTATTAAAAACTTTACGTTTTACAATTATCTAAATTAAAGAATTAACTGTCAGTTAGTTATTAAGAACTTTTTCCAGTTTTCCAGACAGAAGTGTTTTGAGTTTTTGAAAAATAAAAAAAAAATTGGAATTAACTTCTGAATTTTCTGCGATGATGCTCATTTCTGGGTGAATGGGCAGGTCAACAATCAAAACTGCCGAATTCGGCACGATACCAATCCACATGACATCCAAGAGCGTCCAAACCAATGTATTCCGAAAAAATCAACGTTTGGTGTGGATTTTTGGCCAGGTTATTACCGTTAACTGTGAGCACTATATATGTACATAGGTCGATGACAAGCAACTTCTTTTGGCCTAAATTTGATGATATGGACACCAACGGTATGTAGTTTTAACAGGTGCTACGTGGCACACAGCTCCACATTAGAAATTCTGCACGAGCGATTCGAGGATCGAGGGCATGCTCACCTCACGTGGAGGTGATGTGAACTGGCCACCGAGATCTTGCTTTTTTTTTAAATTCAAATTTAGCCTGATATAAGCACAAATCCGGGAAAATTGGGCATTTCGGATGCGCGCCATACATAATGGCGATGTTATTACATTATGACTTTTCAAACCAATAAAAAGAGTTAATAATATCTCACACAAGACATTGTTTTATTGAAATTTTAAAATAGGAAACGAAGGAAGAAAGAATATATTGGAAGAGGCCCAGAATGGATCCCGGTTGATGATTATGAAGCGCCTAATGAATCACCTCTTGCCTTCAAAGCGCTAACAAAAATCATCGAACTTATCTTCTGAATAATATCTACTTTATGCTAAAACGAGGAAACTTTTATTTTTTCGGGTCTACACTGACAGCTGTGAATATTTTAACTGTCAGTTATGTTTTTATTAGTTATTATTATTATTACTTTAACTACTAGTTAGACCTATTCAGATATTGTGAAACGCAAGTTAGGTTGATAACTGAGAAATAAGTTTCCAGTTGCTTAACTGAAACTTTGATCAGATATTGTGGACAGAGACTAAGACTAAGCCTAAGACTTTAACAAAAAAAATAAAATTGAGATTTTCCTGATAGATTTTACTTTTATTGTTTTATGTCCATTTTTTATGTATAGGGAATCATTATAAACTAATATATGCACCTATATCCTGTTGCCAAAAATTGAAGGTAAGTGATATGCACCTTTATCATATTATAGGGAACAGAAAGATGCCTTTTTTCCGAATTTTTAGATCTGTTTACTTATGGTTTAGTAAACTAAAAATAGGCATATTTTGAAAATGCGATAGTTTTCAGAATTTCTTAACTGAACTCAAATATTCATAATATTGGACTAAATATGCTGGATTTTATCTCCAATTCGCCTGCGTTGAATTTGAATTTTCCAACATTTTTGCTGATGCACGAAAATATTCGTCCTCTTGTTGCAAGAGTCGTTACGCATGTCTTCCTGGGCTTAGAATAGCAACTTTGAATAACCCAGAAGTCCGGATTAAAATCCTATAAACATGTTTGGTACATGATTAAAAGACCTGTTCGAGAACGAAATTCGGCCCTTGACAACTTTCCTGAGCTGGGGAATGAGGAATGGAAGAATACCATACAACTTGAGCTGCAGAATTTAATTCTTGGAATGAACAGAAGGTTTCTAGTCAGCCCTTTAATACATGTTACAAAAGGCACACCAAAAGATTTGTCTTGCGTTATAATTTTTTTTTATTTTAAAGTTTTAAGTCCATACGAAAATACAGATGCCTGAATAGGTATTCGAAAAGGTAATCAATACAGCTCTGTCCAAGTGGGCCGAGAACAAAAATATAATTCCAGACACACACTTGTGCTTTAGGGCGGGACATGACACAATTAATGCCTTAGACGCGGTATCTGCTGTCCAATGGAACAATACTAAGAATCAATGCACGGGTGAATGTCTGGTTGATTTGGAGAAGGTTTTCGACACCGTATGGTTAGAGGGTCTTTATGTGAAGCTAACCAAATGGGGCATAAGTAAACCACTGCTATATATGCTTTACGACATGCTTAATGGTAGAAAGTTTGTTGTCAAGAGTGGCAATGTGACTTCTACCAAAACGTTTGATATTAAAAACGTCTGCAACAGGGAGCGGTAAACTCTCCGATTCTCTTTAGTATTTAGTCTACCTCATGCAATTGCGCATGCCGACGATTTAGTGGTCCAAAAATTGAAGTCATCAGAATTCTCTGGCAACGTGACTTCGATAAAATTCAACAATACTGTAACGATTGGAAGCTGAAAATTAACTTCCAGAAATGTGAAACTATCCAGTTTAAAACCCCTTTGGCTGGGGCCTCCAGAGATACGAGAAAGAACTGGCGCAAGCTAGTGATCGCTGGGCCACATTGACTTCCACTAGCGAGTAAGGATGTAACGGGTCCGCCAAATAACTTTTTTTTTCGAAAATGCTTCATCAACATCGAGTGTAGCTTCGGCTGTGCGGCACTTAGCGCCGTCCTGTTGAAACCAAATGTTGCCAATATCCTCCTCTTCCATTTTTGTGAACAAAATTTCGTTCAACATGGCCCGATAACGATCGCCATTGACTGTAACGGCCACTCCTTGCTCATTTTCGAAAAATGGCCCAATTATGCCTCTGGACCAAAATCCGCACCAAACAGTGACTCGTTTTGGGTGTATCGGCTTTTCAATGTATACGTGCGGGTTTTCTGTGCCCCAAATGCGACAATTTTGCTTGTTTACATACCCACCAAGATCAAAATGAGCTTCATCTGAAAAGATGATTTTTTTGGCAAAATCGGCATCTTCTCTAAGTCGATCGCAGGCAGTAATGTCGCAATATTTCCCAGCGTATCCACAATCATATTCGTACAGCGGAAGGATAAAACTAATTATCAGTCAAATCAGACATGAACTATGTGTTACCATTCACGAAATAAGCACTAGTTAAAAAAAAAAAACGTTAGATGGCAGATCCTTTAGTAAGGTACCTTGGTATCTGGTTGGATCAGTATCTATATTTCAATCGACATGTAGAGGCTGCTCTGGACAGGGCTAGGGGTGCATTTGCCCTGCAAAGACGGTTGTTTTATAGCAGCCACCTTGATAGCAGGGTGAAAGTGATTTGCTACATGGCCCTAATCAGGCCGATATGGTTGCCTACGGATGCCCTGTGTGGTTCAAAGTTGCACCATATCTAATGGAAAAGATTCGGGTGTTCGAGAGACAGTGTCTTCGCACTTGTCTCGGACTTTATAGAACACCTGAGCCAAAATACAAAGACTATTATTCCAACGGTGTTCTATACAACGTGGCCAATACAAACAGGATAGATAACTTTAAGAAAAATAAGATAAGTTAAAGAAAAATAAAAAAATCATAAAAAAAAATGCCTGAATAGAAAAGTGGAAAGTTGTACATTAATTTTGAACAGGAGTGTATATAAACCACTATTCAAAAGAAGAAAATAATTAAAATCAAGAAACAGAAATAAATGTCTTGTTTAATTAGTAGGAGGTAAGGTAATTTATGTGATTAGTACATTACATTGGTGATATCTCAAAACCTTGCAAGCAAAATTCAAATACCAAATCTACTGAAGTATTATAAGAACAGTGCAATTTAAAATGGCTTTTTCTTATTCTTCAATAATGAAATACTTTGGTGAGCTTTCGGGATAATTTTCAACGCCGGATCGTCTTTCCAAATCAGTGTTTTGAATTTAATATTTGTTTTTTAAAGACAAACAAGTATGTACTTGTATACCTACAACTACTAACTAATTCTAGATTCAATTGTTAATAAACTGCAAAAAGGTTGTTAAAAAGGACAACCCTGTACATATCGCAGTTTTCTGGTTAAATTTTTAAAGTGAAGACATATGAACAAAGAGATATTATTCTTACCGCTAAAGTTTGCTCCAACGTAAACTTTTCTGCAATTAGCACATCCTTTTCTCTCGCTAGGCGATCTTTTGACTGTCTTTCTAGTCTTGCTCCATCCTAAAAATAAATAGAAATATAGGGCTATATACAATGTATTTAAAATTGAAAAAAAAATATATTTATTGAGAATCAATTTGAGATTTCAAATGAGATTCAATCAAATCTTACGTCATTTTGTCAAAATACAATAAACTTAAAACGTTGAAAAATAAATTTTTTGTAAGTATTGGAGAATACATAAAAGCTATCGCATGTAAAAACTTACAGCTATACTAAAATAAATATACATACTTATATGTACATATATAAAAATAGCAAACAAAAAACATTACAAACCTGCAAGGCCAAGCATTCGGAATCAAACTTCCTTTGTTTTTTCTCCAACAAATTGTTTCGACCATTTTGTTCTTCTAACAGCATGCGTAGATCACTCATTTCATTGGTCATCTTTTGGGCTTTGCGCTTCCATTGGCCAACAACTTGCCGTTGTTCTTCGACTTCTTCGTATGCATCAGACAGCTAAAAAAAAGAATGTTATAGTTATACAAGTTAAATAAAAAAAAATCAATTCAAAATATTCGTGGATTTTTCTCAAATCGATTAAGGTGTTATCGAGAATTTCATAAAAAAAACTGGTTTTTATAAAAGGTTTAATTTCTAGAATATTGTTTCTTTGATTAAGATTATAACCAAAACTTTTGAGCCACTTATAAGTTATTATTAATATATGAGCTAAAAATAGGCACGCGTTTTGTGGAACGTACTTGCTCTTATGTGCCTTAGCACATTGGAAGGCTAGATCTAGTAATATTTACGTAAAATTAATTAACTTAACACTTAACCGGTTTTAGTAAAAATGGAGAATGCCATAATAACGAATTTATTAAAAAAGGATTTCGAAAATTCTAGGACCGATTTTAAACAAAAAAAATATACAGCTGATCATAAAATTTAAAATTAAATTTATTGATAAATTTTAACAATATTGACAAACCGTTTTAAAAACAAAACTTAAAAAAAACTCAAATAATTCTTTCATACTTTTTTGTTTAAGAGTTTTCTCGGAAAAACTAAGTATGCAATAAAATTTGAAAACTAAATGTCTATCGACGAAAAAACAAGTATTGAAAATCGTTCGACCAGTTTTTTTAAAAAGTAATTTTTTTTTTGAAAAACTTTTCGAAAAAATATTTAATTTTTTTTTAGTATGTCATTATAAGGAAATCTGTAGTTTTCATCTGGGAAAATTATTTAAAAAGAATTCAATGAAACCATTTTCAAAATATTTCGAAAACCATTTTTTTTAGAAAATTGTGAAAAATCAAAGAAAAAGTTTTTGAACATTTTTAAATACAATATTAATTGAATTATAAATGACTTCTTGCAAAATTTTATTGAAATCGGGATAATGGTTTACAATAAAACCGCATTCGAAAAAACCGGTTCTATGAGAGGTATCTTTATAGAACAAACTTCGAAAAAAGTAATTCTAACTGAAAGATGTATTGTTGTAAAAAAATAGCACCCTGAAAGTTTTATCAAAATCGTAAGAGCTGTTTTCGAGAAAATCAAACTTTTTGGTTAAAGATTGTATGGCAGGTACCGTTATTTATTAAAAAACCCCTGAGATACTTAGCCCTATCACAGGTTCCGTCGTAATAGAACCGTCCTACGAATCCCGAAAAAAGGTATCACTGCTCCCGTCGTAACGAAAATTTTAGTAAGAATTTCGGAGTTCGGGAAAATTGGTATCACTAAACCCGAACGAATAGGAAATTTTATTGATTTTTCTACGAATAATTATTTTGCTCGGATGTCATGTGAAACAGTTTTTTTAACACGCATTTAATAGAAAAATGTAAGTATTTTTTCAGTCTAAAGAAGAACAAATAATGGACAAATAGAAGCCATAAATTGTCCAGGGATAGTGGCCGAGTGGATTAAAGGCGTCTCACAAAATTCTACGTTGTAATTTTAATTTGCGGTTTCCTGTTTTATTTCATAATAGCAATCGCAATTGAATCCATTTCAGATAACTTTTTTCAAAACACAATTGAAATATACACAATAAAAGTGACATTTTGTTTTGCTTTTCACATTTTGACACAAATCAACTGATTCCGAAAGTCCGAAAAGAGGTTTGGATAATGGCTGATTCCGTTCTGGGTTTGTGATTTGAATTTTTTCGTATTCGGGTGGTAGCGTATGGCTGACTACCTAATAATTACTAAATACCAAGTTTAAAGCAAATCGGCCCATCCGTTTAGGGCGCGAACAGACAGACAGACAGACAGACGGACAGAATTTCCGGACCCACTTTTAGTACGTAATTAATTTAACAGGTAAACACTTTTGGCAATATTTTTCGTTTATGGAATCTGCATCTTTCAAACAGTTGTTGATCGTAAGAGGTGGTTTTACTTTTTTTTTATTATTAGTTATTTCAGTCTGTATTTTTATTTAAAAAAATCACATCACTTTCATTATCAATTTGAAAGAAACAATTACTCTAGATTTGATATAAAAGAGCTTAATATTGATAAATTGCAAGAAGAAAAACTAAGATTTTAGAAACATATTTCGAAAATTTTAAAACCACACTTAAAAGACAACTTGCGATTTATTTTATAATGTTTCCGCAATAGATTTTACTATAAAAAAAAAAAAAAAAAAACATTTTGTAGACACAGATGTTTGTTGAAATTCTCGTTGCCAGAACAGAAATTGTTTGGTTGAAATAAACCCCACTGTGTCAATAAATTATAAAACTGTCACACACAAACCGTTATATCAGAATGTATGACATCAAATTCGTTCCACTAATCTACGACAGGTTTAATTTTTTCAGTGTCATTCTATTCTGTCAAAATTGATTAACAGCTCTATCAACATCGAAAACAAGTTAACTCACCTTCTTCTCCAATTGCTTCTTCAGTCCAACCAATTGTTCCAAATCGTGTTCATGTTGCGATTGTAGGCGCCTCTTTGTAAACTCCAACTCCCTTGCGACACGTTCATATTTCAATCGATAGACACCTCCACTATCTTCATTGTCAGGATCATCATCCTCGGAGATGCCGTTCAGTTCAGATTTAGCACAAATCAATTCCATCTCAAGTTTTTCAGATGTCTCCTGAAGGTTCTTCACTTTGCCATGCTGTTCGAGCAGTTCTTTTTCCAGCTTCAAACGTTCAGCAGTTTCAGCTTCAAGTCGCTCACTGGCCATATGTGAGCCAGATCGTTCTTCTGCCAAATCAACTGTCATCTCGGATAACTATAGAAAAAAAAAATAGAATAATTAATGTTAGATATGTTATGACTAGAATAGATTTTTTTTTCAGACGGATGTGAGAAAATGTGGTTTAAAGGAAAAATTCTTATGAAAGATACAGATACTAACGCATCACTCTAGGTGTGGGCTTGAACGGGTATTTAGATGTGCGGCTCTGACTTTTTTTTCTTAATGAGGGTTTCTTTGTTTTATATTTTCCTTTAGTATGAAAAACAAAACGAGGGAAGAAAATGCGATGATAATCACAGAGGTAATAACGATATCGTTGTCATCGTTGTACTTGAACTTGTTTTTCTTTTTTTTTTTCTATTTATCCCGGGAGGAACAAACTTAGGTGGCTAGAGACTCTTTGATTCGGTCTGAAGATGCCATGCGGTCACAATGCACTGAAAGTTCTGCATTGCGGTCGAGACAGTTGCAACTTGCAAGTAACATTATAATAGCTGAAGTGTTCAGGGCGGCATTTATTAGAATTCAGGCCTAGCTTCAGAATTATTTAAGACTATCGGGACTACATTAGAGGGTAAAACTAAAGTATAAGCCTTTTTACTTTAAGAGATGACTAAAAATAAAAAAGTTTTGAACACACCTCTGTTTACAGAACTTAGAAGGTTTGTACCTTCTAAATTCTGTAAAGCTTTAGGATTTCAGCTCTTAAGTTTAAAGATTTCACCTTGAATTTAACCAAGTTGAATTAATATAACTGTTATCCTTAGATAACTTTCGAAGATATTCCAGTGCATACCTTATCCTAAGAGCAACTTATCTCACTTTTCCAGAAAAAACTGGAAATAAAATTAAAGTAAGGCTCACTATCATACAAAATCCACCCCTGATGTGGATAGTTCATCACAACTACATTTCGAGACAAAACACAGGCAAGTTCAGAACGAATAGAATCAACTTTATGCAACTGTGACGAAAGGAAGTACAAATTGCTAAACAAACACCTGACAAAAAAAAAATGTGTGAAGTGTTTTGGTATTTTAAAATCAATAATATTGTGGGGTAGTTTCACGTGGAAAAGTTACCAAACGAAAACAAATGTGCTAATTATGTCTTGACGTAATAAATGTGCTGGATTTTTTTGTGGCGGGGCATGGTAGCGGGCAGTTTGTTTTTCAATGTTATTAAATGGGGCATTGGCATTTACATATGAATAATGCAAAAAGGACGTTCACACAAAACTATTTTCACGTCGAATTTTAGAAGTAAGAAACAATATTTGTTCTGGCATTGGAGATAGGAATAGGTTGCGGTAGTCAGTTAATTAAGTAGAAATCATACACATTTAGGATAAGGGTTTCCGTGTACTACTTACTTACTCACTCTAAATTCAAGTTGGAATTATTTTTGATAATATAATTTTGCATATTTTTTTTTAAACTAAAAACTAATGAGCACATAAAGCGATATTAATAAACGTAGAATAGCAAAAGTTTAGGCTTTATTCCATGGACTAGTCACTAGTGGAAAATGTTATCAGCCAACGAAGAAGTTGGTTAAGTGGAGGAATAAGAACCAGTTGTGCCAAATTTATTCTGAAATTGAAAAATTAAAAATAAATTTTGAAATAATAATGTCTGCTAGATTTAACGATTTTTTAAACCATTTGCAATTATTGGACAATCAGTCATCAACAATAACAAAGAAGAAAATATACAAAGCCAGATATGATCCAATGCTAATTCTCAATGAGAAGGATTTCTGGTAGAAATATAGGTTTTCCAAGGAAAAATATGAGGAAACTCATAGAAATTTTTGGCTTCCATCAGATAAAATTTACAGTTAACAAACATGCACTTTACTTATTGTAGCAAATTTTCTTAAGGGATTTGGCAAACGTCAATTTACTATTTTACAATAAATTATATTTTTTACGTATACCTTAAATCTAATTCTATGGTTAAGTTATCTGTTGGAATAAGGGTGGAATAAGCGTTTTTTTTTTATTAAAAGAGCTGATAATAACTATCTAACAATATTTCTTGAACTTTTTGTTTAAGTTTACTCTGGCAAAATTGTTACAGTAGGATGCACGATGTTGATACAGCCCATAATAAAAGCAAACCGTAAGACTTTTGTGTGAAGGGCCTTAGGGCCGTTTTATTCAGTCCAAGTTGACCATAACTTGTGAATTTGCTTTTTTTCAATCGAAGTTGACAGTTTCAACTTTCGATTTTCAACTAGAGAGTTAATAAACTTTTGGACTCCTAAGCTTCCCGAAATAGTAGAAGTTGAGGTGGAAACTTTGGGATTTGTTTAATTATTTCTTATACCTTGACTACATTATTCCTTCTTCAATTGTTTTTCTAATTCTTCTTTTTAACAAAAAATGTAAAGGGTGTAGAAAAGCAAGAGGAATAAAAAAATTAAGATTTTTTAAGGTTGACTTTTGACGTTCCTCGTTTGAAAAGAAAATGCTATTTAAAAATTAAGAACTTTTAAAATTGAAAAATAATTCACAATCATGTTTTTCTAATGGTAATAAATAGTTTTTGGTAGTTTTTTTTTTTTAGAACTTCGCAGTTTTTATTCGAATAAAACACAGTATTGGTTATATTCGGGGTAATTCAAATCAGTGTAAACACCAAACCCAACGTTCGTGTCTGTCCAAAAGGAGAATGAAGAAACAGCCATATTCATCGTTTAAACAAGGTTTTTTTGATAACACATGTTTTTATCTTACATTTTTGTTCGCGGTCGTTTTCCGTTTTCAAAAAAAAAATAGCAAAATAATGACTAAAAAATACTAAATTATCAATTTTCAGAAAAAAAAATCTGTCAAACATTTTCTTTTTCAGATGATATTGACGTAAGACGCAGTCTGTTAAAGTCAGCATACCTTATTACATTTCACTGTTTCATATGTGTTGTGGAATTTGGCGTTACAAATGTCAACTTTCAAGCAAAAAATAATAGCGCAAGATTATAGACAACCTATTTTTAATACACTAACTTGACACTACTTAAAATTCCTAGTTCTGCAATAAATTGTCCTCAATTCTAAATATAAATCCTGTACTGTATTTAATATCAAATTTGAAAGTGAGAACTTAAGAGGATTTTATTGTTATTGGATTTATGCTAGGTTTGTGTGGTCTTTTTTTTCAAAATGGCGTTCTGGGAGACCGAACTGTCATTTTCTCAGAGCTTTTGCTCTGCATTATCTAAAGAGATAAAAATCTTTCGAACGTTCCACGCCTCAACACCCTCAATTTTCGTTGTTGCTTTGGTATATCATTCATTGTGTTTCGTGTTCTCTTTTGTATATCATTCATTGTCCGCTGTACAAAAAAAAAGAAAAAAAAACGATGATTTCTGTTATGTTGTTGTTGACGTTTTAGAAACCCAACTCCACTATATCGAGTGGGATGTGTTCGAAATGTATTCCTTAAGGCTTAAGGTTATTTTCTTAGACCTTCTTGTGTACATGATTCCTTTTTTGAAGAAACAACCGAACAAAGGAATCATGTACACAAGGTCTATTCGTACGAAAAAATATAATGTGTACAATTTTCTAATAAAAACCAATATAATGCATTATTTTCTTTTTAAGTTTGTAGGATTAATAATTTGTTGAGATTATTTTACGCTGTGTTGAGATTATTTTACAACGGCACTCTAAACAATTAATATTTGAATCTTGATTTTCACTTTCTTACTAAATGCCAATTATAGGTTATTTTTTCATTTAAAGAGTACAATATTAAAAGATACAAAATTAGTCAAAAAAAGAGTAATTTATAAATTTCTACAACAAATTAAGAATAACTTAATTCACCAGGCACAAAATATTGAAAAAAATCTCTTTAGAACACCGCGTAAAAATAATCTGAACACTGCGTAAAATAATCTCTACGTCGCGTTAAAAACGCGTTCTGTTTAACGAAGAATTACCGCGACGCGACGTCAATAAAAAATTATTTGTACATAATCAAAAAAAAATTGATGCCTTGTGGAACTTGGCGCGGCGTTGAAAACGCGCTCTATGCGACTTGGGATATGTTATACTGTATATTACATCGCTGCGTCAGAACGCGCTCTGTTTGACTAGGCTTTTACTCCTATGTATGCGAGTATAATAGGGTGTGAAGAAATATAATTTATCTTTAAAAAGTACACCTTTATCGCTACTTTGTATAATACAATCTTGCAAATATATTTTCTGACCGAATGCTTGTTTAAATTCATTCTTAGAACAATTAATACACTATCAGTTTAGGTATCAGGTTAAACGGTTGAACTCTTGAATATTGTTTAACCAGTTTTAAACGTTTATATAGAGTTTTCAAGCACACAATATGTAAAAGGCAGTGAAAAAAATAATAAAGTATAACAACTTGCATTCGAGTCTACTCATGATACAAGATAACAAGATAGCGACTTTCGTATTTTACGTCATCAGTGACCCTTGTTGAAAAAAATTAATTTACGTTTTAGAAAAAAAAAAAACGGAAAAGTAAGTTTTAATTGATGCAGGTTTGGTCCAATGTCTTATCTGATTGAATTAATATACATTTTAAGTACACTAACACTTCGGATTCTTTCCAAAAATGGTAATTTAATTAAGTCAGTTTGAGTCACTGATGACGTCAAATTTTGGGATGGCGCTTTTTATTATCAAGTATCTTCCAACACGCCCAATTTCGTGGTAAAAAGAAAAGGAAACTGAAAAAAAGAGGTCAATTATTTGACTACTACACTCTCAATTGGCGTCAATTATTTGACAGTTCAGCACTACTACACTCTCAATCGGCGTCAATTTTTTGACAGTTCTACACCAATACTTATTTGACTAGCTTGTAGGCATTGTCAAAAGAAGGCAGTAGATTTCCCTCTTTATAGTATAGTTACTCTATGTGCAGGGGATTCCTGTTATCAAAAATCTTGTTTCACACTAAGACCTTCTTTACATGATACTTCTTTTCGTTTTGTTTCTTCATTCTTCTTTTGGACATACACGTATATTGGTGTTTACACTGATTTGGATAACCCCGGATATTTCCAATACTTTCATATAAACTGTGCTGTTTTATTCGAATGAAAACTGCGAAACTCTAAAAAAAGTCACTAAAAAACTATTCATTATTTACCATTGTATGTACATTCTCTATAATACTCTCATGAAGCATCCTTTTTAATTGTGCACAAGCCGCAATGAGTGGCGCTGAAGTCGACAGTTGGTGTGAATATCGAACAAGAAGTGCATTAAATAACCGGTAAATGTTCTCGTCTTCACTATTAAGAGTTAGTTACTGCACAACCGTGAAGGTGGCCAGAGGCAAAATGACATCCATGACATTGACAACTAAAGCGAGACGAACTATTGTAAATTGAATGTATGTCTGTTTCATCTACTTTTTGTACTCGCGGCTTTTTCCTTTTTTTTGAATTATATCACTTTTGCCTTAAAATTTAAGAACTTATTAAGTGTAAGACTTTGAAGCGGAAGTTTTGACCATAAAAAGAAGATCTCAAAATCAAATTGCCATTGAATCTTAAACTAAAAATAAGTTATATTAAGTTATTAAAATGTGAGATTTAAATAAAATAAATTATTCCTGAACAGTAACATTTAAGTGCTGGCAGAAGCAGCTCGAATATTCGGAAAATAATAAATTATTTATTAATTTAATGAATATTATGTTGAACTGAATTCAACAATTACCACTAAAAAACATAATTGTGAATTGTTTTCAAGTTTAAAAAGTTCTTTCTGTGTACAGCATTTTCTTTTTCAAACAAGAAACCTCAAAGCTCAAACCTAAGAAAATCTTCAATTTTTCATAAGTCTATTCGTTACTTCATTTCTCCTACTTTTCTACACCCCTTACCATTTTTGTCAAAAAAAGATTGAAAAACAATTGAAAATCATGTAAATCATGTAAACAAGGCCCAACAAAAAACCAATCCAAAAGTTAAGTTTGACATATTATGTGTCATATGAACAAAACCAATTTTCGATTTGCCGTTTAACCTTTGAGTTGAGATCAACTTCCAAGTTGGCTAACTTTGGATTCATCAGCGAGTTGAACAATAGTGAACAAAACGGCTCTTAGTCATTTCTAAGATTTTGGTTTCAGAGCTGGATTTCATAACAGATCTTTTAACTGAAGATGATAAGACTAATGCGAACTCTAAATTGGATAGGAGTTTGGTTTTGAAACTTTTCTAAATCACATTCCTAGAAGATTTTGGGAAAAAATATCTATATTCTAATAGATGATACCCTGGGCACCAAACATAGTTTTGGACTGATGGAGTCAAGGCAGTGATAACTAAAAAAAATATTTAAAAACACGTCTGAGAGTGGTTTACCGACATTACAAGAAAGAAGCAAAGGAGAAACACTTCAAGAAAGAGTACGGAGAGCACGTATCGGAAGCTACATAAAATATCTGCGACATGTCAATGGTCGGGCAACTATTCTCAAAACTGCCACTTACAGTAGATACAAATTGTCAGGAGATTCGTTTACTAAAATTTATTAATAATCCTCAAGTCAAATTCTTGTGGATGACGTCACGATATTTTCAAAGATGGTGATATTATTTTGAGGGCTCTTTTAAAAAAAACATAGATTTCTAGACTATACTTCTCATTCCAATAACCGCACCTAACCTAAAAAAAGCAATGGGCTAAACGAGATACCCTCAGAATTTTGGAAAAAATGTGAGAAACATCGGACCTAGATTTCCTACGATTCTCATCTTTCAGCGAAATAATTAGAGGGAAAGTTACACTATCCCAATCTATAAGTGGAAGACAACCCTTCAATTAAGCTGATGTGATGTCACAGTGTGTTGAGCGGGTATTGGATAACAATCTGCGAGAATCCTGAGAATAAGAATTCAAAGATATTGGGATTCTTCAAGAGATTTGCGGTTTGTATTGGTCGACCTTGAAAAAAGCATTGAAAAGACAACCACGATTTCCAAGACAACGTAGATTTCGAAAATCTACGTGCGGATGATCATGTTAATACAGCCAAATAAAAGTAACAAAGGTCAAATGTACGGGAGGCACCGTAGAGTTCCAAATCAAAGTTGTTGTGCTGAAATGAAAGCTCGACACGGCAATTGTTCTTCCAGTTCCTACATACGATCCACAATGTTGGATAAAGTACAATACGTACATAATAGGGTAAAATGATGATAACAGGGTGAGCCGTAAGGCTTGTTGGACTCATGTTCATTTAATATCATTATTATCAATTTTCTTGAACTGTATTAAATCTATAATATATATATATATATCTTCAATAAAGCTGCTTTTCTTGTATAAAAACCCTAAGGGTAGGGACAATCCTGGTGGTTTGAGTCACCGTTTTCGCTATATCGTTATTCTTTTTATCGTTTCGCATAAGTTTACAATTAATTCGCTAAATTAAAAGAAAAAGATATGTTTAATTTAAGCAGCATTTTATATTATTATTTAACGTTATGGCCAAGAATTTAGCTTTATTATAAAGATAAGGGTTTGTCATTATGTTTTAAAAATGATTTCGGGTAAGTGCTGGCTCGAATAAATTCCAGCCGATAGGTCTAATTTTCGACCACTTTTTGCAGCAATTGGGGCCGTATGTCGGCAATAACGCTCCGAATACTCTCTTCCAAGGCGTCAATCGTCTCGGGCTTATCTGCGTAGACAAGCGACTTTATATAACCCCACAAAAAATAGTCCAGCGGTGTTAAATCGCACGATCTTGGATTTGAAGTTTCCTTCAATAAATTGATTGTTTTGGTGGCTGTATGGCATGTAGCGCCGTCTTATTGGAACCACAGGTCGTCCACATCAACATCTTCCAATTCAGGTACGAAAAAACCATTATTCATGGCTCTATAGCGTTCTTCATTCACTGTAACATTATGGCCGGCTTCAAGTTAAAAGAAATATGGACCAATGATTCCCTCTGCCCATAGAGCACACCAAACAGTAACTTTTTGAGGATGTAACGGCGCGTCTCAACAATGGCTTGTGGATTATGATCACTTCAAATACGACAATTTTGCTTATTAACGTACCCATTCAACCAAAAGTTCAGCTTCATCGCTGAACAAAATTTTCTTGTGAAAATCGGGATCGGTGGCCATCTCATTTTGGGCCCATTAACCGAACGTGCGACGCGGATGGTCGTTCGGCTTCAATTCTTGCACGAGTTGGATTTTGTAAGCCCCCAAACCAAGATCCTTCCGCAAAATCTTCAAAAAAGTGGATGGGGCACAGCTCCAATTGTTGAGCGCGATGGCGGATGGACTTATTCGGGTCTTCTACGATACTCTGTTTCACAGCAGCAATAGCGTCTTCGGTGCGCACTGTACCGATCTATGGTTGCTCGAATTACCGACTCTGCTGACCGATTACGTCGACCGACGCAGCGCGCGATGCGTCGCGCCAACCGAACAATTAATTTGGTAATAAATTTGTACGATTTGCAAACCTTGTTCAGAAGTATGTCTATTCATTATGAAATGGCAAACCAAACTGAGTATAAATCAAGTGACAGCTGTCAAAAAGACCAACTCCGAAAAAAGTATTGCCAGATTGAAAACCACACGTCTAAAAAAAACACCCTTTAGCTACTTGTTTTTTGTATCATTTCTGAAAATGAGTTTATTTTCCACTATGGAAGAAAATTTATTGTTTATTAAAGTCAACCCAATTGCTATTCCTTCCATTGCAATAAAAATGCATCATATATTCATAATAATCCGACAGACAGGCGCCTACATAACTATATTTAGAAAATATATGTTAATATATCTTGAATTGGTATTTATTTTTCCAGAGCAGAACACATTTGAAGGTCAGGAATCAGCATCAATTCAATTTTCAATGCAATTTCAAAAATAAACTTTTCTGTCGTATATCTCTCAAATTTCTGACATTGTAAAAAAAACATGTCAATTACACCAAAATCATCTCATGGGGGGGGGAGGAATGACAGATTTATGATGAAAATAGTCCATCCCTACACCCACAAGGATGTACATATGTGTACATATGCTATTAAAAAGTTAATTTATTCGATTTAAGTCAGCTTTAATTGAAGGAAATTAATTCTTAAATTTAATCTTTTGAAAAGTATTTTCTTTTCTAAAGGTGTAAAGAAAATTCTCAAAGTCACATAAGTGCTTAGGGTGAATTTGATTTTCCTTGACTGACTGAGAGTGATGTCAGCTTTTCAATGTCAAGAATTCCGATGCTAGGAATACCTGCTGAGAATTTAATGATTCAGAGAATAGTTCTTTTTTTACAAAAATAAATTATAAATAAAAATATTTTAATTTATCTGCCTGAAATGTATGCTATTATTGTGAAACAATAATTTGATTTTTTTGCCGCCCATGACACATATTTTATTTAAACTAAAAAAAAATGTTTTGTTTTTATTTTTGAGAGGTAAAATACATATTTTAAAGAATTTTTAATCGAAATGTATTTTATATTTTTAGAAAATGTGATTTTTTTGGGTTTGAAAGATGTGTAAACATTGTATGCATTTCTTTTAACGCCAACAAAGAATGTGAAAAGTGTCAAAATGTTCTTAAAAGCTTTGCTATGAAATTATATTCTGAGTTGTCTTCACTAACTTGTTTCTTTTAACCAATTAGAAGATGTAAGGTCGCATTAAGATCTTAGCCAAAGAACAACCCGCCATTTAATAAGTAAAATAATAATATAAAAAATAGTTTGGGAAGAATTTTAGATCTAGTGTTTATAAACAATGATTTCAAATACTACTTAGAAGCTTCGAATTTCCCTCTTCTAAACAATTCTATTAATCATAAAGCTGTTTGCTTAACATTCGAATATTATAATTATTCTTCTGTTTTACCTGTAAATGAACTTAAAATTTATAAATATGCAAGGGCAGATTTTATTGCGCTCAATAGTTTCTTCAATACTGTTAATTCTTGGATGATAATTCTTTGGAAGGTAAATCCTTAGAAGATATGTATACTCTTTTTAAAAGTATTGTGTTTGAAGGAATAGAACGTTTTGTTCCTACCTCAGTCAAAAAAAATGACATTTAAACTACCTTGGTTTAACTCAAGGATTAAAAAATTGGAAAATGCCAAGAATAAGGCATTGAAGCGTTATAAATCAACAAATATTTTCGAAGACCGTGTTAGATTTTTTCAGTTACGGAAAGAATTTGATTTTTTAAACAAATTTCTGCACAGGCAATATATAAATAATACTGAATCAAATATAAAAACAAATTCCAAATCGTTTTGGGTGTTTTTAAACTCTAAAAGAAAAGTTTCATCGTTTCGCCAGAATATGGAATATGAAAGTCATAAATCAGATAATATTCAATCTTCATGTAATCTCTTTGCACAATTCTTTCAAACTTCATATAATAGAGACCTAATCGCGGATACTAGTGAGCTATATCCAAATATAAATCCTTTAACTGATTTTTCATTAGTATGCTTCTCCGAACAGGATGTTTTGGAAAGCTTAACTGATATTGATACGACAAAAAAAGCGGGTTTTGATTTGATTCCTCCCATATTATTATCAAAATGTTCCACTTCGTTATGTTATGTTCTATCTCGTATTTTTAATACATCTCTTTCTACTGGTATTTTCCTGGACGAATGGAAAATTTCTTTCATTGATCCCATATACAAAAGTGGTCTTAAACATCTAGTAAAAAATTATAGACCTATTTCTAAACTTTCTACGGTACCCAAGCTTTTTGAAAAAAAAATGATTACTCAAAGGCTCTACTTTTCTGTTAAGGAATCATTATCCTCGTTTCAGCATGGAATTTTGAAAGGAAGATCGACTTGCACAAATTTAAGCCTTTTTACAAATTTTTGTAGCAATCAAATAGAAAATGGTAAGCAAGTTGATGTCATCTATACCGACTTTGTTAAAGCATTTGACCGGGTTCATCATGATCTTCTATTACAAAAATTAACAAGGTTGGGTTTTGATAAAGATTTCACAAAATGGTTAAAATCATATCTGTCGAATAGAAAGCAGATTGTAAAGATAGATGATTGCACCTCAAACACTATGGAAGTTTTATCGGGTCTTCCACAAGGAAGCCATTTGGGCCCTCTGCTATTCATTATTTTCACCAATGACCTACCTGCTGTATTACGATATTGTAACATTTTGATGTATGCAGATGATGTGAAAATTTTTATTTCAACGTCTTCACTTGTAGATTGTCTATTTCTGCAGTTGGACATAACAAATTTTTTTCAAATTGGTGTAGTTACAATCGCTTGGAACTGAACTATTCAAAATGTAAAATATTTAGTCTTTCAAGATCTTCATCTCTTATAAATTTTGAATACAAATTCCATGATTTTAGCCTTTTAAGAGTCAGTACTATAAAAGACCTGGGAGTCCATTTTGATTCAAAGTTGGACTTTAGCACACACATTGACTATGTGGTGTCTAGAGGTAATTCTTTGTTAGGATTTTTAAAACGAAATTCAACTGATTTCAAGGATGCGTATACGCTTAAGACCTTGTTTATGTCTTTGGTTTTACCAGTTTTAGAGTATTGTTGTGTTGTTTGGTCACCATTCTATGAAAATAGTAGTATGAGAATAGAAAGGATTCAAAAAAGATTTACTAATTATGCCCTGAGAAAATTTAATTGGGATGGGTCCCTACCGAACTATAAGTCAAGGTGCTCTCTCATAGATTTAAAAACGCTCAAATGTCGTAGGCAAGTGCAATGTATACTATTTGTAAAAGATATTTTGGATAATCGAATATCTTCTATGGAATTGCTTTCCTTGATTCCTTTTTATGCTCCTACACGAACGCTTCGAAACAGAATTGAATTATTCCATATAGCTCCTCATAGGACTAACTACGGTTTAAATGAGCCGCCAACACGTTCTTTAAAACTTTTTAACGGAGTATGCAATGATATCGACCTTTGCATGAAGAGGGATATTTTTAAGAAAATAATACTTGTAATTAATTTCTTTTGTTCTTGATTAATTTATCTTAAACTTGCTTATCATGTTATGTATGTATATTTTGTATCTTACCCAAACTTATGATAAATCTATTTTTTTGGAATTTTTGTTATCAGCAGATCTTGAAATCAATTGATGAAATGAATAAATAAACAATAAAACAAAAAGTCTTGGGAAAGTGGTTAACCAATAGCGATAGCCCGAAAATAAAATAAAAATGTTAGTATTATTAGAAAATCAATACAATTTTGGTTATTAAACTTTTTTCTGATAACCATAGTTCGCTCTAGCCAGTTAATCCTTCCATTTATAAATTAACATAAAAAATAGTGGCGTTAAATTCTTTGTATCAGTTTCCATGCTGTTGGAAAATAGAATTTGTCCGGCCAATTCTCAAAAAAAGCGAATATTCTTCTCCCTCAAATGAACGCACTAACGTCCCTTCTTTCAAAGTTCATGGAAACGCTGATAAACTTTAGCTTAAGAAATATCTTGAAGCTTTTGAACTTTTTGAAGCTTTTGAACTTTTTCTTTGGATTAGAAATTTTCTTTGGAACCGTTGCATTCTATACGATTTGTTTTGGACGGTTTCAGATCTGAATCCCACTGAATGCCCCTGGGCTCCATTTGATCCCCGGCACCACTTCTCATTTTTATAAATCTATTCCTGCCTGCAATTTTGTAGTAAACTTCTATTTGAAAATGGTCCGTTTACTATTAACATCTACTGTGCGTATACCTTTTCTATTTGCTTTCAAGGAAAAATATGGTAAGCCCATTAAATTAAATTAAATTAAAGAAGATTAAAATCATTATTTAGAACAGCTGATCCATTGTCGTCACTGTTTTATAATGTTTTTATATGTTAACTAGCTACCCCACCCGACGTTGCTCGCGTTTACCATACATTTTCGAAAAAATGGGCACGACTGGGTCGCACGTACTTGTTCTTATGTGCTAATCATATTGGAAGGCAAGATCTTTGATCGAAACAAGTAACATTTACTTAGAAAAATAACACGTTCTAAACTTATAAATAAGTACTGTCAAAAACACAACCCTTAACGCTTTTTTAGTAAAAATGGAGTATACCATATTACGTCTTTTATAATAACAAATTTATGAAAAAAGTATTTCGAAAATTGAAGGACGGATTTTGATAAATCCTGTTTTTTATTTTTAGTTTTTTGAAAAAAAAAAATGTTTTTTAAATGTTGGTATGCAGTTTTTTCACAGTTTATTAATATACATGTGATTATAAAATTTAAATGATTTTCTTTAATTAGTTTTAAAAATATTGATTTTTCAAAAAATTAATTTTAATTAGAAAAAAAAAGTTATTCAAAATGTTGATATGTAGAATTAATTTGGCTACTACTATCTTCTCAAGTATAAAATTTGACAGAAATCCAAAAAGCCGTTACCGAGAAAGCCAAAAATTAAAAAAACCGTTATATCAAAGGTACAGTTAATAAACTTTTCCCGTAAATTTGGTTCTAATCAAATGATAGCCAATACTAACAAAAAAAATCTCAAAAATGTTCATCAAAATCGTTGGAGCCGTTTTCGATAAAAATAAGCTTTTCCTAAACGGTCATATTATTTACTAAACGGTTATTCTTAGGCCTAAAAATAACTCTGGGGAATACCAAAAGACTCACACACACCAAATTCTAAGACAATCGCTTAAGCCGTTAATGCTGTAGCTCGTTATAAACACTGATACACAGACTGACAGACAGACATTCGTAGATCGTAGATCGTAATGTCATGTTTGATTGTTATCTCAATTTTTTTTATATTCAAGAATCCTAAACTTGCCTTATAGTCCCTTATAGTCACAAGTAAAAATGTAAGAAATTGTGATTTTTTTTTACAAAATCGTAAGAACGGTTTTTATTTAACAACTTTTTTTAAAACTTAAAAAAAATAATTCAATATTTCAAACTTAAACACATAAATTATCTACATTTAAAAAAAATAAAAAAAATTAACTTATCGTTTTTTTAAAATATTGATTGAAAAAAAAATTAAAAAAAAATGAAAAAAAATATTCAAAATAGAAAAAAAAGTTATTCGAAAATATTTGTATGTTAAATTGGTTTGGCTATCTACATCTTTCCGAATGTCAAATTTAATTGTAATCGGTTAACCAGTTTTCGAGAAAGTCGAAGAAAAAAACAACCGTACATTTTTTTTTCATAAAAATTCTTGGAGCCGTTTTCAAGAAAAATAAGCTTTTTTAAACGGTTATATGACAGGTACCGTTAATATCTGAGCTAACAAAAAATATTAAAAAAAAGTCCTCCGTAGAATGTTAAAATAACCCTATGTACTAAATTTGAAGATGATTGTCCCAACCGTTTAGGTTGTTTCTCTATCATCGTTATGTCATGTTTGATTATTATTTCAAATTTTTAATCTGCACTAATGCAGTTCAAAAACAGCTTTCTTTAAATTCTTGTTATGTGATTTCAAATTTGTATTTTCCAAAATTTTTTGAATTTATTTCAAAATAAAGTGTGTTTTATTTAGTTTTAGAAAAACAGTGTATTAATGACAAATTGGCGAAAAGTAGAGATATGGAAGTCGTCGTAACACTGTTTCCAAATAAAAAAAAAAAAATGTTTTTAGTTAAACTAAGACAAAAACAAATGATTAAATAAATGATCCACAACTGCGGAATATTGTGTTAAAAATAGTTTTAAAGAGGAAAATAACTTAAGTGGAGACCTAGTGACACACTTTTGAACTTTTTTGCTCAAGAGAATTGTATGGCATTAAAAGTTGACGCGTTTCCTAAATAAAATTAAATCTATTTCTGATAAGTTTTATATAAATCGAATAATTTATTAGTTTTTTCCTTTTTATTTAACAAACATCTGTTTTTTTTGTAATCTTTTTTCATAAAAAAAAATTAAACGAAGAACTTCTACAATAAACTAACCACCTGTTACCTGTACTGTAGACAGAATGTCTACACCGGATAATGAATACTAGTGTGTCTGTGTTATAAATCTAACTGGTATAATCAATCGGTTGATAATGGTTTGTGACTTCAATATACGAATTAGAAGCAAAACCGCAGACTTGAACCACAACTTCAGAAATTAAGACGTTGTATAACACTCTTTGAAAAAAGTCTGTCTTGTGGTCTTTTTATTCATTCTTTCATAGTGCAACTGTAATTATTTTTGGAAGATTTTAATAAAAAAAAAAAAAAAATGACAAAAATAACAGAGATAATCTTTTACGGGCTAAGCCCAATCGAGGTGTCCGTTGGAAGAATGAAGTTTAAAGTTTTGATGTTAGATTACCTCATCCAAGTCGTTATCGTCCTCCTCTTGTATAGTACGATCATCATCTTCTGAAAAATCCCTCATCACAGAGTTATCTCTAGCCACTGAGTTGTCTCTGCTCCTAGACCTCGTTGATGTGCGTGGCATTGATCGTGCCATTTGGAAGCCTTTGATCAAAATATTTGTTGCACTCTTCGAACGACCCGTGCACCCACGATCAACGCTTCTTTCTCGCTGCTTTTCGATCAAACTGATCGTATCAAAATCATCGAATCTGGAGGAAGCTACCGACGATGACCGTGATCCAGATGACCCATTGAATCCATTTCTTTTCGACGATCTAGATCCTAAAGCGGCCCATTCTTCATTTACATGATCGGTCCGTTTGAGGAAGTTTTGGATTTTGTCTGTTAAATAATTGGAAGCTGTTTGTGGATCGGTGTGAGATGGAGACGGTCTAAAGGACTGTCGGACAGGCTGTTTCTTACAACCCAAGACGAATTGAAGATTTGCATCAAAGACAACTGGAGATGGTTCAAGGGATCGCAGTTTGAAAATATCCATGTTATCGCCACGGCTGTATGTCTGTGGAAAAATACGTCGAGGCATAGATGCTGAAGATATGTATGATCGATTGGAGTAGTTGCTGGATCCATGGCTTCGCATCGACATCGATGGACTCGGCGAACGGGATGTGAACACAGACGATTCCCTTGAATTCATGTCGCCCGATAATCTCCTGTTAATTGGAAGTTTTAATGATGCTTCAACCGGAACAGAGCCGTCTTTTTGAAAAGGAGATTGGGATCTAGGTTTAAGAATTGTGGTTTTGTCCAACAAACTTCCGGAACGAAGTGTTGGGCTCTTTTCTCGCGTTCTCGGAATAAGTCGAATTTGTTTGCGGACTCGAATATGGGAGGATAACATTGGAGCAGGTGGTCGGTGTATTGTTTGGCTGTTGTCACCGTTCATGCTGGAAGAAGGTTTCTCGGTAGAGAGTGCAGAAAAGTCAGGATTGAGGAAGTTATGTTTGGCCAGAGGGGTACGCTGATGGTTTTCCAAAGGCTCTTTTTTAGACGGCTCTGAGCCAACTGCTGTCGATGGCGGGAAAGGTGGCATTTTAATAACTTATATCGCTTTTCGAATACACTTCAAAAAAATCACAAAATAAAATCACTGGATAAACATTTTCCACCAATATGCTTCATAAACATATTAAAACAAAATAGTAGGGAATATCAGATTTCGGGTTCGAGTGTCGGTAAAAAAAATAATAATAAATTTAGGCTAATTGGTTTTGCGATAGGAAAAAAAAAACTGCACAGACCGAATGTATATGATTTTTTTGTGGCTAAAAACAACCCGACGAATCCGACACGACAAGATTATATTTTATTCTTGTTCGAGACGTCACGACGCGCTTTTTCTCTGGGCCACTTCTCATCGCCAACTAACAAGAAAACGATTTTTTTAAATTCATCCATCTCCCATATCCGAATCTGAAATAATCATTTCGCGCCACAGCTAGAGGCACAGATTGGTTTTTGGTTTTTGGTTTAGCGTTTAGCATAGATATTTTGTTCATCAGAGTGTTATTTTTCAAATTGAGAATTAAAAAGTTCTATTTTTTTTTGTTTTGTGTGTGCGATTTCGACGTGAGCGTTTTTATTGAATTGTTAGAGAAAACATTCGTATACCGTATAGTATCAAGTACAGTGGTGTAAGATTTGCATATGTTAAGAATTATAATTTAATTAATTGTTACAAATATTTGAAACATGCAAAGGAAACGTTTTTAATGAAAACATTTTGATTTGATGACCCGAGGCAAATTTAAACCAATTCTTAAATGTCCACCTGACACAAGTCTTAGAAAAGTATTCTCATTCCTGAAAACTTAAAACCAACGTTCGAAAATGTATCATGTCGGACGAAGTTGGGACCGTACCGGGCAGTTAAATGTTGAAAATTTCAATCGCACGTAGCGCCGTTCTGCTATATACAATTGGGCCAGAAGAAATTGGTTATCATTGGTTCGTAACATTCGGCATTGACGGTGACCGCCTAACCAACTTTTTTTCTCGGATGAGTTATCACCTGGTGTCGATTAACATTGGTTTTGAATGTTTGCAGATCAAAATGGCAAGGGAAAATCTCGCCGGGTAAACTTTTCCAAATTCGTGTTGTTCGGCTAAAAAAGAATCCCAATATTTCACGGTACGTCCGAAATTGGGCTCAAGGGTGAACTGATGAGCATGCCTTGCGAGACGAGTATTACGGGAAAAACTTATAAGGGGAGGAAACGTTCGAAAACGGATAATTGATACTCAGGATTCCGGAATTTGAAACGGAATGTCCGAGTTATGGATTCGTGCTAAAAAAAATTCTAACAATCAAACATGACATTACGAAGATAGAGAAGTCGAAAATAGTGGGTCCTGAAATTTCGTCTGTCTGTTTGCACCTCTAAAGCCTGAACGGATGGGCCGATTTGATTCAAAATTGGTATTTAGTATTTAATTGATAATATCTCAGGGATGTTTTTTTTATTTTTGCTCCAGGTCGAAAAATAACAGTACCTGCCATACAATTTTTAACAAAAAGTTTGATTTTCTCGAAAACGGCTCTAACGATATTGATAAAACACTCAGGTTGCTATTTTTTTACAACAATACATTTTTCAGTTAGAATGAATTTTTCGAAATTTGTTTTATAACGGTACCTCTCATAGAACCGCGGTTTTTTAATGCGGTTTTATCGTAAACCTTTATCCCGACTTCAATAAAATTTTGCACACAGGAAATCATTTATAATTCAAACAATATTGGATTTAAAAATTTTCAAAAACTTTTTTTCGATTTTTTTAAATTTTCTAAAAAAAATTGGTTTTCGAAATATTTTGAAAACGGGTTGTTGATTGAATATTTTTTAAATAGTTTTCGCAGGTGAAAACTACAGATTTTCTTATAATGACATACTAAAAAAAAATTTAATAATTTTTCGAAAAGTTTTTTTTTCAAAAAAGAGGAATTTAAAAAAAAACTGGTCGAACGATTTTCAATATTTTTTTTCGTCGAAAGACATTTAGTTTTCAAATTTTATTGCATACTTTTTCCGAGAGATGATTTCCAACGTAGAATTCGCCAAGTTTGAAGTGTGCGAAAGGCCGATTTTTATGCTTGGCAAGCAATCGACTGTCACGGATTCTGCTAAACACTTACTGTGTGAGGTAATTACAAAATCACTACTTTTTTACAAAACAATGAACTACAATTGAACTACAGCCTTCGTCTTCGTCGTCTTCAAATTTGGAATTAAAATTAACGGTAACTGCTACCGTTAAGTAAAAGCAAATTTTTTCCAAAATGACTACGAGAATTCTTATGAAAAAAAATAAGATGATGGGCTAAAAACGGTACCTCCTATAAGACCGTTTTTTCTTCGACTTTCTCGAGAACTGATTAACCGATTACAAACAAAATTGATATTCAGAAAGATGTGGATAGCCAAAGTGATTTTACATTAAAATATTTTCGAAAACTTTATTTTTGTTTTTCAATAATATAAAAAAAAAAACAATTTTTTTTTAATGTAGGTTGTTTTTGTGCTTAAGTTTGCATTCTTGAATTATTTGTTTTTAATAAAAAAAAAATAAAAAAAAACCTACGATTTTGAGAAAAAAATCACATTTTTCAATGAAATAAAATGGCGTTTAAACTATTTTACGTATTTACGTATCGTAAAATCAAAAGTCATAAAAATCGAATAAAATTTAGAAGAGAAGAATTAGAAATATGGGAAAGAATATTTACGGCGAAGTAGATCTAGAATTAGGTGACTATTGCATTAGGAGTTAGAAAAATTGCTTCACAACTGAGAGCAAACAAGTTATCTATTGCACCACTGCCGCCCGTGCTTCAGATTTCTTCCGCAGGAACCGTGCATTTTCGGAACGAAAGTAGCCTGTGAAATCCCATAACACTTCAATCTGCACAAACTCATGCAGCTCTTAAGGAAAAAAGATTAACCTATTTTTCAATCCAGCAACTTATCTATCTACCTACTGAATTTAATCAATATCCGTAAAGTCGTTGAGGTGTGAATGCAGAACAAACTGTGTGAGCTTCCGAGACGAAACGTGAATTTTTGATGAGCCATAAAAAGCTATTTTGAATCAATAATTCAACAAGTCCATATTACTTAGATGTTATATATAGTATATACGTAGAGTTTGTATTAAAACCTTCAATTTAAAAATCTGAATGTTTGTTCGGCAATCACGCCTCAACAACTTTCCGGATTTAGGTAAAATTTGGTAAGTAAAAAGATGAGGAACTGGATTGAAAAATAGGCTACTATGTTATCTGGAAAAATGCACGGTTCGTGTGGAAGAGGTTCAAATGTGGAATTTTGTATGTTGTATGATTTATTTTCTACCACGTCTTAACTACAGATCGGACATTTGGGAGGTAGATGGATGAGTTCGAGTTGCTGGGAGAGATGTGTTCCAAAATATTACTTAATTGTCCACATTGATTTAAAATTTAAAATTATCCAAAAAAGGTCTGGTTTACACCCGCTCAATGTATCAATCTATTAACATATGAATCGTCAAAAATTTAAAATTCTAAAAAAAAACATTTAAGCCCGACTGTTATTTTTTTTTTTTTATTTAAAATCTCTACAAAATTTTAACAATCAAACTAAGCAGTCCAAAGAGTTTTTTTTGTATCATTAGTGTCTCTGGTTTTTTTTTTGTTTGTGTCATTTCACTTGTCCTTTTTATTGCTATTCAAGTAGAATACAATTTCGGATGCTTAGAATTTTCTTTTGTTTTAAAAAAATACGAGTTTAAAAAAAAGAAATTCAAATCACAAAACAAGTACCACTGGCCAAAATTTTCAAAATTATCTTTATCTTTGGCACTCGCCAGAATCCAATTTTCTAATGTGAATGGACATACACAGACAAAAGCCACCAGGGACACAGTAATGATGTTTTTTTTTTGTATCTATTTCGAAATACAAATTTGTGTTTTCTATTATTGTATCTTGTAACGAAAAGAAAACCATGTTGAGTTTTAGGATGATTGGAAAATGAATTACTGGGCACAAATTTGGAAATGCATTATAGGGGCTTGTTAAACTTTTTTTTTTTGTGATTGAGTTAAATATCTCTTAGATACTTTGACTAGATATTTTTTTTCCTTTAATCTAAAACATTTTCGCTAATCGATTGCAACAAAATAAGCAAAATAAATTGTGCGGCACATATGTTAACAAAAATAGATTTTGTGTGTCGACATTCTGGTGTTTGCATTTGAATGTTGCATGTTCCGCGTATTTGTATTTATTGGACTCAATTTATTGGTTAATATGTCAAATTAATACTGTTATTTATGAAAATGGTTCAGAGTCGCTTTTAATTGAATATAAACGCTAATGAGCCAAACATTTGGGTTTTATCAAGATAAGATTATTTTTGTGGATTTTAACAAATGATGAAGTGCAGCCCTGAAAAGACATTATTAAAAGTTTCTGACATGCTATTTGTAATTGAAATTGATACCCTACTGTATTAAAAGACGTTTATATAGAAAGATGAAAGAGAAGCAGATGATTTTGATTAAACGAATCAATAAATCAATAAAAAAAATATATAGTATCTCCATATAGCAATTGTAGGCGCTGTTTATTGAAAAAAAGACTATCATTTGATACACCCTATGCAGTTGGCTCTTGATAACGTGAACATAACAATAAGTTGAAGAAATACTTTTTCCCTTTACGCACTGGTTTAACTTAGAAAGACCATTCTTAGGACTAGACTTGCTACTCAAAGATGAAGAGGCATTTACTTCCATCTTCTATCTAAATAAACAAAATTATTGGACGCGGAATCAGCACCAGGCTAGTCCAGGCTGTCATTATCTATTAAGATTTACCGCTGATAACCTAAGACAAGTGCTGATCCAAGAACCCTGGATATTCTGGGATCAAATAAGAGTGTGTAAGGACACATATGATATAAATACGGTGACCATTCGTTCATTACTATAATAAACACTTTTTTTGTTTTATAATTTACACGCGCGAAAGGGGTTTGTGTGTACCCTTAAAATGTTTAAACACCGAAACAGCATTAGCGAAATGAGGAGGGGTAAAAGAGGAGATACCGATGCACATTAATTTTAAAGTTCTGCACATCAAAATGGGAGGGAAAAACAGAACCTGGCAAAGCATTCCACATTCGTGTGGTGCGACTAAAGAAAGAATCTCTATACTTAACAGTATATCCGAAGTTAGGCTCAAGGGTAAACTGATGGGCATTCCTAGCAGTGCGAGTATTACGGTTGAATTGTTTCAGGGGAGGAATGCATTGTTCATAATTTCAAAAGCTGTTCATTTTTTGTTCAGTATTTTATTTAATTTTTTTTTCAAACAAAAACGAAAAACTAACGGCCGATTTCTTCACAGAGTCCTAACGTTAGGACCGGTCCTAGTCCTAAAGTTAGTACTCAAATTGGTATCAAGTCATTTATTCACACATTTCTTAAGCCATATTCCTGTCAATTTGGTACCGAGTACTAGTTAGGACTTGGACCTAGCAAGCCTCTCAAAATCAACTAGTACCTGGAACTTGGTACTAAGTGATTTCTTGACCAAAGTTCTAAGCTACTTTTTTGCTATTTTGGGGAATTCTTTTCGAGGTATATAATAAATTGAGAATTTTCGATCAAGGCTTTTGAAAGGAGAGCTGTCTCCGAATATTCGTCAGCTAGTATTAAATGAGATGAAAATAAATTACTTTTTTGTTTTTAGTTTCGTTTTCATTATATGCTACATATTTTGCAAATCTACTTCGTTTTTTTGGGGCGATTTGCTTCATTTTCTGGACTCAGCATTCCCATCCCTGCCGACAAGTGGTTCTGAGGTTATTTTTAGAAAAAATAAACTGTTTGGCAGTTATTAAACAAAACAAAATAAATAAGTGTTTTTTTAAGATGGCGGCATTACTCTTCGCGTACCACTTTAAAAAATAGTTTTTTTTGACGTTATAACGTCTTATAAATCGATTACAGGCTACACGTACGAAATAACATGACTCATGCTGATAAGACTCATGACTCATGCTAACTGCGATACTGTGGTTTTTTCAACCAAAATCGATCGCAAGCACCAGGCGAGCATGAAAAAGAACAACAGGCGCAAATTCCCAAAATAATTCCACTCAAATTCAAAAAGTACAAGAGAAAAAGAAATACAAAATAGGCGGAGTTTGGTTAAAGTAGAAAGTAGATATAACAATGCGGTGTGTATGTGGATTTAACGAGAGGGTTTGTGGGTAATTTTTTTCAACCAAAATCGCAAAAGTATTCTGAACACCAGGCGAACATGAAAAAGAACAGACGAAAATTCTCAAAATAATTCCACTCAAACTAGAAGAGAAAAAGAAATACAAAATAGGCAGAGTTTTGTTAAAGTAGATGTAGATATTAGGGTGTGTGTGTGTGGACGAGAGGGTTTGTGGGTGTGAGTTAACGGGCTGTATGTTGTTGTTGGTGTTTGTAAACCGACTTTACAGAAAACCAACTCTTTTTTTTTAATAGAAAATGTTTTTCCAAACATAGCCACAAATACAAACAAATTTCCGACCCAAAATCATAAATTTACCTTTTAAATTTTGTTGATAAGGTATTACATTTTTTTGACTAAACACCATGTTTTCAACCTTTTTTCTCCAAAACTATTAATTGAACGATAAAAAGTGTTATAATGCATGTATACCAACAACTTTACTCCCCCCCTATTTTTTTTTGCTCCGTTCCAAGTTTAGTGTAATTTTTAGGAAATGTTTAGGACGTACAAATGAAGCTCTCCACCAAAAATTCAGCTTCGTCGGAATTTTTCCGAAGTGAATTTTTTTCCTGGACTAAATATCAAAACGTCAAAATCGAGCATTGAGATTATAATCAAGTTAAAAGCTTTTCAAAATTGGATGGATGGGAATTCTTAAACATTTTATAGAAATTTCAAGAACATTTTAAGAACTGTAGAATTTGGCTCTTGTCTTCCGGGTTCGAACGGAACAAATTTTTTTTAGTCTTAAATAATTTTTGGAAAAAGGAACACAAAATAAAGTCCAAACTATGAAATCAATTTAAATTACTAAATTTAACTATGAAATGGTCTGTTTAGATAAAGATATTATAAAAAATTTGGAATTATTTGGAATTTAAAAATATGGTCACCGTAGAACGTAGATATATATGAGGGTAGCCCGCACGATGGTTGTAGCAGCCGGATACTTTTCCGGTGATGAATGCAGCATTCTGCCAACCGAAGTAAGGAAGCAAGTGAGCTACTGCAACAGCAAAGGACTTCCCCTTATGAAATGTTACAATGGAAACGCGCATCATACAACATGGAGGAAGCGCCAATATAAACCAAAGGGTTGAGTATACCTTTTAGAATTATTGAAACAAATTTAGGCCTACCTTTGTTTTTAGGGACTACCTTTGTGAAAAGAAGTCTTAGGCCCCGATTGCGGTTGTCGACCACAATTTGTTTGGTATTGTGGACCACGATCGACGAAATGACCTGTGAAGCATGTTATTTTGTTTATTTTACATTAAAATGGCAATTTCAATAAAATAATAAAATTTTACCCAAAAGAAGACATCCAAACTCTGCTGTCGATCAGAAAATTATGCACGACAACTGTCGATTATCAAACCGAAGAATGTCGATCGTAATCGACATTCACAATACGAAAAACAGTAATCGACGGCCGGTAATCGAAAAGAGTCGATTATCGATTAACTAATCGACAACCGCAATCGCGGCCTTAGACTTCACTTAACTTTCGGGACGCCGAGATACCAAGTTTTTCGACACTTTACTTTTCTCGCATTTTACTATGTTGATATCGATAGTTTCTTAGTCTGGTGCCTAAAAACTGCTTAGAGCTAAATATTGCCAAATACCAGTCAATAACTTTTTACCGTAAACATATAAAATCTTCTCTACGTATCTACCTTCTCCATAATTAACCCATGTCTAAGGTGGATTCGATTGACGATCTTGGCATATTATTTGACCGAGAGCTCAAATCTTTGGTACATATATATAATATTAGTTTAAGGCCAAATCGGAACTTGGCCTTGTAAAACGTTAATCAAAAGAATTTTTCGACCCCTACGTCACCCTTAGATTTGCCCTTCACGGTCTGCTCTGGAATGATACATTCATCTTGTCATCAACTTATAAACCTTAATACCCTCAAAGAACTCGGAGAAATTGCAGATGCTTTTCATTCATCGACTCCTCTCAGGTTCCTTGGACTGTTAAACTCTTTGCAACTCTATCTTCTTCACTACAAATCTCCTTAACCTAAGAAGTCACCGCGTCTTCTATTTGCCTAGGCCTAATTACGCGTTCCTCTCATGGCTCCCAAAAACTTATTTACTCGTATGCTTCAGACGGTTAATTCGAATGAAAACCCCAGCCTTAAAAGTTCTTCTCTGGAAACATCCATATATTTCCACCAGACTTAAGTTAGCGGATATTTTAGATATGAAGCTTTTATTTGTCTAAAAATGGGGGTATCGCCCATTCCAAAACTATTTACGAGTTGCAATTTTAAGAAATTTAAAATTTCAGATCAACTTATGTTGTTTCGAATATAATTTAAATTTTTGTTAAGACAAATGTTTAACAAGCTTTTACAGTGATATTTTGGCTAAGGAATAAGACTAAAAAAAAAACAAAATTTATGTACCTCAAAATCCTAGCCAAGAAATTTTCAAAAAATCGAACTTTTAAAAACATAGCACATATCATACATCAGTCACAAGCGACGGCTTAAATAATTCATCAGAACATGATGTGGGGATTATTACATGAGATGACCAAAAAAATAAATGCAAACCTTTGAAACAATTTCAAGATCAAAATAGCATTTTAAAATTATACAAACACAAATAGTTGACAACTAAAACATCGGCAATAAAAACTCGGTCATGCTGTTAGATAATTTAATTAAAATAAATTAAAACAATGATTTTCTGTCTGTTGCAAGAAATAACTATATCAGAATCAAAAAGCGCCCGCCGACGAACTCACAGTGGCACCAAATGTCAAATGTAGTGACAAAAATCTGATGTTAAATAGTTCGAATTGTTTAGGGAATTTAACAGGGAAATACTTGTAGCTTGGCAATAAAAGTAAAATTTTATTATTTTTAGAATAAGTCTTGACCAGAGAAAGAGACATGAGACATGAAATTTAATATAATCAGCGTTTCCATGAATTTACGTCCCTGAAGTGCAATTGGTCAGTAGTTTGCGGGGAAGGAAGATTGAAGACTGAACAAAGGCTGTTTGCCATCTACCCGAAACTAGCCTTGAGGAATAGGACGTGTGTACGATTCGGTTCTATAAAATATGGGCGTTACATGCCTTCCTGGCTGGTTTCAATGTTTGTTTTTGTTTTTGATTTTTCCAGCAGGGTTGGCTTTACAACAGCGAAACCCCTTTTATTAATTTTTTGATTTTGTTTTCGTTTTACTTCAATATTTCCGTCACTTGTTTCGTAAAAAATGTTCAAAACCGATCTACAGAAGTCATGTGTAAGTGAGATAGAGGCTAAAACCAGATAAACCATGTATGTCGTTTTAAAGGTAATGAACTGATCTTTGAAACGTCTGAAGAAGATTTTTTGAATAGTCTGGCCTTGAAAATTTGTTTTTTTTTTTATTATTATTTTTTCAGCTTTAAATACATTACAAATACCACATAACATTTTCAATATGTAAAATTTGTTTTCTTCAACTATTCAAAAAAAAAAAAATGTTTTAAAAAGTCACACGTTTGTGTAGGTTGTGTGTCCTATTCTGATGCCCAATGAGCGTTTTTAATTTCCTGTTTTTTTGAGAAAGGAGGAAAGTGGGTATTAATTACATGACCGGTTTTAGGTGGCTAGAAAAGAAGTGATGAAAGAGATGAAGGGTTAGATGGTTTGGTTAGATATGCCGGCCGGTTGACAGATGGACAGGTAGGCTGTTAACCCAATTTTGATGAGATTTTTAAATTTCCGATTCTTAGGAAGGCGGATGAAAGGGGTATTTTTTGCACTAACGGTTTTATGGTTTAAAAAAAAAATACTACCTCCAGCACAGAATCTGCACTGGAGGCCTAGGTGTATGTGTGTGTAGGCAATCACAGAATTTTAGCTTATGAAAAGATATATTTTGTTGGTTTTGCGTGTATGTCCCTATCCACATACACATTATTGTATTGTATGATAGATAAGCTAAGCAAATATCAAGTTTGACTCATAAATACGTTTTGTATGCTGAAAAATTTTTGCATTGCAATTTTTAGACTTATTTTGGATGAAGCAACTATGGTTTAGCAAAGACAAATGATGCCGATCGATTCTCCGGAAGTTTCCGGTATTTTTTTATTTATTTACTATACTTTTACTACCTTTTTGAATGTTTAATAAATAAATGTTGATTAATAAAAAAAAAAAACATAAGAAAATAAAGAAATAACTCTGAACAAAGCTACAGCATTTATCATTTACTTTGTACTTTTTACTATACACCGTGACACCAATTTGACACAATGAGTTCGAAAATCGCATAAAGCGGGATCATAAATTGATAAAATGAGAAGACTTTGTGAAAACTGAAATAATAAAATTTTGTATCACTTCATAGCTTCCAAAGATCTTTTTTCTCCACAAACGATAAACGTATACCTAAGTATGTGTTGTATGATGAATACCATAATTTGTCCGACATGCTTTGCTTATGAATATGCAAAAAAAAAACTATGGACTTGTATTTTGTTAGATAACTCTTGTTTTGTCCTCTATGAATGAAAACAAAAATACTACACAAAATATCCAGCCCCTGCATCGCTAAGCAACTCTCACTCTCTAACCACCGCTTCAAACGAAACAAGAGATGCATATGACGCCAATGGAAATGTGTAGGTAGTTGTTTCGAACTTTGATGATGACCAATTTTTTGGCCTGGTTTCGAAATTGCTGGTCTTCGAATTTGAGTTCGACTTTTTTTTACGGAGGCCTCTTAATCCTCAACTCAAATTAAACCATGAATTGTCTTTGGATCTGATGCTTTAAGGAATGAGGTGTTATGCAGTCAACGTCACTATCCATAAAGCATAGTGACCAACTAAAAATCCTGAAATGCCAAACGGTTCTCTTAAGTTTGATATCCTTTCCAATCAATTATTTAATTAAATTTGTATGGTTCGTGCATTTAATGGAATGATTAAATACTCAAATTTTTCAAACGGTTTGAAAACAATTTTAGTGGCAACAAGTCATTCTGGGCCCACTGTATACCACACGACGGACGCCTTCACTTATTTTATAGAACTTCCGTTTGGTTATTCGCCCTTTTAGAAATAATGCCAGCTGTAAAGCTGTAGTAAAAACACGTTGCAGCTTCTTAATATTATTTAATTCTTGGCAAACGTCTATAAAATAAAACAGAATCAAAAAAATATAAAAAAAAATCACAGATATAAAATACGCTGTATGTATTGTATACGTTGTAATCAAGGCGTAAATGCTTTTGGCCTACAAAACCTACTAAATAGCTTAAAGATGATTCTGGCGGTTTACAGTGATTTAATTGTACGGAACTCACACTCAGTTGAATCACTGCGTGGTGACTGGCACTGCAAAATTCAGTGGCACATAGTTTGCCAATGCGAAGATACTAAATTGAGATAGAGATAGTGATTTCGAAAAAAATCGATAAAATGGCCATTAATTTAAGATATCAGACGTACTACTAAAAAACAGCTTAAACAGTTCGTTGCACTCTATATAGATCCTAAGTTGGATACATCTTCTCCTAGGTCAACATTCACTTCTAATTTTGTTATGTTGTTATAATAAAAAGAAGGTTAAAACTGCCAAAAGTTTATATACATATACCCCAGTAGCAGTAGGTATAGTTAGTTAGGAAATGTATGATACAGGAAAAGCGGCAGTTTTTTGGAGTTAAGCACTTTCACTTTCAGCACGCACCGGGAGGTTATTCTCATATGCCAAAGTGATTTGTGATTTTGATCTTTAGCTGCGCTCATGATATTTCAGAATCGAGTATTCCGTGCAATACTTTCAATCCTGCTATTTTTGATGTTAGGTCCGAATACTTCCCCAGCTATAATAACGTTATCGTTGGTGACTATTTTGCAGCTCGCGCAAAAGGATCAGTGAAAAGGTATTCATCAAGTATTGCATCTGAAATTTGATCTGCTACTTTATCTGGATGACCAGCCGCCACTGACTCACTGGTTACTAAATTTTTATATAAACCCATGCTTTAGGTTTCTGCTTATACAATACCAAAACCGCTATAAAAAGCACAGTTAGTAATTACAATTACAATTACAGTAGTGCCTCGTGGCTTAGTGGTTAGTGTGTCGGACTGCTAAGCGAATGGGCCTGGGTTCAAATCCAGCTGATAGCCACCTATTTTTCTGGGGTACTGCCTCTTGCGAGGAACTGACAAGACCTCCAAGAGTAAAATTTGTCTCGAAAAAGTGCATCTCATCTAGCCGTTCGGACTCGGTGGTAAACTGTAGGTCCCTTCCATTCTTGCAGATTAACAACACACACACAGGAATGGTTGAGAGTATAAGTCACTAGGCCTTGGCACCTTAAGGAGCTGTCGCGCCAATAAATTTATTTATTTATTTATTTAGTAATTACAAAATGCTGGGCCTGGGAAGAGTTGAGCGTGGGCTCTAACCACCTGAGCTACAGACCCCTGATTTTTAATTATAAAAAAAAAATTATTAAAAAAAAAACTAAAAACAGTTTATCTAATGCCGAAGGATTTTCGAATCTGACAGGACTAAGTATAATTAACACCTGTAGAATTGTATCATTTGAGATTCAAACACTTAATTTTGAAAATTTGAAAATTTGAGATCTCACGTCGTTTCCTTGAATTATAAATAAAGATTTCTAAATTTTGGAATTCAGGATATTGGCAATAAGCAAAAATGTATGTCTTTACGTTAAACTTTATTTTTGAAAGCATAGACAGCTATGGCCAGAATAAAAGTAACACTCGGCGTTTTTCTTTAAACGTCTATTTAGTGTACAACTTACTATAGGCAATGAAATCAACCCAAAACTTTGAGTATTAATTGTAAACAAATGTCCAAGTTAAGTCAAAATAATGGTTATTAAATAAAAGAAATAAATTCACTTAACATAGTCATTCGTTCAGAAAAAAAATTCCCCGATTCTGGTCATTAAAATAGAGACACTTTTAAAATTTTCAAAAATTAATTTTTTCAAAAATTTTTTTTAACTTTTTTTAAATATTCAATTTGTATTTGTTGGAAATCCATTGTTTTTCAAAACTTGTTTTATTCTGTTGGACATGTAATCTACTAATTTTGTACACTTTTCTTGTGGAAGTGCAGATCAGATTTCTTTGACTATTTTCCAAAGTTCCGCTTTATTTTTTATTTTTTTATTTATTTCAAAGTCACGGTAAAGATTTTCCACGACGTTCAAGTCCGGGGATTGAAAAGATCACTCCCAAACATCGACTTTATTTCGCTTTGTTAAATTTGATAAATGCTTTAGTTCGTTGTCTTGCTAGAAAGACCATTTTATAGTCTGTTCACTAAAAATTGCCGGAACAGGTTCTATAGGAAAGCTTTTTTCAAAAATCAGTAGTGTGCCATTTATTTTGTACCATATACTGAATTGAAAGAAATCTTCTGTAAAAAGTTTTTACACGCAAGTGAATTTCCGATTGCTTGCTTGCGACATAAATCCCACACCGACTTGGAGATGATTGACGATATGGCCTTGATTGCCGCCTGGCTCTCCTATGACCGCCACGGCTGGCTCGGACGTAGCCTTATCTGGAGGTATAATTTTCGATGACTTTTTCCAACATTTGTGGCCATATATCGGCGAATGTTGTCCTCCAATTAGTCAATCGTTTAGCCCCAAACGATCGGCGACTTCACATATCTCTACAGAAAATAGTCAAGCGGCGTTAAATCGCACGATCTTGGAGGCCAATTCCCGGGTCCGTAACGTGAAACTATGCGGTTACCAAACGATTCCTTCAATAAATCAATTGTGGCACGAGCTAGGCGACATGTTGCGCCGTCTTGTTGAAACCACAGCTCCTGCACAACATAGTTGTTCAATTGGTGAACGAAAAAGTCAGTAATCATGGCTCTATAGCGGTCACCATTGACTGTAACGTTCTGGCCACCATCGTTTTTAAAGAAGTACGGACCAATTATTCCACCAACCCATAAAGCAGACCGACCAGTCAGTTTTTGTGGATGTAACGGTGTCTCAACCTACATTTGAGGATCATCATCACTCCAAATACGGCAGTTTTGTTTATTGACGTATCCATTCAACCAAAAGTGAGCTAAGTAAAATTCGCTCATGAAAATTGGGATCAACGGCAATCTTGGGATATTCACCGAATCTACGCCTTGCTAGGTGATCCTGTGGCATCAAATCTTCCACGAGTTGGATTTTGTAAGCACGCAAACCAAGATCTCTCCGCAAAATCTTCCATAAAGTGGATGGACACATATCCAATTCCTGTGCACGATGGCGAATAGACTGATTCGGGTCTTCCTCTACGCTACGGGCTACGCTCTACAGCACAATGACTTCTTCTGTACGCACTGTACGACGTCTCTGTGGATGCGTATTATCATTTAGAGTAAACGTGGTGCAAAAACGTTCCATACTTAATCGAATTAATTGCTCTGATAGACGATTATGTTGACCGTAAAATGGACGTAGTGCCCGATACGTATTTCGAACAGAACCATTATTTTCAAAATAAATTTGCATAATTTGAAAGCGTTGTTCAGGCGTCAGTCTATTCATGTTGAAATGCCAAACCAAACTAAAAATAAATCACTTGACAGCTGACAAAATGTCCGCCAGTTAAAATAGTGTTGCCAACTTAAAGTTCTGTATCTCTAAAAAAAACACCATTTAGAAATGGTTCTGAATTAGATTTCCTTATCAATGACAATTGGTCAATAGGGTACAGGAACGAACTACAGGGTACAGGAACTACAGAGAAGACCTCATATGAATTCTTGTATGAGTGCTTCGCGCAGACCAGAAAAACAGCCCTTGGAGAATACTTTTTGGACGAATTGCCTCAAGAAGTCCACTTAAAAACTACTACTACTGCTACTTCAAGAAAGCACGTCGAGTTAAATTCTCAAATAACTTCCCATTTTTTTCCCACCGTTCGTTCATTTCCTCTACAATGGATGGATCTTATCTTCTATGGGATTCGAGTGAGGTAGTCTTGTGCTTGCCGTATTATCACCATTTAAACTAACCTAACCGAACCCATTTAAGAAAGACATGAAATAGCTTGGCAAATACGTTTCACAATTCAAAAATTAAGTTTTAATAGATTTCGCTTTTTTGAAGCGAAGTCATTTAGTGTATTTTTATAATGTGCGTCAGATTATCAAATTTTGCAAAAATAATATTTATAACATCCGAATGTGAAATTTTGTAATATTCTATCAAAACAGCAGCAGATATACGTAAATATGGTCTATTATAAGCCAACTTACTTCACCATTAGATTGTAGGAGGAATATTGGGATTTGACACACAAATTTTCATAACATTATTTCAAAAATATTCTGAAAAACGTCATAAACTTCCGCCCGAAAAATCGAAAAATAAATTGAAGTATCTTAAAGATACATTTGTATATACATACAATGTAAACATAAACAGATTCTTATTGCACATTTTAATAGTTTTGAATAAATTCTTTGATGGATTTTTTTTTTTGAAAAATATAAAAACAATATATGGATGTATGTAACTCACCTTATTTTCCAACTTTTCGTTTTCAGTCTTAAGTGCGTTGCGATCGTTTTCGATTTTTTCCAATTTCGCTCGTAAAATATGCAACTCATCGCTGGCCGATTTTAGTTGCTCTTCGGTGCGATGGACGTTGAGGAGAGGCTGTACACGAACTAATAGACGCCACCATGGCCAATCGCGGACAGCTAAAAATGCTTTGACATTTCGTTGAATGCAGCGGACGGCTATTTCCTGTTAAATAAAAATAAAATAATAATTTTAAAAATTTTAATATTATTGAAAGACAATTTTTCGAATGTTCACAGAAACTTGCTTTTCAGTCATAAATTTACAGTTATTTTTAATTAAATGTAATACATCCAGAAAATAAATAGTTTGTATTGAAACAAATATCAATTTTTTTTTTTTTTTTTTTTTTTTTTATAATTAACGCGCGCACAAGGGATTATGTGTTTCCCTTTTAATGTAGAACACACTGCGCGGGCATTACGAAGATAGGGAGGGGAGAGATAGGAGGTGCCGATTAACATTGGTTTTGAATGTTTGCAGATCAAAATGGCAAGGGAAAATCCCGCCGGGTAAACTATTCCAGATTCGTGTCGTTCGGCTAAAAAAAGAATCCCTATATTTCACGGTACGTCCGAAATTAGGCTCAAGGGTGAACTGATGAGCATTCCTTGCGAGACGAGTATTACGGGAGAAACTTTTAAGGGGAGGAATGCAACTGGCTACTTCGAGTGAACATTTTTTGTAAAAGAAACGATAAAATAAGGAAAGACATGAAACATTGCGTCGGTGTTCGAGTGGGGCAATTGTTTCAGCGGCAGTTTTATTACCTATCAATCTTAACGCTCGATTTTGTATTCTAACAAGCAGGTGAAGCGATGTTTGCGAAGCACCTGCCCAGAGGTGGGAGTTATACTCGAGTTTAGGGCGTATAAACGCTTTATAAATTGTAGCCAGATCAGATGGGGAAAATTACTTCTTACACCGATACAGAAAACCTAAGCACTTTGCAGCATTCTTAGCGATCTCAAATATATGGTCGTTCCAACGGAGGTCGTCGTTGACACACATACCGAGTACTGAGAGCTTTTCGGTTTCTTCGATGTAAGTGCCATTCATGGACAATGGCATTGGGGGAATGTTTAGCTTTAACGACAGAAGACAGCATTGAGTTTTCGAATCATTAAACTCCACACGATTTCTATTACCCCATTTGACAATGCTGTATAAATCGGAGTTTAATGAGCTTGACATACGGCACCGTTGCAATTGTACGTCCGAAGGCGAAGGACGTGAATTATCGAACGAATATGAAAAGCTGAGGGTAGAGTCGTCAGCAAAACAGTTAAGTGGATTAGAAGTAACAGACAGAAGATCATTTATAAAAATGAGGAAAAGAGTCGGAGACAGAACAGAGCCCTGGGGCACACCAGCATTTATTTTATGGGAATCAGACTTGAATCCGTCCAATACAACTTGTATTGAACGGTCCAGAAGATAGCTTCTAATCCAACGAACAAGAGTATTATCGATCCCAAAAGCACGCATTTTCGATAAGAGAGCTTCATGCCAAACTCTATCAAATGCCTTGGAGATATCAAGAGCAATAATCTTACTTTCACCAAAGCGATGTAAAGATTTGTTCCACTGTTCGGTGAGATATGCCATCAGATCACCAGTGGAACGGTTGCTGCGGAAGCCATACTGACGGTCATGGAGAAGCTTACGATCTTCGAGATATTCCTTAAGCTGACGGTTAATCAGTGTTTCCATGACCTTAGAAAGAAGGGATGTCAGTGCTATGGGTCGGTAGGAGGAGGGGGAGGATGGGTCACCTTTCTTAGGGACAGGCTGGACAAATGCTGTTTTCCATCTTCTAGGAAAGATTCCAGAAGAGTAGGAGCGATGGAAAAGCTTACGCAGTGGCTTTGCCATGGTGGAAGAACACCTCTTCAGAAGAATCGGGGGTATACCATCCGGGCCAGCGGATTTGTGTATATCGAGATCTTTGAGAACTCTTGCTACTGTACGAGTGCGGAAAAAAATGTGTCCCATGGAAAAATTTACATTCTCAAGTACAGGAGGGGCAACGTTGCTTTGAGGCAGCGTGGAGCTGGCAGCGAAATGGGCGGCGAGCAAGTTTGCCTCCTCTGAAGAGTAAACAATTGGTTTGTTATTGTCGATGAGCGTTGGAACCGAAGATGTCGAGGAGTTTTTTATATTTTTTACAAATGACCAAAAATTTTTACTGCCTTTGGGACACTGCAGAATTTTTTGCCGTAATTTTTGGTCATGCAAAAGTTTGGTTCTTTCTTTAACGGAGTTGCATGAGTTCCTTGCTTGTTTGTGCTTTTTCCGATTTTCCTCTGTAGGGTTGGCTTTGTAAGATCGGAAACTTACTTCTTTGAGCCTGATAGCTTCTTTACACTCAGAATTAAACCAAGACTTTTCTTTAGGTTTGATGCTTTTTACTCTGTTAGAAATAAAAGCACGCATCCCTAGAAGAATCACATTTGTGATCATTTCAGCACTGGCATCAATGTCACTATCGAGGAAGCATAGTGACCAGTTAAAGTTTCGGAAAAAGAAATTCAGGCCGTCCCAGTTGGCTTTCTCGTATTGCCAAACGGTCCTGGTGGGAAGTTTTTCTTTAACTGGATGGGTGGGGGATGAGAAATTAGCTGAAATGATACAATGGTCTGAAGTGCCAAATGGAGAAGTTACACTAATGGTATATTTATCAGGGTGAGAAGTAAGAAACAAGTCAAGAGTATGGGCTGCTTGCCCAGCAACATCCGGTATACGCGTTGGCACATCGATCAGTTGGGTAAGGTGATGTAACCCGGCAAAGAGCTCGACATACCTTCCTTCGGGTGTTGTCTGACCAGAATAGCGGAGCCAGTTGGAATTGTGTACATTGAAATCGCCCGCAATAACGATTTCAGTGCGAGGACAAAGGGAAACAATTTTATCACTTACCATTTAAAAATACTTACATACAAAACACAACTCTGATTAAGCCGAACTGCGCAGTGAAAATCAAAATTAACTTCTGTAATAATCAAACTGTCTTAGGTGTTATGCCCATAAGACAGCCTGTTTACAAAAAATCAATCCAAACATTCAGCACAATAAGACAAATTCAGATGCCCTTATCTATTTACCGCAAGCATTGTATGGTCATACGATGCCTACAGTAGATAAGAAAGAGGCAGTTAAGCACAAAGGTCTTGGGACAGAATAGAGGATAATTTGTTATGCGAATGCGTTTTATTTATTTTTTTTTTTCTTCTTCAGCGCGAGTGGGCATCTTTTTCATTCATCCTACGACGCGAGTGAACACTATTATTTTTTTTTTTACAGCACACGCGATAACAACGCGCAACAATTATTTGTTTGGACTTCGTTTAACTAATTGTGCGCGCACCTCGACATCCGTCTTCTACGAGCTTAGGATCGACACTGAATTATTAAAACTGATCTTAAGAAATATTTTTTTAAATTAAAATAAATAATGTTTTTTGCTGATTTTAAGAAGTTTGATATTTAAATATTTGATTTGAGTATTTAACAATGTATTGTAAGGTCTTGTAGCATTCGGAGGACTCAAGATAAGTACTAAAATGTAATCGAGGATCTTGTTTTGGCAGAAAGTCAACCCATTTTACCCTGCAACAAAAAAAGGGACAAAGAGACTGTTTACTACTTAAGAGACACATTTGAAAAAATTCCTAGGCCCAATCAACAGTGGCGGCCAAACTACTTGGTGTACACTATATCTTGAACAAAATTTGAACTTCGGGCCAATAAGAATCAGTTTTCCCTTTCGTCCAAGATGCGTTAATAAGGACTTGGTAACTCAGGATAGGTGTTGTGCGCCGACTTAACCACCATGAAAAAGCAATCTTTTTAAAAAACGGAAACATTTGGATCCTGGGCCAACATGAACTAAAATTAAGGCGAAAAAAACCTCTATGTCTCAAAGGTAGAACAAAGTTAGTGATTTGTTAAAAACGTACGAACTTTCACATCTTCGATTCCGAATTGTTGGCAACGGCAATTCTGTGGTGAACTCTTAAGAGAAGGCTAATTTAAATGGTTTTGTGGGACAAATTTTCTTTCGCACTCTTACTTTTACAAGAGTATTAAAAGATCTTCTAACTGACCGGCAAAGGTCAACTGGTGATAAGGTAAGAAACTACTTTTCGGAATGTTTCATGATTTTCAGTCTTAGGGGCCAGTTATAGCGATCAGTAAAAACAAATTTGAGGTTATGGCTTGTGTGGTTGGCCTTTAAATTCTGACATAACTTTACTGATTGCTATAACTACATGTACGTACAAAATTCCAGTTTTCCACTGTTTCAACTTTTACTGATGGATTTTTAATGATCGCTATAACTGGTGCCTTATAATAACTAGATAAAAGCTGGTGGGCCACAAGGTTCCGTTCTGACTTCGAAACTCTTCCTCATTTATTATAGCAATAATCTCTACTCTAAGACTTTTAATCCACTTAATTGATTTGCTGCAACGGCAGAGTAGTAAAAGTGAAATTCAACAACTTCTTATAATTTGTGTAACACGGAATAACAAGTCTAGGAGAACTATTACATTTGTTTCGACTTCGTTTAACAAGTGGGAAATTCCACAATTTCATAGTTTTTGTAACTGGAAACTACAAGTGTTAAAAAAAAGCGTATAAACTTGTTGAACGAGTCCGAACGGCTACATGAGATGCACTTTTTCGAGACAAATTTTACTCTTGGAGGTTTTGTCAGTTCCTCGCAAGAGGCTACCCCAGAAAAAAAGGTGGCTATGAGCTGGATTTGAACCCAGGTTCTTTCGATTAGCAGTCCGACACGCTAACCTCTAAGACACGGGGCACTACAAAAGTGTTTAAAGACTTGTTTAACTGATTCAACAAGTGAGGGGAATTTTTTTGTATTGACAATTGTCATGGTTTTTATTGTGTAACAGAAAAGATTTTCACTTATTAAACAAGTGGTTGTTGACTAGTTGACTTGTTGTTCTGTGTTATAGGCCCCTGTTCTCTGGTCAGGAGCACCTGTTAGTCACTCGCGTTTTCTGAATAGAACTCAAAAAAGCACATTAAATACGAAAGCTAGAACATCGTCGAAATATTTCCAGCCTCTACTTATTCCATGGCTATTTTTATAAACAACTAGCGACCAGCTCTGGTTTCGCAACGGAAACACTTTTTATCTTTATATATCCAAAAAAACTGGTGTATGTGTGTGTTGGAAGGAAGTAAGAAAACTTCTTACTACTGAACGCTACCACAGCATCATTCGTTCCCATCTGTCTGAACAATTCCAGGTAGAGCCACCAGGCGCCACCTACCGGGTCCAAGCTTTACAGGACCACCCGCTGGGTAAATTTAAATTTTGCTCCAAAATGTCAAGAAAATCGGCCGAGTCGTTTTAAAATTCATAAAGAATATGCGTAACTTTATGCGCACATTCATATTATTATTATATAAGAAAAAGAAGATGATGCTCCACCGAAATAGCCAGATGTATTTCTTCACTTAAAAGCTTTTTGGTCAACATTTACCATTGAGCCACATTTCGGACGCGCTCCATACTTAGACTCATTCTTAAGCCGCACTACACGAATGTGGAACTTGATTTTTCCATTCCGTTGTGATTGGCATTATTAAAAAACCAATATGCTCACAGAATATACGAAAAAAGAAAACATTTTTGGTAGATGCATCGGTAAACATGGCCTACAAGACATCACATCTAGAGAAAGGACTAAGGGTTATTTATTCCATTTAGGAGCACACGTAATAATAATTTCCATCTACGAATATTCCTTAGGGAACCTGGTGCTGGCGGTTTTTTGTCTTATGAAAATGGGTTCACCAAAGACATCGGAAAAAAGTAACCCGTATTTATCGTTCGCTTGAGTTTTTTATGGGAAATATTTACTTTTGATACAAGCCTTATAACTCAAATTTATAAAAAAAAAAAAATACTTACTTGTACTCTGCGCTGCGAAACTCTTTTCCTCGCTAAATGACCCCGACAATAGGCTTGTAATTGTATAATTCTGTCAGATAAAAGTTCATCACGTTTTGCCTCCAACTGACTTAGCACGCCCGACCGGAATAGCACCTGAAAGTAAACAAAGTTTATTTAACGATTTTATATCAAAAAAGTTACATTTAATTGAAAATTCTTAATATTTTGTCACCAATCAAATTCTAAATAATATTTTTTTTTGTATTTTCAATTTATTCCTGAACTAACAAAATGTTATTGAACCTGAGATAGATTGTCTGTCTTAACTCCTGTGGGTTGTTTTAAATGCGTAAGGCATTCTATAAATATTCTTGCGACGCGTTTCTGCGAATATTGTAATCTTGTCATGCATAGCGTTTAAGGGAATATTCGCACTCCACTGCCTAGTTTTTTTTTAATAGGAATATATTAAGTGCAACCGTTAATACGTCTGCCAACAAGCAGGTTCAATGGAATCAGGGTGGAGATCTTAGAATCAAAGAATACGTGAGTAAAATATATATAACTTAGCCACAACCTGGAGTTCCGTCACATCCTCTAGAATACTTCAAATGTTTTATAAGCGCGGTTGCCAATATTAACTAGATGGTGTTTGATTCTATTCAATCTGAAGTTAGGGTGTGTGCAGAAGACCATTAAAAAAAAAGTTGCAACCTCCTTCTCTAAAAATCGGCAAAAATTCAAGTCACATCGAAACAATAGCTAATAACTTTTATCTCGAATTTATGTCAACAATCAACAAAAGCAGCTAAATGTCAACAACAATAGATACTTTGCACGCAATATAAGATACAAGTTTTCTTGCATCCTGTGGAGAGATTATTAAGTGTCTTGTTGCAAGGCATAATTAACCTAAAAGAGAGTACAGCTTGTATACAAATTAGCCGCAGCAAATAGTGTTAACCTAAGTTACCTAAATTTAAATAATGAGGCTTTTAATATTAAAACCCAAAGGAGATCAATGATTACGCTCGGTGGCACGTAATTGCCTACAATTTCTTTGCTTTTAATCATGCAACACTAAACAACATAATGCACTTCATCATACAAGTAGTTATTAATGCATCAATTGTTGAAATTATTAAATCTTAATTGGTAAATGACGCGATGCAAGAATGTATGTTTCTGGGGCATATTTATGTCAGATGTCAATGTGAGTGCCAGGCAAACATATAAATTTAACTCATAATTTTTTTTTTAATGTTGTTGCATTTATGGTACAACATACCGAAAGATTAAAAAAACATAAATCGTTAAATTGTTATGCAAATGGAATTGAATGCGATAACAGTTTGAAGAAAATCAACCAAAGATGAAAGTGAATTTCCCGAAATGAAAAATTTGATTTTAATGAGATTTTTTTAAATTTGTTTCCAAAAAACAAGGATGAAATCAAAATAATTCAGATGCAGATAGTTCTTGATTTAAAGGGGTTATCAACAACTCTAAAGGTCTTATTCGGTAAGTCTATTTACGCTGTTTAAATAGGTTATCATATTATCTGTTGCAAGTGGCTTCTCTATTAGATCTTTGAAAAAAACATCAAAGAAAAATGAAGACTGAACAGTTTTTTCGAGAATAATTAAATTGAGAATGCAAATCCTAATATTTCTGCAATCTATTAACTGACATCGCGATATCCCTAAAGGTGCCGTGTCATATGGCCATATGGTCATATGACGCAATTTGAAGGTATCATATGGCCATATTCAAACATATGTCCATTTTTCGCTTTGCTAAAGAGTCATATGGCCATATTTAACTGCGACTTTTTGCCATATGGTCTTATGACACTTTTTAGAAGCTTCAAATAGCCATATGATCGAGTATGGCGTACGTATGGGGGGCATGCTGCCCCCCTGCAAGCACACATGGCCATATTACACGGCACCATCCCAAAATAATGCTTTTTAGCAAAAAAAACATATGAAATTTAGAACTTAAGGTTATTTTGAAATTCTACAGAGGAATTTATTCATTTTTTTTTAGCTCAAATATTAACGGTACCTACCATAAGTTAAAAAAAAAAAATCAGTGTTTTGTAGGTGTGGGTCATATTTTGGTGAAAAAATGGTTCGGTGAATTTAAAAAAAAATTTGTTTTTAAATGTAGGTTGCATTCTTGAATAATTTTTTTTAATAAAAAATGTTGTTAAAACAACCGTTTTATTTAAAAACCGCTCCTACGGTTTTGAACAAAAAATTCACATATTTTTACATTTCTTAAAAAATAAAATGGCGTTTAAATTATTTCGCTCAAGACAATTTTACGCACTTTTTTCGAACAATAAAGTCACAAAAATCGAATAAAAATTTTATTATTTTTATTATTTTTTAAATTTTATTTGACGACTAGCTTACCGATTCGGCGTTGCGCGGATATACCATACATCGTCGAAAAATCGAACCCGGAATGGCGCAACCTAGTAATCAAAATACCCTTAGTTACTTCTTGTAAAATAAGCTATCTGCTTAAAAACACCCCAGCGCCTTCTAGTGGGTAATTTAAATAGCCTTAGTTAATCCCTAGAACATCAGAAATCTGCTAGTGAAAGTCCCTTCAAAATCGGCCGTTCACGAGATTACTTTTTTTTTAACTAAGTGTCCGTAAGGCACATTGCCTTTTAGAATGTAACATGAGGTTGCACGACACTAGTTAGAAGAATTAGAAGTAGGTATATGAACGATTTTTTTTTTCATAATAAAAAGTTGTTATTTTGATATTAAAAACAGACACTTAATTTGTATGTATGTGTATAGATGGGACCGCACATATGATCAAGTACGTGCGATTCAGTCGTGCAATTTATTTAATTGCGAATCAAGTCGCAATGAGTGGCGATGAATGATCGACGAAAAAAAAAAAGATCGACTGGACAGATATAAATTTCATCGACTGTTGTCTTTCATTGAATGACCAATATTTACGGAAGGTTGTAGGTCGATTATGATTAAAATAATACTGTTAATATAAAAACTAACAGTTATCGGAAAGTAACTTGTTGATCGACAGTGGCATGCGGCGCCGCATGGATGTAAACATTATTCTGCTAGTAAAAGTCCTGTCTAAATCGGCCGTTCCCGAGATTTTGCCCCTGTCGATCTTTTACGAATCGATATTATCAAAATCGACTTTTTAATAGTCGACATTTTGATCAGTCGGTATTTTTACCAAGTCGACATAATGACGGTCGATTTTTTTTAAATCAAGATTTTAAAATCGGCAAATTGTACCCAACCCGAGCTGATGAACAAATAAAAATGTCTATAAGGAAGCTAAAGGTTGCTTATTGCTTGCGGCACCGACCACAAGACTAAAACGTCTGAGATAACCTATGCTGTGATTCTGTTAGGTAGTTACTCTTCAAATAATAGCCAAGAACATTGTATTATGTGGTTAGACATTTCAAGGATTTTGTGAAGCTGACTGAACAAGAATATCTTAGTTAGTTTTTGGAATGCACCGATATCTTGATCATCTTTAATTCTTTTTTATTTTTAAATTTAAATTATTAAAAAAGCGTTTTAGGAGATGCTAATACATACATTTCATCTGTTATCTTCATCAACATTAATCCCCAAAAATTGTATTAAAGACCTTGGCTATTGTTCTGAAGAGGTGTTCTTCAATGCTGGCAAGACCATTGCGTAGCTTTTCCATTTGTCCTATTCCTCTGGTGTCTTTCTGAGTGGATAGAAAACAGCATTTGCCCAGCCTACCCAAAAAAGGCGAATTTACTTCTCCCTCTAATTATCGACCAATTGCACTTACGTCCCTTCTTTCCAGGGTCATGGAAACGCTGATTAGTTTTCAGCTTAAGAAATATCTTCTTAATGACCTGCAGTACGGCTTTCGCAGCAATAGATTTGATGGTATATCTCACCGAAATGTGGAATCGATCTCTCCATTGTTTTGGTGAAGGTAAGATAATTGCACTTGACATTTCTAAGGCATTTGAAAGAATTTGGCATCAAGCGATTTGGGTGCATTTGGACTCGATGAGTTTCTTCTTCGTTGGATTAATTACCTTTCGAACTGCTCAATACAAGTTGTGTTGGACGGATTCAAGTCTGATATTCACAAAATAAATGCTGGTATGCCCCAGGGCTCTGTTTTGTCTCCTACTCTTTATTCTTAAATTTTCTTAAATGCATTTATCAACGATTTACTATCTGAAACAACTAATCCAGTAAATTGTTTTGCAGACGACAGAACTATCAGCTTTTCATATTCGTTTCCCGAATCAAATCCATGTTTTTCGGATGTGGAACTGCATTGTATGATAATTTCATTGAATTCTGATCTTGAGAGCATTGAACAATGGGGAATAAGAAATCGCGTAGAATTTAATGCTTCAAAAACTCAATGTTGTCTTTTTTCGTTAAAGCGAAACATACCTACAATTCCACTATCCACGAGTGGCACTTGCATCGAAGAAACTGAATACTTATCAGTTATCGGTATGTGCATTACTTCTGTGGAATGACCACATATTTGACGTCGCCAAGAATGCTGTGAGGTGTTTAGGTTCCCTTCGAAGATACAAGAAGTTCTTCACCCCTTCTGATCTTGCTACCGTATATATGTTAATCGTATATTCGTCCAAAACTTGAGTATAATTCCCATATTTGGGCAGTTGCTCCTATAAAACACTTGAGTTTCTGGGACAAAATTCAAAAAAGAGAATTATGAAACGCGAGACAAAAAACGATACCCAAAAAAACGATAGCTACGAATAGTCCGATTATGATTTACGATAATACAAAAATCTACTCGAATATCAAAGCAAACTCAAAAAACGCAGAAAAACGCGACAACAACATAAAGTTTCAAAACGATAGCTAATCGACCGCCAAAAGCAGTCGTTAATAAAAACGAGTATCGTTTAAAAAAAACGACTATCGTAAAACGTAATCGCAAAGTAACGATAAGGAGGGATTTTTAACGATTAACGTAATTCGTAATACGGGCCCAGAAACATTTACATCTCTTTAGCTCCGCCATAATGTTTCGTACCTTTCGTTATTAAATCGCTATTTCTACAAACAATGCTCCAGCGAAACAGCCAGCTGCAGTCCTCCACTGAAATAATTCAACCGTAATACTTGCGCTGCAAGGAATGCCCATTAATTTACCATTGAGCCTAACTTCGGACGTACTGTCAAATACAGGGATTCTTTCTTTAGCCGTACCACGCGAATGTGAAATGCTTTCCCTGACTCTGTACCAATCTCTTTGGATTTTCATTGAATTATCTTTTTTAATCATTAACCATGTGGGAATAGAAAGACGATGCCACCTGCATCACCAAATACCAATTATAGCACCCTCATAGAAATTCTGGCGACCTAGAACCTCGAGCTATGACCATCGTCTATATGGACGGGCCAGTTCCGCTTAATACATTACCGATTTTCCCAAAACATAATTCCGAAGAAACATAAAGAAAGACAATCCCTTGAAAACTAAGTACCTTCACAATTTCATAAGTCGATTGCTGCACACGACCTTACAATTTCTACTTACACTTTCATTTTGAAGACCTTTCAATAAAAAAAAAAAATCATGGGGTTTTAAAAGACTCTTCAAACTGCCTCAATAAAAGTTCAACGTTTGAAATGGCAATCTTCTAATCTCATTTAAGACTACCCCAACATGGCTTTTGTCACTTTCGCAAGAAGAATCACAAATTCTCAACCCATCAATAGGTTTTGGACCAGAAAAACAATAATTTTTGTTATCAGCTGGTTGAAAAAAAATTACAAAAAATATTTTCTAAAGAATAATGAATGAATTCAAGCGAAATACTGTCACGTAAAAGAAACCAAATTATGGAGAAAAAGAAAACCTAGTTTGTTTGATTAACGTGTTTGGCATAGACAAGAGCTTATAACGCATGAAGAGAAGGTATACCTTGTTTGGTTCTTCAAACCATACAGTTCCATTAAAAGGCTAAGTGAATATCATAACAACACATCCGATAAGTCACCGGCTTTTATGTTGTTTCTCACAAGTGTGCATTTTATGGCTCTTTTATTTCTTCCGCGACTTTCTTCATTTTTCTTGTCATTTAATTGCAGAAGAGAGCTACAATCCTTGACTCGGATAAGGAAATACTTCCTGGAATATGTTGCATTCCGAGTGCTGGGTTATTACGATTTTTTGTTTTGTTTTTGGAGTCCTGATTATGGGGCTTGATCTTACTTATCGATGGAACTATCATTATATGGCAATTACCGTGTACGGGATTACTAATAAATTCTATATAATCGATGAAGGTAAGGTTAAGATGGCTCAGAAAAGAAACCGTAGATATGTATTTTAGAGGCAAGTGCATTGCCATATGCGGGCACTTCCAGTTCTATTACAAGGTAGCAAGAGTAAGTAAAGATGATTAAACGACGACGACGATGATGATGGTACTGTTTAGGGTAAAAGGTGCAATTACCAGAAATTGTTTCCTGCAGAACGAGATTTCCGTTTTCTTTTATCATTAATTGCACTTAGCCACATCGAGGAGATACTATTTTGTATGTTTACTTGACTTCTGGAAGTAGCTGTTTAATGGTAAATTGAATGTGATTTATGATGGTTGAAAATGTCTTATGAAAGAAAGTGATTCGCTTCAGATATAGTACTGTCAGTTTATGGTGCATTTTTAATGTCGTTAGATGTTTTATCGGACTTAATTTATGAGGGAAATTGAATTTGTAGCAATCAATCAGCGTTATTAAGGATTTTTTCATTCTTCGTCAGTTTCGAAAGAAATACAGTCATAAGCAAAATTATTTGCACAAGGGCAATCGATGACTTGGGAGAGAAAACCGTTAGTTAATGTTCGATTCAATCAATGTGAAGTGATGGCAGTTGCTCAGTAGTCTAGCGTCATGCTCCATCAAGGTAACTTGTTTTTAAATGTGTAAAACTAGGGAAATTGCGTTATTCCAACATGGTTTTGTACCTGGTAGATCCACAACTACTAACCTTTTTAATTTTTTGTAACCTAGTTTTGAATGGACTTGAGAAAGGCTCTCAATATGACGTCGTCTATATTGACTTTTCTAAAGCTTTTGACCGAGTAAATCATGACGTTTTACTGATGAAAATAAACAAAGTAGGTTTTCACTCGAATTTCTTAAATTGGATCAATTCTTACTTAAGAGATCGTATTCAGTATGTTCGTATAAACAATGTTCTTTCTGAACCGGTTTATGCTACCTCAGATGTCCCACAGGGTAGCCACTTAGGCTCTCTTCTTTTTTTTTGCTTTTTGTTAATTACATTCCTGAAATATTTTCGAAATTTAAAAATGTTTCGTTGCATAAAATCCGAGCAAGATTGCTTCCTATTGCAAGAAGATCTTAGTAGATTATCGAGATGGTGCACTATTAACTCTCTCAATCTTAACATTTCTAAATGCCAAAGCTTAACGTTTTGTAGAAACCGCTCACCATTTAATTTTACATATAAGATTAATCATAAGGAACTGTCCATTATAAATTTTAAAAAAGATCTTGGTGTAATATTCGATAAAAAGCTAGACTTTTTTACGACAGATAGATTTTTTTGTCGCCTGAGGCAATTCTATGTTAGGTTTTATTTTGCGTAACTCCAAAGAGTTCTCTGATCCTCAGACTTTAAAATGTCTATTTTTTGCTTTTCTAATGTCTAATTTGGAGTATTGCAGTGTTATTTGGAATCCTTCATATGCAGTACATTCATTTAGAATCGAAAAATCCAAAAAAGTTGTAAAAAGATTGAATTGGAACATAGATATGCCCTCTTATGATACGAGATGTAAATTACTTGGTATTTTGCCGTTAACCATTCGAAGGAAGTTCACAGCGGTTATGTTTATTCACGACATCATTTTAGCTGGGAGAATGCTTAGAAACAATGTATTTTTTTAATATACCTTTCCATAGAACTGTATGTATATGCTGCCAATGAACCATTGTCTAGGTGTCTTAATGAAGCAAATACTACTTGCAACATGATTGATTTCAATCTTAGTAGATATTTGTTAAAATCAAAACTATTGTTGATTTTAAATAACTTTGGTGGTAATGTTTAATATTTGTAATTGTATCTAGTAATCACTTAAGTATTGTAACTTTGTTTGATGAATAAACTAAACTAAACTTAACTAAAAGAAATACGTGCGGCGATTCTTGCAGAATTTAAACTCGGTATTTCGGCTGAAAAAATCTCTGAAAAATATCACCAAAATTAACAGTTTAAAAATTCGGAAGAGGAAGAAAAAGAATAACTACGAGTCGGGAAGACAAAATTGTCGTTTGACATTTTAAATTTAACCCTTCTGAAAAAGTCCGAAGTGTGCTAAAAAACATTAATAAAAATCGTAAGACCAATATTAGTTGAAGAACACTGCGACGAAGGTTGAAAGAAAACCAAGTTAAAGCTTACGTTTCCAAAAAAAAAAAAAGAAAAGATTGATCAAATAAATAAAACAGCAGATTCTTGGAGAAAAGTTCTTTGGGCCAACGAGACTGCTTGTTTTCTAGATGCCACTTATGGACGAAGATTTTTTTATTCCAATCCAAAAACCAAAGCAAAAAGATCCACCATGCGACCAACAAGACACTCACATGAGGGCAAAGTATTGATATGGGGATGCATATCCTATAGCGGTACCGGACCACTTGTGAGGTGCTCAGATCATATGAATCAGTCTCATTGTGTAGAGATTCTAAATGATGTTGCACTGCTGGCAGGATCAAGGTTCATCGGAACCGACTTTGTACTTCAACATGACAATGCACCCATTAGGCTATCAAAAAGTATCTATCAGAAGTAGAGCAAGAAATTTTGAATTGGCCTCCGCAAAGTCCTGACTTAAATGTCTTAGAAAATGTTTGGCATATTGCGAAGTCTAAAATTCCAGTAAGTATTGGGCGATCTGCAGATGAAATATGAAAAGATTTTGTTATAAAAGCGGTTATGACAAATTCGACATTTATTTGACTCTGCTCCAAGAAATTGCTGCCAAAGGAGGAAACACAAAGGGGGGTAGTTTATGCTTTAACGACAGAAGGAAGCATTGCGTTTTTGAAGCAGTAAATTCCACACGATTAATGATTCCCCATTGAATAATGCTGGAAAGATCGGAATTTAATGAGCTAATCATACGCTGCCGTTGCAGGAACATCAGAATATTCCGAATCTGAAAACGCTTGGGGTGCCAAACAGGATGGGGATGGCTTTGGCTAGCAATCGGGATGAATGAAAGAATTATTTGTACTAGGAGGCCCGCATCCCGGGCGCCGTTGATGTTAATTGGAGAAATCAAATGTATGAATGCAACAGATACGTGCTAGTCCTAAATAGCAAGAAAATACTTTGTATTTCAAATTTAAATACAAATTTTACATATTAAATTGAAAATAAATAAACATAAAATCATCTAAGTAGGACACTAATTTGTGGCTTTTGTTATGAAAAATACGAGAAAGTGTTCCAAGTAAAATGAGGAAACATTGTTTCATGGATCTTCCATTAGCTTCACTTTGTCTTGGATTGATTGTTCTTCGCTGTCATCTGATTCAAATGATTTTTGAAACATTTCCAAATTTCCCTAAACGTAAATGAGCTGTCAGCAATAATGAGTACTAAGTATCTAAATAAACAAAATTTAATTTTATATACTCTTCCCACCAGCAATATTCAAGTTCATTTTATAATTTTTTTCACACTTACTGGTTCTAAAAAAATACACACATGAAAAAACTGCCTTCAGAAAGTCAGCTTTCTAATGGATTGATTAATTAGTATTCCCAAACAAAAAATGAAAAGAAATTTTTGAAAATACTTTCCGTGAAATTCATTACCATGAACTTAGCAAAAATTAGCAGAGAGTAAATATCTTTTCTTTTTTGCTGTTGCAACATAAAAAAAAACATAAACAATAACACTCAAACGTGATTTTTGCTGATTGCAAATAAAAACACAAGCCGCATTATAAGCTTTTCGGAGGCAAAGGTATGTAGTACAATCTGATATCTTTTCCGCCTTTGCGTGCGACGTATCTGATGAATATATGTATCTAAAACATGGGTTATTTTTATTTCAACAATCAAATAGTTTGTTGAACTATTTTTGAATTTTAAGCACAGTTTTTGAGATAATTTTTTTAAATGTGACGATAAAATGCTTAAATTTTCTCACTTCTGTGGTCTTGATAAGTGGTCTTGTTATCATCGGATGGAAGTCATCAAAGATAAATAAATGCTTCTGGCGTGAATAATTTGTTTTAGCGTCGAATTTAACTGTTTTTTTTAATGTTTTAATATGGTTAAAAGAAATGCTAATATTGTAAAAAAAAAACGAATAAAATGCGCCATAACACAGTGGTGCAGCAGAGGGAGTTCTGTGATCCAAATCAGTTTTGTTTTAAATGCTGTTAGGTTCGAAAATGTGGTTAACAATTATAGAAGAATTGCTACCCAAGACTCATAATTATTTCTCAAAGTTAGTACATGCTAAATTGAGTGATTTAAAAGTCATTGTTAAATATTAAAGCAGGTGAGCAAGTTTAGGTCCAAATATTGAGTTATTGAATTGTTTACGAACCTTTGATCTTACAATACCAGTACCACAGTACTTTGCTATTAAAAAATATTTTTTCGTTACTAATAAAACAATTCTTTGTAAATGGCTACGCAGTAGACGTGTATTTGAGTCTGTTCTTCTTGATTGAATTCTTGTGCCGAATAAAAGTCGAATTAAATTTATTAACTTACCAAAAAAGTTGTAACCATATTTCTTTACAATACAATTAAAATTAAACTCGAAAGTGATAAATTGATTAAATATTACAATAAAACTTAAATTATTAGATCTGTTTAGTGTTCCGATTCCATAGGATTTTTCTTTTATTTTTTCTTAGTTTGTTTTTTGCATCTCATATTAATTATGTCTCGCAATAAAAACACCAATACCTCCACACCTGGCAATCCGACCATTACCCCTCTAAAATGTACTTATAAAGAACAAAGTGAATAGTGCAAAGTGATGGACCAACTTTTCAAAGATCAGAGTGATTATATAATTAATCTTCTATGCCTGCACTGTTACCGTATATAACGCATATATTCAATTCAATCATAACTACTAACGAATTTCCTACAGAATGGAAAATGGCAAAAATAATACCTATTCCAAAAGGGTCGAGAAATGATGAATTTAGACCAATATCAATATTGCCATATCTATCAAAGGTGTTTGAAAATATTATTCAAAAACAAATTAGTTCTTTACTCGAGCGTGAAAATATTTTGACTTCAAAACAATCCGGATTTCGTAAGAAAAAATAGTTGCATTACTGCCTTGGTTAGTGTCTCAGAGGACATAAGAAAATCTATCGACAATGATAACATTACGTTTTTGGTACTACTCGATTTTTCGAAGGTTTTCAATAAAAGCGGTGTGCCCCAGGGATATATACTTGGGCCTCTGTTTTTGTTCTCTATATATTAATGAGCTTCCAAAAATTGTAAAGCATTGTTCAATACGACTTTTTGCCGATGATGCTCAGCAATACATTAGTTGTTCATTGGGACTTATAGAGCACTTTGTGACTTGCATAAATGAAGACTTAGTAGAAGTTGTATGCTGGTCACACCAAAATAGTTTAATGCTTAATCCGAAAAAAATCGAAATGCTTAGTAATATCTCTTATTTCCCGTTCATCTTGTTAGATGGCTCCGCTATTGAATATGCAGAATCTGCTAAAAAATTAGGTGCTATGTTCAACCGCAGTCTAACATGGAATAACCATGTCAACCATATTCGGTAAGACATAGGGGGTCCTTCGCACACTTTGGTCGACACAATGCTTCACTCCTTTAAAAATCAGAATATTACTTGTTGTTAAAACACTCATTACTTATGGTTGCAAAATATTCTGCAATCTAGACCATACAAGTAAAAGGAAACTTACAGTTGCATTCAATAGTGCTATACGATACATCCATGGACTACGCCGTTTTGACAGCATTTCACACCATTCATTACGCTTTCTTGGAATGTCTTTCGAAAACCTCCTGAAATTTCGGTCTTTAGTCTTGTTTTCGGATATACTTTTGACACACCAACCTACAGATCTTTGCAGTAAAATCACATTCTTGAATTCAACTAGATCTGGCCAATTATTGATCCCCTGCTTTAGCCGTTTGACATCTGAGCGCCAGTTTCTTGTCAACTCTACACTTTTATGGAATTCACTACCACAACAATTAAGAAGCATAAATAGCACGATTCTATTGAAGAAAGAACTTAAAATCCATTTCGGAAATTTATAGATAACATTGATTCTTTAAATATCTAATTTAATTAACATTTAAATTTATAACTTTACCAAATGTTTAACAACTTATAGCTACTTATTGTAAAATTATAAAACTTCACTATTAATAAGATATTATATCTTACATTGCAAGCATTACATTAATAAATAAAATACAAATATAGATTTTGTCCCTTCTTTCATTCAAAACGCACCACTGTACGTCACCCGCTGACACACCATTAAAGATATTAAATAACAGGCAGTCTCTAAATTGCAAATCCAAACAGAGGCTTTGTTTTGTTTTTGAATAATAGCCTAGCTAAGCGTGCCTCCTAACCAGAGATTTATTTTCTAAGAATTAAAAAGAAAATCTCATCTCAGATCAAAAGAAACCCCATCATTGCATGAGAATCACAGCTGGAGATACAAAGAATAAAGATATCGAAAAAAAATTTAATTTTCCAATCGTTGATTGGTTTTTGTATCGAAATAAATGTTGAATTAATTAATTTGTCATTAAATAGTTGTTTTGGAAAAAATTTCATTATGATGTAGAAGAACAAGTTTTTCGATAAATTTTATCTTGATGGGCAAACTTGAAAACCAAGATTTATAAATTATCGCCTTCATTGACTCGATTTACAAAGAGAATTTGTGAAAATGTATCGATAGGTCGTAAGAGTCTAAAAGCCTGCTGAGAAGAGATTATTTATTATTTCACTGAAGATCCGGATTTTGGGATAAAATACGATTGGATTTACCCTGAGGAAGGCATTTGTATCTGTATAGGTAAAGGGTTCTGAATTAAGCTTTTAATTTATGTTGAAATAAATTCGTTTGTTTATAAAATATTTTATCATTAGTCAATTAATTAAAGCTGATAAATGGTGTGATCGCTGTGCTATTATGATAGAGTCTTTTGACGTCTTCTTCTTTCTTTCATCCGACAGTGTTAAGATCTTCAGTTCTTGATTGGGATCACAATCTCAATAATTTTTGTGACTCTTCCGTGGTATTTAAAGAAGAAGGTAAAATACAAAGAAATATAATAATTCATCTCCTCACCGAGGTGATGATTTAAGATTTTCTTGAAGAGAGAACTGAAATTAATTTATTATATACAGACTCGGCTTAAAACAGCTTATAGTCAATGAAAATTGTACAAGGCTTATGGGCGAGCTTTTTATTGATATTCGAATTTCCCATTAACCAAATACGAAGTGAGCGAAACAGGGGAATATATATGGAACATTCAAGAGTATGAACGTGCCTTCTCGTGGCAACCAAAACCCGTATTCAAATTTTTGCAAATTGTGCTCAAACTATAGCCATTCATTACAGGTGATAAAAAATGTCAAAACTAGACAATAAACCAAATTCGACGACGAAACAAGTTTCCGATAGAACGCAGGATCGCTTCCCAGAACTCGAGTAGTACAGCAGCTAACTGATGTCACGGCTAAATCTAAAGCTTTTATAAAAGCGTTACAAGAAATTAGATTGCGGAATGGTAATTTACAAAAAAAAAATTGTTTTATATATTTTCTAAATTTCTGGCATCAATTTCAGAACGACAGCCCAATCGTTATAAATCGTTTAAAATCTTATGTTTTCCGGTTTTTCCCTTCGAAAATGGATAGAAATGGCTAATAACGGAAGAAATATTTCAATAATACTGGCGAAATAGTTATCCCATTACCAACTTTGCCCGTCAGCAATGCAATAGTAGAAAGAACATTTTCTTTCATGAATTATGTATAGACAAAGCCGAGAAATCGATTAACAATACAGCATCAATCGATGCAATTATGCGTATTAATCCTATGGTTAAGAAAATTTGCCGTAAGGATATGTTCGCCAAGAGGATGACGATATAGATAACTCCGATGAGGATATAACATTTATAGACTGCCTAGTATTAACGGATTTTATTGTTTATATCAAAACCCGTTAAAGAAAATATTCAGACTTCTCCTGCAGGAACCGTGCATTTTTCGCCTGTTTAAATTAGTAACTAAAGTGAATTAGACACACGTTCCGAACCTAAAAGTCTTTTTTGTAAAAATGAAGTATGCCATCATACTTCCTAAATAACGAAGAATTTATGAAAAAAAATTATCGAACATTTTAGGACGGATTTTGATAAAATCCTGTTTTTTTAACTTTTTTAAGTTTCTCTATGATTGTAATATCATGTTTGGTTGTTCTCTAATTTTATTTATATTCACGAATCCTAAACTTGCCTTATAGTACATATAATCGTAAGAAAAAAAAATTAAATTGGGTTATTGACCTGAATGAAAACCTGGCAACCCAGACAACAGCAGTCACCCAAAACACCATGTGCTGAGGATAAGCGTTTGCTGAGGAGTTCGAAGAAGACGAAAAACATTCCTACTACAAACTAGTAGAGGACCCTCAATGCCTGAATGAGGTAGAATGTTATAATTATCCTTGGCAGGAAGAACATAGATGTCCTTAGCTTGTATATTGTATTGTATAGGGTCTTCCGAAATTTGACAGTTGATAGTGGCCATCTTGTTGAAGCTACATCTATCAAATTGGCTGTCATTTACTCGTGCAAACGATAAAATTGTTTTTATCAAATTAGGAATTCTGTTCGGACAACGTACCGCACGCTTCACCCATTGTACGTTCGCCATAATCGTTCTACCGAGAGGTCTATTCGCAGTGTGGTGGATAAATTTGAGTCAACTGGTTCAGTAAATAATCAACCACCAAGATGAATAGAATGGAATCTACCTCGAAACAGATATTGTGTAACAAATGGAGTCTTTTGAAGTCCAATTAATGTTAAAGGCAACGTGGCAGACCTTGCTTTCCATGAAAATTTGGCAAAATTTGGAAATTTTTTTTTAAACTGTTTACGCGCACAATAGATTTCTGTTTCCCTTATAATGTTAACACACTGCGTGGGCATTAGGAAGATAGGGAGGGGAGAAATAGGAGTTGCCGATTAACATTGGTTTTGAATGTTAGCAGATCAAAATGGCAAGGGAAAATCTCGACGGCTAAACTATTCCAAATTCGTGTTGTTCGGTTAAAAAAAGAATCTCTATATTTCACGGTACGTCCGAAATTGGTCTCAAGGGTGAACTGATGAGCATTCCTTGCGAGAAGGTTATTACAGGAGAAACTTTTAAGGGGAGGAATACAACTGGCTACTTCGAGTGAACATTTTTTTGTAAAAGAAACGATAAAATAAGGAAAGACATAAAACATTGCGTCGGTGTTCAAGAGGAGCAATTATTTCGGAAACAGTTCTATTTCCTATCAAACTCAGCGCTCTGTTTTGTATTCCATCGAGCAGGTGGATGGACAATGGACAATGGCATTGGGGGCATGTTTAGCTTTAACGACATAACACAACATTGAGTTTTCGAAGCCATAAACTGCACACGATTTCTATTACCCCATTTGAAAATGCTGTATAAATCGGAGTTTAATGAGCTTATCATAATTTGTACAGCCTTTGGGACATTGCAGAATTTTTTGCCGTAATTTTTGGTCATGCCAAAATTTGGTTCTATTGATAACTGAGTTGCATGAGTTCCTAACTTGTTTGTGCTTTTTTCCGATTTTCCTCTGAAGGGTTGGCTGTGTAAGATCGGAAAAAAGAAATTGCTGTATAAGGTCCGGACCAAATCCTGGTTGTTTCGGAGAAGATATTGATGATTTGATTGTTTTTTTTTTTCAAAAATGTACTAGAATTCGTTTGAAGTGTGAATCTTTATCATATGCAGGAATATTAACACAAACAAAATTTAACTAAAACGATAGCAGATGCAGGTGGAATGCAGACAATTCATAACATTAACGAATCGCATGAACTTGTATGGGTGATACATCTTTTTTGCGCCACCACACATTTTGTTCGATTGTTCCAAGGAACATCCGCTGGAGCAAGTAAACCTAGATATTATCGCACTTGCAAAATTCACCTATCGGCAGGTAACAAAAATCAAGTTTTATACTTTAAAGTTTTTTTAAAAATGCAAATTCCGAATACTATTTTTATAAACTATAGTTATTTAAAAAAAAAAAAACTACTGATCTATCTACTCGCCCATTACTCCATGTAAATAGCAACTACAGTAGAATTTAAATGAAAGCTGAAAATATTTATACCAAGCCAAGCCAGAATAAAAGAATTAAAAAAAGCCAAACAATATTTTTTATATTTTTTTTTATTTATATTTTTTTAATAGCTATCTACATAAAAAATACTTAAATAATAAATCTTACATTACAATAACACCGTATTTTCATAAAGATTCTATAGATACAAGATATAAAAAAAGATGATATTCAAGCAATTTTATTTATAAGCAACTTAAACCAAATATGAGTAAAAGCAAAGAAAATGCAGAAGAAAATTAAGAATTATTAAGAATAAATAAATTAAATAGATATATAAAAAAATGAGAAAATTGAAAATCTAAAAAAAAAAAAAAAAAATATGAAGTCTTTTAATATTTTGTTAAGAAAAATATTTTGTATAATTAATTGCAACAATTTTTTTTTGTTAAACAAAAGGAAATTGTCAATTTTTGTTATTAATCCTAAATGAAGCATAAAATAATGCACAGTGTATCTAACAGGTGTGTCTTATGTCTATAAAGATACTTTAACCATCATTATAACAACAACCGAATTTCCTTCTTTTTTTCACATTAACCGTAAAATTACCTCTTTGCTATATGTTGGAAAAATCTCTATATGTGTCTGGATACATTTTACTGGTTCTACTTCGGCGATTTTCATTGCGGTGCAAATTTTCTTCGACGATGGTATCTGCTGCTGCTGCAGTTGATGATGATTATGATGATGACGTTGACTGTTGTTGTGTGTGTGTTCGAATTTCTCCAAAAGTTCACTGATCTTCGTCGATGCTGCCACACGCTGATGTTGTGTCGGTGTCACCGATGATTTAGTAGATGGAGGAGGTGGACTCGCCTCCTTGCAGCTATCGCTGCTGCGACTACTGCTGCCACAATCACCGCTAGTGATTGTGAGTAGTTCATCATTTTCGTTTGAAATGTGTCCAGAATCATCAGAATCATGATCGGAATCTGGATAAATCTCTTTGTCAGCATTCTCTAGTTGCAGCAATTCATTGTTGCATAACTTTTCGATAAGAATCACTGTTGTTGTTGTGGGTTCGGGAGTTTTGAAATCGGGTTGCTTTGTTTTAACATTGACAAGCAGTTCAGCGTGCTCTTCGGATGTCTTGCCCAAGATCGGTGGAATGATTTTACACGATTCTAGGCGGGGGAATTTGACAGATTCTTCCGTAGCATAAAATAAGGTGGGTTTGGGTTGCTCCGGCATGGCTGCATCGATTGTATCCTGATTCGGAGAAATGCGTTCGTTGTCTAATAATCGAATGGATAACACTGATGTGGATTGGACGTTGGGCTGTTCCTTTTTCAATTCCTTGGCTTTGCTGGCGATCTTGTTGGCAGCAGTCTTCGAGTTCTTTTCTTTTGTAGTTTTTGCGCTGCTTTGTTCTTTTATTTTTGCATAGCTGCGTGGTGAGATGGATGAGGTTGATTTCTTTGAAATAGTTCCTGCAGGCGAAGTTGATGGGGATTTCTTTGTGAGAGTTCCAACAGGTGAGCGCTGCTTGCGATCGAGTTTTGTGACACTTCCGAATGCTTCGACTTTTCTTAAAATTTCATGTCCTTTCTCGAGACACTTGTCCAGCAACACATCACTACTCTGTTGCTTCTTCAGCGGTGTATATCTGGTTGGAGTGGATTTTTTCAAAGAAACTTCACTGCTGGCTGGTTTGATAGTTGATTTAGCAATGGAACTTGCTTTGGGGGTGCTCAAGCCACCAATTCTATTTAGAGAATGAGGTGTTGATACTGCTGATGCAAGACTTCTCCTCCTTTGCTGGTTGGTCTCATTAGGAGAGGACATCTTTGGCGTAGATGTGGCCAACGATGAAGTGGCACGGTTGAATATTTTCGAAGGACCTGGTGATTTATCATTGATAGTTTTGACAATTTTACTAACACTCGGGGGTGATTCGGTTTTTTGCTGAGCATCACAAAAACTATTGCTGCGGCTGCTAAGGCACTTGATTGATGAAGCCTTCATAATTGGAATTTTACTACGCCCACTTGCGATAGACTGGGTGGATCCTGAAAGCTCCCAAACACTTTTTGATCTTCCCGATGCAATTTTGACTGGTGATCGCGTTTTTGCTGTTGCACTGCCAACTGATTTATTCAATCCTGTATAAACCGGAAGCTTACAATTTTCAATCTTTTCCAACTTCTTTCCGGATTTGGCAAAATCTTCGAAATCTTTGAGATTCCACAGACTTTTGGTTGTGTTAAATGCACTCGGCTTCCGAAGACCGATAGAAAGTTTGTCCAAATCATTTTGAGGATCGGAAATTGATTTCTTTAAAATGCATCGGGATTCAATAATACTGCAGGTTTTTGATTTTTGAAGTTTTTTCGGTACAGGAATTGCTGTGGGAGAAGAATTTCTCACAACCGGCAGAGAAACATTCAATGATTTGCATTCCATACTTTTAGGCTGCTTAGATTGGTTTTGATTGAAATCAGTCAAAATTTTGTCGAAATTCTTCAAGACCGCATTGAGTTTGGCTTCGTCATGTGCGACTTTTTCAAGTTCCTCGAAAATTTCGTCCTCTAAGGATATTTTTGAGTCATTTAAACTAAGTCTGCATTCTTCATCACTGTCTACGTAAACTATGCTTGAACTGCCATTTGGATTTGTTGAAACTACTTGAATATCTTCATAAACGGAATCTTCTTTAGCTGTAGGCGGAGTTTTAGTCATATCCTTGTTCTTTCGAAGGTCCTTTACCGGCGATGTTTGAACCGACTTTGTGACCAATTTGCATGCTTGAGACTTAGGCTTCGGCTTCGAAGATACATTCAAAAGTGTAAATTTTCCATTTGGATACGATGGTGTCGCAGCCGAGGAGTGTTTAGAATTCTTATTTAGTTTGGCTGTGATTTTTGGTGGAAGATCTTCGATTTTATGACGAATTTTTGTGTAGAACTTTTGAACTCCTTTTGTGGTCGATGAAGACGCTGTAGTTGATGCCGGCGATGAGAGAAATGATTTACGCGATTTTCCCGAATCCATTGCTATTTATTTATTTTTTTTTCTATTATTTTTTTAACGCGAAAATGTAACTTAAAACATAAGACGCAACTAGTTCAAGTGCACACAGGAGTGAGTGGTTTATTGAAAAAGGAAACTCCTCGGATTGTCGATTCCCCTGTTCATCCACTGAGAAAAATGGATTAAGTTACGGTGACGATAACTCGCGTCATAATTCTGGCTAAAGTGCGCACTCTTTTAATACACATCAGGGAACACACGTCTGGGCTTGGAGTTAAGAAATTATGTTGACATGGATGAATTAATTTACATTTTCCTATTTTATATTCTGATTCTTGTATACACTGTTGAAACAATCAATTAATTCTGCATCGATAAGAAGAAAATAGATACACGTTAGCCCGCCCGCGCATCCGAAAGATACGTATAAGAAAAAACTATCTGTAAAATCACTTTTTCTGAGCCTATATCAAAGCTGGAACAAGTGTAATGAAGTTTATTTTATTCGTCAAGACAATAAATAAATTTGTATCTTTTTTAAGACCGACGCTGTTGAAGTCTTTCGTTTAACTGAATTGAGGAGGTTTAAGTTTGTGCACAGAAACCATGAAAAGATACTTTGTGTAGTGCACGCGTACGATGCGGGTAGCCCATGGATGGATGAGGTGCTTATCACTTCCAAAGCCGATGCGATGGCTCGAAGAAGACGAGGAAAAGAGAAAGAGAAAATATACGTGCTCGGCTTTCGGCTGGATTGGATAGGAAAATTATGAGATAATGACGATGGAAAAGTCGGTCTTGGAAAATCATTAAACAAAAGATACAAACCATAAAGAAGTGATTGATGAAGCGAAGAGAGTCAATTCAAAGTAGTTATAACAGAAGTGAGGAGATTTTTAATTTAGGTTTGAAGCCAATTGCATTTGAGTGTTATTCTTAGAAAAGTTCTTTTGGGCTTTTTTATTGTGTCTCATCTTAAGGTAATTTATTTTAGTTAACTTGACAAGAAAATGATGTTTTTTTTCTTATAAGAAAATTACGAAATTTGTGTTTAATATGAGATTGTTTTTTTGTTTTAATTATTTTTAAACAAAATAAGGGATCAAAACAATAATAATTCCTAGGAATGGGAATATATCTTCATTAAACTTGTGAATAAAAGATCGATTTGAATAGCAGATACTCATTGAAAGAAATAATATTATTTATGTCAAACGGAAAGTTTTTTTGTGGAGATTCATTCATTCATTAATTTTTCAAAACATCAAATTTCACTTCTTTTGACAATATCTCAAGTCTTACATTATCTGTATAAGTATCTGATATTTTATGCTTTATTTAACTTTATCATATAGTTTTTAGGGGTAATATTCACGACTGGTTTGTTCCGTTTTTGAAAAATCGTAAATATAAAAAAACATTTACAGCACTCCGAACAGTATTGAACTTGGTGTTCCGCAAGGCTCTGTTTTGGGTCCTATTTTGTTCCTGATATATATCAATTATATAATTGTTTTTTTTTCTCAACCTTAAGCAAAATTACATCATTTGCTGATTTGCTGATGATACTGCTCTTTCATATTCAAATGTCAGTTTCTATAATATGTATTATTGCGGATGTATTTTATTGAGAAAGTGGCTCTTTGAACACAAACTTATTATATATATCGACAAGAAGCAAAGCTACGGAACGCGGTTGTAAGAAACAGATTACAGAAAATAGCGTTTTTTTTTTTGGGAAAGCTATCCGTAGTGCAGTAAGATTTCCCAAAAAAACGCATTCGCAGGAATCTATCCACAGCTGGATTTCAACTGCACTACAGATAGCTTTGCCAAAAAAAAACACTGCTACTATGTTTAATGAAAAAAATAATTTTCTTTGAGTGTAACATTGAGATTTCCTTCTAAAAAATTCTACGACTGGATCGCAAGTACTTGCTCTTATGTGCGGTAACGGCTTGGAATAAAATTTGAAAAATATTAAGGGAACTTCAAAGTTTTTATTCGATTTTTCTGACTTTTGATTGTTTGAAAAAAGTTTGTAAAATAGTTTCCAGCGGAAAAATTTAAACGCCATTTTATTTTTTTTAATAAGAAAAAGTACGAATTTTTTTTCAAAATCATAGGAGCGGCTTTTAAATAAAACGGTTTTATTTTAATAACTTTTTTCAAAAAAAAAAAAAAAAAAAAAATTAAGAATGCAAACTTAAGCAAAAAAATAATCTACATTTAGAGGTGCACCCAAACGTTGAGCCTATTGAAACCTCAATTCAAAGAAGGTGGGCCATGTCCTCAAATAATTGTAACGATTCTAATAATTCCTTTTGTGAACAATCACATTGCAAATGTTGGTTTGACTTCACCTGTTCAACCTTTATCGTTTCCAAGGGAAACAACGAGGTTGTGGATATTCTTCCTTGGAGATCTGAAGGTCTTTTGCAGAGGCACTTTGGTTCCCCGAAAAAAGGCTTTTGCTCTTCAATTGCCTTCTTAACCCTAATTCTAGCTGCTATTTTTTTTTTTTTTTTTTGAAAATAAATAACGGTTGTTATTAATAGAATTCTTGATTTTTTACTTTTGAGTAAGGCGCATTCCTCTATGCTGAGAAGCTGTTATTATTCTGCCTCAAATAGAGGTAAGGTTGTGAGGCTTCGGATAGTAAGTATCCATCTGAAAGTGACCTCCACGGTCATGAAACTCCACCAAAAACTATATTTTGGTAGCACGGGGCACAGAAACCTCTGGGCTTTATCCGGTTTTCGGGTGTCATTGATAGCAGTGGGTTTAATTTAGCCTGTGTGTGTGGTAAGCCTCCTAATGAGTGGTTTACTCAACACTCGAGTATATATGACATCCTAAGGGATCTGCTTACTTACACTTAAGACCCTTGGGAAGCAGGAGGATAAAACATGTACTCCGGGACGACAAAGTCTGCCTAACTACCTAGAAGTTATATTTATCTACTAGCTTACCCACCCGGCGTTGCTCGGGTATACCATACATTTTCGAAAAAATCACCCCTGCGCCGCGTGGCAAGGTACCACCTAGGTGTCAATATAGCATTAATTTAATTACTTCTTACAAAATTAGCTATCTGCTTGTGAAACGACCTCAGCGGCACCAAGAGGTGATTAAAATAGCCCTTGTTACTCCTTAAGACATCAGCTTACTGTCTGTAAAAGTCCCTTCAAATTCGGGGCATAAATAAGAATTTTCAAAAAATAACACGACTGCAGCGCCACCTAGGGGTGATTGAAATAGGCTTACTTCTTACAATATCAGCTATTTGCCTGTGAAAGTCCGTCGAAATCGGTCCATAATTAATAATTTTCCAAAAAAATTACCCCACTAGGTGGCAAGTGGGTAATTTAAATAGCCTATGTTACTCCCTAAAACATCAGATATCTGTCAGTGAAAGTCCCGTCAAAATCAGAGCAGCCGTTCCTGAGAGTACCCGTAACAAACAGACAGAAAAACAGACAATAATTTTAAAAATTGTTTTTTTTTAGTACAATGTATACTTTCATATACGCATCTTGATTTTCCGATTTATAAAAATGACAGTTTTTCAAACGAATTTCAAGAATGATGGATGAATTCGAAAGACAGCACATGTCGTTATCTAAATCCTTTTTTGACGTCAAAGTTGTCGGTGAGGTCTTTACTGACCTTGCATCGTGCGTATTCCATCTTCATTCTACACGTTGAAGAAAAATTTCAATCAATTTGTGTATTTGAGAAGTTTTTTGGTAAAAACGACAAGCACGATTAAATGTTATTAAATACAGTTGCTGTATCTAAAGGTTTGTGGGAAGATTTTAATGTCTACAATATCGGTAAGAAACCTACTTTTGTTACCAAAACTGGAAAAGAGGATCTGGACATTACTCTGTCCCCTTCTTTGCAAATAATCTATTCTATGATGGTCATGTTTCCTCGATTTAAACTAGATGTATATGTAGGCGATTTGTAGAAGGAATATCTGACGTTCCCTCCAGCTGTCGTCTACATAAAGTCATAGCGACTGGAAAACAGCCAGACATATGTAACACTAATGCCATCAAATGGGCAATCTCCTTACTGAAGCCGTTCAAGGCATCAGGAGAAGATGGCATATTTCCGACTCTGTTACAAAAGGGAACAGATGTATTAGCACCTATTCTCTCAAAATTATTCAGCTGGTATACGGATGGCTCAAAAATGGAAACAGGTATTGGTTCCGGTATTTATGGGGAATCACCTTGCGCGACCTTCTCAGTCAGCCTTGGTCTTCATTCGTCCATATTCCAGGCAGAGGTCTTCGCTATTAAAGAATGCGCGAGGATAATAGTCATTCGAACGTAAAAAATAAAACTGTCTTAATACTCACTGAAGTTGCAAGGAACAATTTTGTGATTCTCCATTGGATACCGGCACCCTGGCCAAAGAGGGCGCCTCATTGCCATTTGTTGGCTCTGAACCCTTCTGCGGAGTAAACAAAAACTACTTCAAAAACACTGCCAAGAACATCCTACTCATGGAATCCAATGCAGTGTTGGCAAACAACTCCTGACCAAATCTGCTCCAAACAATTCGTACCAGAATATTCAAACAAAACCACAGAATTCCTACTCAACCTAGATAGGCAAACTCTCAAAACAGTGACTATAATCGTAACCGGACAATGTTATTTGAAAAAAAAACCTTCACAGCATGAAACTAGCGGAAGACCCCGTTTGCCGAATCTGCTTCGAAAGTGAAGAAACATCTTTGCATATCCTCACTGAATACCCAGCACTCCTACGCCTCAGAAAGCGGACACTTGGTGATGAGATCATTCCCTTGGAAAAACTCAAAACCTTCTACCCTCATAATATCTAAAAGTTCTGGTCTCAGTCCGGAGCAACAGAGCTACTCTAGAATCTCACAAGGGTTGGCACAATAGGCATCATCGAGATACCGCAGTGCCTGAGCTGTATAAGCTCAGTACAATATATAATACCAAAAATAATAATAAAGGTTGTAAAAAAGCTTTGCATTGTGGTTCTAATTCTGCGAATTCGTCATTCGCACATTCAATTGAAATATTTGGTTTTAAAAATTCCCCTCAAGACTGTAAACTTCGATCACCCACCGTATGCTAGTTGCAGCTATTGTCTTACAAATCTTATTTAGGTCTACTCAAGTATTGAGAATCTCTGTAGACCTACTTCAATCACGCTCCTCTTCCATCCACTTGAGTTTAGAATCTTTGAAAACAAAGCCAGACCCTCATATAAACAATTTCTTTCTAACGTACTATTTATATCTTCTCGGGAGTAGGCAACAGGGTCACCAGAAAAAAAGTTCACACTATTCGAAGAAATTAATTATTCAAATATTTGCTAGAAATATTTTCTTGTAGCAAACAGTTGTTTCATCGTGCCACATGCAGTATGCACCACGGGCACGCATACTTCGTATTCCAAGTGCACTTAATTAGCTCTGGTGTGTGGCGTTTAGACAGTCTCGTAGGTCATAGACATCATCAAGATTCAAGTTACCTTATTGTGTCTTGGACCTCAATCACGTCAGAGACCTACCCTCAATCCGGAAGTTGGTACTCGGCTTTATGAATTTCTAATCAACTAAAATCTACTACAAAAAAACGGGGTAAGCATTCCATTAATGAGACAGGCCGTATAATTATGTCGGGCAACTGACTGTGAATTCAGTATGATTTAATTGATGTTCCCGCAAGTTGCAGTGGGCGCAATGTTTTGCTTTCGCTGTTTTTTTAAGTTTCCCCCAACACACAAGTGGTAAATGGACTTTAAGTTGGAGTTAGCGTGCATTAATTAAGAACACTGACCCCGTCAATGAGCTGTTAAATTAGTTAGTTAAAGGGGGCCCTTAATGACACTATTAATCTATACAGAGGGGAAGTTTATGTGGGAATAAGAACAAATTCGTTTTAGTTGCTGGCGGTAAATGCTGTCTTGGGAGGGAATTCAGTTTCTTTTCAAATTGTATCTCAACACCATTACAGCCTCTAAAGTTATCTGATGGTTATCTGCTGAGAGTTGTGATTTTTCCTCAGTCGTCAAAGTCATTATTTCTTGCCCACCACCAGACTATCAACCTTGACACTTCATGATACATTGGTTGAAAGACAATCACAATGTGATCTGAGGTTATTGAATAAATGTTTAAGCTGTTGTCAGAACATTGACAATAAAAGTGCGTGAGCGGTAACAATTATTTTATTTTGTTAATCTTATTTCTATACAAATGTACGTATTTAACCACCCGGAAGACAACTTTCCATTTAAGTATAGCAACAAGTATCTTATAATTTGTTGAGTTGTTTTGTTAATTGAAAATCAAATTCATTGGGTTGTTGGTCCAAAATCGAGTTGACGGATACGAACGCAGAAATTTAAAAGATTGTTCATTTCATTGGCCCCAACTGGTTATTTGTTGTATTTAAGTTTGACATAAAATGCTTCTTCAGAATATACCTCTCATCTACATTGTTCCCTCTCGAGGGATTCTTGGCCAGTGTCGTATTTGAAGCAAATCAACATTTTGAATCCAAGAAACTGTCAGATTTTGAAACACCGATTACCTACCATTTACAAAGCCACCACTGACGAATCTTTAACCATAATTTTTTTTTTATAATTGGCGCGCTCACAAGAGATTATTTGTTTCCCTTTCAATGTAGAACACACTGCGCGGGCATTAGGAAGATAGGGAGGGGAGAGATAGGAGGTGTCGATTAACATTGGTTTTGAATGTTTGCAGATCAAAATGGCAAGGGAAAATCTCACCGGGTAAACTATTCCAAATTCGTGTTGTTCGGCTAAAAAAAGAATCCCTTTATTTCACTGTACGTCCGAAATTGGGCTCAAGGATAAACTGATGAGCATTCCTTGCAATTCGTGTATTACGGGAGAAACTTTTAAGGGGAGGAATGCAGCTGGCTACTTCGAATGAAATTTTTTTTATAAAAGATCCGATAAAATAAGGAGACATGAAACATTGCGTCGGTGTTCGAGAGGGGCAATTGTTTCAGCCGCAGTTCTATTTCCTATCAATCTTAACGCCTTTTTTATATTCTATCGAGCAGGTGACGCGATGTTTGCGAAGCACCAGCCCAGAGGTGTGAGTTATACTCGAGTTTTGGGCGTATAAACGCTTTGTAAATTGTAGCCAGATCTGAAAGGGAATTTCGTCACCGTCTAGTGCTCAAAAATTAATTAATCGTTTATTTACCAATCCAATGCGGATCAGAAGAGACAACGAAATACGGTATGCAATGAGCTCTATGATCAATGATCAATTTTAAACTTCATAAATCTATGAATTTTTCTCATAATCGAGTTGATTTAAGTTAGAAACAACTAACATTAGTTTTTTTAAATTCTGATTTATAAGAAATGTGCCTAAGATACCTCATCCAAACAAATTAAAAAAAAAAAACACTAATGTTCAAAGAAACAACATTTTAAAAGAAGTATATTATTATCTCTGTTTTGAATTTCACTTTCCCAAGTTCCCGCATCTTAAACACATACAAACTCAATCAAAATTAACTGTCAAACTTAAGTTCATGCAATGAATACATAATGCAACAACATCTTGGCCAAGATGATGCCTAGACCTTGGCCTTCAGGAAAAAAAGGTAAAAACAAATCACGAACGTGATTTTGCATCACAAAAAAGCCAAATGTGCAGAAAACTTTTGCGCCACCAGAGAACACACTTTCAGTTCATAATTCAATTTCCAATCAAAGGAGAATTATAATCAAGTGAAAGCCAATTTTGCATTGTTTTGACAGTTGATGCCACAGCCATCACTGTTGCTCTCCTCACGCCAATCACTCACATACTTATATGATTATACAAGCTTGTAAAATTGTGCACTTGTTGTCCTCTGGTGCAACGCGCAATTATTATTATTTTTTTTGCAATTTTTGTGCAACAGCGGTTACCCTAATCTTATTCATTTGATCATCATCCACATCCGATGGCATCCATCAATCCTTTCGCCACGCCGCGCGACGTCTTTTCTTGACGCTTCTCTACCTCGTCGGCATCAGCAGCTGCGTATCGTACTTTGTTTTCAATTGTCCATCCCAGTACTTTGCTGCAAGAGAAGACAATACCTCCAACAAGAGGAATATGTATCTTTAGAGTCATCATTTTTACATTACCCTTGCCTCGGTGCACCGGAGCTGGAGATTTCATTGTTGACTCCCTGTTCGGAAAGACATGGTTGCTTGTACCGATGGACAAGGGCAAGGCCAAGAATACTTATCGTGAATCCTTTAGGTGTCTCCTGGCTACTTCTTGTTCTGGCAATCGATTTTGTATAAGCAGTCCATTGTGTATATATTTGATGCACATGATGCCCTATCCAGTACCCACATTGATGATATTAATCACTTTCGTCTTGATTTTGCTTTATATTGTTTTTTTTTTAGTTTGATGTTTATAATAAAAAAAAAAACACCGAAAGCGATTCAGGTGTGCATGCAGGGAATAGTGGTTCTGTCCATTTATTTATATGAACCTGAAGTCCTTGAGTTCGTTTACAATGTTTGAGATGATATGATTATGTGAAGAATAAAGTTCAGAACAGGACGTTGCAACGTAATGAAAGCGATTCCGATTGTAAACTAATGGACTTTACCACTTGGAAGAAGTATGCCTCAATCGAGACAAATTCGTGGAGAAAGAATCATGAATATCATTATTGTTTTTTAAATTATTTATTACTTGGGATTATAGGTACTATAATGCAAGTTATGCATTCGTGCAGATTAAAAATTTTAGATAACAATCAAACATGACATTACGATGATAGAGAAACATATTTGAGTTACTGGCAAAATTCTGTCTGTCTGTCTGTACGGATGTATTTTGGACTGCAGCCATTCGTCTTCAAATTTTGAACTTAAGGTTCTTTTGACATTCTACAGAAGACTTTTTTTAATTTTGTTTTTAGCTCAAAAATTAACGGTACCTGTCATATAACCGTTATGTAAAAGCTTATTTTTCTCGAAAACGGCTCCAAGAATTTTTATAAAAAAAAATGTGTGTACTACTGTAGGTATGCATTATATTTTGGTGAAAAAAAATGTAATATGGTGGGCTAAAAACGGTACCTCCCATAGGACCGGTTTTATTTTCTTCGACTTTTTCGAAAACTGGTGATCCGATTACAATCAAAATTGATATTCAAGAAGATGTAGGTAGCTTGAGTAATTTTGCATTATTTTTTTTCCAAAACTTTTTTTTTGTATTTTTAATATCTTTTTTAATTTTTTTTTTTTTTTGAAAAATCAATATTTTGAAAACGGGTAAGTAAATTTTTTTTTAATTTTGTTTTTAAATGTACGTTATTTTTGTGCTTAAGTTTGTATTCTTCAATTATTATTTTTTAATTTTTCAAAAAAAGTTGTTAAAAAGAACCGTTTTATTTAAAAAATGCTCTAACGATTTTGAAAAAAAAAATCACCTTTTTCACATTTTTTAAAGAAATAAATTTTTTTCTGCTGAAAACTGTTTGACGTACTTTTTTCAAACAATCAAAAGTAAGAAAAATCGAATATAATCTTTGAAGTTCCCTTAATATTTTTCAAATTTTATTCCAAGCTGTGACCGCACATAAGAGCAAGTACGTGCGATCCAGTCGTGCAATTTATTTTTTTTACTGCGAAAAGTTTTGGTAGTTTTTTTGTAAGATGGGTTCCGTCCTGTGGCGAGTAAAGCTTTGTTTAAAAAATCATAAGAAGAAACTAGGACTGCTGTGAATGGCTAATAATAAATGCAACAGTTTTTTGTTTGTTGAGAAAACAAAGAGCCTATTGAAGTTGTACAAGAAAAATTGAAACTTTCATATATTTTTTAAATTATTTTTAAATTTGTAACTCAAGAGGAGAACAATCATTAACATTGTAACTACTTAGATTTTCCGTAAACTATACACAGAAATATGGTTTTTTTTTTAATACTGGACAGTAATTAATTAATTATTTTATAAGGTTTACATTTACAAATTTGGTACGATAGAACAACATACATGAACAAAATATAAACAATTGGTAAGACGAAGAGTCTTTCTCACCAGACTATAGTGCATGTGCATCAGTTTCAGGTTTTAGTTAATCCCACAAACCCTTAATTTTGTTAATAAAGTCTTAAAAAAACTGAAGCTAGAATAAGTTATGTGACACCGTATTAAATAATAATAAATCTAGGAGACAAAAACATAATTATTGCTGGAGACTTTAATGCGCTTTTGACGTGCTACACGTACTCATGCTTACCGTGGTTCTTACTGTGGTTCTTTCAACCAAAATCGGTCGCAAACGTATTCTGAGCCCCAGGCGAACATGAAAAAGAACAGGAGCAAATTCCCAAAAAGAACAAGAAAAAAAGAAATACAAAATAGGCGGAGTTTTGTTAAAGTAGAAAGTAGATGTAATAATGGGGTGTGTGTGTGTGTGTGGATTTAACGAGAGGGTTTGTGGGTGTGAGTTAACGGGCTGTATGTTGGTGTTGCTGCCATCACTGTTTTCTTATGACGTTATCACGTAAAATTATCGTCCGTAAACCGAATTTACAGACAACCAACAAAATATTTTTTTCGGCATTAGATCGAGAATTATGTGACTATTTTTTCACTTAAAACTAACTGACGGCATCCAGCTTCTAACTTGCACTTGGAGTTTTTTTTTTGAAAAATTGCCCAGTCTGAGAATCGAACTGACGATCTTTGGGGGGTTGTGAGGTTTAAAAAAGCAGAATCGCTAAAATTAAAATAAAAAATCGCCAAGAAATCGTCAAATTTTAAAATGTGTGTTTTTGTACTGCGTTCGATGTAAATTCCGGGCACGCACTGATTGCACTCTCGGTACCGATATTTCACTGAATACAACATACATTTCAATGAACACCTACTTTTTTTGGCGGTATGTGCGGAATCGGTAAGGTAAGAAAGCGGTGTTCCGAGTGTCGTTATAGTGTATCAGTATTGTTTCAAAATTTACCGCAAGGAATTTGGGTTTGACGTTTGTCGTCTAGGCAACATATTGTTTTGTATAAACAAAAATATAAGAAAATATTTGTTGATACAAAATAATAATTTTTGAAAGAAAATGACATCCTAGACTGCTTCGAATTTAAAGTTTTGTATAATTCTGTGTCAACAAATCTTGAAAAACTTTTTTATTAAATGTCAACTAACTTTTAGAGCCAATTCACCAATCCAGATAAGCGTTGACTGACTTTTAGTGTACGTGCCTTCAGAATTACTATTACGATGACTCCATTCAGCATGCAGCAATTATCTTTTCCATTGCTGCTGAAAATTAGAAGTGAACAAAAAAAAAAATCAAAAAGTATGAGAATTACGGTTGAAAAAATTAAAATCGCCAAAATCTAAAAATATCACCGTTATTAGGTTACATCACCAAACCGATTTTCGTGCCGCCAAAATAAATTTCAAATCGCCAAAGCCTCTAGGTGACAAGCCTACTCTAGGTTAGCAGGCAGACATCTTATCTACTGCACCATCATTAAAGTCCGGTCCAATTAGACATAAAAATAGTGGTCCAATTACAATAATTCCGACAGAGATAAATTTTGGTGGAGACCTTGGGTACACCGTTAGAAATAAAGTGTCAAAAGTCCCCATCGATCCCATGCGTACTAAAATTATTCGATGTGACACTTTTTTCCTAAAACTTATGTGCAGTAGGCCTACTCCACACCTTATCCAGTAAATAAGCAGGTTTTTCCCTGCAAAAGGTCGGGAAGTTGTGAATTTTTGATATGATTTTTGTGACCTTTGCCCCGAATACTTTTTTAGCACAAATGGGATCGATGGGGACTTTTGACACTTTATTTCTAATGGTATAACCAAGGTCTCCACCAAAATTTAGCTCTATCATTGTTGTAATTTGAAATGTCTATTTTGGCAGGGTTATTATAGCAACCGATAAGTGATCCACCCAGAATGAAAATCTCTTTTCGAAGACGATACGTACAGACTGTTCTTCAAAACATACATATATATCAAGATGGAAAAAGGAAATCATTTTTTGAATTTTGTAGAATTATAATTTTCATATTCATATTCTTGAAAGGCAGAGGATCCAGATAGTAACCTTACAATCATCGGGGAAAATGAGCCATCAAAACTAGGTTATTGCTTGGTATCAACAGATTTTATTCCACTTGATCATAAATTAAACATCACTGCTAAATCATTTTCTACCAATCATGTTGTACTGGAATTATTCTTGGAGCTAACTGATTCAACCGAACCTAAAGAAAAGTGAAGAAGACGTGGTCCTTTACCCAAGTTTATTTTAAAGAAAGTTCTGGAATGTTTATCTGAACGCTTGCTCCTGTCGAATGCGATTTATCTATCTTACGTTGAAGTTCTTGACGAAATGCTGAATAGTAGTAAAACCTTAACAAAATTCACAAAAGGAAAAACGGTATGATCATGACTGCTTGAAAGTAAAAAAAATTATTTTAAAGGTTTTCCTACAGCTTTTCAGCAAATTCAACTTTGACTTTAAGAACTTGTACCTCAGACATTAAAAGAATTAAAAGTTATTTGGGAAACTGTCTCCATGTCCACGAAATCCTTTAGCAGTTCTTGGAGGAATCAAAGAAGTGAAGGAATCAAATTTAAATATTGGTAACTCCTTATCGTCTAATACCTTAAGTTCTAATTTTGACTGTTGACAAAGAAAATCTTAAGGATCCCCGCTGATTGGAAACCCCAGATGGAAAAGATAGATTGAGACGACATTCAAAATAATTTTCAATCCTCAAAATTTCAACACGCGTCAATTAATACGACAACGCTGACTCATTTAGCACTTCAATTGAAAAATATTGGTAGTACATCGGACTCTTTAAACCAATTCTGTTTCCATTGAGTTTATGAGACTGGGTATTGAAAACATTCGGCGATATATGGACATCATGCATTCTTACAGTTCTTCAAATATCACACTTGCAATTTATTTTTAATATTTGGTGCCCACTAAAGAGGTTGTGAGTAACCCTTAAAATGTTTACACGCAGTGTGAGTATTTAGAAAGATTCTATAAGGGAAGATTAGAGATGTCGATGCACATTGGTTTTGCACGCCTGAAAACCGTAATGGAGGGGAATTTGAAAAAAAGTGTTCGATAGCGAACTACGAGATCTGAGAGATGGGTTCCCCTAAGGAATCGCGGAGTTCTGAACATCTAGTTGCGTTCGATCATGGATATGTACGAGGAAAACAAAGGCAGAGACGCTGCGGAGAGGTTGCCGAATTGTTCCCAGTGAATGTTGGTGTGCATCAGGGAAAAATCTTTTGCACTTTTGCGGCAGCCAGAACCGACAGTGAATCAATTAGTCTTTGCTGAGGATGCAGCTATTATAAATGAAGATCCTGAATCCTTGCAAGGAACATTATATATTGGTAGATGTTCTGGAGGAAAATGGATCCTGCAATATCGCGAAAAAGACTGAATACCTGTGTTGTCCATTTGATCCCCTAAATGCCATATTTTTTTGAATGGAAAAGTTGTTTCAAAGTGCGGAAAGTTTAAATACATCGGATCTATGATCAATAGGATCTTCTAATGACGAGGATGACATCGAGCATGAGGATGTATGAAGTGGTTGGATGGAAGAGTGGTCTCTGTCGAGATCATAACAACCCGTCGTTAATTTTTTTTTTTTTTTAATTTTAACGTTTATGAATAAATCTAACGCCAAAACCATGTTGTTAAGAATTTAATAGCTTCAACAAATTAATAGCAGCGGACATTTTAAAGCAACATTTACCACGATTATCCAACACCAGATGTGTCTGTGCCAACGCCTGTGGATTATATGCAATTTCCATCAATTTCCATACAGTCAAGCCTCCAATTTCCTTCCAAATGACGTTGTCTCGTTCCCTTACGGGGAGGCTTTGACGAAATATCATCTTAACCAATTCATAATCGATATTATTAAAGAATAATTGACTTTCTCCAACAACCGAACGAAGGCCGTGGTTGTTGCCCACTCTGCGGCTTTGCAACATTAATGTGAATTGCACCATGAAACACATGTGTCGGGTATGCATGTGGCTAATAAAATAATATACAGTACATGCCACCGCGTTGCAAAGTTTTTACATCTATACTTTTCCTTATAGTTGTTGCAGCAAGTTGCTCAAAACTTGCAACTTGCTCTCGACTTTTGTCTAATAGTCACTTAAGGAGATAAACAATATATTATTTTAGTAAATACACGCTGTCTAGGTGCCATGTAAGAGAATCTGTGCATGACGCCCTCTGGCAGGATAAACACTGTTGAACCGCCTTTGAAAAAGAGGTGTCAGTCGGATTATACATTGTAGTGACATGAGATGTAAAATTGTATTGAAAATTCCATGTTAATCTTTTTCTGTAGAAACCACTTCATGTGGTATCTATTAAAATAGATGACGCAGATTATTTTTTTTTAATGTTGCTCCCATAGAACACAAAACAAAGCAATTTAAAAATCCTAGAAGTTTAAAAATCAATATTTTTCCCAATGTCATCAACCAAGGTCAAGGTATTTAAGTACAACCAAATTATTTCAATGTCCAAGGAAAGTTTCCCAAGGTTAAAAAGTTGTATGGATGTGTTTTTTTCTTGAATTTCAACGAGTTTTTGAGACAATCGATCTTAATATACTGTTGGACAAATTGTCCATGCACATACGTGACGAACGTTACTGCTCTTAAGTGGTTCTATCCAATGAATAGAACAGAATAATTGATTTAACACCAGAATTGATCCTGAAACAACTAATCTTTGTGAAGTATCGCAAGGCTTCATTCTCGAGCCACTATTATTTAACTGCTATATCCACAATGTAAAGAAAGTAGTGTTTGGAGAGAATTTTTTTTAATTTCTACAAACTGAAACAACTCAATAATTTCCGCCATTTTTATATGTCAACCTATAGTCAAGTTTTAATGCCTAAAGAGAATAGACAAATATTACCGGCTTAAATCAAGCTCCAAGAAACTTAATCTAACTTGAAAACGAGTAACTTATAGCTCAATGGAAGAGTTCGGGCAGTTATGGAGACGTTATTTTTAGACAACTTTAGAAATTACACTCCTCACGCTTCTGGATGACGCGCAAGACTGCAACATATCAACTTCATTGATTTGAATGAAATTATAGTCTGTTCAAGTAAAATTGGCAGTACAGGTCTACACTGGCACCTGTATATATTATCACGACACTGAATTGAGAAAACTTTTACTGAAAAAGATACAAAGCTACTGACTTACGTATATAAATTATGAGTGTCTCTTAAAAAAAAACTCGTACACTCCATCATGATCGATCTCCATCAACGTTGATGAAATGTTGAATAATAATCGTTTTTTTGTCACTTTAAGCTACCCTCGGCCTCGCTTTTTAAATTGACAAAATAAAACATATTCCACCAACAGAGTTACTTTGCCAATTGAAAACAATACTATAGAGCTTTTCCATTAGTTTTTATCATGGAGCTTTCGGTTTTGAAGCTTTTGAGAGAAAAATTTAATAGTGTGAGAGTCTCCTGAATATAGCCTCTCTGCCGTACTATGTGAACACCTGAAACCTTTCGTCAGCAAACTGATTGGTCCCTATATATATATATAAGGTTTACAATCGATCAAAAGTTCTCGCTACGGCAGATCCTGGAAACTTCCTAATAATTAGAAATTGATACCCAACACCTTTTTATCGATTTTAAGGCCGCGTATGATAGCATTTATAGAGACGAGCTATACAGAGCCATGTCTGGTCCGACTTTGCAGAATGACGATGGAGAATTCTCGCTGCTCCGTTAAGGTTGGTACTGGCCTCACAAAAGCTTTTTGATGTCAAAAAATGATTCCGGGGAAAGGTGATGCGCTATCGTGCAATTTCTTCAATTTAATATTTGAAAAAATTTAAGAAACTCGCAAGTTCATTGTAGTGGGACAATTTTTTTCAAGTCTGTGCAATTGCCGATTTTTGGCCCTCTCTGCGTCAACGGACTTTCGAGGAGAAGATTCAACCAAGAACTATACGAGCTGTACAGACCTGGTCAAATAAAATACGCATATCACGTTTAAGATGGCTAGGTCATGTAGAGCGAATGGACAACAATGCTCCGGCTCGCAGGATCTTTGATTCCATCCCAGAGGGTAGACGCAGTCAATGAAGCATTAGGTGGCGGCGCTCAAGTGGAGGACGACCTCAACCAACTTGGATTGCGAAACTGGAGGCAGCTTGCCAAAGTCTCGAAATTTAGCAGATTTTTTTTTTTTTTTTTTTTGTAAAAATTCAATAAAGAAATACATAATTAAAAAAAAAGTTCCGAGAATATTTACAGGCTACCAAAATTGAAAATCTTTAAGAACTTTCTTAAAGGATTTAAGCATTACAAAGTAATATTTTCTTTGAATATTTACTTTGTGAGTTAATATAAATTTACATCAAAATATTCAAATTAAAAAAAAACACTGAACCTATTATTTCATTTGACACTTAATATTCCGGCCAGCAACTACAAATATATCATTAAACTCTTAAAGAACAATTTATTGTCTTTTCATTAAAGAAAACTTAAATGCATAACTATGTCAAAACGTACGTAATTAGACAAATGACAAGCCATACAAAAAATAATTAGCCTCAACAAGCTATAACCAAAATAGGTAGTTTTATTAGTGTCAATTCTCCTTAACAAAACCGTCTCATATCATTTCTTTGATGGTTAGGAAAACAAACTTTTAAAACAGGAAACCTATTTATTTTTTTTTGTTTACACTTTCAAGTCAAAAAAAAAAAACTAAGTTCCATTAAAAAAGGTGCGAAAGCTGCCTTCAGATACTCACATAGTAAAAAATTAAAAATCCATAGCACATTAAAATCAATATCCACATTTCTTTTAACCAGATTTTAACATTTTTATTTTTTTTTTATTAAGTTTTCATTAAACAAATTAAGAAATAAAAAACTTTATAACATGCACTTGGCTTTTAAAAAATTAAATAGTATTTTTTTTGGTTCAATAAAAATGCCACACAAAAGAAAACTCCAATAAACAAATCAAATAATGTATCTTTTGCGGGGAGGAAACGGATAAACCGCATCTTTTTTAATGAAATGGAAAGCGAGTCGCACGCACGTTACAAGCGCGTTCTCCTCATCGATATCTTTAACAAGTAATCGCGCGAGGAATCAGGAGAAGGCTTCGGAAAGATTTGCGCAAAAGAAAAAAAAAAGATACAAATCCAATAACGAGAATATCTTATCCGACATTCATGGTGTCGTCGGCGTCGTCGTGCTCCTAACCTGAACTTGACCGTAAAAAATAAATAAAACGAATGCCAGATGTAAGCTCCAAATCTGGTAGTGGGGATCACAACCATTTCAACTTGTTTGCCAATTTCTATGGAGATAAGATCTACAGACGAAGACGACAACAAAAACAAACAATAATCTGGATCTTCACTGGAGAAATGCAATGTATCTGTGTATCTTTTCTTTTGTCGATCACACGCTACGTAAATGAGTCTTATTTAGGTGACAATGGAAGCGAGACAATAGGTGGTGTGGTATCGGTGGAGTCGTAGTCGTCATCGCTTCGTTACACCTCTTGGTCCAGAACCAAAGCAGCTTAGTACGAGGCATCAAAGAATCCTGGGGGCAACTATCTGTATCATAGGGGCATCAGGGATGTGTATCTAGAAGATACTATCTATGGTTGCATAGTTAAATCTCTGCCATAAGAGGCGACTATAGTGTCACATATGTAACGTCTCGACGACAACAATTCACATGGGAAATCGATCCTCGCTTAGACGCGCTGGTTTGCACGTTTATTGTTCGTTCGACCCATGTGAGCTGAGCGGTCTGCTTCCAGGGCAATTCAAAAACGCAATTGTTTTCATCTTCGTGTTAATATAAAAAAAAAATAAAGGGGGAAAAGAGCAAGTAATTGGCATACAATAGAAACCATGGATGCAAAGCAGCGTATAATCTTCCTTCCTCCAGCTTTAGAGTCTGAGTGTCTTCTGGTAAGAGGTGAAAGAAATGGATGGTGCAAAGTAAAAAGGCTTTTTAGAGAAGCTGAGAATTATGTTTTGTGCGGGTTTCAACGATGCTATTGTAATTCGAGATAATCGTGAGGTGGAAATATTATGGTCATTATGGTGAAAAAAAGGTGTTTTTAGGTTGCCTAACGAGGGGGGTTGTATGACTGGTGATACGATGACAAGCGGGTATTTCCTTTAGGGTTCTGTAAAGGAAAGAAATATTGAATTTGCACGTTTTTTGTATTTAAATTTCCTGCATTTCCTTCCAGTTATTCTTAGCTCATAATTCTGCTAAATGGAAAGTTGAGGAATTCAATAAACCAGATAATTGAAACGTAGAATTATGTAAGCAAATCATTCTTATCCGATACCAATTCGATGGCCCATCCTCAAGAAATAGTTTACTAATGCAATTCACAAAATCCATTTAGAACTTGTTTGGTTTATGCTTTGAGCAAGTTTCTACAGCTTCTACCAACAAATCTTCATTTCAAAAACGAAGTACGCTGCAGAGTTGATGGAATCATTTGATCATTTGAATTGACCGTTATGCTGCTTTTAGTTTGCCAACTTCAAAAATAGTATGACAATCATGCTCCCTCCCTCATTCCTTAGCCTAAAGTCGTCACAACTAGCCTTATTTATATGAACATCATTTTAAATGGCTTCGCTTTTTAGCTCAGACAACAACCGAAGTAAGGTTTACTGTGGTTTTGGCTAAGTTTAGACAAATGACTCAGGTTGTCAACGTGCCAACTCGAATTCCAGGTGTTGCAAGCCTTGTTTCTTACCTCTATTCTCTGATAATTAGATGGTTAATGTTTTACCCCTTCTAGGCCTCATATCCTGTGCCAGTTACATACAATACCCGACGAAACCCTTCGGCAACACAAGAAAGCCAATTTCTTCAGTTTCTTCAAATAGTCACTACGGTTCCTCGGTACGTTCAAGGTTAGAGAAGTAGAAGAAGAAGGAAAACCGGAAGCTAGAAATCTTCTTTCGGATTCGTACTGATTCCTGAAGGTTATGGAAATGCTGATAAGTCATTAACTTTAGAAGTATTTGGTAAATGGGAGGCTTCTTCATGACTTGCAGTAAGGCTTCCCCTAGAATCAGGTCCACTGATGATCGAATATGGTACAATTCCTAACATCGTTTCGGAAAGTAAAATTACTGCACGTGATATTTTAAAAACGTTTGATGGAGATTGGGCTCAAGCTTTGTTATAGAAAATGCGTGCATTTGGTATCGATAACTCTCGATTTTTCGAAGGATTGGAAATTACCATTTGGACATCTTAATGCAAGTCGTATTGGAAGGTTTTGAGTTCGTAATTCACAAAACAAATTTCTTCCTTATATTCTGCAATACCTTTTGTCCTTCCTCTTATAATCCATTTTTTTTTTTGATGATGATATTACCCTCAGCTTTACAATTTTTCGTTTTAAGATATTCATCTCTCGAATGGGATAGTGCTAAAACGGAATACCACTGTAGAGCTTCGCATTTTTTATAAACGGCTTAGCTCCAGACATTCTGTTTGGTCCAGAGATTCCTTCTTTAGCCGCACAAGAAAGTGGAATCATCTACTTGTTCCTAGTTTGTCCTCACTCTTCAATACCCAAAGCTTTAATCCTCCCTTATTCCTTTTATGCTTAACCGTATTAAGGCAAGGGAATTCCTAACCATTTTAGTGAGCACTTAATATTCCGCAAGTTTTCTAGGATTTCCAAAACCAAGCACAAGTGCTTACTGCTAAGTGCTCTTCCTGAGCTCAACACCCAAAATTATTCTTCTTTTTGAAGTTTTGTTGAAATGTCCACAACATAACTAAGCTGAAAAAAAAACTAAAATAGGTTTTCCCTCTTCGCAGTAAAACGACACAAATTTTTTCTAACTCTCATGTTTTTCCGCATGACATCTTTGTTTTAACGGAAACGTCTGGCAGAATTTAAGCTTTTTAGACGCGGAAATTTTTAATCAGGTGCTCTTAGTTTATAGAAAAGATCGTCATGCTGATAGAAATAATAAAGTTGGATGTAGTGTTTTGATCGCAGTTAGAAATAAAATTATGTCGGTTACATTCGATTTTAGTCTTTCGATTGAATTAGTTTGTGTAAAATTATTTACACAATCTGAGATAAAATTCCTCCCAAAAGTTCTGCTACGGTCTATACCGAACTTTCTATGGCAGTTGTAGATTACATTTTTGACATTTCTTCTTCTAACAGAAATGTTCTACTGGAGACTTTAATCTTCCTCATATTGAATGGGTTCCCTTCTGAAGATGGATCTCATCAAGAACTCTAGGAAGTAAGTGAAGCTTCTTGATGAAGCAAGAACTTATTTACCTTGATGGCATTAATTCAACTGATTTACAGCCAGTAAGCTGTGTAATGAACTCCAAAACTAGAATCCTTGATCTAGTTCTTTCATCTGACGTAATTATTACTGTAGTCCTTGAATCTGAAAAACGAATCAAGGACAACGACCTTCGGATCTGCACGTGGAATGTTAGAACTCTTAACAGACCACGTGCATCCAAACAACTAGCGGAGGCCCTAGACTGCTACAGAGCAGGAATTACTGCCATCCAGGAAGTGCGATGGAATGGGCCGGGCAAAAGGAGGATGAAAAACTGTGACGTGTACTACGGTGATTGCGCAAGAAGACCACAGCGTTTATTTGGGTGCGGATTCGTCATAAGCGGTAGACTTAGGCAAGAAGTCTTGGGCTTTCGACACGTAAGTGAGCGACTTGTGACAATCCGTATCAAGGCTAAATTCGCCAACATTAGCCTAATATCCGCTCATGCCCCACAGAGGACAAAGATGACGCCACCAAGGATGACTTCTATGAGCTCCTCGACAAAACCTATGAGCAATGCCCTAAATACGACGTTAAGATCGTACTAGGCGATTTTAATGCCAAAATAGGTAAAGAGAATATCTTTGGTAGGACTGTCGGAAAACATAGCCTACACGACACAACGTCTGAAAACGGACTTAGGCTAATTGACTTCGCAGCGGCACATAACGTCACCATTGCAAGCACACGGTTTCCTCATCTCGATATACACAAAGGGACTTGGCGACACCCAGATCAAAGAACCGTCAATCAGATTGATCATGTTGCGATCGATGCAAGACACGCCTCCAGTATCTTGGATGTTCGCACCTTCCGAGCAGCTAACATCGACTCGGATCACTACCTTGTTGCAGTAAAGGTAAGAATGCGAATAACCCGAACTCCACAACAACGGAGTAATACTGTGAGGAAGTATGACGTCGGAAAGCTGCAATCGCAAGAAACCGCCAGAACCTATGCCGATCGAATATCCCGTAACCTCTCAAGAAATCCAGTACCGCCAGCATCAAGTGCCGAAGATTAGTGGCAACACTGCCAACAAGCCATCAGAGATGCCGCAACTGATGTGCTAGGTTTCACCAGACCACCACCACGAAACCTCTGGTTTGATGACGAATGCAGGCAGGCCCATGCAGCCAAACAAGAGGCATATAAAGCAACGCTGCAAAGAAAGACGAGAGCTGCTCGCGAGCTTTACGAGCAGAAAAGACGGGAAGAATACCGGCTTCTCCAAAAGAAAAAGAGAGAGCATGAGAAGCGCGCGATCGAAGATATTGAGAGATGCTACTCCAGGAACAACGTGCGGAAGTTTTACCAACAGGTAAAAAGAACATGTCAAGGAAAAAAATCCCGCACAGAAGCCTGTAGAGATAGGAATGGAAACCTCGTAGTAGAGTCACAGTCGGTGCTGAGTACATGGAAGGACCATTTCTGCAGACTGTTAAAAGGCGATGAAGGCCAAAATCCCGCTGTCAGGCAGAATGAACCATTCAACATGGATGATGACAGACAAAACTTCCGTCCACCTGACCAAAATGAAGTAAGGATAGCAATATCTAAACTCAAAAACAACAAAGCTGCTGGACCCGACGGATTACCCGCCGAACTTTTTAAAGCGGCCGGAGATGACCTGGTAGAGTGCATACACCAACTCATCTCTAAAGTTTGGTCAGAAGAAAGTATGCCTGATGAATGGAACCTCAGCATCGTTTGCCCGATCTACAAGAAAGGAGACCCTCTAAACTGCGCCAACTATAGAGGAGTTAGTCTCCTGAATATCGCCTACAAGATCCTCTCTGCCGTACCCCTGAAACCTTTCGTCAGCAACCTGATTGGCCCCTATCAGTGTGGTTTCAGACCAGGAAAGTCCACAATCGATCAAATATTCACTCTACGGCAGATCCTGGAAACCACCCAAGAATTCCAAATCGATACCCACCACCTCTTTATCGATTTTAAGGCCGCGTACGATAGCATTTATAGAGACGAGCTATACAGAGCCATGCCAGGTTTTGGCATTCCCACAAAACTCGTCCGACTGTGCAGGATGACGATGGAGAACTCTCGCTGCTCCGTCAAGGTTGGTTCTGACCTCACAGAAGCTTTTGACGTCAAAAAAAGGATTCCGACAAGGTGATGCGCTATCGTGCGATTTCTTCAACTTAATACTTGAAAAAATTATAAGAAACTCGCAAGTCATTTGTAGTGGGACAATTTTTTTCAAGTCTGTGCAATTGCTATCATACGCTGACGACATAGACATCATTGGCAGAACTCGGCGAGCTGTCACTGGAACGTTTGCTAGCATTGAAGCTGAAGCGGCTAAGATGGGACTAGCAGTCAATGAGGCCAAAACGAAGTACCTGCTGTCCACAAAAAGGGACACACAACACCGGCGGATTGGACAAAACATCACAATAGACAGGTACAACTTTGAGGTAGTTAGGGACTTTGTGTACCTCGGATCCGCTATAACATCTGACAACAACATCTCGTCAGAAATAAAGCTAAGAATTACTCTTGCCAATCGCTGTTTCTATGGGCTAGGATGGCAATTGAGTAGCAAAGCCCTCTCTCGAAAGACAAAGGAGACTCTGTATAAGACCCTAATCATCCCAGTCCTGCTCTATGGCGCCGAGGCATGGACTCTATCTAAAGCGGATGAAGATATCCTTAGTCGTTTCGAGCGTAAGATTCTTCGGAAGATTTTTGGCCCTATCTGCGTTAACGGGCTTTGGAGGAGAAGGTTCAATCATCATTTTGAAAACTGTAACCCACAAGACTATTCATATATTTTTGATTTCAAGAAACACAACTTTCAGTAATGTGCCAAATGTCTTGAATATTTGTTTAGGCCCTCTCTTTGGTCTGGTAAATTTCCTTCCTTATTGAAGAAGAAATCCTTTATCATTCATGTCTTTAAAAAGAGTGAAATGACTGGCATTCCTTACAGCGAGATCCTTATATATGCTGACGATACAAGGATCTTCAAAAAAATAAATTAAATCTACAAATTATAATATTCTTCTGCAAACCGATATTGACAGGTTTGGTAGTTGGGGTTCGAAATAGTTTAACTCTTAAAACTATTAAATGTCAAACTATGACATTTATGACAAAAAAGTAACAGGTTCTTTTGACTATTCGAGTCTTTATTTTTAAAGACCTAGATGTTTACTTCAGTGCCAATCTTGAGTTTACGGAACACTATAGTGAAAAAGGCCAATTCTAGGCTTGGGTTTTCTAAACGGTGGGCTAAAGAATTTAACGATCCTTATGTCACTAACTCTCTGTATAATTGTCATGTGCGCCCTCATCTTGAATACGCCTCACAAGTCTTGACTCCCTTTTATGAAATTCATAGTACAAGTATTGAGGCCGTTTAGCACAAATTCATTCCTTTTGCTTTAAAGGAGCTACCATGGGATGATCCTTACAACCTCCCACCTTATGAACATCGGATACAACTCTTGCGGACCCTACCTTTACCTCGCAGACGGGTTAGCAATGACTTGGTATTTGTTCACCAACTTATCAATGGCTTTATTGACGCCTCGGATCATAGACTGCAGCTTGCTTTAAACTCACTAAGGCCGAAATTCTGATAGTGAAAAAAAGCTATCTTGAATAGCTTCATTGAAAAAAGGTTTTGTAAGCTAAAATTTCTAGAAGACTTAAAGACTTTCTCACAAAACACAAAACATTTTTCAGTAGCTCAATCATTTATTTCCACAGACCAACTTAAAACTTCATTAATATACCATTGCCTACAACGCTTCTTTCAGTCAATATTTGCAAAATACATAATAACTTCTACTACAAACAACTGCGCAGTCCGAAACCCACTCAGTGGGTTAACCACAATTTCAAGATTTGTTCACTTTCCCTAGTTGTAACTAGTTAATCTATGACAAGCCTTCAAGATGTGCAACCAAGAAACTACAACCATCAGCAGCGCAAACCGCCAAAGATAGTTAAAATTTTATTACCGCATTTAGGGAAACATAGTTGCACGATTATTGACGGAATTGCGCATTTGTTAAAAAAGTGCGAAAAACTCAAAAACATCATCTTGCAACTGTCAAGACAAATTGCTTTCCGCATTTCAATGAAAGCCTTCAAGGGATACGAATATTGTTAAAAAGAATTTCATAAATCAGATGAGGAGACACGTCTGGCGATGGTCGCGGCCGATAAGTATTTTCCACCAGTCTGGAAGATAGCCTTTTTGTCTCTGTCGACAACTCCAGCAAAGTCAAAAAAAAGGTCCACAGTGCGGGACATTTATCGAGGCAAGTAGTCTTATCGGCTTGTGTTACGTCTTCGCAATCATGCACCACACATCGCATCGCCTTAAAACAGTCGAATTCCTTTTTGATGGAAAGTGAAAGTGCGAACGCGCACGTTTTGCTGGGAGACGATGTTGACGGCGACATCGAACGCATCGACCAAAGATTCCTCTTTTTTTTTTTTTTTTTTTTGTCCAGCATTATGGGACGTGTCATCATCAATGGAGTCGTTTTTAGTGATGTTTGACTCCCCTTTTGAACAACGACCGCAATGGGTTAAACTTTCTTTTGAGAATTCTGAAAAAGGTGGTGGTGGTGTAGCTGGATAATACGTGCCTCGAGTGACCCATTGTTTGCACAAATGGAGGTTCCATCAATCTCGGTTTTTGGTTAAAGGAACAAGTACGTGTGTTTGGCTTTGATGGAGATAAATGTGGACAATACAAGACAAGTTGAATTTAACTGCCTGTGTTTGTTTATTAACCTGTTTTAAAATGACGGATCTTTTAAATGAATTATGACATCGATATCAGTTAAGCGAGCAACCAGGATTACCGGATTTAGCAATAATAGAGATGTTATGGTTGTACTGGGATGAAACCAGGAAGGAAATGAGTATAATGAAGTTTATAAATTGTTGTTCTATTTAGGAATTCAGCACGAACTGAAACAATTTATAACTTCTTTGGTAGAAGTGTATCTAGATTCTAGAGAAGACGTACATACTTAGAAGTTCCTTGCCAAATGCTGTTCCTCAAAAAGTGTTTGGTTGTCAAAATTATCGGAATCTTAACAGTGACGAAGAATACAAAAATATTTCTTACCATGAAGAATAACAAATCGCAGATCCTAAGGTTAATTCCTAAGGTTCTCAAACTTTAAAACTTGCTTTTAACTAGTACAGAATTTTCACTTGCGATTATAGGTACATACTATAATGCAAGTTATGCATCGTGCAAAAAAAATGAGATAACAATCAAACATGACTTTACGATAATAGAGAAACATATTTGAGTTACTGGCAAAATTCCGTCTGTCTGTCTGTCTGTCTATACGGATGTATTTAGGATTGTAGCTTAAACGGTTAAACGGCCAATCGCCAAACGTAGAAAATAACGCTATCTGAACTTAAAAAAGTGTCAAAACTACAACACTTAACGGTTTTTAGTGAAAATGGAGTACGCCATCACACGTCTTGTATAATAACCAATTTATGAAAAAAGTATTTCGAAAATTGATAAAATCCTGTTTTTTATTTTTAGTTTTTTGAAAAAAAAATTTTGGAAACTTTTGTGTGCAGTTTCTTAAAATTTATTAATATACGTGTGATTATAAAATTTAAAATAATTTTTTTTGATTAGTTTTAAAAATATTGATTTTTCAAAAAAAAAAAAAAAAAAATTTCAAAAATTAATTTTATTTAGAACAAAAAAGTTATTCAAAATCTTGATATGCAGACAGAAATCCAGAGAGCCGTTACCGAGAAAGCCTAAAATTAAAAAAAAACCGTTATTTGAAAGGTACCGTTAGTAGACTTTTCCCGTAAGTTGATAGCCAATACCAACAAAAAATTCTCAAAAATGTTCATCAAAATCGTAGAGATTTCGATTGGTGATGAGTTTTTTCTGAGTTCGTAACTGGTATGTAACCCGAGTTGCCAACCGGTTTAGTTTGTATCCAGTTGCTCATTATGCTTTGGGCATTAGGTGTTGAAGTGACAAAAATATATTATATATATATTATTATATTATTATATTATATATTATTATATATATATTTTAAGTTCGTTTTTAAGTAGTTTAAGATAGATTAAGTTAAGTAGATAAAGATAAACCAGTTTTTTTAATTTTCTGGGGAAAAATAAAACCCGATATAGATAAGATAAATTTAAGTTATTTTTAGGCCGAAAGGCAATTAAAATTAAGTTAGAGATTAATTAAGAGCGCCCGCATAGGGCCAGTAAGTTAATTAAGATGATATTTGTTTAGCTAGTTTTAAGATTTTTGTCTAGCATTTAAGTAGATATAAGAAAAAAGTTAAAATAAAAATCTCTTAAAAGTAAAGTAAAAGTGACAAAAAATGAAAAAAACTATATTCTGAACAGATCAATACCACCTCGCGCCTCATGTTCACCTGCCCTTCAGGCTACCATGAACAGCAACGAAAATGAAGATTTCAAGTTCATTCGAACTGCAAAAAAGAATCAAAGCTGGTAGTGTAGCAGTGTATATTGACCAACAATTTAGACCAACAAAAACATTGAAATGTACTGAACCTCATGTTTAATTCATATTTGCCGAAATCACCTCTTGTTAGGGGGAAATTTTTCGAAAATTGAACCTATTTTCTAAATGTTTATTGAATCTAAGCAGATTACATATTAGCTGCAGGATAAGTGTCATCACTGGACACTGCCTTATTGATAGACATGCGACGAGACTCGTTTTCTTCTCTATTGATTCTTGCAGATATTGCTTGGATGAAGAGCAAGAGAATATCTTTCCGCACCTCCTTTTTCATGTCCTGCTCCCTCCCAAAGACGTACATTTGACTTAGGAGAATTCTTCTTTGATGGCCCAAGTGATCTGATAAACATAGAACCTATCAATCTTAACAGATAATACTATTTCTTTGTGTTCTCAATCTTGGAAATATACAAAAATTATAGCAGATGATAAAAATTCTAATCCTCAAGAACTTTAGTCTTTTACAATACACTTCAAGAACTTGATAGACTTACATGAAATGAGAAATTAATGAATAATAATCTTACTTCATAATCATAAATCATAGTAATACAAAAACTATAACTGATCTAACCGAAACAATTAAGATGAGCATGGATCGCTATTACAAAAAATGTACCGTAGGATTTGTTCAAGCCCTTACGAAAGAATTTAACCGATTGTTTGAGTGTACAGATTTTCCACAGAGTTTCAAAAAATCAATCATATACCATCACTTCATAAAAAAGGAGATTTTTCGAACCCAGGAAATTATAGAGGTATATCCTTCCTGAATACTGCTTCTAAGTTATTTACAGCGCTAAAATTCAAAAGACTTACAGACTGGATTAAAAACAAAAACATTCTGCATGAATTCCAAGCAGGCTTCAGAGAAAATTATTGGACGGTAGACCAGATTTTCACCTTGTTAAACATTGCACAAATATACCAGCAAAAGCACAATTTGTAGATTTCAAAGCAGCGTTCGACTCCATCCCACGTGAAGCACTCTTTTACAAGCTATTTAGGATGGGTATAAGCAGTAAAATAGTAAACGTCATAAGGGCTCTGTATGAGAATAATATGACGCTTCAACTCCAAATTAATAAGCTGAAACTATTTTGTGATACATGGGATCTTAAAATTAATATTAATAAATCTAAAATAATGATCTTCAGAACTCAAAATCGATCTGATAACCTTACAAGGAACTGGAATTCAGATGGTCAAAATATTGAGGTAGTTAGTGAGTTTAAGTATCTAGGCCTAATTATAACTCACAATCTAAGTATGAAAGCCCATATTAAAGAAAAACTTTCCGTAGCAAAATCAGCAATTAATACCTTGTGGTCAAAATTTTTTACTAATAAATTTGTTGACTCTACGAAATTCTTGCATGACCAAAAATTACGGCAAAAAATTCTGCAGTGTCCCAAAGGCAGTAAAAATTTTTGGTCATTTGTAAAAAATATTAAAAACTCCTCAACATCTTCGGTTCCAACGCTCATCGACGGTAACAAACCAATTGTTTACTCTTCAGAGAAGGCAAACTTGCTCGCCGCCCATTTCGCTGCTAGCTCCACGCTGCCGCATAGCAACGTTGCCCCTCCTGTACTTGAGAATGTAAATTTTTCCATGGGACAGATTTTTGTCCGCACTCGTACAGTAGCAAGAGTTCTCAAAGATCTCGATATACACAAATCCACTGGCCCGGATGGTATACCCCCGATTCTTCTGAAGAGGTGTTCTTCCACACTGGCAAAGCCACTGCGTAAGCTTTTCCATCGCTCCTACTCTTCTGGAATCTTTCCTAGAAGATGGAAAACAGTTTTCGTCCAGCCTGTCCCTAAGAAAGGTGACCCATCCTCCCCCTCCTGCTACCGACCCATAGCACTGACATCCCTTCTTTCTAAGGTCATGGAAACACTGATTAACCGTCAGCTTAAGGAATTTGATAGAGTTTGGCATGAAGCTCTCTTATCGAAAATGCGTGCTTTTGGGATCGATGATACTCTTGTTCGTTGGATTAGAAGCTATCTTCTGGACCGTTCAATACAAGTTGTATTGGACGGATTCAAGTCTGATTCCCATACAATAAATGCTGGTGTGCCCCAGGGCTCTGTTCTGTCTCCGACTCTTTTCCTCATTTTTTATAAATGATCTTCTGTCTGTTACTTCTAATCCACTTAACTGTTTTGCTGACGACTCTACCCTCAGCTTTTCATATTCGTTCGATAATTCACTTCCTTCGCCCTCGGACGTACAATTGCAACGGTGCCGTATGTCAAGCTCATTAAACTCCGATTTATACAGCATTGTAAAATGGGGTAATAGGAATCGTGTGGAGTTTAATGCTTCGAAAACTCAATGCTGTCTTCTGTCGTTAAAGCTTAACATACCCCCAATGTCATTGTCCATGAATGGCACTTACATCAAAGAAACCGAAAAGCTCTCAGTACTCGGTATGTGTGTCAACGACGACCTCCGTTGGAACGACCATATATTTGAAATCGCTAAGAATGCTGCTAAGTGCTTAGGTTTTATGTATCGGTGTAAGAAGTATTTTTCCCCATCTGATCTGGCTACAATAAAGAGTTTATACGCCCTAAACTCGAGTATAACTCCCACTTGTGGGCAGGTGCTTCACAAACATCGCTTCACCTGCTTGATAGAATACAAAATCGAGCGTTAAGATTGATAGGAAATAGAACTGCCGCTGAAACAATTGCCCCTCTCGAACACCGACGCAATGTTTCATGTCTTTCCTTATTTTATCGTTTCTTTTATAAAAAATGTTCACTCGAGGTAGCCAGCTGCATTCCTCCCCTTAAAAGTTTCGCCCGTAATACTCGTCTTGCTAGGAATGCCCATCAGTTCACCCTTGAGCCCAATTTCGGACGTACCGTGAAATATAGGGATTCTTTTTTTAGCCGTACAACACGACTTTGGAATGGTTTACCCGGCGAGATTTTCCCTTGCCATTTCAATTTGCAAACATTCAAAACCAATGTTAATCGACACCTCCTATCTCTCCCCTCCCTATCTTCCCAATGCCTGCGCAGTGTGTTACATTAAAAGGGAAACAAATAGTCCCTTGTGCGCGCGTTAATTATAAAAAAAAAAAAAAAGCACGCTGACCAGCAAAAAAAAATTCAAACACATTGCCACATGGACAGCATCGTCTTCTTAGAACAACAACACCATCAGCATATTCCTATTAAAGGAGGGAAAATTAAATTTTAGGCGGTAGGCGGGATGAAGTTCGCGGTTTAGCTAGTTTCTAATAAAACCTTAGCCGTCATATCTATATCCATATAACATTACCGTACATTTGGTTCCTGCTTCCTGGTTTTGAATTTCCACGACATCTCTCATAACCGAAGGGAACCCTTTTCATTACAAAAAGTAAAAAAAAAAAAACATTAAACTCTTTATCATGCAAACAAAAGCCCCTGCAATAAATGACAGTCAAATATTTCCATGATGAATTACCCAACTGTCAATGTCTGTCTTTCAAAGAAAATAACTATTTCCACTGTCTGCGGACATTATTCAAAACCATCCAACGCATTTAAAGTGCAAATTTGACAAAATTTACATACGTGCGTCTCTGGTCTTTTTTCTGGTATGTCTGTTGGAAACATTCCTTTACCACGCCCAAGTTCCAATCCAAACCTATTATCTTTCAGATATATGTGCAGACATGTGACAAACATCCAAATTATCACCGAAGTTTAACTGCCAGTTATTTTATTATACACGTCTATCAAAACCTATAGGCATGTTGGTTTTGTAACGAAACAGTGTTCGATAATTTTAATTTCCATGTTGTCAGAATGTGAAAGATGTTCGATTTATGGTAAAAAAAAAAAAATATATGGAAATGGATGTGCAATTTACGAACGACATCCACCCTCAAAACTGATTTGAATAATTTATTCGAAATAATGTTCGGTTAGATTGATTGCAATGAGACGAGGTTATTTTGCTGGGAATAATTTCACAAATGGATAGATGGCTATTCAAAGGCATAATTATTTAAATTAATTATTTTATTTAGTGTGCGATTTTTAAGGTATTAAGCATTCATTACGCATTAACAATTTAATTTGGAGATTTAAAATTGTACTTTTTCAAACTGGGTTTTTTCGAACTTGTGTTTTATTACAACAAGCAATTTATATGACAGCAACAGATATATAAAGCCAAGAATGATTAAAACAGTCATCTAGTTGAAAACCAAGATATTAGACAAGACATCACAGACAGGTACAACTTGAAGGTATGGACCTTTCCAATACTTCCACTGCAACAAAATCGAATTTCCTTACCTAAGGTGACGTTACAGTCCGGGGTGGACCTGGGACTCAACCAACAAGCTTCTCCAGCAAGCTCGGTCAGTAGTTAGCTGCCTCCGGAAGTCGGTGGAGGTCCTCTTCCACTTGTGTGCGCCATCTTAGTCTCGGTCTTACTCAACTTCTCCGCCCTTCTGGAGTGCAATCGAAGATTTCCCGGACGGAGCAATGGTATCCAACGTTGGACTTTTACTCATTTGGCTGTAGTTGTAGAGCCGGTACAGCAACATAGCCATTAATGCATACACAGAATCTTTCTCTAGAAGCAACTTAAAGCGTCCTCATCATTTTAATCAAATTAAACTCATTAAAGGTATGGCTAGGGCATCTAGAAGCTTTCGGTCCTCAAGATATTTCTTTAGCTGTAAGTTAATCCGCGTTTCCATGACCTTGGAAAGAAGGGACGTAAGTGCAATTGGTCGATAGTTTGAGGGAGAAGAAGATGCTCCTTATTTGGGGATAGGCTGGACAAATGCTGTTTTCCATCCACTCGGAAAGAGACCAGAGGAATAGGACAGATGGAAAAGCTTACGCAATGGTTTTGCCACCTCTTCAGAACAATAGCGGGGATATTATCTGGGCCAGCGGATTTGTGTATGTTAAGATCTTTTAATACTCTTGCAACTCTACGAGTGCGAAAGAAGATTGTTCCCATGAAATCATTTACGCTCTCGAGTACAGGACGAGTTCTAACACCTTCTGGCAGCGTTGAGTTAGCAGCGAATTGGGCTGCAAGCAGCTGCTTTTTTTTTGAGGACTGACAACAGGAGTATCATTGAAGAGAAGCGTAGGAACCGATGATGACGAGGAGTTCTTTACGTTTTTACCAAATGACCAAACATTTTTACTGCTTTTGGGACATTGCAGTATTTTTTGCCGGATTTTTTGTTCATGTAAAAATTTAGTCTTTCGAATGTGAACATTACAGGCCATTCTAGCTTGCTGAAACTTTTTCCGGTTTTCCTCGGTTTTGTTGGCTTTATAACATCGGAAACTTACCTCTTCCAACCTGATAACCTCTTTACAGCTCAAATCAAACCATGAGTTATCTTTAGGTTTGATACTTTTTGACCTATTCGGGACGAAATTTCTCATACCTAAGAGGATAACATTTGTTACCATAACTGCGCTGGAGTCAATGTCGCTACCGAGGAAGCAGAGCGACCAGTTGAAGATCCTAAAGAAATTATTGAGTCCGTCCTAATTGGCTTTCTCGTATTGCCAAACGGTTCTCCTAGGGGGTTTCTCTTCAACTGAGTTTTGTTGGCACGAGAGATTTGCAGAAATGAGGCAATGGTCTGATGTGCCTAGGGGCGAAAAAACACGAATTTTGTGTTTATCAGGATCGGAGGTAAGAAACAAGTCTAGTGTGTTGGCGGCTTGGCCTGTGATGTCAGGAATTCGGGTTGGCTCATCAACAAGCTGAGTAAGTTGGTTTAACTCAGCAAAAATTTCAACATACCTTCCTTCGGGTGTTGTCTGGCCAGAATAGCGAACGAAGGCATAATTATTTAAATTAATTATTTAGGAATGGAATAGAATTTATCTACTCAGTCCATCAACCAGAATTTGTGTGGTCAAGTTCAGGCGTGGTTAGGCAATGAACTTCTCCTATCAGTTTTGGGGCTGCAGCCTTGCCACGCGAAGAGTACGACCATCCCCACAACAAGAAATGTCGCGCCGGATGACATCCACCAGATTGTTGGGTCTAGAAAGGTGGGGATGAAGACGGACTTTGCGGGTGTTAAAAGTTGGTGATTTTGCATTTTTCGTGAAGTTTAAAAAAAATGTTGTTCCTTTAAAAAAATGACCCTAAAAGATTTTTGAAGCTTGTTAACTTGAAGAAAAAATCAGATGGCTTTTCGGCTATCTTCGCATACAATAATCTTCATTTAGAAAAATCCCTCGATATTTCTAACGCTTTCGCATAAAATTTTCGTGATTCATTTGTTAAGGAACCAATGGTTGTTGATGATTTTTTTTATCACAATATATACACTACACACCTATTGGCAAACTAGCTGTAGTCATACTGACTGCCTGTACTGCTCTAGATCTCCCCTCTTCGCTAAATGGTGATTGTTCAGCGGGCCCTGATGGAATTCCCCTAATTGTGTTAAAAAAGTGTAGACATTCTTTAATTCAGCCGATAGTTCAGAAAGGTGCCGTTAATAGACATTTCCCGTATATTTGGTTCTGAACAAATGATAGCCAATAACAGCAAAAAAAATTTAAATGTTTTTATAGATTATTATAGACGTGGCCATTTTACCGCCACAGGGACAAAAAAAAGTTTGTCTGACCAGCGGTTTTGTACATTTTATGTAATTTGCCACTTATTTATGGCAAAATTTCCCATTGACTCGATGAGGTAGGTGTTCCTACCGTCGCCTCCCCTGCTATTACAACGACGTTATCGCGCTATAAAAGTAAAAGAAACTGAACATTTTAAAAAGTAACCAAATTTGGGCGTTTTTGGCTGCTTTATAGCTCTGTTGCTATTGGTTGTAAAAAAAAGCTGTATAGAGCAAAACTAAAGGAAATTTGATTTGCTACAAGTTGGCATATAGTCATTTTGCGTTAAAATGCACCATAAAGGTGTTATATGCCATAAACAGTGAAAAAAGTACCGATTTTCAGTCATTTTTACTTAATTGAGAAGTGGGCGGAGGGGCCGGTGTTGTTAATTTTTTTAGTTTTGTCTACCTTTTTGTTTGTTCTACCGGGTATTCCAAATAATATAGCAAAAATTAACCCATATCTGACCTTAAGGTAAGCTAACCCCCTGTTTTCAATCTTCGTTTTTTTAACCTTTCTTTATTTTTATGTTGCAAAAATTGTAATTTGTTTAAATTTTTACTAGATTCGGATGTTGCTGAAAACTTTCTGGTGTGGATGTGGGCATTGGCAGATTTGAGTAGGTTGGGTAATTTCACATTTTCTCAAAAACTAGTAGGTATTCATAGAATCATCTAGTTTTCATTGTTCGATTAAAAATCTTTTAATGATCGAACATTCTCACATCGTTTCTATAAACAAGTCCGATGGCAGTATTCACCGAATACATTCTTTTAAATTTTTGGCGGGAAAGTGTTTGATTTGCAGAGTACGACGAAGAATTAAATTATTTTAATATGAAAAATATAGTGCTGAAAATATTTTCTCTGACCGCTTTTTAAATTCCCTGATTTTCCCTGACCAAATTTGTGTTCCCTGACTTTCCAGTCGAGTGGCAACTATGGAATGGAAAACAATACTATTTCGTGTAAATTAGTCGATTCCAACCCAACAGTCAAGAAATATCTCACAAAATTAAGATGAACACGCCCGAAAGTTGCAAGGCCAATCTAGCCAATCAAAGGCATTTGATAGAGTTTGGCATGAAGTTCTCTTATCGAAAATACGTACTTTTGGTATTGATGATACTCTTGTTCATTGGATTAGAAGTTATCTTTTAGACCTTTCGATACAAGTTGTATTGGACGGTTTCAAGTCTGTTTCTCACAAAATAAATGCTGGTTTGGTGTGCCCCAGGGCTCCCTTCTGCCACCGACTTTTTTCTTCATTTATATAAATGATCTTTTGTACATCTACTTTTAATCCACTAAACTGTTTTGCTGTTGAGTGACAACACTATCCTTAGCTTCTCATATTCATTCAGTGATACACGTCCTTCGCCTTCGGACGTGCAACTGTAAGGGTACCGTATGTTAAGCTCGATAGAATCCGATTTACACAGCATTGTTAAGTGGGGAGACTTCTAAAACTTAATGCTGTATTGTGTCTTTAAAGCTTAACATACCCCTCATACCATTGTCCATGAATGCCACTTGCATCGAAGAATGTGTGTCAAAGACCATCTCCGTTGGAACGACCATATTTTTGAGATCGCGCCAAAAATTATGCTAAGTGCTTAGGTTTTCTGTATCGGCCAAGACTCGAGTATAACTGCCACCTTTGGGAAAGTGCTTCTCGAGCATCGCTACGCCTACTCGATAGTATACAAAACAGAGCGTTAAGATTGATAGGAAATAGAACTGTAAATAACCCTTACAAATATCAATGGATTTACATTCTAGGATTCTATATATATTGATCTAAGTTTAACGATAACTAAATCAACCGTCAACCAAATATCTAATTAACAAGTTTTTAGTTATGGAAGTTATAAAAAATAATGTATTTGCCCAACAAAATCTCCATGTCCTCAAAATGGTGGTACAAAGTAAAAATTCGATCTTGTTGCTCCAGATTGATACATTTTACCTCAAGTCTCATGCATACAAAGTAAAACAAAAACTAATATAAAACCACACCCTCCCTAATACTTTACAGAATATTCATTTTTATATGCACAGAGCATAGTAAAATCAATCACCATTAAGCAGGCATATTTATCTTTACCAACATACTTTAGATGGAAGATAAAAATAAAAACATTTACAACATTTAATTACAATTATCTTATTATCAGTTAACCGCGCTGCAACCCAACTACCAACTACAAGCCAAATAGGCTTTTTAGTCCTCTTGGTTGCGATAGAAAATCCAGTTGCTGTTCAATGAAAACCATCCTATATCATCCTCCAGCTTTGCCTCTATGTCCTGATGTGTGTGGTAAGTTTTGCAGGAAAAAATATCCAATCACAGGAGAATTTCCGTTGCCGCGATGGATGAAACCCAATCAACCAGTAAAACTCGATTAAATGTGAATCCATTATAAATAAATACGTTTTAACTGTTTAGTAAAAATCTATAGATACAAAAAGGCTAAAAAAACAACTCCTAGAGAAGATTGTATAAGAGCTCTCTGGTGTGACCATGTTAACTGACCATCGTCAACTCAGATGCTTAACTTTATTACAAGATTCTGTGTGCCTCTGCCCTGAGGACAACTCCCAACTCCCAAGTAAGATGTATCTGTACGGTCGGAGAGAAGAAGTATGTAATTGCTGGTGTGTCGTTTATTGAAAGACGAAAGAGGCTTTGAAACAAGTATGTATAGAGTGAAGTGACTTTTTCTTTGCTCCTTAGTTTTTTTTTAGTTCTTTTTATTTTTTTTTATTTATTACTTTTTATCCAGTGTTTTGTTAACTGATGATCATCATGTACATAGAAGAGTGAAAGTAATTAAATGAAAAATCGAGTTTCATCTTTGAGACTTTTGAAATTTATTTTCATGGAGTGACTTAGTCATTCAAATTGGGTTTATCGATTAAAAAAATTAAAAAAATTTGATATGCTATCATCGTTAAGTTATTTAAGCAATATTGCTTGAAAAACGAAAACTATAACCAGTTGAATAAATAAAAAAAATATTTAATTTTACCTCTGATATTGCACTGTTTTGTTGAAATGCCTAACAACTCTAGTGTGTATTGGTACTAAAAGTGCCTTAAGAACTACTCCAACCGCATCCCTAGAAGCATTACTCTCAATAGCCCTAATAGACATTTACACAAAGGAGCTGGCGGCCAAAATTGCCAACAACTAGAATATGGGCCATTATGGTCATAAAATCATAGAAACTTATAAAGACATAGAAATCCGAACCGAATATACTCTACTGCACTTAGATTTTAACACGGTAGCACTAACAGACTTTCCTGGAAGAAAATGCTGGAAGAAAAATCGGGTCATAAACGAAAATCATATTTCGGCCTACACAGACAGTTCAAAAACGGAAATCAGGGGTAGGGTCTGGAATCTTTTCGATAAACCCACCAATAAACAGATCTATAAAACTGCCAAACTTTTGTAGTGTTTTTCAGGCAGAAGTGCTCGCAGTAGACAAAGCTGCAAAGCAACTTTTATCTTTTAACCTGGAGAACAAAAATATTGATATTTTCATAGACAGCCAGGCGGCAATCAAGGCCATATCGTCAATCATCTCCAAGTCCAGACTGATTGACAGCTTTGGCAATGACCTGCGGCAAATCACTGAAACAAACCTTGACACCCTAACATTCACTGAAATGAAAGGGCTGATGAACTGGCCAAAAACGATTCATCCATGGAACCAACCCAACTATACACTAGGTACTTGAACCACTGGAAAATAAGAAAAAAAGAATTTACGAGAATTTCCTCAGATTCCGTTTTCGTTCTGCGCTTTCAGTTCCTTTTGTGGCCACCTCTGGCGTACCCCAGGGTAGCCATCTTGGACCTCTCTTGTTTATACTTGCCATTAATGATGTTGAAACGATAATTCAATCATCTTCTATCTCCCTTTATGCTGATGATGCTAAAATTTTCAAGGTTATCTCCTAAGGTGATTCTCTCCTGCTTCAAAATGACCTCAATTCACTTGTCAATTGGTGCAGTAAGAATTTTCTCGAACAAATGCGAGCTAATTACGTTCTCTCGAAAAAGTAAAAGGCCTCCCCTCAGTTCTTAAATTTTCGCTCTCATATATCGACAATGCTATCAAGAGCTAACTCCGCCCTTGGTTTTATCAAAAGGTGGTCCAAAGAGTTTCGGAACCCATTTGTATCCCTTTATATTTCCTATGATCGTCCTCTCCTTGAGTATGCATCGCAAGTATGGGCCCTCTATCACGCGGTTCATATCTCTAGAATTGAAAGCGTTCAACATCGTTTTCTGCTGTTTGCTCTCCGAAGTCTTTATGACCATAATAACTTCTCATCTCTGCCACCCTACCTTGACCACTCAAAATTATAAATCTACACCCCCTTGAAGTCCGTAGGAATGTGTTTGACATCATTTTCATTCATCGGATTCTTACAGATGTCACTGACTGTTCCTCACTTTTTGATCTCATCTTGTTTAACACTAACCCACGCAACTTAAGATCATCGCGTCTTTTTTTACCTTCAGCATCGTACTTCCTATGGTTTCAATGAACCTTTAACTCGCATGTTGAGTAAAATCAATTCGATCTCTCCTCTTCTCGATTTCAACCTTCCAAGCCCTTGTCTGAAAGCCCACATCTTACATCATCTTTCCTCCTTATAAGTTAAGTTAGTTTAATTAGTTTTTAATTTTCGTTAAGTTTATGTTAGGCTTGTATTAAGCTAATAAATAAATAAAAAACTCAGGATGGTTTACGGAGGCACCGCATAACTAATTCCCCCACCTTTCTCCACACCTTGTTCTTCATTCTACTTCTGGGGACGGCAATGGATTCTTCAGATCCGAGTGAAATGATTCGACTACCAAAAAATCATCTCATCCAAGCTAACTTAACCTCTGGTGTTATAAAAACTCTCGAAAACGATTTCGTTAGACATTATTTTCTGTCTTAGTAATCTAAGATTTCCAATCCACTTTTTTCTTACCCAATAATTCAGTTCTTAATGTTCTATATACATACACATGAATTTAAAGAACGACGCCGCCGACATAACATTGCACATAAAATAAATGCTTTAAAGTTATCTAAGGATGAGTTAAGCTTCGAGAATTCAAAACGGAAACTATCTTTGTGAGGTATCGTGAGTCAACAAAATGTAGTTCTTTCTTTTAACCACAGAACTCTTAGTGTCCCTACTATTTTCTTGGAATTAAACTACATATTATCTTAAATATTAAGAATACCTACTTCATAAATACTTAAATTTATCTTTGACCGCTCATCTGAAGAAAAAACGAACCCAATGGACACACATCACGGATCCATGCAAGTTAAATTCCCTTAGATTTATGTAAATGTCTTCTAATTGGTTTCGGTTAAAAAAGACAAAATTATCAACGATGAATGGCACACCTGTAGTAATTAAGAAGCCAGAACTGTTATTACAAAAGTCAACAGCTTGTCATTAACCATTCATCGCTTTATCACATTAACTTTTACCTTAAATTCGTTAATGTTAATGAAATGATGTTGACGCCTTGATGTTGCTGTTGGAAACAGAGAGGTGCAACTAAATCTACTCATCGGCTAATTGAAATAAAAAAAAGTTTATGACCTATGGCTATATCGGTGGCAAAATCTTGTAGCGAAGCAAACAAACTTTCGCTGTTTGTATCTGCTAGCTGAAGACGAAGACAGCCACGGGCTCGACACAAGTCAATAAGGTGTCGCCTCTCTAGATGGTTGCTAGTATGTTTGCCTTGGAAGCCGCAAACGCTCGAAACACCAAATGATTAGGACAACAAAACAATGGAAAGATACATCCACACAGAATGAATACAAAGAGATAAACAATTTGAGATACAAATTCTTCTGTTTTATGTGATTTCATCGTCTCGTGTGGTAGACGACCGGCTACAGCAATCAGATTGGATGAATCTCTCTTTAACTTTATAAACAATGTGCTAAACTCTTATCCAGCAATCCTGTGCGGATCGAGATTCTTCAGGAAATTTTTCAAAACCCATGTGAGAGAAAAATACCTTCTTGCGACCAAAACACAAGGTGAAACTTAGTTTAATACCCAATAAATTAAAGTCACAACCAGACTTTCCATTGCTTGTATTGTTATTGGGACAGCTAACAGCGGTAGCTAAGCTAAACCTTAGATATTCTTCTTTATTTACAAATATGTTGGTAAAAAAGATATCATGTTCTGAATGTTTAATTTCCAACTTGCAGGTGGACGAAGACGTCGGACATGTGTGCGCAATTTTATTATTCAGAGAGGAGTTTTCTTTCGTCATTGCATTGAAATAGAAAAATTTTGCAGTTTTTTTGTCAAAGCAGTTTAATGAATGGGCGGTTTCGCCATCGTCGCGTCGCCACCCGCACTATAGAAAATAAAGAAACAAAAACAATCATTGTTAGTTCATTGAACTGAGATTTTCCTTGAAATTGCTTAACAAATCACCTTCTATGCAGTCGGAGAATGGAGCTTCTTTCTTTATGGTTGAGCGTTTTTTGGCTGGGAAATAATTTAAGTGTGAGTAGATATTATTTAACATTTAATGTGTGGCCGGTTTGTTTGACTTTATAATTGGGAAGTAGTTATGTTTTTTGTTTCAACAAAGGCTCTGCTTGTACTGAGATGTAGGAACTTATCTTATAGTTCACAAATAGTTAGAAAACAATAAATAAGAATTTCTACAAACCATGACCCAGTAAGTTCAACATCATACTTGAAAGAATAATGCAGAGCTCTCACCCCAACACCAGAGGCACGATCTTTCAAAAGTTCTGCAAACTACTCGCATACGCCGACAATATTGACATAATCGGAAGAACACAGGGTGGATGTAAGTAGCGTTTTTGTGAGTTTTGAGAAGCAGCGAAGATGGGTTAAGCAGTCAGTGAGGGTAAGACAAAGTATATCCTGTCATCAAGAAGAGACATCGACGTCTTGGACAAAACATCATGCTAGACAACTAATACTTTGAGGTAGTTAGGGGCTACCTACCTGGGCTCCGCTATTAACTCAGAGAATAACACCAGCGCTTTTCAATCGCTGCTTCTTCGAGCTAAGTGGTATGGCCCTCTCTTAGGCAACTTAATTGTCCCTTTATAAGACCCTCAACAACCCAATCCTGCTCTATGATGCAGACGCATTATTGTACATTGTCAAAAGTGGATGAGGAGGTTGCTTTGAGAGAAAAATTGTGTTGATCAAAAGCTAAACCCATTATATCCACTTTTGAAAAAAAAAGACTTAAGTACGAGGTTTTGTTCGTATCGAAATCACATTTTATCCTATAGGAAACAGTCCCCAAAATCAGCAGTTAGTTTCAAAACCCCTTTTATCCACATGAGTATTTGTTTCAAAATCCATTAAATCCATAACTTTTTTTTTTGTATCAAAATCCATTATATTCACTTAAAAATTTTCAATTTCAATTCAAAATCCCTTATATTCATGTTATGAGTTTTGATGGGAATTCTTGAATAGGCTTCTAAGAAACACGCAGTTATTGAATTTATTCAAAAATTCAAAACCCTTGAGCTGCATTACTGTAGAAATATTGTTGCTAAGCGTCAATATCTACCCAGCGACCTTTCCATTGCCAGATGTACCAGATGTATGAGGCTCAGGTCACACAAAATAGCCTCAAAGCGAAACCCAGTTTTTTCGTAACATTTTAAATAACAAGTTTAACATTGGCTTCACAGCTCCATCAACCGATCTTTGTTCAAAATGTATTGAGCTTACTGAACGTTTAAAATACGAAAAGAATGAAGCCCTTCATAAGAGCAGAAAGGCTTTCTTTAGCATTTTAAAAGAAGAAGGGGACGATCTTGTGACAATTTCATTTCAGAAAAACATAGTTTTGCCGAAAGTACCAGACAAGCGGGAGTTCAAAAGCATCCTTGAACAAAGAAAATGTTTTTTTCATAACATCGACTGAAAACCAATTTTCAAAAGGCTCCCATCAGATTGCTTCGCTGTTTTCAACCGTCTATGCAGCCTAAATTTGAAAGAGGTTACAACCGTACGCTAAGTCTGCATTTAAGTTTAGTTTTAAATTGCTAAACTTTCTAATTTTAGTATGAAATTCAGAGGCAAATTTCAAAACAAATTATATCCATATTTGTTTTTGCCTTACCTTCAAAACTTTTAACCTAAGATCATGATTTCATGGCTAAAGCTGTGAGGACTGAGGAACGTTAATTCAATCTGTCTTTCCTTATTTTATCGTTTCTTTTATAAAAAATGTTCACTCGAAGTAGCCAGTTGCATTCCTCCCCTTAAAAGTTTCTCCCGTAATACTCGTCTCGCAAGGAATGCTCATCAGTTCACCCTGGAGCCCAATTTCGGACGTACCGTGAAATATAGGGATTCTTTTTTTAGCCGAACAACACGAATTTGGAATAGTTTACCCGGCGGGATTTTCCCTTGCCATTTTGATCTGCTAACATTCAAAACCAATGTTAATCGGCACCTCCTATCTCTCCCCTCCCTATCTTCGTAATGCCCGCGCAGTGTGTTCTACATTAAAAGGGAAACACATAATCCCTTGTGCGCGCGTTAATTATAAAAAAAACCATTCCTGCAAAAAAAAGTTCAAAAAACTGTTTTGTTTAGAAGATACAGGTTTTTCTCGATTATCTCCAAGCTATCAAAAGTGGATATAATGGGTTTTGCTTTTGATCAACACAATTCTCCAATGATTTTTGGTCCCGTATGTCTTAACGGCGAGTGGAGAAGGAGATCCAACGAACTGTACGGGCTGTACAGCAACACAGACTTAACCAAAAGAGTACTAGTATAACGTCTCAGATGGCTGGGTCATATAGAGCGGATATACATCAATACTCCGGCCCAGAAAATCTTCGATTCCACCTTGGAGATACGGCGCAGTAGAGGAAAACTCACGCAGCGCACGACAGTGGAAAAATACCTCGACCGACTTAACGTGCAAAACTGGAGGCAGCTAGCTAGGGATCGAGTTTGTTGGAGAAACTGGTTGGTTGAGGCCCAGGTCCACCCGGACTGTTGAGCCACCTAAGGTAACGTAAGGTAGGATCATTGTCAGAGCTAGGAAGTTTTTGGCCTCTAGGTTTTTGGGCAACAACAAAATTAGGGAAGTCTGTCTGACAGTGATAACATTAAAAAATGCTCGATTACGATGTTTTAAATGCCGATCAATGTTGAGCAAATCATAATCGACTAATACATCCATCTTCATATAAAAGGGAATGTCTACCGTATTTAGATCGAGCATACATACCCCTCTGTGCCGGGATAAAATATTCCAACATCGCCTCCCTTTTTATCGTAATTGGTGACTTAAGAATAACACACGTGGTCTTTTTTATTAAAATAATTTGTGCGCTCTGAAAGGAGTTATGACTACCCTTTTAATGTAAAACAAACACTGTGCGATCGTTAAAAAAACAAAAGAGGATAAGAGGGGAGATACCGATCCACAACGGTTTGAACAACACAATGAGGGAAAACAGAGTATGGCACCACCTTCGATATTCGTTTTGTGCGGCTAAAGAACGAATCGTTTAACAGTACGTCCGAAGTTGGTCTCAAAAGTAAGCTGATGACCTTTCATGGAAGCTTGAATGTACGGAGTAATCTATAAAAGAACATGGAATGGAACCCAACCAATTTTGGTCACAATTGGTCGAATTGGTCATGTAAAAACGTTCTTTCTATAATGTTTGTTTACTTTTAATTGGACAATATTTAAAGGCTGAAGAAGATTAAGCTTATTTAGGGACAAGCTCCGGTTGGTTGCTTCCTGGATATCAAGGGAGCCTTTGATAATACTGAGTTCCCCAAGATTTACAGAGGAATCCAAAAACATAGGAGTAGATGATACTACATGTAAATGGATAAAATGCATGCTAGAAGACAAAATAAGATGGGGGACCGTCTCGAAACCAACTGCGTGCTGTTGACATGTGTTATGTGTTTTCTGTTTTTCCATTCTCCTTCTGTCTTCTCTTCTGTCCAGTATCTATGTCGTCTTGTGTGTTGTCTTGTAATTGTCTGAGCCGATGGCCTCAGCAGCCAGTGCTCATAAGTGTCTCTGCTTCGTAGATTTATCTACGGAGCAGATCAATATGTAATGTAATGTAATGTAATTAAAACGTCCCTAGGAAGAAACAAACTAAGCGTATTAGCTACAAAAGGATGCCTGCAAGGAGGAGTACTCTCCCCTCAGCTGGTCCATTGTAGTTAACGAACTGCTTAACATACTCAGTAATGATGGTTTCTATGTTCAAGGATATGCTATTGTAATCAGAGGAAAATTTGAAGACACAATCTGAGATCGACTTTGGAGTGGACTTAATGTCAACCCTAAAAAAGCATCATAGTTACATTCACAAAGAGAAGAAAGCGGAATAACCTTAGAAATGCTACATTCTTTGGTGAAACAATAGAATTCTCAAAGATAGTCAAATACCTAGGGGTCACTCTAGATGGAAATTTAACATGGAATTCTCATCTTATCAAGACCTTAGACGAAGCCAGGAGCTCTTTAATGACCTGCAAAAGTCTGCTGGGTAAAAATTGCCTACTTGCTCATCACAGAAGATGAATCCAATTCCAAGAATGTTCACAGTGATATTATATAAGAAATACAAACAAAATTAACTGCTTGGAATTCAATTGACAGATAAATTTCTAGCAAGATTTAACTTTAAGCACAACTTCAAAGCCACAGAACATTCCCAGATCGCCAAAACTGGGAACAGAATAGACCAAGTTTTGGTAACAATCCTCATGTAAGAGTACACTGATGGTTTCAAAACAAATCAAGGAGTTGGTGCTGGAGTATACGGATTTCGCTCAGATATATCCATATTCGCTGGCGTGGACTCAAGCAGCTCCGTCTTACAGGCTGAAATACCTGCAATAGAGGTGTGTCTTCGGGAGAATTTAACGAGAACATTTATATTCTATCCGACAGCAAAGCAGCATTGCTTGCAGTAAAATCCTTTGAAATTACGTAAAAACTCGTATGGGATTGCCTTCAACTTCTACTAGAACTAGCTACCTGACACAGAGTTCATCTCATTTGAGGACCTGGACATAGTGGATATGAATGCAAAGAGAAGGCAGACGAACTAGCCAGAAAAGCATCTGAAACTCAATTTATGATGCCTAATCCATTTTGTGGTCTGCAAATCATCACCATCAAATCCAAAATAAATACATGGCTTCTGAACCAAACACACCATTACTGGAGGGAAACCTCCAAAACAGTTCATGACATACCCTTCCTATGAAAGAACAAATCAACTCCTACAGATCAGCAGGAGTCAGATAAGACTGGTCACAGGCTTCCTCACTGGACACTGTAGAGTGAAAAAACACCTGATAACAATGGGAATAGTACAAGATAACACCTGTAGAATGTGCAATCAAGACGAAGAAACAGCGGAACACATCCTATGTGAGTGTAACTGTCTCATAAAAACACGTCATCATTATTTAGGTAAATTCTACCTTGAAGTAGCAGATATAGCTGCCAGCACACCCAAAGAGTTAGCTGCATTTCTCAGCAAATGCAATATCATGGATGAGCTCTTAATAAGAGGCCCAACGAGGCCGCAATGTAACAATGTTATCTAATCTAATCTAGGGACAAGCTGAGCAAATGATGTTTTACATTCACTCGGAAAGAGAGCTGTAGAGTAAGAAAGATGGAAAAGTTTACAGTTTTGCTTTTGTTAGCGTGGAAGAACACATTTGCTGAAAGATAGCAGGACGAATGCGAAAAAATCCTTTAAATCCTAAATTTTGATGTTTAAATATTTATTTTTCTATGAATTGCATTTCGAATAAAAAAAATACCAATAAAATAGTTCACAATAGTTGCCAAAATCCCGTATATAAATTCACAACTTAGCATAAACTCGCACCAATTTTAGTGCAGACACAATCCCTAAATATCAAAATATATCTGAGCAATATACATGAGCCTTAGAGTATGCAATGATAAATATGTTTTTAAGGTTCTTTTGATTTAACCAAGGACGAAAATCATAAAATGAGTTCTAGTTTTTTCCCAATATGTACTTTGATTTCAAGTTTCGCCCTTCGCTCTTGGAGATCATAAGAAGCATTTGCTTGACTGAATTGCTCGAAAACTAACCAAACAAAAATATATCACTTACCTGGCTAGGCCCAATTCTATACGATGACGGATCGATTTCATTTGCCATTAATATCTGTTCAACGGTAAGATCTTTCGACAAAGACACATCACCAAGCAGGCCAAATCTGCGTACGAATTCGTTTAAAGGAACTGATTCAGGGAAACCCAAGCGATGTAAGCGAGCTGCTTCCAGCAATTGTGAACCACGAATCTATATAGTCGACAAAGAACGTTTATTATTATTGTTTTGATTATTAAATTCCATATAAAACTTACTTGACTTCTTAGCAAAGGAACATTAACCATCTCCTCAGAGCCCTGCAGTGAACTAATAGGGGAGCCTGCAGTTGAACCCGAATTTAAGCCAGCATTGTGTTGCAATAGATAACAATGAACGAAATGTGTTCCAGTACGTCTTAGGGTGTCTATAACTCCATCAACAGTGAATTTCATTTGCAGCATCACCGAATTCCGTTTGACTCCAGCAGAGGTGAACGATCTTCGAATACTCGAAACTCTTCGCAGAGATTGAGTACCTTCCAATCCAACAATCGAGCCACAGAACACCATTCCATTGCCACGAGTTAAGGAACCCACATAGAGCCGATTAATTTCATCTTTGGTACTGTCTTGGAGCAGCGATACGGCATTTCGAATCGATGGGTGTTCTCGACTGTTCTTAAGCCATCCATGTGCACTATACAGAACTGGATTTGTGCCCTGCAAATGTTGCAGAATAAATTGCTTCATTCCACTGGCCTTTCGGAGCAAGTGCTGATGTTCTCGGTCACCATAGTGAGAAAACAATCGCTCCAGGAAGCTATCATCATTCGAATTAGGATACATAGACTCTTCATCAAGCAACCAAAGCAATCCTCGTCGGTCCTGCTCACGAAGATCTCTCTGTGAGGTGCGTACAACGTGATTTTGTGGAGCTTTGTCTATAAGCGAAACCAATGGCCCTGGATGTGACTCCGGTAAGCCTTCAGTATCGATTTCAACAAGTTCTTGAGCATAACGATCTCTTGGAGCCACCAACGTCATATGATGGAACAACAATTGCAGGCGCTCTTGAAGATAATTATGACGCAAATCAGACAGCGAAGCTCCAGTTTGGACTCCACAACTGGCTGGATTTTGAAAACCAGGTGTATCGACCAACAAAATGGAAGCAATTGTGTGATTTGAAGTGCATATTGACTTATTAATCAAAGCTGCCACTGCAGACATAGCTTCTGCGTAAAGCCCAACGACCAGACCTTCCAAGCTCTCCCATGCTATGTCTGTACTGTCGATGGGCGACTTAGCTGGACTTGAACCACCTTGGCTGTTTATAGCAAATGCACCAGCCTGTAGATCCTCAAAAGAAGTTCCAAGCAGAATAGATGCTTTGCGAGCTGCTGATGGATTGGCAAACTGAATACGAGCCGTAGGTCCAGATCCAACTGAAACAGAATCAAAATGTTCATAATGATAATGTTTGTTTTTTTTTTCAATAATCGATTCCACTTACGTTTGGTGACTCCTGCGATTCCGAGGTGATAAATAGAAGCCAGAATAGTCCAAATCCCTTTTATAGCAACCGGATCAATATTGAGTGTATCGAAAGCCGATGCAGTTCTAGTAAACTCCGATGATGCCCGATGACGATCCTCGAGTTTCTGCGACAATGATACGAACGGATGATTATCTTCTGGAGAAATATTTTCCAAATATAGTTCCTTTTGTAGTTGACCTTCAGCTCCGGCTAGAAGTCTGGTCATAATGTGAAAACTATGTTCGTTCATGTAACGCCTGCCTGCTCGTTGACGTTCTGGTAATAAGACCTGGGCAAAGGAAAACAAAAAAAAATCATAATGAACAATGCAACTCCAGTGATTTACATTCTTAACGTCGCATTGCATTTGTGAGTAATCACTTACCTGAACCGATGCGGATGCAATCTGTCCGCTTTGATCAAAATCAAGACTTAATATCTGTGTGAATCGTGTTGCGTTGGAGTTGAGACTAGTTTTAGTGTTGCCAAAGGCTTCGAGTATTGTATTGATTGCATTGACTTTTTCGGCAGTGAGTAGTTTGTTAACAGAACCTGGGAACAGAAAACGGGACACAAATTATATATAATTCATAAATAGCTTCAAAAGAATAAGTTGTGTTTCTCGAATTATCATTTTGGAAATGAAATTAATAATTGAAATTAAACAAACATATTTTAAATCTATTGAGAGTGAGTGTTGGCTTAACCCCAGGACTGGATCGGTGTATAGCTCAGCTGCAATAGGATGTAGCTTGGAAGATGTTTTAAATCTTTTTTAAATAACGAAGACTAGGCCACATCAGAAATTTGTGGTCTTAAATTAATGTATTAGGCAGATCCGAACACTAATCAAAGGAAATTTGGGATTTAGGAAAGGGAGAAGGAACTAGTTCTTTATGATGAAATCACAAGTTCTTTGCAAATGTAAACAAATTAACGTCCTGAATTTGTTTTCTTTAAAGAAACGCAAGAAGAAACTAATTGATACAATTTTTTATTTAACTTAGTGTTCATGCGTAAAACAACATTTTGAAATAAGTTCATTAAGCTGGTTAAGGGAAGAGATATGCCATTTTAGTTTTGGTAGACAGGTTCACTACGCTTTTTGTTACACTTGATTGACATGACATTAAAAGTGTTGGAAGTGATCGGCTTGGTACCAACGATAATTTTATCGCACCAACATATTTTTCCCAATAAGTTCATCGTCCGGCAGTTTGCTTAAGCAAATGAACCACTTGCTGGACTCACGCCTACCTCATCCTATTCCTAAATCCAAACCCACCCAAAAACATTGTCCTCTTCTCAGTACTCACCAGCAGCTAATGCCAAATAATACAAAGCATGTTTGAAACTTGTCGTTTTTCCGGAACCAGATCTTCCCATGAATATCAAACTCTGATCTCGACGTGTCTCCAACATTGTCCTGTAGGCGGTCTGTGCCAGTGAATAGACATGTGGAGGCATATCCTCGGTTTTGCATCCACGGAACATGGAAACCACCTGAAAGATATACACAATTATATTATAAACAACTGCAATGGGATGATAAATCGCGTTCGATTCAAGAGTGGGGTTGAAATTTTATTAAATAAGGAAATGTCTCCAAGGCGTAGGATACATGTATGACGAGCTAAAAAAAAAACTTACCTTTTCTGAGTACAAGGATAGTGGTGCCATTGGATTGACTACCATTAGGATGGGACCAGCCTTTGTGTGAATCAGATTACTGGCGTATCTTTGGCGGAGGCAATGCAGGACAGACGCCTCGTTTAGGTGCTTCAACTGGCATATATCCTCGACCAGATCCAGTGAGGACGGATTTGATTTTTCAATATCATCTTCGTCGACCGTTAGCTCTTCGCCGTTGTGCAATAGTTGGACAACCACCTTGTGGTGGTCGATGTGATCTTTTTGTTGTGGTAATTTGATGGCAGCGCAAAAACCACCACGATGCACCAACCACACTTGTTCACCAGTAGCGGGATGTGAGTCATCGTTGAATTGGGACTGAAACGAATAAAAGAAAATAGTTTAGAAAAAGAAAGTTTAAAAAAAGGATGCAAGGTAATTTTAATTGAGACAGGAAACAATAGAAGAGGTCACTCAGTTTAACTATCTTGGTAGTTGTCTGTCACTCGATGGTGGAACAGACCTGTACGTTAGTAATAGAATAAATAAAGCTCGTAGTGCTTTTGGAATGCTTACTCCAGTTTGGAACTCAATAAAAATATCGCTTAGTACAAATTTTGAAACTCTTTGAATCCAATGTGAAATCTGTGCTGCTATATGCCTGTGAGACGTGGAAATGCTCTGACAACATCTCGAGTTGGTTGCAAGCCTTTGTCAACCGTTGCCTCTGCGTTACATCCTTAAGATACGGTGGCCACAAATCATCTCCAACAACGAATTGTGGCTTAGGACTGGACAAACATTAGTGGATGATGACATCAAGCAGAGAAAGTGGCGATGGATTGGACATACATTGAGGAAACCTGACAACAACATAACAAAGCAGAGCTTTGTATGGAATCCTCAAGTTAGTAGACGGGTTGGAAGTCCAAGAGAAACATGAACGTCAACTGTCATGAAGGAAGCTCAGTTACAGAATTTGCAGTCGTGGTCACAGCTGAGGTATCGTGCTAAAAACAGAGAGAGATGGAAAGATCTGGTTGCCGCCCTATGCTCCAGGAGAAGTTTAAGTGTTGCTGCCTACAGCAGTTTCCGGAAACTAAGAAGAAGAATATTCAAGGATTGGCCTAACAAAAGTTACGTAGAGAACCTTTAAAATGTATGGAACGGAAAATTCCTTCGACCAGCGTTTTATAAATCCGAGCATACTGTTTGTGCTCTTTTTATTAAAATTATGTTGCTTATCACAAATGACACCTAAATCAAGCGCAATTGAAACAATAGCTATTGGTTCACCTTGTATGTAGTAACATCGAGGGGTAGTTGGAAAACGTTTGCGGGAAAACGTTAAGGAGTGGTATTTCCACCACATTTAGCTCCAGGTGGTTTTTTCGGCACCAAATAAAGAACATATCAGGATTTTTCTGTAAGATATGAACATCACCAGGAGACAGAATACGTTTAAATATTTTCATATCATCTGCGTATATTAGAAGATTGCAGTCAAGAACAACATTTATTGCTAAGATGAAAATGAATGGGCCAAGATGGCTGCCTTGCGACACACCAGAAGTTGCACTGAACGGTTCGGAATGAGATGACCTAAAACACACTATGTATTTTCTTTGGGTCAAATAAGAGTTTATCCAAGAAATGAAGAGTGGAGGGAAAACCTAGGATATTGAGTCTAAAAAGGATGATGTTATGCGACATTCTGTCTAATGCTTTACTAAAGTCGGTAGCAATAACATCAACTTCATTTCTGTTATCTAAAGTGCATAAGGTATAAGAAAAAAAATCTACCAGATTGGTGGTAGTTGACCTTCCGGCTAGAAAGGCGTGTTGAAGAGGAGACAAAATTGATTTATAGTGAAAGGACAGTGTTTCGTAGATGAAGCTTTCGAATAAATTCGGTATACATGATAGCTTAGCTATGGGACGATAATTTAACACATCGTTTTTGGATCCTTTTTTGTGAATGTATGATATTTTCCAACATATTGGAAAATCTCCTTGCAAAATTGATAGCTTGAAAAGGGTAGTAAGCGGGTGAATTAAGATGCTCGAACATTTTTTAACAACTGCCGGAACCCCGTCCGGTCCAGAAGAGTTATCGTCCTCGAGCTATATTGGGGTGTAGTTAAGGTTGATATTTATTCTGAAAAGTTTATTAGGTCAAGAGGTTGTGGGCATATAAATAGGTAAGAGCTGCACAGAAATTCATTGTAGTATTATTGCCAAGAGGACGCAAATAAAATAAAACAGTAGAGACCCCAAAACTGACCCCAGCAGCACACCACCTATGGTTTGCTTATAAGATAATGTCAATACAGGTCCGTACATAATATATGGATGATTACCTTTTACCTGCGTTCTTTGAGCTTTCATGAGCTGCTATTTTCATAGAAGCTGTAACAGGGTAATATGAATTTTGAATTCACGAAAATCTGAAGGAATTGTATCTAGGGTTACCGTCCGATTGCATGTTATTATTTAAGAATTGTTGAAAGCAGTGGGGCCGCAGACAGATTTGCAACTGGAAGGTGATCAGCACTGTGGAAACATTGAATTCAAAAGAAGTATAAATACATCATTTAACTGTGCGACCTATTGTTGCTAGAATTCCTTTTTATAATTTTTTTTATTGACATTTTTTTTGCTTTATTTTTAAATGCTTAAAATTTAAAATTTAATTAAAGCTTTTACCCTTTTTAATCATCAAATTTCATTTAAAATTATTTTTAGTGATATTTTTAAGTTTTTCATAACTCATTTACACATTAAATAGATCTGAGGCTAAATGCATTAATCAAATCATCTTCTATGTCACTAATACAATAATGCGAGCTCCCAATTTTTTTGGGTTTTTTGTTTAAATGAGAAGTTGCAGTTCCAAGACAACAAAATCTAATGAAATCAATTTTCTTCAAAGTCACACAAGAATTATTTCCATCATCTATTATTAGACGGAGAAGCAATAAGTGACAAACGCATTTATATTATAAACCTAAGTATCATATTTAAGTGTCGGAATGATCTGAGTGCTTTGAAAATGGGCATCTGTAAGATTTTAATTATTCTTTGTGAGTTTTTCAAATGTGAAAAACCATTTTATATGCAATTAACAAAGTTTTTTTTAATGATGTTATTTTTCTTTATGGCGTACTTAAATGTTAGGAGGAACTTTATTTCTTCTTCTTCTTGATCTGATGATCGTTATATTATCGACTGGGAGCAGCATAGCTCGCCATTTTCAATGTTTCGCCTTAAGGCTATACCTAAAGGTTTGTCAGGTTGACTTTTAAAAATCTAAGAAGGCCTCCAGGGTTTGGATCGTTTTATGTCTAAGGCTAACAAAACCCAGCTGTCGTGATCTAGGGGTCCTTGACCTTGAATTTCTTCCAAAGCTTTTTTCTTTCTATATGACAATTTCAGCTAAATTGGGCTCTAGTTGTTGCTGGATTTCCAAGTTGGGGTGGTCCTCCAAATTCTTCAAAATATTTTTGGAGAGCTGTCATGAACTGATTTATTGGGATCAGTTTGGTGTCTTCATATAGCTTCTTGTTTGGGACATATTTCCTTGCAATGGGGTTTCGGTGTAGAGCTGTACAGCTACGGAGTATCTTCCTTTCAAAAATTCGATCTTCTTCATATATGTTGATGATATGGTGAACGAAATAGGACAAGCGTACGTCGGAACTGGACGGATCAGCTGTTTATAGATGAGGAGCTTAGTATTAGTGCTTAGTCCATTTCTTCTCCTAAGAAGCGGCTGGACCAGATGTAGGGAGAAGTTGGCTCTCTTAAGAATAAATGAAGCGTGCTTGTTGAATTTGAAGCGGTTAGTGAAATTCACTCCAAGATATTTTGCTGTTGTCTTTGTCCTTATCACTGTGTTGTCTGTTAGCTTGATACTGATATTATCACAGATTGATGAGAAACCTCTTCGACCTCTTGTTGCTGTTATTGGGGTTCTGAAGCAGATAAGCTCGCTCTTATCGTTACTGTTTGAGAAGTATAGGGCCCAACTTGGAACCTTGTGGAACTCAATCGCTGATCGTCTTTCTACGTGAATATTATTTGTTTACCTGTCGAAGGCCTTTTTGATGTCTAGTTAACAGGCGACTGTCGTCTCTTTCTTGTTGAGTCCCGATTTCTGTTCACTCTGATTATTATACTTATTATTGCACCTGTGGTTGATTTAGTCAGTGCTTTTCAGAGAAATGTATTATTTTTTCTTGACCGGCCATCCAATACCCGTCCAACTCTTCATAGTAATTTCGTGTATCACCATTCTCCTCGAAAATTGGAAGAAGGTAACTTTTCTTCCACTGATTAGAAATTTGATCAGCGCAAAAAAAGTTGGAGATGAGAATCGTGAGCCATCTATACACGATGTCTTATCTTTTTCCAGAACTCAGAGGGTATCTTGTCTGGTCCATTTGCTTTTCCCTTTTTATCACAACACTGTGGTTCTGGGTACTTCTTCTTGATAAGGTGCAGTTATTGGTATAGCCTATGAAACTCTCCATTAAAAAGTGCCTCACAATATTGTCACCATCTATGAAGAATTTTTTCGTTATCAAAAAAGTTGGTCTTGAGCATTGATTTTTGTTAAAGGAATCTCCTCAGCATTTTTCTTTCTTCAGTTTTGGAAAAAGTAGCGTCTCTGTTCATTTTGGCATTTTGCAGTTCCTGAATAGCCTGGTTTGTATCAACTGTCGGTGCAGATATTTCTTCCTACTCCCGATACATGTTCTCCGTATTCCTTCCTAAGAGTGTTTTTTTTTTAACTGTATTATGAGTGAGGGATATTGACCACGTTTCCTCAGTTTCCATCTGATAATGATAATTTTTTCTTTTCCCAGATTGAACCATTTGATTCCTCCAGAAGACTATGTTTCAGTCTGTTCAATGAGTCTGCTCTGAACCACTACAAATAGAAAAAAAGGAAGATTTTGCTGTTCACTGCTGTTCCCCTCCAAGCTGTTTTCATTTTTTTTTTATTTGCTGTTCATTGAGTTTTTCTAGAGGAACTTAGAGCAAGATTTTCTACACTTGCTTTTGAGGTAGAGCAAGGAAAGCAAATTGGAGTGAAAGTGTCAAAGTCAAATGTTTTCAATGTATATGTGATAAATTTTTTTATCGAGTGTTTGTTTGGATTAAATATTAAAAAATGTACTTTAAATAGCTTAAACTAGCCAAAAGAAAAGATAAATGTTTATTATTCTAAGAATTAAATTGGAAAAATGCATCATATTGAACATAGGTCTATGAGGGTTTATAAGTAGTTGTGAATTGCTACAGCAAAATGTTTTTTTTTCTCTGTCACATCATGAACGACATCTGTGCTCTACTTGCTCTGACATTTAACAGCTGTTTTGTTCTGTTATGCGCTGCCTTACGTTTTTAACTCTACTTACGTCTTCACAAAAAAAATTATGTCAACATAGAACTGGGCGTCTGGGCGATCGCGTCTTCCAAAACAACTCTCTTCTGAGCTCTGAGCGCGCTGTACGCACCCAGAAAAAATTGAATGAGCATTCTGAGTAAAATGCTTATCCCAATCAACAGCCAAGTGTTAAAACGTATTTCAAAAGTAGATCTGAGCACTCAACTCACGCTCGGTTCAGAGAATTATCAGTGTACGCTCTAAATGCTCAGACTCTGTTCAGAGGCCTTTTCTGAGTGAACAAGGAGCTTCATTTCCCGCCTTCTGTTAGTAATAAGATGCCAGTGAGAGTTCTAGTTACGTATCCCATGCAACCATGTAAAGGTATGGTTCTTCGAGCCGGATTCTACTGTAAACGAGTGATACCTCGCAGAAGTTTTTTTTTTTTTAATTAACCGCAGACATTTTAATTATTTATAAATTAAAGTTTCCCTTCCTATACGGAAGGGTAACTTATCTTCAACAACATTCGTGTCTGTAAAAGACCACTATTAATCGGTCCATGTTACGATGTATTCACCAAGAGGATTTCTAGTTGCGTCTCCCATGCCAACATGATATTTATTATCAGAAGTTATCAGAAGCTCATCCCTCGGAAATAGACAAGTAATTATCTCTGTTTTACCATGTAAAGATATAGTTCTTCGAGCCGGATTCTACTGTAAACGCGTGCCGGTGTTGTGTGATGAACACTATAATACCAAATGATGTGTAAACAGAAAGTTTACAATGTATTCAACAAGAGAACTTCTAGTTGCGTTTCCCATGCATACATGGTATTCATTGTCAGAAGTTATATTTGTATGGTTGATTATGATTATGATTTAACCGCAGACATTTTAATTATTTTTACATTAAAGTTCCCCTTCATATACTAATCTTAAACAACATTCGTGTCTGTAAAAGACCACTATTAATCGGTACATGTTACGATGTATTCACCAAGAGGATTTCTAGTTGCGTCTCCCATGCCAACATGGTAGTCCTTATCAGAAGCCATCAGAAGTTCATTCTTTGGCAAGTTCTCAAGTAATTACCTCAGTTTTACCATTTACCATGTAAAGTTATGGTTCTTCGAGCCGGATTCTACTGTAAACGAGTGATACCTTGCAGAAGTTTTTTTTTTGGATTTAATTTTAATTATTTATGCATTAAGTTCCCCTTCAACAAAATTCGTGTAAAATACTAATACTGAAAGAAGTTTAACATCTTCTTAGATATCTCATCGTCTTAAGTGAATAACATTTTTTTTTTTTACATTTAACTTTCATACAAAAACCGATCAGTGGAAAATCACTACCGGAGGCACTATCTCAATATTATTCATCACCCACAATTGGCTAGAAATTTATCACATCAAACCTCATCACCAACAAAACGTGAGATGATTTTTCAGCAAAATATGAAAATACACCTCTCGGCCATATGAAATGGACACCATCACCGTGCCGCATCTACCACTGCATGCAATATTTCGTTCGTTCGTTCATCACGACACGACTTCCCATCTCGTTCATCAACTGAGTAGTCTTCAATTAACTATGACAGCTGATGTTCGGACCTAAAAATAAGTGAAGAAATCTTCAATGCACTCTATCTTCATTTGAAAATATTCCAATCTAATCATTATTGGCAAAACAAAAATGCAAATAATTGCATCCATACCTCTTAATTAAACTAATTAAATAAATTATTAAAAAAAAAACTGCAAATTAGCTCGTTTAAATTATTCTTGGAATCATTTGCATGCAGAAAATAATCACTGATTTATAGAGATCGTAATGGCATCCACATATTCTCATAAATCAATCCTTGTGATGGGAATGTTCCAAAATGAAGACATAAATACCTTGGGCTGTTGGATTACCAATATACTACTATACCTGCCACAAAATCAGTTGACCTTCGAATTGCGACTCCGCCTTAAGTCACACCTCGAGAACGCCGTAGAATCAATTTGAAACATAAAGTGTGTGTCGGTATCGGTACGGTAGACAGCCGACAAACAAGGAAAGATGAGACGACCTCACCTAAAAGTTGCATGTCATGCCAACTTGAGGGAAAAATGTTAATCCATTAGAACCAAGTAGATAGCGGCTAGCGGCAGATGATTGAATGTTCGAGATATACTGGAGATCGAACGTGCGCAGATTTAATTTTAGCGAACGATTGTCTTTATTATTTTTTCAAAAGTTTCTAAGGAATCAGTACTGGGTTTGCAAAAAAAATCTTTCAATTTTATTTAGTATCAAGTATGAAGAGAAGCGGGTGCAGGACTATTTTTGGAATATTAGAATGTTAACCAATAATACTTGTATGTAGTTATCGTGGTTTAGGGGTTCGTGTGTCGAACTGCTACAACAAAGGGTCGGGGTTCGATTCCTCGTCAGACCCAGCTAAAACTGTATAGAAGTTATGAGCTTTGCTTTTGAAAGCGGTACAGAGCGTGGTGTTTCTGAGCCCCAATTAATAAGCCTCTTCAGTCGACTTGATCTCTATACCACCAATTTCGTGCACCTAGTCGATCAAAGCCCTCTTCAACTGGTCGCACGAAGATGAGTTCTGAATTGGCTTCGTATGGCGTGGAGTTGAAGACTATACGTGCTGGAGTTTCAGCCTTCATTCTATCTACATGATCCAGCCATCTAATCCGTTTTAAACGTATTTGTTGGAGTAGATTCATGTGGCTCCACAGCACCTATAGCTCGTGGTTGTATCTTCTTCGTCACAAATTGTGTCGATCTTCTTCAAAAACATAAAAACATAAATCGTGCGTAGAGCTTTTCTCTCGAAAACAGCAAAGAAGCTTTCATACGACTGGGTAGGATTCTGCACCATATGTCAGGAACGAGATGATGAGTATTGAGTGTTTTGTACAGCTTCTCCTTGGATCTTATGGGTATGGCATTATTTTTCAATTGTTTCCTCAGCCCAAAGAAACAGCGAATCACAAAAGTTATTGCACTTTTGAGTTCCGAGCTTATGTGATTTGCCGAGTATACAGCGGGCTCCGATAGAAAAACTCCTTTACTGCCTCAAAGTTACACCTATTTTGGCCACGTTCTGACCAAGCTTAAGGGGTGAGACGGATCTTGTATTGCTCTCATTAGTGACCAGTCCCATTCTTATTTCTGCTAACTCCATGGATCTGTTGGAAACAGCTCGTTTGTCTTTCCAATCATTTCGATGTCGTCAGGAAACCCATTTAAATTTTTTTAAAGATAGTTCCTGATGCATTGACTTGGGAGATGCGTACTGTATTTTCTAGCACAATGCTGAAGTATCTGTATGAGAGCCCAACTTTTTGTCTGAACTCTCTGAAGGCTTCGAAGCTATCAGTAAAATCCCCTCAAATTTTGACGGAGCGGCGATATTTCTCTATCGTTATCCTGATAAGTCTAGCAGCTTGGTATTGCTCCTCGCTATTTTTTATTATAAGCGACTTCACAGTTGACTTCACAGTTGACGATCGGTCTTCTCTAAGACCTGGGAACACTTGGTCGGTGGTAGATTTTTCAGGTCTGAAACCACATTGATAAGGACCTATTAGATCATCAGCAATGAACTTGAGACGGTCATATACAACACTGGATAGAATCTCATATACGAGGAACACGATCACCTTTTTTGTGCATCAGGCAGAAAATACTCAGGTTACAATCGTTGGGTATAATCTCATATGACCAAATTGTAGCCAGGTCATTTCCAGCGTATTAAAAGAGTTCCGCTCTTAGCCCATCTGCTCGAGTAAATGATTGAAATAGTCTCTGCAGGTGTTAAACAATAAAAATTAATTTGTTTGGGAATTTTTGTTGGAGCTCCCCCATAACAGGTCTGAGTATATGTGCATTTGCTCCATCTTGCTGGAACCAAATGCTGTTCAATGAAATAACGTCTTCGGCACAGTTCTGGGTAAAAAAAACTCATTCAACATCTTTAAATAACGGTTCCCATTGACAGTCAATGTTATACCGTTTTCTTCAAAGAAGTATGGCCCCACAATACAACTTGATGAAACTGTGCACCACACATTTACCGGTTCTGGGTGCAGTTCCGTCTCATGGAGCATTTCTGGATTAGATTCATTCCATATACGGCAATTTTGCCGTTTAGATCAAAATGGGCCTCATCAGACATGAACAAGCAATTTATCAATGTGTTGTCTTCTTCGGCCATTGCAAACATTTTTCGGCAAAATTCTGAAATTTAACTTGCCGCCTAAATTCCCTTTGGACGGAAATGACGGACTGCAAAGCATGGTACCGCTGCACTATCCAAATCCTTTTTTCAGTATCCCAACTATTCATTTTGATATGATGATGTATTACAGTTTGAATTCTATTATCCTAGCTGACTCCAGAGCGGCTCGTGAATCCTGTTGTATTTTTCATCACTCTTCTATAAAAATTCCGTAGATCTTTCCAACTGGAGCATTTTAACATTTCCTCGACTTCACGTCGCTGATGGTATTTTTTCTTCCTCCTGGAACAAATGCTTCTCATCATTCCTTCGGCCGATATAGGCATAGATGATAAAGCTGATAGGAAGCTTTAGTTTTCTTTTGGAGCCATAATCTGTATGCTTCTGTTTTTTCCTAGTTTGCCTGTGCGCGATCGGAGTCGAACCATTGATTTCTCGGCGCGGATTGTGAAAATCCCAGCACTTCTTTACGCAACATTTTTAATGCCTTCTCGACATGGATGCCATTAGCCTTCCGGGCTTTTATCAAAAGAAACAGTGGGCTTAGCTTCAAGCTCAAGGAATACGCAGTCCTCATATGCTGCAGCGTTCCCTTCCTATTGGAGCCTTCCAACGTTGAATTTCCTCTGGGAAGCTGTGGATCGCCTACGAGCTTCTTTGGATATTCTCATCTGCAATTGGGCACCAAACAGCAAATGACCACAATCCAGATTGACTTCTTGAAAGGCACGGACCTACAGGATACTGAAGGAGAGCCTTCCATAAATGACATCATTTGCAAGCATGTTCGACCATCTGGGGATCCCGCTACAAAATCGATGAGCCTAAATTCGTTTCCAAAAGTGATGTCGTGTCCTGTAGGATGTGCTTCCAATGACTTTATATTTCCCAATTTTGTGGTTAAAGTCCACAGAAGTATTTTAAAGTACTTTTGCCAATTGCTTCTATATTTTTCCAATTCGATTGTAGAATTTTGACTTTATTCGGATCGTTTTGCGTCTTAACTTAACTATCTAAAAGATCGTCAACATTTTGTTCATCCGGGCCAATTTGTTCATAACACTCGAATTACTACTTTGCATTACCGCCTTGTGAAGCCTGCACATGATAGAGTACTTGCTCCTGATTGCTGAAGAAGTAAATCAGGTGTCTCAGTCAATGGAACCAATGGATCTTACACTCGTCGCAAATTCTAGAAGTTTAACAATTCTTAAGCAAATGTCTGCGACCGGTATGAGAACTATGTATTAATATTTAACGTAATTCAATTCTTCTCAGTCGGCGTTTCCAAACATCAAGCAAATATTTATATAGCCATGACGTGTTGGGAAAGAACGTATTGCAATTAGTTTCTACATTCGTGAGGTACGTTTGCATAATACAAAACACGATTTCTAGAGTCTATTGTGTAATGTAAAAACAAAAGGTGTTTTCATTTCGTTAAAAATGTTAGCATTCGGATTAAACGTTACCGACCTCAAGGCAGGTCAATTTGAAAGTGTCGATGGTGTCAAAATACCAATTCGATTCCCAAATCCCAGTGAATAACCAAGATTGAACCCCACTTAACGATATTTACCAGCAGCGTTTTTTCGCTCCCGAAATGCCCTCGATTAAGTGAGTTAATGGGTAGTAATCAACTCTGGGTTCCATGCATCATTTAACTTTCTCCATATACTGCAGGCGATGAAGCTGTGATTTCGAAGTCCCACCAATATCGTGTTCATATCGTCCTCCACTATTATTAGTATTTTTTTTGTTTTTTTTTATCTAAATGGATAGCTCATCGTATCTCATCATCGTCAAATGTGTCAGCAATGGAACAACATTACGGAAGTTCCTATCAAAGCATTTTGGAGCAAAATTGTTGGAGGCAGTAGCAGCAGCCAGCATGGTCGTCGAACTTTTCCTTGACGTCGGACCCGGCATTTAGTTTTTTTTCATAAGTAACACCCCTTCCATCACCCAACGATGGGTGATGGCAATCATAATATATTGCGTAAGAACACTCACAGCCAGTTCGTTTACGATCGGTCAGTAGGTCTGTTAAATGTGGATGTGGACTCGTTGCGAGGGAAGACACATAATATCGCTGGAGTCGATCGATGCAATATGTGAAGCTGGCATGCAATTTCAGCTCTGAGCATTCCGAGGAGTGGAAAATTTAATTGAAGCGCCAAATAATAGTAGAAAAATAGCACAGCATAATTGCTGGTGTCCTAATTAGCTATGAGCACAGTTCTTTGGAAAAATAAAATTAGAATATTTTATTGTTATTATTGTTATTATTCTCACGAGAGGATGCCCACAAGAAGGAGTTCTGTCACCTCTCTCTACTGTGGAGTCTGGTAGTAGAACAATTACTCGAAACATTTTAACAGCACTAGGTATAAAATGCATTGGCTTTGCGGATGATATACAGGGTGCGCCAGAGAAACTTACTTATTTGAAAGGTCATTAAAAAAAAAGTACTTCAGTTATTGTTTTAATTTTTTTTTTATTTGAGAATACAATATCCCAATTTTTTTTATGCAGTCTTAAAAATGACATCGGATAAATGGCGACCCCCATTGCGCATACACTGATGAAGTCGATTTTTGAAATTCGTATCCACTCTTCGCAGCATATCAATCGGTATGTTGGCAATGGCGTCGCGAATGTTGTTCTTGAGGTGTGCTATGGTCCGTGGTCGATCGACATAAACCAGGGATTTTAAATAACCCCACAAAAAGAAATCGCATGGAGTCAAATCTGGAGAGCGTGCCGGCCGTTGGAGATCGCCTCCGAGAGAGATGAGGCGGTCGGGGAAATGTTGTCGCAACAAATTCATTGAGTCTCGTGCTGTGTGTGCTGTGGCTCCATCTTGCTGAAACCACACGTTCCTAACGTTCATTTCTTCGAGTCTTGGAAGAAAAAATTCCTCGATCATGTTCCTGTAACGAGCTCCATTCACGGTAACTGCGCGTTCGTTTTCTTCAAAAAAATAAGTACCAATTATTCCCATTACCGACATCGCACACCAGACAGTAACTCGCTCACAATTAAGTGGATTCTGGTGAAGCTCACGCGGATTTACACCACACCAATAACGCATGTTTTGCTTGTTGACGCAGCCGGAAATGTGGAAGTGAGCCTCGTCACTGAAAAAAAGAACCGCGTCTTCAGGCAGGTTGTCAATCAGCATTTCACATTCATTTTGACGGGCAACAAAATCGCGTTCAGTTAATTCTTGCACAACAGCCATTGAAGGTCTTTATGGAGAATTCGTCGAACAGTGGTGTCAGAAATTCCCATAGCAGCTGCGTGTTTGCGAGCCGAACGCCGGGGAGAACGCACAACTGACTGCCTAACTCTTTCGATATTTTCCGGAGTTCTGATGGTCCGTTGAAGTCCATTTCTGGGTTAAGCGACAATTTCACACTCCCGAAATGAGTTAACCCACGACAGAATCGAATTACGGCCAGGAACGAGTCTGTGAGGAGGAATTTCAAAGCGAGCGCGGAAGGCACGTTGCGTAGCAACAAGTGAGCGACCGTTAGAAAAGAAGCTCTCAACTGCGAAGGCCCGCTGCTCTCTAGACCAGAGCATGATGGCAACTGACTACAGGGAGAAACAAACTTGGGAACTTCCCCCTCCAGATGCGCCCCCTCTTGCCCCTCTACCAGCCAAACTCACCGCGCGGGAATTTTTTCAAATAAGTCAGTTTCTCTGGCGCACCCTGTACTATTAGCCTGTGGAAAATTCGAGGGAACCCTATGTGACCTAATACAAACAGGGTTGTCTTCCTAAACCTGACACCTCTGCACTTATTCATAGAAATCACAGCAAAAGCAACATTTGCAAGGTTTGATAAAGTAAATCATGGAACAGATAGTGTTCTAAATCCAAGCGAGAGAAATAGGTTGTCAAAGGAGTTCAATTTTGTTAAGCAGGAAAGCAGGAAGCAGGAATAAAGTAACGATATAGTGGGTACCAGGTCATATACGTTTAACAAAAAACAGTACTTAAACTTGATCAATTTGAGGAGAAACAATGCCAGGATCTTTGCGGGCTTCCTGACTGGACATTGCAGGCTAAGGAAACACATCAAAATACTAGGAGTTGTAAGAGAAGACCAATGCAGATAATGTAACGAACGGAAAAAATCTCCAGATCACATTCTCGGAGACTGCGAAGCTCTCATACACCAAAGAAAGAAATTCCTAGGTTCATACTACATGTTTAGCTTCATTAAGGAAATCAAACAGGAAGAAGTATTATAAATTAGGAATAACACTTATTTAAGCAGGGGGCACAATGGATCTTTAAGGTCGAAGTGCATTAGACAAACCCCGAATTTAATTCATTCATTCATTCAGTCAAGAGTATTTGATCCCTGTGAAGCGTTTGTAAATTCAAAGGAGACGTGAATGTAGGTAATCGAAGAAATCCGATCTTCCTTGAAAACTTCCGGTACCGGTTGCCGTTGAATGAAGCAACGTATGCTGGAATTTGAAAGTGAATCGGATTTCATATATCTTTGAAACCAGTGAAGCGTTGATAGAGAGGCTGAATGATGATAGGTCAAAGTTCGATTGCATGTAAAAGGCATGAAAATGAGGCGTTCAAATGCCGTAAGAAACCTTTCTAATGGATGAATTAATTGATAAAAAATAGACGGATAATTATTATAACAGTAAAATGAATTGTCAAAGAATAGGGTCAAGTCTTTGGTGTGACTGAAGTAAGTGGAGTTAGCCTGATGGTGCATTTTTCATATTTTGTACGGCCTTCGGTTCAAGCTATCTCTTTGGGCAATTATCAGAAATTGTATTTCTATTACTACGCGTTTTTCCGGGAACTTTGGTCTTTCATAGGTTTGTGGCCCTAGACTTTGATCCTTTATAACAGGTTGACTGGAACCTTGGGTTAGGTTAACAGGGAAGTCCATCTATTTACACGAACTATCATGGTAGTAGCTGTCTGCTAAGTATGCAGTCGGTCCGTTGTGGAAGTATCGTTGTGACTGTGATGCTACAATCTAGAAAACCCTCAGTGAGTAATTCTACTTGTTTAATCACTTAGGTGTTCTAATAGTAGCCAACGGGATAGAGACCAACGTGACAGTTCAGTATTACGATCACGTTGTTTTTCTGGAAAGTTGTAATAAACTGTGAGACACGTGGGACGTGGTTGTTACCGGAATCAACGATCATTCGGATTTCTCAGTCACAATGTCACAGTGGTCGGAGAAAATCAGGCATTTTTTTCAAGAACAACGATTATTATATTAACGCTGGTCACCATTTTTTCTTTTTAAATGAGTCTGTACGGCACAAGCCTTTTAGAATGGAATTGTATGTTGCACTAGTTACAAGAATTTGAAAGATAGGAAAGATTTTTTTTTCGTCGTAGTAGATCGAGAATTAGGTGACCATTTTCTCACTCAAAACCCACGGACTGCTCGCTCTAGCTTGCACTAGAAGTTAGAAAAATTGATTCCCAAACTGAGATTCGAACTTAAGATCTCGCAACCAAACCTCTTTTATACTGCACCACCGCCGCCCGCATTCTTGCTGACACTTGAATAAAATCGACGGAAAAGCGATGGACCGAGTATGAATCTAATTCGTTCCTGGGTACAGAAGTTCGAGGCAAATGCTTCGAGAATGAACACACCACCGAGAAAATATTGAACTGTTGGCAGAGAGCTTACGTTAAAATGCATGACTTTGAATACGTAAAAGGACATCCTGATTTGGACTGCCAAAAGCGATTTTTAATGAAATTTTGAAAAAGCATTTGAGCTTCCATCTTTTTTAAAATTAAAATCGATTGAGAAAGAAACGATTTTGGAGCGTTTTCACACTCATCACTCATCACACACTTATCTATCTATGGGTACAGTTTTTTGCGATAAAACGAAACATATTGAAAATATGATACCAAGTTGCTAAAAAAAACTAATTTTTGTTGTTCCAAACTTCACAGAATCACTTAAATGACTAATCTGATGAAAATCGGCGATAGATAGTCCATAGGAAACATACAAACACCTTGATTTTTACACTTATATTCGTTGAACTATAAAATATTGACACATTACAATAAATTAATTTGAAAAAAGGCATTCCAATCGAAAACCATAAAATATTTTACAAAAAAATGTTCTCAATCCTCCAACCAGACGATCAATACCATCAATAAATCCGTTCAAATTGATCAAAGTTTATTCCAATTTATTCTTCTGTGCGCCAAACGAATCTGTATTCGATTTTTCTACAATGCAGCATTGTATCTTCGTTCAAGTGGCGTGTTGCAATCCTCGATGCAACTGCAAATATTTTCCACATTCTCGTATATAAATAATTACAAAATGCAGCATTCTTAAAGCCATATCATACAATGGAGACGGAGATGACAGAGAAATTATCGATTGTCATTAATTTTAATATGAGAAACCAGCTTTGAACACATTATAGTGTCTGCATTCTGTATATCGACTTCGATTGGATTGAAATGATACCTATTAACGCGACAGCGATAGGCAGGCCCCGCTAGTCCAAGGCTACAATAGCACTTGACCACCAAACTTCCAATCAACTCATTAAGGTTTTATTATTTTTTTTCAATCTTTGATTATCATAATATCAATAAGTGCGCTTTTGATTAATACCAACACGCCCTTTATTATTCAAGTCGAGATCATTCAAAAACCACTTATACCGGCTATCGATGTTAACAAAAGTTTCACCTTTGCACAATAATTGTTCAAGACTAAGCGTTGTTACCAGATTCGATTGGAATTGTTATAGTTTTTTTTTTTTTTTTTTTTTTTTGGAATTATCTGGTCAATTAAACCGAGGACTACCATTGATACTGTGAACCTTGACTACCTATTTCTATGAGTAACACCTTTTTCGTGCGAATTCATACGAATTTTGTTTGCGCCATCTGTTGGCCAAGTTCTTTTTAGAATTGCGAAATTGCAATGAGATTTTCTTAGAAACATTTTCTTCCGGGTTAATGCATTTCGGTGTTCAAATTCAAAATATCAACACACACGCTACAGTTGGCGCCAAGTCATAAATGTTGGCATTAAACCAATCGAAGCGAGGAGGATGGATGATGGTACTATTAGAGCTGTGGCTTGTGAGGCGCGTGTCTTCAACTGCCATCTGGGGATTTATCCTATTTTCTTTTTTCTGATAAACGAGTATAGTGCGGACAAGATTTTGACTAGTGACACTTGTCAGGCAGTTCTCTGTTCTTGTTGGGGTTTTTAAACAAAAGGCAGCATCCCATTATTATTTGCAAACAAATGATTTGTTTGGTGGCCGAGGAGGTAGGGAGGTGTGTTAAACGGTGCTTGCGTGTAGATTAAAAATAGTTTTCTGGTGAAGGAATAAGTCTAGACGATATTGTGCAATTTATATGGCGAAAGACTTGTGGATGTTGGAAAAAACAATTTTTTTTATAAATGGTTCTAGATTTAGGCAATAAGTTAGACTTACCAAGCTTTCAAAAAGATGAAGATTTATTCATTTAAGAATTTGTATGTAGGTCGTTTCTAAATAAATGTTATTTCAAAAGGTCCATTAACAAAGTAATAGATTTCGGGATTTTATATGGAGGTGCCCTACTACAAGGGCTTAAAGTATGGATTGCTAGAAGCCAACTTTAAGTTTGTTCTAAATAAGCGGTAAAGATACAGACATCACATGCAAATCCGGGAGCGTTTATCGGTAAACCCTGAAGCGAAGGGCATCTGACCCATCCTAATTGAGAAATTCAATTTAGTTGTGCCCAACTACATATTTACAGCTATGTTTCTAATGTAAAACTTCATACATTTTGGTTTAAAAGCTCCAGATTTTAGGTAAGAAATGTACTGCAATGGAACTGGACACATTTTTGTATGGAATTCTATGATTAAACTGCACTTCACTAAGTAAGACGTAAGTCCAATTTTGACGTTTTAGGATTTATGACCCACGGCAATATTTTCAGATTTTTTAGAGGTTTTTCAATCCAAATTCATCGTATCCATCCTTCAATGCAATTTCACAGTCTTCCAAGAAATGTATTTTGGGGCAAAAAGTGTAATTCGTTCAATATGTGAACCAGTTGCTCTTAAATAGGATGATTTAACCTAGCAATACAAAAGATTAATATTTCTGATTATTCATAAGATTTTTAGTTCAATGAAAATAAGAACTTCAGTCTTCTTATGTCGTTTACGTTTAGTACTGTGAGGTACCAACTGATTTCTGAAGTTCAAGTGCAGTTTATTTGCGGTTTTGAAAAAATTTTTTAGTTTTTTTAAATGATTTATTTTACAACTGTATATCCTTGGGAGCTGTTTTCTGTGGCAGCACATTTTTCCCAGGTATTGAATAGAATAAAAGGCCAACTAGAGAGTAACGTAGGCTATTTAACTTACCCACTAGGTGGTGCTGGGGTGTTTTTTTTTTTTTTTTTGGAAAGTTCTTATTTATGGACCGTTTTTTTGACCGGCAGGAAGCTGATGTTGTGAGGGTTAATTAAGGCTATTTGAATTGCGCATAAGTGGTGCTGAGGTGTTTTTTTTTTTTAATTCTTATTTATGTATGCCTTAATTTTGACGGGACTTTCAGAGGCAGATACGCTGATGTTGTAAGGTGTAACTAAGGTTATTTTAATCACCCGTTGGCTCCACTGGGGTGTTTCATAAGCAGATAGCTTATTTTGTAAGAAGTAACTAACTACTAACTACTAGGTGGCGCCACGCCGGGTTCGTTTTTTCGAAAATGTATGGTATACCCGAGCGACGTCGGGTGGGTAAGCTAGTACTAATATATTATATGATATTATATGATATTTTTCAATTGAGCGTCCCTTAAAACACGAGTATTATCCTGAAACTATTTAAAATAAATTGCACGACTGGATCGCACGTACTTGTTTTGTATGCTAGATAATTCCTTAGTGGCTGTATATGTATGTATATATACATATTAATATAAAAAAAAATTAATTTTTTTAATTAATTAAAGAGCTTTCTCGGAAAAACTAAGTATGCAATAAAATTTGAAAACTAAATGTCTATCGAGGGAAAAAATATTGAAAATCGTTCGACCAGTTTTTTTAAAAAGTCGTTTTTTTAAACTTCGAAAAAAATATTTAAAATTTTTTTTATACTTATGTCATTATTAGAAAATCTGTAGTTTTCATTTGGGAAAATTATTTAAAAAAAATTCAATCAACCCGTTTTCAAAATACATATATTTCAAAAACCATTTTTTTTAGAAAATTTATAAAAAATGGAGAAAAAGTTTTTGAAAATTTTGAAATGCAATATTAATAGAATTATAAATGACTTTATGTGTGGAAATTTTTTTATTTTATTGCAATCGGGATTATAGTTTACGATAAAACCGCATTTGAAAAAAACCGGTTATATGAGAGGTACCGTTATAGAACAATATTTCGAAAAATTCATTCTAATTGAAAGATGCATTTTTGTAAGAAAATAGCATCCTGAAAGTTTTATCAAAATCGTTAGAGCCGTTTTCGAGAAAATCAAATTGTTTGTTAAAGATTGTATTGCAGGTACCGTTATTTTTCGACCTAGAGCAAAAATGAAAAAACACGCCCCGAGATACTACCAAAAAAATACTAAATACCAAGTTTGAAACAAATTGGCTTATCTGTTTAGGCTGTAGAGCCAATAGTCTCTGTAGCTAGGCTCGTTAATATTAATATTACCATGTAATTTAAATTACTTGTGAGTAAAAAATAATAATAATAATAATAATGTTTAGGCTGTAGAGGTGCAAACAGACAGACGCGACGGATGGAATTTCCGACTTCTCTATCATCGTAATGTCATGTTTGATTGTTAGAATTTTTTTGCACGAATCCATAACTTGCCTTATAGTACCTGTTTAACTCGCATGTAGTTATACAAGGTGGGCAAAAAGAAATCGCCCTATTGGAGATGCTCTCATTTTTGCAAATGGCCGCCAATGTCAAATCTGTTTTGACATTATTGCAAATGGCCGCTAATGTCAAATCTGTTTTGACATTATTGGATAGACAGATGCAGCATACAAGTGAAAAAGCCATGGAGCGATACATGAAACGACATGAACCGATATTCTGAAGGTGGCGTTCCCTTTTCGCCTCATCTCTCGTTTTGGCGATTTGCACTGGCCCGCAAGATCGCCTGATTTAACCGTTTCAGACTTTTTTTGTGGGGTTTTTTGAAGTCCCGTGTTTAGGTCAACATTCGACAACGAGTGCGAGAATCTGTCGCCCGAAGTTCTTGCTGAAGTAATGAAAAATGCCATAAAACGAGCCCGTATGGCAATCAATTGTAACGGCGCCCATTTGGCCGAATCATCTTCTCGACTTGACCAATACAATTCTAAAGGTTCAAATAAACATAATCAAAAAACAGAATCGAAATTTTTCATTTAGAAAAAAAGGGAGCCAAACAACATCGGATGGATGACTTCTTTTGGCCCACCATGTAGGTAAATAAATAAAATAAATGGCACGACTGGGTTGCACGTACTTGCACTTATGGGCAAATATTTTTAAAAGAAATAAGTAATACCTATATAGAAGAATAGTAGTGCCCTGTGGCTTAGTGGTTAATGGGTCATGACTGCTAAGCGAAGAGCCTGGGTTCCAATCCCGCTCATAGCCACCTTCTTTTCCGGGGTACTGCCTCTTGCGAGGAACTGAAAAAATCTCCAAGAGTAAATTTTTTGTCTCGAAAAAGTGCATCTCATCTAGCCGTTCGGACTCGGCGGTAAACTGTAGGTCCCTTCCATTCTTGCAGATTAACAACACACACACAGGAATGGTTGAGAGTATAAGTCATAGGCCTTGGCTCCTTAAGGATCCTATCGTGCCAATTAATTTATTTAATTTTAATAAGCCTAATGACGTTGCATAATTTAACATTTTACTTTACTTGTCCACAAGAGCACTTGACACGTGATTTCTCAATTGAAGTTAATCATTCTATTTCTCCTTCAATGCAGTATATCCAGGAAGTGCCCTTTGAGTTGTTTCGATACAATAATTCAGTTTTGAAGACATTTTCCATAATTTTCATTTAGATACAGTTTAAAAAAGAAATTTATCGGCTAACGGAATAATTTCTTTGATCATTAAGCTTAAATGATAATCCGCTAAATTATTGATTCGCTCCATTCTCTTAACGCAGATGATAGATGGCGTTTCTTTTTGCAAAAATAAAACAATCATTTATCTTATTTAAACATTTACATATGTTGAATCCATTATTCATTAAAAAAAAACAAACAAAAAAGTGTTCCCAAACAAATCTAAAAAATGGAAAAATTCTCAGGCCAGTAAAGGAGGTCAAGGTTAACAAAACCAATTAGTTGTCCAGGTTTTTGTCATTTGTTTATCTTCAAGACACCAAAACCACCCAAGGGCACTTTCGCTATCGGTGTTCAATATCAAACGAAGACTTATGATAAACTATCACGCTTTTGGGCAGAAAGTTCACTTCTTCATGTCTTAATTAATGATGAAATACTTTATGAGCTTCTGCCTCATTAACCATTCACTGTTCCTTGTGTTTTGGTTAATTAATTAATAAGAAAATCCATTTAATCTGCATATCGGAAAATCTTTGAAGAATTAAGATACAAACAGCAAAAGATATATTTTTAAACAACAAACAAGCATAAAGGCGAGCAATTAATCAATATCTACTTTTTTGCATCTAATTTTCGATTATTAATCACTGCAGCAAAATGTCAATAGAATAAATTATTTATTTTTCTTTCTTTGAAATTAATTCCAAAAAAACTTACAACCAGTTTTTAGGTTAAAAAATAGCTACAAGTTAAAAATGTCAACACACAACTAATCAAGAAAAAAAAACCTTCAAAACATTATGTTAATTTTATTAAAGTATATTTTGTTTAATTAATTCAAATTCAAAAATGCAACTCAATGCTCACAACGTAATGTGATCCAGATAAGGTATTCTTTGTTGAGCTCCAAAAAAGGTGCCAACGATGTTATAATACCGTTTGATAAGAAACCGATTATCGGCTTCGCTTTTCAATTAATGAGAACGTGGGCGGGTCAGAGTTCACGGGTTAAATTATGCGTTTAGAAAATGAAAATGAATTTTATTAGCTTTCACTTAGAAATTGGAAATAACTTGCGGAAGCCGTTATGTCTCTAGGTCTCATGGAGGTTTTAAGTTATGACTTTTGTCTCGATAGTTTGAAATTGAAGTTTTGAAGTTGCTCAGTTGCATATCCGGTTAGCGGTTTATGCATAACATTATTATTGACTTTGGGGTATTCGTTCGAGAAGAATTTCTTCCGAAACACACATTTTCTTAGGAGGTACAGATACATGTTCCATCTAAACAATGGGCTACACACATTGAACAATTTTTTAATCGAGAAGTTGTTGATCCATTCTTGATACAAGCAGGTTCTGCGCAAAAGATGCCTAGAGTCATCTCTGCAATCGGTTATCCTCAGAGAAAAGTAATACTAGAATTGTTGTTGTCTCACAGTTAATGTACTTCTACAATGTCTTAAAACTCAAAGCGTTCGCTTTCTCGAGTTTGCTTATTGAATAAGTGGTATTAAACATTAACACTCTCAAAATATAAATAGATATCATTGTTAAAAAAAAATGTCTTCTAGTTATGAAAACGATACGATTAGCTGAAGATGCTATTTCTTAAGTCATAAGGTTCCTTACGAACTGCAGATTATTATTATTGCAGAAGTTAATTTGGATTTTCACTGCGCAGTTTGACTTAATCAGACTTGTGTTTTTGTATGTAAGTATTTTTTTGTGTCGTGTATTCAAATGTTCGTGGTTTAAGAAAGAATTTCTTTCACGTGTACGTCTACACTGTTCAACACAGGCCAGCTGTTTTGGCATTAAATGAAACTCAGGTTGGAGTCAATACTGATTTATCAGAATTTGCTCTACATGGGTATAGCTTGGTGCCATTACTCTTTTCCCATCATGGTCTCGTGGTCTATGTTAGGAATGATATTGCTTGCCAGAGCCTTCCCCAATATGGGCAATGTTCCAACACGGACTTTAACTTCTTATGGCTCAAATTCACTGTCCGCAAGCATGTCATTCATTATTGTTTTATTTACAGGAGTCCAAATCTTGACAGTAATTCGACTTGTAACGAGTTTGATGCACTGTCTGATTCCATCTCGAAAATTGTTTCCCTTTGTCCTCGCACTGAAATCGTTATTGCGGGCGATTTCAATGTTCACAATTCCAACTGGCTCCGCTATTCTGGTCAGACAACACCCGAAGGAAGGTATGTCGAGCTCTTTGCCGGGTTACATCACCTTACCCAACTGATCGATGTGCCAACGCGTATACCGGATGTTGCTGGGCAAGCCGCCCATACTCTTGACTTGTTTCTTACTTCTCACCCTGATAAATATACCATTAGTGTAACTTCTCCATTTGGCACTTCAGACCATTGTGTCATTTCAGCTAATTTCTCATCCTCCACCCATCCAGTTAAAGAAAAACTTCCCACCAGGACCGTTTGGCAATACGAGAAAGCCAACTGGGACGGCCTGAATATTTTTTTCCGAAACTTTAACTGGTCACTATGCTTCCTCGATAGTGACATTGATGCCAGTGCTGAAATGATCACAAATGTGATTCTTCTAGGGATGCGTGCTTTTATTCCTAACAGAGTAAAAAGCATCAAGCCTAAAGAAAAGTCCTGGTTTAATTCTGAGTGTAAAGAAGCTATCAGGCTCAAAGAAGTAAGTTTCCGTTCTTACAAAGCCAACCCTACAGAGGAAAATCGGAAAAAGCACAAACAAGCAAGGAACTCATGCAACTCCGTTATTGAAAGAACCAAATTTTTGCATGACCAAAAATTACGGCAAAAAATTCTGCAGTGTCCTAAAGGCAGTAAACAGTTTTGGTCATTTGTAAAAAATATAAAAAACTCCTCGACATCTTCGGTTCCAACGCTCATCGACAATAACAAACCAATTGTTTACTCTTGTTTACCCCCGATTCTTCTGAAAAGGTGTTCTTCCACACTGGCAAAGCCACTGCGTAAGCTTTTCCATCGCTCCTACTCTTCTGGAATCTTTCCTAGAAGATGGAAAACAGTATTTGTCCACCCTGTCCCTAAGAAAGGTGACTCATCCTCCCCCTCCTCCTACCGACCTAAGCATGGAAACACTGATTAACCGTCAGCTTAAGGAATATCTCGAAGATCGAAAGCTTCTCCATGACCGTCAGTATGGCTTCCGCAGCAACCGTTCCACTGGTGATCTGATGGCGTATGTCACTAAACAGTGGAACAAATCTTTACATCGCTTTGGTGAAAGTAAGATTATTGCTCTTGATATCTCCAAGGCATTTGATAGAGTTTGGCATGAAGCTCTCTTATCGAAAATGCGTGCTTTTGGGATCGATGATACTCTTGTTCGTTGGATTAGAAGCTTTCTTCTGGACCGTTCAATACAAGTTGTATTGGACGGATTCAAGTCTGATTCCCACAAAATAAATGCTGGTGTGCCCCAGGGCTCTGTTCTGTCTCCGACTCTTTTCCTCATTTTTATAAATGATCTTCTGTCTGTTACTTCTAATCCACTTAATTGTTTTGCTGACGACACTACCCTGACGTCCTTCGCCTTCGGACATATAATTGCAACGGTACCGTATGTCAAGCTCATTAAACTCCGATTTATACAGCATTGTCAAATGGGGTAAAAGGAATCGTGTGGAGTTTAATGCTTCGAAAACTCAATGCTGTCTTCTGTCGTTAAAGCTAAACATTCCCCAATGCCATTGTCCATGAATGGCACTTACATCGAAGAAACCGAAAAGCTCTCAGTACTCGGTATGTGTGTCAACGACGACCTCCGTTGGAACGACCATATATTTGAGATCGCTAAGAATGCTGCAAACTGCTTAGGTTTTCTGTATCGGTGTAAGAAGTACTTTTCCCCATCTGATCTGGCTACAATTTATAAAGCGTTTATACGCCCTAAACTCGAGTATAACTCCCACCTCTGGGCAGGTGCTTCGCAAACATCGCTTCTCCTGCTTGATAGAATACAAAATCGAGCGTTAAGATTGATAGGAAATAGAACTGCCGCTGAAACAATTGCCCCACTCGAACACCGACGCAATGTTTCATGTCGTTCCTTATTTAATCGTTTCTTTTACAAAAAAATGTTCACTCGAAGTAGCCATTTGCATTCCTCCCCTTAAAAGTTTCTCCCGTAATACTCGTCTCGCAAGGAATGCTCATCAGTTCACCCTTGAGCCTAATTTCGGACGTACCGTGAAATATAGGGATTCTTTTTTTAGCCGAACGACACGAATTTGGAATAGTTTACCCGGCGGGATTTTCCCTTGCCATTTTGATCTGCTAACATTCAAAACCAATGTTAATCGGCACCTCCTATCTCTCCCCTCCCTATCTTCGTAATGCCCGCGCAGTGTGTTCTACATTAAAAGGGAAACACATAATCCCTTGTGCGCGCGTTAAAAAAAAAAAAAAATGAAAGGAAATATTTTGATGATACTCGAACAAAACATAAGTCTTTGTTATGTTAATTTGTCCTATCGTTTTTAATGCAATCTTCTGAATTCAATGCAAGAAACGCAAGCAAGTTATACTGTAACGACAGAAAACAGCATTGAATGTTTGAAGCATTAAGTTTTACATGTTTAATAAGTGATCTTCTAAAGATCGGAACCACCAGTTCCACATCCTAAGAAGAGGATTGTGAATGTGGGAACGAATATGAGAGCTAATGGTACTATCGTCAACAAAGCAATTTAGTTGATTAGAAATCTTAGAAAAGAGATTATTAAAGAGAGTAGGGCACAAAACGGAGCCTTGGGGCACGCCATCATTTCGTCAATATCAGACTGGAAATTGCCTAAAACAACGCCAATGGATCCGTCCGAAAGGTTATTTATAGTTCAACGAAAAGATATACCGAATGCACACAATTTCCATGAAAGAGATTGATTTTGATTCGTAATATATCATCACCAGCTATGAAAACCTTATTGCCGGTCTTTAATAAGTTTACGTGTTTCTGGCAACGTCAAGAGTGCGAAAAAATATTGTCCCATATTTTATTGAAAAGCTTATTGATTGGTGCTTAGAAATATTAAGTTTCTAGCAGTTTTTTGAGAAACATATACAAAAATTGTTGCGGGATCTTGTTGACAGTGGGAGAAGAGTTATAATAACAATAAAAATATTTGAACTATATGTCTGTAAGGCACATTGCCTTTTAGAATGCAACTGGAAGCTGCACGACACTAGTTAGAAGGATTAGAAATTAGAAATTAGAGATTGCACTAGGAGTTTGAAAAATTACAACCCAACTGAAATTCGAACTCACGACCTCTGGGTTTACAAGCAAACATCTTACCTACTGCACCACTGCCACCAGTTAACAGTTGAATAAATGATCTTGTATAGAACTTAGTATCATAGAATCTAGTATCATATATTTGCGTACAGAGAGATACAAGAGTTTTTATTGAACATTTCAATGTTGTTGATATTAAGAATGAAAAGAAGGGGACCTACGTGGCTTCCCTGTGGGACACCAGAGGTAGCAAAGAAAGGGCTAATAAAATCGAGTTTCCAAGAAATAAGAAGAAATTCATTTCAAAGAGCTCAAAGTTGAGGGTAGATAGTTTAAAGAATATTAGTCTGTTGGAAATTATATTAAAGGTTTTACTGAAATTCGCTGAAAGAACATCGACTATTAATTTCATTTTCTATGAGGGGGTAAAATGACACACATTAAACGATGTTTTTGAAAATACCTTTTCGATAACCATGTTTGTTATACTCTGGATCCTCCCTTATATCTTTGTTAATGGGGGTTATATAAGAAGTTTTTCATATCTAAAGAAAAGTAAATTTTGGAAAAGATACCACCTGGGTTGGTTATTCGACGACGATATTTTGACTGAAAAAATTGATAGAAAATTGCGAATGGTGAGAGAATCTCATGAGACTTTTTTTTAGTTGCCAAATTAAAATAGGACATAGGATCAAAAACTTGATTATTTAAATCTGAGTATTACAGCTCCAACCTTTATTCTTTCAACTTCTTTCAGTTTGACTCAGAAAGATTGGCTTTATAATTATGGAAACTTACTTTTCTAATCATGATAGCCTATTTACAGCTAAATTCGAACTAGGAATGCTCATATTGTGGAAAATAATGTTTGGAATCATATCAGCGCCGGAGTCTACATCACTATCGAGGATGCAATTAGAGTTTCCAAAAAAATTGTTGAGAAAGACTCAGTCTGCTTTTTCGTATGGCAATAGGGATCTCCTTGGGACATTGGAAGACGAAAAATCAACACACACTTAATACACACTTCCCTGGGTGTGTAAGGACACAGATTGAACCGGATACAAGATTAAGACAAGTGCTATAGAAAGAAACTTAGTAAGCATTAACATTGACAACAGGCTCACTAAAATCTTAAACAAAAGAAATGTTAACGCCTCCCTTGCCAACACCAAATAAAAATTGACTGCAACCAGAGGTACACCCCAAGGAGGGGTCATCTCACCACTGCTGTGAATACTGGTCGTGAAAGAGGTTTTAATATTGCTTAGCAAAAGTGGGGTATGCCGATGATCTAGTCATACTGGCTACAGAGAAATTCCTAGACAATATCAGTGATCTCCTCCAAAGAGCTATCAACACACTGAATAATTGGGCCCGCAAAAGTGGATTAAGTATTAATCCCCAAAAAACAGAACTAATTCTTTTCACGAACAAAAGAAAAATTCAGAGACTTGCATGCATTGGATCAACCAATGCCCTGCGCATGCGCCTACGGCGGGCTTAGAAACCATACTAAACCTTCTGCCACTTCACCTACATATATATGCAAGAATCTGCAGCAAAAAGCGCTCTTAGGATCAGCCAATCGAAATTATGGGGATCCAGTTTAAGTGGACACTCCGAAATTCTAAATATATATATAAGAACAAGTGAAGAATCTTACTACATGGTTCCCTATACAGATTTCGAAAAAACATTCGAATGCTTGTTGCCAAGTATAGATGAATGGGATAAGAATGAAGTTCAATTGGACTACCCAACAACAGCAGTATATTCTAAACAGAGGTTTTAGCAGTAACGAAAGCTGCCAAAGTGGCATCAATGCTGGCACTACCGCGAGACATTGATAATTGATAGCCAGGCAACAATAAAAGCAATTTCTGCTGCGAAAAGCTGTCGCGAAGAGCTTAAAGATCTTGCTACACAGCACAATATAAAACTCTGCTGGGTCCCTGGTTACGCGGGAATAATGGGAAATAAAAATGCTGACGAATTGGCAAGATAATGCTCAGCTCTTAGACTTTAACTCTTAGAAAATATCGTAAAACCTCCGTTAAGCGACCTCAGACTTAAGGTTATATGCAAAATCCTGTCAGGAGCTACCTCATATGGGCTTCTCTAAACACCGGTGAGGTGGCTAAAAAACTATGGCCGCAATACGATAAAAACAGAACAAATGCAATCACGCAAAAATATAGAAAGTCAGTACGGACGTTAGTAGGTGTTTTAACTGGCCATAACATGCTAAGATATCATGCTAAAAAACTACGTCTAACTGAAAATGACTTGTGCAGAGGATGTAGTGACGAGGAAGAAGATGAGGACATAACCCACTTCCTCTGCCACTGCCCTAGTCTCTGACACCTAAGAAATAAAACTCTGGGGAAATACTTCTTTGAAAACATCGAAGAACTATCAGAGTGTCCAATAACAAATCTTTGCAGATTCGCAAGAGAAAGCGGATGATTGGGCGCCTCAGGATGAAATTATGAAATTATGGTAGTAAAATGGACTACGAGTATGGTAAGATGAGGAATTTGTAAACCCTCAAATGGGCATCACAATGGGTCTACATTGACCTAAGTGCGTTGGAGTTGAGCTAATGGCTCTCTTTCAACAGCCCGCAAACCTAACCTAAAAAATTCTTTATCTCTTGAAATTTTGAAAATTACTGTCCAGAATTTGACTTCTATAAGTTAAACATGTATGGCTTTTGGACATTAAATTCAAAAAACGTGAAACTAAAGTCTGTGTAAAAACATTGGACATATTGTCGTAGAAGCTGGTGAGCAATATCATTTCTGACGTATACAGCGAGACCTTCGTAGAACCAAAATAATGGCATTAAGCTGTACTCGTTAGGCTGTATGTAGGTTAAGTTATTAAGTTAGCTTTACTTTTGCAGCATGTATTAACATACGTATGCGACTCGAACTGACAATGAATCAAATGAATTTATTTGGCAAAAGCGCTTGAAGATTTACCTTTTATTTACCGCTTGATTGTATTATAAAGCAAGCTATAGTTCACCAGATGCTTATACTGCGGTGCACACTTTTTTATCGAAAGCCCACTTTAACATCTCAATAGTCAAAAGAACAATAAATACCAAAATTCTGATCTTGAAACACATTTCCGTTTTACATCTAAAACTCCAAATTGCTTGTCAAATAAGAAGTTATTTCTGAAAACATGTCAAAAGCTGAGTACCTAATGTGGCTTATTAGAGTGTCTTTCTACATTTTTGATACTTCTTCTGCATCGCATTGCATACATTCTTTTTCTAAAAACAGGAAATTCACTGACATTTCCATGCACTAAGTAGCGGGGAGGACTAAATTGCTCCCCCACAACCCAGAGAACTAAACATTATGAGGAAGGAAAACATCTTCCCATAGGCCATAGCTCTTTCTAGCAACTTCTCCTCCCCCAAATAAGTTTCTATGAGAACTTTGCGGTGTAAAAACATTCTTTACCGATTATCTTCGCTCCTCATCTCTTGAAGTCGTTCGTTCTTCTTCTCCAGAAACTGGTGGAGTACATTCCGTACAACAAACTTGTAAGTAAAACGGCAGACAACTGCCATAAATCTCATTAAATCGTGTACGACAAATTTTCCCCGTTCCGTCGTCGCGTCGTCGGTCTTCGCCCGAAATAACTTCACATGAAGGAGACACATATTTTTTTTTTATATACATACATACATACATGCACTTTCGATGCCTTGACTTTTATTTCGTATTAAGTTTTTACTCCATGTTTGTGCCTTGTTTTTCACAAGATTTTCCTTTCGATTTTCTGTTAAATTAGCCGATTCTTATTTTAAGCCACAAGATGGAGGAAGATCGCCCGTCGACAACGTACTTCTTCAATAAGAACTCCCTCTGGCGGTGGTGGTTTTAAGGTTTATGTGTACTTTTATCAACAAAAAAAAAAAAAAAAAAAAGAAAGAAAACATGACCATGCGGCAACCACAAGCAACAAGTCAGTCACGGTAATTTTCATATTCAGCGGAAATTAAAAGAAGCCGGATAATTATAAATGTTAAATAAAGATTAAGAAGAGGGACATTTCTGCGATGCGTACACCGTGAAAACGTACACAAAAGTTTGTCCATGTCAAAGCCACAGTGGGGTATTGGGGTGGGGGGTAGGCCGAAAAGGTGGGCATTATAGGTTGGATTCCTTTTGGCAGGAGGCAGTTTTTGTTGAATGAAGCTAATTGAAATTCGCTACAGATTGAGTTTTTGTTTTGATGATGCTGTTATTTTATTTTGGATTCTTTAATAGAAAGACTGCCATTGACTAATGATGGGTGTCTAGAGTTTACACGACTCAATTCCTGAAATAGCTGTTTAGAGGGACATTCATAAAACTGCCAAATAAGGAATGCGGCAAACAAAGTGATGACAGTTTTCAATACTTCGAGCATTTTTCTTTATTAGAAAAGATTTAAAGACGTCGAAGTCAAATATGACCACACTTCCTGTACCTTCCATGGAAATTAATTTTATAAAACTGAATCGCGTAGCTTAGGATTGAGTTAGAAGCTCGGAAGGGTCTTTACGTCCAGAATTTTTTTAACCAGAAATCGAAGTGACTGAAGCCGAATTTCATAAAAATTTTAAAGTGCGCTAGGTGGCAATGACAACTTGACAATAGGCAAATACAGGGTGTCCGCCGGGAAGGTATACTACTTTGTTTGTTTATAATTTTTGATTAAATGCAAGAGAATGGATCTTATATTGATAAATGTTTTATTTAATGTCGGCAATTATGTATGGAATACAATATCAGGTAAATGTCCGTCTCTGTTAGTCTCATAAATGCGAGCCCTTTTGAGCATATTTTTCATTACATTCTCACACATTTCACGCGGTATTTCATTCATTTCATCACGAATATTTTGTTTGAGTTGCTCAAGCGTTTCTGGTTTGTTTGCATAAACCTTGCTTTTCAGATATCCCCACAAAAAGAAGTCCGGAGCAGTCAAATCAGGCGACCGTGGAGGCCAATCAAAAAAATGGAAACAAATGGCAATCCTTGCGCAAAATTGTGGCCAAATTTATTCGTTGAAGACCAAGCTCCTGAGCACGGCGTCGAATTGAGGTTGATGGATTGTTTTGAACACTTCCTTGAGCAGCAGTTATGTTTTCAGCCGATCTTGCAGTACGTTGTGGTCCATGCTACAGACCCTCTTTCTTCGAAATCATTCACTACACGATAAATAGTGCGTTTTGTTGGCACGTAGTTTCTCCCAAAAATTTCACGTAACTTTCTCATCGCCAAAGTAATCGATGATTGATTTTGATAAAATGTTTTAACGGTTAAAACACGTTGGTTTATCGAATATTTTTCCATAATAAATTTGCCACGTGTCTACTTCACGACCGCCAAATATAAACTGTCAAGACTAATGTTTACCAAAATGGCGGCAAAACAAAGTAGCATACCATTCCGGCGGACACCCTGTACCTGTCCCATACATAAACAATTTGGTAATTTTGAAGAAATGCCATCAAGATTTCGGTTCATTAAACTAATTGAGATTTCAGGAATTTTCGAGAGTTCTCCGGAATTTTCTAACAAACATTTGTAGTAGCAATTTTTCAAAATATGAATCGGAATAATTTTAGTTTGTCGCCAGCATGTCTGTTAGAAGGAAAGAGAAAATAAGTTTTTATAGAGCAAATTTCTACGAATCCTATTCAGATTCATTTTTTAGCTCCATAACAGTGAGTGAGGAAGTTTCTTGAAATCTCTAAGAGTGTCTAACTATGAAAAACCAGAAAATTTTTCACCCACAGTTTTCACAACACGTGGCGTCGTTCACATTAAACATCAAATACATGGAGATGCAGTCATAATAAACAACATTGAGTTATTGACAGAAGGATTTAAATATGTCATGAAGGAAATCATCAGTGTTGCCGGTAGTGTCCAAAATATGCCGATAATGCAGTAATGCCGATAACGTAGTTAAAGCGTATTTAAAAGATTGTAAGAACTTTTATCAATGCCTTGTTGTGTTTTTAAATAATCTTTTTCATTTTTGAATGAATTTTTTAATTAAATTTAAAAAAAAATTAAATTGTAATGTTTAATTTTTTAATATTTTTTTGAAAAACCTTGCTTGCTTGCCAAAACTAGGTGGTACTCAAATCAACTGAATTTTTTACAAAATGGCCGCAAGCTCTGGAAGAACCTCCGTGAAGTTGGAATTGGCAAACTGAAATCATTGGACTTGGATGTTGATTGTAATGAGTTGAATAAGCTATTTATATCGTCCGTCCCTCAACCCACCACGTCGACAATACGAATTGTCTTCCCCCAATGCTTCATCTTACTTCAACTTTTGAAACTGTTTCTTCTGAGGGCGTTGTTGAAAGTTTAATTTCGATCAAAACCAATTCTATTGGGTTCGATCTCCTGCATCCCACATTCACCAAAACAGTTATGTCACTCATTTGACCATTTTTAACTTATGCCATAAATTCAATTTTCACAAAAAGCACTTTTCCTTCTCAATGGAAATTTTCCAAATTATACCCAAAGCCAAAAATCGCTGTGGAACAGAATATCGTCCTATATCTATTCTACCGTTCTTATCTAAAGTGGCTGAGAGAGTACTACTTAAGCAAATCAATCGTTTCTTCAAATCAACTGATCTCTTATCACCCAAACAGTCTGGATTTCGGTCTCAACATAGTAGCACTACTGCACTCTTGGATGTGGTGGAGGGGCAGTATAGCATTGGATGATGAAAGTCACATTCTTGGTACTTCTTGACTACTCAAAAGCATTCCACACAATTGACCATAACATATTGTGTCATAAATTATCTTCCTGTTTCAGATTTGGTCCGGAAGCATCTCATACTATCATATCTAACTGGTAGGAAACAAGCAGTGGTATCTGGAACTCAGGTTTCTGAATTCCTACCGCTATTCCGTGGTGTTCCTCAAGCATCCATTTTAGGACCACTTCTGTTTTCAGCCTAGATAAATGATATTCCTAGTCTTATACGCCACGGAAATGTGCAAATATTTGCCGATGATGTCCAGTATCTTCAGAGTTCTGCTTTGGGTCTTATTGAAAATTGCGTATACAATATAAATGAAGACCTGAATGCCATTTTAGAATGGTCTAACAGCTGCGTTCTTGTTTTAAGCCCCCTAAACACAAAGTGCCTTGTCATCTTAAGAAAAAACGCAAATGCCTTGGAGATATCAAGAGCAATAATCTTACTTTCACCAAAGCGATGTAAAGATTTGCTCCACTGTTTGGTGAGATATGCCATTAGATCACCAGTGGAACGGTTGCTGCGGAAACCATACTGACGGTCATGGAGAAGCTTTCGATCTTCGAGATATTCCTTAAGCTGACGGTTAATCAGCGTTTCCATGACCTTAGAAAAAAAGGACGTAAGTGCTATGGGTCGGTAGGAGGAGGAGGTGAATGAATCACCTTTCCTAGGGACAGGCTGGACAAATGCTGTTTTCCATCTTCTAGGAAAAAATCCAGAAGAGTAGGAGCAATGGAAAAGCTTACGCAGTGTCTTTGCCAGTGTGAAAGAACACCTCTTCAAAAGAATGGGGGGTATACCATTCAGGCCAGCGGATTTGTGTATATCGAGATCTTTGAGATCTATTGCTACTGTACGAGTGCGGAAAAAATCGGTCCCGTTAAAAAATGTACATTCTCAAGTACAGGAGGGCAACGTTGCTGTGAGGCAGCGTAGAGCTGGCAGCGAAATGGACTGCAAGCAAGTTTGCCTTCTCTGAAGAGTAGACAATAGGTTTGTCATTAGCGATAAGCGTTGGAACCGAAGATGTTGAGAAGTTTTTAATATTTTTTTTACAAATAACCAGACATTTTACAGCCTTTGGGACATTGCAGAATTGTTTGCCTTAATTTTTGGTCACGCAAAAATTTGGTGACGGAGTTGCATGGGTTCCTTGCTTGTTTTTGCTTTTTCCGATTTTCCTCTGTAGGGTTGGTCTTGTAGGATCGGAAACTTACTTCTTTGAGCCTGTTAGCTTCTTTACACTCAGAGATAAGCCAGGACTTTTTACTCTGTTAGGAATAAAAGCACGCATCCTTAGAAGAATCACATTTGTGATCATTTGAATTGATGTAAGTGAAGTTCTACGTTGTGAAGTCGGTACGTAGAGAGAAATGGAATTATAAATTTCTGTATAGAATTCACATATAGCTTCCATAATTAAAAGAGGTTCGTTTGATATTCGTTAACTTCACTAAAATTGGCTTTGTGAAAGTAGAAAGCTCGAATTGAAATTAGAGTTCTGGTAACCGGTGCTTTCACTTCCATGTGGTCAGAAAAACGTTAGAATATCTCTTGCTATTCGCTTTTTCTTTTGGCTTAGTAAGAACCGATGAGACGCAAAACCCTTATCATCCCGTTCTTGCTACGTACATACTGCAGAAGCATGGACCATTTCCCAGTCGGGTAATAAGCTCCCTTGGGGCATTCGAGAGAAAAATACTACGTTCGATTCGGTCCTGTTTGCCATCCAGTAAATAACAAATTGTGAAGAAGATACAACAACGACATAAGCCTAGCCCAAAAAAATCCGTACCCAGCGGCAAAAATGGCTCGGCCATGTACAGCGCATGAACATCGACGCCCCAAGGCGCGAAGTCTTGGACGCCATATCCAAAGGAGTCAGAACACAAGGTGGACTTCATTTTCGATGGAACGTCCAGGTAGAGAGAGACCGCCGACTGCCTGGAGTACAAAATTGGAAACGGCAGGCTATAGATTAAGCTGGTTGAAGGCGCATATTAACCAGGCCTAGGAGCTATGCTATGTAGCGAAAAGTTAAAGTAAGCAAGAGTAGCTTTCAAATTGAATCAGTTTTTTAATTTCAAACAAAAAGGATGCTAAGACTCAACTTCTAATTTGCATAACACTAGCTGAGAAGCAAAGTCCAACAATGGACAAAGTGGGTCAAAAATTCAGGATGCCATCCAAAATTTATCCAGTCCGATCTTTGATTTATGGTAAACGTTCCAACTGTTATATGAAAATGAAAAATGACGATAAATTAATCCTATTTCACTGACAATCTTGCCACCTATCTGTAATTGGCTTTTTTGTTGGAAACCCTTGAGGAAAAACTCTTGCGATGCACCAAGTGGAGCTATTATTTTATTTTTAATGGATAACACTCTGATAGAAAAAAAATGTTAACAAATAAGAAACATTTTTCGTTAATATCAAAATAAATCTTAAGAAATGCAATATTTATTGTTTATAAACATCTAAGATTATAAACATTTATGTGCATAAACAACTTACCTGTTTACCAATTGCCCCATCGAAACCTTTCAGCAATCCACCGCCACCTCCTACGCATCGCATTATCATTGACTTCTCGTACAAAGCATTATAATCCACAGACTCCTTCCGACGCAGTGAACTCCTCAGCGAAGCCGATTTGTTGAAGCTATTATTCCTCGTTGAGATAGCCGGTGAGTTCCCACCACCACCAATCCCGCTCCTGGGACTGCTGCTGCTGTTGTTTGACGAAGATGCAACTTTGTTCTTCGAGAATACACTCTGCCATGGAGGTTTACTGCCAACGCTAGCCAAACTCAATGCATTTCCCGTCGACGAAGATGACACGCGATTTTTATTGCTCCCCAGAACTCGGAAACTCCGATTGCGTTGGAAGTTCGACTTGTCATTTAAAGACGAATGCTGACCACCTGGCCCCAGTTCCTTATCCCCATCGCTGTACAATCGAGTACGTTTCTGTGGTAATCCCAGCAAAGGCGATGATCGCCGATCGGTCTCGTCGATTGATGGCGGCGGCACGAGTGTGTCAACGATCTTCTTCCGCCTTGAGCCCATCACCGGGGAATTCAATAAACTCAATTTGGTCGTTGCTTTTGTCTTCATTTCGTGGCCGTAACCATTGAGTATACCCCCACAGCCAACACCACTTCCATTAATATTATTTGTCGGTGGCTTCCGCAAGGTTTGGTGTTGTTGATGGGGATTCAGCTCATTAGAATTCCATGAGGAGTTCTCAGATCCGCTATCGCTTATGGTCTCCGAACTGACACTATTCTTCCGATGGTTTGTGTTTGTATTCGATGACGAGGATGAGGGTGAGGGACTATGGACACCATGCGTCGCCGACGACGATTGGAAATGATGATGATGGTGATGACTTGGAACAGCGGCACCAGTACTGCTATGTTGATGGTCGTGATGATGATGGGTTTTAATGGTGACCACTTTGGACTTAAGTGTGCCACATGCGTGTGCCTTGCCCGTACATCCTCTATGGATTTCTGGTTTTAGGCCAGAGCCAGGCTTGTGTGGTGTCGATGGTGATATTGATGAACGGAGCGACTGCTCAAATGATTTTGGTATGATAAACATTTGTTTTAATCTTTTTTACACTCATTCAGTTTCTCTTTGTTTTGTCTATGCGTTTTCACTCAAATCAAGAGATTTCTTTCTTTTTGACGTAATTTAGGGGCACGATTAAACATTTCGTTTAATACTTACATAGTTCTATAAATTAAAAAAGGACGTGAGTGGTAATCTTTAGATATAAACACTGTTTACTGTGGGGGGTTTTGAAGTGTATCTGATAACTGAAATGCTGATTGACTCGTCAGTCAGTCAGTACCCTAGGTTAAGTTTATTTACATGGAAACATTTTTATCACTTGGAAGGGTGGTGGCGCTTATTTATCCAGTAGATAAACTAGCGACTTGTTTAGTTAAGGGTATCTTGCACTTACTAATTGGTGCCACTTGAATTTGTAATGTTATCATCAACACGGAAGCTGATAATGCATTATGGATCAGGGGAGGCGTATTTTGTTAGGAAATCATTAGACGTTTCTTTCTTCATGTGATATTGATTAGAGATTTAAAATTGACAACACGTTGAAAAACTTGGCAAAAACGATTTGAATTGTTAAAGGTAAATATTTCAGTGAAGTATTGAGAAAACGATTCACTGGATGTTTTATGAGAATTTTATTATCAGCCTGAACAAAATATACGGAAAATACAGTTTGGATTTTATATCCCACTTTTTATATTCTCGTTTTTTTTAAATCACGTTTTTTAAATCCTAGATGTTTTGTTTAAAAAAAAATAAACTTAAAAAACAAGTAGTTTAGAAGACGGGATTTAATTTTTTTTGTGGATTTTAAAAAGCGCGATACGCTCCAGAAAAATACTGTGATCAACTTTCAAGAGTACAAAAGGTTGGATGGATTCGTGAATATGAAAAAATCAAGATAACAATCAAACATAGCATTACAATTAATGAATTCTGAAAAGTTAGTCACAAAAATGTCAGTTAATCTGGCGAATTGTATATGAAATCAATATTTATTTTTGATTATAAAAAAATGAAACAAATAATTTTTAATTTTTTTATTATTTAATTTATTTTTTTTTAAAACAAATATAACACAGTTTTTTAACAATTTAAATTAAAAAAAATGTGTTTAAATTTGTTTTTTAAAAAAATTTTAATTAAATAATAAAAAAATTAAAAATTATTAGTTTTTTTTATACTTAAAAATAAATATTGATTTAATAACTACACAGTTGGAGACGAACCACATACATAATGAATTGTATATGGCTTTTTGACCTAAACGTCTGAACCGTGTACGCGTTTTAAATATTTATATTTCGCTAAAGGGTGTTATGCAATTTTTGTAGGGCTTGAAATAACGGTACCTGTACTATAGCAATTAGAAATAATTATTCTTTTCAAATAAGTCAAGGACGATTGAAGATTTTTTAAAGTAGGTTTTGGTTTAGCGTTTGGTCAAAACTCTATAATATATTTCATATAAAGTTTTCTTGAGTTTCTGACTTTCTAGTAAATGTTATAATTAAAAAAAAAATTAAATTCCTGAATGTTGCATACAAACATCTAGAAAAAGAAACTGCCTGCCAGAATCCTAAAAATAAATTTTTTTTTTTAATTGGCGCGATATTTTGTCAGCCTCTAGTGGACATGCTATTTTGGTGTGACATCTGTCAAAGCTGTTGTTTATTATTCAGTTACAGATGCCAAATCACGGTAAGTTACACGATTGAATAGCACGTTCAAATGATAATACTTTACTATCGAAATGAGTGTTCATTTGTGCAAACTTTGCGCCCATTAAAAAACGGGTGACCCTTCACAGTCGACTCTTTTACGTTTGGTAGTCAAATTTGGGACGACCGTTTCGGAAATCAATCAGCTTACATTCGTACATCAAGGAACTTGATTTTTCATCGAGAACAACGCCGCGGTAAGTAAAGTGTACAGCAGAACCCGAGGAAGTTAATTTCTCATATGTACAAGAACTCAGTCTTTCACAGACTTCAGCTTGGTAAATATTGCGTCGGGACTTGAGCCTACACCCGTACAAGATCTAACTGAGCCAGTAGCTTAAAATTCATCACCAAAGACAACGCCGTTTGTTCACTGAGCTTTTGGAAGGGGACCCAAAATTTGGCCTTAACAATTAAAAATGCGGCTGGGTGAACAAGCAAAATATATGTGTATAGGAAACATCAACCTACACGAGGCGAGGTTCACAAGAGACAATGCATACTCAAAAAGTTACCTTTTGGTGTGGATTTCGGACCGATACGGCGACGTCATTGATTGGTAATTTTTGGAAAACGACGTTGGTGACAAGGTCGCGGTCAATGGCGAGTCCCAAATTGAACCATATGGACATAGAAGACATGTGGTTCCAGCAGGTCGAAGATACGTGCCACATAGGGGACATCAAGATTGACATTCTGCTTGAACGGTTTGAGGGTAAGGTTATCTCTCGCTAAAGCTTTGGGGTGCGATATTGAATGGCGTTGGCCAGAAATCGGGAACTGTGGAAGATCTTGTTGGATGAGGCCCGGACCGGACTCTGGTTGGTGCTCTGATAATAATGATTTTTTACTTGGGATTATACGTACTATAATACAAGTTATGCAAACGTGCAGATTAAAAATGTTGAGATAACAATCAAACATGTCATTAAGATGATAGAGAAACATATTTGAGTTACTGGCAAAATTCTGTCTGCCCGTCTGTGTGTCTGTCTGTCTGTACGTATGTTTTTTGGACTACAGCCTGAACAGTTGGACCATTCGTCTTCAAATTTGGAACATAAAGGTTTTTTTTGACATTTTTCAATTTTGTTTTTAGCTCAACAATTTAACGGTACCTGCAATATAACCGAAATGTAAAAGCTTATTTTTCTCGAAAACGGCTCCAAGAAATTTTATGAACATTTTATGAAATCTGTGTACTATTTATTGTAGGTCAGCATATTTTGGTAAAAACAATTAAGATGGTGGGCTAAAAATGGTACCTCCTATAGTACGGTTCTTTTTATCCGACTTTCTCGAAAACAAATTAACCGATTAAAGCTAATATTGATATTCAGGAAGATGAATATAGCCTTAATAATTTCAATTACAAAAAAAAACTTTTTTTTTGAAAAATCGATATTTTGAAAACGGTACTCGTTTTAGGTAGGTAGGTGATTTTTTTTTTAATCAAGGTTATTTTTTTGTTTTTTTTAATTTTTAAAAAAAAGTTTTTAAAAATAACCATTCCTACGATTTTGAAAAAAAATCACACTTCTTCACATTTCTTAATCAAATAAAATGGCGTTTAAATTTTTCCGCTAAAAACTATTTTACGTAGGTACCTACTTTTCTTCAAATAATCAAAAGTTAGAAAAATCGCATAAAAACTTTGAAGTTCTTATTTTATTCGACGATGTGACCGCACAAAGAGCAAGTACGTGCGATTCAGCCGTGCAATTTATTTTTCTTATCTTAGGAGTTAACAATTTTTAAATGTTTCCGCGAAGTTTATATGTTTTTTCTGCAGAAAATTGTGTTTCTAAATTTTTGTGAATTTTTAGATTTAAAAAAAAACTATACAAACATACAATATTAAAGAAAATAAATAGGAAAAGCTTATTTTTCTCTAAAACGGCTCCAACAATTTTGATGAAAGTTTTTCAGATTGTTTTTGTTAGTATTGCCTATTATTTGATTAGAACCAAATTTACGGGAAAAGTCTATTAACGATACCAAATATATTGCAACAACAAAAAACTATTGCTAGTTGTTTGTTATTGTTTTTTGTGGAGTTTTTGTAGAGTTAAATTCAATAAGAGGGTTTAGTGTCCTTTACTCAAAAAAGTGTGCGTTTCGTCCAAGCATGAACGGTGGGCTCATCAGTTAGACCGTTAATGCTCTTCTAAGACGCACAAAATAGGTCGATTATTTAACGATTCTTCATAAAACACATTGCAGAAAACAACAACAAACAACTAGCAATAGTTTTTGTTGTTGCAATATATTTTGTATTGACTTTGCTGGTCCACGAGCAAAACACCCAGATTTAGGTGCATAACTTTAACCAAAGTTCCCTAAAAGAAATATAATTCACTATTGCTTTCTGCAATGTGTTTTATGAAGAGTCGATAATCATCGACCTATTTTGTGCGTCTTAGAAGAGCATGAACGGTCTAACTGATGAGCCCACACGCACACTTTTCGGAGTAAAGGACACAAAACCCTTTTATTAACGATACCTTTCATATTTGAAAAGATCCCAATAGCCGAATTATTTCTGCAGACCAACATTTTGAATATTTTTTGTTTAATCATAAAAAAATATTTTGAATTTTATGTTTACCTGTATAAAAAAAAACTAAATATAAAAAAACTGGATTTTATCAAAATCCGTCCTACAATTTTTGAAATACTTCTTTTCATAAATTCTTTGTTATTTAAGAAGTGTAATAGTGTACTTCATTTTTACTGAAAACCTTTAAATATTCAGTATTTGACACTTTTTATAGGTTGACAACGTGTGATTTTTGCACGTTAATGTTACTTTTTTTTAAAGATTTTTCTTTCCAATGTGATTAGCGAAGTACGTGGGACCCAGTCGTGCCCATTTTTTTTATTAGTTTAAGAGTTTTCTTGGAAAAACTAAGTATGCAATACAATGTGCAAACTAAATGTCTATCGAGGAAAAAAATATTATAAATCGTTCGACCAGTTTTTTAAAGTATTTAAAAAAAAGAAAGATATTTTATTTTTTTTAGTATGTCATTATAAGAAAATCTGTAGTTATCATCTGGAAAATTATTGAAAAAAAAAAATCAATCAATCCGTATTCAAAATATTTCGAAAACCAATATCTTTTTTAGAAAATTTTGAAATGCAATATTATTTATAATTATATTATAAATAATATATTGGTTTACGATAAAACCGTATTTGAAAAACCGGTTCTATGAGAGGTACCGTTATGGAACAAATTTCGAAAAATTCACTCTAACTGAAAGATGTATTGTTGTATAAAAAATAGCACCCTGAAAATCTTATCAAAATCGTTAGAGCCGTTTTCGAGAAAATCAAACTTTTTGTGAAATATTGTATGGCAGGTACCGTACAAAAATGAAAAACACCCCCGATATACTACCAAATAAATACTAAATACCAAGTTTGAAGCAAATCGGCCCATCCGTTTAGGCTGTAGAGGTGCGGACCCACTTTTTTTCGACTTCTCTATCATCGTAATGTCATGTTTGATTGTTAGATTTTTTTTGCACGAATCCATAACATGCCTTATAGTACCTACTTATATTCGCAAGTAAAAAACATTTTTCATTAATAATTAAATTCTCTTCATTTATAAAGTCCTTCCACGATTCATTTAGTTTATACTTTTCAACACAAAACCATTTCCGGAAGAAGAAAAAATCAGAAAGTTTGTAAAATTTAGCTTTCATTTAATTTTTTTCCAAGAAATTTTTAATTTACCTTATGCAACTTAATTTGGTCTAAATTAAAAAGAAAAACTCTGTTTTGCTGTCCATTTCTTCAACCAAGCTTAAACACACTCCCAGTGTAACCTTCAAAACTTCGAAATCGTCAGCCGAGCATGTTGTCCTCAGTTGATTCAAATGTCAACAAACGCATCAACCATAACGTTGATAGCAAATTTTTTGAAGATATTGCGCAAGCCAATCAAAATTTGGTTTGGATTTTTCAAATATTAAATAAAACAACATGAATTCAAGAGGATGTGAATTCAAAACGTAGAGCTTCATAGGTCCAAAAGCTCGAATCAAAACTGGCACATTCTAAAACCAAAACCTTGATAGTCTTACATTCTAAGCGGTTTAATTCCAATTAGGCTTGCAACAATGTTCATTAATATTTCAACCGTGAACATTGTATATCTTTTAAGCTCCTTGATGAAAACCTTCAAAAGCAAAAAAAATACTACACTCTTAAACTTGAAAGATGGCGCCAGTTCTCTACAAGGATTTTTTGCATTCAAGTAAGCCACACTTATCTAGTTATGCTACCTTCAATTAGCATCTTAAATTTTTCAAAAAAAAAAAGAAGTTGCCTCAAAAAAATGCTAATCATAAAAACATCTACCTCGTGCGGAAATGCAAGCTAAAACTTTAGTTTAGAATCATGCAAATGAAGAGGCACACATGGTCAGAGTTTGTGCCAAACGAAATGGAACGCCAGCTCCCAAGCAGAATAAGTGTCTCCATCTCCACGACAATAATGACGCACACTACATTCAAATACGCCACGGAGAGGGAAGAGTCACGATCCGATATCAATTTCATTTTGTGGGGCATGAGAAGTAGATAGTACATTTGCCGCCCGCTGCCAATATCATTAGCAAACGTATACTATCGAGTCCCAGGCGCAAGTTGGAGAACCAGCAAATTTAATGAATTTTCACATCTTGAGTTAGCACATGATTCATTCTGCACATCTTGTTGATAATGCCCTCGCGTCTTCACTCTTCCTCAGCAGCTCTGAACTGTGGTGCACTTTTAAGTGTGGGCTGGTTAGATATTATCACCATCATCATCATTATAAGGCTACATCATCGAATAAAACGAAAACGAAACCATAACCTGGAGACGTCGACGACGACGTCGCCATCATCAAGTCACTCGGATGGACTTATATATATGTATTGAGGTGTTAGTTTGTGTGTCACTTGATGTTATGGAGCTCGCTTAACATGTCCTACTCGCAGCTTAATAGGAAATCTAATATCAGTTACCAAGATTTAGTAGACCAACCCACCTCACCTCTCATGTAAACCTTAACGTGTAATATGTCTCCCTTGGGTGTTGTGTCCGAAATAATTGTCAAAGGTGCTCTTGGAACACAACCAAACCGACCTTGGTTTTAAATTGAAATCCATACGACTGACATTAAGTGGCATTTTACACATGGGGGTTCGCGATTTGATGGGAACAGACAGCCGACTATAGTGGAGTAGGTAGAGGAAGACTGATTGTTTCATGTGGGATGGATTAAGATACAGCAAAGTTATAATATGGCGCGGAGATGTATGGCTTTAGATGTGGATATAAGCGTTAGTGATGGATCACAAAATATCAAAATAGAACTACCGGAACAGGCAAGGAAAGCGAATTCAGTCTCATCGATGTTGAAATAATGATTAATTGAGATGTCAGTTGGAATAGACAAAACGGTTAATGACACTGATTATATAAATCTAAAGAAATCATATAATGTAAAAGGCGTTTTTTTTATAAAATCTAAAACGTGAAAATCATTTTTGAAAATATTTACAGATTTTGTTGATTTTTTAATATTCATTGCATTCTTGTGTCTAGTGAACTAAATTACTGAAACGATTTCATTCATTTGGTTCATTTAGCATTCCTTAGAAGAGTTCTAGAATTTTGTATTTAATCTTCAATGTTAAGATAAAGTCTTCACTAAAGAAATAAAACAATAATAAAAGATAACACTTAAATGGCGATTTGTATGCATCATTACCTGCATACAGCGTATCCGGTGTATTTATATATCGGATTTTCTAATAGGGACTTGACAACTCTGAATTTAATTTGTGAACGCACCCTTTTACTAATCATCGAACTGTCATAGTCAATTTATTCAGTAAACTCAACATTTTCATCATGGTCAAGTACACAAGCGAGCAACGTCTGCAAATTATAAAAATTGTCTACCGACATTCGGAATCGATGACGGCAACTTTAAGAGCGTTAACTCCAATGTGAGTGAGACAACGGGTTGGTCGAAGTGTCGAAACTATCTCTGCCGTTCAGGCGTCCGTAGCAAACGATCCAAATCAGTCAATTCCACGGCGTTCTCAAGAATTGGGCATCGCTCAGACCACATTATGGCGTATTTTGCGTAAGGATCTTGGTTTACAACTATAAGGCGTTATTGGGCCATATTTTTTCGTCGACGATAACGTTTGTCACGTTACTGTGAATGGCCAGAGTTATCGCGCCATGATTACCGATTATTTTTGGCCCGAATTGGAAGATATGGACTTGGACGACATGTGGTTTCAACAGGATGGTGCCACAAGCCACACAGCACACCTTATAATTGATTTATTGAAGAGTCAGTTTGATGAGCGTGTTATCTCAAGAAATGGGCCAGTCGATTAGCCGCCTCGTTCGTGCGATTTAACGCCTCTAGACTATTTTCTTTGGGGCTACGTTAAGTCATTGGTTTATGTCAACAAGCCGACGACGCGACGTTGGAAGAGGTCAGAGCCAACATTGAACGTGAAATAGCGGCCGTTTCGGCCGAAATATGTGGCCGAGTCATCGAATCGACCGCTACAAACGTGCCCGCGGTGACCATATAAACGAAGTCGAGTTCCATTCATAAATGTTTTTTATTGTACTTCAAGCCGATAATAAAGTTTTTGAAATAACTCAAATGGTTTGCGTTTTATTTAAAAAAAAAAAAAAGTTTTCAAGTCCTTAGTGGACTACGGTGTTAAGATAGCTTTAAATAAAATAGTTACAATACCTACGCCATCTGCTTAAGAGAAGAAGTACGCAACAACCTAATGTATGGCGTGTATTTAAATAAGCAAAAACAAATATAGGTACATCGTAGATCTGTCATTTTGCGTAGTAAGCAATTTTTTTTCTTTGGCCAATTTACAAAGATTTAGTTAATTTATTTAAAAAAAATCTGTCCTATTATGTTACTGGAGGTAATTTCTTATTAATTAAAAAAAGATTTGTTCAAATTCGTTGTGTCGTTCTCGCGTGATGCGCGTTCAGAAAAAACTGCTTTAATTTTATTATAAAGTAAAGTAATAATAATAAAGGTAGGTACATGCCATATAAAAATAGTGAAAAGTACTGAAGTTAAGGATTTGAAAGCAATTTTTTTTATAGTAGTCTGGCATGTACCTATACGTATAGTCGACTGTTCGACTTTCTCGGTACAATTATAACTGCTTATTGGATTTCTGCACAAGAATAGGCATAGGTTTATAATTTTTTTTTAACGAATTACTATTTTTTTTAATTCAATGATGATAATGATGATAGGTATATTGATAAACATAACAATACTTAAATATTTTTTTATAAACTAACGATATTATCAAAATCGGTCTTTCAATTTTCGGAATACTTTTTCTTCATGAATTATTTGTTATCTAAGACGTGTGATGGCATACTTCATTTTTACTAGAAATCCTTTGGCATGGTGGTTTTGAATTTTTTTATGAATTCAGATCGTGTTATTCTTTTTAATACTTTTTGTTTCTTTCAAAAATGTTTACACATAAGAGCAAATACGTTCGACCTAGTCGTGCCCATTTTTTTTAAATTAACAAGGCGCCGCGCGTGTAAGGCTAGGTTACTTAACATTAAGGTAGCTTACGTAAAAGCGATTTGGCACACTTAAGCCAGCAAAGGTCTTAGTATTACACATATCACGAAAGCTATAAGAAGAATTCCCATAAGTTAAGCTTCTTATGATGCTTATCGGTATAAGATCATTATTCTCCCTGTAGAAGTATTCTCCCAAATGAAGTTTTATTATTTTTTTTTTTTAACCAGCACACACAAAGAAGATGTGGAATTATTTCTTCATCTCTACTCTATTATGGGGTCTTATTTGCTGAGGGAAAACAAAACCTTAGGCCGTGTAGTTTGGCCTAGTCAAGTTTAGGGCTGTTTCGCTTGGGCATAATATAAAAAGTACTATTGGACCAGGTTCTATTTTTTATAGAAATTCTAAGTATACAGAAATTCTAAGTATACAGTTCTTTTACAAAAAATGTTCACTCGAAGTAGCCAGTTGCATTCCTCTTCTTAAAAGTTTCGCCCGTAATACTCGTCTCGCAAGGAATGCTCATCAGTTTACCCTTGAGCCCAATTTCGGACGTACCGTGAAATATAGGGATTCTTTTTTTAGCCGAACAACACGAATTTGAAATGGTTTACCCGGCAAGATTTTCCCTTGCCATTTTGATCTGCTAACATTCAAAACCAATGTTAATCGACACCTCCTTTCTCTCCCCTCCCTATCTTCCGAATGCCCGCGCAGTGTGTTACATTAAAAGGGAAACAAATAGTCCCTTGTGCGCGCGTTAATTATAAAAAAAAATTATAAAGTTCTCTGTACAGATATCGGGTGTTTTTTTAGACGTGTGGTTTTCAATCTGGCAATACTATTTTTCGGAATTGTTTTTTTTGACAGCTGTCACTTGATTTATGCTAAATTTGGTTTGCCATTTTCAACATGAATAGACTGACAACATTTGCCGCGTTATTGCGGATATACGGCCACAGATGGTGGAAAGTCATCAAAAATTGGCCATTTTTTATGTTTTTTTTACAGGTATAGAACTTTAAGTTGGCAACACTATTTTAACTGGCGGTGTTTTTAACATCTGTCACTTGATTTATGCTCAGTTTGGTTTGGCATTTCAACATTAATAAACTTACAACATTCGCCGCGTTGATGCTGACATACGGCCTCAATTGCTGCAAGAAGTGAACGAAAACTGAGCCTCTCGGCTGAAATTTATTCGAGCCAGCCGCGGCGGCTAATTGCCCGAAATCATTTTTAAAACATAATGGTAAACCCTTATCTTTATAATAAAGCTAAATTCTTGGCCATAACATTAAATTATATGCGTTTTATTTCTTATTGAAAACCACACGTCTAAAAAAAACACCCTTTTTAATCTTGAAAAAAATACTGCATGACCAACTTAGCATTTTACCTTGTTTTTCAAAGGTTTTTGGAAAAAGTAATGGCTAAGCAGATTTAAACTCATTTATCAAATAACGGATTACTTAGTCCTTTTCAGTCTGGATTTAGGAAAGATCATAGTTGTGCTTTTGAAATGGTCAATATTCTAGAAGATATAAGACAGGACTTTGACAAGAATTATTTGAGACTTTTTAGCCTTCTTGACTTCTCAAAAGCCTTTGACAATGTTAACAATGATATTCTTTCGTGGAAACTTGAACAGTTTTGGATTTAGTCATAGGGTCTTAACCTTATTCAATGTTTTCTTACAAATAGAATGCAAATAGTCAACGATGATTCTTTTGCGTCCTTTAAAATTGTAAAACAAGGAGTCCCTCAGGTTTCTATTTTAGGGCCTATTCTGTTCTACATTTTTTTAAAAAATGACTTACCACAGGTCTGTTTGTATGCATCAATACACCTCTTGCCTTGAAGACTCAACTAAAAGATCAATAGCCTAATAGGTTGCAACACTAACGCGGAAGAAAGGCAGGGGAACAATTTCCCGGTTCAATCAAATATAAATGTTTTTAGCTGACCTTAGACATGGAGGTTTGAAGGCAACCCATGAGTGGAGATTTAAGGTGAAGGATGCACCGGCTGCCGCTGCCTAGGAAAATAAAAGGGGTAAAAGTGGGGCATCTTGGATCTGATATCTGGCATTGGAATTCGTTACTCCTCAAGTGATGAACTTGTTCCATCGCCCGAGGAATAAATTCCTGGCCAGATATGACGACAAACACTTATCTCAGGAAGGAGGAACTCAAGACATGAAAAACGCCCGAAAAATGCGAAAAAAATGTGCGACAAATTCAATAAAAACACACGAGGTGATTATACTTTTTTTAACGGCTAGAACTGGATATCACCACTAGAGCGAGAGGACCTGAGCTGCGCGCTTAACTTTCCTTCTGAAACCCCCCAAACTGTGAAGAATACGGTTTGAGTCCATGATGGATGTGAGTCGGGAGTTATTAGTTGGAAAGGTAATCGCAGAGTTGCTGTACGCGATTTCGAAGTGCGCATGTATCAGAAAGGCTCAGTGGTCGCTCTCTTGGAATGTTCCGCTAGCGAGTGGATTTTCTGTCTAACAAGCGGGAACCAACGGCTAGCTGAAGAAAATATTACTGCTTATTGGAAATTGATTAGCAAGTTTAAACCACAAAGTCGTGGCCACCACACGCAAGTAGTGCCCAACCGGAAAGCCGCAAGAGACCGCATAGAAGGCGTCTGAAAACCAGCAAAGACCCACTATTCCAAAGGAACAAGTCCGTGGGCACCCGGACGGCCAAGTAAAATCGTTTAAAGGATTACTCATCCAGTAGCTTAAACTCGCACAAATTTATAGTTGCGAATATTGATAGTGTTAAATTCAAAAGTTCGAGCATCCGTAATAACGCTCCGGATTTCCGTGTTCGGTTCAAGGAAGGCGCCGCTGTGCAAGCGGGATTTTTTTTTGAATATTTAAACAAAAAAGAGTAAGAGCGGCGTGATAGATATCCATAGCTATATAATTGAATTTTGCTAAATAATCTTAGATGTAAAATTTCGATATTTTCTACTGAAATTTGTGTTGGTGATAATCTGGTAGAGAGCGGTATGGAAACTAAGGAAAACATAAAAAAAAATATCTTTATCAAAAGGCAACGACGATTGGCTCTTGAAAGCCCCGTCCCGAGAAAGGATTTTGCCATTTTGTCCATTTACGAAGAGCTCTTGGTAGGAAGGGGAAAAGGGGGTCAGATAACGCCATTCAAAGAGGCTGCCGATTTAAGACGGTGTCTCAGGGGTCCGTCCTCCGAGTACAAAATTGTCTAATTGAGAGACACTTAACGCCTACAGGGTGACCCCCACGCTATGTTAAATTCATGTATGTTTAATTCATATTCTTTAAATTTTACTTATTGTTGTTATTTTATTTATGATTTATTTATATTTAAAAGCCTATTCGCTGTCCTTTTCATTGTAAATTTTTATTTTATTTGTTGTTTTTTTTTCTTGTTTTCTGATTTAAATAATAAATAATTCGATGTGAATCACGCCGACTGGAAGAAAAGGTACTTTATCTTTTAGTTGCAGTTTAGTGAGTGCATGATAAGCCTCATGGCGCTCTAAAGCGACGTTTTCAGGGGGTAGGATAAACCGGCGGCCCAGTAAGTATGGCTTGACAGCATACAGGTTCTTTCAAGACGAATTAAGGGGAATGCCGATTACAACTCATCGGATTCCACGGAGGGGTGGGAACATAGCCCTGCAACGCCACCAGCAGGGCCTCCTTTAATTTTTTCAGGTGTGGTGATACCACCTAGTGGTACTGGTTCCTAGGGGTCAATTTATCGTTTTTTATGGTATATGGCATGTCTTTATGTTTTTTTTTTTTTTTTTTTTTTTGAAAGAGGTGAGGTTCGTGTGTGGGTGAAAGATCGCTCTCTATTCCGGCGAGCTAAGCCGTGTCTGCCAGCATGCCATTGCTCCTACAGCAGACATTATATTCCTTCCCATCCCCTCCTATACCTTATCCAATCCTATCTTATATTCTTTCCTGATTCTTATCCTAAAACCCTCTCCTGCCTCATTTCAAGCAGTGAAGTGGAAGATTTGGGGTCCCATTGGAGATTAAGTCAATTGTCCGTTAAAGAAGAATAAGAAAAAGAAGAACAAAAAATAATCATACGAAAAAAAATAAGAAGAAAAAAGGAAGAATCAGAAGAAAAAATCAAAGAATAAGAAAACGAAGAAGATGAAGAAGACAAAAAAGAAATAAAAGAAAAAGAAGAAGACTGTGTGTATTACATGATAAGAACTTATGTATCTCAATGTTTTAACACTTTCCGGAAACGTCGACAAGCTTTCCAAAAAAAGTCATACATGAGGTCAACAAAAAGATATCATTGATTTCTATGAAGCAAAAACTTCTCTGAAAAAAGTGATTCCTAGAAGCGGTTAAAGAGCTTACTAAATGACGACCCCCTCCCCTGCCTTCACAACATTCTTTAAATATTTATATCCACAGATGCGTACATTTCTTTGCATTAACAATTCCTTATTTATTTTGTATCTTTTGTGGAACACCCAATAGAATACAAAACATGCAAAAGATGAAACCATGTGATACCAATTTTTATCTTTAGCTTCTTTGTCGGTTTTCAATACTGTATTTTCCCATGCATGGCTATGTGTACTTTGGGACAAGAAAATAAGCAAAGAACATGAGTCCATTAAAAATTTAAATAATTCAAACCAAAGATTCTATTTTAAAATCTGTATTTACAAATGGCAAATATTACTTTGTTTTCCAAATAGATAGAACTTATAAAAATTGGAACTGTTTGGCGATGTATCTTCAGGAAGTTACTCGAGTCATACAAGAATCTATTAACTTAAGACATAATAAGTGTTTTAAAATCTCGAAAAGTTCCTCAAGTGTAAAACATCGTTTTCATGTTCCGATTATTTTTCTGTTAAAGATATTTCTCAAGATAGAGGGACCCGATAAATGTATAACAATAACAGAAGTCAATGTAATGTTCATTAGTTTAAGTGTAAATTGATTTCATCAACTTAAACTATTTGCTATTGATTTATGTAACGTAATAGTTAAACAATCGAACTCGCAATCAACAGGTAAATAGCTCTGAAGGAGAAAAACCGAGGCGAATGATCTTTGTTGACATAAACGTTTTTTTTTTCTTTAATTAAAACGTTTACAAATAATTAACTTCCATAAAGCTTGAAAGTCATAAAAGGTATTTTATTTTCAACGAAATTCTTGGAAATTTATGTTTCGAAATTAAGATTGTAAGACAGCAGTTTTTTTTTTATTGACAAAGTATCTGATCATCGTTGAAGGTGTTGTTTTTTTTTTTTTTTTTTAAATGCAATCAATTCTTTAGAACTTGTTTTTTTTTTTTGATAGTTTGTGATTGTCATCAGGTTTTAGAAAAGCAATAGGTTTGTGGTTTTTTTAATTATTGAAATAAACTGGTGTGACATATATATTCTTTCGAAAAAAATAAGGTTATCAGGATCGCATTCAAATTGATTTTAGAAAGTTGAAAGGAATTTAATTGCGCATCTCTAAATTGAACTAGATTTTAGCACAAAAACAGAGACTGGTAAGGCAGGAGGTTAATCAAAAATAGATTCTTTGTTTATTTTATATTTATCGAAGTGATTCAATATTCTGGTTCTGATCTATAAATTTTGTAAAACTTTTTATTGAAATTTTGACAGATTAAAACAGTTTACCACTTTACTGCGTTTACCAAGGCTTAAACGTCTTTGAATGAATACCTGTTTCATAGCTTAACCTTTTGCAAGCTTACAAAGAGTGTTTGTTTTGACAGCATGTTACATTGGTTTTATTTTTCTGTCATTAAGAATAAGTTTACATGATTACTCTTTTCGGTTGTTTTTTTTTTATTGCGATTATAGGTACTATAATGTAAGTTATGCATTCGTGCAGATAAAAAAAAAATTGAGTTAACAATAAAACATGACATTACGGTGATGGAGAAACATATTTGAGTTACTGACAAAATTTTGTCCGTCTGTCTGTCTGTCTGTACGGATGTCTATTGAACTACAGGCTAAACGGTTGAACCAATCGTCTTGAAATTTAGAGCTTAAGGTTATTTTGACATTTTACATATTAATATAACCGTTAATTAAAGCTTATTTTTGTCGAAAACGGCTCCAAGAATTTGGCTCAGTGCACTTTTGTAGGTTTGGTATATGTCCTGGTGAAAAAAGATGTAAGTTGAAGGGCCCCCATTGGACCGGTTTTCTTTCTTCGACTTTCTCGAAAACTATTAAACCGATTACAATCAAATTTGATATACAGGAAGATGTAGATAGTCAAAGCAATTCGACATAAAAATATTTTCGAATAACTTTTTTCTTGTATTTTTAATAATTAAATTTTTTGAAAAATCGATATTTTGAAAACGGGTAGGTGGATTTTTTTAATTATGTTTTTAAATGTAAGTAATTTTTGTGTTAGAGTTTGCATTTTTTAATTTTTAAAAAATTTATTTATTAATTTTGAAAAAAAATCACCCTTTTTCACATTATAAAAAAACAGAAATAAATGGATTTTTTGGAGAAACAAAATTCTTCGCAAACACTAAAAATAAATTGCACACGACTGGGTCGCATTGTAGAATAAAATTTAAGAAAATTAAAGTTAACATCAAAGCATTTATTCGATTCTTGTGACTTTTGACTGTTCGAATGAAGCACGTTAAATTGTATTGAGTGAAATAATTTAAACGCCATTTTATTTCTTTATGAAATGTAAAAATAGTAGATATAGATAGATTTTTTTTCAAAATTAATAATTAGCTCGATGAATTTTTTTTTTTAATTATTTAAAAATACAAGCTGAAGCACAACATTTAAAAACAAAATTAAAAAAAAAATTCATCGAGCTAATTATATATTTAAAAAAAAAATAAAAAATAAATTATTAAAAATGCAAAAAAAAGTTTTAAAAAAAAAGTTAATGCGAAATTATAAAAGTATGAACCCTGCGGAAACAAATTTAGTGAGATGTGTAGTATATTTTAACAAATAAAAATGAAAAGATTTCATCTTAATTTATGTTTAAATTTAGGTACACGAACTTTATTTCAGTACGTTTATGTGTACCGATGCTTTTCTTCCGTACACGGTACAACAGCGATAAATTTCGGTACTGAGCCGGTCATTTCGGTACAGGTGAATTTTTTAAAAGGAATTACGCCCATTTAATCATATTAACGCGATGTTTTTTTTTTCGAAGAGATTGCCAGGTTGATCACAATATCTTCAGTGATAAAGGACATTTTTGAGTTTGACTAAACGGCTTCGTCAATAAGCAGAATAGCAATTATTGGTTAAGTCAAAGCCATCATGAGCTTCAAAAAACACCCACTTTATCCACAATGGTGTGATCTTCATGCCAGTGATGTCGTAAGGTCGTTTTTTACGTTGATGCAAATGACAATCAGGTTACGGTCATTTATGAAGATTAATACGGAGTCATGTTGCAATTTTTTTTTTTGGTCAATTACATTGACTCGAAATGCATAATAATAAGTGGTTTGAAGAAGTCGGTGCAAAAAGCCACACAACGGGTATATAACAATCGACTTATTGAAAACTCATATTGAGAAAGGATACTATCAAGTCGTCTAGATCTTGTCATTTAACATTGACATTAATCAATATCAATCAACAGAATAGCAATTATTGGTTAAGTCAAAGCCATCATGAGCTTCAAAAAACACCCACTTTATCCACAATGGTGTGATCTTCATGCCAGTGATGTCGTAAGGTCGTTTTTTACGTTGATGCAAATGACAATCAGGTTACGGTCATTTATGAAGATTAATACGGAGTCATGTTGCAATTTTTTTTTTTGGTCAATTACATTGACTCGAAATGCATAATAATAAGTGGTTTGAAGAAGTCGGTGCAAAAAGCCACACAACGGGTATATAACAATCGACTTATTGAAAACTCATATTGAGAAAGGATACTATCAAGTCGTCTAGATCTTGTCATTTAACATTGACATTAATCATTGTCAACAAGCTGCCGTCAAATGAAGTAGTCAGAACCAAAATTGCCAGAAAGATACAATAATGTTGTCAAAAGTTCGTTTAGAAAACCATTTGGTCGATATGCAGAATTTTAAAAAAGCGTTTTTATGTTCCTTCCAGGATTAACTTATTAGAAAATAGTAACTGAACATATCGTTATGAGATGAAATACATATAGTCAAACGTCTGTATACTCATCTTTTTGTATTGCCTTTAAGGCCACCCATAATATAAATAAGTTTGAACCACCCCTTGACTAATTTTAACACACGGACCTGGTTGTTCTCTATTTCTTATTGAAATAAGGATTTTGAAATAGGAAGCAGCAAAACATTGATTTAACAGCTGAAACAGTAGCATATACGTTTCTTGACGCCTATGAACCCATCCTTGCAGTCTAAGTCATATAGTTACTGTCGGAAAGAACCCTAAGCTCAGGAACTCAAATTCGGAGCTATTGTTTCAAACATAATTACATAAAAATCGTAAAGTTTTTTGTCGTTTGGAAACTTTAGAATTTAAAACAGTATTTCGAACAACTTTATATTGCGTTTTATTGGAAATAAAATCATGCAACTCTCATATATTTGCCAAAGTTAAAACTTTTTGTTCGGTGGAATCAAAATAATTGCTTCGATTAATTGAATTAAATATAATCTTCTTGCTGTAATTAATTAAAATTCCCTATAACTGGCAGTAATTATTGGTAATTTCTATAGGACAAAGAAAACCTAGCTAATCGTTATATTTTGTGGTCTTAAATTTGTTGTTTTGGACAAGACCAAACAAAATACTTTTTTTCATAGAAAAATAGCTTCAAATCCACATTTGTATTATTAGATATATTTATGCAAAAAACTAACACCTTGACTTTAAAAAAAAATGTTGAAAATTAAGAAAAATAACTTAATATTCCATCACATTAGAAGTGTTAAATTGACAAAAGAAACACTCCAAAATCCCACAGACAAACATCTGTCATTAATTTTTTTTCATTCTAGTGATCACCTTTCTGACAAAAAAGATCACTAACAATACATCATAAAACAATTTGCCATTTGTCACATCAAAAAATCATTAAAATACACTTCACCGTGACACTATTTGTTAGTTTATAACCACAATAAACAGATTTGTGTATTTTTCTTAACAAAATTGCGCGCTTAAAGATAAATAAATCTTAATTCGAATTTAAATATTTATCCAAATAAATCTGCGCGATCAATCGATTAAAAGCGCACTTAAATCCGGAGGCGATGCATTAACAGCTTTGACAATTTGCTTTTGGAATTTTGATAAATCATATTCAATCCACACGACAAGCAAATGAATTCTGCATAAAGTTTACCCGCACCCGCATAAAAAACTATTACCGATCGAGAATATCTTCAAGATACAAAAGTATCTAAAACTTTTATAGCCAACTGTGATTATTCTTCAATTCTTTGCTTGAAATCTAAAACAAAACTTATCGACAACAAAAGAAATGAGTGATCTACGAGAAGTATCTACAAGAGATACAAAAGTGTCTAACACAAATCTTTAGGATCATTCAGTCTATCTATGCTTTACTCGGCAAACAACGAACGAAACGATCTTCAGCGAGACTCTAAGCGCACTGAATGCGACTGAATTGGAGTTTGGAGTAGGTACCACTCTATCCAACGCTAGTGCTCCAACCCCAATTCTATATACATTTTTGTATCCACATCCACATCCACATCCACAGTATCGTCCGCTCCGTTTGGATCTAGTTTTGAGTGTCTTATCCGTCTGTCGTCGGGTGGTTTAATTTCAGCATTTTTATTGCATTTGAGTTAAAATTTTGAGTGAAAATTAAAATCACGAGTGCAACTTAAGCTTTACGATACAGATCGACTAAAATTCATTAATAAATATTTTAATCAATGAAATTACATATTCAAACTGCGTTTTTTTATTGTTGGCTATATCGGTTATGTAGTTCAGTCTGTTTTGTATATAATATCGAAGAAAAAATATAAGAAGTCTTTAAAAGGCGCCGGAGTTTTAGCTCGTTTCTTCAAATACAGCAGTTTCATTCATATGTGATACACGTAGGTAAAAACAAAAAAAAATGAATTATTTACAAGGCAAATGCCTAATGACTTCATAGACAACAAGTAATTAAATTTTATAGGTTTGTATAGATTTCTTCGAAACTAAGCCCGTTTCAAGATTTACATATTTTTATTACTCAATTCAACAAACCGAGATATCGATTTAGGGTTTTGGGTTATAAGTTTGATTATTGCTGATTTGTTATGTGAGTTTTTATAGATATAATTTCCGTTTATCAAAAATAACACAAATAATGCGCACGCGTATTGAATGTCAGGCTTAAATATTTTTTTTTAAATCAAAGGCAGCAAGCGTAAAGTCTACTGCACAAGGCTAAGCTATGAGCTTCCAAAAGGCATTCAATGGTCAACAGGTGTGTGTTCCCTCACCAAAGCACCAATGTTGAAGACCAAGCTTATGATTTTTTAAAAATTCATCGTTTTTGGACACTTTTTAGATATTAAGCTATCCTTTGGACACTTTTTGAAACAAACAAACAATTTGTTCGAAAGAATATCTGAACTCATGTGGACACGATTTTTGCCCTTTTATTTGGATTCGCCTTTCCTTGTTCACACCACACACAATTTTTGGGAGAACAGGGCTGAGAACTACATTACTTGAGGATATGCAAGTTAATGTTTTCAGTCTAGTGATTGATAAAACTACAGACAGTTTCAACAGAAAAATGCCTTGTGTTTGTTACTAGACTTAGGTATGTAAGCCCATAAAGTAAGGATAGCTCTTACTGGTTTAGTTGTGCCCGTAAATGAAAATGTTGACAAAAAAGGAAACTTGAACAGCGGTTAGCTTTGCAGCATTTTTCCTTAAGATTTAGGCCAATTATTTATACAAATATTACATTTCCAGCGGGCCCGGCGAAGTCGTCCTTCCCTTCTTTTAATTCTTTTGATTTTTACGGGCAAACTTCACAATTATTGGAACAATTGCACACAATATTCCATACCACAAATCAGTTTTTGATTTTCCCAATTTCCTGACTTTCCGGAGGGCCTTCCACAAAAACTTTGTTCGTAAAACTTTCTCCTAGGAATTACGAACATCTGAAAAAAAAATTTGAGCCAAATCGGCCCTGCCGTTCTCAATTGATAAATTACTGTACATTTTTTCAAACCAGAAATTGAAAAATCGAAAATTGATTTTTTTTCTGGAATTTTATATTATTTTCATAAAACCAACATTAAATAAGAAAGGCTTGGCCGTTTTTGGAACACTTGGTAACCATGGTTATGTTTGTGGTTTTTGTCTATAATTGGACCGCTTTCGTTGGTATCCAGAAAAATCAAAGGTAAATCCCAAGCAACGCCGGGTGGGTCGGTTAGTATTTTATAAATACTTATGTTATATTTTTTGTATGAGATACTTTCTTACATTTAGGACACCTAAATCGGCAAAAACTTTCGTTGTGGATGTCCAATCACAAAATTAGACTTCTAAAAGAAAGCTAAAATGACGGCCTTTTTTTAAACGAAAAAAAATATTAACCATTGGTAGTTAAAAAACCGCTTAGGCTGAGCGAAAGTAAAATTAATTATTTTTGTATTAATATTTTTTTTTAAGTGGATTAGTTGATTGAATTTTGTCAACAAAAATGGGAATCTAATACAAAAATTGCACATTTTCAAAAAATTTAAAATGCATGTCTTCAAAAAAATAATTTCAATTGTTTTCAAAATGATATGAACAATTCTTTAACAAACCAAACTGGCGTAAGCGTAAAAATGCACTCACTTGAAAAAAAGTCACAAAAACAAAAACGGCTCAAGCGATTATCTTCAAATTTGGTATGTCTGATTCTTTTGGATTTCCTTAGAGGCCCTTCTAAAATTTAATTTTAAGGGCTAAAAATAACGGTACCTGCCATATAACCGTTAAGGAAAAGCTCATTTTGTCTCGAAAACCGCATCAATGATTTTGATGAAAATTTGTGAGAGTATTTTTGTAGGTATTAGTTATCAAGTTTACCGGCAAAATCTTTAACCGGTTCCTTTTATATAACGGTTTTATTAATTTTCGACTTTCTTGGTAACGGCTGATTGGATTTCTATCTGATTTTATATTTAAAAAGATAATTGAATAATTTTTTTTTTAATTATTTATAAATATAATTTCTACAATTTTTTTACCTCAATATTTTTAAAACTAATCAAGGTTTTCGAATCCAAACCAGAGGGTCAACACACAGGAGAGGAAGGTTTCGACTTAGTGAACACATATAATTAAAAGAGCATTTCAACCGTCTTGAAGTGCACAGCTAGAAGCATCTAACAAAAAACCGATCTGGCTGAAAAAGTTTTGTGGTTGGTTCACTTTCAACTGTAGATTCATCTCAGAAAAGAAGGAGAGCGTCAAGATGTATCTGGTATCAATTAACAAAAAAATTTACTGCCTTTTGGACATTGCAGAATTTTTGCGGTAATTTCTGGTGAAACAAACCTTATAATACTTCGATGGGTCCCAAAAACAGTGACATATTTTTTTTTAAATGGCCAAAAACGATTCATCCCTGGAACAGAATCAAATCGTAGCCACCAAAGATTCCCTAAAGCTGCAAACAATAAATGGTTAACAATTAATTACTCTTGAGTTTTGAGAAGTTACTGGCCGAATATCTCAAAGAAAAACAAAGAATACATTTTAAAGCTAAACAGGCCTCAATTGTAGCTTTTGGTTGGTATCCTTGGTATCCTAACGAGACACAACTTAATGGGAACCCACATTAGGGCATAAGCTCATCAGGCTTATACAGCACTCGCACTCGGAAAATACATTTTCGACGAACTTGCGTTCCTGTTCAAGCAGCCTTGTAGAAGACCAAGGATAGTCAGATTTCGTATCACAAGCATATATATGTATTTTGATTAATATTCTTTCTTGGATGCAAAGTAGCTTCACCTTTCAGCCTTCGCGTTACTTGTTGGTATTATTTCGTTAAAATTTCATTACATTATTCTTTTTAAACAAATTTTACTGGTTAAAGCCTCTGGCCTCTGGTATACCTTCAACTATTAATTATTCTAATAATTCATATTGTAAAAAAGGACAGGGGCTTCAAGAATATCCTTAAGAACTACAAATTTCAAAAGAAACATTTCAAGGTCTCCTTGAAACCACTCCTGTGGCGTGCATGCACTGACTTACAACGCTAGCTTTAAAATAGGTAATACAAGGAATCTGGCACCAGCTATAAAACTAACGCCAGCACAAGAAACACGCTAACCGAACCCAAACAACAAACGCCTGTTCCATATAGAACCAGCACCGACACTCGACAGCCTCATGCCACCTGTGGGTGTTGTGACAACACATTGTCATTGTCAGTTATTTTTTTTTATAATTTTCAATTATTCTATGGAAAACCGCCTACGCTCCAAATTCCCAATCTGCAATCAATTGAGACACATTAAATTCCTCAACCTCAACTTTTGCCTATTGTGTTCAACTCCGACTAAGGTTGGAATTGCATATTCTGAGAGAAGCATTTTTTATTCGCAACTTGACTGATTGCCTTAGCACCTACTACCTCAAGAAGTTTAACTCTTTTCCAATAAGAGGCAAGGCAAAGATACGTTTTAAAGAATCAGGGTGTTGACATTTTAAAAATTGATATTTTCCATCTTGTTAACAAGAATTTACAAAAAAAAAATCGACGAAGGAGTGACTTGTCACACAGAAGTGGGGAAGGAGTAATTAACCATCTGCGGCTGGTGCTGCTGAGGCATTTAAGCTGTAATTTGCAAAACTGATTTGAGGTTGATTTATTCAGCTTTAACCTCCGATAGCCCTGAGGCTGTTGTCCTACCTTGCGGCCTGGTTTTGTGTGGACATGTAAAGGGTGGAATGAATTCAGTTTGATCGAATTATCAGTCGGCCAGCCAGGTTAGGTTTCCAAAGGCTGCATCGCCATCGGTTGTCTTGAAAGAATTCTATTCAGATCTTATCGATGTTTTTTTTTGTTTTTTGCTTTTCTGGCAGTCGGTCTAGAAAGACTTGTTTGAAGCTTGTCCCAATTTATTTTGTACGTCAAGTATGACATGACTGAATCGGACAGCACCCCCATGGTATTACACTGGAAAAACCGTCATATTGCAACACAAAATTCGATTTATTTCGGGTAACATAGGAAATGTATTTGCCATATAACCACATTGGGAATAGGAAATAAATAAAATTTGCATTGGATTCACATTTGCAGATTGAGAATGTGTAGTTAGCCTACATTAGTTTCAATCATTTTAATGCAGATCTGTGGGGATTTGATTTGATTATTTAGATTTGAGATCGATTGTGTCTATGCGTACGATTTGCGATTGGAAACAATAAATGGACGAAGAATTTTATTTTTTGTATGAGAATAGGAAAGCAATTCCGTGACTTTAATTTATTTGCGAGAGTCCAAAGAACAAGCTTCAATCCTAACAGAGTGGCACTAACAGACTTTCCTACAAGAGAATGCTGGAAGGAAAACCGGGTCATAAACGAAAATCATATCTCGGTCTGTACAGACGGTTCAAAAACGGAAGCAGGGGAAGGGTCTCGTATCTTCTCGATAAACCCACCAATAAATAGATCTATAAAACTGTCAAACTTAAGTAGTCTTTTTCAGGCAGACGTGCTCGCAGAAGGCGAAGCTGTAAAGCACCTTTTATCTTTTAACCTGCAGGTAGAACACAAATTTTGATATTTTCATAGAAAGCCAGGCGGCAATCAAGGCCATATCGTCAACAGTCTCCAAGTCTAAACTGATTGACCGCTGTCGCAAAGATCTGCGGCAAATCAGTGAAACAAAACTTGTTAACCTCCGATGGGTCCCCGGACACTGTGACAATCACGGAAATGAAAGGGCTGATGAACTGGCCAAAAACGGTTCATCCATGGAACCAATCAAAACCGTACACTGAGTACTTAAGCCACTGGAAAATAAGAAGAAAAGAAATCAAAAGAATTTCCTCAAAGCCGCAAATGAAAGATGGTCAAAACTCGACAATTATCGGGTCTCAAGAAGTCTGGCCAAAAATCTGAAAGAAAAATACAGAATACATTCAAAAGCTAATTAGATCTCAGCTGGAGATTTCAATGTACACATTTCTAGTTGGCCACGCTTTTCTGGCCAGAAAACAACCGAATGAAAGTATGTTGAGATTTTCGCTGAGTTAAACCACCTTACTCAGCTTCCTATGACATTGCAGGCCAAACCGCCAACCCCCTAGACTTGTTCTTACCTCTGACCCAGATAAATGCACAATACGTGTATTACCGCCTCTGGGCACATCTGCCCATTGTATTATCTCTGCGAATTTCTCGTGCCAACTCAATGCAATTAAAGAAAAAAACCCCAGGAGAACCGTTTGGCAATACGAGAAAGCCAACTTGGACGGTCTCAATAACTTTTTCGGAACCTTGAACTGGTCACTATGCTTTTTTGATAGTGACATTAATTCCAGCGCAGATATGGTTACAAATTTAATTCTTTTAGAAAAGAGAAATTTTATCCGAAACAGGACGAACCTAAAGAAAACTCATAGTTTGATTAGAGCTGTTAAAAAATGTAGGTTTACGTTATTATAAATCCGACAGCAAGCTAGAAAGGCCTGCAATGTTCACTAAACGAACTATTCGGCAAAAAATAATGCAATGTCCCAAAGGCAGTAAAAATTTGTGGTCATTTGCAAAAAAAATAAAGAACTCTTCCTCATCATCGTCTCCAATAATACTCCTGCTGTCAGTTCTCAAGAAAACGCTGATCTGCTTTGCGGCAAACTCAATGCTGCCAACAGGTGTTAGAACTCCTCCTGTACTTGAGAGCGTGAATGATTTTATGGGACCAATTTTCTTTCGCACTCGTTCAGTCGCAATAGTATTAAAAGATCTCAATATTCACAAATGGTCCGAATAGTATCTCCGCTACTGTTTTTAAGAGGTGTTCTTTAACGCTGGCAAAACCTCTGTGTAAGCTTTTGCATTGATCCTATTCCCTCTGAGCTCTTTCCGAGTGGAAGGAAAACAGCATTTGTCCAGCCCCAAAAAAACGTCTTCTTCACCCTCAAACTATCGACCAATTGCACTAACGTCCCTTCGTTCTAAGGTCATGGAAACTCTGATAAACTTTCAGATTAAGAAATATCTCGAAAGCTTCTTAATGATAATAGCAACAGGTCCACTGGTCATCTCACCGAAAAGTGGAACGAATCTCTCCACAGTTTTGGTGATAGCAAAATTATTATCTAAGGCATTTGATAGTTTGGCATCAAGCCCTTTTATCGAAAATGCATTTGCATGTGCATTTGGACTCGATTAATCTCTTCTTCGTTAGATTAGTAATTACCTTTCGAACCGCTTCAAATCTCAATGTATTCTTTTGTCGTTAAAGCGGAATATACCCCCACTTGCGTCGAAGAAACTGATCACTTCTCAGTTCTCGGGATGTTCATTACAGACCACCTTCTGTGGAATGACGACATATTCGACGTCGCCAAGAATGCTGCGAGGTGTTTTGGTTTCCTTCGAAGTTCTTCATCCCGTCTGATCTGGCTACAGTATATAAAGCATATATTCGACCAAAACATATTTGGGCAAGTGATCCCATAACCCATTTGAGATTTCTTAATAGAATTCAAAATAGAGCTTTGAAAATGATAGGCGACCGAACAATAACAGAATCATTTACATCTCTTGAATACACACGTAATGTTTCTTGCCTTTCGTTATTTTATCGTTATTTTACTATAACCAACGCTCCAGTGAAATAGCCAGTTGCATTCCTCCCCTGAAACAATTCAACCGTAATACTCGCACTGCTAGGAATGCCCATCAGTTTACTCTTGAGCCCAACTTCAGACGTACTGTTAAATAAAAAGATTCTTTCTTTAGCCGCACCACACGAATGTGGAATACCTTGCGATTTTTTCCTCCCATTTTGATATACAGAATTTCAAAACGAATTTGTATCGACATCTCCTTTTGCATCCCTCCCTATTTACCTAATGCTCGCAAGATGTTTTAACATATTAAGGGTAAAAAAAAGAGCGTGAATAGGTTGATGAAGAGATATTAAATCCTCATTAGCACGCTATTAGTGAAGAGCTTGCTATTGAAGAAGCTGGATTAGACACATGAAATTAGGTTGTTTCCATACCTGGGATGTAATGGGGCCTTACGTAGAAATTGTACAAGAAAAGAGTCACAAGTCTCTTAAGCTTCAGAGAACGACAAAGATCGAAAATATATGTATTTCAAACCGTAAGAATTAATTTGGAAAATTCTGCCTTGACAAAAGATGTCTTTGTAATCGAAGATTCTCTGGAACTGTTTTTCAACAAGTGAATGAGAACATTAGCCCGAATCAAAAGGCTCTTTTGAATCTCTTTTACCTTCCAAATATAGTTTCGTAATGGCGATCTGAGAATCTTGGTTTTACCGTTTTCAATGAAGAAAAATTGCCAAGGCGATATTGCTATCTTAAAAATAATTTTTCATGCACAAGTTATGGCATAGTACCTATACTGTCAATTAAAAAAAAAATAATTTTCATTCCAAGTCGTTGCTTTACGGCTTCTAAAGGGTGTTTCTTTTTTTAGAGGTATAGAACTTTAAGTTGGCAACACTATTTTACCTGGCGGCCATTTGGTCAGTTGTCAGGTGATTTATTTTTAGTTTGGTTTCAACATGAATATTTTGAAAATCATAGTTCTGTTCGAATACGTATCGCCCATTTTGCGGTCAACAAATCGTCCATCAGAGGAATTATTTCGATTAACTATAGAACATTTTTGCACCACGTTTACTCTAAATGATAATACGCATCCACAGAGAGGAAGTCCCGAATCATCTCTATCCGCCATCGTGCACAGGAATTGGATATGTGTCCCTCCACTTTATGGAAGATTTTGCGGAAGGATTTGGTTTGCATGCTTACAATATCCAACTCGTGCAAGAATTGAAGCCACAGGATCACCTAGCAAGACGTATATTCGGTGAATGGGCCCAAACAAGATTGCCGTTGATCCCAATTCTCACAAACGAATTTTGTTTAGCGATGAAGCTCACTTATGGTTGAATGGATACGTCAATAAACAAAACTGCAGTATTTGGAGTCATGATAAACCTCAAGAGTATGTTGAGACACCGTTACATCTACAAAAACTGACTGTTTGGTGTGCTTTATGGTTTTTGGGAATAATTGGTCCGTACTTCTTTAAAAACGATGCTGGCCAGAACATTACAGTCAATGGTGCTGTGGTTTCAACAAGACGGCACAACATGTCACACAGCTCGTGCCACAATTGAAGGAAACGTTTGGTAACGTTACGGACCCGTGAATTGGCCTCCAAGATCGTGCGATTTAACGCCGCTTGACTATTTTCTGTGAGGATATGTGAAGTCGCTAGTTTACGCCGATAAGCCCGAAACGATTGACAACTTGGAGGAAAACATTCGCCACGTTATGCGGTTACAAATGTTGGAAAAAGTCATCGAAAATTGGACCTCCATATTAGACTACGCCCGAGCCAGCCGTGGCGGTCATATTCAATATGGTCAATTTCATGTCAATTTGAAAAAAATCATCTTTGTTTTATTCCATTTCAAAGTTCTATACCTCGATGCTAAACATAATTCAATATTTATTACAAATCGTCATGTGCCTCTAGACTTCTAGAGTTCCAAATGGATATTCTGAATATAACACTACAGCATCAACTATTTGCTTTCGATTTGTAAAGAGCTAAGGAACTAACGTCAAAAATTTAAAACATTTCCTGCATTATTCCTAAATTTAAATAATTTAAGCTGATGTCAACTATCAATCAATTGAACTTCTCCAATCAAACTCAATTTCAATTTATTAAAACAACAAAATCCCACAATGTTGCACACTGTGTCATGTCATGTCATTCATCATAAATCATAGAAACCAAATCAAATTAAAAAAAAAACTCCTTTTTTAACCACAAACCACAAGCAAAGAGACAAAAGAACTCAACATCAAAAAACAAAACCAAAGCAATAAAAATTAAAACTCAAGATTCGTGATTTGCAACTTTCAGCGACAAAAGGTGTACGGATATACATGTCACACACGAAAAAAATACATCCAACCTCTAACTTTGATTCGGATAGATGTCTAGCGTCAAGAAAAAAAGTCTTAGTCCATGCCGTGGGGTTCAACCCAGCTTCCTACGATCTTGTAAATGAAAAACCAAGTAAGAGATAAAAATTAGCTATCTCACAAATATTAACAACACCTATAAGATACATTTAACCATTTTTGCCGTTGAATTGTCACATACGTACATAAATATAAATCTAAGACCACCACTGCAACATTTCTGTCACGTGGGTATTTCTATATTTTAACAGTCCAGTTCCAGTTCGACCACTTTGTATCTGAAAATGCATTTGCCAGCTTAAGTAATAGCTACACTGAACTGTAGGCGGACTAGAAATATCATAAAACCGACGGATGCCAAACTCAAGTCGTTGATTATCCGATTTTAATTTTTGTCCAACAATTTTTCTTTATTTCTATCATTCAATTAAGGGGAAATACATCTTGTGTCAATGTGACGTTTGGTCATTTGACAGATGAATCATCGATTAATCTTCCCCCGAGAAAACGGAAACGCGAAACACCTTCACACAATTTTAAGTGCAATTATTTTGGGACTATGCGATTATGAATCTACGGCAACGATAGGGTCAAGTTCGTCAGTGAGGTGAATAACTTATGAGAGATGCGTATATAAACTCAAAGATCCAATCTGACAATGGCAACTATTTGTAAATTCTTCAGGCTTAAGATGGTGTTTCGGTAATGTCTTTTTAGATCTCAATTGAAACGTGGGCTACTAGTTTTTTTTTGTTAGATGTCTTGAAAAGGTTGGGTGAATGATTGTTTTGGAGGTTAATATATTGCTATTTTGAGGGAGATGAATCTTTAAGTTTGTTTTGCGGAACTTATTTATGGATTTAGATGCTAACATACATGGCTTGTAGATTAACTGATTGTTCTTTCTAACAAAAAAAAAAAACAAATACATTTTCAATTGCCGACCATTAGCACCTGAAAAGAACCTTTTCCAAGATGAAAGAAGCCGAAATGTGTCCAATTTCAACCAAGATTACATAATATCATCAATTAAGATCATAAAGAAGTTTAGAAGTGGATATCACTAAGTCTTCTAGCTGATTCTGTCACTTAAAAGAGACATTCATCAGAACCTTTGCAAAAACCCAAAAGGAGTGAACACGGTCATGTAACGAAAATAGCTCTTGTTTGGACAGGAACTTCAAAACAAGGTAATAGTGGAAAAAGCTACCACCTCCATCTTCACAATTAAATCAGAACTAAATGTCCCCACGTTGCGACGTTGGCATTGGACAACCATCTTACTTTGTAGAAGGGCCATTTAATTTCCACAACAGAAATTCAGTATTCTAACTGAGGTAACAAAATAAAAACTTTGCCGCTAATAATAGACTATTCAAACTTTTTTTTTGTTTTGCACAACTTCTTTCATCATCATCATAATCATCGCAACAACCGGGATCCGGTCCGGGCCTCCTTCAACAAGTTCTTCCATATACATCCCTATTGCTGGCCGACGCCATTCAATTGCGCACCCCAAGGCTTCAGTGGTGCAGTGGACAAGATGTTTGCTTGCTAAGCGAGAGATCGTGAGTTCGACTCTCAGTTCGGGAAGCAATTTTTGTAACTCTTAGTGCAAGCTACGCCGTCCGTGGGTTTTAAGTAAGAAAATAGTCACCTTATTCTCGATCTACTGCGACGAAAAAATTCTTCCTATCTTTCTAATTCTTCTAACTAGTGTCGTGCTACATCCAGTTGCATTCTAAAAGCCTTACAGACAGTTAAAATATTATTGTTATTATTCAGGCGTGCTGTGGTCTACTCCATACTTCCAATGCAGGCAAGGTCTGCCACGTTGTCTTCTACCATAAAAAAAACTGCAAAAAACTTTCCGAACGGGTTCCTCTTTGCTCATGCCCAGCCCACCGGATTCTACCGAGCGTTATTTTTCCAACAACATTTTGCTACGAGGTAGATTTCATACATTTCATTATTGTATCTTCTCCGCAATCGTCCTCCTTCACACACGGGGCCAAGCTAAAAATTCTCCGTAGGACTTTCCTCCCGATCCGTATGTGGGTAATGATAAGACCGCACAACTTCCTTACTCTGTTCTAATATCAAAATCATTGTATATACATACATTCATATAGTACTCTCAGGGATGTCTTTGGCTCGTGGCCATTTCCAGTGGAGATGAGAACATTTACCGACATTTAATACACTTTTGTGCTTTGTTCTTACTAGCTTACCCACTCGGATTTGCTCGAGTATACCATACATTTTCGAAAAAAAACGAACCCGCCGTTGCGCAACCTAGTAATCAAAATAGCCTTAGTTACTTCTTACAAAATAAGCTATCTGCTTGTGAAACGACCCCAGCAGCACCAACGGGTGATTAAAATAGCCTTAATTGCACCTTACAACATCAGCTTTCTGTTTGTTAAAATTTCGTCAAAATCGGTACGTAAATAAGAATTTTCCAAAAAAAAAACAAACCAGCGATACCAAGTTAGTAATTTATATAGCCTATGTTACTTCCTAGACCATCAGCAATCTGCCAGTGAAAGTCCCGCCAAAATCGGTGCAGCCGTTCCCGAGATAACCCGGAACAAACAGACAAAAAATTTAAAAATTGTGTTTTTGTTATGAGTACTTTCATACTTTCATACACATCTTGTAAAAAGCTGTTATTTTGAAATTAAACACAGACACTTCATTTTTATTTATGTGTATAGATTCACACCAATTTGTGATTTCAGCGTCACTTTTGCGGGCCCTGCAGCAATTAAAAGATGCTGCTTCATAAGAGTACTATAAGTAGTGTATTACAAAGATCAAAATCAGAGAAAGTTCGTGAATTTTTGGTCTTCCATTTTCATCACTTCATTGATCGCTTCGAATACCGAAAACGAAAAAGCATGGCGAAAAAATATTTCAGCGTGAAAATTTGTCTTTTATTTCGACACCCATTTTGGAAGTATAAACTCCAAATCCGCTCCAATGATTTTCTTTTTTCCACAGTGAACTTCATCCTGCTCATTTTCTTGTTCATATTTCTTTATGTGCCACACGCTTACCGACCGCAACAAACAACCGTTTAGTAATTGCAGTTCGAGCCTCAATAGTGCAATTCATATGCGGTGGCGGATTAGGTTTGTCGGGAACAACGATTGACTACGTGCAATGTGCAATGGCTATGAATAGCGGTGATAATAATTATTACATGAATTGTTTTCCCACAATTACCCACCACCATCGCTGTGCCGTTCGTCGTTCATCGTCATCGACCACTATGACCCAACCAGCCACACGCAGAACCCCACAAAACGCTTGATTAAACTTCCTGTCTGTCAATCTATCTCCTTCTGGGCTAGACGCAGCTAGTCAAGCAGCAGTTCTGATTGGAGGTGGACGACGACGCGACCATGCCGATGGACTAACATGCTGTATTCAGTGAAGTAACCATATTATCCGAACGTAAATAGTCATTGTTAGAAAATTACGGGTTGTTTACATGCAGAACCCAAGACTCCCGTGCCTATTTCTAGCAATAGGAAGATGTGCTGCCCCGTTTGGACTATATATTTGAAAAGACATCGCGTTCGGGTTGAATGAGTTCGAGAAGATTTGATGTTATTTTTTATTTTTATTGCCCAGCATAACATTCAGGAATAATGCGTATGAATATTTAAATAATAAGGCTTGTAATGCCCAATCGAAAACGCATTTTTCACTCGCCGCATGAACTTCATGTTTTGTGTGGTCGCACTCTGGTTGCATATTAATTAAGATTGACTTGATATTAATTTGTATGCACAATTTTATGGCAGTTGTTGGGTGGCATATTTACAAGGATGGCTTTGTTCAAGAGGATGCGTCTGATCGTAATTTGTTTGTAAATTAAAATTTAATGTCAATCTATTTGATGTCTTTTGATTGACCGTTGTTATTGACACCAGCAAATGGTCAAAATTGAACAGAAAAAATGCGATCTCTTAGCTCTCCAGTCATTGGAATGACATTTTGCAGATGTTTTTTGCACAAAGTTCTGCAGAATGTTGGCTCCTTTTCACGAAATTATAAAAAACCTATTAGAGGCACACCCACTAAACATGTTGAATTGCAAAAGATTAACAAAATTGAAGCAAAAATGTTCAACCTTGTTTAAAAAGTCTCCATCGAAAACTAGAAGACATCGAATTCAAGAAAGATTTAATTAAAAAGAATAGGAAATATGAAAAAAGTCACAGAATTTGGTGTTCCAGGCGCATTATTCTACCTTTTGATTCTCTATCTTCCATGAACTTCTAGAATAGCTTAGTTTAGAACAATACATACTTTGATGTAGTAGAATGGTAAAAGCTCAAATAATGATCGGCATATTTTGAATTTCGACGACTGGTTAATGTGTACTCCATTAAACCCAGTTATTAACCGATTGCTCTGCTCACCTCTGATTTCAAGATCTGATTTGGTTTACTTTCAAGAAGAAATCGCCAATACAAAAGATCCGTGAACAGAATATCAAAAAACTTGGATGATATTTAGAACGTAGAGCTTGTAGTAAAATTGTCCAGCTCTTCTGATTTTACTGGGATTTTTTAACGCAAAAATTGGACGGGACAACATCTTTGGTAATACAATCGGAAAGCACAGACTGGGATCACTATCTAGCTGAGTCAAACTTCGAGTACCAATATCATTGAAATCTGTTAGGCGATCAACAACCACGCAGAGGAAATTTAATGTTGGACGACTCCAATCGAAAGCGACCACTGCCACAGCCTATTTTGATCGCGTATCCCTTGAGATAGCGAGAAATATCCGGACTGAATATATGAACCCCCCATACCAATGACTTGCATGTTAACAAGCCATAAGAAATGCAGCGTCAGAGGACTTGCGCTTCTCACAATCGACTCCAAATATGCTCAGGCAAACAAAGCCAAAACGGAGGCATACAGATCGTGGCTACGTTGAGCGAAGGAAGTATGAAAAACGCTTACTCAGAGGAAAGAAAAAAAAGATCACCAGCAAAGTGAAGACGAGTAGATGCAGTGGTGTTTTAATAGGAAAGAAAGTGTGAAAGTTCTACAGAAGAGTGAAACAGTCAACATCAGGTTTCACTAGCCATCCTGGGCCCTGCAAAGATGCGGATGTTAACCATCTGGAGAGACTACTTTAACCAGTTATTGAATGGCCCAATATCCCGTCAATGATCGACCTGGACCAGTCACCCTAAATGATTTGAGAAAACCCAAAACTTGTACATCGAGACCCACCATCTGTTTACCGATATTAAAGCAGCCTTTGACAATGTTTACAGGGAGGAACTGCACCAAGCCATGTCTGGTTTTGGAATTCCTGCAAAACTGATGCGTATTATCAGGATAACGATGGAGAATGTTAGCGGCTCCGTCAAAATTGACAGAGATAATACTCGACACCACCAGAGTGTTAAGACAAGATGACGCACTGTCGTTCAGCTGTTTAAACATTGTGCTGGAAAAGATAGTATACGCAACACCCAAGCCAGCAAATCAGGCACTATTTCTAAAAAATCAACGCAGTTACTTGAGTTTGCTGACGACATTAATGTGATAGGAAGAACCAAGCGGGCAGTAACCAGTGCTTTCACTTCCATGGACTCAGTGGCGAACAGAATGTGACTGGATATAAACCAGAACAAAACAAAGTATATGCTTTAATCAACAAATCTCCAATCCCACCACCGACTTGGTCAAAAAGTGACGATTGATGGTATAACTTCGATGTACTCAAGTGAATTTATCTACCTTTTCAACGGAGAGAATGACGAGTATAGACGCATATACTCCGAACTTCAATGCACCAACACCAGGTATTGAAACATCACCAGGATGATAAAATCAGGAAAAGACATGCGAACATCAAACCGGGACCCAATACCTTAAAGAAAATTAACCAGCTCGTTAGGAAAAAGAGCTCGATGCCAGATACTTTAATGCACGGGCAACATTCTGCAACAACACCAACCGAAAAAGCAGAAGCTCTCGCTAAGCATAACAGCTATTTCCCGAAACATGGAAAACTACAAAAGGTGTGCCCGTTTCGAAAGACTAACGTCGAGGGATATCGGCCAATTTCGCTTTTATGCTGTGTCAGCAAAATCCTGGAGGGACTTATCCTCAGAAAGCTTCATCATTTCTTCAGGGAAAGGGAAATCATACATGAATGTCAGTATGGTTTCCGAGCACGACACTACACCATCCATCCGCTTCTTGGACTGCACTCCGACGTGATACACGGACTCAACAAGAAAGAGACGACAGTCGCTTGTTTACTGGACATCGAAAAGGCCTTCGACACAGTTTGGATAAAAGGACTAATATTCAAACTATCAAGACTAGGACTACCTGAACACTTGGTAAGATTATTCAAAAATTTTCTAACCCATAGATCCTTTTGTGTACAGGTAAACAAAGAATATTTACGAAGAAAAACGATCAGCTCTGGATTTCCTGCGACATGAGCCTGGCGTTTATCCGGGCGTTGAACGAATTCCTTACACTTATCAACCAACCACCCTTTCCTAAGCTTTATTCTCGCGATTAAAAGAACAGGAACTCATTATGTAAGCAAATAAAATAAACTTAATGAATATAATTACTAACTAACAATTTATCAACAACTTTCTGTGATTAATTTCATTGAAATGCTAATGTACATCTAATGCCGAGACGTTTGATTTTCTCTTTCTTAATTTGCATCTGTCATGTCTGTACCACTAAAGTGAAGTAAACACAATTTGCATAAAAAAATAAAAGCAATTAATCACTTATTAGTAAAATTTAGTTTAAACCTCCAGTTAATCTACCCACAACCACAGTTTACATTTTACTTCGACACCTTCCAGATGAATAGCCTTGTTGAGCAATTATTTGCAAAAAATCGTTACATTTCCGTACAGTTAAATTCTATTAGAACAATTGGAACTGGCCTATACAATTGTTGGAGCAAACAAACCATAATTAAATGTTAAAACTCCTGATTATAAGAATTTTAGGGAAATAAATTTAAATAACGACGACGCGACAGTTTCTTCTTTCATGATTTGAGAAGCACTGGCAATAGTTTGAAGCTATATTTTATAAGTCCACATTGCATACTTTCAGGCATTTCAGACATGGTTGTTGTACATGCTATGTGAACAACGACATTTTCTGTTTTACGATATACACGATTACTTCGTCAATAATTTCATAAATCTATTTTAGTAATTTAATGATGATAACTAAAAAATGTCACTCACCTGTTGCTTAAACCGCTTGCTTGCACTCCTCTTCAATGTATTACAGTCGACCTTAACAACTTTTCGATCTACTTCATCGGGTTCTGTTGGACTTATCATGCACCGACGACTCAACTCCACCAATTCCGAGACTGGTTGCACCTGTTACAAGAAAGAATTAAATAAATATCTATCTCGCTCAGAATGAAAAAAAAAAAACAGAAATCACTACTCACCTCAACAGTTACTTGATCCCCACTATTCCTAATCATCTCGATAATTGCCTCTCGTGTCAACTCACTTACAGTAGTTCCATTTACTTTGAGTAACCTGTCGCCTGGCAATAAACCTGTAGCACCTCCGCCAGCACCAGGTTCCGCAAATATTACCGGCTTGAAGACAGGTGCCGTGAGGCATTCACTCCGGTCCAGACACATCGCCTTGCGCAGACTAAAACCGAAATCATTTCGTGGAGACTTCTGCCGTTTGATGACAAACTCCCGCGGTGGCGGGAGCTTGACTAGTGTAATCGGTGGCAGTGGCAGGTCGATGTCTTCGAATGTGTGCACCCGCGACCATCGTTCTGTGCCTTGTGATTCACCGATCGGACTCAGTGAGAACGGTGGTGTGGCAAATGAAGAATTGGTTGTGTCGGTGAGACTATCAGCACTTGGTGATGGCGAAGTCATCACATGCAGATTACTCAATGGGGATTGAGTTCCCAGACGTGGAGACAAACTGTATCCGGCAGTGCTGTGGGAATAATAGTTCGATGGGCCTACAGCGGTACTGGGACCGATATCGCTGCGCAGACTTTCGGCTGAAGTGTAGGCGGGATTTCCAGAGCGATGTGCAATTGAATCGAATGCTATAGACTCATTCTGTATGGTATTTCGCATGAGCAGCTGTCGAGAGTCTGGTGAAGGATTTTGGGGAAATTCTTCCTGAATGCTGCCACGAGATCCTTTGAGAATTCCACGTTTGGGTGGTTTTGGCGGAACTGGAGGTAGAAAACGACTCTGAAACAAAAACAAAAAAAAAACAACATTACACAAAAAATTACAAAAATATTGAGTAAAAGTAATTCATCTGTTTCAAAACACCGCTTGCACAGTAAGGAATATTTAATCACAATTGCATAATTCAACTACTTGTTTCTTTACGTTTGAATGGACAGCCACTTTGCGTGGAAGAGTTTACTTCATACGCAGCAAATTATAAATTTGTTGCACTTATTTTTGGCACAGTTTTCCTATGGTATTACCTTGGATTGAAATATTTGCATTGGGCCTTGGACGGCGCGAAATCACACAAAGAGAAAAATCGACCGAAAGGTGAATTGTTATTGATTTTAAGATTATTGTGAAAAAAGTATTAGAAAATTGAAATTCTATGAACAAAGGAAAAAGGTAGGTTCATAGTTGAATGGAAATGGTTTTTTATGACGGATTCTTATGCCAAGTGTTCAACTTTGGTCGAATAATCTGAATTGCAATTTATTTTTAGGATAATGTCGAAATAAGAAAATTTGGCTTTGGAATTAAAGGTGACGTTGAGTGCTGGGTATGTTTTACAATTACAATTACAACAAAAGAGGGTAATTCTTATTTTTAATTCAACTCTGTTTGTTTATTAAAGCTTATTTAGGCGCTGTTTGATATTAGTAGTTGGATTCCTAGAGGGTTTTTGCAATATTTTACTTTTTTTTGGTTGGCTGATACCCTTTTCATTACAGACACAGGGAGTGATGGAAAAATCAGGAAGGGAAAGAAAGGAAGTGTCGATGAATATTGGTATCGAAATGAGAAGGGAATACCGTACTGGTTACACCATTTCACATACGTGTTGTTGTAGGGCTAAAAAATTAATCTCAATTTTTTTTTTGTTCGTCTGAAATTAGACTCAAAGGTGAAATTATGAGAATGCGTGCGAGACGAGTACCTGGGGAAAATTTTAAGGAGGAGAAATAAAAACTTATAAAATAAAAGGCACGACTGGGTCGCACGTACTTGCCCCTATGTGCTAATACTTTTTAAGTGCAGGCGTCTTTTTGAAAAAAAATATTTAATTTTAATGTTGTTTTGAATTGCGATTTCTTTAGAATCGTTGTGATTTGAAGCTCGATTTTTTTTTTTATAATTAACGCGCGCACAAGGGACTATTTGTTTCCCTTTTAATGTAACACACTGCGCGGCACTAAGAAGATAGGGAGGGGAGAGATAGGAGGTGTCGATTAACATTGGTTTTGAATGCTTGCAAATTAAAATGGCAAGGGAAAATCTCGCCGGGTAAACCATTCCAAAGTCGTGTTGTACGGCTAAAAGAAGAATCTCTCAATTTCACGGTACGTCCGAAATTGGGCTCAAAGGTGAACTGATGGGCATTCCTAGCAAGACGAGTATTACGGGCGAAACTTTTAAGGGGAGGAATGCAGCTGGCTACCTCGAGTGAACATTTTTTATAAAATAAACGATAAAATAAGGAAAGACATGAAACATTGCGTCGGTGTTCGAGAGGGGCAATTGTTTCAGCGGCAGTTCTATTTCCTATCAATCTTAACGCTCGATTTTGAATTCTATCAAGCAGGTGAAGCGATGTTTGTGAAGCACCTGCCCAGAGGTGGGAGTTATACTCGAGTTTAGGGCGTATAAACGCTTTATTGTAGCCAGATCAGATGGGGAAAAATACTTCTTACACCGATACATAAAACCTAAGCACTTAGCAGCATTCTTAGCGATTTCAAATATATGGTCGTTCCAACGGAGGTCGTCGTTGACACACATACCGAGTACTGAGAGCTTTTCGGTTTCTTCGATGTAAGTGCCATTCATGGACAATGGCATTGGGGGTATGTTTAGCTTTAACGACAGGAGACAGCATTGAGTTTTCGAAGCATTAAACTCCACACGATTTCTATTACCCCATTTGACAATGCTGTATAAATCGGAGTTTAATGAGCTTGACATACGGCACCGTTGCAATTGTACGTCCGAAGGCGAAGGACGTGAATTATCGAACGAATATGAAAAGCTGAGGGTAGAGTCGTCAGCAAAACAGTTAAGTGGATTAGAAGTAACAGACAGAAGATCATTTATAAAAATGAGGAAAAGAGTCGGAGACAGAACAGAGCCCTGGGGCACACCAGCATTTATTTTGTGGGAATCAGACTTGAATCCGTCCAATACAACTTGTCCAGAAGATAGCTTCTAATCCAACGAACAAGAGTATCATCGATCCCAAAAGCACGCATTTTCGATAAGAGAGCTTCATGCCAAACTCTATCAAATTCCTTAAGCTGACGGTTAATCAGTGTTTCCATGACCTTAGAAAGAAGGGATGTCAGTGCTATGGGTCGGTAGGAGGAGGGGGAGGATGGGTCACCTTTCTTAGGGACAGGCTGGCAAATGCTGTTTTCCATCTACTAGGAAAGATTCCAGAAGAGTAGGAGCGATGGAAAAGCTTACGCAGTGGCTTTGCCAGTTTGGAAGAACACCTCTTCAGAAGAATCGGGGGTATACCATCCGGGCTAGCGGATTTGTGTATATCGAGATCTTTGAGAACTCTTGCTACTGTACGAGTGCGGAAAAAAATCTGTCCCATGGAAAAATTTACATTCTAAAGTACAGTACAACGTTGCTATGCGGCAGCGTTGAGCTGGCAGCGAAATGGGCGGCGAGCAAGTTTGCCTTCTCTGAAGAGTAAACAATTGGTTTGTTATTGTCGATGAGCGTTGGAACCGAAGATGTTGAGGAGTTTTTAATATTTTTTACAAATGACCAAAAATTTTTACTGCCTTTGGGACACTGCAGAATTTTTTGCCGTAATTTTTGGTCATGCAAAAATTTGGTTCTTTCAATAACGGAGTTGCATGAGTTTTTTGCTTGTTTGTGCTTTTTCCGATTTTCCCCTGTAGAATTGGCTTTGTAAGATCGGTAACTTACTTTTTTGAGCCTGATAGCTTCTTTACACTCGGAATTAAACCAGGACTTTTCTTTAGGCTTGATGCTTTTTACTCTGTTAGGAATAAAAGCACGCATCCCTAGAAGAATCACATTTGTGATCATTTATGCACTGGCATCAATGTCACTATCGAGGAAGCATAGTAACCAGTTAAAGTTTCGGAAAAAAATATTCAGGCCGTCCCAGTTGGCTTTCTCGTATTTCCAAATGGTCCTGTTGGGAAGTTTTTCTTTATGGGGATGGGTGAAGGATGAGAAATTACCTGAAATGATACAATGGTCTGAAGTGCCAAATGGAGAAGTTACACTAATGGTATATTTATCAGGGTGAGAAGTAAGAAACAAGTCAAGAGTATGGGCGGCTTGCCCAGCAACATCCGGAATACGCGTTGGCACATCGATCAGTTGGGTAAGGTGATGTAACCCGGCAAAGAGCTCGACATACCTTCCTTCGGGTGTTGTCTGACCAGAATAGCGGAGCCAATTGGAATTGTGTACATTGAAATCGCCCGCAATAACGATTTCAGTGCGAGGACAAAGGGAAACAATTTTCGAGATGGAATCAGACATTGCATCTAACTCGTTACAAGTCGAATTACTGTCAAGATTTGGACTCCTGTAAATAAAACAATAATGAATGACATGCTTGCGGACAGTGAATTTAAGCCACAAGAAGTTAAAGTCCGTGTTGGAACATTGCCCATATTGGGGAAGGCTCTGGCAAGCAATATCATTCCTAACATAGATGAAACAAAAATGCGTCACAACAAAGAGAAACACATAAACATACAGGATTAAGCCGGCAAGAGAATGAAATAGAATACATTACACATTGTTTTATATTCTAGGTCTTCTATCATTATCATATTTGACTAGTGGCTGGGGCTCAGCCGAGCAATATAATACAAAATTTGGGGGAAAACATTAAACAAAGAAATTTATAAAATATAAATTTACTGGCGCGACAGCTCCTAAAGGAGCCAAGGCCTAGTGACTTATACTCTCAACCATTTCTGTGTGTATGTTGTTAATCTGCAAGAATGGAAGGGACCTACATGAGATGCACTTTTTCGAGACAATTTTTTTACTCTTGGAGATTTTTTTGTCAGTTCTTTGCAAGAGACAGTACCCCGGAAAAGAAGGTGGCTGATGAAATCCACTTTATATGAAATCATAAAACCACTATTCATAACGTTTTTAGGAAAAAAATGTTGTAGGCCATCTGATTTCTTTTGCTGTTTTCTATTTTATGAATTTTTCATTTCAAAATCGTTCGACCAGTTTTCAAAAAAATGTTTTTTCCGGATTGTTTGAATTTTTTTTTGAACAAATCCATAACTTGCCTACCTAGTACCAAGTACCTATAACCGCAAGTAAAAGATAAAATAAGGTAAGCCATGCAAAATTCCGCTGATGTTTGAAAGATGAGAATGATTCCATCAATATAACCTTCCTGCAATATGGCAGCTAATTACACTAGCTGACCCACCCGGATTTGCTCGGGTATACCATACATACATTTCCTGGCTCCCAAGAAGAGTACCATAGAACAGTTAATGAAAAGCCTATTTTTCTCGAAAAACGGCTTTAGAAATTTGGATATTTTTTTGTTGTATATTATTGTAGATATGGTCTACATCTACATTTTTACCAAATATCGATATTGTGTTTTTATAAAACATTTACATAAATTTTGTTTTTAAAAATTCGATATTTTAAAATGCGTATTGGATTGGTTAAAAAATCTGTTCTTAGGCAATTTTCAAGAAGGTAACTTAAAAAAACACTCGTTTTTCGGTCCAAGTCCTTTAAAAAGATTTTGTATAGTTTGAAACATGTTTGGGGGCCATTGTTTTGATGGAATATTAAGTACTTAATCTTTCAATTTCAATTTCAGTTTATTTATTTGAGTAATAGTCTTAACACTAAAAGAAACAATATCTTATAAAATTTGATAAATAATTATGTGGTACTAAGCGACTTAATAATTACAATATAAAAAATACAAAGAAAAAGAGAGAAACAAAATATAACTGTTATAATTGTTAAAATTAAATGTTAAATTTCAAAACAAGTGGAAGATTACATAAGGTAAAAAACAAAAAACAAAAAAACAAAATAAAGAACAAAAATTCAAAAATTCATAATCTCTCATAAAGAGGATGGATTGCATTACACTTAAATCTCGCTTCGGAAATCAGACAGATTTGGAAAAACAAATGAAATAGTCGTGTTTATACTGGAAATATATACTTAATAGGGTGGTTGCTGTTTTTTGCAAATTATCTGAACGTGGTCCAGCATTTAGAGGTTCTGAAGAAAAAATTTGGTAAGTCAAATAAATTTCGAAGTTCGGACATCCTGGTTCAGGAGCAACTTCGTATCTGTCTAAAACTATAAATGAAGAGTTGATAGAGATAATGGCCAACAAATTTCGCGAAGAAATCATTTAACAAATAAATATTTCTGGATATTTTAACTTGCCTGTGGATCAATTGAGTATTGTTATACGCTTTGTTAAATATGGTCAACCCATTGAATGTTTTTTTAACGTTTTTCAACGTTCTTGGGGATGAATGCTCAAACTGGGGATGGTATATGGTATATATAAAAGACTTCGCTACTAAAAAATCCAGAAAACAATATTTCACAATAAGTCTGAACAAAATATGTGAAACATATTTTCGTAGTTATCATTATAAATAAAATTGTTTTTGTTTTAATGAATTCACTACTGTGTGTTTTTTTTTCTTTTTTTTATATGTAAATAAATCTGACAATATAAAAGAAAATTTAAATAGGGCGCACCATTTACTTTTAGGCCTAGGGCCCGAAAAAGCTAAATCCGGCGCTGGTCCCTATGTATATTTACGTGATTGGATGTGCAACTAAAGTATACGCTGACGATTGTTAGTGAGTCTCCATTTCCTAAGTTGATTCTAATAGCCGTTGCTTCACTAGTAAGAAGTCTAGCAATGACTATTTCAATGGTGCTTGGTAAGAACTTGTTCTTAACATAGATGGGTGTTCCTCTTCTGTTCTCGTCATATCCTGACGGAAGGTCTTATATCCTAAAACATCAATGCTATTTTTTCTTGTCACGTGTTTTGTCAAATGTGACAAAACTTAAAAAAAAAACACTTATTTTATAACAGTTTACACTTCCAGGAATATGTACTTAGGGAAGGTACATGTTAGCTAGTACCTGTAGTTTAGAGATAGGAGAAGATGGAAGTTTCTACTTCGATTTTATTTTTGTTGTGGTAAATAAAGCACTTAGCTTTCCGCATGTTGCTAAAGTAAAGGAAGCGTTGTGTTTTTTAAGATACAACTTTTATCAAATTTAAGATAAATTCGTGCAAAATGGGGTGATTTCAGTATCTAAAGATATATGTATGTAGGTAGGTTCAGGTTGTTTTGAATGATAAGTCCTTATCATTTTGGAACTTGTGTTTGTTATTCATGAAGCTGATTTATTTTGTTTGCATTTTGCACGATAAGATTGAATGAGAATGAGGTAATTCAGAATGAAAACTATTAAGCATAGATCCAATATAGCTTTTTACGGTATTTGAATTTTTTTTTTAAATAATTTTCCCAGATAAAAACTACAGATTTTCTTATGACATACTAAAAAAATTCAAAGTTTTTTCAAAAAAACCACTTTTTTAAAAAAAAAAGTAGTCGAACGATTTTCAATATACATTTAAAATTTATCGCTTTGAAGTTTAAATGGAAGCTGGTTTTCCGCAAAAAATCACAAACGCAAGTGTTTTTGCGTTTTTCGACCGTCTGTGGGAGCCTTAATCATATGACTTTGACGTTTAAAAAGTGGTTAACTTTTTTGTTCAACGCGTTCCCGAAGATTTGTGTAGTTTTATTTTTCTGTGAGATTTTTAAAGCTGCCCATTTTAGTTCCAAACCTTATAAAACTCGAACTGTCAAAGAGTTATCAGATCTCATGGAGAGCCAAGCCCTAACTATGCAAGGCCGAACTTTACAAACTCTACACCTTTGTCAAAATATGTAACTTTCAATAAGAAACTAATAACTTTGATTCCAACGGCATAGGCTATAGCAAAGTGGCACTTGTGAAAATAAGGTTGGTATTTTCAACTCATTTTCACTTGTTTCACAAGACTAATTCCATAGTGTTACAGCTTCCTGAGGAACGAGAAGATTATTTACTCAAATAGGTATGTTTGTTTGTATCTTGATTCACGCTGGTTTTATGGTTTCTCAAGATCTCTTTTGAATACAGGACTCATACCAAGACCAAGTCCGTTGAATCTGTTGAGCCATTTGGCTGGCTAACAAACTTAGGTGAATGAATTTGTAATTTATTGTACTTCACTCAATAGTAGGACAAGATAAATATATGTACCTTCTATAGTACCAACGATGTAGCTGGCATGGAACAGTTGTTTTCATTTTGTTTTGATTCTCGTTTCGGTTTCAGTCTATCGGACAGTCTAGATGGCATTAAGATTATGTCATTATGTTAAAGGTGAGTTAGTCACGTTTTTTTTCTATAAAGAGACTTTGTTTTAGCTGGAGTGGTAAACGTGTGGTATTTTTGCCGGTTTTTTTTTAATGAAAAATGAGGTGGTGAATTCAACGGGTTTAACTGGATGAGGAATGTGGTCTCTGATCCCTGGTCTGCTTTTAACACAGGCGAGTGTAGGAGCTGCGGCGGAGACGGGATTTATCAATGATTTTAGTAACATACGAATAAAGAAATTTTGGAACACATGTCACAAATTTGGTATGGGACACAATTTTTAGTGTTGATCATATTTGCATTTTTACAAATGTATATTTTGCAAACTTGAAAGAATAAAGAGCATATCAACATTAACTAAATAATGCCTTTTTTATTAACATATTAAAAGCTTCATTAAACGTTTAAAATAGAAGCTTAAAAAAACGCGCCTGATTTGAAAGAAGGGGTGCTTTTGTTAGAATGCTAACAATGCTAGAAAATTAACAAATATCAAAAATAATTTTCCATTTATTTTAGATGAGTGAATTGTAGAATACATAGACATCGATCAACGAATAAATAAATTTAAATTTAAATAATTTAAAAATGTGTTCGAACTAGCCAAGGGTAATAAACTTATTTCAAAAAACTTTGAAGCCTCAATCAAGATTCTAAGAACTATCAAGCAAACATGGCATTATGATGATAGAGAAACATGAGTTTTTTCTAACGGAAAAGATTTTATTTTCCTTCAAATTTAGGATGCATAATTCTTTTTTGAAATTTTAATTTTAAAGCTTTTTGCCTTTCAGCCATAGCAAGCTGAAATTTGTCGTCACTTACTTTTTCAGACGTGAAGTTAGTAGAGCTTTGTAACTATTGAGAAGGAAGCAGCGAATATGGGTGCAGCTGTCAATGAGGCCAAACCAAATGTATGCTGTCATCAAGACACCCAGTATCGACGTCTTGGACCAAAAAAATATCACGATAGACAGACAGATAGGGTCTGATATTAACTAGAACGACCATATATTTGAGATCGCTAAGAATGCTGCAAAGTGCTTAGGTTTTGTGTATCGGTGTAAGAAGTATTTTTCCCCATCTGATCTGGCTACAATTTATAAAGCATTTATGTACCCTAAACTCGAGCATAACTCCCACCTCTGGTGCTTCACAAACATCGCTTCACCTGCTTGATAGAATACAAAATCGAGCGTTAAGATTGATAGGAAATAGAACTGCCGCTGAAACAATTGCCCCACTCGAACACCGACGCAATGTTTCATGTCTTTTCTTATTTTATCGTTTCTTTTACAAAAAATGTTCACTCGAAATAGCCAGTTGCATTCCTCCCCTTAAAAGTTTCTCCCGTAATACTCGTCTCGCAAGGAATGCTCATCAGTTCACCCTGGAGCCTAATTTCGGACGTACCGTGAAATATAGGGATTCTTTTTTTAGCCGAACAACACGAATTTGGAATAGTTTACCCGGCGGGATTTTCCCTTGCCATTTTGATCTGCTTACATTCAAAACCAATGTAAATCGGCACCTCCTATCTCTCCCCTCCCTAAGGGAAACAAATAGTCCCTTGTGCGCGCGTTAATTATAAAAGAAAAAAAAATCAGAGAAAAACACCAGCGCTGAGATTAAATGAAGAATTACTCTTGCCAATCGCAGTTTCTTCGGGCGGGTTAAGAACCACAAAGACACAGCAGAAGGTCGTTCTTTTATTGACATTGACATCACAGCACATGAATGGCGGACAAATAACAGCACTTGCAACTGAGGCCATCAGCTGGGACAGAACAAGACATTTATACAACAGAGAGAGACAGATAGACACATAGAAGGAAAGCCTATAACATAAACCTACGTTGCATAGATTTATATTGTCTCATATTATCTTTTATTAACTATCGTTGTTATGTCAAAAATGTTGGTTAAAGTGTCATTGTTAGACTTTATTGGGATTGTCAATTCAAATTCAAGTTCAAAGGAATTTTATTTCATTAAAAGTAAAGTACATAATTTGTAAATTTTCCATTATTGAACATGGCCGCCGTCTGTCAGTTGGCAATTAATACTAAATTCATATTTCAAAACTTAAATTTAATCAAATAATTTAACATCATTTTTTTTTTGTATTAAAAAAGTTCTTCTAAGATCCGTTTTCCAACAACCGATTGCTAGCTTTATATATAGTTGTACAAAAGCATACAATCCATTTTACTGTTTAGAATGTTGATAATTTTAGCCTCATTTAAATATTTTTTTCCGAACCTACTCCTTCTGGTTTCAGCAAAAATAGGACATAAAATTAATAGATTGTTACAATTTTATTTTGGAACAATTTATTGTTAGACATTGTAAATCTTGTCAAATAAATATTTAAAAAAAACTCAACGCACTTCTACAAATGATTACTTATTAAAATACAGATTTTAAAATCGCAAATAATTATATTTCTATTCATTATCGTTGCATAAGATCATGTTTTTAATCATTTTAAATCCATTTTAATTTTTTAAACACCAACCAAAATAGAACAAAAATTGAATTTAAGATTTTGATTTGAATTATTAATTTAGGGCATGATGCAAGAAAACAAGTAAGCGCATTCCCGTATTTTAACGTCATCAGTGACCCAAATTGACCAAATTAAATTCCATTTTTGGAAAGTGGTTCCAGTGTAAGTGGATTTAAAATGTATATTGAATCAAGTACATAAAACATTAGACAAAACCTAAATCAATTGACACTTAAATTACTTTCCAATTTTTTTCCTAAAACGGAATTTAATGTTGTCAATAAGGTGCTGCGTGACTGCTCGATGCGAACTGATTAGCCTTTGTACCTATTAGAAAAGTTTTATTAAGGCTTTTTAAAAAATTGTTAAAACTATCGATAGTATCGAGGAAACGTGCGAAAATGGAGGCAGTTCGCTAGGCATCGAGCTGACTAGAAAAACTTGTTGGTTGAGGCCGAGGTCCACCCCGGAGTGTAGCGCTGTAAAAGACCTTTTTTTAGATTTCTCTCTAATAGTATGGATGAGTACTCTCTCGATTTTTGCATGCTTTATAGCAGGGCTGTCTAAAGTGCGGCCCGTGATTTGTATTTGTTCGGCCCGCGACAAAAAATTTAAATTTACTATTTAGTTTTTGGGAAAATAAATGTTACGAAAATAGAATGAAATATTCATTCGTAAGGCAACAATCATAATTTATTATTGAGTCCTTGCTTAGGAGTTTGTTTGAGCACAAAAGTTCGCATTCTCAGTAAACTTGGTTTAGTGTTCAAATGCATTAGCTGTTTTTTTTTTTTGGGGGGGAAAGCTATCGGCAGTGAAGTTAGATTTCTCAACAAAAAAAAAACGTATCGACAACCGCCTGTTATTTTATGTCAAAATTGACATCTCGACTACTTAAGACATCGGGGTTTGTTCGTAGAATCAGGTATTTGCAATAAACGTTTATGGATGATGAAATGGCAATTACTAAAATCCATTTTAAAAATGCAGTTATGTATGTTCAAAACTGCAAAATTGCAACAGTAAATAGTATATTTAAAATATTTTTTTAAAACGTACCCCTTATTTAAATTAAATAAATTCAAAATTGCGTCTGAAGAAATATTGATTCTTCATATAACTTACTATTATCTTGATTGATTGAGTACCTATAATCACATAATCTACTCTACGAACAGAAATGCATGATACAAGCCTTATAATATGACAGAAATGATCAATTGTGAATGAAATCTTTTTATGTCAAACATATAAAGAAGGTATATAACTTCGAATTCGAAAATCTCTCCGCAACCAGATGCAACATCTACTTTTATCAGCAACTAGGTGTTTTTTTTAATAACAAAGAATTTATGAAAAATGTATTTCAAAGACCGGTTTTGATAAAATCCTTTTTTTTATTTTTTAGTTTTTTGAAACATTTTTTTTTTTGAAATTTTGGTATGCATATTTTCAGAGTTTATTAATGTACATGTGATTATAAAACTTAAAATAATTGTTTTGATTAGTTTTAAAAATATTGATTTTTCAAAAATTAATTTTTATTAGAAAAAAAGGTATTAAAAATGTTGATATGCGCTAATTAATTAAGCTACCTAGACCTTCTCAAATATCAAATTTGACAGAAATGCAAAGAGCCGTTACCGAGAAAACCCAAAATTAAAAAAAACCGTGAAAGGTACCGTTAATAGACTTTTCCCGTAAATTTAGTTCTAATTTAGATGATAGCCAATACCAACAAAAAAAATTCTCCAAAGTTTTCATCAAAATCGTTGAAGCCGTTTTCGAGAAAAATAAGCTTTTCCTAAACGATCATATGGCAGGTTCCGTTATTTTTAGGCCTAAAAATAAAATTTCAATTTCCCCTCTGGAGAATGCCAAAATAATCACACACACCAAGATAATCGCTTAAGCCGTTTAGGCTGCAGCTCGTTATACATACTGACAGACAGACAGACAGAAATTTTTTCTCGATCACTTTTTTTTAGACTTCTCAATGATCGTAATGCCATGTTTTATTGTTATCTCATTTTTTTTATATTCACGAATCCTAAACTTGCCTTATAGTCCCTACAGTCGCAAGTAAAAAGTACGTAAAATAGTTTTCAGCGGAAAAATTTAAGATATTTTTTTTTTTAATCGTAGGAACGGTTTCTAAAACAGTTTTTATTTAACAAATTTTTTTAAAATCATAATTCAAGAATGCAAACTTAAACACAAAAATTACTTATATTTAAAAACAAAACTAAACAAAAATTCAAATACCCGATTTCAAAATATGGATTTTTCAAAAAAAAAAAAAAAAAAATATTTAAAAAAATTATTAAAAATACAAAAAACGGTACTCGAAAATATTTGTATGCCAAATTAGTTTGACTATCTACATCTTCCTGAAAATAAAATTTGATTGTAATCGGTTAAGCAGTTCTCGAGAACTAGTTACTAGTTACTAGAGTTATAGAACAAATTTCTAACTGAAAGATGTATTATTGTAAAAAAAATAGCACCCTGAAAGTTTTATCAAAACCTTTAGAGGCGTTTTCGAGAAAATCAAACTTTTTTTGTTAAAGATTGTATGGCAGGTACCTTTATTTTTCGACCTAGAGCAAAAATGAAAATCACCACCCGAGATACTACCAAATAAATACTAAATACGTTTGAAGCAAATCGGTCAGACAGACAGACGCTTTTTTCGACTTCTCTATCATTGTAATGTCATGTTTGATTGTTAGAATTTGTTTTGCACGAATCCATAACTTGCCTTATAGTACCTTTTATCGCAAGGAAATCAATTTTATTATAATAACCATGTGAATTCATATTGCGTGTCAAAAGAAGAATATTATCTAACATAAAGTACTTCTCGCGTAGATTTAACATGATATCATCTTCCGGAACATTGAACCCTACACCCAGAAACTTACTAGAAAAGTTCCTATTTCCTTTATTATGCACGAATACAAATTAATGTTCTTTCTTTAACAACTCACCTTAATGCTATTCATTGTGGAATGTATTGCTGATTCCGTACCATCAGCAGCCTGACTTATAAACGACGATGTTGCTGATCTACTTGGTCCGCCGCCATTATTTGTCGGCGGTCGATCTATAATTGTTATTGGAGAAGCAACAATTTCCTCATTACCACGATCCAATTCGATATTACCATCGCCGGTTAGAGCTCCTAACGAAGATGTCGATCTATCGACTTCAAGATGTGCAAAAAAATCTGCAGTAATATCGGCGGCTGTGAGGCCAGATCGTTTCTCTTTTTCTTTGTGGCGACCACGAATCTTGAGTGTTTTTCTGACCTAGAAATAGAACGAGGAAGCAAGAATATATGTATATTGTAAATAAAAATGTTTTCATGTGTTGTTTTTGTTGTTATTAGTGTTTTTGTTAAGATTGCACATATATAGTCTTTCTATTCTGATCCAAACAAGGCGAAAAAAATGTGGTTTCAATATGTTTTTTTTTTCGAATTGCTTGCTAGTGTTTGATGGTCTGAATTTATGATAATGATGTTAAGACAGTGGTTTATATCGACAGTCTATTGATCAAGATCCTACGAAGAGAAGAATTGGAATTGGCTTATTTTGGAAAGACGATTGTTACGAATTGTATCTCTTTTGTTAAGGAAATAATTTTACGAGTTGAATTTTGATATTTGAAGTTAGTGTAGTTATTAGCAATAATATATTTATTTTAGCGAAAGATCTAAATGAAATTTATTATTTCTGTTATACTTTAGTTTTATTTCATTAGGAAGAATTTCAAAAAGTGCAAATACTAATACTAGAAAACGAATAAAATAAAAAAAGATATATAGATTTTTTCAGATGCAAATATGGATAAACCCCAAAGCTTTCGGATCGACTGTGTTCTGGATTTTCAAAAGATGTGACAAGATTGGTTCGGGAAGTAATTGATGTGCACCTCTATGCTGATGATTTAAGAAGCACTAGATACTTCTCTCAGAATAAAATTTTAAAAAAAGGAGCCGAAAAAAAACATCTCTTTTCAAAAATAGCGAACTAATCTCAGAAGTAGTCCCACAGTTTCAACCCTTTCCTCATTTCAAATACAAAATCCCGTCCAAATCACAATCAAGGCTTTGACATTGGGAAATTATAAAAACTCCTTTAAATTAACAGAAACAAATTCTTCTATAGATTCCCTCAAAGACTAAACTAATTGTCTTTGTCGTTTGGTCCCCGGCAATTCTAAAAAAAATCCATTTCAAAACATAGACAGGTGACAAAATTGTCAGTAAACTACGACAAATTTTGATTTTTTACTTGCGATTATACAAGGTGGGCAAAAAAAAAACACCCTATTGGAAGATGCTCTCATTTTTGCAAATCTGTTTTGACATTTGTGGAATAGACAGATGCAGAATACAAGTGAACAAGCCATGGAGCGATACATGAACCGACATGAACCGACATTCTGAACCCCATTTTTGTGGGGTTTTTTGAAGTCGTCCGAAGTTCTCGCTGAAGTGATGAAAAATGCCATAAAACGAGTCCGTATGGCAATCAATTGTGACGGCGCCCATTTGGCCGATATCATCTTCTTGACTTGACTAATACAATTCTAAAGGTTCAAATAAACATAATCAAAAAAACAGAATCGAAGTTTTTCATTTAGAAAAAAAAAAGAGAGCCATACAATGGATGACTTCTTTTGGCCCACCCTGTACATAACATATAGGTAGGTACTATAAGGCAGGTAATGCTTTTGTGCAAGAACGGTTGAACGGATTTTCTTCAAATTTGGTAAGCATGGTTTTAAGAAAATAGAAAAAAGAAATAACGGTACCCACAAATTAACCAATTTAAAAAAGGTATTTTTTTTTATTTTTCATGGCTTTAAAGATTTTCCTGGAAAAATGGAGACGGTTTTTTTTCTAATTGTATTTCTTATTATCGTAGTTGGGAAAAATGGGAGCGGGTCGAAATTGTAGCTTCAAAATACTGCGTTTAAAAAGCACGCTTTCTCTAGGGAACCTTATCCAAAAGAGTATTTATCTACCAACATTTTTCAAAATTGCTGTTTTAGCTTTAATTAATAGCCGTGTGTTTTGGGAAAGCTATGCTATAGGCAGCTTTCCAAAAAAAAAAAAAAAAACGAATATGCAGCCGCGCATAAGCAGCCGCGCATAAGCAGCCGCCTGTTATCTTATGTCCCAGTGCAACCATGCAACCTTCTCAAACAATGCAGCATAACACAAAAGACCGTCGACCAGAGAATCTAAAAAAAATATTTACACACAAGATACAACCAAAAAGAGGATCGAGCTAGAACAATGGTTGCATTGGTATTGAAATCCCAACAAATAAATGTGTATGTATAGATTCCAACACGCTCAAGTGCAACCTTGCAACCTTCTCAAACAATGTAGCATAAATGAAAATTGGTAATTTTATTTAGCTCTACGTGCAATGTCTATGGAAATATAGTGTCTGCAGCAGAAACTTTGTTAAATTTAAGTTTTTTTTTGATACAAGACCCTCAGAGTTCCTAGTTTATTTATCATCATAATGGTAATGCAAAAGAACTGGGTGGAGTTGTTTTGATTGCGGTAAGAAACAATATTTTTTTCTTCGTCACTCTCTTTCCCGTTTAAACTATCAATTGAATTACTCTGTGTAAAACTAATTGTATACAGGCAAAAACTTTGTATATTTTAAACGTATACATTCCACCAAAAAGTTTATCTTCCGTATATGGTATGGAATGATATTGCTTGCCAGAGCCTTCCCCAATATGGGCAATGTTCCAACACTGACTTTAACTTCTTATGGCTCAAATTCACTGTCCGCAAGCATGTCATTCATTATTGTTTTATTTACAGGAGTCCAAATCTCGACAACAATTCGACTTGTAACGAGTTTGATGCGCTGTCTGATTCCATCTCGAAAATTGTTTCCCTTTGTCCTCGAACTGAAATCGTTATTGCGGGCGATTTAAATGTACACAATTTCAATTGGCTCCGCTATTCTGGTCAGACAACACCCGAAGGAAGGTATGTCGAGCTCTTTGCCGGGTAACATCACCTTACCCAACTGATCGATGTGCCAACGCGTATACCGGATGTTGCTGGGCAAGCCGCCCATACTCTTGACTTGTTTCTTACTTCTCACCCTGATAAATATACCATTAGTGTAACTTCTCCATTTGGCACTTCAGACCATTGTATCATTTCAGCTAATTTCTCATCCTTCACCCATCCAGTTAAAGAAAAACTTCCCACCAGGACCGTTTGGAAATACGAGAAAGCCAACTGGGACGGCCTGAATATCTTTTTCCGAAACTTTAACTGGTCACTATGCTTCCTCGATAGTGACATTGATGCCAGTGCTGAATTATCACAAATATGATTCTTCTAGGGATGCGTGCTTTTATTCCTAACAGAGTGAAAAGCATCAAGCCTAAAGAAAAGTCCTGGTTTAACTCTGAGTGTAAAGAAGCTATCAGGCTCAAAGAAGTAAGTTTCCGATCTTACTAAGCCAACCCTACAGAGGAAAATCAGAAAATACAAGTTGTATTGGACGGATTCAAGTCTGATTCCCACAAAATAAATGCTGGTGTGCCCCAGGGCTCTGTTCTGTCTCCGACTCTTTTCCTCATTTTTATAAATGATCTTCTGTCTGTTACTTCTAATCCACTTAACTGTTTTGCTGACGACTCTACCCTCAGCTTTTCATATTCGTTCGATAATTCACTTCCTTCGCCCTCGGACGTACAATTGCAACGGTGCCGTATGTCAAGCTCATTAAACTCCGATTTATACAGCATTGTCAAATGGGGTAATAGGAATCGTGTGGAGTTTAATGCTTCGAAAACTCAATGCTGTCTTCTGTCGTTAAAGCTAAACATACCTCCAATGCCATTGTCCATGAATGGCACTTACATCGGTATGTGTGTCAACGACGACCTCCGTTGGAACGACCACATATTTGAAATCGCTAAGAATGCTGCTAAGTGCTTAGGTTTTCTGTATCGGGGTAAGAAGTATTTTCCCCATCTGATCTGGCTCCAATTTATAAAGCGTTTATACGCCCTAAGCTCGAGTTTACTCCCACATTGGTAGAATACAAAATCGAGCATTAAGATTGACAGAAAATAGAACTGCCGCTGAAACAATTGCCCCTCTCGAACACCGACGCAATGTTTCATGTCTTTCCTTATTTTATCGTTTCTTTTATAAAAAATGTTCACTCGAGGTAGCCAGCTGCATTCCTCCCCTTAAAAGTTTCGCCCGTAATACTCGTCTTGCAAGGAATGCTCATCAGTTCAGCCTTGAGCCCAACTTCGGACGTACCGTGAAATATAGGGATTCTTTTTTTAGCCGAACGACACGAATTTGGAATAGTTTACCCGGCGAGATTTTCCCTTGCCATTTTGATCTGCAAACATTCAAAACCAATGTCAATCGACACCTCCTATCTCTCCTCTCCCTATCTTCCGAATGCCCGCGCAATGTGTTGCATTAAAAGGGAAACAAGTAGTCCCTTGTGCGCGCGTTAATTATATAAAAAAAAAAAAAAAAAAAAAAAAAAAAAAAAAATGGTGAACTTCATGGCAATGGATTTTGTTATTGATTTGTCCTGCTGTGATAACAACATTTTACTTTTAGGTGATTTTAATTTACCAAAAATTTAGTGGATTCCTTCTGAAGATGAATCCCACCCAGAACCTTCATTATCTTCTTTACAATTGGAACTTTCTTTTCTTGATACAATTATTTCCACTGACTTACAGCAAATAAGCTATATTAAAAACTCAAAAAATCGAAATCTCGATTTAATATTTTTCTCTGACGCTATTAGTACAATCGTTTCAAATTCTAGATCTGGAATAACTATCATCCACCACTGGACATTTTCCTAGATTTGAGTGATAAAATTTCTGAAAACAGTAACTCCTTTTATTGCTCTTATAGTTTTGACTTTAGAAAATCCAATTTCCAGATATTGTCTGAAAATTCGTCGAATATTGACGAAGCAGTCACAAAGTTTTATGATATTCTTAACAACTGCTTAAGTAAAAGTAGTTTTAAGTTTTAAGAATTTACTCATTACGTTAATTTTATTGTAAACAGAGCTAGCTCTATGCTATGATTCATGGACTCCTTATAAGGTAAACGTAATTCATAAGAATCGAATTGAAGCAAACCAACACAATTTAATTGGCTTAAATTACCGTGGAGGATTTCGCCACCCACGTGGGTCTAAAGTACTGCATGTTGAATTTCATAGAACAAACAATGGCATAGTTAATGAAGCTCTAAAGGATGGGGTTCTTTTCAAGATTTATTCAAATACTTGTCACCAGACTTTTTTTGAAGAATTATCATAAAAATGGTATACCTAAGTTTTTACGTACACCCTAAAATTCAATGGGAGGGACCTGCGGCTTGCTTTACCTCCACGTGGTGGTCTCCATGCAATGATTTGTGTATATTTTTGTACACAAATTAGCAAAAACTGCAAGCACTTCCTAACGGTTGGCGAGGGGCTAGCAACCTCTCCCGTAAAAAAATATTACTCAGAACCCGACAACAAGCCTCGGAAATATACTGATTTCTCAACGACGAACTAAGCAACGACAACGGCTAAACGATTTAAGAATTTTCTCATGGAACGTGAGAACGATCTATAGAGCTCGAGCTGCACAACAGCTAGTTGATGTCCTGGCCATGTATAAAGCTGACATAACAGCACTTTAGGAAGTGAGATGGCCAGGGAATGGTGTTTTGCAGAAAAAAGAATACGACATATATTTTAGCGGTCACTCAAAACACCATGTGCTCGGGGTAGGCTTCCTAGTCAGCCAAAAAATGAAGCCTACCGTCATCGGCTTTAACGCAATAAATGAAAGGCTATGCATCCTTCGCGTGCGAGGCAAATTCAATAACATCAGCCTCATAAACGTTCACGCACCTACTGAGGAGTCCGAAGAAGAAGAAAAAGATTCCTACTACGAACTTGCATGAGAAAACTAATGACAACGGACTACGAGTCATAGAAATGGCAGCATCAACAAAATTGGTCGTTGCGAGTACCAGCCTCCCGCGTAAGGATATCCATAAAGTACACTTGGGTATCGGCTGATGGAGTCACTCGTAACCAAATTGACCACGTGTTGATAGATCGCCGCCACAGACGGAAAAAGGCAGCCTGGGAAAAAAAACATTGTCTGTGAAATGGAAAGAAATAGAGAGCGAGGTGCGCACCAGGCGCGGAAGTTCTACCAATCCGTCAGAAACATGTCGCAATACACACCACGGTGGACATATTGTAAGGACGGAGAGGGTAATCTGATCACCGATCCTGAAGGCATTCTGGAGCGATGGGAAGTGTACTTTAGTGAACTGTTGAACGGTCAGCTCACGGAAGAAATGGAGACTCCAACATTTCAAGAAGAAGATCTCATGCTGCAGCCACCAAGCATTGAGGAGATAAAACAGGCGATTAATCGGCTCAAAAATAATAAGGCCTCATGAGCCGATGGTATACCTGCCGAGCTGATCAAACATGGAGGGCCAACACTACATCACGCAATTCATGAAATCATAGTACACGTATGGGAACACGAAGAGATGCCAGAAGACTGGCGAAAAGGCATCATATGTCCCATACCGGATCCCGGTTGTTGCGCCGATGATGATGATGATGATAAAATTCAATGGGCACTACTTCTTTAGGGTACTATCGCGTCAGGTAGACCGATTGGCAACAAAAATAAATTGCACGACTGGAGCGCACGTACTTGATCATATGTGCGGTCTACATCGTCCAATAAAATTTATATAAAATACACGACTGGGTCGCACGAACTTGTTCTTATGCAAGAAAATTGCTTAGTGGCTGCATATGTATGTACATATATATGTATATTAAAATAAAATAAATTTAATTTTTTTTCGAAAATTCTTTAATTTTTTTAATTAGTTTAAGAGTTTTCTCAGAAAAACTAAGTATGCAACAAAATTTGAAAACTAAATGTCTATCTAGGAAACAAAATATTGAAAATCGTTCGACCAGTTTTTTAAGTAGTTTTTTTTTTTGAAAAAACTTTTCGAAAAAATACTTAAACATTTTTTTTAGTATGCCATTATAAAAAAAACTCTGTAGTTTTCATCTGGGAAAATTATTTAAAAAAAATTCAATCAACCAGTTTTCAAAATATTTCGAAAACCATTTTTTTAGGAAATTTTAAAAAATCGAAAAAAATTTTTTGAAAATTTTCTAATGCAATATTAATTGAATTATAAATGACTTCATGTGTGCAAAATTTTATTGAAATCGGGATGATGGCATACGAAAGATGTATTGTTGTAAAAAAAAACTAGCACCCTGAAAGTTTTATCAAAATCGTTAGAGCCGTTTTCGAGAAAATCAAAGTTTTTGTTGAAAATTGTATGCCAGGTACCGTTATTTTTCGACCTAGAGCAAGAATGAAAAACACCCCCCGAGATACTAAAATACTACCAAGTTTGAAGTAAATCGGCCCATCCATTTAGGCTGTAGGGGTGCGAACAGACAGACAGACAGACAGACGGACGGAATTTCCGGACCCACTATCATCGGAATGTCATGTTTGATGGTTAGAAAAAATTTTTTTTTTTTGCACGAATCCATAACTTACATTATAGTACCAATAGTCGCGAAAAAAATTTTATGCCTCAATGGAGGTCCATTCAATGTATTTTTCTAGTTTCCACCAATGTTAACATTTTAACCGTGCACATATCGCAAGGTGCCAAGTTTCAAAAAAAATCAGTTCAACTTTTTTGCTATTGCTAAAAACCTTTTTTATTTACTTCAAAAATATAAATTTAATAAAATATTTTTAAATAATTTTTTCAGAACTTCTTATAAAAGAAAAGTTTGAAAAACATATAATTTTTCGTTATAAAATTCATATATACGTATGGATGGGCATATAAAGTACATATAAAGAACCTTCGGACATAGTATAAATATATAATTATAAGGCTATTGAATTTCATTTCGTTTTTTATTGATTTTTTTTTTTTTTACTAGACACCCCCACTTAATCTTTCACAGTTTATTTTATGCCAACCGATTTAATTTCATTCTGAAACCATTGAAATCAATTCGACTAAACTGCGATTTATTTTTGGATTAATTGTGAACTTGATTGGAAGTCTTTGTTAGTGTCTTTATAAATATTTGGTTTCGTCTTCCTTCATTGGGTGTCTGTGAGGATATTTAAAAAGGTAGACATAAATCACATTAACTCTTATTTATATTTAAGTATTGATTACAGTTAAGCTGTAAATATTATGATTTAGAAAAAAGAAAGGGATACTTGTTTACTTGCGATTATACGTACTATAAGGCATGTTTAGGATTCGTGAATATACAAAAAATTTAATTTTAAATTAATTTTAAAATTTTATGATTACTTACTTACTTACTTAGGTGGCGCTACAGTTCGGGACGAAAAAGGGGCCTCAACCAACATGCCTCTCCAACCAGCTCGGTCTTTGGCTAGCTGCCTCCAGTTTAGCACTCCAAGTTGGTTGAAGTCGTCCTCCAATTGAGCGCGCCACCTAAGGCGAGGTCTTCCTTGACTGCGTCTACCCTCTGGGATGGAATCGAAGATCCTGCGAGCCGGAGCATTGTTGTCCATTCGCTCTACATGACCTAGCCATCTCAACAAACGTGATATGCGTATTTTTTTGACCAGATCAATGTCGCTGTACAGCTCGTATAGTTCTTGGTTGAACCTTTTCGTCCAAAGCCCGTTAACGCAGATAGGGCCAAAAATCCTCCGAAGAATCTTACGCTCGAAACGACTAAGGATATCTTCATCCGCTTTAAAAAGAGTCCATGCCTCGGCGCCATGGAGCAGGACTGGGATGATTAGGGTCTTATACAGAGTCTCCTTTGTCTTTCCAGAGAGGGCTTTGCTACTCAATTGCCTTCCTAGCCCATAGAAACAGCGATTGGCAAGAGTAATTCTTCGCTTTATTTCTGAGGAGATGTTGTTGTCAGATGTTATAGAGGATCCGAGGTACACAAAGTCCCTAAATACCTCAAAGTTGTACCTGTCTATTGTGATGTTTTGTCAAATCCGTCGGTGTTGTGTCCCTTTTTGTGGACAGCAGGTACTTCGTTTTGGCCTCATTGACTGCTAGTCCCATCATAGCCGCTTCAGCTTCAATGCTAGCAAACGTTCCACTGACAGCTCGCCAAATTCTGCCAATGATGTCTATGTGGTCAGCGTATGCTAGCAATTGCACAGATTTGAAAAAAATTGTCCCACTACAATTGACTTGCGAGTTTCTTATAATTTTTTCCAGTATTAAGTTGAAGAAATCGCACGAAAGCGCATCACCTTGTCGGAATCCTTTTTTGACGTCAAAAGCTTCTGTGAGGTCAGAACCAACCTTGACGGAGCAGCGAGAGTTCTCCATCGTCATCCTGCACAGTCGGACGAGTTTTGTGGGAATGCCAAAACCTGACATGGCTCTGTATAGCTCGTTTCTATAAATGCTATCGTACGCGGCCTTAAAATCGATAAAGAGGTGGTGGGTATCGATTTGGAATTCTTGGGTGGTTTCCAGGATCTGCCGTAGCGTGAACATTTGATCGATTGTGGGCTTTCCTGGTCTGAAACCACACTGATAGGGGCCAATCAGGTTGCTGACGAAAGGTTTCAGGCGTTCACATAGTACGGCAGAGAGGATCTTGTAGGCGATATTCAGGAGACTTATTCCTCTATAGTTGGCGCAGTTTAGAGGGTCTCTTTTCTTGTGGATCGGGCAAACGATGCTGAGGTTCCATTCATCAGGCATACTTTCTTCTGACCAAACTTTAGAGATGAGTTGGTGTATGCACTCCACCAGGTCATCTCCGGCCGCTTTAAAAAGTTCGGCGGGTAGGTAGTCCGTCGGGTCCAGCAGCTTTGTTGTTTTTGAGTTTAGATATTGCTATCCTTACTTCATTTTGGTCAGGTGGACGGAAGTTTTGTCTGTCATCATCCATGTTGAATGGTTCATTCTGCCTGACAGCGGATTTTGGCCTTCATCGCCGTTTAACAGTCTGCAGAAATGGTCCTTCCATGTACTCAGCACCGACTGTGACTCTACTACGAGGTTTCCATTCCTATCTCTACAGGCTTCTGTGCGGGATTTTTTTCCTTGGCATGTTCTTTTTACCTGTTGGTAAAACTTCCGCACGTTGTTCCTGGAGTAGCATCTCTCAATATCTTCGATTGCGCGCTTCTCATGCTCTCTCTTTTTCTTTTGGAGAAGCCGGTCTTTCCGTCTTTTCTGCTCGTAGAGCTCGCGAGCAGCTCTCGTCTTTCTTTGCAGCGCCGCTTTATATGCCTCTTGTTTGGCTGCATGGGCCTGCCTGCATTCGTCATCGAACCAGAGGTTTCGTGATGGTGGTCTGGTGAAACCTAGCACATCAGTTGCGGCATCTGTGATGGCTTGTTGGCAGTGTTACCACTGGTCTTCGGCACTTGATGCTGGCGGTACTGGATTTCTAGAGAGGTTACGGGATATTCGATCGGCATAGGTTCTAGCGGTTTCTTGCGATTGCAGCTTTCCGACGTCATACTTCCTCACAGTGTTACTCCGTTGTTGTGGAGTTCGGGTTATTCGCATTATTACCTTTGCTGCAACAAGGTAGTGATCCGAGTCGATGTTAGCTGCTCGGAAGGTGCGAACATCCAAGATACTGGAGGCGTGTCTTGCATCGATCGCATCTGATTGACGGTTCTTTGATCTGGGTGTCGCCAAGTCCCTTTGTGTATATCGAGATGAGGAAACCGTGTGCTTGCAATGGTGACGTTATGTGCCTTTGCGAAGTCAATTAGCCTAAGTCCGTTTTCAGACGTTGTGTCGTGTAGGTTATGATTAGCTCAAAGAAACTACATACCAAAATATCAAAAAAAATATTTTTTTCAATAAACTAAAATTAAAAAAAAACAGGATTTTATCGAAATCGGTCCCACAATTTTCGAAATACTTTTTTCATAAATTCATTGTTATATAAGACGTGTGATGGCGTACTTCATGTTCACTAAAAACCGTTAAGATTTGTGGTTTTGAAACCTTAAATATGTTCAGAATGATTTTCCAATTATTATAATAATTATAAAGACACTAATGTGATTACGCACATAAGAGCAAGTACGTGCGATGCGACCCAGTCGCGCCCATTTTTTCTACAAGAATCTCATTTCCTATTGGGACATTTTTGAAAGGTTCAATTTTATTAGAATCATCTAAGACAAGAAAGAATTAATTTTGGACTTTTTGACAGAAAGGGAATTTATTTAAAAAAAAAAAAAAAAAACCTGCAACCACTAGCGCCATGTTTGCTCTAAAACTTAAATTTACTTTGTATGCAATCACGTACAAAACACATACTGGTTTTCAAACAGAAACTTAAAAACAAAAGACTGCGTGACTTTAGTAGGTATCCATAGAATGCGGATACAAAGACTTTTGACAAGTTGAATTTTGAAATTTAAAGGCAAAAGCCTCAACAAGGCTCACTATGCAGGTATTGAGATGCACAAATGCAGTCGGTTCCGGAGTCTTTTGTAATATTTGAACAGTCTTTGGATTTTGTAAAAAGAAAAAACATAAGATGTAAGTTCTTGCACATTCCTAACCATGTTCCTCATACGTCTTGTCTATACATCTCTGAACGAACTTCTCCAGAATGGAAGCACTTAATACGCGAAGTACTGAATAGAGTTTTTTTTATTGGCATATCTTTTATACTCGTACATGCATCCATATTCAGATGAAGATGCACAGAATGCACTTCCTGCACTTAAACTTTATGCAAATCTTAATTGTAAAATATAATGGAACGTGAACGTGTATATTGATGGATAAATGTCTGTTTGTCTGTAGATGCTATTGTTTTATTTAAAAAAGTGTTCTGAAACAATACTGAATTGTGATGGAATGACGATGATTATTTGTTTTATTGTTGGGATCATCAATCTGTCAAATATCCAAATTAATGGTAGACAAATTAAAGAAATACGGTGGAGTGATTTTTTTAAATAGAGCAAGATTTTGTGCTTTAATTCAAACTCTATAGATAAATTTTGATAGATTTTTTAACTCCTTGCCTATCCAATCTTTCACTAAACTTTGTGAGTTGTTCATGACGTCGAAAATGTACACACTTTTTTTACGACTGCAACAACCTTCTATTGAAAAACTTTTAAACCTCTCTCATAAAAATTTAACCTATACATAGAACCAACATATAAATATGTACAAGATGCATTCCTGTACTTAAACATACATTTTTTTTTATTTTGATTTAATTGAAATTGTATAACCGGATCAGAAGTATCTATTGCAAAACACCTAGCGTGGCTACAGAATTAATTTCAATTATACTCGTTATCACGTCATTATGATATTATCGAATTGAATTATCATATGTGTGAGAAATACAAGTCTGTAAATGGAAGATTTTTTATGAGAATATCTGTTTTACAAATGCCAATCAAAATAATTGTTGGCAAATACAAAGAAACAGGCATTAGCTTTTTAATTGATTTTTTTTTTAATTTTCTTGACTCATTGAAAGCAGTCGATTGATTGTGGAATGCTTTATTGGCTAATAAAGGTAAGGCATTTTATTTCTTTTATATACAGGGTGTTTAATCCATAGGAAAAAATATACAAAAACGGTTTGCATTAGAAAAATGTTTGCATGATGTTCCTATTAATCATATTATGAGTTAGTAATTTCCGAAATAGGCATAGAATGCATAAAAACAGTTGTTTAAAAAAATTTCAAAAAGGAACATACCTCCGAAAATTGTCTTTAAAAAAATTGGTTGTCTGTAAAGTCGGTTTACGGACAATAAGTTTACGTATAAAGTCATAAGAAAACATTGTTGACATCAACACCAACATACAACCCGTTAACTCACACCATATACAATACCTAGTACTAATCCAGTACTAAATCTACTACTGAGTACTAAATCTAGTACTTAATACAGTACCAAATCTAGCACTAAAAATACAATAGTACTAAATTCTAGTACTAAGTACTGAAAATCTAGTACCAATAATACAATTGTACCAACAACATAGTACTAATCGGCACCAGTTTTATATTTAACTAGCAGTAGCCGGCGTTACTACGCCCTAGAAAAAACATGTTTTGATGTGAAATGCGAAAATAACCCTAATAAACATTCACAGGAACGATTACTTATACTTAATTTTAATTTACCTATTTTTTTTATTTCAATTCATTGGAATTTACTTAATTTTATCACTTTATTTATTTTATTTGGCTCAGTTTTTATTTTTTTTTATTTTATTTTACTTATTTTTATTTAATTTAATTTAATTTTATTTTATTTTATATCAATTAATTGTTTTTTTATTTAATTTAATTTTGTTTTTTTTTTTATTCATTTATTTTAAATATATTGGCGCAGCTGCTGTTTCAGTAGCCAGGGCCTAGTAACTTATACTATCAACCATTCCTGTGTGTATGTTGTGAATCTACAAGAATGGAAGGGGCCTAAAATTTACCGCCGAGTCTAAGCTGCTACATGAGATGCACTTTTTCAAGACAAATTTTACTCTTGGAGGTTTTGTCAGTTCCCCTCGCAAGGGGCAGTACCCTGGAAAAAATAGGTAACTTTGACGGGGAGTCGAACCCCGAACCCCCTTCGCTTAGTAGTCCGACACACTAACCAATAAGCAACGGGGCACTACTTCATTTATTTTAATTATTTTTTATTCATTTATTTTATTTTTTCCCTTATTTACTATTTTTTTTATTTTTTTATTCATTTTTTTTATTTTATTTAATTTTTTTTATTTTATTTTTCTTTTATTTTTTTTATTTTATCTTATTACCTTTTGTTAGTTTTAAGTTTAATTTAATTTATTTATTTACTGTTTTATTAAATTCAAAAATGTTGGGTATTGTAGTTTATTTTATTTTTTGTTTTATTTTATTTTAATTTATATTATTTAATTTATTTTATTTTATATTGTTTGATTTAGTTGAATTTAATTTTGTTTTATTTAATTTGTTTACTAAATTTAATTAAATTTAAATACATATTTCTATTTTATTTCATATTTTTATTTTATTTCATTTTATTTTATTTTATTCATTTTATTTTATTTCATTTTATTTTACTTTGTTTGATTTTATTTGATTTTACTTTTTTATTTTTAATATTTTTTTTATTTTGATGAATATTAATCAATTGTTTTCTTTTTCTTTATTAGTTTGTTTATATTATTTTTTTTTATTTTATTGTGCTTTTTTTAATTATATAAATTATCTGAAAGTGTATATTTCGCGGTCATCTGGTTTTTTTGCTATAAAAATTCAAAACTGGACCGATTTTCATGATTCTTCTTTTAAAATGTCCATTTTGACGGCGGATTTGTAAAAAAATTAAAAAAAAAATAATTTCAAAAATTTCATTGTTGATCATTAATAACAAACTGGTTTTTTTTTAAGATGGAAAAGTTGACAGAAATTGTTTGCTTTTTTTCTGCTAATGTGTTTGTTTTTTGCTTAGATTACGATACAAAAACGTCAATCAATTGGATGAGGGAAAAAACGTTATGAAGAATTGTTCTTAAAAATTGTTTTTTTTTCAGCATTCAAAGCTAAAAAAAAACAATCTGAAATCTGACATGGGAATAATTTTAATATTTTGTATCTAAAATCCGCTGAACATTTATAAAAAAAGAATCATGAAAATCGGTTCAGTTTTGAATTTTGTACAGCCAAAAAACCAGGTTGCAGCGAAAGTGTCTAATTATAAGATAATATACATATAATTTAAAAAAAAAAAAAAAAAAAATACACAAAAGAAAATTATTTTAATAATAATAAAAAAATAATTAAAATAAAATATAACAATATTAAATAAAATGTAATTACCTAAATTATTTATTTTTTTTATCAAATTTATTTAAAAGAAATTAATTAATATTCGTCGTAATAAAAAAAATATTATTTTATTTTATTTGACATAATTTCATTTAATTTAAATATTTTATTTTGTATTATATTGTTCTTTTAATTGATTTTATGTTAAATGCATTATATTAAATATTAATATATTACTTACATTACATTTAATTTAATGTAACTGTATTTCATTTTTATTTAAACAACTGGCTTCCATTGCTACTTTAATAACATGGTAGATCGATTCATAATTCAGACAAAGTTCAAAGGTTCAAATTGCATTAGTTGAAATCTTATTAAAAATAACTCTCTCTCCTAGTGATAAATAACTTGAAGTTGAGATTGAAAAGTTGGAGACATCAACGTCAAGGCTCTCGCATCAGATATGTATACCTCATATCAAATGTCAGGTTGATCAACTTCTCTCTGGCTATTTACTTAGTGTCATTACACTGTTGTTTGTCTGTTTAACCTCTGCAATACCATTTAACCTCTGAATGACAATTTTTTCAAAAAGTACTACGCAAACGACTTCCACTCGAATCTACTTCTGTTTATTTATTCCGATGCTTGTAATTGCGTTGACAGCTCCTAGACTTGTACAAGTCTACGCTGGAAAACTACATTTTCCCATGCAAATTACAATCAATACACAAGTGATGATTCCTTTAATTTCTCAAGCACCTCAGTCGCACTTTTTGTGCAATCAGACGCTGACGCGACACGACGTCTGCCTCTTGCTCTCATCATGGTCTTCTTCCATAAACTCATTAGACGAACCACAGCACTTTTTGGATTTCAGTAACGGAATACATTTCTCGGGATAATTTACACAAACCTAGTTTCTTTCTCTCTACTAATGCTATTGGGATGGGAAAATTACATCTGTACTTCATAAAGTATCTGAATACGTTTGGAAGGTAACATGAAGACCACAAAACCTAGTCTTGACATATAACTGCTCCAAGAGAGTACCTCTACTTCATACTTGTGAAACGCAACAAGCTCAAAGAGCCGGAATTAAAGAAAAACTTTTTCTTGGCTTATTATAGCAATGTGACTGGGACTCCCTTCGTCTTTCATCTTTAAGTTATACAAGTCCCAAGTCCCAACTCCCAAGTGACAACACGGTCAATGACACAACATCTGAAGTGACGTAGCTCCGGAACCACTATGCGGCAGAGGGTTTCGCGCAACTAATACGAGGAGCCTATACTTGTGTAGAAACATGGTGAAGTAGTCGGAGCTCGGAGATGATGTTGACTTAAGGTGCAAACGTTGGTGCATACATAACGTACAATATAATTTACGTAGGCCGATGAAGCTAAGCACATGTCATCTACAACTCACCGCACACATTAACATTCTGGTTTTGTTTTTTGTCTTTCAGGCTTTTAAGTTATGTTTATCGTTAGTGGCTACCGTATAAAGAGGCATAGATGTATCTAGCGTTAGGTCTGGATGGATGGATACGGTAGTTTGGTTTGGTAGGCTGCTCACAAGTCACAAGCACGGTTGCCCTCTTGGCCCAGTAATTAAATTGGCCGACTGCTGAATTTTTAAGTGCTTTTTCTTTTCTATTTCATTTTCTTTTAAAGTTTTTTTTTTTGCTGTAAGTGTCATGCTTGGAAGATTCTTTATTTGAATTGTAAAGACAGGTGCGGGTATATGACTTCTCTGTAAAGTCATGTTATTCTTTGGACAAGTCGATGTTTGAGGAAGAAAGAGCTTCTGAACACGGTTCGTAGATATTTCCAATCAAAGTTTCTCTTCGCATATCGGGTGACGGGTAGGTGGCCGTCACAGTATATCATGTTAAATGGGAAGCCTTGTCAAGTATCTTGCTATGCTATTGGAAGATGGATTGTTTATAGTAGTGATGTGTCTCTTAAATTGTTAAATTGTTAATATGGTGGGCTAAAAACGGTACCTCCCATAGGACCGGTTTTTTTTCTTCGACTTTCTCGAAAAGTGGTGATCCGATTACAATCAAAATTGATATTCAAGAAGATATAGGTAGCCTGAGTAATTTTGCATTAATTTTTTTTCGAAAACTTTTTAATAATTTTTTAATTTTTTTTTTTTTTTGAAAAATCAATATTTTGAAAACTGGTAAGTGAATTTTTTTTTAAATTTTGTTTTTAAATGAACGTTATTTTTGTGCTTAACTTTGTATTCTTAAATTATTTTTTTTAATTTTTTAAAAAAAAGTTGTTAAAAATAAACCCTTTTATTTAAAAACGGCTCCTACAATTTTGAAAAAAAAATTCACACTTTTTTACATTTCCTATAGAAATAAAATGGCGTTTAAATTATTTCACCCAATACATTTTAACGTACTTTATTTGAACAATCAAAAGTCACAAAAATCGAATAAATGCTTTGATGTTCACTTTAATTTTTTTAATTTTATTCTACAATGTGACCGCACATATGAGCAAGTACGTGCGATCCAGTCGTGCAATTTATTTTTTTTTTTTGGAAACGGCTCCAAGAATTTTTATGAAAAAAAAAATCACTTACTTTCACGTACTTTTATAGGTGTAGGTTATGTTTTGTGCGGTCACATCGTCAAATTAAATTTAAAAATGGACACGACTAAGTCAAACGTATTTGCTCTTATGTGGCAAGATCTCTGACAGAAAAAAATTATCGCTAGGTCAGATCGTGGTTTAATGGACTTTTTAAAATAAAATGCAGGACTGGGTCGCACGAACTTGTTGTTATGCTAGATAATTGCTTAGTGACTGCACATGTATGTATGTACATATTAAAATAAAAAAAAATCGAAAATTCTATTATTTTTTTAATTAGTTAAGAGTTTTCTCGGAAAAACTAAGTATGAAATAAAATTTGAAAACTAAATGTCTAACGAGGAAAAAAAATATTGAAAATCGTTTTTTAAAAAGTCCTTTTTTTATATAATATTTAAATTTTTTTTTAGTATGTCATTATAAGAAAATCTGTAGTTTTCATCTCGGAAAAAAAATTCAATCAACCCATTTTTAAAATATTTCGAAAACCAATTTTTTTTAGAAAATTTTAAAAAATCGAAAAAAAATTTTTGGAAAATTTTGAAATGCAATATTAATTGAATTATAAATGACTTCCTGTGTTTTTTTATTTTTATTAAAATCAGGATAATGGTTTAGGATAAAACCGAATTTGAAAAAAAAACAGGTTCCATGCCACATTCATTGGACGAGTGAGCAGTGGGCAAAGGTTTTATGGAGCGATGAAAGTAAGTTTAACTTGTTCTCGTCAAATGGAATTCACTACGTGCGAAGGCCTCCAGGTCAAAGATACAACCCCAGCTATCAAGTTACGACAATTAAACATGGAGGAGGATCGGTAATGGTGTGGGGTAAGCAATTTAAAACACTCGTTACATCAAATTCATAATGAGGCTGTTCTGAAGGTTCATGAATGAATGCAGAAATGTACCAAGGAATCCTGGCGAACCATATGCTTCCATATTTGAGTTCGAATATGCCTGACAAAAGCATATTTCAACACGACAATGACCCCAAACACACCAGCCTGTTGGTAAGAAATTTCTTACAAGAGGAGAATGTTAATGTTTTGGAGTGGCCAGCCCAATCCCCCGACCTCAATCCCATAGAAAATTTATGGGAACTTGTCGATCGGAGGATTAGAAAGCAAGAACATTCAAATTGCATACAGCTAATGGAACAAATAACGAGGGAATGGGAACAAATATCTTCCTGCTTATTGGAATCCTTAATAGACTCAATCCCTAGAAGGCTGCGCGCTGTAACTGCCAATAAAGGCTTTGCAAAAAAGTATTAGAGTATTTACACAACAAACATTGTTAAAAAATATGAATAAAACTGTTATTTTCAACTATTTTCACGAATTTGCATTTTTTTTTGCTCGTCTTAAAATCCACCTTTAGAAACATTTTTGATTTAATAACAGTCTAGAAATAAGATTCGGTAAAAATTAAACCTGTTTAATTAAAACAAAATAATTTCAGAAATATATGGAAAATTTGAAGAAATTCCTAAGTAAAATAACTAAGTTATTGCTGAAATCGGTCTTGCGTTTGCATTTTTTTCTCGCTACTGTATGTTGTAAATTAAAATCTTTAGTTCATTCAATTCACACTTTACCTGATGGCATTGTTAAATTAGCTCATTCCACTCCAAGTAAACAGACCATTCTATTCTTAAATAAAATTAACCTTTGGATCATTTCACCCTTTACTTGGTAGATGTGTAAGATTTGCACTGCATATTTTCATTTCAACCCAAGATTATACTGTTGCTTTATAACATTTACACTATTCATTATTATCATCATCGGCGCAACAACCGGGTTCCGCTCCGGGCCTCCTTTAACAAGTTCTTCCATGGATCCTTATTGCTGGCCGACGCTATCGAATTGCGCACTCCAAGGCTTCAGGCGTCCTGGTCTACTCCATCCTTCCAACGCAAGCAAGGTCTGCCATGTTGTCTTCTACCATAAAAAAAAAACTGCAAAAGACTTTTCGAGTTGGTTCCTCTTCGCTCATGCGAGCTAGGTCCCCAGCCCACCGGAGTCTACCACATCTACTTCGAGGTAGAGGTAGATTTCAATACTATTCATGATTGTATCTTCTCCGGAATAGTCGTTTATACTATTGCAGTGTAGATGAAACGTATCCGTTAGTTTAAAAACATTAACCTGTTTACCGTGCTAAATTTGCACGAAGTAAACAGGTCATCATGATTCTATATAAAATTTACCATTAGTTTCTTTATAACTTTTGCACTATTGCAGTGTAGATACAAAAATTGGTTTAAACCCCACCGGGAAGTAATACGACAAGGCAAGGAACGCTAGACGGAAAATCATATTTTTTATAATTTATTTTTCTGCCAGTAGTTAAATGTGAACTTCATTAGTGTTGATTTTACATTTCGTCTTTTTGGTTTATTAAGGTTTTTATATAGGTTCAACATGATGACTTAAATTAACTTGACATTGGGTCATGTAGATTACACAAGTGCGTTTTTAGTTTAATAGTGGATCATGTTAATTTAGAGGAGATTCCGTGTAACTTTAACATGAACACTAATGTTTTTTGAACGTTTTAAGTTTAATAGTGGATCATGTTAATTAATTGCAAATCCCGTATAAATTCAGCACGAACACTAGTGTTAATTTAACAATGGGTCATGTAGTTCTAACATGGTAGGGTTTTTAATTTATTAGTGAATCATGTTGAAGTATTGGTACTTACCTTGTAAATTCAACATGAACACTATCTAGTACTAATTTGACTAATTTCAAAGTAACCTTAACATGTTTACACGAGAGCACACATTGAATCATGTTGATTTATCAATGGTTTCGTGTTGGTAATAATTGGTTTTTGGTCTCCAAGTTGTGTGTTTTAATATACCTAAACAAATATTTAAATGAAAAAATGAAAAAAAAATGATTTTTACTTTTTCATTTACATAATTCAAAATTTCACAACTTTGTATCTTAATTTTTTTTATTTTTTATTTAAAACTGTATTTTTATTTCTTATTTTTAATTAATTTTTAAACGCGTTTCGGAAAATTTGTTTCCATCATCAGGCCGGCGCGCGGGTTTATACGCCTGATGATGGAAACAATTTTTTTGTAACGCGTTGCAAATTAATTAAAAATAAAAATACAAAGTTCTGAAAATTTAAATTAAATAAAAAAGTAAAAAATAATTTATTTTTTTTTTTAATTTTTTCATTTATATATTTGTTTCGTTTTGGTTTGACATGGTTTACAGTTTTAATTGAACAGTGTATTCATGTTATCTAAAAACTTTTTTAATTTAAATTGAACCTATCATGATGTCAAAATCTTGCATCTGGTTAAAAATTAACCAGATTTTCTTTGAAATTTAACATCAAATTAAATGGTTAAATTCTGGTTGATTTAACACGGTTTTTCTCTGAGTATGGGCCATTGATTTTGTGCAGTCGTTCCACAAGTTCGATTTTGTCTTTCAGAATTGGGCGAGGCTATCCATGGCTTTTATCGGGTACCACAGGTTAACAGGGTAGCCCAGCTAATTACGTGAGCTTGGTTGGTAGTAGCTGCTTGTTAATGTTGCGGAAGGCGTCCTTGTGGGAGGTTTTTGATGGCTGTGGTTATCCAAAATCGCTGAAGCAAAATGCTATTTTTTTTTTCTGGAGACTTGCTTAACTTCTTAACAGAATCAGAATATTGCCGTATTTAACCTTGATACGAAAGGTGTAGATGGACCTTGCAAAAACATAAATTGCAACAATCCATGGCTAAGAGAATATTCTATGGACTTGCTCATGCTCATTTCACAGTGAAATGAAGCCATTAGAGAAAGGTGTTCACGTACAACAAATTCTTTTCTCCACAACCATGGAGCTGAGAGTTCATGAGCATAGACAACGCCCTTTGTTTGCTCACTGGGCTTTGGTTCGTTTGGAAGAGGACCATAATTTTTGTCGAAAAATCATTTTAGCTACGAGACGCATTTTCGGATGAAAGGCAGAATTGCCGTATATGGGACGACGCCAACTCACACGAGGTTCAACAGGTGAAAAATGCATTCTTAAAAAGTTACCGTTTGGTATAGATTTTGGGCCGACGCGGCCGCGTCATTGATCCGTACTTTTCAAAAGCGACGTTGGTGAGTCAGTCAAAATCAATAGCGTTAGAGAACGATGATGATGATAGTCAATTTCTTATGGCCCAAATTGAACCATATATAGATACCTAGCTGAAATGAGGTTCCCTCAGGACTTCCAGGGCTACGTGCCACACAGCGGACGGCAAAATTGACATTCTCAACATCTAACCACCCTGATTGAAAAACGCTATAATTCCTAGATGATTCTAGGCCAACCAAATCGGAAATTTAGGCCAAACCAATTTGTTGATCAGTAGAGGGAAGCGGTGGCGTAGAAACGTATTTACCCCGAGTGTAATAAAAGCCTCGTGGATTAAATGAAGAAAAGGACGGAGTTGGATTTCTTCATGATCTCTGGCGAAAAACATTTTTTTTAATAATATTAAATTTTTTGTATATAAAGTTCGTCTCTCTTATTCAACTCCCAATCTGAAGTGCACAATCAATTGCTGAAAATTGCAGTCCAAAGGCCGGCCAGTAGATAATGTCACAAAAAAAACATTTTTTTCGCAGAAAATAAAGTTCAATGAGGAAGAAGTTTCTCTCTGTAGGCCTATTTCTGTAACGAACCAAGTCAACATCACATCAAATCAACTAGCTAGAATCAGCCCGCTCCATACTGCACATTACACTGAAGCTAGGTCGTCGCCTCTTCTAGAGATGTGCCATATACAGTCCACCGAGCCGCCACCGGAGAGTGGAATGAATTGAATGCAAAAAAGAATAGACCAAACCAAAATAATCGGAATCAATTGATCTGCTGCGATGCTCCAAAGCTGATGTTTGTTTTTAATTTTGTTTCCCTTGATAGAAACTACAGCCATCAAGGCTTCGAGACCTGTGTGGTGTGTATCGCGCCTTAGTTTTATTTTTCTTCTTCAGCTCTGTTGGACGATAATGGAAAATTGTAGTTCCTCTATTCAAATGTGAGCAGGAAAAAAAAAACTTGCAAAAACGCACATCCTAATGCAAATACCTCCTCAGTCCATATCTCAAGACCAAACACACAGAAACACACGTCCAATTAATGACGTGATGGAGGAGAAGACATACATAACATGAGGAGCAGGGAGCAAAATGGCAACACAGGAAAACAACATCAATGGATGGCGTTGGAGTGGATATTTTAAGGCACCACAATTCCAAAGTGGATCCTGGGTATGATGACTACGAGAAACGGCCCTGTGCTGTATGCATGCCGTATGCCTGTTCTGTGTATCTGATGTCAATGGAATGGAAAAAAAGGGGGTTCATCGACCACGAGATGGCGCATGTTCGTCTATCTTCCTTCAATAACTGTTCTGGTTGTGTGTGCATGTTGTTGGTGTTTTGGTTTGGTTTTTCGTTATCTGGGAATTTTTTACGAGATCCCATTTTTGAAATCGATGTTTACTGAAATGACTGGGGATGGAGGAGGCATAAAAAGTGCATTGTCGGATTCGCATTTTGTTGAAACAAAGGAATGTCATTCTGTGGGGAGGAATTCCCAAGTTCATTGGCGATGAATGGATGCAAGAGAGGGCATTGACAATGAATTTTTTTTTACGTTTTTTTTGTGCAAGAAGTGAGCTACGCTTGTTCGTGCGATATTTGTTTTTTTTTTTCTAAAAAAATCTTGGGATGGACATTTTTTTTGCTGTGTTTTTAAGTGAAGGTGTGTTTTACTTGTTATTGCAAAAAAACAAATAAGAAAGATCTACACTTACGTGCAAGAAAATCAGCCCAGTGCGTATCAAAGTTGCAACAAAGTTTTGAAGTTTTCTGCTGGATCAGTCCCTAGCTCGGACCCTTTTCTTAAGCTTATCCTACAAATATTCAATGGGATTTACTTTAGGACTTTACTTTTGCTGAACATTACATATCTGGGATTCCGCCCCGTGGGTACGGGAAAACAGCTGCGGCTATGTGCTGATGGGCGTTTTCCTGCATGAAATATTTGCCTACAAAACTAGCTTATACAAATTCTGTCGCTTGCAATTATTTATTATTTCTAATATTTCGGTATGTAATTTTATTAGTGCTTTACAATTTCTATAAAGATAGCTTTGAAACCTGTGCCAACCGACTTTGAGAACCTGCTCTTCGAGGATGACTCGCTAACATGCGCATTTTCTATATCGCTTTTGCAGTCCGAAAATCGAAAATCACATTTCAAGACCTTTCGAATACAAGACAATTCGAAATTCCGATCAAAACAGCTAAATCGGAAGACCTATATCACCTACCTGTGTGGTAAACCATATCCAAGACAGCGATGAACCAGCTCCAACTATTTGAAAGGAAGATTCTTAGGTTATTCAGTTTGTTGTACAATCAGGAAATACACAACTACCCTAATTCACTTATATGATAATGACGACCAAACAGGAACGAACTCCTGAACCTAGATATCTTATTGTCATGTAGATCCTAGAAAAAATCGAAGACAACGAAGAATTGAAGAAGCACCCGGGATCATCTTTTCACAGGGGCTAATCACCAACTCAACCCCCAACCCACGTGAAGAAGCTAACTGGACATCAGGCTAGGAATAACCCGTGCAAAAAAATTCAAACGACAGAGTACAGCGTTAGGCCCCCTAAAACGCAAAATCAGCTAAAACATCACCGCTGGCCGTAAGAATGTGCAGAAGAATCCGATGCTGTCGTTTTCGCGTCGCTCACAAGGAATCGGCCTTTCAGTGACCACAACTTGGACAGTTTTGGATCGAGGAAATTCAACTGACCCAGGAACTGAAGGTAAACGACCATAAGCAACGACGTGTGTTCGTTGAATGAGCTCTAGAGCAGTTGGAAACTGACCGTAATTTTCATCGAAAAATCATCTTCAATGTGAGACCCATTCCTCGATGAAATGGTAAGTCAACAACCAAAATTGTCGAATTTAGGATAATACCAATCCACGAGATATAAGAGCGTCCAAGGCATCCCGATAAGGTCACTGTTTGGTGTGGATATGGGGTTGACGGCGTCATTGGTCCATGTTTCTCTGTGAATGATGTTAGTCAGGTCATCAACAGCGAAATAAATTAGATAGAATGTCAGCTTGACTGAACCTTGGGCAAATTGGAACAACAATTCCATCCATCCGATCTGTATAACATAAAACTGGCTATTGCCCAGTTTAAATTTAAAAAAAAAGGTGCCGGAGATGAAAGCCCGGCTACCGAAATCTTTGAAGCTGCAGCCGATGACTTGGTTAGAAGTATGAACCAACTTATTAACAGAAGTTGGTTCACAAGAAAGCATGTCGAAATGAAATCCAATGGAATCTCAGCCAAAATAGACATTCAACTTTGCACAAATTCCCAGAAATGAAACTGAAAAATCCCCATCGATCCAATGTTTGCAAAAAAATATATTCAATGTGAAAGGTCGCAAAAATGAGTTTTTGAATTTTTTATTGAAACGGTTAGTTTTATGTTAAAAGTAGCTGAGACAAAAGTGGAGATCATGCAATTATTTATAAAAAGTGTCCTAACACTTTTTTCCCTAAGATTCACCATTTCTGAGAAAAAGCAATTCTAAAATTATCTAAAGTATGCTGTATTACATTTGGCTCATTTCTTGCAGTAGGCCTACTCCACGATCTACTCTAGTAAATGAACATATTTTACCCTACAAAAGGTCGGGTATAGCTGTGATTTTTTGATTTATGATGTTTGGGATGCCCAGTAGATACCTACAAAAGTCCATAACCACGCTCCATCAATGTCTGTTCAATGTCTTATGCTGGGATCCTTGCCGAACTCGTCCGTCTGTTTAGAAAGACGATGAAAAGTGTACAGGTTCCTTAAATATCAGGAAAGACCACATTGCAAGGGCGATGACTTCAAATAATGGACAAATCTTTGGGGCTTACTACCACCAAGATGAATATTTTGAAAAAAACACGTTCGAGTGGTTTTATTCAGCCTGAGGCGTTCCTATACCTTGTCGAGTCTGATTCAGGGTAGATCGGCTAATCCGTTGGTTTACCACTTCGGCCGCAGAACAGTCGATAGGCGGCTCCTTTAAGTAGTTGCTTGGAGCGAAGCAGAAGGCCTCCGTTTCAGTAGGGCCGTGCACCAACAGGGATCGGAAGAAAGTCCTAGATCAGGTCTACCAGTTTAGGTGGCTAAGTCCAAATAGATAATTTCAGTCGATATAATATCGCCTATGGTCGAATTACAATTATTTATGGTATCTTTAAGTTAGGTAGGACAGTTGCGGCGGCACCAAAATAAATACATAAAAAACACAAAAATAAAAAAAAATATATATAAAACAACAACAACAAAAAAGTTGCTTGTCTGTAAAGTCGGCTTACGGACGATAATATTTTTGTATTATAAGTTAATTTTAAGTAGTTCAAGATATTTTAAGAAAATATCGATCAGAAACGCAGTACTAGACTTTTAGTACTTAGTACTAGACCTTAGTACAATTGTATTGTTGGTACTATATTCAGTACTTAGCAGTAGATTTAGTACTAGATTTTTTTACGTTATAAGTGGAATTTGTATATAATGTGACTTAACGGGCTTTGTTGGTATCATCAATGTTTTCTTATGAATGATATCACGTAAGATTATCGTCCGTAAACCCACACCCACAGACAACCAACTTTTTTTCAGACAAAAAAGGCATTTTTTTAGCAAATCGCTCTCACAGGCAACTTAAGTGCCCTTTTATAAAAGTTTTTTTATCAGCTGTTAAATTGTCAAACCCGGATTAGGATGCCTTGGACTTTTTTGAGAGGAAAGTGTCTCCAATGCTTTTTACTTGCGATTATAGGTACTACTAGCTGTGCACGCGGCTTTGCTTGCGTTAGCCTCGGAAACAAAAATCGTATTTTTTTATATTAATCTTCAATTTTAAGATAAAACCTTAACTTAAGAAATAAAATAATAATAAAAGATGATAGTAACGTCAGGAAATTTTTTTATGCAACTTACCAGCATACCCGGTATTTCTGTGTATCATTGTATTTCTCTATAAAATACAGCTCTTAGACACGGTGTTAACGCAGCTTAAAATAAAAAGATTTATCATCATTCTCCATCTGTTTTAGAGTAGAAGTACGCAACAACCCAATGTATGGCGTAATTGTAAAAATAAAAAAAAAACAAATACACGTTCGTCATTTTGCGTAATGTGGTAAGCAATTTTTTTTTGTTGGCCAATTTGCAGTTTTTGATAATTTATTTAAAAAAAAATGTGTCCTATATGGTTCTCGGATAAATTACCTATTAATTAAAAAAAATGTTGGTCAATTTCGTTTTGTTGTTCTCGCCTGATGCACCGCCAGGAGTTTTGGCTTCAATTTTATTATATCGGGTTTTTCAACAGGGACGCTACAAAAGTAGAGCAACAGGGACAGCAAACGACGCCATATTTTTTGCCGCTCTTTTGACATTTCTCTTCAGTAAGGTTTGCCATTTCATGATGGAAAGATATACGAGCCAACAACGAGTCGAAAATATTAAAATTCACTACCGAAATTCGGAGTCAGTGGCCTCAAAGTTAAGAGCGCTACGTCCAATTTATGGTCGTCATAATCGTCCTAGCAGATCAATAATTGAGCTTGACTTGGCCTACATACTTACAAGATTAAATTGACGCAAGAACTGAAGCCGCTTGACCACCAGAAGCGTCGTATGTTAGTGAATTGGGCTGAGCAACAATTTGAAAATGATTCGGATTTTCATCGAAAAATCATCTTCAGCGATGAGGCTCATTTCTGGCTGAATGGCTTCGTCAATAAACAAAATATGCGGTATTGGTCAGGCAGCAATCCACACGTACTCCATGAGTCATCATTGCATCCCGAAAAAATTACGGTTTGGTGTGGTTTATGGGCCGGCCGCGTCATTGGGGATCGCTACCGTTCAATGATAACCAAATATTTTTGGCCCTAATTGGATAATATGGACTTGGAGGACATGTGGTTCCAACAGGACGGCGCCACAAGCCACACAGCGAATGTCACAATCAATTTATTGGAAACCGAGTTTGGAGAACGTGTTATCTCACGAAATGGTCCAGTCGCTTGGCCGCCTCGGTCGTGCGACTTGACGCCGTTAGACTATTTCCTGTGGGGCTACGTCAAGTCTATGGTCTATGCCAACAAGCCAGCGACGATTGATGAACTTCGTACGAATATCGAACGTGAAATTGCAGCAGTATCGGCCGATGTATGCTTGAAAACCGTCGAAAATTGGGTTCAGCGTCTGGACTTCTGCAAGCGTGCGAGTTCCATACATAATGGCATCGAACGTACTTTCACAGGAATAAAGAATTCATTGATATCCAAAACCGTTTTTGTTTTATTTAAAAAACTTTTATAGCGCTCTTATTGAAAACCCTTTATATAGTGATATAGTGGTAATGCAAGTAATGCATTCGTGCAGAAAAAAAAAGAGATAACAATCAAACATGACATTACGATGGTAGAGAAATATATTTGAATTACTGGCAAAATTTTGTCTGTCTGTCCGTTTGTCTGTCTGTCTCTACGGATGTATTTGGGACTGTGGCCTAAACGGTTGAACCAATCGTCTTCAAATTTAGAACTTAAGGTTATTTTGACATTCTTCTACAGAGGACTTTTTTTATTTTTGTTTTAGCTCAAACAACAAAACAGTTATTCGTTGAGGATAGAGAGGCTTTTCAACAATAAATCTTGGATTTTTCGAGCCCTAGATGCAACAATTTTGCTTGTTGACGTAGCCACCGAGGTGGAAATGGGCTTCATAAGTTAAGATGATTTTTCGATGAAATTCCGGGTCATTTTCATGCATTTCAAGAAAGCAATCAGCAAAGACACGCCGTTGTAATTGATCGGCCGGATTGAGTTCTTGTGTTAACTGAACTTTATAAGCCTTAAGACCCAAGTCTTTAGCAGAAATATTCTCAGTTGTTCTTGAGCGACGTGCACGAATTATATTCTTCACATCGCGCTAACATGTCCCAACAGCTCAAATTGTTCCACCAATTTCTGAATTGCGGCCCGACAAGGTGCTTCACGACGATCAAAAAATGTTTTAGTTTTACGAACCGTCTCTGCCAAATGTTCACCATTTTTATATTGAATTTTAATAATTTCAATGCGTTGTTGAAGGGTGTATCGTTCCATTTTTCCTTGCGACTATGTATAAGGCAAGTTTAGGATTCGTATATATAAAAAAAATGAGATGACAATGAAACATAACATTACGATCATAGAGATGTCTAAAAAAGTGATCGACAAAAAAGTCTGTCTGCCTGTCAGTATGTATATTGAGCTGTAGCCTAAACGGCTATTCTCTTAGCATTCCCCAGAGGGGAAATTGAAATTTAATTTTTAGGCCTAAAAATAACGGTATCTGTCATATGATTGTTTAGGAAAATCTTATATTTCTCGGAAACAGCTCGAGCGATTTTAATGAAAAATTTTGAGATTTTTTGATTAGAACCACATATACGGGAGGGAAAAGTCTATTAACGGGACCTTTCATATAACGGCTTTTTTTAATTTTTGGCTTGCTCGGTAACGGCTCTATGGATTTCTGTCAAATTTTATATTTGAAAAGATCTAGACAGCCAAATTAGTTCTGCATATCAAAATTTTGAACAACTTTTTTTTCTAAAAAAATAAATTTTTGAAATTCTGTTTTTGAAAAATCAATATTTTAGTTTTAAAAATCAAAAAAATATTTTTTAATTTTATAATCACATGTATTTTAACATATTCTAAAAAACTGCATACCAAAATTTAAAAAAATAAAAAACAGGATTTTATCAAAACCGGTCCTACAATTTTTGAAATACTTTTTTTCATAAATTCCTTGTTATTTGAGACGTGTGATGGCATTCTTTATTTTTACTAAGAACCGTTAAGTATTGTGGTTTTAATACTTTTTATAAGTTCAAACTGTGTTAATTTCGACGTAAATGTTACTTGTTTTTTTTTTCAAAGATCTTGCCGTCCAATGTAATTAGGCACATAAGAGCAAGTACGTGCGACCCAGTCGTGCCCATTTTTTTTATTGAAAATCGTTCGACCAGTTTTTTTAAAAAGCCGTTTTTTTTTTTGAAAAAACTACTCGAAGAAATATTTTATATTTTTTTTTTCAGTATGTCTTTATAAGAAAATCTGTAGTTTTCATTTGGGAAAATTATTTAAAAAAATTCAATCAACCCGTAAAATAAATATATATTTCTAAAACCAATTTTTTTTTAGAAAATTTAAAAAAAATCGAAAAAAAGTTTTTGAAATTTGTGAAATGAAATTGTGAAATATTAATTGAATTATAAATGACTTCCTGTGTGCAAAATTTAATTGAAATCGGAATAATAGTTTACGATAAAACCGCATATTGAAAAAACCGGTTCTATGAGAGGTGCCGTTATAGAACAAATTTCGAAAAATTCAATCTAACTGGAAAATGTATTGTTGTAAAAAAAAATAGCACCCTGAAAGTTTTATCAAAATCGTTAGAGCCATTTTTGAGAAAATCAAACTTTTTGTTAAATATTGTATAGCAGGTACCGTTATTTTTCGACCTAGAGCAAAAATAAAAAAACACCCCAAGTTTGAAGCAAATCGGCCCATCCGACAGACAGACAGAGGGACGGAATTTCCGGCGGACCCACTTTTTTCGACTTCTCCATTACCGTAATGCCATGTTTGATTGTTAGAATTCTGTTTGCCACTAATCCATAACTTGCCTTATAGTACCTATAAACGCAAGTAAAAAAGTACAAAGTGTCAAAGTTAAACCGGTTTTGATTGTTAAGAGAATGGTATTGATAAAGTAATAATTATCCTTTGTTACCGTAACCCTTGAAGGGTTAATTTGCCTGTCTGTATTCACAAATTACAAGTATGGCTTCCTTGTCGCAAAAAACTGCAAATGCGTGTCTGAAATTATACTTGACACTGGAGGTCGTGCAAGCGGAAATCTTTTTGTCATTTCTCATTTCCCTTTTCCATTAAATTAGCCAACATTTTCATTGACGAAATTAGATTAACAAGATTACTTTTAGTAGCTTTGCCTGTTTTTCTTTTTCCTTTCTAAGAAAGTGTCTGATGCATTTTTTTTTTTTTTTTTTTATTTGGAATAAAGTTTTGTGTCCGGCGTTGAAACAACCGCCTTCCATAAAATTTAAAAATAAATTCTTGGGAATGACACTTGGAATTAAAATTAGTAATCATATCATGAATCTTTTATCGAACAGAATAACAGTTATGCGTTCTTGATACGAGTTGGCGTTATTGTCTAAGTGAATTGTTCGCAATCATAGTTTGCACACCTTGAGAATTCACAATCGAAATTTATGTAAATATAAATTGCGATGTGTATACACATGAGAGCAACGATGGGGGAGCAAGTGGCTATTGACTTTTACTAGTCGGTTAGCAAGATTCATGCGCATTTCTTGCAAAGTTTTTGTTTTGGGGGGAACAGAAGTGAGCAAAAACAATGTCTAGAGTACAAAAGAAGCACAAAGTAAAATCAATTTTAGGATTTTATAGATACTTTTGCTTTGGCAGTGGAATCGAGCATGCTAAGTACTTATGTTCCTCCTCCCGATGTTTTTCAAGCAGTTCATACTGTATAACTTGTGATGACTCTTAACAAATGTTTGTATTAATTATTATTTTAATATTATTATTTGCCTTCCAACTCTTGCAAGTCTTGCGTGATTGACTTCTATATCGGGCGTGAAGTTTGTGCAATAACTCTTACATAATTCCAACTAAATCATAAAACAACCGACATTAGGAAACTTTCCTGTGCACAAACCATGGAAATGAATTTGTAATTCAGTGAAGACAATGCTATATAATTTTATGCCAAACTTCTGTCGGATTTGCATTTTTTTGTGTAAATCATTTCCACCTAAAGGGGTTGGCAAGTTGCCAAATGAAATAAACTAACGGGTCATTTTTTTGAGGTTAGGATTTTCATGCATTAGTATTTGACAGATCACGCGGGATTTCAGACATGGTGTCAAAGAGAAAGATGCTCAGTATGCTTTGACATTTCATCATGAATAGACTTACTAACGAGCAACGCTTGCAAATCATTGAATTTTACTACCAAAATCAGTGTTTGGTTCGAAATGTGTTTCGCGCTTTACGTCCGATTTATGGTCTACATAATCGACCAAGTGAGCAAACAATTAATGCGATTGTGACCAAGTTTCGCACTCAGTTTACTTTATTGGACATTAAACCACACGAATGCGTACAGTGCGCACAGAAGAGAATATTGCGTCTGTTTCTGAGAGTGTTGCTGAAGACCGTGAAATATCGATTCGTCGCCGTTCGCAGCAATTGGGTTTGTGTTATTCGACCACATGGAAGATTTTACGCAAAGATCTTGGTGTAAAACCGTATAAAATACAGCTCGTGCAAGAACTGAAGCCGAACGATCTGCCACAACGTCGAATTTTCGGTGAATGGGCCCTAGAAAAGTTGGCAGAAAATCCGCTTTTTTATCGACAAATTTTGTTCAGCGATGAGGCTCATTTCTGGTTGAATGGCTACGTAAATAAGCAAAATTGCCGCATTTGGAGTGAAGAGCAACCAGAAGCCGTTCAAGAACTGCCCATGCATCCCGAAAAATGCACTGTTTGGTGTGGTTTGTACGCTGGTGGAATCATTGGACCGTATTTTTTCAAAGATGCTGTTGGACGCAACGTTACGGTGAATGGCGATCGCTATCGTTCGATGCTAACAAACTTTTTGTTGCCAAAAATGGAAGAACTGAACTTGGTTGACATGTGGTTTCAACAAGATGGCGCTACATGCCACACAGCTCGCGATTCTATGGCCATTTTGAGGGAAAACTTCGGAGAACAATTCATCTCAAGAAATGGACCGGTAAGTTGGCCACCAAGATCATGCGATTTGACGCCTTTAGATAATTTTTTGTGGGGCTACGTCAAGTCTAAAGTCTACATAAATAAGCCAGCAACTATTCCAGCTTTGGAAGACAACATTTCCGAAGAAATTCGGGCTATTCCGGCCGAAATGCTCGAAAAAGTTGCCCAAAATTGGACTTTCCGAATGGACCACCTAAGACGCAGCCGCGGTCAACATTTAAATGAAATTATCTTCAAAAAAAATGTCATGGACCAATCTAACGTTTCAAATAAAGAACCGATGAGATTTTGCAAATTTTATGCGTTTTTTTTTTTTAAAGTTTTCAAGCTCTTAAAAAATCACCCGTTATAATTAAGTTATTGCACACTAGTGTTTCTGAATTTGACAAGGAACATTTGAATCTTCAGGAGATAATAGTGCTCATGACTTTGACAATGGTTTATTTGATTAATTTCTGGAAGGGAAACACATTTTAAGCCAAGATAATTTTTACAATTGTTTTTTTTTCAGCAGCTGTCAAAGTTGCTAATGAAATCTAGCTGTCAAAAGATTCTGTATGCAGCTTGCTATTTCGTCATCCTACGTTACAACTCACAAGCTTACGACAAAAAATTCTGCAATGTCCCAAAGGCAGGAAAAATTGTTGGTCATTTGTAAAAAAATATTAAAAACTCCTCAACATCTTCGGTTTACTCTTCAGAGAAGGCAAATTTGCTCGCAGCCCATTTCGCTGATAGCTTTACGCTGCCTTACAGCATCGTTGCCCCTCCTGTACTTGAGAATTGAATTTTTTCCATGGGACATATTTTTTCCGCACTCCTACAGTAGCAAGAGTTCTCAAAGATCTCGATATACACAAATTCGCTGGCGTGGATAATATACCCCCCCATTCTTCTGAAGAGGTGTTCTTCCACACTGGCAAAGCCACTGCGTAAGCTTTTCCATCGCGCCTACTCTTTTGGAATCTTTCGTAGAAGATGGAAAACATCATTTGTCCAGCCTGTCCCTAAGAAAGGTGACCCATCCTCCCCCTCCTCCTACCGACCCATAGCACTGACATCCCTTCTTTCTAAGGAAACGCTGATTAACCGCCAACTTAAGGAATATCTCGAAGATAGTAAGCTGATGGCATATCTCACCGAACAGTGGAACAAATCTTTACATCGCTTTGGTGAAAGTAAGATTATTGCTCTTGATATCTCCAAGGCATTTGATAGAGTTTGGCATGAAGCTCTCTTATCGAAAATGAGTGCTTTTGGGATCGATGATACTCTTGTTCGTTGGATTAGAAGCTATTTCTGGACCGTTCAATACAAGTTGTATTGGACGGATTCAAGTCTGATTCCCATAAAATAAATGCTGGTGTGCCCCAAGGCTCTGTTCTGTCTCCGACTCTGTTCCTCATTTTTAATTGCGATTATTGGGACTATAAGGCAAGTTTAGAATTTGTGAATATAAAAAAATTGAGGTAACAATCAAACATGACATTACGATCATAGAGAAGCCTAAAAAAGTAATTCCCGGTGTATATCGAGCTGCAGCCTAAACGGGTTAAGCTATTGCCTTCAAATTTGGTATGTATGTTATGGCATTCCTCAGAGGGGAAATTGAAATTTATTTTTTAGGGCTAAAAATAACGGTACTTGCCATGCGACCGTTTAGGAATCTACGGATTTCTGTCAAATTTTAAATTTGAAAAGATTTATATAACCAAATTAATTCTGCATTTTAAAATTTTGAATCACTTTTTTTTCTAATTAAAATTAATTTTTGATTTTTTTTTTGAAAAATCAATATTTTTAAAACTAATCAAAAAAAATATTTCAATTTTTATAATCACATGTATATTAATAAACTCTAAGAATGTACATACCAAAATTTAAAAATACTTTTTTTTTCAAAAAACTAAAAATAAAAAAAACAGGATTTTATCAAAATCCGTCCTACAATTTTCGAAATACTTTTTTTTTTATAAATTCTTTGTTATTTGAGACGTTTTTTTTTTTAGAAAATTTTCAAAAATCAAAAAAAAAAGTTTTTGAAAATTTTGAAATGCAATATTAATTGAATTATAAATGACTTTGTGTGTGCAAATTTTTTTTGAAATCGGGATAATAGTTTACGATAAAACGCATTTGAAAAAAACCGGAGAAGTACAGTTATAGAACAAATTTCGAAAAATTCATTCTAACAGAAAGATGAATTGTTGTAAATAAAAGGGGAATAAAAGGAGGAATTGACAAATCCTCCAAGAGTAAAATTTGTCTCGAAAAAGTGCATCTCATGTAGCCGTTCGGACTCGGCGGTAAACTGTAGGTCCCTTCCATTCTTGCAGATTAACAACACACACACAGGAATGGTTGAGAGTATAAGTCACTAGGCCTTGGCTCCTTGAGGAGCTGTCGCGCCAATAAATGTATGTATGTATGTAAATAAAAATAGCACTCTGAAAGTTTTATCAAAATCGTTAGAGCCGTTTTCGAGAAAATCCAACTTTTTGTTAAAAATTGTATGGCAGGTACCGTTATTTGTCGACCTAGAGCAAAAATGAAAAACACCCCCCGGAATACTACCTAATAAATACTAAATACCAAGTTTGAAGCCAATCGGCCCATCCGTTAAGGCTGTAGTGGGGCGTACAAAAAGACAGACAGACGGACGGAATTTCCGGACCCACTTTTTTCAACTTCTCTATTATCGTAATGTTATGTTTGATTGTAAGATATTTTTTTTGCACGAATCCATAACTTGCCTTATAGTACCTATAATCGCAAGTAAAAACGAGCGCATGAGAAGCGCGCGATGGAAGATATTGAGAGATGCTACTCCAGGAACAACGTGCGGAAGTTTTACCAACAGGTAAAAAGAACATGCCAAGGAAAAAAATCCCGCACAGAAGCCTGTAGAGATAGGAATGGAAACCTCGTAGTAGAGTCACAGTCGGTGCTGAGTACATGGAAGGACCATTTCTGCAGACTGTTAAACGGCGATGAAGACCAAAATCCCTCTGTCAGGCAGAATGAACCATTCAACATGGATGATGACAGACAAAACTTCCTTCCACCTGACCAAAATGAAGTAAGGATAGCAATATCTAAACTAAAAAACAACAAAGCTGCTGCACCCGAGGGACTACTTTTCAAAGCGTCCGGAGATGACCTGGTGGAGTGCATACACCAACTCATCTCTAAAGTCAGAAGAAAATATGCCTGATGAATGGAACCTCAAGAAAGGACACCCTTTAAACTGCGCCAATTATAGAGGAATAAGTCTACTGAATATCTCCTACAAGATCCTCTCTGCCGTACTATGTGAACGCCTAAAACCTTTCGTCAGCAACCTGATTGGCCCCTATCAGTGTGGTTTCAGACCAGGAAAGTCCACAATCGATCAAATGTTCACGCTACGGCAGATCCTGGAAACTACCCAAGAATTCCAAATCGATACCCAACACCTCTTTATTGATTTTAAGGCCGCGTACGATAGCATTTATAGAGACGAGCTATACAGAGCCATGTCAGGTTTTGGCATCCCCACAAAACTCGTCCGACTGTGCAGGATGACGATGGAGAACTCTCGCTGCTCCGTCAAGGTTGGTACTGACCTCACAGAAGCTTTTGACGTCAAAAAAGGATTCCGACAAGGTGATGCGCTATCGTGCGATTTCTTCAACTTAATACTGGAAAAAATTATAAGAAACTCGCAAGTCATTTGTAGTGGGACAATTTTTGTCAAGTCGGTGCAATTGCTAGCATACGCTGACCACATAGACATCATTGGCAGAACTCGGCGAGCTGTCACTGAAACGTTTGCTAGGATTAAAGCTGAAGCGGCTAAGATGGGACCAGCAGTCAATGAAGTACCTGCTGTCCACAAAAAGGGACACACAACACGGATTGGACAAAACATCACAATAGACAGGTACAACTTTGAGGTAGTTAGGGACTTTGTGTACCTCGGATCCGCTATAACATCTGACAACAACATCTCGTCAGAACTAAAGCGAAGAATTACTCTTGCCAATCGCTGTTTCTATGGGCTAGGAAGGCAATTGAGTAGCAAAGCCCTCTCTCGAAAGACAGAGGAGACTCTGTATAAGACCCGAATCTCATCCCAGTCCTGCTCTATGGCGCCGAGGCATGGACTCTATCTAAAGCGGATGAAGATATTCTAAGTCATTTCGAGCGTAAGATTCTTCGGAAGGATTTTGGCCCTACCTGTGTTTACGGGCTTTGGAGGAGAAAGTTCAACCAAGAACTATACGAGCTGTACAGCGACATTGACCTGGTCAAAAAAATACGCATATGACGTTTAAGATGGCTAGGTCATGTAGAGCGAATGGACAACAATGCTCTGGTTCGCAGGATCTTCGATTCCATCCCAGAGGGTAGACGCAGTCAAGGAAGACCTCGCCTTAGGTGGCGCGCTCATGTGGAGGACGACCTCAACCAACTTGGAGTGCGAAACTGGAGACAGCTAGCCAAAGACCGAGCTGGCGAGATAGTAAGACCATCTTGTGCCGTCTTGTACAGCAGCAGTTTGGTTTTTTATAATAAGGTTTCTAGAATTAAAGAGCCTAGACAGACTATAGTAGGATTTTAGCAGCCGCCCGCGTATTTCTTCCTCCATATTATTATCGGTCAAGGTTTTTTTGACCCAAGGTAGTTAAAGGACTGCACTACTTCAAATTCATCCTACGCTTCCCTGATAGTTGGACTAGCACTTCTCGCAAACGTAGCCGACATGTATTTACTTAGTCTTCCTTCCATTAATGTGCAGCCCCAGGTTTTGTGCCGCCTGCTCGATCTGGGTAAAGAAGTCTTATACAGCTTGTTGGCTTCTGCTGATGATGTCGATGTCGTCCGCGTAAGCCAGTATCTAGCTGGACTTAGTGAAGATAGTCCCTTTTGTTGACGTGCCAGAGTCACGGATTGCTTTCATCCCCTTGTTTTAAATTCAGAAAGAGCAAGATATTTTTGAAGAATTCCTACCCAGGGAAATCGGGACGATCCTTTAAAAAAGAAAGCGGCGATTGAAATTCAAAGGATTGTTGCAAATCGATACGCTGTATGAATATTGTCCATACACGATCTACGACATCGAAATAAAGAAGTTTGATGACTCGTGAGTGTAGTATAGACTAAAATCTTACTCCGCTGAAGATAATTGTCTTCAAATAATTCCTTGATGTAAGCTTCAAATAGGCAATACTGTTATATAACGCTGCTAAATGCATTTCTTACTTTGGCAGGGTAAATACACCAACAGTAGAAAGTAGCTATCTCAGTTCTCTGATTGGAACTTTGAACTACAAAAGCTTTAAAAATCAACAGCCTACAACAGTAGCCTTCTTCTTAGATTACGTAATAGGTACACATGGAAACTAATAGATTTAAAAAGCACTAACGGAATCAGACTCCCTTATGTCACAAAATTCAAAAGATAAAACTTCTAGCTACCGACTACGATGAAACCATAAGTCATTGCAGATTGCACGTTCTAGGGCGAACTGAGTTGGTAATGCTCTACCAATCTTTAAAGCCAAACTCTAATCGACCTACCTGACATCTTTCTCCATCCAAATGGGAAATTTTCTAGGATAAGCTCTGGATCGGAATAAGTACTGCCTACTAATTGCCTCTCTTCTATTCAAGAATCAAGATATGAAAAACTTTGAAAACTTTTACCTTCTTTGCCATTATGCACACATATACTGTACATACAACCTGACTACCTACTTAAAGGTTTTCACATACCATTTCCTCCCACACCCCCGACAATCCTTACTTATTCTAAGGATGATATGACAATAAAAAATGGAAAGCGATAAGAAAAGAAAACTCTTACCTCGTCTAAGCGCAGCAGCTCTTCCGTACTCATGCTGCCCGAAACTCCTTTTGCTTCCTTTCGTAGTTTTTTCTCTTTTTTCCTTCGTTCCTTCTCCTCCCTCTCCGACTTTTCCCGGTCCTTTTCGCCGGCTCCTTTTTTCATAAAATTAAACATTTTCCCGTGTGAAAACTATCTTTGGAAGATGAAGATAGGATGCTGGGTTCAGGATATACCTAATAACTGCGGGTTGGAAAATCTTACAATGTTTGTTTTAATTCAAAAGGCTGTTGGTATATCGTACGTCACACCTTATTTCACGCCCGAAAATTACAAAAAAAAAAAAATAAATACAACTGCACTAAATCGATAGTTACCGCGGCAGATATACACAAGGCCTCCAGAACATCCAACTAGTCTGTACTAAGGCTTCCAATATGTTTGCCCTATATCAACTAATTTCTTTCAAGAAATTTTTTTATTTAATTTTTTTTCACTTTTGATTCAAATTGCTATGAAAAACAATAATATTTTCACATAGTGGAAGAACAACAAGATCAAGTGATTTCGGCGAAGAAGAAAATTCGACCATTATTCGCGGCGAACACGAAAAATCCCGTTTTTCATGAAAAATTCGTTTTCTAGTAGACCACAAACAACAAACAAAAACAACCATTCACAAATACACCACACTCATACTTCAGAAAAAAATATGAGCTGTCAAAAACGAGTTAAACGCCCCTTAACACTGGTAGTTGGGCTTTTATTCACCACACAAGATTTTTTTTTTGCTTTTCTTTTTTTTCCAATAAAAATTTTCAATGAATTCTTTTAATTTTCAACCGCAATTTACCGATTTTGATAAATATTTACACTTTGCAACAAGATTTTGTATATTTTTGCACACTTTATCGATTATAAATCAATCAGAAGGTAAAGTACCGCAAATCGCGAGTGCAATACTCTCTGAAACTGTAGTTTTATTTTTGTAATTGGTATACAATATTTTTTTTGCGTGGAATGCAGAGGGGCAGAACAAGTTTTTTTTTGCCGTCTTTTAGGGACTTTTTGATTGAATTTTCAGGCAAAAAATGCTAATTCTTTATACTTTTGGTTTAAATAAATAATATTAGTAACTTTTTTATGAGAAATTTTCGGTAAAATTCTTATATTTCTTCTTTAAATTTTCCGACCGAAAAAAACACTTCTACCGACGACGACGACTAATCGCGAACTCAACTTGAAAAGGTGAAATGGAACCGGCCGACTTTCCATTTCTCTTTTATGTGTACACCTTTTTAATTTTTAATGTATGTTCTCTTAAATGGTGAACAAAATTGTTTTCAGATTGCTCTTACTAATTTTGTTTTTCATTGTATCTCTGTCGGATGGTTGTAAAATAATACTTTTGTCTCGGTTTAATGGAGTAATGTTTATATTTTGTTTGGGTTTGTTTTGATTTCTATTTATACCAATAAGATTAAGAGAATGGTTTTTTGGATACAAGTGATGCCAATATACTTTTATTTAAGCTAAAACTATGAATTTATAAATTAAATCTTTTACAAAATTCTTTTAAGTTATGGAATCTAATTTATTAATGATAAATTAAATAAATTATTAAATCATCAAAGTTTATCCAGTAAATAACATTCTTAATGTATATACGTATTTTCACACTTGAATATTTTCATTTCACGTTTATTTATTAAAACAAAGAAAATCCTCTGGGGGTAAAGTTTGTCTCGGAATAAGTGCATCTCATTAATCTCAAAATGCAGCGTTACCACTGGTTATTTTTAAAAAGTTGCAAAAATTACACAAGAACAAAAATTTCACTTAAAATAATGTAAATAAAATCAAATTTGTGTTAATTGTGTTTATTTAGAGAATAAAAATTCCAAAAAATCCAACAGAAATTATTTAAATTGAAAACTTAACACTTAAAAGTTTATTTTTTTTTAAATATTTTAAGCAAGACTTGTGTACGACAAAAACTGTCAACAAGTTGTATGTTATCAATGTGTATGTTATCTTCAACGAAACGCCAAAAAATTGACTTTTGTAGTATCATATTCATGTAAGTGAATGAAAAACATAACATAACCATAGAAACTTTGATAAAAGTGGTGGCAAAAGTGTCACAGCGATAACGTTGGAAAAGTGTGGTATATATCAGTAATGACAGATACCTATTATTTACATATTTTTCGTTTGTTTTTTTATCAGCAATGAAACTAGCCATAATATTTAGAAATAGAGACATCGTGCAGATCCTGCCACCATTTTGGCTGCACGAAATTAACTGCTATTTTGACCATAAGAGTATAATTAACTAAGACCTGACTCCTTGAGGAGCTGCGTTTCAGTTCTGGGCATGTTCAGAGTGGGTTCTGTGAGCTAATACCATATTTTCATCAACATGAAAACTCCGATTTCGGCAAAGAGATTTCGTTAATAAAAAATGATGTTCACACTAACAAGAAGATTTCACATGTCAAAACTTATAATGAGTAAGAAAGAATGGAAAGTCTGAGACGATACAAAAGCAATACAAAAATTTTATTGCTGAATACTTCTACTTATTGAAAAAAGAAACAAGAACGACAACTGGAAGGATAATTCTCTCTTCGCCTACAAACTGAAAAATAACCGTTCAGCGGCAAATGTGTACAGGGCCATGTACATTTCTTATGGGACAACTAATACGTTTGCATTTATATGGGCACGAAACATATGGCTGATTGGCTGCTAATTGGTTGCTTCTGTCACGAATCTCACACGTATTCACATACACAACGTAAAATTTCAGAGTTTGCAGGGCATGGTCGATACGAGTCGCACTTCTTTTTTCTTTTTTGCTTCTACTACAAGATTTGTTCGATTCGACAATCTTGGATGTCAAAAATTCCAGCTAAATCTCTCAACTCGAAGTCTCAGAAACGTATGGGGAAATGCGAGGTTTTCACTTGAAATCTTGTTTGTTGTTGTTTTTTTAACAAAATATCCTCAAAACAATTAATTACTTCATTCCCTCCATCATCAAAAAGAATCTGTCGCCCGAAATTCTCACTGAAGTGATGAAAAATGTCATAAAACGAGCCCGTATGACAATCAATTGTGACGGCGCCCATTTGGCCTATATCTTCTTCTTGACTTGACCAATACAATTCTAAAGGTTCAAATAAATCGAATCGAAGTTTTTCATTTAGAAAAAAAAAGAGCCAAACAACATCGGATGGATGACTTCCTTTGGCCCACCCTGTATTAAAATCTTCAATTCTAATAAAATGGTTTTCTTATTATCATCGCTTTATCCATTTTCGTTGAACAAAAAGAGTTAGTTGTCTGTAAACGTAAAGTCGGTTTACGGATGATTATTAAATCCACACAGACACACCCCATTATCTACATTTACTTTCTACTTTAACAAAACTCCGCCTATTTTGTATTTCTTTTTCTCTTCTTGTACTTTTTGAATTTCAGTGGAATTATTTTGGGAATACTTTTTCATGTTCGCCTGGTGCTTGCGATCGATTTTCGTTGAAAGAATCACAGTATCGCGGTTAGCATGAGTCTTATCAGCATGAGTCATGTTATTTCGTACGTGTAGTCTGTCATCGATTTATAAGACGCTTTCACGTCAAAAAGTCTTACTTTTCGTCATAAACTAATTTTTAAACTTTCAACAGCTCTGACATTTTGACATTTATTATATTGACAGTTCAATTTTCAAGTTGTTTCAGAATTAATACAGAGAGCTCTAAGCATTTCTTGCTCAGAACTTTACTATGTTCACTTTGAATCTGCTCAGTGCTCTGTTCAGAGATTAACTGGGCGAACACAATGCCAAAAAGGAGCTGGAATACGGAGCTGGATCTGTATTAGCCGTCAAAAGAGGACGTACATCCAAACTTGCAAGCGCCCACAATGATGCTGTGCAATTTTTTTACATTAGTCAAATATCAGCCCATTTATTATAATTACCTCGTTTACATCGTTTCTTTGTTTCTTTTTTTTTTGGCACAAAAAACGAATTGAATGAAAAATTAAAATAATGTTAGGGTTGAGCTTTAGCATTTATTGTTCGGGAAAGAAAATGCTAGCACGCACTTAAAACAAGAGTTTTTATATTTCCAATCATATTTTTCTTTTGTGGTAATGGATAATCTTTGATTGATTTTTTTTGGAATAAAACAACGCAGTTTATATAGATATTGCAAGTATTGGTAATGTTCATGATAATCAAGATCAGCGTAAACATCAACGTACGTGTCTGTACAGAAATTTCAGGATACCTTTTGATTTTCTGGCTGTTTCCATATGTTCTACAATCAATTTTTAAAAATTCTTATTTTTAGACCATGTCAAATATATTCTTTTTCAAACAAGAAACATCAAAGCTCAACCCTTAAAATACTAAAACTTTCATTGTTCCATACGTTACTTCTTTCCCCTACTGATATACACCTTTTACCATTTTTGTAAAAATAAGAAAGAAAAAACAACCGAAAATGGGAATCATGTAAGCGTAGCTTATCAAAGATCTTTCAAAAAGAACGCACCACTGTTTAGTTCCATTTGTTTCTTTTGTGAAATGTCAAAAAACTGCACGCCTTTATTAAAAGTTAAACCAACCTTTCTGCCTCCGTACGTCCCATTGTATTCGCAACATTGAATTTGTGTATATTCAACATTTTTGACATCTGTTTCAGCTCCAGCTCCGTCTTCCATTCCAGTTCATTACGCGTTTTTCTTTTATCGTTCAGAGCAGAGTCTGAGTTGTCAAAAAAGAAGTTGTATTTCTTTTTTTGCACAGAGCGTTCAGATCACTAAAATTGTATTTCTTTTTTCGTTCAGAGAATGGTCAGAGCGTGCTCTGAGAAGGTTGTATTCACTCAGAATAAATTGACTGAGCATTCTGAGAAAATGCTGAACGAAATTAACGTCACTTTAGAGTTGTAGGCTATTTCACTCTATCCCATGCACATTGCCTACACCACTCTTCGCAAAATGGATGCCAAAACGAAAGAGACAATAGTATTATATGCATAATATTGCCGCCTGTGAACAAGCCATATGAGAAGTGTCGATTTGTGACAGCCAAGTGCTAGAACGTATTTCCAAATTATATCTGAGCGCTCAGATCACGCTCGATTCAGAGAATTATCAGAGTATGCTCAGAATGCTCAGACTCTGTTCAGATCCCTTTTCTGAGTGAATAAGGAAAACGCCTCTTGTGCATAACTATCTGCTCGTGAGTCGTGACTCGTGAGTTATGTTTGAAATTAAAATTTGCGCTGCCCTTTCATAAGTTAAGTCTAAGCCTAAGAGTATGCAAGGAAAAGAAATAGAATTGAAACGCCAACTACCCAAAACAAAAATCAGTCCATAAAATATTTTGCGCAATGGAAAGCCATTAAATCAAAAAAAAAGGAAACAAAAAAATACACATATTTGTATAAACATACATTTTTATTTAAATAACCCTTAGAGGTTTGCTTAAATTATTTTAACCTAAAATGACGGCAATCTTACATGAACCCTCGTATCTAATACTTCTTGATGATGATGTGATTTCTTATACATAAAACATTTCCCTCGAACAAGAGGAATAAAATTCGCCCTTAACAATAAGATCCCCCGTAACTTAATTTAACTTAAGAATATCCTGTCGAAAGGTACTTTCGTAAAGATCTTATTTGACAGTTCTCTAAAGATCTTTCCCATATTTTTCTGATAACCAATTTTTAGTTCGCTAAAGACAGTCTCCCAGTTGTCATTCAAAAACCTATTCATGGTCTCTGACAAGGTCTTATCGTTAAATAAATTCTCGAAATTCATATAAACACGTTTCGGATGGAAGTCGACTTTGTATTCCTTCAATTTCATGTATCTAACTCCGTCCTTTTCGTAGGGTTCACCAATCAGACGATGTTCAATTTTAGTGTTGACAAGAGTGATATTTGCTTTTCCGTTTCCTGTAATTGGCAACAGCAATATCCGTCCGGTCATTGTGTAGTCTCCAAAGATTTGCATTCTGTCTGTCTTACTGTCACATATGATGAGGTATTTATCCAAATCCGTTCTGTCAAAGGAAGCGAAAGATGTCAATTCTTTGGGATTTTGTAAATTGACGTATGTTGAATACTTACCGATATTTTGTAACTCTGCTTGTGCTGATTAGGTCGTATATTTTAACGTCTTTTAGAGTTTGTTTTAAGTTGATTGGAGGAGTGCCAGCATCAACAACTAAGCTTTTTACTTCGAGGGGTTCCAGTTTGGGAATCCCGAATTCCTCATTGCCTAAAATTAATTAAAACCAGTTAAATTATTTTCTTGTGAATTAACAAACATTTAAAAATCAGAGAAACTTATTTTTGCTGGACAATTCCACTTACCATCTTTCAATAACGGTAGCGCCTTATTAACTGCTTCTACCAGACACTTATCAAAGTTTTCATCTCTATGACATTTCTGAAATGTGTCAGCTGAAATGGAAATAAATATTTATTTAATTAATGTTTAAAGGTTATACAACAATTCAAACAAATGAGAAAAAAAATATTTAATTCAAGCTAACACCCGGAAGAAGAGTTCATCCTTCCGGTAAAAGGAACAGAATTGAAAATAAGATCTTAAAGATGACGGAAGGAAATATCAGAAGTTCAAACAATACTTTTGCGAAATATTTAAATTTTGCAAATTATTAAAAAATAAATTATTCATTTTATTTGATTTGTGAATTGATTTTGGTAGAAAGCCAGTTAAAAAAAAATTTGAAGCCGTTGAGTCTTACAAGTTTTGAATACTTTAGCAGAATATGTTTATTTGTTTCGCATGCGGAAATGGTTGATTTATGTTTGTCCAATTAGCATAAAAATAAAACTGATATTCAAAATCAAACAGTTTTGGGCTTAGCGACTAATGAATTAGTAAAATAAGAGTGTCTATCTCTGAGTTTATGCGTGAAGTGAATTAACAGTCTAATAATCATAAAAGGCGGCTGCCACCATTGAGCACTTAAGAACTTTTGTTTTTAATAGTTTGGTATTTTTTTGCGTTGTCACTTGTCAGCCCTATATTTTGTTTTTGAAGATTAAAGCATGAAATTGCAGAGAACAAAATGTGTTAGAAAATTTTCAAGTTGTTATAGTCTGTCTACTAAAAATTTACAGTAAAGTGAACTCACTCACTCACTCTGATTCAACTATGAGAGAGCGCAAATAGATTTTAAAAGATTTCCGAAGTGCACATTATAGATCATTGGTCTTAAAAAGCTTTAAAAAAGCACCAATTGTGAAAGCTCTTTAACAAAAGCCAAAGAAAAATCCACAATGAATTGCATTAATGTAGAAGTGGTAGCTCTAAGATTATGTTCTTCTTTTCAATGCACATAAAGAGTGTTGGTTTTTATAGCATAAACCATTCGTGGGTTAGTCAGTGGTTGGGTTGTAATTTCAGTGGATATTTCAGGGAGTAAAACGACCAACTGGCCTCAATTGCCAAAATAAAGCTCTCCATATTTTTAGTGGAGAGACTATAATCATTGTAGAGCCCCTTGGCTTAGTGGTTAGTATGTCGGACTGCTAAGCGAAGAGCCTGGATTCGAGTCCCGCTCATAGCCACCCTCTTTTCCAGAGTACTTCCTCTGGCGGGGAACTGAAAAAATCTCCAAGATCACAAATTTGTCTCGAAAAAGTGCATCTCATGTAGAAATCGTGGATATTTATTTCCAAAATTCGCGTTCTGTTCCCCCCCAAACTTATAGAGCGTTGGCCAAGCTAGCTTACGATGCGCATAGTCGTCAATCTGAGCTGAGCAGCTAATACGCAATACATCGGATCGTTTTATGACCACATTTACTCTTTTTGATAATATTCACCCAATCTAACCCGTAGCGTGTGTACAGAAGAAGCCGCTGAAGACGTGAGTGTGTCGGAGGACCCGAATTTATCAATCCGACGCCGTTGTCAGGAACTCGGTCTCTGCCCGTCCACTACCTGGAATATTTTGAGGAAAAATCTTGGCCTACATCCATATAAGATGCAACTGGTGCAAGAACTAAAGCAGTGTGTTCGGTGAATGGGCTGAGAATGAACTGGAAGTTCAACCAGATTTGTATCGTCAAATCATCTTCAGTGATGAGGCTCATTTCTGATTCTGATTTTAAGCAGAATTATCGTTTTTGGGGTAAGTACAGTCCTCATGAGACTCTTGATCTTGAGATCCCAAAAAAATCTGTGTCTGGTGCGGTTTACATGTCAATGGCGTCGTCGGCCATTTGTCTTTAAATCTGAAACCGGTGCCAACATTACCGTGAATGGCGAACGCTGCAGGCAAATGATTCATGATTTTTGTATTCCTCATGTCATGGGAAATTATTTGGAGGATTGCCATACAGCTCATGCAAGCATCACTTTGTTGAACTAAACGTTTGGTGACTGCAAATCATCTCAAAAAATGGCCACCTCGTTAGTGTGATTTGACACCTTTCGACTATGTTTTGGGGGTACGTTAAATCTCTGGTCTATGCTGATAAACCAGCAATTATAGATCATTTAGAAGAAGCCAGCATTCGACGCATTATATTGACAATATAAGACCGGATATGCTCGACGATATGATGACATTAATAAGGCGCAGTCGCGGAGGCCATATGCCAGAAATAATTTTTAAATATTAAATGCCATTGAATTTGTGAGCTTAAAAGTCAAAATTTTGGTCATTCCATTGAATTTTTTGTGTTTTATTTAAAAAAAAAAGTTTTATGCCTCTTAAAAACATTAGGCCCAATGTACATGGAGCAACTGAAAAAAAAACTAAACCGTTTGGCAACTCGGGTTACAGATCAGTCATGAACTCAGCGGTGACTTAAATCCACACACGAGAAAACTCATCAGCAATCAAAATCTCTAGTAGAATAGCCGAGAAGGTGATAAATAATTGTACAAAATAGGATGTATTTCAACCTCCCCCACCAGCAACAGGTTGGTCTGTTGTTCGCTCATAATTTGACAAACTAGAAACTTAAATCAATAGGCAACCCGATACGCAAATCAATAGACGACTGGTTACAAACTGGTTTTTGCAAATTAGTATAGCTGATCAGTTTTTTTTTTCAGTTGCTCCGTGTCCGTGTGCATTGGGTCTTACAAGTAAAGACACAAAACAAGCCCTCAGTGGCTTATTGCCAATTATGACGGAACTCCATTTCCTGCCAGAGTCACCTTGTTTATTCCAGGGCACTGGCTATTGCGAGGAAACGGCGAATTGCAAATCCCCTCTACTTCTGCATATTCACCAAGCAACCACCAGAATTGTTGAGAAAAAAGTTGCAGCTGTTGGGCAAACATTATAATTAAAAATGGGCACGACTGGGTAGCACGTACTTGCTCAAATGTGCCTAATTACATTGGAAAGCAAGGTCTTTGGCAGAAACAAGTAACATTTACGTTGAAATTAACACAGTTTGAACTTATAAAAAGTATCAAAACCACAATACTTAACGGTTTCTAGTAAAAAAGTAGAAGTACGCCACCACACGTCTTAAATAACAAAAAATTTATGAAAAAATTATTTCGAAAATTGTAGGACCGGTTTTGATAATATCCTGTTTTTTATTTTTAGTTTTTTTAATTTTTTTTTTTTAATTTTGGTATGCAGTTTTTTTAGAGTTTATTAATATACATGTGATTATAAAATTTACAAATTTTTTTTTCTTAGTTTTAAAAATATTGATTTAAAAAAAAAAATCAAAAATTAATTTTTATTAGAAAAAAAGTTATTAAAAATTTTGATATGCAGAACTAATAACGCTACCTAGATCTTCTCAAATATAAAATTTAAAAGAAATCCATAGAGCCGCTACCGAGAAAGTCCAACATTAAAAAACCGTTATATGAAAGGTACCGTTAATAGACTTTTCCCGTAAATTTGGTTCTAATCAGATGATAGCCAATACCAACAAAAAAATTCTCCAAAGTTTTCATCAAAATCGTTGAAGCCGTTTTCGAGAAAAATAAGCTTTTCATAAACGGTGATATGGCAGGTACCGTTATTTTTATCCCTAAAAATAAAATTTCATTTTCCCCTCTGGGGAATGCCAAAATAATCGCACACACCAAGTTTGAAGATAATCGCTTAAGCGGTTTAGGCTGCAGCTCGTTATACATACTGACAGACAGACATACAGACAGATAGACAGTTAAATCCACACACACCAATATCGACATCTACTTTCTACTTTAAGAAAACTCCGCCTATTTTGTGTTTCTTTTTCTCTTCTTGTTCTTTTTGAATTTGAGTGGAATTATTCTGGGAATTCGGACCTATTCTTTTTCATATTCGTCAGGTGCTTGCGATCGATTTTGGTTGAAAGAACCACAGTATCGCGTTTAGCATGAGTCATGAGTCTTATCAGCATGAGTCATGTTATTTCGTACGTGTAGCCTGTCATCAATTTATTAAGACGTTATCACGTCAAACATCAGAAATTAAATCTTCTAAGACTGAAGTTAGAAAACCACTTCATCCAATGGTCACGCTCAAATGTCATGTGTCGCAGTCAGATTCTGTTAAGCTTTAACACTTTTATTTTTTTTTTTTTACTAATCTATGCAAATATGTGCGACCCATCAATAGGTAGAGCCAAAACCTTACGTGACCCGATTAGCAAAGTTGTATCGCTCATTAGCATTATTTTAGTCAAATTATGTAATATTTTCCTACAGAAAAATCTTCATTTTATCAAAACTAACACGAAAAGGAGTTTAAATATTCCAAGCCACATCTCTCATTGTTATAGGAATGACGAATGAGCCAAGTTGACTTAAAAAAAAAAAATAATAAATCATCAAGAAGATGATCTGAGAAGATATCTGTAAAATAATTAAAGAACAATGGCTTAGTTCAAACATTTTGGAATATGTAATTCAAGGTCAGCTCTTTGTATCTAACAAAAGATTGTTCTATTCAAAAGAAATTATTAATATTGATCTAGAAGATCCAACAAAAACCATGACTCTCTTGGCTCGATGAGCATTACTCATAACATCATCAATAACACATTTCATAATTGGTATCTCCTCAACGACTTCAACCCGAATGCATTTAATATCTAAGTTTACTTTCAATTTAAATTGTTTAATTATGCAGATACATTTGCTTGTCTTTTAACATTTCGTACAAATATTGAACTTTTTATTAACACACAACTGATTGTTTTCAATCGAAACGGTTAACCCATGTTTAATGCTTACCAATGCTAATAAGATACTTTTGACGCAATAAACTATTAATTACAAGGATAACTACATAACTGATGGATGCATTCGTACTTTTGTATTTAAGCAAACGATAAAAAAAAGCATTTCCAACGAATGACGAACAAGAGTTGCAAAATTAATGATGGTTTTATGAATCCAATTTCAGCTGAAGACATATCAAACATTAATCACTGTAAAGTCCATTTTTTGTGAACTCTAATCCCCAGATTAGCTGGCGTTGGCCAGCTAGCGGTTGAATGAATTGAAAACCGGACGGACTGTCGGAAGAAGGTTATTGGTCTTTTGGCCAACATTCGAAAGACACAGGTTACACGGTGAATTGCTGAAGCTGATGGAAAATGATTTCGCTTTCATGTGCTTCACCGCCGCCGGTTACTGACATTGAACTAGAAATTCGGAATAGTTGCGTTTCGAAACCAGTTGTGGACAACGATGTGACGCTAGACAAGCGCCTACAATGCCGTCTTTAGAGTTTCTGGAATTAATTCGATTCTTTACTTCCTGAACGCAGAACGTAGAGTAATCATAGAAGAGACAAGATAATGATATATTAGACATCTGTGATGCAATTGCGGACATCGGACATGGTTAAGAAGGCAAGTACGCTGTACGGCCTGGTGACTCGGAAATTCATATAAAAGAGGCTCTATTGTGGGAAATTGGAAGCAGGTTTGTTTGTTATGCAAACATGGAAATTATACTTCAATCCGCATTTTATGGAGTAAATAGGTAATTATTGGAATGACTAAAGTAAAATTGTATGGACAAACTTTTGTCCTAACAACATATGGGAGTACATTATTAAACTAATTTTGAAATCCGTTTTTTTTTAATATTAAATCAAATCTTAGTCACTAAGTTTAGAGCATATTGGGGGCTTTCTGCCATACAATATTTTAGGGTGTGACTTGGAGCGCTCTGAATCAGCTGTTTGGCATCAGTGTTAAGTGGCATTCCACTGTGTTACAAACATTTTGTTGATATCTGTTTGTTGGAATTGTATTTTGAAATAAAAAATTCAAGGTCGAATTAGGTCGATTAAAGAAAAGAATAGGAAAGTTAGTTTGTGCTTGAAGCAAAAATATATTTAAATATTAACATTCCAAACTGACTTTTGTACAAATTGTCTTACGCGCTTGTCTTACAAGGCATTTAAAAGATAAATGATAATATATTTCTTGCAATTATAGGTACTAACGGGTGATTTTTTTGAGGTTAGGATTTTCATGCATTAGTATTTGACAGATCACGCGGGATTTCAGACATAGTGTCAAAGAAAAAGATGCTCAGTATGCTTTGACATTTCATCATGAATAGACTTACAACGTCGAATTTTCAGTGAAGGGGCCCTAGAAAAGTTGGCAGAAAATCCGCTTTTTTATCGACAAATTTTGTTCAGCGATGAGGCTCATTTCTGGTTGAATGGCTACGTAAATAAGCAAAATTGCCGCATTTGGAGTGAAAAGCAACCAGAAGCCGTTCAAGAACTGCCCATGCATCCCGAAAAATGCACTGTTTGGTGTGGTTTGTACGCTGGTGGAATCATTGGACCGTATTTTTTCAAAGATGCTGTTGGACGCAACGTTACGGTGAATGGCGATCGCTATCGTTCGATGCTAACAAACTTTTTGTTGCCAAAAATGGAAGAACTGAACTTGGTTGACATGTGGTTTCAACAAGATGGCGCTACATGCCACACAGCTCGCGATTCTATGGCCATTTTGAGGGAAAACTTCGGAGAACAATTCATCTCAAGAAATTGACCGGTAAGTTGGCCACCAAGATCATGCGATTTGACGCCTTTAGACTATTTTTTGTGGGGCTACATGTCAAGTCTAAAGTCTACAGAAATAAGCCAGCAACTATTCCAGCTTTGGAAGACAACATTTCCGAAGAAATTCGGGCTATTCCGGCCGAAATGCTCGAAAAAGTTGCCCAAAATTGGACTTTCCGAATGGACCACCTAAGACGCAGCCGCGGTCAACATTTAAATGAAATTATCTTCAAAAAGTAAATGTCATAGACCAATCTAACGTTTCAAATAAAGAACCGATGAGATTTTGCAAATTTTATGCGTTTTTTAAAAAAAAAAAGTTCTAACCTCAAAAAAATCACCCGTTGTAAGGCAAGTTATGGATTATGGATAATCAAACATGTCATTACGGTGATAGAGAAGTCCATGACCCACTCTTGTGGGCCCGGAAATACCGTCCGTCTGTCTTTCTGTCTGTCTGTCTGTTCGCAGCTCTACAGCCTTAACGGATGGGACGATTTGTTTCAAACTTGGTATTCAGTATATACTACAGGGTGGACCAAAAGAAACCACCCTATTGGAAGATGTTCTCATTTTTGCAAACGGCCGCCAATGTCAAATCTGTTTTGAGATTTGTGGACTAGACAGATGCAGAATACAAGTGAACAAGCCATGGAGCGATACATGAACCAACATGAACCGATAATCTGAATTCTGAATTCTGAATTCGGAACTCCCGGGTCGCCTCATCTCTCGTTTTGGCAAGATCGCCCGATTTAACCGTTTCAGACCTTTTTTTTGTGGGGTTTTTGAAGTTCCGTGTTTACGTGAACAAGCCCGAGATTTTGGAAGCCCTCAAGGACAACATTCAACACGAGTGCGAGAATCTGTCGCCCGAAGTTCTCGCTAAAGTTATGAAAAATGCCATAAATCAATCAATCAATTGTGACGGCGCCCATTTGGCCGATATCATCTTTTCGACTTGACCAATACAATTCTAAAGGTTCAAATAAACATAATCAAAAAAACAGAATCGAAGTTTTTCATTTATACATATATACTAAAAAAAAAATTTAAAATATTTTTTCGAAAAGTTTAAAAAAAAACGACTTTTTTAAAAAACTGGTCGAAAGATTTCAAATTGGAAAAATAACAGGTGAATAGATAAAAGTGTTTTTTATCGATAAGTGAACAAAGTTTTGTCCTGTGAAGTCTTTTTATTTAAGCTATAAAATTTTTTTTGAACCCGTCTAGAGGTGGGGTCACGCAGTTGAGTGTACATTTTTGCTTATTATTTCTCCAGAACTGATTCAGTGCTTTCACTAGATAGCAATTTCTAGAAGATCTTCGAGGAACTTGTCGAAGATGACAGATGATGAAATAGCTGAATTGATGAATGCAATTTCAAGCTCTGAAGACACTGACGGTGAAGATGATTTCGACGATGACGACAATGTTGACGATCCAGATTTTATTTGCCCTGAAGATGAACTCTTGATTGATCATTGTTTGATGAATTCAAGTCAGATCCTGATGGATGCAATAAATGCAAGTCTGGACATTAGCGCTTTAGACAGTAGTCATCAAGAGCCGAGTTCGGTCTTGGCATCATTGCTTCTGTTGCTACTTCGGAATCAATTGCCAGAGCTAATGCCGCATCTAGTTCCGCTAATGTATCTGGGCCTAATATTAAACCCTTCACGTTATAGAAAACGTAAACGCGACTCGAATGACAACGAATTACAAGAAGAAGAAGGTGGCCCAGGTTGTTCGACCACTGGCCAATTCATTGGTACTTCGAATACAATGACAAATTATACTCAGGAATTCAAATCCATGTTGTGGAGAAAAAAACATATGCAGCTGCATGTAAACGAAGTACTTTTTCGTGGGGTAAAAAGGGTTCCCAGATGAAGTAAAATCTTTGAAAACACCATTTGATTTCTTCCATTACTTTGTGACTGTTGAACTTATGCAATATATTGTGTGGTTGACGAAATGAAATGAACTATGGAAGACTTTTGCTGGAAGCAATTCGGGCTACAATGACACGGATGAGATTTGAACAAATGCGCAAATTCTTGCATTTCAATAATAACTCGACTATGATCCCGAACGGCCAGCCTAGATACGACATGTTGCATCCAGTTCAACCACTAATAACCCACTTCAACGAACGCTTTGAGTCTGTTCCGATGCTTCATTGTCTTTGTGTAGACGAACAGATGTGTGCTACAAAAATGGGTGGCAACCCTACTCTGCAATATATGTCAGCCAAACCGCATAAATGGGGGACCAAACTGTGTGTTCTATGTGATCACATGGGCTTCTCATATTCATTGAAATTTATTCTTGCGCAAGAGACAACGTGGTACCAGAAAATGCACCAGATCTCGGAGTTTCATCAAATGTCGTTGTTTTCTTTTGTCGACCAAAATTCCAGACAACGTCAACCATATTGTATATTTTGATAATTTTTACACATCATTGGGCCTGCTAACACACTTAAGAAGCCGTGGTATATATAGTTTGGGAACCGTGCGCTCAAATCGAGTGCCCAACAAAAAATTGTCGAGCGATACTGAACTGGTGAAGCGAAAAGTTGAGCGAATAGATAAAAGCAGCGTTTTGTGGATGGACAGCAAAAGTGTTCGACTTATCTCAGCGAGGTCTTATGCAACGAGGCTAACATAAATACGAAAATTCACTTATTAATCCAGCTGATTCGAGGTCACATTGTGAGAGCGATAAATTCGACCAATTGGCCAAATTTTCTTAATTTGCCATTGCGAAGACGAATATTTTGAGAGTTTGCGTCTAAGCGGCGATTCCGCTGATCAACACATCGACGTAAGGCTTTGTATAACTGACTCCTTTATGATCGCTATGTCATCGCGAGGAGCCGAACAGAACGCCTCTAGTGGCATTCGATCGGCATTTTTGACATATTCCATAGACTTTAGGCTCTTAGAAAAACGTTATTATATGGCTGTTCTAGGTAGAACCCATCAGGCTAACAACAAATGGATAAGCATGTGAGCCAAATGTTAAAAATATTGTTCCATTCTCAAAGGTATTAAGCTGGATTTTTTGGAAGATCTGACTGCACATTAATTAAGTTTTCAAAGGTAAAAAGTCCGTAAAATATACATGTATGGTTAGCTATATGTCTGCTGATTGAAAATATCCCTAAGAAATTGTATGCTGGGATTTGGATTTCTTTTTAATGATATGTATTATAAAAAAGAGTTGGTTGTCTATAAAGTCGGTTTACTGACGATAATTTTACGTGATAACGGCATAATAAAACATTGATGGCAGCAACACCAACATACAGCCCGTTAACTCACACCCACAAACCCCTTTCGTTAAATCCACACACATACACCCCAATACCTACATCGGCTTTCTACTTTAAAATACTTAAAAAAAAACTCCGCCTATTTTGTATTTCTTTTTCTTTTTTACGATCGATTTTGGTTGAAAGAACCACAGCATCGCGGTTAGCATGAGTCATGAATCTTATCAGCATGAGTCATGTTATTTCGTACGTATAGCCTGTCATCGATTTATAAGACGTTATCACGTCAATAAATAAATATACTATGCAAATGATGATCCTGACAAACTACTGATTGAACAAAAAAAAAACACTTTTTACATATTTGTTTCTAATTTCTCTCTTCTTCTTAGATTTTTTTGAAAATTCAACAAGCAAATCATAAACTTTATATTCAGACTTTCTGGATATTTTAAATTAACCATAAGTCTCTTATAACTTTATTAACAATGCTGAACAAGCACTCTTTAATGTTCCAATTAAAACCAGCGGCACAAAATAACTAGATATAACTACCTATACATGATATGAATTTAAAAAGACACATTTCGAAACACTCGGTATTTCAAAACAATTTCCAGATTTTTCGATCCGGTAAGCCGCCATTTCAAAGCCCAGATTTATATCAATGATCCTAAGACTCAGCCACCATTATTAACCATTTCTCAACAAACCAATAAGGAGCACAATATTCACACTAAAACAAAAAAATCACAAGAAACTAGGACAAGTTTTCCTTCCACAGTATATGTATGTTCAGTTGTGGCTTTCGATTAAGAGCCAGGCTTGTTAGCCAATACCCAAACGAACGGTTTGAATTTCGAAAATCTAACGACCACCATCACCATACTTATTATGCGATACGCTTTTCAAACATTTCTTAAGGCAAAACGGGTAGTAAAACACTGCTAAACCTAAATCCAGTATCCACAGTGCAAATCTATTACCAAATTTTAAACTAGATACGTACGCAAGTCAATGCTGGCCACAAATCCAATGCACAGGAGAAAAGTCACAAAACTGTATGCAAATATTTTGGCAAACATTTTATCCAATTTTCTTTTAATTTATCACAGCAGATTAATTTAATTTGAAATCACTTTTTTTTTTTTTGTATAAAAAATCACAGAAAATTGTATGTCAAAATGAGGAAACAATGTTTACACTTGGACTCCTTTAAGTTAAATGTTTGCTGAGCCACGACCAGAGTTGTCTGTTGTGTGCCTCAACTGTTAAAGCGCAAAGTTCTCGCTTTAAATTATCACAAGAGTCTGAAATGGATGTTACTCAATCTGAGCTTTTATATGCCCAAAACCTGAAGAGGCAGTAAGTTTGGCATAACTAGTCGATGGTTGGTTGGTAGTCGTTGTCCGGGTTTAAGTTGTTGTGTTTTGTTTGCACTAATCGCTCTATCAATGGATAGATCCGTAGAGCGTTTGTGGTTAGTAGATTGGTTAGGCAAAGAGCTACCCATGCGATGGCAAGAGTATATGTTTTGAAGCTTTTAGGATGATGGTATTTAGATGATGATGATGATAGGTTGCTCTTTTGTGTGTGTCTTTTTATGACATCTTTTTGTTTGGGATATGTACATATATTTTGATTGATTGAAGCAGAACAAGTGAATTCTGGGGATGCTTCATGGTTAATAAGTTATGTTTCTTTGAAATCACCATCAATTGTTGTCCATTGATAGTAAAGAGTTTTTCAACAGGGACGCTACAAAAGTAGAGCGACAGGGACAGCAAACGACGCCATATTTCTTGCCGCTCTGTAAGGTTTGCCATTTCATGATGGAAAAATATACGAAACAACAATGAGTCGAAATTATTAAAATTTACTACCAAAATTCGGAGTCAGTGGCCTCAACGTTAAGAGTGCTACGTCCAATTTATGGTCGTCATAATCGTCCTAGCAGATCAACAATTGAGCGTCTAGAGGAAAAAAATTTGAATCCACAGGCAGAGTACAAAATGTTTCCGTGCCAGTGAGACAAAGAAGTGGCCGTAGTGCCGAGAATATTGCTGCCGCTGAGGCTTCAGTTGCAGAAAGCCCAAATGTGTCTCTCACACGTCGTTCTCAAGCGTTGGGCATCTCTGTGACGTCGTTGTGGCGAATTTTGCGAAAATATCTTGGCCTACATCCTTACAAGATTAAATTGACGCAAGAACTGAAGCCGCTTGAAAAATCATCTTCAGCGATGAGGCTCATTTCTGGCTGAATGGCTCCGTCAATAAACAAAATATGCGGTATTGGCCAGGCAGCAATCTACACGTACTCCATGAGTCATCATTACATCCCGAAAAAATTACGGTTTGGTGTGGTTTATGGGCCGGCGGCGTCATTGGGCCGTACTTCTTTTCCGTGATGAGCGGCACGTTACTGTGAATGGGGATCGCTACCGTTCAATGATAACCGAATATTGTTGGCCCCAATTGGATGATATGGACTTGGAGGACATGTGGTTCTAACAGGACGGCGCCACACAGCGAATATCACAATCAATTTATTGGAAACCAAGTTTGAAGAACGTGTTATGTCACGAAATGGTCCAGTCGCTTGGCCGCCTCGGTCGTTAGATTTGACGCCGTTAGACTATTTCCTGTAGATCTACGTCGGGTATATGGTCTATGCCAACAAACCAGCGACGATTGATGAACTTCGTACGAATATCGAACGTGAAATTGCAGTAGTATCGGCCGATTTATGCTTGAAAACCTTCGAAAATTGGGTTCAGCGTCTGGACTTCTGCAAGCGTGCCCGTGGTAACCATGCAAAAGAAATCGATCTCCATACATAATGGCATCAAACGTACTTTCACAAAAATAAAGAATTTCATTGATATCTAAAACCGGTTTTGTTTTATTTAAAAAAACTTTTGTAGCGCTCTTATTGAAAAACCCGATATAAACTAGCAAAAAATGTGTCTTAACTTGGTTGAAAGTTTCGAAACAAAGCATCTAATATTGAAGTTATAATACTTAATCAATAAGGCTCAAGAAGTGTTGGTGATATTTTGTCAAGTGTCAGGTTCTAGGTATCTCTTTTATTCAAGAGTAGATTTTCATAAGAGAAAGGGATTTTTAAAAAACACGCTGTAGGAATTTTTTTCAAACCTATTTTCAAGAGAGAAAGGCTAAGAGATTTTATCACTATATTCTTGGTTTAAAAGGGATAACTTCAAGAAATTAATGAAAATGATCTCGATTAAATAAAATATATTTTTTTAAAACCACATTCTTGTAGTTCAAACCAATAACGTAGACGATGTTTTTACATTTCATTTAAACAAATTGTTTATCTGCTATAGCTATAATTATAAGACTACCGGCAATTAGTTTTTTTTAAACAAACGTTAAAAACTAACAAAACAATATACAACAAATGCAATAACTTAATAAAGAGCAGCTGAAATAAACCACAGGGTCATTGAATACCTATTAATTAATATTTCATATTTCGACTGCAAAATCAATTTACATAGTGTGAATTTGTTCTTTAAAATGTTTAGTTTGCATAGCCCTGAACTTATCTATTTTTTCTGTGACTTAAAATATTTCTTCATAATAATAGATTCGCGATGTGTAAAAAGTTTAACAACCCTAAAAACTATGTACTAAGCAACAACCATTTTTTCATTTGTATATGCGGTACAAAATCTGAACAAAAACGGGACAAATAAATCAATATTCCATTTTAGAAATAGGAAATAATTTCCTTATGTTTATTTTATTTCAAAATGAACAGAATATCATCCACAGAATTGAGAAAAAATCAAGATAACGTAAAATAAGGTTCGCCGTTGAACTCTTTTGTTTTTATTTATCTTACTAGGAGAAGTGTTTTTTTTTCGTTTTCTTTGTTTTTATTGAATACACTGAACCCTTTATTAAAGGAAAATTTTTGATTTATCTTTTGAGACGCATGGCACGCAGTAAAGAGTTCTTTTTTTTTCCTTTTTTTTGGGAAGTTAGTAGCTTTATTTCAAGGAGACTTTAATCAATTCCGATGCAATAACAACGTCAACAGGTTTTACGATTTTTTTGTTGGTTTTTATAGTATCACTTCCGGAACTTCTTTATTCGTTTAATATTCACATCTCTTTGATGATACCTTTTATCATGATTGTGAACAATGAAAGCAATAAAGAAAAAATATCCAAGTGATGGCCTTTGTATTGATCGCCATCGGATTGTCTAGAAGTTGAAGAATTTGGTGTGTTTTTTTTTAATGGAAAGAATGCAAGGTTATGGGATGCTATGACTTCTGCTATTTTAGAGAAAATGTAGGAATAATGTGTTCATCTTGTGTTAAATATATCCACGCTGATATTCTCGATTAACTGACTTCTTTCTAGGATCTTAGTTCAATTGAGGTTTAAATTATGGGGGTTTTGTTGTTGAGTCATTCGATTATGCTCATATGAGCTTAAGCGTTTACGCCCTCTTCGTAGATATTTTTTTAAGAAGATTTCTTCATATGTTATCAAATGACTCATCTACATGAGGAGACTTTTATATGTTTACAAATTCTAGGCACAGAGGTCGAAACTCAGTTGTTTTTCTTATTTTTTGGCTTAATGCTGCTTTAATTTCTTAAATCTATCGAACCGTCGTCTTAAAAATAATGATTTATATTTTTATGAAGGAATTTTGCTACAGATAGCTTTTTATTTATATAAAGGAATGTATATACAAAGTATTTTGCTAGATTTGTTTCTTTTCTTAAGCCGATGCATCATTAATAAAATTAACTTTTCTCAAATGCCTACAACACAAATATTTATGACAAGCTAATTTCGTTGGCCTACGACAGATCACATTCAATAAATTATACACACAACATTCCAAAAGAAACAGAACTAGCCTTCGATCATCGGCATCTCGGGCGTATACTTAACATTTAATAATAAAAAAATATACCTAATTAATATTTTTTTATGAACTATAGCATTGGAATTCCTCATCGAGTATTGCATAAGTTTTGAAGACATTGGTTGAAGAATGTATAGGCAAACTCTGTGGAATTCAAAAAAAATATTAAATTCATAACCCATAGTTATAAAGTTTGGCTAACTTAAATATTGAGAAATTGAATTAAAATCATTAAAATTAAATAAGCGGAAGTAAAAATATTTTTTCTTCATGAATGATATTTAGACCTAACATTTTTGTTCGCATTTCTTAAAGTACCTCAACAAGTGTTTAAATGATATTTGTCACAAAATATTCAATGGCATTTATGTAGATGTGTTTTGAACATTTATGACAAATGATAACTAATAAAAGTTAAAGGTCTTTATATTTATCATCAAATACTGGTGTTTCGATGTAGATTTGTAAACATACATAAGAGTAGAACTTGTTATAGTTGTTAATTGTTATACATATATAATTATGGCTGTCTGATATAAAAAAAACGACAAAGTTAGAGGAGGAGGGTCTTACAAACTAAGAAGAAAACTCTTCTCATCTTGATGCCCAAAGAAGTGACTTGTCTGTCAGTCTGTGGTTCTACCACTCCGTGGTCTAAACGGTTAAAGTAAATTTAAATTTATTTTTTGTATGCAAGCTGTCTTATGGGCATAACACCTAAGACAGTTTGATTATTACAGAAATTAATTTGGATTTTCACTGCGCAGTTCGACTTAGTCAGAAATGTGTTTTGTATGTAAGTATTTTTAAATGGTAAGTGATTTTCGTGTCGTATATTCTAATGTTCGCGGCCTAAGAAAGAATTTCTTTCCCGTGTACCTGTACGTCTACACTGTTCAATACAGGCCAGCTGTTTTGGCACTAAGTGAAACTCAGGTTGGAGTCAATACTGATTTATCAGAATTTGCTCTACATGGGTATAGCTTGGTGCCATTACTCTTTTCCCATCATGGTCTCGTGGTCTATTAGGAATGATATTGCTTGCCAGAGCCTTTCCCAATATGGGCAATGTTCCAACACGGACTTTAACTTCTTATGGCTCAAATTCACTGTCCGCAAGCATGTCATTCATTATTGTTTTATTTACAGGAGTCCAAATCTCGACAGCAATTCGACTTGAAACGAGTTTGATGCGCTGTCTGATTCTATCTCGAAAATTGTTTCATTGTACACAATTCTAATTGGCTCCGCTATTCTGGTCAGACAACACCCGAAGGAAGGTATGTCGAGCTCTTTGCCGGGTTACATCACCTTACCCAACTAATCGATGTGCCAACGCGTATATCGGATGTTGCTGGGCAAGCCGCCCATACTCTTGACTTGTTTCTTACTTCTCACCCTAAAAATAATGGTAAAGTGTAACTTCTCCATTTAGCGCTTCAGACCATTGTGTCCCCCATAAAGAAAAACTTCCCAACAGGACCATTCGGCAATACGCGAAAACCAACTGGGACGGCCTGAATATTTTTTTCCGAAACTTTAACTGGTCACTATGCTCCCTCGATAGTGACATTGATGCCAATGCTGAAATGATCACAAATGTGATTCTTCTATGGAGGCGTTCTTTTATTTCTAATAGAGTAAAAAGCATCAAGCGTAAGGAAAAGTCCTGGTTTAATTCTGAGTGTAAAGAAGCTATCTGGCTCAAAAAAGTAAGTTTCCGATCCTACAAAGCCAACCCTACAGAGGAAAATCGGAAAAAGCACAAACAAGCAAGGAACTCATGCAACTCCGTTATTGAAAGAACCAAATTTTTGCATGACCAATATTTACGGCAAAAAATTCTGAAGTGTCCCAAAGGCAGTAAAAATGTTTGGTCATTTGTAAAAAAATATTAAAAACTCCTCCACATCTTCGGTTGCAACGCTCATCGACAATAACAAACCAATTGTTTACTCTTCAGAGAAGGCAAACTTGCTCGCCGTCCATTTCGCTGCCAGCTCCACGCTGCCTAACAGCAACGTTGCCCCTCCTGTACTTGAGAATGTAAAAAAATTTAAAAAAAGAGTTATCAAAGATCTCGATATACACAAATCCGCTGGCCCGGATGGTATACCCCCGATTCTTCTGAAGAGCTGTTCTTCCACACTGGCAAAGCCACTGCGTAAGCTTTTCTATAGCTCCAACTCTTCTGGAATCTTTCCTAGAAGATTGAAAACATCATTTGTCCAGCCTGTCCATAAGAAAGGTGACCCATCCTCCCCCTCCTTCTACCGACCCATAGCACTAACATCCCTTCTAAAGTCATGGAAACGCTGATTTACCGTCAGCTTAAGGAATATCTCGAAGATCGAAAGCTTCTCCATGACCGTCAGTATGGCTTTTGCAGCAACCGTTCCACTGGTGATCTGATGGCATATCTCACCGAACAGTGGAACAAATCTTTAGATCGCTTTGGTGAAACATCTTGATATCTCCAAGGCATTTGATAGAGTTTGGCATGAAGCTCTCTTATCGAAAATGCGTGCTTTTGGGATCGATGATACTCTTGTTCGTTGGATTAGAAGCTTTCTTCTGGGCCGTTCAATACAAGTTGTTTTGGACGGTTTCAAGTCTGATTTCCACAAAATAAATGCTGGTGTGCCCCAGGGCTCTGTTCTGTCTCCGACTCTTTTCCTCATTTTTATAAATGATCAGCTCAGCTTTTCATATTCGTTCGATAATTCACGTCCTTCACCTTCGGACGTACAATTGCAACGGCACCGTATGTCAAGCTCATTAAACTCCGATCTATACAGCATTGTCAAATGGTACAATAGGAATCGTGTGGAGTTTAATGCTTCGAAAACTCACTGCTGTCTTCTGTCGTTAAAGCTAAAAATACCCCCAATGCCATTGTCCATGAATGGCACTTACATCGAAGAAACCGAAAGCTCTCAGTACCCGGTATATGTGTCAACGACGACCTCCGTTGGAACGACCATATATTTGAGATCGCTAAAAATGCTGCTAAGTGCTTAGGTTTTCTGTATCGGTGTAAGAAGTACTTTTCCCCATCTGATCTGGCTACAATTTATAAAGCGTTTATACACCCTAAACTCAAGTATAACTCCCACCTCGGGGCTGGTGGACACAAAATAGAACTGTCGCTGAAACAATTGCCCCTCTCGAAGACCGACGCAATATTTCATGTATTTCCTTATTGTATCGTTTCTTTTATAAAAAATGTTCACTCGAAGTAGCCAGCTGCATTCCTCCCGTAATACTCGTCTCGCAAGGTATGCTCATCAGTTCACCTTTCAGCCCAATTTTGGACGTACCGTGAAATATAGGGATTCTTTTTTTGGCCTAACAACACGAATTTGGAAACCCGGCGGGATTTTCCCTTGCCAATTTGATCTGCAAACATTCAAAACCAATGTTAATCGACACCTCTTATCTATCCCCTCCCTAATGCCAACGCAGTGTGTTACATTAAAAGGGAAACAAATAGTCCCTTATGCGCGCGTTAATTATAATAAAAAAAAGATAGAAAGCAGGATTTAAAATTGCAACAGCACCAGCACCGTCAACAGCAAACAGCACGCTGACCAAAAAAAGAAATTGAAACATATTGCCACCAGCACCCAGCATCGTCTTCTTACTTCTGTTTGACACTTTGTGTCATATGTCCATTGTTTTTGTTTTGAATCGATGTTTTTATAAGATTTCCTTCTCATATCGAAAAGAAATGTTTTTTCTCTTACCATTTCGATAAGTTTTCCTTCTATTATTAAAAAAAATATAAATAAATAAATATATAAATAATAAATAGCGACAAGTGCAAAAAAAAATTGTCAATATTTTTGTTGTTTTTTTTTTTGTGTAATATGGTGCCTCCGAATTTCACTTGCGGAAAGTTGGTAGCAATGGAACAGGAACAGCAAATTTAGGACTTTGGTCTAACGACGCTGTTGACGTTGCTGGTGCCGGTCTAATCTAACTTCAGCAATTGAAATACATTGGTTCTAAAATAATGGCGGCCGCTGTTACTGGTGCTGTTGCTGTTGCTGGTTCAATCTGTTTTGCGCATAAAACATAATTCAGATCCAGATCCGAAGATAATAAAACACACCTATTATGTACAGTGTGTATATTTATTTAAAAGTGACACCAATGGAAAATGGTGTAAAATAAGTAAGTAAAAAACACATTAAAAATTCATCCATAATTGTACACATTATTTTAATTACAAGGATGCCCTAAGGCCAAAAGAAATGCAAATAATTTAATTAATAAACTTGCCTTTCATGTGAATGCACGATATTCGCAATTCGATGAAAAAAAGTTACAAAATCATTCAATCAATTTTAAAAGAATATTTATGAACACATCCATTTATTCATTGGTGACATCTATGTTCTGCTGGTTAAAAACTTATCCCAACGCACCTCATCGCCAACAATCTTCCACAAAAATTCTATTACCAAACCGATCCTTCATCCATTTTCCAGAGTAAGCCCACCTTCCCGACAAAAAACCGAGCAAACGCGTTCACTTCACATCGCCGCCATTTCTGGAGGTTCTGCTAAAAGTCGCTTGTCCGAAGACATTATCGGTGAACCAAATTAAAAGTTACAAAAAAACTGCTTAAACTCCATAATTCTTTGCTTAAAAATGATAAAAACCATTTATTAACATCTCACAAAGTGCTTTCTGGTAAAATAAACCAAATTTTCGACATAATTCAAAGTGAAAAATATGAAAAGAAAATTTTGATTTTTTTTCTTCGCCTCCAAAAAAAAAATGCGCTTACGATTTCCAATTTCAACCGAAAAGGACGGTAATATTCTTGCTCAAGAGTAGTTTTCTCGTTTTGATTCGTGTAAAAAATAAAATTAAATTCTCTACACTTTCGTTTCTTGTATAGTGTTTCATTTCCATATTGTCATTACTTTTTGCGAAGAAGGAAGAAGTAATTTTCTTCGTTCTTTGGTTGACCGTGTGGGCGAAGTGAAGAAGATTTTTTCACATCCATCCATAAACCGCGCGTGTGATTGAAATTAAAATTAAAATTTCTACTTAAATCTGTAAAAATATAATTAAAAATCGTTTGACTGGTTGTTATCGGAAATCGTGGAGCATATTTGTGTGGAAAAAAACTCAATAACCACATGAAAAGTTCACTGAAAAATTTGACCAATTCATTCACAATGGAGTAATTGCTTTCCAACGAATTTTTTTTCCCTGAAATTGTCCAGGAACCTCAAGAAAATCACAAATTTCCATTTTTTCCACGGCGAATGAAAGTTTATGTACCGAAATCTAACATTTTTTGTATTACAATTCTTTTACTTGCATCTATTTGTTGACATAAAATTAGAAAATAAACTAAACTCTTGATATATATTTGTAACAGTAAAATTGTGAGTGAATAAATCAAAAGAAAAGAATTCCAAATTCACCGCATCTCAGAATCACTAATCTTTTAGCCAGAAACAGTTAGGAATTAACATGGCTGAACTTATGAACATCGATAGCATCATTTCCCGGCTCTTAGAAGGTATGATTATTGAATTTTTCTTTTAAGTATAAACTAAACAATATAATTAATAAATAATTATAAGAAAAAACTACCTGCCAACGCCTATGTTACGACGACGGAAGGAGTACTTTACGAGAGTTAACCCATTTTATGCGAAGATGCGGATAAAAAATATGGCTACACGCGCATTACGCATTCCATGAGTGCTTTTTTGGTCTGTTTCTTGTTGTCTGTGTCTAGTCTTGGCTTCTTTTTTTTTGCGTAAAGAAAAACAATGTTTGATTCTGGGCTCGATATTTCTTGAAGTTGGATCTTGGCAGAGATTACCGCTTTCTTCGTGCCTACATCATGTATGTAGGTATATTTTGTTTTAATAATATATTTTGCTTTGCGATAAAAAGAGATTTGCGCTTCGGGGAGTGTGGGAGAATGGGAAAGAAAGATACTTCTCCAAACATCTTCGGTCGGAGCTCGGTGGCGATTAATTTTTCTAAAACATGAAATTCGAGTGTAAACAAAGTAAATAACTGCATCACCGTTAAATACTTTTTAATAAATAAGCGCTAATTGGTGTCTTCTTGAGTTCACATACTGTCGACAAGATTAATTTGATAAGTAAGACCCTTGAGTTGGTGACTTGAACTGATGCAATTAGCTAGCAGGTTGTTAAAGACTGCCTTATGTTGAGAGAGACTAAGACGATTTAAAAATAATTGAGGAGTGTCGAACTAGAAATTAAGATAAGAACTTTACTTAGACTGACAACCTTGTGGCAGATCAAATTGGTTAAAGCAAAGTTATTAAGAGCTTAGGATGTCTTTGGTTCCAAGATGTCTGTTCCAAGAGAGCTGCTGTCTAGGTTTACTTCTTTTTTTTTGTCCTTAAGATGCCTGGTTCCAAGAGGCACTCTTTTTTTTAAGAAAGTCTTACCTATTTGAGGAAGAATTCTATTCTAGCGTTCACCATCCTTACAATGATCCTAAAAAATACGTCCTCTCCCATAATTGAGAGTCTTAGAGTTATCTGGTTTCTCTACTATCATATTCACGAATCACGACTCATTCTGCCATATTTGACTTGATTTTTTTTAAATAATATTGTTCCTTTTATAAGGTCTCAATGTTGGCTTCCAAGAAATTTCGTAGGAAATATTTTTTTTTTATATAAATAAGTTGTGTTCTCATATAAATTTATTTTTGTTTTGTTTTACAGTTCGTGGAGCCAGACCCGGAAAAAATGTCCAACTTTCAGAAACTGAAATCCGTGGATTGTGTCTTAAATCGCGAGAAATATTTCTTTCACAGCCAATTCTTTTAGAGTTGGAAGCTCCACTTAAAATCTGTGGTAAGTAATACTTGTTGATAAAACTAAAAATTAAAAAAAAAAGTCAATAAGTAGAATTAATCAGTTAAGCATCATTAAATCACATTTAAAACAATTCGCAAATAATTTAGTCTTAAGATAGAGCTGACAAATTATGGAAATGTTTTTTAAAGACTATTTTTGCAAATTCATAATATTTTGTGTGGAAACATCCTCAAAGTTTTCCACTAGATCCCTTTTGTCGTTAAAAATAAGGGTCAAACATTCAAACTGAAAAATGACGTGTCGACCAAAAAAAAAAACACGAAAACGATTCAAAAGAAAGAGGTCACTGATTTAAAAAGTGGAACAAACCCAAAGCAAAAGGCTTGCCGGGTGCCGACTCCTTCTAAGGTTTTTTTTTTTTTATAATTAGGCCACTAAAGGGTTTTTGGCTACCTTTATAATGTCCATTAAACAGTACGTAGTCAACGGCCTTGGCTCCGATAAAGCATCGCTTCCCGTGGGATCAGTGAAATCAAGCATCGTTGCGCGTGGTTAGTGGAAAGATGGAGGACTGTCCGAAAACCAGCGTTCTGTTGACATGTGTTATATGTTTTCTGTTTTCCGTTCCCTCTCTCTTCTGTTCTGTCCTATATCAATGTTGTCTTGTGTGTTGTCTTGTAATCGTCTGACCCGATGGCCTCAGTAGCCAGTGCTTGTAAGTGTGTCTACTTCGTAGATTTATCTACGCAGTAGATTAAAATGTAATGTAATGTAAACAGTGCGTGTTAGTGTTAGATAAATAAGGGAGGATGTAACATGAGGTACCGATGCACATGCAGCGTCTGAGCTAGTAGGTTCGTTCCCGATAATTATTCGCAGAAAATTCGCAGCTGTCAGATTTTTAAGTAGTGGGGATATTTTCTCTCTTTGAGAGATTTCTACGAAAAAAGTACGGGAACGCTTTAAACCAAAAAAATTGCAGCATTCTTTCCTAGTGTTGCTTAACCATCGATAGTATTTATTTTCGATATCGTCGATAGTTTTGAATAAAATATCGATAGTACTGATACTATCGATCTATACATTTATCAATTGAATAGGCCCAAATTATGAATCATCAAATTCGATGGCTTGTTCAAATTTTTAGATTTATGACCGCCTATCTATAAAACAAAAGTGCATCTTACCACGTTTTATGAATACCCTTATGGCTAAAACACAATCACGCTTCAGCTTTGGCTTCGTCAAATTACATTTCACACGCTTTAAGTGACATTTTATAAATTTCGATTGTTGTTTTTGCTTTTTTCTGTCAAAATGAGCAAAAAATCAACCAGTTTCTACTTCAGCTTTGTATTTGAATCACGTTACCTTATCTTGTACACGAACCAAACGTAACGTCAAAGCCAAAGTAACATTATGTTAAGATGTAGTGATTTCCAATGGTTGAACTTATAAACGTCAAATGAAACCGAAGTTAAAGCGTGATTGTGTTTTAGCCATTAAAGCCTTTCAATTAAATTGTAAAAAGTTAAAATCGAAAAGATAACAGCACGAGTGGCATTCTTCTGCAATAGGTTTTATTCGCTTATTAACAGTATCAGTTAACTTTTCAAGTACATCCCTGCCTTCAACAGTTACAACCTTTACATAATAACGCTTTCGACTGCGGAAATTCCTCGTGTAAAAGGAAATTGTTGTGTTCGAAATTTCAAAGCACTCAGGAAGCTGCAAGATTTTATCTATTGCCTGTCAGTGCAGCAAGACCTTTTTGACCCTCCCTCATAGCTCACATATCTCAAGCTCATATCGAAAATCTGATAATCGTTTTAGCATATAGTATGAGCTTTTCCCACAGGTTTCAATCTCTTGAATAAGCTCAAGCTCAAAATGTGAAGGTAAGTTTGAATTATTTAAACTATCGATAGCCGTTCGATTGTTTTTTAAACTATCGATGTAGCCGATATTTTTTACTATCTATACTATCGATAAACTGTAGGAAGTTCGAGCATCACTACTTAAATGTCAAAAGATTGGTGGAAACTAATTACTGCGAAACGATTTTTAAAATGTTTTTTTTTTTATTTCAAGGGAAATGTTATGCCTATTTGTTGCATCAGCTCCAAAAACAAAACAATTAGTAGTTTTGTAGGTGCTTCCACGCTTCCAGCAACAATTCTTCTCTGCTCCTTACAAACAGCTGGCTTTAGAAGACTCAACTCACACTGCTCTCTAACAATTGTCTGAACCCTGAACTAAATCAGGAATCTGGACTTCGTCAACAATATTCATGGAAAAGTTCACAGAACCACCGGTTTTTTATGTTTTTTTTTTTATAAACTTTTAAAAATAACTGCAATCTTTATCAAACGTGTCGTATATTTGATTATTTATTGTCTTTTTTTTCAATTGTCAAACTGACGTTTGGCTGCTACTTTTTTCTGCCTTCAAAAATTTCTTGAGCAGAAATTCGCAGGGTGGGGAAATTATTTTCTCTCTCACGAGCTCTCTCTTCTGCGATTTTCTACGAATTTTTGGTGTACGGGAACAAGAATTAGCAGAAATTCGTGAAAATTCGTACGAATTTGCAGATGGGGAACAAAGCTAGTATCTGCTGTCCTACGCAATAATGCTAAGAATTAATGCAGGGGTGGCTGTCTAGTTGATTTGGAGAAGGCTTTCGACACCGATTGGTAAGAGGGTCTCTATCTAAAGTTAAGCAGGTGGGGCAGAAGTAAGCCACTGTTATATTTACTTTACGGCATGCTTAACGGTAGAAAACTTGTTGTCAAGAGTGGCAATGGGACTTACCAGAATATTTGATATTAAAAATGGTCTGTAACAGGGAGCGGTGAACTCGGCGATTCTCTTTTCTTTCTTTTTCTTTTTTTTTATAATTAACGTGCGCACAAGAGACCATTTCTTTCCCTTTTAATGTAGAGCACACTGCGCGGGAAGTAGGAAGATAGGGAGGTTTCGATTAACATTTCTTTTGAATGCGGGTAAACTATTCCAAATTCGTGTTGTTCGGCTAAAAAAAACAATCCCTATATTTCACGGTACGTCCGAAATTGGGCTCAAGGGTGAACTGATGAGCATTCCTTGAGAGACGGGTATTGCGGGAGAAACTTTTAAGGGGAGGAATGCAACTGGTTACTTCGAGTGAACATTTTTTTTTTATAAAAGAAACGATAAAATTAGAAAAGACATGAAACATTGCATCGGTGTTCGAGAGGGGCAATAGTTTCAGCGGCAGTTCTATTTTCTGTCAATCTTAACGCTCGATTTTGTATTCTATCAAGCAGGTGAAGCGATGTTTGTGAAGCACCAGCCCAGAGGTGGGAGTTATACTTGAGTTTAGAGCGTATAAACGCTTTATCCGTTCAATACAACTTTTATTGAACGGTCCAGAAGAAAGCTTCTAATCCAACGAACAAGAGTATCATCGATCACAAAAGCACGCATTTTCGATAAGAGAGCTTCATGCCAAACTGTATCAAATGCCTTGGAGATATCAAGAGCTTGATGTAAAGATTTGTTCCACTGTTCGGTGAGATATGCCATCAGATCACTAGTGGAACGGTTGCTGCGGAAGCCATACTGACGGTCATGGAGAAGCTTTCGATCTTCGAGATATTCCTTAAGCTGACGGTTAATCAGTGTTTCCATGACCTTAGAAAGAAGGGATGTCAGTGCTATGGGTCGGTAGGAGGAGGGGGAGGATGGGTCAATTTTCTTATGGACAGGCTGGAAAAATGTTATTTTCCATCTTCTAGGAAAGATTCCAGAAGAGTTGGAGCTCACGCAGTGGCTTTGCCAGTGTGGAAGAACACCTCTTCAGAAGAATCGGGGGTAAACAAGAGTAAACAATAATTGGTTTGTTATTGTCGATGAGCGTTGGAACCAAAGATGTTGAGGAGTTTTTAATATTTTTTACAAATGACCAAACATTTTTACTGCCTTTGGGACACTGCAGAATTTTTTGCCGTAATTTTTGGTCATGCAAAAATTTCGTTCTTTCAATAACGGAGTTGCATGAGTTCCTTGCTTGTTTGTGCTTTTTCCTATTTTCCTCTGTAGGGTTGGCTTTGTAGGATCGGAAACTTACTTCTTTGAGCCTGATAGCTTATTTCTTAAGTTTTGATGCTTTTTACTTTGTTAGGAATAAAAGTACGCATCCCTAGAAGAATCACATTTGTGATCATTTCAGCACTGGCATCAATGTCACTATCGAGGAAGCATAGTAACCAGTTAAAGTTTCGGAAAAAAATATTCAGGCCGTCCCAGTTGGCTTTCTCGTATTGCCAAACGGTCCTGGTGGGAAGTTTTTCTTTAACTGGAGTGGAGGTGGAGGATGAGAAATTAGCTCGTTGATTTTTTTTATATAACTAGCTCGCACTTAAGGGATTTTATTATTATTAGAATTAGAAGTATCAATTTGTGTTAGCCAAGTGCTAGAACGTATTTCAAAATTATATCTGAGTGCTCAGCCCATTCTCGGTTCAGATAATGTATCAGAGTATGCTCAGACTGTTCAGATACCTTTTCTGAGTGAATAAAGAAAAACGCCTAATCAGAAATGTGAAGCTATCCTGTTTAGAACCTCTTTGTATGGGGCTTCTAGGGATATGAGAAAGAACTGGCGCAAGATAGTGATGGCTGGGCCACATGGACATCCACTGGCGAGTTACATTATGGTAAAGTACCTTGGTATCTGGCTGGATCAGTATCTATATTTCAATCGACATGTAGAGGCTGCTCTGGCCAGGGCTAGGGGAGCTTTTGCCCGGACAAGACGATTGTTTTATAGCAGCCGCCTTGATAGCAGGGTAAAGGTGATTTGCTACATGGCCTTCATTAGGCCGATGCTTGCCTACGGATGCTCTGTGGTTTAACGTTGCACCATCTAATGGAAAAGATTCGGGTCTTTGAAAGGCAGTTTCTTGGTTCCTGCTTTGGGATTCACAGAACACCAGAGTCGGATTACAAACACTACTATCCCAACGAGTTCCTATAAAACGGGCCAATTTAAACTGAAAGATAGATACATTTTTAGTTAAACTCACTCGAGGTGACATTGTAAGGGCGGTGAGCGATGACATCAACTAATAGATAAATCTTCGAGGCTTACTACTTCCAAAATGAACGTTCGAGTAGTTTTATCCCGTCTGAAGCTTTCCTTTATTTAGATAGTCGAGGGCTGATACAGGATAGATCGGCGATTCCGTTGATTTTTTTTATATATAATTAGCCGATTAGGGATGTTGACTACGCTTATAATGTTGATTAAACACAGCGAGGGTTTTTGGTAAATATGGAACGATGTAAAAGGAGGTAACGATGCACGTTTGTTTTAAATTTCTGCAAGTCAGAATGGGTAGTGCCCCGTGGCTTATTGGTTAGTGTGTCGGACTGCTAAGCGAAGTGCCTGGGTACTGCCTCTTGCGAGGAACTGACAAAATCTCCAAGAGTAAAAATTTGTCTCGAAAAAGTGCATCTCATGTAGCCCTTCGGACTCGGCGGTAAATTGTAGGTCCCTTCCATTCTTGCAGATTAACAACACACACACAGGAATGGTTGAGAGTATAAGTCACTAGGCCTTTTCTCCTTAAGGAGCTGTCGCGCCAATTAAAAAAAATATATGAGTCAAAATGAGAGGGAAAAACAGATTCTGGCAGGGCATTCCACATTCGCTTGGTACGGCTAAAGAAAGAATCCCTGTACTTGACTAGAATTCTGTATAGAAAACTCAAGTGGGTTATAGGAGCACCAAGAGTTTTGGCCGAATTTATGCTTTATATACTGTACCCAGAGCAGACGGGGTGAAAAACTTCTTGCATCTTCGAAGGAAACCTAAACACCTCACAGCATTAGCATTTTTGGCGACGTCAATTCATTCCACAGAAGGTGGTCTGTAATGCACATACCAAGGTGTTCGGTTTCTTCAATGTAAGTGCAACTCATGGATAGTGGCATTGAGGGTATATTTCGCTTTAACGAAAAAAAGACAACACTGAGTTTTTGAAGCTTTAAATAAATTCTACACGATTCCTTATTACCCATTGTACAATGCTGTCAAGATCAGAATTTAATCCGAAAAGCATGGATGAGAATCTGGAAACGAATATGAAGAGCTAAGAGTGATGTCACCAAAGCAATTTATTGGATTAGTAGTTTCAGGTAATAAGTCATTGACAAATATTAGGAAGAGAGTCGGAGACAAAACAGAGCCCTGGGGCACACCAGCATTTATTTTGTGAACACCAGACTTGAAACCGTACAACACAACTTTTATTGAGCGGTTCGAAAGGTAATTACTAATCCAACTAAGAAGAGTTTCGTCGAGTCTAAATGCACGCATTTTCGATAAAAGAGCTTGATGCCGCTCTTACTTCACCAAAACGATAGAGAGATTGTTTCCACTTTTCGGTGAGATATACCATCAAATCACCGGTAGATCTATTGCTGCAAAAGCCGCACTGCCGGTCATCAAGAAGCTTTCGATCTTCAAGATATTTCTTAAGCTGAAAATTAATCAGCGTTTCCATGACCTTCGAAAGAAGTCACGTTAGTGCAATTGGTCGATAGTTTGAGGGAGAAGAAGATTCGTTTTTTTAGGGATAGGCTGGACAAATGATGTTTTCCATCCATTCGGAAAGAGACTGAAGGAATAGGACAAATCGAAAAGCTTACGCATCTGTTTTGCCGGCGTTAAAGAACACCTCTTCAGAACTATTGGGATCTTTCATTACTCTAACTCTTGCAACTGTAGGAGTGCGATAGAAGATTGGTCCCATAAAACCTTTTACGCTCTCGAGTACAGGAGGAGTTGAGTTTGCAATGAATTGGGCTGCAAGCAGATCTGCTATTTCTTGAGAACTGACAGCAGGAGTGTCGTTAAAGAGCGTAGGAACCGATGATGACGAAGATTTCTTTATGTTTTTTTGCAAATGACCAAAAATTTGTACTGCCTTTGGGACATTGCAGGCCTTTCTAGCTTGCTGAAACTTTTTCATTGAGTTTTTAAAGCATTCAATTCGACGCGATTTCTTATTCAGAATTTAATGAACTTATACGCTACCGCAATGATGAGAGTCTGGAAACCAATATGAAAAGCTGAAAGTGTTTTCGTCGGCAAAACTATTATTGGAACCGATGATGATGAAGAATATCGAACGTCTTTTTTACAAGTGGCCAAAACAAGCGAACCCTTCGTGCGGACCAGGGTTTGTTTAATTGAAAATCGTTAGGCGACATTCTGAACACATTAAAAAAAAAAAAAAAATCTAATGCAAAAATCACAATAGCATAAATAAAGTATTTATTAAATTTGCTAACTTCTATTAATTAAATAATTAAAATAACAAACTTTGTGGGCTATGCAAATCGCATTTAACTTTTCTAAAATAAAATGTTTCACGAGTGTTGTGATTTGCAAAGAATTTCGGTAAGCTTGTGTAAATAGTTAATTTAATTAAGCAATCGTTACATATGCACCGAAAATTGGCTCATTTAAGTCGCCGACTGCTCAGAATGAAGATAATTGATTTTAATTTCCTTTAACACAAGTTGTAGGTGTTGTTTTATTTAAATTAGTAAAAAAAAAAGGCTCACGACTCGACGGACCGGACAAATTGCAGTTCATCCCATCAAACACTGTCAATGTATAATAACAACACATTTTTAATGGATTTTTATTTAATTAGGATGATGCACAATGACTACAAATATAGCTTGATTGGCTTCCAAAGAACTGCGAAAATGAAATGCTTGGCATTTAAAGTGGTGACTTTTAGGGTGAGATTTTATTGCTTTGATGTTTTATATTTAGAAAATGAGTGTCCCTATCAGTATCTCAGGTTCAGTATTCTTGAAAAAAAAATGAACAAAATCAATATCACTTATAACGTGAGTGTAGGTTAAGTTAACCACTTTAAATCCATTGTCATAGCTTTTGCAGTAAATTTGCTTTATTTTTTTTAGTTTTTTGAGCAGAATTAGGTAATGTCGTGAGGCAGAGGAATTTCAAATTCTTTGGCTATATTTCATTAAAGCTTATGTCAAAAGAAATATCTTTATAAATTGTTAATTGAAGAATGTCATTAACTGAAGTCAATAATGACATCTTTTAAAGCAAATCTATCCGAAATGGTTATTTTCGCCTTGAAAAATAATGACATTGCCATGTTTTCAAATGTATACATATTGCATGTATAAACTTTGTTTCAATTGAAAATTGTGAGTTTGTGTTCGAAGTCACAATTACTAAATACCTAAATAAGGGGCACTACCAACGTTTTTGCCAAATACTTTACCTAACGTCAAACTAATATGGGTGTTCCAACTGAGTTTTTTATTAAATGTTAGCCCTAAATTTTCTTCAGAATCCACGAACTTGATAATACAGTTATTCAAAAATATTTCAGAAAATATGATGAATAAGGAATTTAATTTTTTTCGGATTTAAGCAGAGATCGTTTTTACAGGACCATATAACAATACTATTTAAGTCTTCATTTACTTCATGCACGCCGTTCTCAAGCATACCTAGATGAAAACTATTATATAATTGAACATCGTCTGCGTACATGTGCATAGAAGAATTCAGGGGGCTTGACGAAAGATCATTAATGTACATCGAAAACAGCAAAGGGCCTAAAATAGAGCCTTGAGAGACACCTCTTTGCAATGGGAGAAAAGTTGACACTCCCTGAGTTCTGCCCCGGTTAAGCAGGAAAGGATAAGCTTAACTGAAAGAAAGGATTTTTAATTTTTTCCACAGAGAATAAAACGATTGACGGTATCAAAAGCCTTTGAAAAGTCTAGAAGCGTTAGTATAGTCTATTTATCACTGTCCAAATAAGTTCTTATATTTTCAACGATGTCAATTAGGGCTGTAGTACAGCTGTGCTTGGGTCTGATTGGCCTGATTGATTAATACAGATCAATTTATCGTCTGTAAGAAAATTTCTGATTTGGTGATTTATAAGTTTCTCCAAAACTTTCGAAAGAAAAGGCATCACAATGAAAAATGGCTTTCAGAAAAACCAGATGGATACTATCAGTTCCTACAGAGTTAGACTTAATAGCTAAAAGGCCTTCTAAAACATCAATTTCATTTACACGTGAGAAGCAAAAACCTCTCTATCTCTTAGGTGACGCTACAGTCCGGGGTGGACCTGGGCCTCAACCAACAAGCTTCTCCAGCCAGCTCGGTCCCTAGCTAGCTGTCTCCAGTTTTGCACGTGGAGTCGGTTGAGGTCCTCTTTCACTTTTGTGTGCCACCTGAGTCTCGATCTTCCTTTACTGCGCCGCCCTTCTGGGGTGGATTTGAAGATTTTCGGGGCCGGAGCATTGATGTCCATCCGCTCTATATGACCCAGCCATCTGAAACGTTAAATTTTTACTCTTGGCTAGGTCTGTGTCGCTGTACAGCCGGTAAAGTTCTTCTTTGTATCTTCTTCTTCACTCTCCGTTTATGCATACGGGACCAAAATCACCCGAAGAATCTTTCTTTTGAGTAGCCTAAAGGTTCCATCTGCTTTTGACAACGTCCATGCTTCTGCACCATACAGTACGACTAGGATGATGAGGGTCTTATAAAGGGACAATTTAGTTGCCCGAGAGAGGGCTTTGCTACTCAAATGCCTTCTAAGCCCGAAAAAGCAGCGATTGGCAAGAGTTATTCTTCGTTTGATTTCAGCGCTGGTGTTGTCTTAGTTAATAGCGGAGCACAGGTAGACAAAGTCCCTAACTACCTCCAAGTTATAGCTGTCTATGGTGATGTTTTGTCCAAGACGTCGATGTTGGGTGTCTCTTCCTGATGACAGTATATACTTGGTTTTGCCCTCATTGACTGCTAAACCCATCTTCGCCGCATCCGTCTCAATACTCACAAAAGCGCTACTGACATCACGCTGCGTTCTCCCGATTATGTCAATATCGTCGGCGTATGCGAGTAATTGGACGGACTTTTGAAAGATCTTGCCTCTGGTGTTAGTGTTGGCACTATTCTTTCAAGTATGATGTTGAAAAAGTCGCATGACAGCGCATCGCCTTGTCTAAATCCTTTTTTTGACTTTAAAGGTGTCGGTGAGGTTTTTACCGACCTTGACGGAACAGCGTGTGTTTTCCATCGTCATTTTACACAGGCGGACGAGTTTGGCAGGGATGTTAAAACTGCACATTGCTCTATATAACTCGTCTCTATAAATGCTGTCGTACGCGGCTTTAAAATCGATTTGAAGTTCTTGAGTTTTTTCCAAGATCTGCCGTAATGTGAATATTTGATCGATAGTGGACTTTCCTGGCCTAAAACCGCACTGATATGGACCTATCAGGTTATTGACGAATGGCTTAAGGCGTTCACACAATAAAGCAGAAAAGATCTTGTAGGCGATGTTGAGGAGACTGATACCCTTATAGTTGGTGCAGCTCAGAGGGTCTCCTTTTTTAAGGACCGGGCAAATTATGCTGAGATTACATTCATATCTTGTTTATGAGTTGGTGCATACTTATAGCCAAGTCATCGCCTGCAGCTTTGAAGAACTCGGCACCTAGGCCATCGGCTCAAGCGGCTTTGTTGCTCTTAAGTTTAGATATAGCTAGCTAGATGAAATCATCCAGATGTGGTGATCAGAATTGTTGGTCTACTCCGCCCAGATAAAGTGGACCATTCTGCCTGAGAGCGGAATTCGTTTCGTTCGTCATCGCTGTTATACAGTCTGCAGAAATGGTTTTTCCATATTCCCAACATCGAGCGTTTCTGTAACAAAGTTTTTATTAAGCTCGTTGCAATCAATGGAAACAGTCTTGTTACTAATTTTCTAACTTACACCTATTTCTTTTAAATTCTTGCACAGTTTTTCTTTGGCTAAAGAAGGATTCAATTTCGGGGCATAAAACTGTTGATTAGCCACACGAATTAGACATATAACTCTATTTCTTGAAACTTTGTATTCAATATGCAATGCTTCCAGCCTAAATATCTTCCATAGGTTATATGCTAGATTACGTTCCCTTATCTGACTCTTAATATACATAGCTGTTGAACTTTGTTGTTGTTCTTTCTTAGTAGATTGCTTTGTAACACTTGGAACATGAAGGTTAAAAAGATAATTAATATTGTTTTGAAGAAATAACACTTGGTCATCAATAGAAAGCATGCTTTATATCTGGTTCCACTCAATACAATTCAAATCAATTTCATCATTTGACATTTTTAGAATCTCTATAGCAGTATGTAGTAGAAGAGACCATAGGTGCGCATTCAAATTTGAGGTAAATTCAGTCATGAGCAGAGTGTTGGTCGTAAAGAAGAACCTTTTCACTATGACTTACAAAGAACATAAATCTAGTAATGTACTGCCATGTTTTGTGAAGTGGGTTGGAGTAGCCATATTTACAGGAAATAAATTAAATGAAGCCATTCTATCCACAAGTTATGAACTCCTTAGCGCATCAAGGTTGAAATCCCCTGCAACAATTATAAAAGGTGACACAAAGATGTGCTCGTCTAATATTGAGAAAAATGGTGTTAATTCAATATTCCGATTTGGGCGATATACTGATCCTAGCAATACTTTATTGTTATTACACTTAATTTCAATGAATAAATATTCAATTTCACTCCCTGGTGAAGACTTGTATTATTTTGCAGTTTAAGTCTCTGCGGTTGATAATAAAAGACAAAACCCCTTTTTTTTCATATTTTTTAATAAACCTATTGACATTTATAAGTTCCAAAATATGTTAATCAATGTGTGTTTTATCTATACTATTATTCTTTATCAAATCAAATAAGACAATCGAAAATTGATAAAAAATAATTAAAATCGATATTTAACACAATAATTTGGACATTTCTGTATGTCAGATTTAAGCAATCAGAGGTTGATTTATTACAATTTTTTTTTTTTTAATTTAGTATGAACATAATTGCGTTTTCGTATTGCTGCACTCTTGAAAGTTTATAAACAAATATTTTCTTCCCAAACCATAAAAAACACATTAATATATAAAAAAAAATCTTAAACTACCCACCCACTGTCTGCTTTGTGGCCTTGTTTATCAGCTGCGTGTTCTATACAAAACAATAAAATGTATAATATATTTTTATAGAATTTTGATTTAAAAAAAAAATAGAGAATAAGGCTCTCATCTTTGATTGTCTTGCGGAAATGTTATACATTTTTCTTTATCTTTTATTTTTTTTTTTTGTATTTATTCATTAGTATTCAGTTGGAATAGGGCGACCAGAAAATTAGCCGGTGAGTTAGCGATGGGGACGGCGACAGTGACCGTCATCTCCAAGGTTAGAATGTACATAAACACAACAAAAGTCGTGCATGTTAAATAAAAAAAACTGGAACGCAATATTGAACTTTTGAACGGAAGTTTACGATCGATATAGTAAAGTTCCTCTGTAGCCATCAGAGTGTGGGTGGTATAGATAGGATGGACAACAACAGAATATACATATGTGTTGTTAGTTCCATTTTCAGTTGAATGTTAACTGCAAAGGGTGATGATGGCGAAGCAAATTTATATATCACACGATATTATTGCTGCTATAAGGCTGCATTTAAATGTTCTTAAAAGTTTGAAGAATGAAAGACATTTGAATGTCTAATGTCTATGCCCTATGCGTATTGCAAGGAATGGTTAAGTTTATTAATAAATCTTATTAAAAGACAAATTTCAAGTCTTAAGTTTACTTGTAGTACGAATTTAGTTCAAAAAGTACTTATCAACAATGAAACAAGGAAAATGGATATGCAAAAGTAGAGCTTACTCAAATACTCGATCTATGTAGACACATTTTATATAGAGCAAGATTGATATCTGAAAAAAGAAGTATTAGAAGCTTGATTGAGGAAATTGAAAGCTGTAATTGCAGGAATGAATTTCAAAAGTTTTTCCAAAAGGCAAAAAGAAATGTCAAAGACACAGAGCTTGAACTGAAGCTTGCAAACAGATGGGAATATCATGGCAGTCGATACTGAGAAAAATAAACAAACACTTCTGCAAACGAATTCCGGTGTCAGGTCGGTGTCCACCATTCTATCTGGGTGAAAAAAATAACAAAAATTCCGCCTACCCAATCTGCATGTACTAAAACTAGCTTTATCTAAGCTTAAGACCAATAAAGCCGCCGGAGTCGAACTTTTCAAATGTGCAGGCTAGAACTACGCACCAACAACAACGTCATACAACTTCAACATTATGCTTGAAAGGAGAGAGAGTTCTCACAGCAGCACCAGAGGTAGGATCTCTTTTGAAAGGTCCTCCTCCAATAACACGCATAACTCGGAAGTCAATACCGTGATGTCAGTAGTGCTTTTGTAAGTGTCTAGTAGCAGTCAATGAGGGCAAAACCGTTCAATACAAGTTGTATTGGATGGATTCAAGTCTGATTCGCACGAAATAAATGCTGGTGTGCCCCAGGGCTCCGTTCTGTCTCCCACTCTTTTCCTCATTTTTACTTGCGATTATAGGGACTATAAGGCAAGTTATGCATTCGTAAAAAAAAAAAAAAATTCTAACAATTAAACATGCCATTACGATGATAGAGAAGTCAAAAAAAGTGGGTCCGGAAATTCCGTCCGTCTGTCTGTCTGTCTGTCTGTCTGTCCGTATCGATATCTACAGCCTAAACGGTTGGGCCGATTTGATTCAAACTTGGTATATAGTATTTTTAGAGTGCTCTACCCGACAGTTTTTGGAATTGGCATTCTAGCTCCAAAACTAACGGTACCTGCCATATAACTTTTATTAAAAAACTTATTTTTCTCGAAAACGGCTCCTACGATTTTGATTAAACTTTCAGAATGATGTTTTCTGTGCAAAATCTATCTTTTAATTTTAATGGATTTTTCAGAAAAAGTTTTATAACGGTACCTCCCATATAACCGGTTTTTTAAAATCAGACTTTCTTGTTAACTAATTGACGGATTTTGATGAAATTTTCAAAATATGTAGTGTTTTATGATTTAAATAATATTGTTTATCAAAATTTTCAAAAACATTTTTTTTTAAATTTTAATAATTTTTTTAAAAAAATATTTTGTTTTTTGAATATTTTGAAAACGGATCTATAGATTTTTTTTTAAATTTTTCTCCTAGTATAAAATATAGATTTCTTAAAATTGACATACTAAAAAAAAATTTAAAATATGTTTTCGAAAAGTTTTTCAAAAAAAACATTTTTTTGAAAAAACTGGTCGAACGATTTTGAAATGAAAAATTCATAAAATAGAAAACAGCAAAAGAAATAAGATGGCTTACAACATTTTTTCCAAAAAACGTTATGAATAGTGTTTTTTTGATTTCATAAAATTTTTTCCCCAACATTTTATTTCATATTGCTCGGCTAAGCCCTAGCCATTACTCAAATAAAAGAAAGTGACAACCTACATTACATACATACTTACGTATTTTAAAGTATTTTTCATCATCATAAAAGCACAGAATAAATAAGGAAGCCTTTGATAAACACACAAAAACAACTAACAAATAAAAAAAACTATTCGATTACTACTGAATGCAAAAATTTCAATCGAGAAAACAAAAGTTTACACCTTCCCATAAATAAACAAAACCACTGTGTTAACTTTTAATATTGTCTCTATACCTACTCGCTTAACAGTAGTTGGAACGCGTATCTTAATTTTAGTACCTACCTTCCTTCCAACCTTATTATAGGTACCTAAATCCTTTATAAATTCCATTGGTCCCATATTGGGACGTATAAAGGTCCCTTTACCAAGCATTATTGCCATACTGCTGATTCCGACGAATCTTTATGCCAGTTGTTCAAATTTTTCCATACCAAAATGAAAATTTAACTGAAAAAAGTCCTTTGTATGTTTCTATTAGCAAATTATATTATAAACAGTAAGCAGCAAGTGGAAAGATAATACTACACTAAAAAACTGCAAAAGCTAACAATCCTATATATTTATGTGTTTATCCCTTTGTCGTGACGCATGTTCGTTCGAGCTTCACCCCAAAACGATTCTAAGGAAGTTGCACGTCATACAAAAAATATTTAAATAAAATCTTTGTCAAAAAGACGCCTGCACTTAAAAAGGATTAGCACATAAGAGCAAGTACGTGCGACCCAGTCGTGCCTTTTATTATATATGATCTTCTGTCTGTTACTTCTAATCCACTTAACTGTTTTGCTGACGACTCTACCCTCAGCTTTTCATATTCGTTCGATAATTCACGTCCTTCGCTTCTGACGTACAATTGCAACGGTACCGTATGTCAAGCTCATTAAACTCCGATTTATACAGCATTGTCAAATTGGTAGGAATCGTGTGGAGTTAAATGCTTTGAAAACTCAATGCTGTCTTCTGTCGTTAAAGCTAAACATACCCCCAAAGGCATTGTCCATGAATGGCACTTACATCGAAGAAACCGAAAAGCTCTCAGTACTCGGAATGTGTGGCAACGACGACCTCCGTTGGAACGACCATATATTTGAGATCGCTAAGAATGCTGCAAAGTGCTTAGGTTTTCTGTATCGGTGTAAGAAGTATTTTTCCCCATCTGATCTGGCTACAATTTATAAAGCGTTTATACGCCCTAAACTCGAGTATAACTCCCACCTCTGGGCAGGTGCTTCGCAAACATCGCTTCACCTGCTTGATAGAATACAAAATCGAGCGTTAAGATTGATAGGAAATAAAACTGCCGCTGAAACAATTGCCCCTCTCGAACACCGACGCAATGTTTCATGTCTTTCCGTATTTTATCGTTTCTTTTATAAACAATGTTCACTCGAAGTAGCCAGTTGCATTCCTCCCCTTAAAAGTTTCTCCCGTAATACACGTCTCGCAAGGAATGCTCATCAGTTCACCCTTGAGCCCAATTTCGGACGTACCGTGAAATATAGGGATTCTTTTTTTAGCCGAACAACACGAATTTGGAATAGTTTACCCGGCGAGATTTTCCCTTGCCATTTTGATCTGCAAGCATTCAAAACCAATGTTAATCGACACCTCGTTCCCCTCCCTATTTTCCTAATGCCCGCGCAGTGTGTTCTACATTAAAAGGGAAACAAATAGTCCCTTTGGTCGACTTCATAAATGTAACACTTCAGCAACTCTGCTAAATTCCCGCTCCATTTCTCCAGGCAAATACTGTCTATTGGAACTTATTTAAAAGTCTCGATGTTTGCTCTCAACAGTGAAATCAAATTTTGCCAAAAATGTACACAAAAATACGTCTTCCAGGTTCAATTTGGGCCATAACAAATTGGATATCATTGTTCTGTAGCGCTCGGCATTGGCTGTGACCGCCTTACCAAACGCTCCCCTGAGTCAGTTGGATCTTGTTAGTTTGTAGGTCCAAGTTCTGATGCGCTACGCAAAATTCGCCAATTTGAAGTCTGCGAAAGGCCGAGTTGTTGTCAACCTGGGCTCCATTATCAATCATAGAACAACACCAGCGCTGAGATCAAATGATAAATTACTTGCCAATCGCTGTTTCTTCAGGCTAAGAAGGCAATTCAGTAGAAAAGCTCTCTCTCGGGCAGTCTAAGTGTCCCTCGACCAACTTCACGTGCAAAAGTGGCATAATAGCTAAGAACGGAACCAGCTGGTTGGATGAGAACCATATCCTTCCGAACTGGAGCGGCACCCAAGAAATGCCCCCCAGTTGCTTCCTCCAGATTAAGGGGAAACCTGCCTGTATATATTAAAGGGTCCGCCAAATAACTTCTTTTTTTTTTTTGAAAATGCTTCATCAACATCGAGTGTAGCTTCGGCTGTGTGCACGTAGCACCGTCCTGTTGAAACCAAATGTTGCCAATATACTCCTCTTCAATTTTTGTGAACAAAAAATCGTTCAACATAGCCCGATAACGATCGCCATTGACTGTAACGGCTACTCCTTGCTCATTTTCGAAAAATGGCCCAATTATGCCCCTGGACCAAAATCCGCACCAAACAGTGACTCGTTTTGGGTGTATCGGCTTTTCAATGTATGCCTGCGGGTTTTCTGTGCCCCAAATGTGACAATTTTGCTTGTTTACATACCCGCCAATATCAAAATGAGCTTCATCTGAAAAGATGATTTTTTTTTTTGGCAAAATCGGCATCTTCTCTAAGTCGATCGCAGGCAGTAATGTCGCAATATTTCCCAGCGTATACACAACCATATTCATTCCACGGAAGGATAAAACTAATTATCTGTCAAATCAGACATGAGCTAAGTGTTACAATTCACGAAATAAGCACTAGTTGAAAAAAAAAACGTTAGATGGCGGACCCGTTATAAGAGCTTTTTTATGAGAAAGTCTTTTATAGTCATCCTTATACTCAAAGTTCTAACCGTCACTAAAATTGGTTATTCTTCAATCTTAATCTCAACAAGTTAACTTTTATCTTACATTATTCAATATTCGTTCTCTTGGAAGTAGGTTAAGTTCATTAAACTCATTTGGGCAAAGATACAGTATAGCATTGTAATGTTTTTGTTGTTAGTGAATAAATTATTCAAAGAACGAATGAAAGTATACTCGACTCGTGGTCAAAGTTTCGCATACATATGAACATAAATTGAACTTGAAAATGATAATAATACGAAGTCTGCAATTCATCAAAATTCCGACAACCATACGTCTAAGTCGAATAACCTTGAAAATGGAGTATACAATTTTTTGTACAGAAATAGTAAACAATTGAAACAAGATCTCATTCTATTTGGACAGACAACAGAAGATTGACAGCTATTTTTTGTAGATATATAAATATTTAGGTTAAAATCAAGTATTTAAGTGCTGACAAATAATTTAATCATTATTACCTATTTAAGGATGTTTTTATTTATATATGGTTAAGTTTCTTCTAACCATTTGAGAATATGATAACGTTATAGGCCTAATGTATTTCGGTTTGCATTTATATATGCATTTGGAGGAACATCAATAAGCTTACATGAAACTTAAGTGCCTATTTCATCTTGCTTTGTTGATTGTCAAACAAAAACAATGCAACTGCTTTGTTTTTTTTAAATCATTTACAAATGCTAAAACAAAACAAAAAAGCAGACACAGCTTTTAGTGGCGAAAAAAAAAACAAATACATTTCAGCGGAGGTGGATGAATTTGCTTCATAGTTTCTTGATGGAATTTTCCTCTCACAAAGCGTCTGCATTTAAAATTTAAAAATAATGAAATGAAAAATCAATATTTCAAGAAAAAAATCCCAAAAAAAACATTCAATGCTTTCGGCTTTGATATTCATGAACACTACTTATTTTTCAATAATTTAAATCACATGCGGGGTTTCTCACTGAATTGTATTTAGTGTTTAGATTTGTTAAGGGGAGATATACATAAGTGTTAGACAAAATTGCTCAGAAAAAAATCTTCAAACTCGGTTGTTTGAGTCATAGGTTTTGGTTGGTAGTACATTATTTCTTTAAACCTCGGTTTTGGAACTTTTTTTAAATTATTATTTTAAAATATGCAATATTATGAAATAGAATGTTTTTCGTATGAAGTCATATGATTCCATAGATCTACGTGGTTATAAGTTAGTTAGTTAGTTAAGAACACTTTATTTGAATTCATATAATTAAAAGTACTTATACAATTTCTTGGTTTTTTTTCAACTTAAGGTTGATTTTGGTTTGGCCGAAGGCCGTCTACCAGACTGACATTATCCTAGCTTAATACTGTTTTTAGTTTGCATAATAATTAATTCTTAGTTAATATTTTTTTTTTGTGCTTTAAAAGTCTCCTTTAATAATTCGAGTTCTATATCTCAGTGCGGTGGATGCTTATATAAAGTTTCCCAACCAAGGCAACCATTAAAAATGCATAATACTTCGCTCATATCCATTGAGTTTTTCCCAAGAAATCACACACGGAACTCTCTTAATATGGGACATCGACAAATAAAATGGTAAACATCTTCTCTTTCCCTAAGGTTACAGAGGTCACACAGAATTGAAAGGTCGGGTCTATGTGGTTTAAATAAGTTTAAGTTTAAATTAATAATTTCTCCTCTTAATTTAAATATTAAATTTATCACATGGAGAGGCAGGCGATTAAGAAGGTACGTGTTCTCTTGAAGATTAAGATTCAGCTGACTATAAATAATTCGATACTGTGAAGATTGCGCTTCCATCATACAACCTTCATAAGTTGCGCGGCTCACTTTCTTCAGTAAGTTCATAAACAAACTCCTTAACTCATCCGGTCCAATATCAGATTGAATACATATTGTTTCACCGCAACTATTCCCAAGCTCCTCCCACCTTTTGACAAGGTTTCCTTTTGACACTATTATTCCCTAGAGCACATATTTCCATCTCCATGATTTTCAATATATAGTCAAAATGTAGTTTAAGAGTGTCTAAGAACAATGGGGATACTGACGTTTCCAGATGGAGCATATAGTTCGGTCTTCGGTGTACAAGACGGCAAACGTAAAATTCTCTTCAAAAAATATATCAGGAATTTTTCCACCTCTTCAAATTTGGCATAGCCCCAAATTTGTGCCCCCGTACAACAATATGGAGGCTAAAGTCGCACGAAATATTTTTATCTTTGCACTGTGTTCTATGTACAAGCGGCACAGAAATCCACAAAGAAAGTATAAAGTTTCTTGTGCCTTCTTTTGAAACTATCCGCAATGTTGACAAAATTAAATATCTGGTCCAAAGTTGAGTGTTTTCTTCTGAAACCGGCTTGAAACCCATTTAATATTCCTCTGTTGTCAACCCACTGCATCAACCTATTATAAATCAGGGTACTAAATAACTTAACAGAAGTATTCAAAAATGAAATACCGCGGTAGTTCGCGGCAGGTATTCGGTCATCTCCTGGAGCTTTTTCGATTTTAGCATTTTCAATCAATTTCAACACTTCGAACGATGTAAATGGAGAATCAAGAAGCTCATCTGTGAAAAACGGTGCAGCATAGTGGGTAAGTGGCGAAAATCTGGGAATATTGAGCAGATTCTTAAAGTAGTCCCGAAGTTCAAACGCTTGCAGAGAATGATCCAATCTTGTCGAAGATGTTGCACTTTTTATAATTTCGAATGATCGCTGTTTATATTCCTGTCTTTTTGCAAAGCAGATCTGTTTGAAATCCTTATTGGCTGCTGCATACATGTTTTTAAAAACGGGGGTGCTGAAGTTCCAGTTGCTTCGCATGTAGCAATTCTTCAGTTACCGAAAATGAACATCGTATCTCTAAAAACATTTGATTCGAAAATGTTTGTTCAGCTATCTCAAAGTTTTTCAGTACTAAATTCCAACTCCCCGACACAAAACAATAATCTATGGTTGAGCAAGCCGTTCCTCGAATAAACGTTTTATTCACCGCTAGGATCTCCTTCACAGCTTCCATTTAAAACCCTTCGTGGTATAAGAAAGAATTTTTTTCACGTGTACGGCTACACTGTTCAATACAGGCCAGCTGTTTTGGCATTAAGTGAAACCCAGGTTGGAGTAAATACTGATTTATCAGAATTTGCTCTACATGGGTATAGCTTGGTGCCATTACTCTTTTCCCATCATGGTCTCGTGGTCTATGTTAGGAATGATATTGCTTGCCAGAGCCCTTCCCCAATATGGGCAATGTTCCAACACGGACTTTAACTTTTTATGGCTCAAATTCACTGTCCGCAAGCATGTCATTCATTATTGTTTAATTTACAGGAGTCCAAATCTTGACAGTAATTCGACTTGTAACGAGTTCGATGCACTGTCTGATTCCATCTCGAAAATTGTTTCCCTTTGTCCTCTCACTGAAATCGTTATTGCGGGCGATTTCAATGTACACAATTCCAATTGGCTCCGCTATTCTGGTCAGACAACACACGAAGGAAAGTATGTCGAGCTCTTTGCCGGGTTAAATCACCTTACCCAACTGATCGATGTGCCAAGGCGTATACCGGATGTTGCTGGGCAAGCCGCCCATACTCTTGACTTGTTTCTTACTTCTCACCCTGATAAATATACCATTAGTGTAACTTCTCCATTTGGCACTTCAGACCATTGTGTCATTTCAGCTAATTTCTCATCCTCCACCCATCCAGTTAAAGAAAAACTTCCCACCAGGACCGTTTGGCAATACGAGAAAGCCAACTGGGACGGCCTGAATATTTTTTTCCGAAACTTAACTGGTCACTATGCTTCCTCGATAGTGACATTGATGCCAGTGCTGAAATGATCACAAATGTGATTCTTCTAGGGATGCGTGCTTTTATTCCTAACAGAGTAAAAAGCATCAAGCCTAAAGAAAAGTCCTGGTTTAATTCTGAGTGTAAAGAAGCTATCAGGCTCAAAAAAGTAAGTTACCGATCTTACAAAGCCAATTCTACAGAGGAAAATCGGAAAAAGCAGAAACTCATGCAACTCCTTTATTGAAAGAACCAAATTTTTGCATGACCAAAAATTACGGCAAAAAATTCTGCAGTGTCCCAAAGGCAGTAAAATTTTTTGGTCATTTGTAAAAAATATTAAAAACTCCTCAACATCTTCGGTTCCAACGCTCATCGACAATAACAAACCAATTGTTTACTCTTCAGAGAAGGCAAACTTGCTCGCCGCCCATTTCGCTGCCAGCTCCACGCTGCCGCATAGCAACGTTGCCCCTCCTGTACTTGAGAATGTAAATTTGTCCATGGGACAGATTTTTTTCCGCACTCGTACAGTAGCAAGAGTTCTCAAAGATCTCGATATACACAAATCCGCTGGCCCGGATGGTATACCCCCGATTCTTCTGAAGAGGTGTTCTTCCACACTGGCAAAGCCACTGCGTAAGATTTTCCATCGCTCCTACTCTTCTGTCCCTGAGAAAGGTGACCCATCCTCCCCCTCCTCCTACCGACCCATAGCACTGACCTCCCTTCTTTCTAAGGTCATGGAAACACTGATTAACCGTCAGCTTAAGGAATATCTCGAAGATCGAAAGCTTCTCCATGACCGTCAGACCGTTTCAACGGGCGGATGGATTGATAATTGATGATGCAGTTCCACTTATAAAGTTATTTTGCTATAAACCGATCCTTGCATTAAAATCACCCACAAGCATTACGTGGTTATAATGTCACAAGTATTTGACATTAGCGAAATAATAATTGAAATTGTAAGAATAGTCAGAATAATTGTAAAAATCTCAAGGTTCAACTTTTTTGCCAACATCAAGTTTGAAGTGATTTTGAAACATTAACAGAATAATGTTCTTAACCAATATGTATTGTATATTAAAACCAGCAATAAGAGCAAATTCATGCGACCCATCCTTATTATTGGGCGTTAGTTTTATAAACATTTAAATGCCTTTGGAAATAAACTAATTATATTCGTCAAAACAAATAGACATTTTACTCGTTTCTCTGCTTAAATCAAGTCGACGCAGTTAAATCAATGTTTACATCGAGAACAAATTTAATCCTGCCCCCTCGTCAGCTAATTTTATACAAGTCAGCTTAAAGGTACATTGAATAAACCGGAAGGCTTAAGAAAGCCATGTTCAGTGGAACCTATTAACATTTGTTTCCCAAGAACTGAGTTAGCTTGGTGTAATATTTGAGAAGAAATGACGCATTCGAAAAATTTAATTAATCGTACACACTATAAAGTGAATGTTGCTTTCTTCGTCATTCTCGGTAATGTAATAAAGTTGTTCACTGTACAATAAAAAAAATTACAACTGTTAGTTGGTGGTTCTTTGTTATTTTTAGACCCCTTTTTTTAACCCGAAGGGTAAAACCCGAAATAATCTTTATTTTTTTTTAACTCAGCAAACGAGTGTGACTAAAGTGCCAACATATAGTGCACTTGCATAAGTTCGTGAAATAAAGTTTTATTTTTATTGTTGTCTAGTTTTTTTTTGTCTGTGGGTTACCTGTGTGAGATTTATTTAATCCCCAATTAAATTTTTTGCTTGTGCGTTTTCTTGCTAGAATATACGTCCATTAGAAGATGCCATTCTATAAGACATATGTTTGGCAGTTGTTTGGGTGATAGCTTTCACTTGGCCGATTTATTTTTCGTCATTATTTATGATGGTTGATTTAAAAAATTGATAATGCACACATATGTTTGCATGTGTCTTTGTTACAAGTGAATGAAATAACGAATATCATCAATTAAATTTTGACGTTTTATTTTCCTTGTGAAATACTTAAACAAATTGGTTCGTTCAAGACAAACATGATGAGGATACCTAGACAGTTTATCGTGGTCTCTGTAGCAGGTGCATGAAACGTCAAAGGAACAATGAAATCCAAAATAAAAACCAGCCCAAAGGAAGTCGATGTTCAATGTGTGTTTCAAGAAACTAATTTGTCTAACACATTTGATGTTTTTCAAAGCGCTATTTCTGCTTCTCAAAACTATTGTGTGGCAAATTAAAGTATCGAAATTCCTTTAATAACTTGTAAAATAAGCGACAAGGCTATTTTTGTAAAAATCAAATCTTGAGCTAAATTACATGCAGTAGGAAATGACCTTTTCATAATTGATTCACATCCATACAAGTGCTAATCGATTGCTGTTTTAGTACAAAAATGTGATTAAACACAAGAATTTTTTACATATTCATATATTGATTTGTTTAGGATGAATAAATTGACATTTTGGTCTATTAATCTGATATTTTAAGAAATACATATAATTTTTTATGATTTTGTCAAACGTCAAATAAACGCTTATTTTATTTCAGTTAAGAACAAAGAAATTGTGCATTAATATTTACTTGTATGTGAAAAATTATACAACAATAGTCCAATCGTTTATTCTTCACTAGTATTTGTTAAATTTAAGCATATTAGTCGTATTTTCCGTAAAATGGGGTAAACGTTCATTTTATCTAGACCAACAATTCCGGACACCATATCAGGATGAAGTAAAGCTAGCTATATCTAAGCTTAAGAGCAACAAAGCCAACGGAGCCGTGGCCTATCTGCCAAGCTCTTCAAAGCTGCAGGCAATGACTTGCCTATAAGTATGCACCAACTCATAAGTAAGATATGGTTAGAAGAAAGCATGCCCGATGAATGGAATCTTAGCATAATTTGCCCGATTCTTAAAAAAGGAGAGTTCAGGGGAACTGCACTAACTACAGTGGTACCAGTCTCCTCAACATCGCCTACAAAATCTTTTCTGCCGTATTGTGTGCAGTGTGCACGCCTAAAGCCCTTCGTCAACAACCTAATAGGTTCATATCAGTGCGGTTTTAGGCCAGGAAAGTCCACTATCGGCCAAATACAAGGTGGGCAAAAAGAAATCACCGTATTGGAAAATGCTCTCATTTTTGCAAATGTCCGCCAATGTCAAATCTGTTTTGACTAGTTGTGGACTAGACAGATGCAGAATACAAGTGAATAAGCCATGGAGCGGTACATGAACCGATATTTTGAAGGCGACGTTCCCGGGTCGCCTCATCTCTCGGTTTGGCGATTTGCACTGGGCCGCAAGATCGCCCGATTTAAACGTTTCAGACTTTTGTTTGTGGGGTTTTTTGAAGTCACGTGTTTACGTGAACAAGCCCGAGACAACAACATTCGACACGAGTGCGAGAATCTGTCGCCCGAAGTTCTCGCTGAAGCGATGAAAAATGCCATAAATCAATCAATCAATTGTGACAACATCGGATGGATGACTTCTTTTTGCCCACCCTGTATTAAAACCTTCAATTCAAATAAAATGCTTTTCTTATTATCATCGCTTTATGCATTTTTGTTAAACAAAAGGAGTTGGTTGTCTGGAAACGTAAAGTCGTTTTACGGATGATAATTTTACGTCATAAGAAAACATTGATGGAAGCAACACCAACATACAGCCCGCTAACTCACACACACACACCAACAACCCAATATCTACATCTATTTTCTACTTTAACAAAACTCCGCCTATTTTGTATTTCTTTTTCTCTTATTGTTGTTTTGGAATTTGAGTGGAATTATTTTGAGAATCTGCGCCTGTACTTATTCATGTTCGCTGGTGCTTGCGATCGATTTTGGTTGAAAGAACCACAGTATCGCGGTTAGCATGAGTCATGAGTCTTATCAGCATGAGTCATGTTATTTCGTACGTGTAGTCTGTCATCTATTTATAAGACGCTATCACGTCAAAAAAATTTACTTTTCGTCATACACAAATTCTTATATGTTCAACAGCTCTGACATTTTGACAGTTCGATTTTCAAGTTGTTTCAGAATCAATACAGAGAGCTCTAAGCATTTCTTGCTCAGAACTTTACTATGTTCACTTTGAATATGCTCAGTGCTCTGTTCAGAGATTTACTGCCAAAAAGGAGCTGGATCTGTATTAGCCGTCAAAAGAGGACGTATGTACATCCCAACTTGCAAGTGCCCACAATGATGCTGTGCAGTTTTTTGACATTAGTCAAATATCAGTCCATTTATTATAATACCTTGTTTACATCGTTTCTTTGTTTCTTCTTTTTTATGACACAGAAACGATTTGAATGAACATTTTAAAAAATGTTAGTTTAAGCTTTCATTCGGGAAAGAAAATGGTAGAACAGACTAAAAACAAGAGTTTTTATACTTCCAATCATATTTTTCTTACATGCCTGTCCAAAAGAATAATGAAGGTTCTCCTTTTTGTTTTTTTTTTTTGTGCTAAAATTCCAACTAGATAGGTTTTCCTTTCAAAATTCGAAACAAAAAGGACCATGTCAAACATATTCTTTTCAAAACGAGAAACATCAAAGCTCAACCCTCCTTTCTTGTGTATTCTATGCATATGTATATTTTTCAGTATTTTTCTTACTAAGTGAAGTGCAAACTCTAGTTCCATTCTTAACCTTACTTAAGTATAACATATTTAGCGACTAATATTGTCGTAGGTAGTTGCTATCTTATATTATCATATCTATTAAAAATATATGCAACTAATTAATTGTTATCTTGAACTAATGGTTTATCTATTATTGTTATTTTGTATATACAATATTACCGTTGTGAGGTCGTTGTGCACAATATAAAAGCTCCAACCGTTAATCTTTGATGTTTTTCTTACACTTATTGTTTTTTATTTGTTTTAATTCTTGTAACTTTTTCCGATTGTAAATGATCTCTTAATTTTATAATAACATTTAAACATGAGGTTGAAAGGATTTTATAGGCTAAGTACACAAAAATCTCATCACGTCCATACTTAAGGTTAAACTAATGGAAAACTTTATTGTTCATGTTAAATTACAAAAAAAATTAACCTCAGATCATATTTTATTACTTTTTTATTGATTTGTGGTTTGTATTTTATTGTTTCTTTCAGGTGATATCCATGGACAGTATTATGACTTGTTGCGCTTGTTTGAATACGGTGGATTCCCGCCAGAATCAAATTATCTGTTCTTGGGTGATTATGTTGACCGTGGCAAGCAGTCCTTGGAAACGATATGTCTGCTTCTTGCATACAAAATCAAATATTCAGAAAATTTCTTCTTACTCAGAGGAAATCATGAGTGTGCCAGCATAAACAGAATTTATGGGTAAGTACCTTAACAAAAACATTTAAGAGTAATTTGCTTTTTCTTAGAAGCTTTTAAAAACTACACAGTTGTGGAATTTAAAAATTCCATATAACATTAACCTGTTTTTTAATTAATTATTAATTATTTTGTAACTGCCGTTTAGTTTCTATGACGAATGCAAAAGACGCTACACTATTAAGCTATGGAAGACATTTACAGACTGCTTCAATTGCTTGCCAGTTGCAGCTATTGGTGAGTTTTTTTTTTTAATGTCAATATTATAGGTATTCGATTTTTGACGATATGTGTATTTTCATTCGATATAGTTGATGAAAAAATTTTCTGCTGCCATGGTGGCTTAAGTCCCGATTTGTCGTCAATGGAACAAATAAGACGTATTATGCGGCCGACAGATGTACCAGATCAAGGACTTTTATGTGATCTCTTGTGGTCTGATCCTGATAAGGACACAATGGGATGGGGTGAAAATGATCGTGGTGTTAGTTTCACTTTTGGGGCTGAGGTAAGTCAACTAAATTTTTTACTTTTATTTTTAGTGATGCCTTATGGTCAATGTGCTTGTTTTAATAGGTCATGTGATAAGCAACGTTCTTTACAAACACAAATTATCATATATTTTTACTTATTTGTACATAGTACAACAATATAACATGATGCTTTCGCATAATTGCCTCTTTGAAGCGTAAATTCTTAGCATTTTACGCATTCAACCGGAAGACATGTGTGTCGAGAGAAAGTGCTCAATATTTTTTTTAACAAACAATGCTTAATTGACATGTCATTCATTTCTAAAGAAAAAATTGTTAATTCACTTGTGAAATATGAATTTATTTTGTAAATTATCACGAGAATGGTGTATTAAACCTGTATACGAGTATACGTGTTCAAATGAATTAACATCAATTTGAACCAGCCAACAATAAAACAACAACACAATTTTAATCAGCACAAATAAAATTGGAGTAAACAAATAACAAAGATGAAGGAAGGTACTATCCTAACTTTTGAGACTTGTAAAGCCCCTGATAACCCTATAATATGTTTGCATAACTTGACCTTACGCTTGAGTGCTTTGATTAATTTTTGCCATTAAATGGAGACAGTGTGCTTATATTATTTTAAATGTTGTTGTCTATTGTATTATTTTTAGTTAGTTGGTCGATCGACTGTAGTAACTCATTGAAGCCTATTAAATTTTGTATTTAAATTATAAATAATTTTAAAGGAAGTTCGTGGCTGTTTATCCAGAATATATCTCAACGAATTTGATTTAAATGCGTTTCTGATTTTTCATTAGTTAATTTGATTTTTTTCTCGGTCATTACACTCATTTTGACGTCTTATGCTTCAGTCAATAATGATAGAAGAAATATAGTCATAAGTTCATCTTCTTTGGATAAATCCGTACAAAATATATTAACATTTAATATGTTAACAATTACACACATGAGAAAAAATCTGTTTCTGGATACATTTAATTCAAACCTAATGTTGATTGTTCTTCTTCGTTAACCCACCGACATTGTGATTTCGACTGGGACATCTCTCGCACTTTGTTGGTTTACCTTGAGGTTTATCCTTTTTTTTTTTTTTTTTTTTTATATAATTAACGTGCAGGGACTACTTGTTTCCCTTTTAATGTAACACACTGCGCGGGCATTAGGAAGATAGGGAATGTTTGCAGATCAAAATGGCGAGGGAAAATCTTGCCGGGTAAACTATTCCAAATTCGTGTCGTTCGGCTAAAAAAAAGAATCCCTATATTTCATTGTTCGCCGGCTTGATACAGGTGTTGTTGCATTTTTTTAGGAGTTTTTGAGCCTGCCTTTTTGCGATAGCCATAGAATGTGACAAGTTATTGCTTACGTGTGTACGCCATCCTTCCAAGGTCTGCCACGTTGTCTTTTACTATAAAAAGAACTGCAAAAGACTTTCCGAGCTGGTTCCTCTTGGCTCATGCGAGCAAGGTGCCCAGCCCACTTGAGTCTACCGGCTTCATTTTTTCCACAACACCAACTTCGAGGTAGATTTCTTACAATTTATTCAAGATTGTATCTTCTCCGGAATCTCCTTCTCCGTCCTTCCTCGCAAGAATTTCCTCTCGAACGCGGATAATAGATCAGAGTGACTTTTAGTAACCCAAGTCTCGGATCCGTATGTCAGTACTCATAATACCATAGTTTCTGGATTTAAAGAACCTCGATTATAGAAGGTTCTGTTAAATTTAAGCAGCCACCCGCGTATGTATTATCGGCTGCTACTTTTGACCCAAGGTAGTTAAAGGTCTGTTCTGCTTCAAATCCATGCTCCACTACCCTAATAGATCAACAACTCTCATAGACGTAACCAGCATGTAGTACTTAAGCACCAACAGATTTTGTGCCGCTTGCTGCAGCTATTTGGCTTCTGCCGATGATGTGGCATGGCAGTAGTACCAGCTAAGTTATTCTCTTGATGGTATTCTTAATATGGAGGCTTCATCGGATTTTCTTGCTCCCTATTCGGTACCGCTTTGCCAATCCTGCTGTCACGCGGAGCATCTTTAATTCAGCTGCCTTAAATTTATTCTAATACGTGTATTTTATTATTGAAACTATTATCGTTTGCAATTCAGCGTATTTGTCAAATTGTGATAACGAAAAACAATGGCCTCTCATTTTATAAACGAATGCCTTCAGCTGTCATTCGGATTTTGTTTTGGGTTTTATGTTTTGTTCAGGGTAAGTCAAAGTTTGTCGGATCACTGGTCAAACAACTGCTTTTCCTTTTGCGACTACATTAGATGGCAGAGTTGTCTACACGATGCTTGATGTCATAACCCACAGTACACATATCTAAGGTAATATCTTTAGAGGTTTTATTTTTGCAATCTTCTGCGCATCTGTCAAAATTAAAGTAAAATGGCGGCCGCCAGAGACCATTAGCTTGTTTATTTGTTCTCAAAAATAGATCTCGTGGCAATATTTTAAAGTATTTGTGGTAATTAATTTATAAAAATGCAATAAACAAGAAAATAAGAAAAATATATATACATGAGGTGTGTAGTTTTGTTCATACATTTTTTTGATGTAGGTCTCTAACAACCACCATTTTAAGTACGAAGTGGCATCAGATTTTGACAATCTGCGCAATATATTACTTTAGTTATGTGTACTGTGGTCATAATTATAAGTCTAAGATATTTAAACTGTTCGGTATTGTTAAGCACTGTTCCATTGAAATAAATAACCGGAATAGGCTTGTAGATCTGATTCAGTCTTTTTCGCGCTAACGCGGTATCCTTTTATACCAGAACATCCACACGAATATCATGGCTCCTTGGTCTTACTAACTTTGGTATAACTTATTCACTTTTGGCCCCCAAGCACTCAAGATGTTTTACCGGTTATTTTTTAATGGGAATTCTGTGATTTCTGAAAGGCATCTTACTTTAGTTTCGACTTGCGAAGAGATTTCGCGTTGCCTTTGGATAACCCATTTAAGGGTGTACTGCCATCTCATCTCTGTTTGTAATTTGTTGGCATATATTTTGTTGTCAAAAAGGGTTTTATATACATATGTATGTATATTATTAGTTTTGAATTTATTTAGAATTCTGCTCATAATCTCGTAAAGGTCCTATCTACAAAATTTTTGATTTTTAGTTTTTTTTGCTAATTTGGAGTTATTGCATTGTCTTTTATTTGTTTATTTTTATTTATGGAGGGTAGATCTTCAAATGAGCAAGAAAATGGCAACTTTCAAAAGCCCTAAGTACAAATTATATGCACCAACTTTTTAAAAAGCCCTAACTTCCACATAGGGCCTTTTATTTACTATTGCACATAGAAAACGGACCCACGATATTTTTTTTTGAGAAGCCTTGTGTGGCAGTTAGGGCTTTTAATACATTTGTCTCACCTGCTAAAAATCTAAAGTTAAAACTTGGATTTTTAAGCAAAAGCTAGGTTTTGTGTGAATAAAACTCAGCTTAAGCTAGACAAAGAAGGTTTCTAGCAATTGCTGTTTTGAAATAGCAAACACTTAGATCATGTAGCTTAAGCCTCAATTTGTGTGAACAAAAATAGCTACAAAAGCTACAAAAATATTAAAGATTCCTACACCCCTGTCTAGAAAAAGCTGAAAAATGCGAAGCTTAACCTAGTAGTATCTTTAGTAAAATCTTTTTTTTAACTTTAACTTAATCCATTAAGTTAAACTACTTTGAACCTGGTCATTCTTTTATGTTTTCATCATCAAGTTGAACTTTCCATAAAAAGAAAGGAAAACTACGAATTTCAGAATTTGTTTGATTGTGTTCAAACCGCAAATTCTAGAAAAGTTTTTTGTAAAGGAAATGCCTGCATTCGATTTTTACAGCTAGTCAGTTTTTCCTCTTATTTACAAAATCAATAAAACCACACCAAGACCATATTTTTACGATATTACGTGCTCGAAAGTTGAGAGAGGAAGTAACAATATATTTTACAAAAAATCGTTCGACACTGATTTCATCGCTCTTACCTTCTTAAAATGTCAGTATATAGTCAAGTTTTTTTTAAGTTTGTTCTCTGCCAGCCAAGATTAATTATTAATTGATAAAAAAAATATTTTTTTAAAAAAAACCTTTCAGATGTTTCCTGATACCAATCAATCATTCTATCAGCCACAAATTTGTTGTTGATAGATACATATATCAAGTATTCGTGCTGTAGATTTCCTTAAATAAAGTGTGTAAAGTTATTTGCTGTTTTTTTTTTTTATTGAAAAACTCATCTGTCAACACACAATACTCTTACTCATGTCGATGTATCTTGCTGTTCCCCTGAGTTACTACCTAAATAGCCTAGATTAGATGACCTACACAATAGCGACCACTTCCCACTAATTATGACATTAAACATTGATGTTCCCTGGTGGAACCCGGATCTTTCCGAAAAACGAAAATGACCGCGCTTAAAACCTTTCAAAACAATCCTACAACACAAAATCTAATAACTTACAAAAAATCTAACGCTAAATTTAGACTGTTGCTGAGAGACAGCAAAGCAAAATGCTTCTCTGATTTCACCTCCAATTTAAAACCGAACACCTCCCCTTCGAAAATATGGCAAAATATCCGTCGACTAACCGGTGACTACCCCTCTAGCTATAATGAGCATCAAATCAATTAACGAAACCTTAAATGGAACTATTGCCTGCATTGGTAACCTGCCTGAGTTTTGATCAGTATTCACAGCAGAAGCATTCGCGCTTCTTCAATCCACTAAGTTCGTTATGGGCCACAGAGGAAAACTTATCATATGCTCAGACAGCATATCTGTTCTCAACGCCATAAATAACCCCGAAAACAACACTGAACTCATATCCGAAATTAGATACCAACTCCCCAAATCACAAAGCAACATTAAGCTAATATGAACTACCGGACATGTTGGGATCCAGGAAAACGAATAGCTGACTTCGCTGCCAACTCGGCCAAGAATTCGCCTGTTTATCTCTTCAATGTTTTCACCAACCCAGACCTACTTAAACACATACAAAACAAATTAAAAGCAAATATAATCCACGACTGGAGCCTTTACCACCACCACTACAAGAAAATCAACCCCAAAAAACTCATCCCCGTATACCCAACCAACGTACACAAACGCAAAATATCTGATTTTGTACGTTATATATTCAATAACAAATCAATTTACGAAATTCTCCAAAACCCTAGTTCTACAAACATTGTAAACGTATCAAAACCAGCATTTTTATATAATTTCTTTTCTTTACATAAAGCCAATAGTCTCAACAGCTAGGCTCGTTAATCCTAATTACGATGTAATTTGCTTTGCGTGTTAATAAATAATAATAATAAAAATAATAAAAAACGAAATGTCTCTTGTGAAATTGTTTTTTAAGACAATTCTGAGGAATCCCATTTTAATTTTTTGGCAAGGACCACGCTTTGAACAGATTCCTTTGACAACTTCTGGGTTTTCCCCATCAATTCTATCAGTCATTACGTTGCTTACAATTCTGCTCCTAAATAAACAAAATATTGTAAGGAAAAAATCGAATTTTGTTTAATAAAAACAACTTACATTATTCATCATCATCATCATCATCATCGACGCAACAACCGGGATCCGGTCCAGGCCTCCTTCAACAAATTCTTCCATACATCCCGATTGCTGGCCGACGCCATCCAATTGCGCACCCCAAGGCTTCGGGCGTTGTGGTCTATGCCATCCTTCCAACGTAAGCAAGGTCTGCTACGTTGTCTTCTATCTGGCTGGACTTGGTGACGATAGTCCCTCTTGTTGACGTGCCAGAGTCACGGATTGCTTTCTCCAACGCCAGGTTGAAGAGGATGCAAGCCAGACTATCCCCTTGTCGGAGTCTATTAAAGATGTTGATTGGTCTGGATAGCAAACCGGCTACTTTTACTTGGCTTGTGATGTTGGTCATGGTCAGCCTACATAGTCGTGTCAATTTATTTGGGATGCCGAATTCTCTCATGGCCTTATAAAGTTCTACCCTGGCTATGCTATCGTAGGCGGCTTTAAAGTCTATAAAAAGATGGTATGTTGGGATATTAAATTCCAGACTTTTTTCCATCACCTGCCTAAGGGTAAAGATCTGATCAATTGTTGATTTGCCTGGTATAAAACCACATTGATATTTGCCGATTATGGTATTAGCGTATGGGGCTATCCGTTCTTGCAGGATAGAGGAGAATATCTTATAGGATGTACTCAACAATGTTATACCCCTATAGTTGCTGCATTTTGTGATATCTCCCTTCTTATGTATGGGACATATGATGCCTTTTCGCCAGGCTTCTGGCATCTCTTCGTGTTCCCATACGTGTACTATGATTTCATGAATTGCTTGATGTAGTGTTGGCCCTCCATGTTTGATCAGCTCGGCAGGTATACCATCGGCTCCTGAGGCCTTATTATTTTTGAGCCGATTAATCGCCTGTTTTATCTCTTCAATGCTTGGTGGCTGCAGCATGAGATCTTCTTCTTGAAATGTTGGAGTCTCCATTTCTTCCGTGAGCTGACCGTTCAGAAGTTCATTAAAGTATACTTCCCATCGCTCCAGAATGCCTTCAGGATCGGTGATCAGATTACCATCTCCGTCTTTACAATATGTACAGCGTGGTGTGTATTGCGACATGTTTCTGACGAATTGGTAGAACTTCCGCGCCTGGTGCGCACCTCGCTCTCTATTTCTTTCCATTTCACAGACAATGTTTTTTTCCCAGGCTGCCTTTTTTCGTCTGTGAAGTCTTTTCTATTCTTCTGAGCTCTTTATATTCAACTTCGCGTGCCCGCGTTCTATGAGACTGTTGCATTGCTCGGTATGCAGCATTCTTACGTTCAGACGCTAGTTTGCATTCATCATCAAACCAGTCGCTCCGATCTCTGCGACTTCTGCCTAAGATGGTATCAGCAGTACTAATGACTTTGTTCTTAAGGCGTGACCATTTTTCCTCTACGCCCGGCATTCTGTCCAAAGGACTTACTCTTCCCTCATCGAGCTCTCCGAGGGCGAGCCTTAGTGCGCGACTGTATTGGTTGCTTTTGCATTCATCGCGTAGAACAGCCGTGTTGATTCGAGCCTGACCAGCGGATGCAATACTTCTTCGCATAGCAATCCGCCCTCGGAACACCATACCAACGAGATAGTGGTCCGAGTCGATGTTGGCACCTTGATACGTTCTTATCGTCCTCAGGCTCGAGTAGTGGCGGCGATCTATCAACACGTGGTCAATTTGGTTACGAGTGACTCCATCAGCCGATACCCAAGTGACTTTGTGGATATCCTTACGCGGGAGGCTGGTACTCGCAACGACCAATTTTGTTGATGCTGCCATTTCTATGACTCGTAGTCCGTTGTCATTAGTGTTCTCATGCAAACTATGGGATCCTATGTACTGCCTGAATACTGGCTCCCTACCTAATTTTGCGTTGAAGTCACCAAGGATGATTTTAACGTCATACCTTGGGCAGGCATTGAGGGTCCTCTCTACAAGTTCCTAGTAGGAATCTTTTTCTTCTTCTTCGGACTCCTCAGTAGGTGCGTGAACGTTTATGAGGCTGATGTTATTGAATTTGCCTCGCACGCGAAGGGTGCATAGCCTTTCATTTATTGCGTTAAAGCCGATGACGGTAGGCTTCATTTTTTGGCTGACTAGGAAGCCTACCCCGAGCACATGGTGTTTAGAGTGACCGCTAAAATATATGTCGTATTCTTTTTTCTGCAAAACACCATTCCCTGGCCATCTCACTTCCTGAAGTGCTGTTATGTCACCTTTATACATGGCCAGGACATCAGCTAGCTGTTGTGCAGCTCGAGCTCTATAGAGCGTTCTGACGTTCCATGAGAAAATTCTTAAATCGTTTAGCCGTTGTCGTTGCTTGGTTCGTCGTTGAGAAATCAGTATATTTCCGAGGCTTGTTGTCGGGTTCTGAGTAATATTTTTTTACGGGAGAGGTTACTAGCCCCTCGCCAACCGTTAGGAAGTGCTTGCAATCGGCTTAAAATTAATTGATACTCATAAACCAAATTATCAATTATACTAAAGAAGTTATCGTGTATCAAATAACCATTATTTGATAGCCATTGCAGGCCTGATAAACTTGCTAATACCCATTAAAGCTCTTCTTTCAATCAAAACACATATAACCCTTAAATATTTAATTTCAGGTAGTAAATAAATTCTTGCAAAAGCATGACTTTGATCTGATATGCCGAGCTCATCAAGTCGTCGAAGACGGCTATGAATTCTTTGCCAAACGACAATTGGTCACGCTATTTTCAGCTCCCAATTACTGCGGTGAATTCGATAATGCGGGTAAGTGTCTTAGATTCAATTTACTCCCAAAAACATTCACATTAACAGATCAAACAATATCCAGAGTATTGTCCCAAATATAAACAAATCATTCTTTTTCTATACTTTTTTTTTTATTTTCTGATGGGATCTTTTATATTCTACAACCTACACCAACTACACTTTATGGTTAAACGATGTTCCAGGTGCAATGATGTCCGTGGATGATACGCTGATGTGCTCTTTCCAGATATTGAAACCTGCAGATAAACGTAGATTTGTTTATCCTAACTTTGGTGGTTCGGGGCGACCAGTAACTCCACCACGTGGCGCAAATAATAAAAATAAAAAAAAATAAATTTATTATTACTACTATTACATATTTTTTTTAAGATACAGATATTTTTTTTTTGCAAATATTTTGTTTTCTTTGTTCTCTCGAAATGTCTTTTATAAAATTAAAAACAAAAACATTATTGCTAGCTATTGACTGTCTGTCTGTCTGTCTTTTGTTTTGTTATTTAATTTTTTCTTGTTAAAAATTTAAGGAAAACAAAAAATTAGAAAAAAAAAACATGAAAACATAAAACAAAATCAACATACACTAAGTATACAATACAATACTATTATTGCAATTGATATATATAATTTATAAATGCAAGTTACTACAGCAAATAGCTTTTTAATGTTGATTTGTTTCTGTAAGGCAATTCTGTTAGATGTTCAAAGGCACAGTGCTGTTGAAATTAAGTGAAAAAGTTTTGTTTTTTTTTTCGTGTTTAACACTTGTTTTCAATGATCAGACAAGTTGTATTGTACACTATTTGCCCGGCAGATCTTTTCTAGATCAGTTGATTTATATTGAAATTTTAACATTGAATTGGTTTAAATGGCTTCTATCCCAAGATATTTCACTGGCCAGTAATTCGTGGTTAAGAGATACGTGTTGTCTTAATCGAATCATATTGGTTCCTAAGCTCATATTAAACAATTTCTATATTGATTGTCAAAAGTATTGAAATAATGTATTTTTGTGGCACACTCGAGAGTTTCCAGCTCATTTGAAAGCAAATCCGCCTCCAAACTAACAACTGTTTATCTAAGTAAACATGATATCTAAATGTGAAATTCCATATGACCTTTGTGGAGGGCTTACTTCACTGTCTCGCGAAACTCGTGTCGTTTCAAAAGCTTTATATGAAATGAACGTATAACTTCGTAACCCTTCTTAAAGTAGAAATTTTGCCAATGAAACCGGTAATGCATCGTTGAGTTGAATTTCAAATAATTGTTGGACAAGAATTATTTCATGTTGTTTTAAATTTGAATATATAACATTAAAACAATATTTTCATATAGGAGAGTTTTTTTCTTCACTCCACTGTACTTTCTACCTGGCCTAGGGGCTACGTTGTTAAATTTTGTTTGCATAAATAAGAGCATAAGAAAGCATGTTAATTGTATTTGTGTTGTCTTTAGGATGCATCCTTAACGCATGTACATATTTGCGGATTTAGTTTTCATATAATAAACGGCATGTTTTATATTAATTTTCACGAGCCAGCTAATAGTTTTACAAAGACTAGCAACAAATCAAAATTTTTTTTTTAAGCTTAATCTTGCAATACGTAAACACACACACATTACACAAAAAATAAATATATTTTTTTATACACATTTTATTTAGTTTTTTTTTTATTACTTTTCTCTACTTTACAAATAAGACAATTCTTTTGTAATCAACAAGAAAGTATTGATAATAGTAATAATAAATTATAAATATATATATATATATATATATAGAAAAAAGGATTCAAAATCCAATCAAAGTACATAAAAATATATTATTAAAAATGCACAGACACTCGTATGATTTTTTTGTATGTTGTGTGTAAAGTTGAATTAAAAAAAAATCAAACATTTTAACAAATAAGCTGAATTTATTTTTCTTAATTGCGCCACAAGTTAAAAATCTTAAAAATTCACATTTTATTTTATTGTTTTACATTTTTTTAATTGCATTGCATATTTAAAAACTTAAGGAAAAAAATGTTCTTGCAATTTTAATAAAATTAAACAATAAACGAAAAATAAAAAATGTTTAAAATAAAATGTATGTGATCAAGTTAAAAAGAAAAAAAAAATAGTTTCATGACCACCCCCGACCACCACAATTATTATTATTATTATATATATTTTTGTTTTTTTTTTTCAAATTTTGTTTAGTAACAAAAAGTTGTTTTTTTTTCTTTCCTTTTTTCGAAAGTAACTTTATTGTTTTATTTGCAAATAACGAAAATATTTATTTAATTTTTGTTTGAAAAAAAAGCGATAAACAAATTTTATTTTAACGAAATTAAATGCAAATTGAAGTGATACAAATCTTTTGCATTTAATTTATTTTACTTCTACGTAGTACATGCATAGTAAGTTTAATTCATTTCAAATTGATCTCGCGACGGCTAGCTTTTTTTTTTTTTATTTCGTATTTCTTTTCAAAGGCGAAGCTTATTTTATACAAATAGACAAAAACACGCACTTTTCTTGCCAAACAAAAACACACGCAAACAAACAATTTAATAAAAAAAAAAATTAAACACAACACTATGTTTTCAAGCAAATATATCGGTGATCAAAGTTTTCTTTTTATTTTAAGAATGAGTTTTAAGGTTTTTTTTATTGAAAATTACATCCATGTGTTTATATTAAAAAAAAAAGAAAAAACTCTGTGAAAGGGTAAGTTTAAAATGTTTTTCAAGAAATTCTTAGTTAAAAATTGTGGTAGTAAATGTGTAAGCGTTTTCTTGTTTCTTTCAACAAATAATATAAACAATTTAAGTATCAAAACTAAATCAAATGGAGAGAGTTTTGTCGAAAAAATGCACAGTAGTAGTTTTTGTTTCATAAAACAATAAAAAAAATAAATGTATGTTTTCTGAAAAACAAAAAATATCTTATTTTATGTTTTAAGTTTAAAATTGTTATTGGAAACAAAAATGTAAGCAAACTAACTAAAAAAAAAACAAACACACCATTGACATTTAAATCACACATTGCAATTGATTTGTGTTTTCATAATACAAATTCAACTAATATTATATGAAAAAAAAACAGTTGTTGTTATTTTATCAAACTCATCTCCTTGGTCTCTATCTATCTGTTTGTTTCATTGTAAAGTACATTTATGTTACAGATGGTACATAACTCATTTTTATTATTTTAAAATGTAATTATTCTTCATTTTTCATTAAATGTGCATTTGATTGTTAAACTAACACAATATTATTCCTTGTGGGCGGCTTAAAATTTTACTGAGCCACGTTTGATGAAACGATAATTAAGTATTTAGGTTCAATGTAACCCTTTTTAGACCCAATGCATATGGAGCAATTAGAAAAAAACCTAACCGGTTGGTAACTCGGGTTACGTACCAGTTACATACTCATTGGTGACTTGACTCCACACATGAGAAAACTTCATACCAATGAAAATCTCTAGTTCGTTCAGCCTCTAGTGTTTCAGCCTACCCCACCAGATACAGGGAACAGGTTGGCCTGTTGTTCGCTCATCTTCGGCAAAATAGAAACTGAAATCACTAGGCAATCCGACTTATCAACATACGACTGGTTTTTGTGAACCGCAAACGAGTTTTCAACATGCATCGTCCCAAACTAGTTGCCAATTCAAATCGCAGATCAGTTTTTTTTCAGTTGCTCTGTGCGCATTGGGCCTTAGGTGAACGTATATGCAGAGTAACTTACTGGCTGAACACAATGACGACGGAATTGCAATGATTGAATACGCGAACTCAGTTTTGCGAACACAATGGTACGTTATACTGCATACGGAGAGGTTGGTTAACTTTTAACTTTTACGTGCATTAATTTTGACATTTTATCTGACTCAGAGAGAAATTGTGAATGAGAGAACAAATTTTTTTCGCCTGTCCCTCCCTAAAACCTTTTTTTAAGTAAAACTGAAAAAACACCAGATAATTCCATTCTTATTGGTGATTTCCAATTCAATTCAATTTCAATTCCAATTCCGATTGAAATTGGTACGTACAACAAATTTGACAGCTGTTCCGTACTCCGTCTCCGTAATGCAGTTCCGTTGTTGCATTGTGTTCAGCCAGTTAAGTTCAACTTAAGCCCTAATGTAACAGTTATTCAGAGAAAGAAGTAGAACATAAGCTTTTAACTTGAACTTGAATATTCATATTTCTTTTCATCAAACGAGCCTTAGTAGAGCGGTAAAACATGTAACTAAATTGTAAGCTGCTTTCTGTATGATAATTGATGCAACTTATTTCTGTTTTTCCATGTTGTAAGAGATTGTAGGAATGGGTTTGAAAAAAAACAACAAATATCGTTCCCCGTTAAACAACCAAATCAAAATCTAATTCCTTCACATACAACAAGTTTTTAACTGCTTTTTCGGGTGACACCCTGTTCTGTTCTCAACGAGTAATCTTTCCTTTGGTCTGTTGATTGTTGATGTACCAGTTCGAATACCAAGCTTATCAACTTACACAGCAATTTGTTGAAATACAATTTTTTTTTAAATAATGGGAATTTCTTCTTTTTTTCTCTTATACCGATAATGGCAATTATAAGCCTTCTATCAAACCGTACCATTCCTATTGTATGAATTAATTTATTCGCATAGAGGAAATATATTTAATTCATCATTTCATCGAACGAATTACTTGGAAAATGATACACAAAACTCATTCAATGCATTAGCATTGGTCTTTTAAAATGACTACATTAAGGGCCCAGTTATAGCTCATTGAAACATTAAAAGACATTTTACGTGTGCGGTTAGGCTGGAACGAATATTTTGTTTGGCCTAAATAAATAAGTCGTAAACTTTACTTTTGCATCAACATAATCACTGATTTGTGTTTTTCAACACCTCAGATTCAAAAATTTAAATTTTTCAATGACGTGTTTCAATAATAGCTATAACTGGTCCCCTAAGAGCATTCAGTTAGAGCTTCTTCCGAAGAAACAACAACCAAATTTAATAATAGAAATTATATAAGAGTAACATTGTGGAAAAAATTGAATATAATTGAAAAAAAGTACAAAACATTAAAAATAACAAAGAACAATTTGATCACCGATTGTAATGAATAACAAAAAGCTTAAACATATTACATAGGCAATATTGAATAAATGTGTTTATATATATATACATATCTCGCGAATAATTAAATATTTTCGAGCAAATATTATACGCAAACAAAAACTAAATTCAACAACTCAATTTGAACTAGAATTTTGTCGGCATAAAAAATCTATATAATTACTTCTTTTTTTTTATATAGTTTAGTATAGTTTTGTTTTTCCTTATTTTAATTGAAGTATTTTCGAACAACAACAAAAAAAAAAAAAACAAAAATAAACATAAACGTGTTTCGCTCTCTAATAGAAAACTTTTTTTTTCTATCTTACAGGCAAAAAATAAATTTCAATCAATTTCTCTCTTCTCTTCATAATCATCCACATACAACAAAATATAAATAAAAAAATGATTTTTTTAAATAAATATATTAAATATTATTAGAAGCGTCAAAACAAAACAAACAGACCACGAAAAATGATTAAAAGAAAAAAGGTTTTATTAAATAATTAACAAACCCCTCTATTCATATTTCTTTATTTAATTAATAATAATTGATTTTATTTCATAAATTATTTGTTCAAGTTCTTTCAAGCAACTTTTTTAATTACCGACTTTATTTTTTTTTTGTCAAATTCCTGAACATAAAATAAAATTCTTCGTGAAATTTAAAAACCTTGACTAGCTAATCAACATTATATGCTATAAGATGAAACAGTGAAATGTAATAAGTTTTTTTTGCCATTGTTTAAAAACATAAATTTGATGTAAAATTAAAAAAAAAAAAAATATTTTGTACTGTATATTGTATATCCCTCGCTTGCGCTGCTCTTCTCCCGGCTATCCCAACGCTTGATAGATACAAAAAAAAAAAAGAAAAACAATTGATAAACAATTGTGAATTGTTGTTTGTTAAATACATATTAATTTATAACGAAGATAAACAAATGCCCCATGAATATATAACAACAACAACCAGAAACTTACTTAATAAAAAATACTTGTGTTTTCTTATATTTTCTTGCATTTTTGATTATTTTTTTTTTATTCATTTTCAGTTTGTATTTTCTAATACATCTTCAACTTTTTTGTGAATTGATTTTATGTTTTTTTTTTTCTCTTCATAAAATATTAATTCTGATCTTATATACTAATAAAGAATAAAATTATATTATGAATAATACATTTTCTTGTTTCTTTTTTTATGCCGATAAAATTCTATGTTTAAAAACAATTACATGTTTTTTCTCTCCCAAAAAAAAAACAAACAAAAAATAGTAATAATAATATTTGTAGACAATGTTTATTGTTATGTTAAAAGAAAAATATAAGACGACCGTCTTCGTCTCTGAACAACACATGACACAACACAAAACAAAACAAATGTATCTGTTTGTTTGAATTGTTAGCATTCCATTTGAGAATCTTGTGGTTCTGTCTATTTTTCAGGTTTTTAATTAACACAAAAAAGTACTATTTAACCTTGTTTTGTTGTAAACATTTTTTCTTTTGAAATTCATTTAAAAACTATTAAAAAAAAAAAAGTAATCTTATCTACGTTGGTATTTAACAAACGATGTTTAAGGACTTCTCATACGTGTTAACGTGGTCTTCATTCTTAATGTTTTATATCTTTAACTCGAAACTAGAATAATTAAAAAAAAAAAAGCATATTTTTGAAAATATGGATTAATTTACAAACCTATGATATGGAGGAGAAAAGTAAATCGCTATTTGGATGATTTGAACACGGGACTTTGGTGTGGATGATGAGGAAACATTTCGACTTGTCTTGATTTTAGTTTAAAAAAATCTTTTTATATATTTTGATTATGCAACATTAAAATAAAATAAACGTTCTTTAAGAAGAATATTAAAAATAAACTTACAAATAAAATAAATATTTACTTGATAAGACAAGACACAATATATACAGAAAAAAATATTATATATTATTGAATGTTCTAAAAAAAAAAAACTAATATTAAAGAAAATTGTTGTGTAAGACGAGAAAAAAACAATGATGACGAAACAAAGGAATAAATATATTTGGCCTACGAATAAAACTGAACTTTTTTTTTACTTTGAAAGATTACATTTTTATTTTTTTGTGAGTATTCATAAAAAACCTTACGCATACATGTATATCGTTTTCATTATTTTGTTGATATTTTTTACTAACAAACTAAATATTAAGAGAGGTGGCCGTAAGAACACCTATCTCATCGAGTCTAAGGATAATTTAGCCAAAAATAAATGCAAATTACATAAAATACAGCTGGTCGGACACACTTTTTCTTATTCGTTTGGTGGTAAAGAAATACGAATACGAGTCGAGTGAGATGTCACTCGAGAGCTCACAGTCGAGTCGAGTTAGAATCGGTATTCCACAAAAATGTTGAACACACCCTTTGAATAGTAGCTAACTTCACCAAATGTTGACTTGACTTTTCACAAAAAAAAAAACCTTTTTATTTGAGAACAAATCGTTAAATGTTATTTGATAGAAAATTTATCAGTTTAAATCGGAAAAGTGCAAACAAAAATTAATATAGGTACAGAGATGTTTTATAAAACAATTTTTGTATATTTACTGCAAGTAATAGAGCACAAATTTACAACAGAGCCAGATCGTCGTTTATGCCAAATACCTACCACCAAAAAATATTATTAATATTCATAACAATTGGAAAATTAGTCTTATATTTTATTTTTACCTACATTTTTGCATCCATCACTGCTGCTCTCGACCACTTTTTAAACATGAATGATTTCTCACAGAAAAAGCGTCACTTTTGAGTTACGGAATAGGTATGTTTCATTCGAGTTGGGGAATACCGATAATTATAGCGAGTTTCATTCTAATCTGATCTGAAAATCAAGAATTGCTCTTTTCAATGAAACTTGTTTCATCACTTAATCCTAGTATTGGTCATTCACTGACGAGCATACACAGTATTTGATATCACACGGCTCGGGCTGGCACAAGTTCACAACAAAAATAACAAAATATTTTCCATTTGACCGAAAGACTATTTACATATGTATGTGTGCATTCAGATCAAATCTGCCAACCCATCAGAGATCAAATCTTTCGTGTTGAGATTTGATCTAGATTTGCTCTTTTTCTTGGAATGAAACTCTCGAAATTGAAAAAGATCAAATCTTTTGACAGAAAGAGCAAATCTTTTCTTGAATGAAACTCGCTATTAGTGAGTCGTGTTCGAGAATACCAATTTGTCGATCGCACATTAAAACTTACTCGACTTGTATTCAGGAATAGGGTCCCAGGTCTAGTGTTGGCCTACCTCATAGGTACGAATGAACGAACAAATGAGGTATCAAAAGAAAGCTTAAACTTAGATCTATTTTAAGAATCTGCTGGTCGGACAAACTTTTCAATATAAATTTTATTTAAAAAAAATTAAGAAATTTACAGTATTTTTTTTTAATTGATGCTTGGCTGGCCCATGTCAAGTTTGTCCGACCTGGAGATTCTTAACGTAGACGGTCCTAAGCTTTCATTTGATACCCACTTCTTTCATTTACTCCGTCCGATGAGGTAGACCAGCACCAAAAACGCACCGGAAGTGGCCATTTTACCGCCAAACGGACAAGAAAAAGTCTGTCCGACCAGCGGTTTTGTCCATTTTATATAGTTTGCTATTTATTTATGGCTGAATTATCATTTGACTCGATGTGAGGTAGGTGTTCCTACGTCCGCCTCCTGGGCTAAAATACACTACTGATCCACTTAAACTGCGTTTTTTTTTCAAATTCAATCCTTATAGAGATTGAGTTTTTTTTATTTGCAAATACACTCACTGTCACTAGTTTTATTTAGCATGATGTATTCTTACCATAAAGTTTCGACAGTATATTCACCTCATTTCTAACAAAACCCAATCCTAATTGTGTTTTTCGATAAAAATTGTTTCTTAATGTATGTTTGTAACTTAATTTTGTTAACGTGAAAGTTCGAGCTTATTTCTTATATTAAATTGTAATAGTGAAATCCATATTATATATAAAAAGTCCAATAATTAAAAAAAGCTGTTGCTGGGGCTACCCCACTTGTTACAGTCACGTTGGAAAGTAAGTTTTATTTCGTATGCAGTTTGTCGACCTTAATGTTAATGTTAAATTGTGTTTTTTTTTTTTTATTAATTCAAGTTAACTAATTTGTGAAGTTTTAGAAAAATAAATGTTTTTTATAAATGTGCGAACTAAAAACAAAACAAAAATTACAATATGAAAGCGCAAATGATCGAAACCAAATAAAAGAAAAGAAAATTAAAAAAGATTTCAGAAAAATCTAGATTTTTTTAAACATCGCTTGTTCTGTGCCAACAAATATTTTTTTTTTTAGATTTTTGTCACATTTTTCTAAATTTAAATTTAAATGATTTTGCTGTACTAAATGGGAACAGTTTGTCAGTTAGATGGTAAACAATTATCGTATCAAACAAATCAAAGCCCTGTACACCAACAAGAAAAAAATATACACTGTAGAATCACTGGGTGACATTCAACACATCATAAAACAGAATGATTCTTAAGAACGAATTATGTAATTCTGTTTATATTAAATATTTGAAAAGAAAAGTAGAAATGGTAATTTCTTCAACCAAATGCTTCACATTTCTTTGGAACGAAGTAAAACCACGTTGGAAACCTATTGTTTATGCACTTCTCTTGAACTGATGATGATGGGTTTCATTGGTCCATGCATGCCATGTCTGATTCGAATGATGTTGCTTTAAAGTTAAGTTATTTGGGATCATAATAATGCATCCTTTCTTAGTAGTCCGCAACAATGTTTGGCCTTATAAAATAGAAGCCACTCTAAATAAATGAATTTTGTAATTTTACTAAAAGCAAAACAAACAGTCTTTCTACGTTGGAAATAGTTTCCACAATTATTGCCTAGAAAGTCCAGTCAGCAAAATCTAAAATAAATGGGTTTAAATACACCGTATCATTTTTGTTACAATTCGGTTACTTATTGTTTATTTAATGTTTTGTTTGAAAGAAGGAAAGAAACAACTAAATTATATTTTATTTGATCTCAACACGATGTTTGTTTGATGTATGTACTAAGCCAACATTTCTTTTTTACACTTTTCTATAATAAAAATGCGCGTGAATATCCAGAAATCAGAAAAAACTGAAATTCAATAGAAGATACGAAAGAAAATGATCGTGTCAAGCAAGTGAGCAAAGAAGAAATTCGACAAAACAAAAACGAAAAGAAGAATATAAAAAAGAAACTAAATGGTACTAACGGCAGCAGCAGCGGCAACAACAACAAAAACAATCCAAATCAAAAATCTGCGAAAAGCAAGAATAAATGTGCATTTCTACATTATTTCCTTCCGACGTGCAAAAATTAAAATAAATTTTATAATTTAGACTTAGAATTATTACAATATTTATATGGTACATATTATATCTCATAAATTAATAATATATAGTGTAGTTTATTCTGTACTATTGCAAATCGTTAAATAATAATTAAATTCCATGTTTAGGAAATTTCGTCCATAATAAAACGAACTAGAAAGCATTTATTATTATAATTAAGATTTTGCTGTACAGTATGTAATGTTATAATTGAAAATGGCAATGGCCGTCATACATTCTTAATAATTTTTTTGAAATATCTTAAGTATTTCACTTATCAAATAAGATATATTTAATTGAAACAAAATCATATTTCATTGTCTTGAAATGTCTGTTCTTTAACACTTAAACATTTTTTTCTTTTTAATTTAAGAATTTTTTTCTTGTACAAAAATTGAAATGTAAAAAAAAATATGATGCACAGATTTGAAATTTACTTATTTGAAAATATAAGGTAATGTAAATCAATCAATCATTTGCGCTTTGTAATTTATTGTAAAGAGTCCAGCACTAGAGTAGTTGTTATAATTGCTTTTGCGGTCATATTCAAATATTGTGTTGTGTTTTTTCAGTATAGTTTTCAGGCGAATGCAACTTTCAACTAAACTTACCAAGGAACGCAGGGCGTGATCGATAGCCGGATTACGCGTATGTAAATTAATGCAAAAAAAAAATAGATTTTTGTAGAGAACCAAAATAAATACAAAATATGCAAAATAAGAAATTTTTGAGGTTTTATTTATTCAACTTCTCAAAAGGCTTTCCTTCAATTAATAACTCGCTCTTTCTTTTAATTGTATTGGCCCTAGGTGTCGTTCGTAATGCATGCTCGCCATGGACTCTGAAATAGCGTCACTGATTTTGTTGAAACTTTCAGGTAATCTGCGTCAGTGCAACGGTTGGATCCTTTAATGTTTCGATGCGATATTTGTCACTGAGGTAGAGATATTTATTTATTTAGTGTATATTTTCATGTCAATAAATAACATTAAATTTGAATTTTGAAGAGATATACTGGCTGAACACAATGGTGAAGCTGAAGCTGAAGTATGAAGCTCTGTCAAAGTTAAATATACGCGAACACAATGAGAATCTGAAGCTGAAGTTTGAAATTTAGCTGAAGCGCAAGTTCACTTAACTTCAACTTGCGCTTTACGCTTCAGCTTCATCTTTGACATTTCACAAGAACATAAATGTTCAATGTCTCTGAACTATCCGAGATCTCTTTTTTTCTCAGATCCATTGAATATGACTGAGAAAATTCCTTGATCACTCCGAAATCTCAAGAAACTGAACTAGCTGAATCAAACGAAAACAAAATGTGTGAACTGGTTAAAAAAGAGATATTTAATGAAATTTAACCAACCCCAACTATAAAAAATATTGAAAAGAAGGCCCAAGTGTGGAGTAATATTTCGATAGCCTTTAAGATATATAAAGGGTTTTTCAATAAGAAGAAGAAGAAACAAAAGTTTTTTTAAAATAAAACAAAAACGGTTTTGGATATCAATGAAATTCTTTATTCCTGTGAAAGTACGTTTGATGCCATTATGTATGAAACTCGGTTTCTTTTGCATGGCCACCACTGGCACGCTTGCAGAAGTCCAGACGCTGAACCCAATTTTCGACGGTTTTCAAGCATAAATCGGCCGATACTGCTGCAATTTCACGTTCGATATTCGTACGAAGTTCATCAATCGTCGCTGGCTTGATGGCATATGGAAATAGTCTAACGGCGTCAAATCGCACGACCGAGGCGGCCAAGCGACTGGACCATTTCGTGAGATAACACGTTCTCCAAACTTGGTTTCCAATAAATTGATTGTGACATTCGCTGTGTGGCTTGTGGCGCAGTCCTGTTGGAACCACATGTCCTCCAAGTCCATATCATCCAATTGGGGCCAAAAATATTCGGTTATCATTGATCGGTAGCGATCCCCAACAAGTACGGCCCCAATGCCACCGCCGGCCCATAAACCACACCAAACCGTGATTTTTTCGGGATGCAATGATGACTCATGGAGTACGTGTTGATTGCTGCCTGACCAATACCGCATATTTTGTTTATTGACGAAGCCATTCAGCCAGAAATGAGCCTCATCGCTGAAGATGATTTTTCGATGAAAATCCGAATCATTTTCAAATTGTTGCTCAGCCCAATTCACTAACATACGACGCTTCTGGTGGTCAAGCGGCTTCAGTTCTTGCGTCAATTTAATCTTGTAAGGATGTAGGCCAAGACCTTTTCGCAAAATTCGCCACAACGACGTCACAGAGATGCCCAACGCTTGAGAACGACGTGTGAGATACACATTTGGGCTTTCTGCAACTGAAGCCTCAGCGGCAGCAATATTCTCGACACTACGGGCACTTCTTTGTCTCACTGGCACGGGAACATTTTGTACTGTGCCTGTGGATTAAAATTTTTCCACTAGACGCTCAATTGTTAATCTGCTAGGACGATTATGACGACCATAAATTGGACGTAGCACTCTTAACGTTGAGGCCTCTGACTCCGAATTTCGGTAGTAAATTTTAATAATTTCGACTCGTTCTTGGCTCGTATATCTTTCCATCATGAAATGGCAAACCTTACTGAAAAGAAATGTCAAAAGAGCGGCAAGAAATATGGCGTCGTTTGCTGTCCCTTTCGCTCTACTTTTGTAGCGTCCCTGTTGAAAAACCCGATATATACATATATATATGTTTTATATTCTTGGCAGCAAAATTGATATTCCGTACTTCACCGTTGTGTTCGAGTCAGCTTCATCACTTAGCTTACATTTTGACGGGCTTCATACTTCAACTTCAGCTTCACCATTAGGTTTGTCCGATGTTCCCCACCCCAGTGCGCACTGGGGATTGTCAGTGCATTAAGTGAAACTACCGGAAAACCACCATAGCTGCTCCGGTGTTGATTTAACATTGAACAGCTCAGTGCAACATCTCTATTTTTTGACATTTCTTTCATTTGAATTTGTTTTCTTTAAACGGTGGCAAATAAATAGAAGTTAATAAAATGATCCAGGAAAGCAATATTTTGTCTATACACACATTAATAACTTGAGACCTACAAATTAATCTACGAAATATTTCATATCATAAAATAGCACACCAAATTTTCAAATAAATTCCTCCATTCTCTGAAAACGAACTTCTGTCAACAGCTGATTTGAATTTAAATTTTGAATTTTGACAGCCCCGATATCTTACACCAAGAAAATACCTGGGGCGCATGAGGGTGCACTCAGTGCGTGCCCGGTGTTCACATCCAACACAGTGCAAAAACACTGGGGCGAAAAAAAGTGTCACATAAAACGCTTCAGTGCGATTTCAGGGTACACCAGTGGGCCCAGTGCTGAAATCGAACAAAGCTATTATTGTAAAGCAGGAGGTACCAGCTCTTGTTTTTTACTTGTGTTTTTATTATATTATATTATATTATAACAATCAAACATGACATTATGATGATAGAGGTCGAATAAAGTGGGTTTGGAAGTTCCGTCCGTCTGTCTGTTCGCATCTCTACAGCCTAAACGGATGGGCCGATTTGCTTCAAACTTGGTACCTATTTAATATTTATTTGGTAGTATCTCATGGGGTGTTTTTCATTCTTACTCTAGGTCGAAAAATAACGGTACCTGCCATACAATCTTTAACAAAAAGTTTGATTTTCTCGAAAACGGCTCTAACGATTTTGATAACACTTTCAGGATGCCATTTTCTTACAACAATACATCTTTCAGTTAGAATGAATTTTTTGAAATTTGTTCTATAACGGTACCTTTCATAGAACCGGTTTTTTCAAATGCGGTTTGATCGTAAACCATTTTCCCGATTTCAATAAAATTTTGCACACAGATAAAATATAATAAATAATTCAATAAAGATTGCATTTCAAAATTTTCAAAAACTTTTTCGATTTTTTTTAGTTTTCTAAAAAAATTGGTTATCGAAATATTTTGAAAACGGGTTGATTGAATTTTTTTTTAAATAATTTTACCAGATAAAAACTACAGATTTTCTTATAATGACATACTAAAAAAAATTTTAAATATTTTTTCGAAGTTTTTCAAAAAAAACGACTAAAAAAATAGGTCCAACGATTTTCAATATTTTTTTCCTCGATAGACATATAGTTTTCAAATTTTATTGCATACTTAGTTTTTCTCAGAAAACTCTTAAACTAATTAAAAAAATTAAAGAATTTTCGAAAAAAAATATATTTTTTAATTTTAATATACCTATACATAACATATGCAGCCACTTAGCAAGAACAAGTTCGTGCGACCCAGTCGTGGATTTTATTTAAATTTTATTCGACGATGTGACCGCACATATGAGCAAGTACGTGCGACCCAGTCGTGCAATTTATTTGTTTTAACATTAAGACATTTCAGGTTAGAATGCCATTTTAGTTTATTTGTTTATTTAGTTTTTAAGATGTCTTTTTCTTCGCGTCGATTGAACGTCGAATCGCCCAAATCACGACCTGACGTTGAGGAACAGATCTCTGATGAATAGAATTTCGTAGCTTTGTATACATATACACTGCATAGTCGAGACTTACACGGTGCGTGTTTGCCTTGCATGCTTGGAGTGCGAAAGGGAAAGATAATGAAATAGAAATAGAGTAATCCGAACATGCACGGGTAGAACTGTCCCGGCAACTTTTTTGACGTTTCTCTTTGTCTGTATTCTTTGTTCTTCTTATTTTGCTTCATACTTGTTTTGGATGTTGATCAAACAACACATTACAAGAAGATAACAACGTGTGTATGATGACCGCAGAGATTGAATAGTGTATGGAATTAGTTTCTTTTCATTTATTTTTCATTTATTCATTCATTCATTAAGTTTTTATAAATTTATTTCATTTAAATTATTTTTTTTTTAATACTGATCACTGAAACAGAAAGTGAAATAAGAGATAGCTATCAAAAAGTCTCGACATATACAATGGTTAAGGTCGTAGGGCGCTTCTACATTCTTTTAAAAGAAATTTGCTTAAAATAAGCGCCATCTATCAACCAGTAGCAAGGAACGCACAGATTTGTATCAAAGTGTCGTGAAATTTTTCCTCGTTGTCATGACAATCAAAACAAAACAAAAATTGTCACCCTGGATATCAAAACAAAATTGTGACCAAACAAAACAGATAAAACAACGAATTTGTTTGCTTAATCATTTTCACTAAATTATAATTTAAAAATGCAATGAATTTTTCTGAAAATAATACAATCTATCATGCACAACACAAGAACAAATGCTATTGTCAGAACGCCAATCTATGCTATTGCACTGGTATCGAAAATCCCTCGAGTACCACAAAGTCGTCTCACAAATTCGTAAAACTCCGCAAAGTTAAGACAAAGCCCTGCACATCATTTTGTAGCACGAATTCATTCAGTTTAGCACCGTCACCAATCACTTCACTATCATCATCAAACACAGCAGTCAGTTTCTCGGAGCCAAAGCTAACAGGAAGGCGTGAACTCTATGAGAGATCCAACGCTGGCATGAATGAGGCTTTAAATGTGACATCTTGGAACATACAGCAAAGCACAATTTTTGCAGCACGAGAATCAGCAGTAATGGATTTGTGCGATGAAAAAATTGCAAAGTTACAAGAGTTTCGTTTAAGAAACGCAAATGAATGTCTTAGTTCTTGCAACAGGCATTCAATGGAAAAAGTCAAGCGCCAGACTTGTGATTCCACTGATTCAGTGAATGGTATAACATACACACTAAACAAAAGGGGTCTTCTTAAATCGATTGAGGGAAATGATGAAACTGTAGCCGCTATTGTGCATTCGAAAACTGCAGTCCAAGATATTTTACGACAAAAATTGAAATCCTCGAAGGATAAGGATAAATTTGTTAGAAAGGCAATTTGCCTTCCTGAGAATAGCTTAGCACTGCGGTACCAAAAATCTTATTAAGATAGTTTATGATATAATTTAAGAAGTAGTTTCTAAGTATTAAGTCTTTCGATGTCTACAAAGGATTGGTTTCCACATGGAGTAGGTATTATGCTTTACGCAAACCGGTCTTTATCAAAAAAATAATTATTTATTTATTATATTTTAGCAATCAAAAGCAAAATTCATTAGCATTGTTAGCCAACTTCTTATGAATTATGACAAAATTCTTCACAGTTAGCGTAAGGGTCTTTGTGTGAACACACAACACCACAGTTGAATAAGTGCTGCGTTGAAAAACTCCAAAAGAAGACAAGCGTTTGGCCTGATAAAATGCCCCCAGAGTTAAAAAGATGGTAAACATCGGTTCTAGATGGCTCACCATTCTAGATTCTCAAAACTGTTTAAGAGGTGATCAAATGTCTATTCAGTGCAGGTAAATTAACTTTCTACCAATCTACAAGGAGAAAGTTTATACACGCGATAGCTACCGTTCAATCAAACTGATTTCACACAACATCTGGTATGGGTTGTTCTGAGGGAAAAGGCAAGTCAGATGCAAGTCACCAGGTCACCGAAGAGTGTCCAATAAAAGTTGGTATGCACCAGGGAAGCATGTTGAACTTTATTACGGTAGGGTAGGCACTGAACGGCATCAAACAGGTGATGCACAGTGCTGCAACTATCTCGTAGGCAACAATTGTGCTTATTTCACCTCCCCGCGGTAACCCCGGTTACTGGTCTGTCCATCCGGACATTCCTGCTAAACTTATAAGCGCGAGTGTTGAACACAGAACAAATAGCTGTTAGTTGGGGGTTGTGCGTGGGGTTAACAACCTTGCCATGAAAAAAAAATGGTTGCGAAGCGACCAATAGCCTCGGAAAAGGACGGATTAACTGTTGACGACCCGGAAAAACGAATTAAGGACAACGACCTTCGGATCTGCACGTGGAATGTTAGAACTCTTAACAGACCACGTGCAGCCAAACAACTAGCGGAGGCCCTAGGCTGCTATAGAGCAGGAATAACTGCCATCCAAGAAGTGCGATGGGATGGGCCGGGCAAAAGGAGGATGAAAAACTGTGACGTGTACTACGGTGATTGTGCAAGTAGACCACAGCGTTTATTGAGGTGCGGATTCGTCATTAGCGGTAGACTTAGGCAAGAAGTTTTGGGCTTTCGACACGTAAGTGAGCGACTTGTGACAATCCGCATCAAGGCTTTATTCGCCAACATGACTTCTACGAGCTCCTCGGCAAAACCTATGAGCAATGCCCTAAATACGACGTTAACATCGTACTATTCGATTTTAACGCCAAAATAGTAAATGGGAAATCTTTGGTAGGACTGTAGGAAAATATAGCTTACAGTATCTGGATGTTCGCACTTTCCGAGCAGCTAACATCGATTCGGATCACTACCTTGTTGCAGCAAAGGTAAGAATGCGAATAAAACCGAACACCACAACAACGGAGTAATACTGTGAGGAAGTATGACGTCGGAAAGCTGCAATCGCAAGAAACCGCCAGAACCTTTGCCGATCGAATATCCCGTAACCTCTAAAGAAATCCAGTACCGCCAGCATCAAGTGCCGTAGACCAGTGGCAAAACTGCCAACAAACCATCAGAGATGCCGCTGGTTCGATGACGAATGCGAATTAGTCTCCTGAATATCGCCTACAAGATCCTCTCCGCCGTACTATGTGAAAGCCTGAAACCTTTGCTAAGCAACCTGATGTGCGCCTATCAGTGTGGTTTCAGACAAGGAAAGTTTACAATCGATCAGATGTTCACGCTACGGCAGATCCTGGAAACTACCCCAGAATTCCAAATCGATACCCACCACCTCTTTATCGATTTTAAGGCCGCATATGCCCGGGTTTTGCATTCCCACAAAACTCGTCCGGGTGTGCAGGATGACGATGGACAACTCTCGCAGCTCCGTCAACTTTGGTACTAAAATCACAGAAACTTTTGATGTCAAAAAAGGATTCCGGCAAGGTGATGCGCTATCGTGCGATTTCTTCAATTTAATACTGGAAAAAATTATAAGAAACACGCAAGTCAATTGTAGTGGGACAATTTTTTTTCAAGTCTGTGCAATTGCTAGCATACGCTGACGACATAGACATCATGGGCAGAACCCGGCGACCTGTCACTGTAGCGTTTACTGGCATTGAAGCTGAAGCGGCTATGATGGGACTAGCAGTCAATGAGGCCAAAACGATCTACCTGCTGTCCACCAAAAAGAGACGCACAACACCGGCGGATTGGACAAAACATCACAATAGACAGGTACAACTTTGGGGTAGTTAGGGACTTTGTTTACCTCGGATCCGCTAAAACATCTGACAACAACATATCGTTAGAAATTAACCGAAGAATTACTCTTGCCAATCGCTGTTTCCATTGGCTAGGAAGACAATTGAGTAGCAAAGCCCTCTCTGGAAAGACAAACGAGACTGTATAAGACCTTAATCATCCTAGTCCTGCTCTATGGCGCCGAAGCATGGACTCTATTTGATCGGATGAAGATATCCTTAGTCGTTTCGAGCGTAAGATTCTTCCGACAATTTTCGGCCGTATTTGCGGTAACGGGCTTTGGAGGAGAAGGTTCTACCAAGAACTATACGAGCTGTACAGCGACATTGACCTGGTCAAAAAAATACGCATATCACGTTTAAGATGGCTAGGTCATGTAGAACGAATGGACAACAATGCTCCGGCTCGTAGGATCTTCGATTCCATCCTAGAGGGTAGACTGAATACCAATGCTGCATACCTTCCGAGCTGCAAATTTCTATTCCTGCCATTTATTTGAATAAAACAGTTTTTCCCAAGTGCGTTGCGCGGATCTATAATGACTATCGAAGGATCTTATCTTCAGATGATTTTATCAACCATCGTGTAAATATAGGATGGATGATAAGGAAGTGAAACCCTGCCTCCTAATATACAAGATGTATGAGAGTAAATTGACGGGTTTACATGACAGCAGGAGTAACAAAGCATTATCGCAGATGGAGAATAAAAAAAATCGAGAAATCCTCTACATTTATGAAACGATCTTGGACTTACTTATCTGGTTCTACCATGCAGAACGAACATTCCCTGTGAACTCAGTTAAAAAGACATGCCACGTTCCGACACCTCCGCGCAAGAAAGGCAAGTGCAAAACTCCTGGATCAAACAAATGCAACATCTGCATTTAATTGTCTTAATCATGGAACAATCTTAATTCTAGGATTCCTGCCGACCTTTTCTGAGGACAACCCGGAGAACCCCATAGGTGTAGCCGCCTAAAGAAGAAGCAGTGGTAGACTTGTGATCCCAGTCGAAAGCAATAAGAACAAGCTAGCGCGGCCAAGGTATGTATTTATTCATACGCGATGTGCTTGGTATTATGAATCAATCGTTCTTATAACTTTGAAGTCGGCATTACTCATCAATTGTTGTTGTTTACTCGTTCATACAAACTACGCTGAACATTTTAAACATCGTCATTCGGAACTTTCCTATAAAATCTAAAAATAACTCATCAAGTTCTAGGATTTTATCAAATATTTTATTTTGGATTAGATATGAATATTCATGAAAAATGTCCTTTACAATGCGACTAACTATATTTATGCAAGTAATATCATATTTATGAAGAATAGATTTAATAGAAAACCAAGTCGTGCAAATGTACAATACTTATTTATATAAAGCTACTAACAAAATAACATAAATGATTACTTAAAATAGAGGAGTCCCTGCAATGAACCAACAAAAAAAAAGGAACCAATTGGTTTTACTTTTTCCCCAACAACTTGTTAATTTCTTTGTTCTGTTTACTCATCTTCAAGTCAACATCTTCGATCTTGTAATTCATATTATCCAGCAAGTCATTTTGAGACTCGATTTCCCCTCTCATATCCGTTGCCAGGCCTTTGAGACGCGACAAGCTATCGCACATTGTTTCAAGGTTTGTTTCAAGTCGGCTGTCGAAGCTGGCCTTGTCCTCCATGAAACGTTGTTGTCCATGGATGTTGTCTGAGCGGATTCTGTTGATTGGATGATTGTCAAAGACATCATCTGGTGACATTGGTGCCGAGGACGAAGGTATGTCTTCGTTGAGACGACTGCCACTCGGCGAGGATGCTATACGAGGACTCATGTTATCTCGATTTCCAGATAGATAGTTTTTCAATCCGCCGAATACACTCTTCAGGCCATTAAGATGACGCTGACTAAAACGCAGAGTAGAGTTGATTTCTTCCAGTTGTCGGGATGTCTTCTCTAGTTGTTCTCGCTGTTTGACAAGCTCAGAAGCTGTGGCCTTGCCAACTTCTTCAGTTTCATACAAAAGACCTAAATGGGAGGAAGTTTGTTGAACAGAAATATTTCATATGTAAATATTCAATTTGCTTACCTAAACTTCTATTTGATGCTTGTAGAGTTCTATCTTCGATTTCTTTGCGTTTTTGTTGGTAAACTTGGACATCATCATCGAATGGATTTGTACTTTTCTTCGGATTGTTTGTTCGAGAATTTGCTAGGAATGCATCATCGTCTATATCGTCGTCATTGTCGTTGTTGAAATGATTATTAACAGGTTGCAGATAATTGTTTTCGGACATTTTATTGATACTTTTGTTGAGCTATTGGATATAATACAAAATTGTAGAAAATAATAAGCTTGTATAAAAAAAACTGATTTTAGAAACAAATAGAAAATTTTTATTTTTTATCAATCCACCTTCTTTTCTTTTGATAATTTTTTTTATATTTTTGGAAAATCGTTAATATCGTAGAATGATGAGTTTGTTTTTGATCGCAAATGTCAATCGTTGTGTGTACGTTAGTGATGGGTCCCTCATACATGAGGTATGAATGAATGAATGAATTTTATTGAGTCTTTTTTTAATCGATTACAAGGTTCACTTATTCTATCTTGTTAATATAATGTACAAAAGTGGCTGTAATGTATGGCCTTCTTTTTTCAGTTGTTATTCTTTAAAAGCCTCGTGGCGAACAGTTGTCATATTGGGCAAACTATATTGTTTGATTGCTTTTGCTCATAAGCATTAGTGTGAGTTGTTTGAGAGGGTTGTCTATTATATACAATCGATACTTATAAACTAACTTAAAAACTAACATACAGAAAAAAAAACTACATTTGTGTATGTACAAAATTAACATAAGCTAAGATAGCTATTAAGCTATACATTTTTCTTTTTATGTATTTAAAGCGAGAACGCCTTATGACTTAATTGGTATCTTGATCTTTTAGGCGATAACCTGGTCGATAATTATAGCAATGATAGCTATTACATAAGTTAAAGTTAAACATTTTTCTTTAAGAGCGAGAACGCTTTATAAGGTACGAGTTTCTTATGCAAGAACCTGAACGGTATCAGTTAAAATGAATGATCAAACTATTTTTTTTGACAAGGTCTCAATACAATTAATTCAATTCTATTCAATTCAAATCACTTTTATGTTTTTGTTTAAAAAATAAAGAATATTTTAATTTTTAATACTACTTTAAACTGAATCTATGTAGTTCGTAGTCCCGAAATACGTCATTTGCTGTCTGGAAAATTTCCGTTACAGGTGATATAACTGCTATGTTGTGTTGGATGGTTATTGTTGCGGGTTTCCAGTTATTGCGGCTTCGACTGTGTAGTCCCGTTGGGTACAGTTACTCTTGCTGCGCTACTAAGCGCTGATAATATGCCGTGAAATTGAATCCTCCCCAAGTGACTTATCTTAACTGTTGCTGCGCTCCAGGAATTAACCAGCGCGGAAATTTTATTTAATACAATACAAAATATTGTCACTGTTGCTGGAGTTGGTGCTTGCTGCTTGGCAAGCACGTCCGCCCGTAAGGGCGGTCCAAACCGAACCACTGAGGAATCCATACATGAGGTAACACAATACCGTTCTGAAATGTACAATCACCTTTGTATATAAAAACTATAGTACTACCATGAGGCAGCTTCTAGTTTAGCGAGATACTGCCGTAATAGCGCTGCCGTAGTTCTTAATATGCATTTGTATGGGTTTTGGAGAGTAGAAAGAAATATAGTGATGAAAGAGTAGGTTGTATGTTATATTTTCAGAAACGTATGAGTTAGAATGATTACAAGCATTTGCATTAATAATGAATAATAAGTACGAGTGAAAGTTGCAAAAAGTGACACTAGACCATATGGCATGACAGAGTAAAGCGGGGTTCACATGGGACAATGCAGAGGCCAAGACAGTGGGACAAGACAATCATTGTTCCATGTGAATAATTGTTTCCAGGACAATACAATTGTCATTCTATTGTCCTCCGAGCTAGCCTGTCGAGCTATCTCTGAGGACAATATCGACATCATCCAACCCCGTTCAAGAAGCTCGGACAAAGCAATTGATTATTCTCCCATTGCCTTGTCTGCATGTGAACGCTGCTTAAGGGAAACAAAAATGAATGGATTTCCCTTTGTTTTTTTCGTAAACAAATTAATTTTTGGATTTTGCATTTTTCAAGAAATTTTGTTATTTCTGTATTTTTTGTATTTCTTATACCGAAATCAATTACCAATGTTGCCATATTCGGATTTGACTGTTTAAAGTTTTAATGTTTAATTGGTAATTGGTTTTAATTGGTACTATGTTGTCGGTACAATAGTGTATTTCGTACTAGATTTTTAATATTTAGTACTAGAGTTTAGTACTATTGTAGTTTTGGTACTATATTTAGTACTATATTTAGTAGTTAGTAGTATATTTAGTACTAGGTTTTTTTACGTAATAGGTGAATATACTCTTAAGCAAAAACTTAGTTACAAACTTATGCAAACAATGTGTTTTATTTGTGAAATAAGTAACTAGGTGAGTAATCCACTCAAATTAAATTTTTGCAGACCCAAAAAAATTGATATAATAATCAAACATGGCAATCATTCAAATTGTACAAAAACCCAAACCTATTGGTTTCACCAAAAATCGTTAAAACGGTAAATTTCATCCTGTTGCCGTATCTATAAAAAACCCTATCAAAACCAGTGTATTTTCAAGACAGAAATGAAAACTCCTCACATACCTGTCTAAATTTCTATCTTCCATTCTCTCATCATCAGAAATAACACGAAAAAGACTTGATAATTTACTTCCCTCTCACTGCTAACACTTTATATACATCTTTCCCGTTCTGTCAATTTCTAACGTTGCATATGTGTTGAATTCATCTCCCCGACTAAAAGTCTACACTGAGAAAAAAGCGAGATAGCGAAACTAGATGGCGCTAGGTTAAACACCCATCTTGATAGTTCTATAGATTCTTTATACAATGCAATCACCTCAAAGGAATAAATTGTATTACTTCACACCTCAAAGAAAAAAAACAAAAAAATACTTCTATTTTGGCAACAACAAAAAAAACTTTTCTCTTCTTTTTTTTGGCAATGAACAATGCCTGTGGAACAATTCCTTGCACATGATTCTCAGAGTTTATTGCTCTGATTTCATTCTATTTTCCTTGTTTTGTGTTGGTGTTGGAATAATAGCCTATTCACACAAAACCAAACGTTTCCATCAAAAAGAATATCAAAAACTACTCGTTTTTCAATACGTTTTTCATAAACGAATTGTTTTGCAAAACGACTGGTTTTCGATAAAGAACTTGAAAACGAGTTGCAATTCAAAGATGAATCATTCAAACAGATCTTTATGTCAAGAAAAATATGTATGATTTTGAAAAGGTCTTTAAAAAAAGAAACAGCTGGTTGCTTTCTGTCAAAATAATATGTAAATAATTTCAGAAATGTGTTAAGTAACTTTTTTTGCAAATTAGAAGAGAAGAAAAGCAAAAAAAAAAACTTGGGGAAGCTCGAACGAGGATTTCTGTGTGCCGAAAATGAACCAGCCCTCCGAGATAGTTGGAAGTATGGGCATAACTATTTGATGAAATCGGTGGCGTTTGAGGGGCGGGTAATTCTCAGCAAAAAAATTCAGTGAGATAGTGTGATGTGTGAATAGTTTGATTAATAAAAACAAATATTTTGTTGTTAAATTAATACGTGCTGGAATGACATATTTTCTCCTATCTGAAGTGTGTGTGTGGAGTGTGCTTATCGGAGCGAACAATTGGCAAAATAATCAAGCCTAAAAACATTTGAAATGTCTAACAAAAACGAGTAAATGAAACGAGTCTGAACGCTCTACTCGTTTTAGTAAACGAGTAGCGAAAATGAACTTGATGTGAATAGGCTATAACGACTATACTTTGGAAAAAGAGTACCTTATAACTGGTTTACGTCCGGGTAGTTATACCAATCAGTAAAGTTATGTCAGAATTTAAAGGTCAACCACATCAGCCATAACCTCAAATTTGTTTTAATGATGCAAAATGCTACATTAAGGGCCAGTTATAGTTATCATTGAAATGCATCATTGAAAAACTTTAAACGGAATTTTTAAATGTACTCCTTTGATTAGTAACACAAATGATATACCAATCTGTAGCAAATGATACGAAAAATTGAATTGAATGAATCGAAAGTGGCGTCTTGACAAAGGTACTTCACTGTAAACTGAAGAGTCCAAGTGAGTACCGGGACGAAACCCCAATTTCTGGTGGACTTAAAAGCCGTAAAAAGCTATTTTGAAATAACATTTCCATTATTTTGTGTTGAAATTATATAGGCAATTTATAAAGTAGTTTTAAATAATATTTATTCGTCGTTCGTTGGTCACTCATTTAAACAGATTTTTCTTTTAATTTGAATTCGACTTTAGTTTGTGAAAATAAAAAACCAATGTAGTCATGCCCTTATATATTTTTCTATACGATCTTCCAGAACTGACTGGAAATATTGAAATTTCTTGGTTTAAAACAGTTAAAATGGAGTGAGTTTTTCTTTTGTTTTGATTAACATTTTTCTTTGTTAACTGTTGAGCGTGCCGGCTTATCAGGTCGCCACTTGATTTTTTCATTAATTGTAAATGTAATATTTTTCTATCTCAAATTAGAAAATTAATCTTATTAGTTAAATAAATTATTGAATACTAACATTAGCCCCTTTATTTATTCCAAAAAGGTGTGAAATAATTAAAGAACAAGTGCGCGAGGTTTACTGAATGAGTCATATTAATTTTGTCATTTTTTTTTCAACGAGTGTTAACTGTAAAGTAAAAAAACCTGTGCCTTTTGTAATGCTTTAAACAAATAAAAAAGTTGCCTTTGCATAGTTAAAATTATTTTTCAAATAAAAAAGTGTAATAAATAAAAATGAATAAAGAAGATTCATGTGTTGAGACTCCAGCAGCACCCGAATGGCTATCAAAATTGGAAAGTCGCCGAGAGAAGCTCGTGCGTGGGAAGCTCGGCCATGAAGCCGGAGCAGGTGCTCCATGTAATGATTGCGGTAAGTGAATTTTCTTATCTCTTATTAGTAATTTTTTTGTTGTATAACAGTACAAGTAGGCTTTAAAAAAAACAACAAATAGGTAGGTAACAATCCATATGAAAAACTGAAGGTTCAGAACAATAACGTAACTTTCAAGGTCTTGCTCATCTCCCATGACGCCTCAGTCTGGAGTCTATAGGGTTAAAGAATAACATACGAAATAAATGCTGATTATTAAAAAACCATTTCATGATGAGAAGGTCAATGCATATTAGGTTCAATTAAGTTTGCAGCATTGGTTTTATTTTTAGGCAATATAATCAACAAATTCAAAGTATTAGTTATAAGTAAAAACTCCAGAACTATCAAAGACCAAATGTCTGAGAACTATTGAAATTAAAAGGAGTCAAATTATATTCAATGGGAAATATTTAATTGGAACCAAATGATATTGTTGATGATAGGAGAACACAAACTATTAGAATGAAAACTGGTAGCCATTGTCTTCATCTCAAACACGTACTCCTCAACATCTTCGTTGTGTCTTTGCCTTCGAGCCCGAAGTCGATCGTGAACATCAGCTTCGTCTTCCGATGTCGGAAAGCTATTGCACAGTTCTGCAAAGAAAATATCAAGCTTACCATTGTTGCCGCCATCAAAACCAGTAGTTCGTCTAGTTGGTAAATCTCGCGAATCTCTTTGATTTTGCTCACCCAAGCTTTTGTTGTTAACCCTGCGGTATTCTTGGGGTTAAAAAAAGGAATAATTTCAGCCACGTCTCGGACCATGAAACCACTTCCGTGATATAATCCAGAACTTTTAACATCGATAGCTAGGGCCATTAGGGTCGTTCCACTAGGAGAAATGTTTTTCTGATCCGCGTACTCCAAGCGTGCTGCCTCTAAATCCATTCTAAACGTAGCTTGTCTTTCACCATCCTAATATGATATTGGTAATATCTATTGTCCAGCTCAGCTCCGTCAAATGTCTGCTCAAGCCGAAACACAATAAGATACTAAACAGCAAAACAGTAGTAGGAAAAGTATGAGAAAAAAATTCAATGTTCAAATACACACGACACACCAAATGTAAAAAAAACATTGTTCGTCTTGTAGCCCCAGAAGTTGTTGTTTATGCTTTAAATAAGATTTTTATTTTGTATGTCGCATGACGAATGCAGATTTGACGGTCGATTATGGAGATGTATCGATGCTATTTGGTGCGATTGCGCCACCTGAGTATTGAGCTCACGAACGAAAAAAAAATTCGTGGAGAGGGGTTACTATCCCACTTCTGACTTGTTAAATTAAAAATCAAGATGTCGTTAGGGTTGCTATCAATATATATATATGTGCCCTATATTCTGCACACAACTAACTTATATAACAATATCGGCAGATCTATTTATAGCTCTACATTATTAAAAATACAAATCAAAGTTGTTATCTGTTCATAATAAACAAAATATTAATTGTTCTCTATACTTTGATTGTACAGTGTAAATGCATCTCCAAAACTCCTCCTCATTTACTTAAAAAGACCACATCTTTCACGTAGCATCTTATGTCTTCCAGCTCCCAATGTATTTTGTAAGCAAATCAGCTAGCATAGATTCTGTTGGACAATATCTATGTACATACCACCGTCTGTTTCTTGATAAAGTCTTTCACGAAATGATAACGCGTGTCGATATGTTTAGTTCTATTTGAAAAAATGTTCCTCTTGTATTAATTTTAAGCAACTTTGGTTATCTTCGTATATAATTGTAGGTTCAGTGATCAGCTGCTGCATATCATTCAAAATGCGTCGAATCTATGATGCTTCCTGACATGCTTCTGACAGTGCGATGAATTCCGCTTCCGTAGACGAAAGAGCTACACACGTTTGTTTCCGACATGACCAGCTGATAACTCCACCGTTTACCTTGAATACATAGCCTAGCCACTATTTGATTTACGACTGTTTCTATCCTCAGCCCAATTTGCATCCGCATAACCGTAGAAGAATTCACCGTCATCGTCTTTGCTTAATGACAACTTCATTTTTGATGTTGCCTTTAAATACTTAAGGATTCGCTTAAGTTCATTCCAATCGGTCTGTATCGGTTGACTGACGTTTTGTGCCAAAATGGAAACGCTTGCAGATATATCCGGTCGCGTTATAACTGAAACACTGGATCCATTGGAATATTTGATGGTTTAGAGTCGGCTAAACCAAAACCTTTTGCAATTTGCTCAATATAATTCCGTTGATTCAAATGATAATTTCTTTTATTGTCTATCTAGTCCCAAGAAAGATTTTCTGTTGCCCATATTCTTCATCTGAAACTTTAATGAGACTATTTTCTCTGCTGACCGAATTAGATGTTCGAATAGAGACAAGGGTCAACCTTGCTTTGAAGAAATTTCGCATCGCCTAATACTTTATGTATTACCTCGTTCCATGATCTTGCAGACTGCTATAATCCATAGAGACTTTTCTTTAACAAACAAACTAAATGGCCTTTTCCTTCAACTTCAAAACCAGGTGGTTGCCGGATGTAAATAGTTCCTTTTAGACCACCATTAAGAAACGCTGTTTTCGCATCCCAGTGTTCTACAATAATCCTTCCTTGGCAAAAACTGACATTACTTACTTACTTAGGGGGCGCTACAGTTCGGGACGAACCTGGGCCTCAACCCAAATGCCTCTCCAGCCAGCTCGGTCTTTGGCTAGCTGCCTCCAGTTTCGCCCTCCAAGTTGGTTGAGGTCGTCCTCCACGCGCCACCTAAGGCGAGGTCTTCCTTGACTGCGTCTACCCTCTGGGATGGAATCGAAGATCCTGCGAGCCAGAGCATTGTTGTCCATTCGCTCTACATGACCTAGCCATCTTAAACGTGATATGCGTATTTTTTTGACCAGGTCAATGTCGCTGTACAGCTCGTATAGTTCTTGGTTGAACCTTCTCCTGCAAGGCCCGTTAACGCAGATAGGGCCAACAATCTTCCGAAGAATCTTACGCTCGAAACGACTAAGGATATCTTCATCCGCTTTAGATAGAGTCCATGCCTCGGCGCCATAGAGCAGGACTGGGATGAGATTCGGTTCTTATACAGAGTCTCCTCTGTCTTTCGAGAGAGGGCTTTGCTACTCAATTGCCTTCCTAGCCCATAGAAACAGCGATTGGCAAGAGTAATTCTTCGCTTTATTTCTGACGAGATGTTGTTGTCAGATATTATAGCGGATCCGAGGTACACAAAGTCCCTAACTACCTCAAAGTTGAACCTGTCTATTGTGATGTTTTGTCCAATCCGCCGGTGTTGTGTGTCCCTTTTTGTGGACAGCAGGTACTTCGTTTTGGCCTCATTGACTGCTAGTCCCATCTTAGCCGCTTCAGCTTCAATGCTAGCAAACGTTCCAGTGACAGCTCGCCGAGTTCTGCCAATGATGTCTATGTGGTCAGCGTATGCTAGCAATTGCACAGACTTGAAAAAAATTGTCCCACTACAATTGACTTGCGAGTTTCTTATAATTTTTTCAAGTATTAAGTTGAAGAAATCGCACGATAGCGCATCACCTTGTCGGAATCCTTTTTTGACGTCAAAAGCTTCTGTGAGGTCAGTACCAACCTTGACGGAGCAGCGAGAGTTCTCCATCGTCATCCTGCACAGTCGGACGAGTTTTGTGGGGATGCCAAAACCTGACATGGCTCTGTATAGCTCGTCTCTATAAATGCTATCGTACGCGGCCTTAAAATCAATAAAGAGGTGTTGGGTATCGATTTGGAATTCTTGGGTAGTTTCCAGGATCTGCCGTAGCGTGAACATTTGATTGTGGACTTTCCTGGTCTGAAACCACACTGATAGGGGCCAATCAGGTTGCTGACGAAAGGTTTCAGGCTTTCACATAGTACGGCAGAGGATCTTGTAGGCGATATTCAGGAGACTTATTCCTCTATAGTTGGTGCAGGTTAGAGGGTCTCCTTGCTTGTGGATCGGGGAAACGATGCTGAGGTTCCATTCATCAGGCATACTTTCTTCTGACCAAACTTTAGAAATGAATTGGTGTATGCACTCCACCAGGTCATTTCTGGCCGCTTTAAAAATTTCGGCGAGTAGTCCGTCGGGCTCAGCAGCTTTGTTGTTTTTTAGTTTAGATATTGCTATCCTCACTTCATTTTGGTTAGGTGGACGGAAGTTTTGTCTGTCATTGTACAGGCTTCTGTGCGGGTAGTTTTTCCTTGACACGTTCTTTTTACCTGTTGGTAAAACTTCTGCACGTTGTTCCTGGAGTAGCATCTCTCAATATCTTCGATCGCGCGCTTCTCATGCTCTCTCTTTTTCTTTTGGAGAAGCCGGTGTTCTTCCCGTCTTTTCTGCTCGTAGAGCTCGCGAGCAGCTCTCGTCTTTCTTTGCAGCACCACTTTATATGCGGCTGCAAGGGTCTGCCTGCATTCGTCATCGAACCAGAGGTTTCGTGGTGGTGGTCCGGTGAAACCTAGCATTTCAGTTGCGGCATCTCTGAACTTGCGATTGCAGTTTCCGACGTCATACTTCCTCACAGTATTACTTCGTTGTTGTGGCGTTTGGGTTATTATCATTCTTACCTTGGCTGCAACAAGGTAGTGATCCGAATCGATGTTAGCTGCTCGGAAGGTGCGAACATCCAATTATATACTGGAGGCGTGTCTTGCATCGATCGCAACGTGATCAATCTGGTGGACGGGTTTTTGATCTGGGTGCCGCCAAGACCCTTTGTGTATAACGAGATGAGGAAACCGTGTTCTTGCAATGGTGACGTTAGGTGTCGTTGCGAAGTCAATTATCTTAAGTCCTTTTCAGACGTTATGTCGTGTAGACTATGTTTTCCCACAGTCCTACCAAAAATGTCCTCTGCCTATTTTGGCGTTTAAAATCGACTAGTCGTAATTAGGAAATTGCTCATAGGTTTTGTCGAGTATCTCGTGGAAGTCATCCTTAGTGGCGTCATCTTTGCCCTCTGTGGGGGCATGAGCGCATATTAGGCTAATGTTGGCGAATTTAGCCTTGATACGGATTGTCAAAAGCGCTCACTTACGTGTCGAAAGTCCAAGACTTCTTGACTAAGTCTACCGGTTATGACGAATCCGCACTCAAATAAACGCTGTATTTCACAATTACCGTAGTACGCGTCACAGTTTTTCATCCTCCTTTTGCCGGCCCATCCCATCGCACTTCCTGTGTGGCAGTAATTCCTGTCTAGGGCCTCCGCTAGTTGTTTAGTTGCACGTGGTCTGTTAAGAGTTCTAACATTCTACGTGCAGATCCGAACGTCGTTGTCCTTAATTCGTCTTTTTTTGAATATAAAAAGAAAACCAGTTTTGAATTCTTTAGTTTAACAGAAGTCAAACTTAAAATTTTAATGAGTGCAGTTTATAAAAATATATGAAATATAAACTCAAGAAACCTTCATGATAAACGTACCTAATCAAGAAAGCCTCAAAAAGAACAAAAACACCTAAAGAAATCAAAAAGTCTCAAGAAACATTAAAAGCTCATGTAAGTTCCATGTAAAACCTGTAACGATCTGTTATGATAGAAATACATGTGGCAATGTGTCAGGCAGAGACAATTTTTAAGCTAGTAATAAACCATGGTTAACCCTAAACCAAAGAGCAGCTCTGACATGTGTTATCGTGTGTAACTAGCCATAGCCTTATCAAAGTAATCTTGTCTGAAGCCATAAACTAATTTGATGACATACTGTCTACCTTTTTCCTCAGGTGAGAAATGCCCTGGATTAGATCTGCATTTCTGGCGGAAAGTTTGTCGGAACTGCAAATGCCGCAAGGATCAGCACATGTGTCCGGATGACGATCTCTCTGGCTGGGCCCAATTCGAGATTCTTGGACAGATACGGTCGAAACCAGCATGTAAGTGTGTTCAATATCACATCTATTCATCCAGTAATATATAAAAATGTTTACACTTTAGTTATGAAAATCAAGGCCTTAGCCAATCAACCAGTTCAACTGGATTGGGTTCCTCCCAACACAACACCAGATGTTGTCTCGGACTACATGGACAAATTGGGTACCTCACAAATCCCAGTAGCCGGGAGTGATGCAGCGGCCAAACGGAAACAACAACTTGAATTCCAAGTACCTCCACATGATTTAGACGCAGCTCTTTGCGACAATCTAACTGAATCCGAAACAAATCAACTTCAGCAATACGTTGAAAAGATCCGGGAGAACTGTGTTGGCCAGGGGAATGTAGTAAGAGTAGGCAATGTCATGCATGCCAAATTGGGGCATGTAGCGGGAGTTGTTCCAGAGGATATTCCACTTACTGTGCAGCAGGTAAAGGCGATCGAGATGTTACAAGAACTACCATCAACTATCATATCTGATCCAGTTCTGGCGGATATATTTAATTCCGAGAGGCTAACAAGTGCTCTGTTAGGAGAGGTAACAAGTTCATATCCGAAGACATTTGTAGCGTTTTCGGATCCCTTGAGCCAGGATCAAATGGAATGTGCTCCAGTTGGTATACGTCAAAAAGTCAGAGAACTAAATAGAGCCGCCATCAGTAGCTTAATAGAAAATGGACCAATTTATGATAAAATTCTAAACAATTTAAAACATAAGAACTTAGATGTTGCAAGAGATCCAGTTCTGGGCCCAATTGCAGATTTCAGAAAAGAGTATGTGGCTAGTCCGCAATTTAAACATCAAGTAAATTCTTTTCTGGAGTCATTTAATCCTCCACAGCCTCAATTTTGTACTCCTGTCAAGAGTAGACACGACCCAGCTGATCCATTCAATTCACCACTGCCTCTACGCAACCCGATGCAGACAAAGATTGGAGCTTTAATGAAACAAGACACCCCAATGAGAAAAGTTAAATTTGGAGGTATTAATGTTATTAATGACTTAGGTCTGCCGATTGAAGCTGAGTATGAAAGAGACCAAGTGTTTGCGAAGGTTGTCAATTCGGAGCAACTAAAGAAAGCTCTCCAAATGAATCCCAGCCAGTGGAGAGGTAAACAAGTGGCAATATCATTGTCTCCGCTTCCTCCAGACTTTGAAGACGAACCAATATTAAGTGATGATACAAAAGAGAAGCTGAAGGAACTTGAATTGAATGTGAATGCTTTGCAAAGCGGTGTTGTCAATGGACCTTATTATGATAAACTTTTCGAAACCCTCAAAGATAAAGGTGTGGAATATGCAAATTGTAAGATCTTGGCACCAATAGAGGGCCTTCGGGAGGAACTTTTGATAAATAAACCTTTCCAAGAGGAAGTCACAAGATTCGTTGAACATATTCCGAATACAGCAAACATTGCCTATTCAGAAAATGTTCCAATTATTGGATTGCCAGGCTCGAAAAGCTGTGACTCTGGATTTGGATCGAAACCATCGACACCAAACTATGCTACTCACCCGGATTTGGCTTCTTCGGGCGACCATGAGCAATCGTTGTTTGGAATGAATGCTAGTTCTGGAAGGTTTGCATCTATTCCAGGAATCGAAGATATGAATATGTATCCTGAGGTTCAGCCAGGTGGTGGAGGATACCCAACTATTGACAAATCTTTTGACAATCTTCACCTAGAATCACCACATTCATTGTCTTCACCCACTCCGGTGCCTATTCTTTCCTGTCGCGATTGCAAAAATGCTATCATGAGTGGAGAAGTTGCTGTCAAGGCTGAAAGAGCTGGAAAAGAAATCGCTTGGCATCCGGAGTGTTTCAAGTGTCATAAGTGTCGGGAATTACTTGCAGATCTCGTCTACTTTTTCCATGGTGGAAAGGTCTATTGTGGTCGAGATCTAGCTATTATTCTCAAAATTCCACGTTGCAAAGCTTGCGATGAACTTATTTTTACAAAGGAATATACCGCTGCCGAAGGAGCTACATTCCATATTAAGCATTTCTGCTGCTACCAATGCGACACACCGTTGGCAGGCCAACAATACATTCCCGATGAGAAGACTAATATGCCATTGTGCCTGAAGTGCTATGATACTTTCTTTGCGGAAGCATGTCAGTACTGTAAGCAGCCCATAGGACCATCGGATCAGGGTGTCGCTTGGGGCACTGTCCACTGGCATGGATCGTGTTTTATATGTGCTGGAGTAGGTTGTGCCAAATCACTGATTGGTGGTAGGTTTTGTGTGAAGAACAACATGCCCTTTTGTAGCCCTGCTTGCGTAAGAAGTGTTGTGAATTAAGTGAATTTAGTAACCACTATGTGCTTTGCTTTTAGAATTAAGATAAATAAGTATAGGTATTAGATTTTCAGTATTTTTCTAAAGTATTCATAAAGTTACAAAACCAATTGTATTACATGTGTCAAATTTAGCAGGACTATTGTCCATATATTGCAGATATTTAAAAAAAAAAATATGTCAAGCCCGGTCATTAGAGACATTTTTGTTCCGAGCCCGTCAGAAAAATCCCAACATATTTGTTTTATAGAATTTAATTCTTTTAACCGTTATACACAAAATACCTCTCCGGCTTCTCCTTTCTTAGTCTTGCTAGCAAAGAGTGAATTCCAAATAGTTTTTTGTTTTCCAAACCCTGCTGATGAACCATTATGTTAAATGTTCGTACTTTGTAAACGAAAATATGTAAGAACTTTTTATGTTTGAACTTTTAGCTTGCAAGAGTAATTGGAAGGTCGCCTGACATTTTGTATAACAAATCATCAGTTTATAATGTGTTTTAGGCTCTTAAATAATTATTTACTTTTTTGATTAATTTGAAGCTTGAAAAATGATAACAAAAAATCGGTCTTCCAGGTGAACCATACAAATTATGGAAATTAAAATGTTCGTTCTTTTCGGAATAATAAGTTTAAGAGTTGACAATACTAAACAACCTGCAAAATAAAGTTAGGAGGATAGTAGGCTAATAAAAATAAAAATAAAAATCAATTTTGTTTAATGGAAATACTGGTACACCTTTCTAAAATTATTCGCTGACAACCCTTGTGAGACCAATGAACAAACAAGGGTTTTTATCTCTCAAAACTATGCGGCATAACCAATTAAAGATGCAAATTTAATACCAGATTTGTATCTTTGAAAACCACACAGAAAACTTACCAAATCGTTTTTTTTTTTTTCATTTTAAGTTCTTGCTCTGCTCTCATTGGAACAGAGAGTTGTGGTTGTTTGTCTTATTTGTATTTTTTCTCAAATTGGCTTTAAGTAAATTTAAAGGGTTTCAAAGTGTGCTATATATAGTATCTCTTAAGAACGATTTAAGTGATAATTATAATTGACTGAATTGTTTGCGTACATAATGTAGATTCATAGCATTCCTTCACAATTTTTCATTCGGTTTAAAACCTAACAAAAAATATCTTTATTTTTGTTTTCCCAAACTCTGCCCGTGAACCTCTTTTGTGCAAAAAATAAATGTTAGTTTTCATATCGATTGGAAAGTTGTGGGAAAAATTGTTTTTTTTTTTTCTTAAATTTAGCATAATGGATGATAAGAAGAAGATGGTTCCTTACTAGTATTATGTATTTAGATTGATTTGCGTAAGATGTGACAAAATCTATCAAACCTACAAGGTTAGATCGAGGCAATACAAAAATTGTACTGAAGTAAGGGTGTTATATCTTATGCGAATCACCCGAAATAAGAAAATAAATCTTTATAGGAAATTCAATTATCGAAATATAAAGAATTGATTAAGGCTTTGCAGTATCAAAACTAACTAAAAATAAATGAAAACAAAACAAACAATGTTGGGATTTTCAGGGACATACCAGTCTGTAATGACTGGGCTTACTTTAACAATCGCATTGTGCCTACAATTTATATATTTATATTATAAACGCCATTTCATAACTCGAAACTTCAAATCAAATAAAAAAAACATACATATATATATTTAAATGATGCTTTATTTATTTATATTATTAAAACGAGTAAATTAAAATTAACGTTTGTTTGTTAACGTTAACGTTTCACAAATGAAATTCAAATTTCATAAGCTTATCCTGATGCCATGGGCTGCGGAAAGCCCACTAAGAAAGAGATAGTCATTATTTTAACATATTTCGTATGAAATAACATGAAACGATTTCTCTTATCATTGAGGCATTGAGGACTCTAGATGGGAGCTTCCATTTCATTCCGTAACCGTATCCTTACACAGTTGTTTAGTTTGTTGATCTAATCCTACCTCCTGGGATGGTACGAAAAACTTTACACACCAAAACTTGAAGGAAACCTTATTTACTCCAAGTCGTCATATTGAGTCATTTTGCGTTATAATGCACCAGAAAAGAATTATAAGCCAAACTACCGATTTCAGTATTTTTTACCAGAATGTGAAGGTGTTGGAAGGGGGTGGTTGTGGAATATTATTTTGGTATCTACCAGGCATCCCAAAAATCATATCAACAATTTACAACTTCCCGAATTTTTGTAAGCTAAATCCTTTTTATTTACTGGACTATAGATCGTGGAGTAGACCTACGGCCTACTATAGAAAAATCTCACCTATACTCTGTTCAATTTATATTTTCAGTACAGGAAAAATAGGATATTTGCCTTTCACTCTTACTGTTATGGGTTTCAATAAGCTTTCTCCATTTTAAAGCTTTCAAATGGTTGCCATACTGGCATTATAAATTGGTATAATTCTCACACAAATGTAGTTATGGTTACCAACTGTTTATAACAATTTTGATTGTAATCGGATAGCCAGTTTCCGAGGTACCGTGTTAAGCCCACCAACTTATATATTTTGTTCACCAAAATATAAACCACACCTACAAAAGTACACAGATTTTTTGTTCATACAAATCCTAGGAGCCGTTTTCGAGAAAAATAAGCTTTAACTTAACGGTTATATGACAGGTACCGTTAATATTTGAGCTAAACAAATAATATTATAAGGCATCGACCAAGCCGTTCAGCGTTCAGGCTGTAGTCCAAAATACATCTGTACAGACAGAAAAACATAATTTTCCAGTAACTCAAATACGTTTCTCAATCGTAATGTCATGTTTGATTATTATCTCAATTTATTTTTGTGTGCGAATGCATAACTTGCATTAAAGTACCTATAATCAGAAGTAAAAAAAATGCCAACAAATATTGTATTATGTATCTTTATTTTAAACATTTTTTTAAAGAAAAATAAAAAAGAAAAGATGCAAGCAAAACAAAACATAGTGACATTACCTTCTTCTTTAAACTTAAAATATGCTCTCATTCGCTCTAAGAAAGCTTCAGTTCAGTTCTGGAACTTTCATAACAAAAACCAAAGAGAAAGCTATAATAATTTCCATTAATGGCGAATGGTAACTCTGCAGTAGTGCTTTTTTTTTTAAATAAACAATAAGCGAGAGGCAAATTGATAATCAGTCTCCTCGCGCTCGCAGCCGGGGAGCAGACAGGTCTTGGTAGAATGTACCAGAAATGGTGAATCTTAAGAAAAAAAGTGTTGGTATATAGGATTACATGTTCTACATTTTTGTCTCAGCTGTTTTTATCATAAAACTTAAAAATCCCAAAAAAAAACATTTTTGTGACCTTTGACCCCGAATAACCATTTTAGCACACAAAGGATCGATGGGGGACTTTTGAAACTTTGTTTCTAATAGTGTACCCAGGGTCTCCACCAAAATTTAGCTCCGTCGTAATTTTTGTAATTTGGCCACTAGTCTTATGTCTAATTTGACCGGACTAATAATAGAAACAGGTCCTTTCAATTTCTTCCTCTTGATATTATTTTCCATGATATTATAACGTCGCATCCACGTTTGTTGCTTGTAGCTTGCTAGCTGGCAAGGCATAAGTCTTCATCTACCGCGCATTTGAAGTCTGCTTCACTCCTCAGAATCATCAAGACTTCGTCTTGAATGCAGCCAAGCATTTACTGCTGCCATATCGATCATATAAAAGAATGTTCTGTGATAATTTTTTTACTTGCGATTATAGGGACTATAAGGCAAGTTTAGGATTCATGAATATTAAAAAAATTAAGATAACAATCAAACACGACACGACCATAGAGAAGTTTAAAAAAGTTAGTGACAAAAAATACCTGTCTGTCTGTCTGTTTTACGGCTCAAAACAACGGTACCTGCTATATAACCCTTAAGGGAAAGCAAATTTTTCTCGAAAACGGCTCCAACGATTTTAGAGAACTTTTTCAAGAATATTTTTCTAAGCATTGGCTTTGATTCCATCAACACCAAATTTACGGGAAAAGTCTATTAACGGTACCTTTCATATAACGGTTTTTTAATTTTCGACTATCGCGGTAACGCCTCTGGATTTTCATTAAATTTTATATTTGGAAAGATCTAAATAGCCAAATTAATTCTGCATACCAAAATTATCAATCACTTTGTTTTTTTATTTAAAATTATTTTTGATTTTTTTTTTGAAAACGACATTTTTAAAACTAAATGTACCTATATATTATTAAACTATAAACAATTGCATACCAAAATCTGAAAAAGAATTTTTTTGTAAACTAAAAATAAAAACAAGATTTTATTAAAATCGGTCCTAGAATTTTCGAAATACCCATGTCGAACAATTAAGCGAATTACTCTTGTCGTGGTATTATGATGAAAAGCGAACTCCGACATTCGCCTGTCATAACAAAGCTACCAACATTAAAAACTGAATGTGCTAACTCAAGTTGTTGAACGTCAAAAACTTTCATTTGTGTTAAAAATTCCGCACAATTTTAAACACAAATGGAAGTTTATTAAAAAAAGATTTCGGGAAATATAAAAAAAATGAAAACGTAAAATAGATTTGTTTTTTGGCCACGAAGGCCAACAGATGAGGGATGGAAAAAATATGATTTGAAGATTGAGCAAGAGTTTGAGAGATACATAGTTCCAATCCACTTGAACTACCTTGCACACTTTTTAAGGAAGAAACTACTTATTCCCTTTGTTCAACTAATTGTCTTTTTAATTGTTTATTTATTTTATATTTTTGGATTAACAAACATACATTTGAGTTGGTTTTAAATATCATGAGTTCATAATTTCAAACAACTCAAAGTTCAGTAATTTCACCAATCATAAAACTAGCATCAGCCTTGCGGTTCTTCGGTAGTTGCAGCTACCAAAGTTCTGTCGAACACGAATTCGAGCTAGAGCTCTCACAACCTGCAGTGTTTGTTGCTTTAGACGGAGTTCTTGACGTGCTTTAAACAAAAAGTTGTCCAGGCTTGGAACCACATTGGAATCATCACTGAGTTTCATCATCATTATTTAAACAGAAAAGAAAAACGATAGATAGATAGATAGATAGATAGATATATTTATTTGTTTATAAGCTTTGCTTTTACAAATTGATTGGCAGTATAATAATATGTATATGTCATTATCAGATACTCATAAATTATTTTTTTTATATTAAAGTTAGTTTTTTTTTAAATTGATATCTTAATAACAAGAAGGAAGGTATGTACATTATGTATGTGTAAATTGATTAGTTAATATGAAACCTGGGTTAGTTATTCATTTAATATAAAGGCTCTTAGTTTGAGCTAGTTAAGTACATATTTATAAATGTCAATTGTAATGTTTTCATTTTCAGAAGCAATTATGCTGTTTAAGTCGAACAATCTGTTAGGAATTAGGTAGTGGTTTCTCATTGCATTGAATATTGGGCATCTTAAGAGGAAGTGTTCTATTGTGTCATCTTCATGCATGTTACAAATCGTACATATGTTCATTGGATCAAAACTGTGTCTATCACCGTGCAACAAGATCCTATGGGCATACCTGTTGGCGCATCGTATTTGTGCCATGACTTTATGTACAGACGGTTTTAAAAATTTATTCAAGTAGGGAGCCGGCTTATATTCTGGTACCTGATGTATGTTTTCTAAGCAGGAAGCATAATAACAGCAGGAACTTGAGTTAGTTGCCTTCCTTAAATCTTCTTCAAACAGCACTCTTTTTTTGTCTTCTAATATGTTAGCGTAAGATCCTCGTACGACTGTTAGGTTTTGTTGTTCCCAGACATCATTAAAATTTCTCAATAAAAGCTCTTTAAATTGTGTTGCCCAGTTTGGTCGCTGGGTTGAAAGATGAATTCGTAAGATTTCGTTGTAGCATTTTTTTATCAAGCGGTCATCTGATACACTTAAAAGTCTTATCCATAAGTTTAAGCTTCTTTTTGCTATTTCGTATATTAATGGAATCGTTCCAGTTTCAACACGAATTACATTACTTTGAGTGTTGTTTGCTAGACCAAGTAATTTCTTCAATACTGTTGTTTGTACTATTTCAATTTTATCTCCAGCTGCCAAACCCCATATTTCTGCACAGAAAAGAGAAGTTGATTTGATGGTCGATTCAAAAACTTTGACACGTCCATCCCAGTTTTCCATGTAAGAACTCCTCAAAGTTTTATCGGCCATCGCTGCTGCTATCCTTGTTTTGGTTTTAAATATATTTATGGTTTCATTCCAGGATCCAGTGCGATTAAAGTTTACTCCCAGATATTCAAAATTGTCTACAACTTCAATTCACTCTTCTTTATATGAGAATCTTTCTGGGCAAGATACATTTTTCCTTTTGGCAAAGTTCATAATTTTTGATTTCTCTGCATTCAATGTCATATCCTTTGCCGCAAAATATTTATCTAGTGTTTGTAATGTCTTTTTTAGTTCTGATTCTGATTTTGCAAACACAACAATATCATCTGCATATGCTATCAGAATAACGTTTGTGTTCTGAGAGATTTCTATTCATGCGAGAACAAACGATGTTTGTTCTTAAAAAAAACACACATTTTTCAAAATAAACTGCTTTATTATTTAAAGTCACCAGGATCTACAGTTCGACCGATTCTGACAGATAGAGACGAATGTTCGCTAATGGTAATAAAACGAGTTTTCAATTCGCCACATTTTTTGACAGATGAGGCGAAAGTAATTAGGCGATTCGAAAACAGTAATACCAAACACTCGCATTCGCCAAATATTTCTGGCGAATCGCGAGTCATAATAGGGCCCTATAACTATGTTGTCCATTTGTTATTCCTAATTCGTACGTATGCAAAAAACAATTTTTCTTTGGAAAAAACTCAAAATTATTTACAATAATTTGGTTTGGTTCATATATGAGCAACCATGCGTTAAAGGGTTAAGCTTTATTTTTCTGGCGCAAATTAAAAAATTAAGAATAGCAAGGAAAAACTAAACTAAGTTTAAATCATAATAAGTTGACGTGTTGACCTTTTCTTAAATATTAAACACCTAAGTGATATAATTTTATTTCCTAAAACATGTCCTCGAATCATTTCCCAAATCCTGACCGAATTGAGAAAATCTTGATGGATTTTTCGAACGGCTTTCAACATCGCCCCAATTAATTGTATATTTTCAAGTCTAATTGTGATCTAAACCTATTACAAACATAATTATTTTAGTTTTACGACCTGTGTTCTCTGCCTTATTTATTCTATTAGTTTTCACAAAAAAAAAACAATCTGTTAACCACTTTTAATAACCCTCGCAACTTCCCACAGCCAGAACCAGAACCATCTGAATGGCGCACTTCTGAAATCACTTTGTTTGCAATTTAAACGTCGTTTTGTACAATCCTTGCTGAATCCCACAAAAACCAAAATGTGCAACAAATATAAATAATAATTTCACATCCTTTATAATTCCCAAAAGTAAATATAAAAATGATACTCTCGCCAGATAATAAAAGAACAAAAAACTCCCAAGAGACGAAGGACGGACAGAAATATTTTTCCTAGAGGTTTCAAATGACGACGACACCACGACACGACGCGACGCACGGCAACATCGAGCATCCAATTCCAAACACTCGTCCATTGTTTCTCTAGTTTTGTCATCAAGAACCATGTGCTGGTTTCAGCTCATAAGCTCACTCGTATAATGCCAAAAGAATTGAATTCCTTCATAAAATTTCTCATGGGTTGTGTCTTGTGTATGCGAGTGATGCTGCAATTTTAAATACACCCTCCGACGGATCCTGATCCATAGCGACGTATTTTAGTTGAAATCCTTTGACAATGAGCAAAAAATCCCAATGCAAAGCGCAGCGCACCACACTAGTCAGCTATAGCTATTGTTTAGTTCAAACATTGTGCTTCGGATCACCCCTTCGGAGTATTGTCAAAAAATATCTAGGTGGGTGAACTTGTTTATCTCTCCTTGGTTGTTTCGAGCTGGGGGAGGTATTACGGTGGTTAATTCAGCAAGAAGGATGAAAAAACGTGCTGCATAGAGCATAGTGCCAGTGCCACAATAGCTGCAAGTTACTCATGGGAGTAAAATAAGGAAGTATGTATGTAGGTAAATGAAAACGAGAGTTTTTCATTCCATGATTATTTTGATTTATTAGATGTTCAGAAATGCAAAACAACATGATTTTGTGTTTAGCGAAGAGATTTAGCTCTAACCTTAGTCCTTAACAAATATAATATATATATATATATATATAATATACAAAAGTACTAGGAATTCGGTTCAATGGAAATATTTTGTTCTGTTACGTTAACACGCATGCTTTCAATTGTAAAGTTGTGCCACAATTTCAAGTTAGTTTACCGTAAACTTTCGAAATTTACTTCCATAATCTAAAGCTTTCGAAAAAAATATAAAACAAAATTATTTGCACACTCATAAATTTGATTATTGCAGTCTAACGTAAATACTCCAAACTATACGAAGAACTTTCCACAAACCATAAGGCAATACATCCACATAATTTCATCAAAATCCACCTAGTTGATACAAATGCTGCAGTGTCATTAACTGACGTTTTACAATGAAATGGGTAGCCGTCTTGATGTTAAATACATGTTATGCGCTCGGGATAGTATCTTTTCAAACATAACATGACATAGAAAAGAAAAGTCCCCCGGGAAGGGGCACTTCGCCTTGTAAAATCCGACTTAATGAGAAATCACATTCGGGCAATGAACACTAAGGTGAGCCAACAAGTGTACATTGCATACAAATTCTTGGGTTGATGTGACTAGAGATCAACAATCCTTAAATCAAAATGAAACAGATAAGAAACCAATGCACGTATCACCTGTGTAAAATAAAATAAATTGCACGACTGGGTCGCACGTACTTGCTCTTATGTGCGGGCACAGCGTCGAATAAAATTTGAAAAATATTAATGGAACTTCAAAGTTTTTATTCGATTTTTCTAAAAAAATTGTTCGAAAAAAGTACGTAAAATACATTTCGGCGGAAAAATTTAAACGCCATTTTATTTCTTTAAAAAAAAAGTTAAAAAGTGATTTTTTTCCAAATTGTAGGAACGGTTTTTATTAAAGATTTTTTTTTTAAATAAAAAAAAATAATTCAATAATGCAAACTTAAGCACAAAAACAACCTACATTACAGAACAAAATTAAAAAAAAAATCCGGTCACCCATTTTTTTAAATATTGGTCTAAAAAAAAATGATTTTTTTTTTAATAAAAAAAAAAATATTTGGAAATGTTGGCTACCTACATCTTCCTGAATATCAAATTTGATTGTAATCGCTTAAGTAGTTCTGGATAAAGTCGAAGAAAAAAAAAACGGTCCTATAAGGGGTACCGTTTTTAGCCCACCAACTAATTTTCTTGTCACCTAAATATAAACCACACCTACAACAGTATACACACAGCGGTTATGTCAGAGGTACCGTTAATATTTGCGATAAAAAAAATTGAAAAAAGTCCTCTGTAGAATGTGAAAATAACCTTCTATACTTAATTTGAAGACAATTGGCCAAACCGTTTAGGCTGTAGTCTAAAATACATACGTACAGACAGGCAGACAGACATACAGACAGAATTTCGCCAGTAACTCAAATATGTTTCTCTATCATCGTAATGTCATGTTTGATTGTTATCTCAATTTTTTTAATCTGCACGAATGCATAACTTGCATTATAGTACCCACATATAATCGCAAATAAAAAAACAACGGCGGCGTATCCATATTTGGAGCTTATAGGTAAAGCAGTGAAGTATACTTTCCGGTAATAAGCCTTTATTCATTTACTAGCTTATACCCGCGACTTATATAATATATACTTATAATTTATGTTTATTAAAATAATGTGTAGGTACCGTTTTTCTAATCGAAGTGATATTCCGCTATAACTGTATATATCTACTTATATCTCTATGTCTCTATATACATATTTCTATATTTTTATATCTCTATATGTCTAGATCTCCATATCTCCGTATCCTTATACATCTCCATATCTCCATGTCTCTGTCTCTATGTCTATATATTTATGTATCTATATCTGTATATCTCCATGTCTCTTTATCTCTATATCTCTGTATCTCTATATCTATGTGTCTCTATATCTCTAGATTTCTGTTTCTATATCTCTGTCTCCATATCTCTATACATATCTCTATATCTCTATATATTTATGTCTCTATATCTCTATATATCCATATCTCTATGTCTCTATCTATATATCTTTACAACTCTATTTCCCTATATCTCGATATCTCTTAATAGTACAGTGATTCCAGTAACTCTTCCATCTACCCAACTTCACAAATACATTTCCAGAAATGCACTATTTCACACATAAGCCTCTCCCACATGAACGGAACATTTTTTCGGGATAAAAAGTAGCCTGTGTCTCAATCCAGCACATTATCCATCTACATTCTAAATTTCATCCAAATCCGTTAAGCCGTTGAGGCGTGATTAGAGAACAAACATTCTCATCTATACACATACATAAAAATGAAGTCTGTTTTTAAAATCAAAATAACAGCTTTTTACTTGATGTATACGAAAGGATATACAGTATTTAAAACAAAAACACCATTTAAATTTTTTTGTCTGTCTGTCTGCCTATCTGTTTTTTTCTGTGTGTTTGTTACGGGTATTTTCGGGAACGGCTGCACCGATTTTGACGGGACTTTCACTAGCAGGTAGCTGATATCCTAAGGAGTGACATAGGCTATGTTAAATATGGACCGATTTTGACGGGACTTTCACAGACAGGGAGCTCATTTTGGAAGGAATAACTAAAGCTATTTAAATTACCCATAGGTGGCGCTAGGTTTGCTTATTTTTCGAAAATTATTATTTTAGAACGATTTGATTCAAAACAGTTATTGATACATTTCAGGCGGACGAAGTCGCGGGTAACATCTAGTTTATAATATAAGTAGGATAAATTATATCAGATTTCATAGAAGACTACAGTAAAATTTTGGAATTCTTTAAAGATTTCGAAATGTTCGGTTGTTTACAATATAATTGACATACTTTTGGTATAGAGTAGGCCAAATTGAGTTGAAACTTTAACAGAATGTTACCTCTGATACATAACTTAACCATGGGTATAAATTTTAAACTAGTTCCTTTATACTTTGCCTTCTATAGTGGTGGCTATTACTCAGCTTGTTGATGACCTGATGTTATAGGTCAATCCATATATAGGTACATATTACCATTTTGTCATCTCTACGAATTTTCCTAAGGGGAACCGTTTTTGACGAACTTGTTCCTAAAAAATGGCGGATCTTCCTCACCCTCAAGCTATCAACCGAATGCACTTATCTCTTCTTTTCAAGGTTATGAAACCCGCTGATTAATTTTCAGCGTAAGAAATATTTCGAAGATCGAAAACTTCTTAATGACTGTCAGTACGGGCTTTGCTTGATATTTCTAAAGCATTCAAAGAGTTTGGCAACATTGCTTCAAAAACTCAAAGCTACCATAGGTGCCCGCAGAAAATTTCTTGGGGGCCGTCAACATCAGACGCCCAATCAGCATCAGAAAATCCGCTTAGAGACTTGAAAACCTGAGAAAATAATTTTATATTTGATTGTACCTTTCAGATACCGGAAAATTCTTTTCACGGCAGTCCAATGTGCCCTTCCGTAATTTGTATTGAAGCGACTGACATCACTTGCTCTTGCTTCTGATTTCTTCCAAAAAAATAAGCAAGTCGTCAACATAAACACCGACTAAGAGTTCTTGATCTTGACTATGATACCTTGTGAAAATGAGTGAACTAGCAAGTTATATACCACCTAAGAGCTCACTAGACTTCTACTACTTACATTTGTTAAATTCAAAACCAATTTTAGATAATATGAATAATCTAAAGCATGTAATATTTGCTGGAGATTTTAATATTGGTAATATTAATTGGGAATTTGACTTAGAAGACAAATATTTAATTCCTTTTGAAGTAACAACTGAAATTGAAACTTCTGTTATTGATTTTTTAGGCCAATATGATTTAGTCCAAATTAACCATGAACATAACGATCTCAATCGGATCCTCGATTTAGTATTTGTTGATAAGGAATTTCATATTTCTATAGAAAAGTCAAATTTCCCCATTGTAGGCAACACACAACACCACCTCGCAATTGAGGGAGATATAATTATTTATAACTATTTAAAAAAAAGAAAATATTTGTAATACTATTGTATATGATTATCTAAAAACTAACTTTGATGCAATGGTTGAGTATTTGTTGTCTTTTTCGTGGCAGAATATTTTTACCGGTACTGATTTAGAAAATGATTATAAGGCATTTACGTCGATTTTACAAAGAGCTATTGAAAAATATGTACCAGTAAAACATTTAAAACAGAATGCTAACCCTGTCTGGTTTAATAGGAGTTTAGGCAATCTCAAGAATCGAAAAAACAAAGCATATAAGTTATACAAAAACAACAAACAAGATCTTCATCTTCGAAACAGCTATCTGGATTGTCAAGAAAAATTTACTATTTGAATAAAGTTTTGTATCGTAACTACATATTTTCTGTTGAAAATGAACTTAAAAGTAATAGCAAGCGCTTTTGGAATTTTATAAACACTAAACGAAAGTCCATTGGATTACCAAGCTGCATGAAGTACATTAACACAACTACAAGTGAAACATCTGTAATTTGTAATTTATTTGCAGATTACTTTCAATCAGTCTATTCTTCAGAATATGTTATAAGTCAAGAGCTTCCAGGGGTAAGTGAATGTGTGGATCTTGAGTCACTTGTTCAACTTGCCAAGCGGAAGTTGAATTATCCCTTTTAAGCTTGGATGTAAAAACAAGCAAAGGTCCCGATAACATTCCTCCAATACTTTTAAAAAACTGTGCAATCGCGTTAGCCCAGCCGCTAACGCTGATCTTTTATTTATCTTATTCCAAAGGCAATTTCTTGAAATCGTGGAAAATTTGGTTTTTGTCTCCAATTTTTAAATCAGGGTCTAAACACGAAATAACAAATTACAGACCAATCTGCAAGATCTCTGCTATTCCAAAACTATTTGAAAAAATAGTTTATAATAGAATTTCATTGATTATACAAGACAAAATATCAGTCTTTCAACATGGTTTTGTAGCGGGCAAATCAACATCAACAAATTTAATGATTATGACTAATGCCATTATTTCTAATATTGAAAAAGGATATCAAACTGATATTATCTTTACCGATTTTGCTAAAGCTTTCGACAGAGTGAATCACAAAATTCTACTTCATAAGCTTTTCTGTTTTGGTATCTTATTTGACTGGAAGAGTTCAAGTTGTGAAAATTAAAAACTATAAATCAGATGATATAAATGTCCCATCAGGTGTCCCCCAAGGTAGTCATTTGGGACCACTGCTTTTTCTTCTTTTTGTCAATGATATTCCCACTATCTTTCATGATTCACTCTGTCTCCTTTTTGCAGATGATCTGAAACTTTATCGAAAGATATCCAGCAATTCAGACTGTAGCCTTCTGTTAGCCGACTTGGATAGATTGGCCACTTGGTGCAAGGTCAACTACCTTGACCTTAACATTGCTAAATGTCAAGTTTTATCCTGTCACAGGAACCATAACCCAATTATGTTTGATTACGGCATCTATAACATTAAATTAGGAAGGGTGGCGCAAAAAAAAGATTTGGGTGTTATTCTTGACGTTAATCTGTCATTTCATCCTCATTTTGATTATATGATCAACAAAGCTAATCAGATGCTGGGTTTTCTTAAAAGAAACACCAGAGAGTTTAATGATTCCTACACCCTTATAACATTGTATAATTCATTGGTAAGATCCGTGCTAGAGTATTGTTGTACAGTTTGGAATCCATATTATTCAAATTCGTCAAAAAGAATAGAAAATGTTCAAAGAAATTTTACGAGATATGCTTTCTTTACATTGAGATGGAGAATCCCTAGACCTTCCTATGAAACTAGGTGCTTATTATTTGGTATGAAATAACTGGAAACTCGCCGGAAATATTTCTCAGTAATGTTAGTCCGGGATATAATAACTAGGCACATTACATGCCCTCCGCTTATTGATTTATTCTATGAAAGTAAGGAACCCTCGAGAATTACACGCCATCGATTTGTTATATATGAACATTTTCATCTCAGAAATTATGGGCGCAATGAGCCCATTTCCCGTTGCGTCAGAGAAGCTAATGCAGTATGCTCTATAATTGATTTCAATACGAATTGTACGAGAGATGCTTTTAAATCTTATGTTCTTAACCTTATTTAATTTTAGTAAAAATTATTTAAAATATGTAACGCATTTATTTATTTATTTTACTTATTGAACAGTTGCGTATAAATTTAAGTGTATTTATTGTATAATATTCATACCCACCTACAAAAATGTACATATTCCTATTTAATAAGTCTGTAAGAGATTATGACTCTCTAACTGATGAAAAAAAAAAAAAAAAAATAAACATGCATCGACTTTGGACTTAGTGAGACCAAATTTCTTTAATGCAGTATCTAATTTAATATTCCATTGGCGACTACTTTGATTCAGACCGTAAATTGTTTTTTCTAATTTGCATACCCGACCACTTTTGTCATTACATTCTTCTGGCTGTTCCATATAAATTTCCTCGGAAAGGTCACCTTGCAAGAAAGCAGTGATAGCATCCATCTGGTCTATTTTCATATTATTCTTAACATTAAGGAGATCTTAGGACATGTTTGGAGAGTCCTTAAGGAAATCTGTTTGCTGTCCGATGTCTAGAACCGGAGTTATGACCAAAAATGCAACTAACATAGTAAAAATCGAAAATTGATAGTATATCCGAGCAAGGTAGGATCAGCTTGTTAATTATAAATAGAAAAAAATATTCAAAATGTTTATTTTGCAGAATTAATTAGGCTACATATTTCTTTTCAAATATAAAGTTTGGATGTATCCAATGAGCACCGGAAGTATTAGGAAGAATTCAAAAAAAAAATGCCATATGAAAGATATCGTTAATAGAGAAAAGTTTTTACTTAACGTTTATATGGCAGCCCTCTGAGGAATGCTAATAGAACCACACAAACCATAAAAAACCATTTAAATGTAATCACTTTTAGCTGAAGATCGTTTTACAAATAGACGGAGAGACATTTTTAGGTTTCACTATGATCTTAAAGTCTTGTTTGATGTTATCTCAATTTTTTTATATTCACGAATCCTAAACTTACCTTAGAAAACCTATATTTCAAGTTAAAAATAGCAAATGGATTATGGAACGTTAGATGCATAAAACATTATCCACCCCTCTATGGTATTTATGTATATCTAAGTATTACCCATCTATAGTCTATAGTTGACTGTCTTTTTTATTCTGAATTTTAAAAAGTAACCCATCAAGTCGGATTTTGGGCATCCGAAAATGTGAATGCTCCCATTGATTATTCAGGCGCATATGAACGCTGCCTTCCTTCATTAAAGCGACTCCCGTGCTATTATCCATATTATGAGTTACAATTGCATCAACCATCTTCTGTGGAACGACCACATATTGGACATTGCCAAAAATGTTGCACGAAATCGTGTATCCTATCTAATCTGGCTACAAACTACAAAGTCGTCCAAAACCCGAGTCAAATTCCCATATTTTAACAAGTGCTCCTATAACGAACTTTAGTTTTTTGAATACATTTACATCTCTAAAGTTCAGAGATTCTTTTTTTAGTCACACCATACGAATGTATGATGCTTTGCGTAATTCTGTTTTTCCTTCCTATTTTGATATATAATGTCCATCGACATCTTGTTTCCTTCCCTAATTCCCTAGTGCATGCACGGCATTCAAACGTTCAAGGGTTGCAAAAACAATCTCTTTCGCTCGTGCTTAAAATAATAAAAAAATAAAAGGCACGACTGGGTCGCACGTACTTGCTCTTATGTGCTAATCCTTTTTAAGTGCAGGCGTCTTTTTGACAAAGATTTTATTTTAATATTTTTTGTATGATGTGCAACTTCCTTAGAATCGTTTTGGGGTGAAGCTCGAACGAACATGCGTCACGACAAAGGGATAAACACATAAATATATAGGATTGTTAGCTTTTGCAGTTTTTTAGTGTAGTATTATCTTTCCACTTGCTGCTTACTGTTTATAATATAATTTGCTAATAGAAAGATACAAAGGACTTTTTTCAGTTAAATTTTCATTTTGGTATGGAAAAATTTGAACAACTGGCATAAAGATTCGTCGGAATCAGCAGTATGGCAATAATGCTAGGTAAAGGGACCTTTATACGTCCCAATATGGGACCAATGGAATTTATAAAGGATTTAGGTACCTATAATAAGGTTGGAAGGAAGGTAGGTACTAAAATTAAGATACGTGTTCCAACTACTGTTAAGCCAGTAGGTATAGAGACAATATTAAAAGTTAACACAGTGGTTTTGTTTATTTATAGGAAGGTGTAAACTTTTGTTTTCTCGATTGAAATGTTTGCATTCAGTAGTAATCGAATAGTTTTTTTTATTTGTTAGTTGTTTTTGTGTGTTTATTATAGGCATTCTTATTTATTCTGTGTCCTTTTATGATGATGAAATGCTTTAAAATACGTAAGTATGTATGTAGGTTGTCACCTTCTTTTATTTGACTAATGGCTAGGGCTTAGCCGAGAAATATGAAATAAAATTTTGGGGAAAAATTTTTGTGAAATCAAAAAAACACTATTCATAACGTTTTTTGGGAAAAAATGTTGTAAGCCATCTTATTTCTTTTGCTGTTTTCTATTTTATGAATTTTTCATTTCAAAATCGTTCGACCAGTTTTTTCAAAAAAATGTTTTTTTTGAAAAACTTTTCGAAAACATATTTTAATTTTTTTTAAGTATGTCAATTTTTAGAAAACTAAAGTTAATACTAGGAGAAAAAAATTAAAAAAATGTATGGATTCGTTTTCCAAATATTCAAAAAACAAAATAATTTTTTAAAAAAATTATTAAAATTTTAAAAAAAATGTTTTTGAAAATTTTGATAAGCAATATTATTTAAATCATAAAACACTACATATTTTGAAAATTTCATCAAAATCCGTCAATTAGTTAACGAGAAAGTCTGATTTTAAAAAACCGGTCATATGGGAGGTACCGTTATACAACTTTTTCTGAAAAATCCATTAAAATTAAAAGATAGGTTTTGCACAGAAAACATCATTCTGAAAGTTTAATCAAAATCGTAGGAGCCGTTTTCGAGAAAAATAAGTTTTTTAATAAAAGTTATATGGCAGGTACCGTTAGTTTTGGAGCTAGAATGCCAATTCCAAAAACTGTCGGGTAGAGCACTCTAAAACTACTATATACCAAGTTTGAATCAAATCGGCCCAACCGTTTAGGCTGCAGATATCGATACGGACAGACAGACAGACAGACAGACGGACGGAATTTCCGGACCACTTTTTTTGACTTCTCTATCATCGTAATATCATGTTTGATTGTTAGAATTTTTTTTTTACGAATGCATAACTTGCCTTATAGTCCCTATAATCGCAAGTAATAAGTTTGTCCTCTATGCTGTACTTTGCCTAAACTGTCACAAGTAGATATCTGACAAGTAATTATTAAGTATCGTTTCAGCAAACAGGCCTTAACTATACTTAATTGTCTCAAACTTTGAAGTAAAAGTAAATAGCAGAAAGAGAAATTCAAGCGATCTAATATTGGCCGCAAGAAAGCCACTTTATAAAATATTATTTTTGAGCTTCAAATATAAATTAGTTGCATTTATCGCTTTACTTAAGTATCTTCAGAAGTGAGCTTTCAAAAACTGCTCAAAACGAAGTTTAAAAAGGTGTTTAAAGCAACTTAGATTAGATTAGATTCTTTTCTCTATTAATACAGTTTTGAAGAAGTACATTATGTAAATATCTAATATATGAAGCTTACGCCTTTCCTTCAAAATCTATCCGGCTTCTTGCTCTGATTGCCATTAATCTGACATCACACTCTCAAACATGTTTTGCTTAAGCTGCTAAAAAATGTGTTTGAAAGAAGTAACTACAGAAACAGATATCTAGGTATCTAACAAAACTTAGTTTTTGTAAAGATACAAGTTGTACAGCTTATGGGCAACCCTCAGCGGTCGCTTCATTTAGATGGAAAATCAGCACATAGTTCTATATATTGTGCCACTTATATTCAAAGTAGTTCAGTGATTTAGCGATATGGGCAGATGTTGAATAAATGTGTCGGCATAGAAACACACTGGCTATACAATAACAATAGGCAAAGAACCACCCCTATACTTCGACCAACATGGTACACTCTCAAAAAAAAAAAAAAAATTCAAACAAACTGAAAGTGAATGAATGTGCTGTATATGCTAGTTCCTGAATCCTGATCGATTTATTTCGTTCCCCGTTTAACGTCTCCCTTATTCCTTCCATATGCGCCGACCAGTGTATGCACATTGTTATGCCCTTTTCAAATCTCTAGCACATATAATCGGGACTCAAAGTGCTAATTTTTCATTTTTGCAGCATCAGCAGTTTTCAAGATTCAAATTGAACCAAAAGAATGTTAATCATCCTCCATGGGTTGCAAGGATATAGCAGGCCAACAACCGCCCGTATGTTATATCCAAAAAAAAAAAAAGGATAAGAGATCAGCGGCTTGCACCTTTTTCTTCAATGATCCACTCTGTGACGTAATGAGTACCTATACACGGTACACGGTGATACGGGCTAGTTTTCTGTAATTTGAATGGAGGAATATTTTTGTCAACTGCGTTTGAGTCATTCAATATACCACCTGAAGTTCAATTAATTGAAACCCTTATTATTGTTTGGACCAAATATACCTTATGAAAGGTTTAAGTTACATTCTTGTGTGGAAGTTAGGCTCAGGGCCAACGAACGTTGGGTTGTTGTTTCTTTCTTTCTGTAAATACAGCCGGTTGTTTGGCATACAATTGTGGCCGTTATTTCCGAGTTCCGGGGGAAGATAAGATGGTACATTATGTGTGAGGGATTCCTTTAGAAGGAGATAATGGAAATATTTTTTCCAGCGGGGGAGAAAAATGTTATTTGTTTGGGAAGATAGGTCATTGATTACCGATGGGTTATACTATCAGTATCGGTGAGGTTCCACTTTTCGTTGGACAGATGTTTTTGTTAAATGAGATATTAAATGGGGGTGATCTATATGACTTGGAAAAAGTTTGGGGTGATTATATGAAAAAAAAAAATGAATGAAGAAATGTTATGGATTCAGGTACACTTTTTCATTCTAAAATTAAACCATGTTTGTGGAGTAGAAAAGGTAACTCCTTACAAAGGTCTTTTTTACAATTCTTTTGACGTGATAAAGTCTTTTAAATCGATGACATGCTATACGTACGAAATAACATGACTCATGCTGATACGACTCATGACTCATGCGGTTCTTTCAACCAAAATCGATCGCATGCACCAGGCGAACATGAAAAAGAACAGGCGCAAATTCCTAAATAAATTCCACTCAAATTCCAAAAGAACAAAAAGAGAAAAAGAAATACAAAATAGGCGGAGTTTTGTTAAAGTAGAAAGTAGATGTAATAATGGTGTGTGTGTGTGTGGATTTAACGAGTGGGTCTTTTTTTCAACCAAAATCGATCGCAAACGTATTCTGGACACCAGGCGAACATCAGATGTATGTATGTGTGTGTATGTATGTCGAGTATGTACTCCTAAACCTCCCAATGGATTTTAATGAAATTTACAGGGTAAATATAGTTTTGTCCAGGGATGGTACCTGTGAATGTTTGGTCCCGCTTGCATTATTTTCGCATTTCACATTAAAACATGTTTTTTCTAGGGCGTAGTAAACCGTGCCGGGTAGATTTACTACTAGATTTTTTTGACGTGATAAGTGCAATTGTATATGGTGTGAGTTAACAAGCTGAATGTTGGTGTTGCTACCATCAATGTTTTCTTATGACGTTATCACGTAAAATTATGGCCCGTAAACCGACTTTACGGACAACCAACTCTTTTTTTATTTTTATTTTTTTCAAAACAAAGATTTTTCTAAAATCGGAATAAAGCATTAGCATTCTACTTGTCCCTAGGTATCTGATCATCCTTTTTTGCTTTTGGGCTATTGGTATTGACTATGTTTATATTTTTAGATTTTTCTTTCGCAATCCTTAGAGTTAAACTTTAGCTTTACGCTCTAATTTAATAACCTATTTCTTCACAAACGTTAGCCGTACGGTTAAAATAAAGATTTTTCTATAAGGGCCACAGGATGCAAATGGCAAAAAAAAGATCGGACAGCTGGTCCAAATGATAAAACTTTACTTTCAAAATTAATATTATTTCACGGTGGACCTTCAAAGAATACTAACAACAGTGCGTTGTTACCCGAACTTAACCGCAATTACGTGCCACATAGGACATAGCCAACTCCATTATAGACATTCTCTTGTGTAGGTGACGTGAAATGACCACCAAAATAGTGCGATTTGACCACATAAGGCTTTTTCTTGTCTATGCCATTAACCCACAATTGACCGGTAGCCTTAAGATCAATCCAAATGCCAAATGACCCATCCCAGACCCTCGTTCAAAAACAGCATGATCTATGTGGCAGTTAAATTTGACCTTTCTATTCGTCATTCGTTTGAACAATGTCTTATTCTTGTTTTCAAATTTAAAAAAAATTTTGCTTAATAACTCACATATCTTGGTTTATGGTATTTCAACATCGAACTTACATACATATGTATGTCCTAAGTAATAACACGAAAGTCTTTCATTCGTGTTTTCGGTTATTTTTAAGAGGGTGCATTAAATTGCTTAAATCACTTTGCGAGGAAGCAGGTGTTATCAATGAAAAAGGTCGCTTGTGTGCTGTCATCTTAAAACGACTGTTTTTATTAATTATATTGCTTCATTTTTAAATAACATATGTAAATAACCAAAAACGGTTGCTTTCCAAAAAAAAAAAATAAGTGTTTTTGGACAGTTTTCATCAGATTTGAAAACCGAGTTTTGATAAAAAAGTATAAAACATAAATTAAAATATACAAATAAATTAAAATTATATAATAACAAAATAAATTTTTTATTAAATTTGAATGTGAAGCAAAAAAAAAATTAATTTAAACTAATTTAATTTAATAATTTGTATCGTCTATTTTAATGTTCGCGGTTTAAGGAAGAATTTCTTTCACAGTTCAATACGGGTCAGCTGTTTTGGCATTTAAGTGAAACTCGGGTTCATAGAATAAATATATTATATATATTATATTATAATATATTTACTCTATGGTCAGGTTGGAGTAAATATTGATTTATCAGAATTTGCTCTACATGGATATATAGCCTTCCCCAATATGGGCAATTTACCAACACGGACTTTAACTTCTTGTGGCATTTTTGTTTTATTTACAGGAGTCCAAGTCTCCTTGTAACGAGTTTGATGCGCTGTCTGATTCCACCCCGAAAATTGTTTCCTTTTGTCCTCGCACTGAAATCGTTATTCCGGGCGATTTCAATGTACACAATTCCAATTGGCTTCGCTATTCTGGTCAGACAACACCCGAGCTTGAGCTGCCTCACAGCAACGTTGTACTTGAAAATGTAAATTTTCCATAGGACAGATTTTTTCCGCACTCGGATCTCGATATACACAAATCCGCTGGCCTGGATGGTATACCCCCGATTCTTCTTAAGAGGTGTTCTTCCACACTGGCAAAGCCACTGCGTAAGCTTTTCCATCGCTCCTACTCTACTGGAATCTTTCCTAGTAGATGGAAAACATCATTTGTCCAGCCTGTCCCTAAGAAAGGAGACCCATCCTCCCCCTCCTCCTACTGACTCATAGCACTAACATCCTTTCTTTTTAAGGTCAAAGATCGAAAGCTTCTCCAGCTTCTTCCGTCAGTATGGCTTCCGCAGCAACCGTTCCACTGGTGATCTGATGGCACATCTCACCGAACAGTGGAACAACAAATCATTACATCGCTTTGGTGAAAGTAAGATTATTGCTCTTGATATCTCCAAGGCATTTGAGTTTGGCATGAAGCTCTCTTATCGAAAATACGTGCTTTTGGGATCGATGATACTCTTTCGTTGGATTAGAAGCTATCTTCTGGACCGTTCAATACAATTTGTTTTAGACGGATTCAAGTCTGATTCCCACAACATAAATGCTGGTGTGCCCCAGGGTTCTGTTCTGTCTCCGACTCTTTTCCTCATTTTTATAAATGATCTTCTGTCTGTTACTTCTAATCCACTTAACTGTTTTGCCGACGGCTCTACCCTCAGCTTTTCATATTCGTTCGATAATTCACGTCCTTCGCCTTCGGACGTACAATTGCAACGGTACCGTATGTCAAGCTCATTAAACTCCGATTCATACAGCATTGTCAAATGGGGTAATAGGAAACGTGTGGAGTTTAATGCTTCGAAAACTCAATGCTGTCTTCTGTCGTTAAAGCTAAACGTACCCCCAATGCCATTGTCCATGAATGACACTTACATCGAAGAAACTGTAAAGCTCTCAGTACTCGGTATGTGTTTAAACGAAGACGAAGTTTTTTTCTTCTTTCCTTCCCCTCTCTATTATCCTAATGCTTGCGCAGTGTACTTACATACATTAAAAGGTCCTTGTTAATTATTAAAAAAAAAACAGTAAATAAAAATAAAACAAAAAGAAATAAAAAAGTATAATTTATAATAAATCAAATTAAAGAAAATGAAAACAAAACTAAATCAAACTAAAAAATTAATTTTTCCGATGATCAGGGGTACTGCCAATTGCGAAGAAATTAAAAATCCTCCAATAGTAAAATTTGTAGTCTCCGCTCCTGCAGATTCACAACACACACAACCGAATTGTTGAAAGTATATTTTACTAAGCCTTAACTCTTTTAGGAGTTGTCGCGGCAGTAAATTTAATTTATTTATTTTAAAATAAAATAAAATTAAATAATTGAATTAATAAAGCCTAATAAAATAAAATATTTTTAAACCGCGTTTGCCGTGTGACACGTAACGCCGGACGTCTTGCTGGTACCACGTGTTGTCTAGGTCCATATTGTTTAATTTGGTCATAAGAAATTGGTTACCATAGTTGTGCTGTACTCGCCATCGACCGACCGTGACCGCCTCACCAACGCGGTTTTTGAGAAAGTACTTACCAATGACGCCGCCCGCGTTGCCATGCCAGCCCAAAATTCACACCAAGCGATAACTTTTTGGGGATGCGTTGTTAGCTGTTGAATCTGAACTTCGTGTGTGTTGATGACGTCCCATAAACGCTTGTTAACATAAACATTAATCAAAAAATGTGCTTTCGTCGCTAAAGATGATTTTTCGTCCAAACTTGGGGTCCTTTTCTAAACACCCCGAATCCCAATCAGCAGAAAAAACGGCGCACAGTGGGGCCGAGGAAGAAAAAAGTAGATTTTCCGAAAGTGCTGATTTCGATTAACTGATTCTTGTTTCTCAGTTCTCACAGTAAATTAGCCAGAGAATGTGGATGCACTAATAATTTGGGCCAAAACTTTAGTCTTAACAAATGTAAATCAAAATATTTGAAAATGTGTGGAATTTGATCTAACTTCCTTAGGGTGTTGCGTCAATTTGGGGTGAACTAAAAATGTGAAGCTTTTAAGGAAGCTTAATAATACAATACAACGGTAAAATTCAGAAAAAAAATTCAGTGAATTACGGTAGCACAATTTAAGGCTCAGTCCGCATTAATGGAAAGTTTTAGTCATTTAAAAAAAGCTACACGTTTTTCTGGGATAAGTATTTTCTCTATAAAGACACGTCAAAGATAATATTCAAACAAAATTAAGCATGTTTTCCAAAAATTTTATTAATTTTACTTGGACGGAATGGCACATTTATTTTTTATTAAGGAAAGCAAATAAGGAGAATTTATATCACCGTTTGAAAGTTTAAATATGAATGCAGCATTGAGTGATGACCTCCTGTCCTCGAGCGTATCAAGACCAATCAGTAAAAGTCGCGAACAATATGATGGAAGATGGTGATGATTATCCCAGTTAAGATGACGAAGAGCAAATAATAGAAACTGTTTTTGAATGGATTCAATGCGGGCAATGTGACAGGAGTAATATGGGCACCAAACTTGGCAACCATATTCCAAAATCGAACGAACCAGTCCAACAAACAGGCTCTTTGTCACATAAGGGTCGTTGAATTCTTTTGACCATCGTCTAATCATTCCTAGACGAACAGAAGCTTGTGCAGTTATAGAATCGATGTGCATTCTGAAGTCTAATTTTGAATCAAATATTACTCCCAAGTCTAAAAAATAATTAACTCTTTCAAGTTTTGAATTATTTATAGAGTATTCATTAAGGAAAACATTTTTAACTCTAGCGAAGGTCATTACTTTGCATTTCTTAGAGTTCAGTGTGAGATCATTCTTATTACACCATTCCTGCTAATGATCAATATCAGATTGCAGTTGAAGGTAATCAGCATTATTTTTATATGAATATGAAATTTTCGCATCGTCAGCATAGAGATGTATATCACAGTATTTTATCACACAGGGTAAATCATTAATAAAAAATACGAATAACAGTGGTCCCAGGTGGCTTCCTTGAGGCACGCCAGACTTGACATCTATTGCGTTGGATAAATGAGACTTGAACTTAACATATTGAGTACGAGGTGATAAATAACTTGCAATCCATTGCACAAGTTTTGGGGACCAGCCGAAAAGTGAAAGTTTTCTAATAAGCAGATGGTGATTAAGTTGATCGAAGGCTTTGGAGAAGTGAGTGTATATTACTGTTTGATGACCATTCATGAATCCTTTTGTTATGCATGATGTAATTTCCAACAGATTTGTAATGGTAGATTTGCCCTTGACGAATCCATGCTGTCTGTCCGATAGATGCGATTTTACACCATGTATCAACTCATGGACTATTATAGATTCCATCATCTTGGGAATAACGCTGAGTTTTGCTATACCTCGGTAGTCACGCATGTTGCATCGGCTTCCTGATTTAAAAAGTGGAATTATAAATGAAGACTTCCAAGCATGCGGGAAAACGGAAGACGACAAAGATAGGTTAAACAAATAACATGAAGCACTAGCCAAGGAATGACAGCAGTTTATTAAAACACAGGAAGGAACATTATCAGGTCCAGTAGAAAATGAATATGTTAGCTTCTTTATTGCACTTGTCACATCGTTTTCTTGAATAAATGGCAAGTCATTTGTAATGCTCATGTTAGAGGTAATTTGATGCAGCCCAGTCAACCCATTATTACATTTGTAGATGCCTTTCAACATTTCTGCAAACATATCACAGATCATTACCCCATCATTTGAAGATATTTGATCCAAATTCATATAGGACACGAATTCAGCTATTTTTCTCTTATTTTTAACCAATTTCCAAAAAGATGAAGGATTCCGTAATAGGTTAGCTTTCATAGATATTATGTAGTTTTTATATGCAGCCCTTGATTTGACTTGGAATTCTCTTCTTATTCTGCTGAACTCTTGAGCAGTGGAAACTGTAAACTTGAATTTGAGCTTGTTGTGGAGTTTGTTTTTTTTTTGTTTTTAAGCCTTTTTTTTATAATTAACACACGCACAATGGATTATGTGTTTTCCTTTTAATGTAGAACACACTGCGCGGGCATTACGAAGATAGGGAGGGGAGAGATAGGAGGTGCCGATTAACATTGGTTTTGAATGTTTGTAGATTAAAATGGCAAGGGAAAATCCCGCCGGGTAAACTATTCCAAATTCGTGTTGTTCGGCTAAAAAAAGAATCCCTATATTTCAAGGAAAGGTGTGAGCCAAGGAACACAATTATCAACAATTTTGATGCGGCGAACAGGTATTGTTTTCAAAAAGCTGTTGTACAATATTTCATAGAAAGTATCAGTTGCTTTACTAGCATCCATATTAAAAAAAACACTATCCCAGTGAAATTGAGAAAGTTTCATATTGAGTTTTTCAAAATCAGTTTTCTTGAAGTCAAATTCATAGCCATGATCGTATTGACTAGCACAAACGGAGGTCGCCATTTCCATTAAAACTTCAAAGCAAGGGTGAAATCTAACATCATCCAATAAAGGGCATGATCTTTGCACCGTTAAGCCATTAACATCATACGTAAACACGAGGTCGAGAAAATTACCTCTGTCATTTTTAAACGGGTTAACTTGATTTAAGGCTAAAGAACACATTGAGTCCACAAAAGAAATACTCGTTTCTGATGTCAACGATGTAGGTGACAAAAATTTGTCATCTTCTTGAAGAACTTCCCATTCAATGTCTGGTAAATTAAAATCACCAACAAGTTGTTACCGATCGTTGGGATTCATCAGGGAAACGATGTACTTAATGTTTATAACACATTGATCGTAAAGTTCACAATGCATTTTTGGTGGAATGTAGCCACAGACTATAAAAAGTTGGAAAGTTTTGAGGAGAGTTGTAACACATACCATTTCTACGCTTATTGAGGGCATAGAGACAATTTTACAGTTGTAGCAATTTCTATTTATTTATTTATTCATCAATGGATATTTATCTGTTGATTACTTTTAACAATAATTTATATAAATTACAATTATTAATAATTAAAAATACTCAAAACACTTAGTTTAAAAACATTTCTATTCATTTGAAGGTCGACTTCACAACTAATAGAATTAAAAAGCGTTAAAGAACGAGTTAGTGGTTCATTCAACCCATAGTTTGTCCTGTGACTGGGAACGAGAAAGAGAACGTCTCTGTTTCTTAGAATTCTCTCTGGAACATAAAAAGGTATAAGATTCAGTAACTCGGGTGAATTTATTTTACCAATAGCAACATCTTTTACAAAAAGTGTACATAGAGTTTCTCTACAGCTTTCCAATGATTTGAGATCTATTAGAGTGCACCTTGACTTATAAGAGGGTAAACCTTCAGGCCAACTTAAGTTTCTCAACGCAAACCGCGTAAATCTTCTTTGGATGCTTTCGATCCTATCAGAAGAATTTTTATAAAAGGGAGACCATATAACACAGCAGTATTCCAGTATAGGTATAATTAAAGAAGTATAAATAGCTTTTAAGGTATAACTATCCTTAAAAACTAGAGTGTTTTGCTTTAAAAAAACAAGAAGTGAGTTTGCCTTGGATACGATGAAATTAATGTGTGATGCAAAAGACAATTTGGAATCAAAAATAACGCCAAGATCCTTTATTTCACTAACAGTGGATAAAATTTCGTTACCAAGTCTATAATTAAAAATAATTCTTGGTGTTGAACGAAAGGCTCTAAAGATTTTGCATTTGGAGATATTCAAATCGAGATGATTATATTTACACCACTGAAATAATTTATCAATTTCTATTTGAAAATTCTCACAATCTTCAATTGTGGATATTGGATGGTATACTTTTATATCGTCTGCAAACATTAGACAATTTGTTAACATTAAGAGATCCGGAATGTCATTAACGAAAAGGTTAAAAAGTAGGGGCCCTAGATGACTACCTTGCGGAAGACCTGACAATGCATCAATAAAAAAAGACTGATCATTTCCAATTTTCACAATCTGCTTTCGATTCGATAAATAAGATTCCAACCATTTAAGAAAACTAAGATTGAAACCCAGTTTCTCAAATTTTTTAATAAGAAGCCTGTGATGAACTCTATCGAATGCTTTTATAAAATCAGTATATAAAACATCTACCTGCATTTTACGCTCCAAGGAGTTGAGGCAGAAATTCGTAAAAAGACATAAATTTGTAGTAGTGGACCGACCACTGCAGAAACCATGTTGTTTTGTTGTAATGATTCCTTTGACTGCAAAATTAAGCCTATCATAAACTAATTTTTCAAACAGTTTTGGGATGGCTGAAAGCTTAGACACTGGTCTATAATTCCTAATTAAGTGCTTAAGGCCACTTTTGAAGATAGGACTAATCGAAGACAGTTTCCATTCTTGAAAGAAAACACCAGAATGAAGCGATTTATTGAAAATTATTTTTAAAATTTTAAATAGCGAAAAAGCACATTTAGAAAGTAAAAGTGGAGGAATCGAATCCACACCCGCTTTTTTGTTTAAATCAAGATGAGTCAAACCATCTAAAACTTCTTGGTCTGTGAAAGAAAAGCAACCAAAATCTACTTGGCAATTGATTTCATTATACATATTTGCATAATTTTCTATAATGGCTAGATTATAACTTGATTTAAAATAATTTGCAAAAAGATCGCATGTAGATTTATTATCGTAGGAGCATACTTCATCCAGTTCCATAGAAATTGGAAATTCAGAAACTTGACGTTTCGAATTCAAAAAAACCCAAAAAGATTTTGGGTTGGATTTAATATCTCTTTCCGTTGAACCTATATACTGATAATAAAGAAATCTGCTTAAGAAATCAAATTCTCTTTTCAACTGCATAAAATGATTTATATCTTCAGAGTTTCCCGATGACTTATACTTTTTAAAAGCTTTGTTTTTGACATTTTCTAAATTCTTAAGCCTTTTATTGAACCAGGGTGAATTTCTAATGGCAATTAGAACTCCACCACCAGCCTTTTTACTGCTAGTTAAGGAAGACCGATCTGACCGAAATATTTGGTACAAACTACATAGTATTTCATTGTCCAAAATAGACTTATCTAACCATGTTTCAGTAAAAAGTATTGCATCATAGTTAAACCCAAGACTTGAAGCAAACATTGATTTTAGTTTTGTCTTCAATCCTCCAATATTTTGGTAGAACATTGAGAAATAACTCATTGAGTATTTCGTACATTTGACCTCTTTTTGGCTACAGTAGGTCGCTTCCGAAAAAAGTGAACTATCATCATTTAATAATTTAAAAATATCATTATTACGCTTTACATCAATAATGAAGGAGGAGTAGTTCCGATCTGCATTCAGCTTCATTTTGCGAATGTTAAGACAAGATGAGTCTAAATTTGGTGATTTTTTTAGTAAATAAGACCATATCATTGACTCACTAGTTGTTTGTGGAAAATTTGAAATAAAAATTGGCAAAGGTCTTACCATAGCAACGAGATCAAATTCCTCTGCGGTTCTTTCTCCCCCCACTGCGGAAGTTGAGGGCAACAGTTCAATACCATCAGATAAGGATCCTGCCGGGTCAGAAATCCTCTCATCCGTAATGGAAGCTATTGAGGAAACCGGTGGGCCGCCAGTAAACTCACATCATTGGATTGAACTGTTGGTTGCTTCTGAGGTTTTTTTGATACGGCTACCAATTTATCGTTCTCAGCTTGGGGTTTCGGACCTGAACGGAGAGTTCTAGGTTGCAACAAAGATGGTGACGACGAAGATTTCTCCAACAATTGAGGTTCCACGTGATTATTTTGTTGCTGAAGAATGTTAGGCGAACTTATACACATTTTTTTAAAAACGTTAGTAATATTAATATATATTTAACTTAGTTTTTTTCTTTTTTGTATTATTATGTAAATATGACACTTTTGAGTAACTCACTTGTTTCTTTTTCTTCTGCTTTATATAAAGTTTACACATTATTTGATGGAAGTTTGAGTAGTGAACATTTAACATAAAAAGTGTTCCTGGTTTGATGCGTTCATGAATGTTTGATTGTTCATATAAAAAAGCCGTTTTTCAGGTATTTTAAACAACCGATTCAATTTTTAAAATTAGATTAAATTTGGTTGTTATTTCTGAAACTATCATTTATCATTATTTGAAAATTTTATTTAAATCAGTTGGGTGGTTCCGATTTTATCGCACCAATAAAAACTGGCTCCATACAAAACAAGTACCTAACAAAAGTGTAAAAAATGCCCAAAAAGGGGAAATTGGCAGTTTCCTTCAAAAGCACCATCTTTAACATTTACTTGAAAAAAAAACCTGGACTTTTTTATCAATTATGAAGATTTGTGTTAAGTGGGCGTGGCAGTGGGTGGAAATTACTTGTAGTGCTTTCTTTCCGAAATAACATCCATTCCTGTAAAAGTTCGTCGAAATCGGTTAAGAGGTTCGGTTTTTATGGAATTTTTTCCGCTCTCGCATACAAATGGCCCCACCTTGCGGCGTTGTCTATGAACGTTGAACTCCTGGGTCAGTCGGATCTTCAACGGATGTATTGTATGTAGGCTCAAGTCCCGATGAAATATTACCGAAGTTGAAGTCTGCGAAAGACCGAGTACTTGTACTTTCACGGACATTGACGATGTTCTCTTAATTCTTAAAATGGGCGCAATTCGCGCAACTTATGCACTAACTAACCCTCATTTTGATAATAGAGTTTTATAATTTGGAAGAGCGGTTTAATCGTGCAAAAGTTGGTCACTAGGTTTTTTTGAGTGTTCCACAGAGGACCGACCGTTGAATTCTCAGCACAATCGAACTACATTCATGCTCATTTGTGTTCTTATATAATGCATACATGTTTACTTGTTTTCGAATAAAAATAACAATAACAACCTCTTTTTACCAAGCAAACCCTAAGGCAACCGGTCAAAGGCGTTGAGAATACATGAAAGAAGACATAATCCAGTTTTGTGAACAAAAAAAAAATTGAAGTTTCTAACTGTTATTTATTTCTCTGTTTTCCAGGTATAGCGACCTTTCTAAACGATTTCATCCACCCCATTCTATTGAGAGAACATAAGTCAACCGCATGAGCTTTTCCCAATCTAATTTTTCTTGTTATAAATTTTGCACTTGTTTACCTAAGGAATTTTACTTATCCCATCCAGACTCTCTTGATAATATCATTCAACTCTGCTCTGGAATCCAAAAATCAACCCCACGCCAGAAATGCACAACACTCAAACTTGGTGTCTTCTATTACCCACCAGTTCTTTAGTCTATGGCTAACGTTTTTTTTTCCGCTCAATAAGCACACCCTCTAACAAATCAGGATAATGCATCCCTTCGAAAAGAAAATCGTTATTTACTTCCTGTTGGATGGGTTGCGCTTGAACCGTTGGTTGTGGTACTGTTTGCCAACGAACTTTTAATTTAGTGAAACATTTCATTGCATCTGTCATTTGAAGGGAGTCCTAGGGGTGTAATATTGTTTACAACAGAGTATTCCATTTCTTGGATATTTTTTGTTTTGTCTGTTTCCACAGTATTGGAATATGAAAGTGTCTACGAAGAGATAGGCAAATGGCGTGGGAAGATTTAATTGCAGCACACATTTTATGAAAGTGTGGCCGAAGGAACTTCCTGTGGCATTTACTTAATATCCTCCAATTGGATGATGTGCATTTGCTCATTTCAAGTCCATGGTTGTGTAGAAGTATTGCTGAGTTTTGTGTCAATGTTGCTCGGTAGGGCTTCTGCTTTGTTGTGCTTCTGTGTTGTTATGTGTCATCATCTTCATCCCTAAATGATATTTTTGATTGCAAGGCTAAAATGTCAGATATATTTCAAAATATGCACGACTGGGTTGCACATACTTGCTCTGTAGATGCGGATAGTAATTATATGTACATCAGTTTATTTTTGTAAGACATTATGTATTTGAAATTAAGATTTTGTTAAGGGGCTGGACAGTGCAAGATGCATTAGATGACGGAGATACCGTGAAATTTACCTTAACGGACGACTTCCTAACAAAACTCTATTTCGAAAAACGCTTCAAAGGCCTTGAGCAAAAGAATCATTTTCATTTGCACCATCTGGTAGCTCTACTGTCTATTAGATCGAAGAATTTCGGCTGATAAAAGAACCCTGGAAGCTGTTAGAACCATCAACCAGAACCAGTATCAGACGTCTTCGCAATTCATAATGTTCCACACATAAACTGTTTGATGTTCTATATGGGGAAGATTTCTATTATTATCACCATACACCTGCTTTTCGATGAATGGCTAAAAGAATGTCATTTGCAACAAAAGCGGATGCTTTGAGCACCTGTTAAAACTTTACTTAAATTAAATAAAAACAATCTGAGCCCAAACATTTTTATGTTTAACCCTTGCAGCTTATTACCCTATTTACATTGGACTTTAATCTCGTAGAGATAACAAAATCCTTTTTTTTTGGTATTACACCAAAAAATCTGAACTTACTAAGAAGTTGTTCTATTCATATGTTGCTATAGATATTTTCGCATTCGTAGGCTTAATTGCCAAGGAGATTTCCATCAGGTTTTGTCGTAATCTACCAATGTTGAAATATTTCGAAAACTGAAAAAACAAGGGAAATCTATTTGATTTTAAAGAGATTTGGAGTTTTTGACTCGAAATCTAGGTTTTGATTCGGCGTGAATCCTTACTAGTATTACAAATGCGTTTTAAGTTTTAACGTCTAAAAAAAAATTTTGTAAACACATTGTTAATTTATATGTAATACAATAGTACCTTATTGTCCCGAAAAATACTGTTTACGAGGTATAGGAAAGGGAAAGCTCATGTGTGAGCATGGGACTGTTTTTCGGGTTTAGCGAGGAAGTGATAAACACCTTACCCTACATTTTTTTTTATAAATAATAGCCGTGTTTTATTGGTAAGTGTATATCCAGCGCAGTAAAATTTTATACGGCAAACAACAACAAACAATAAGTGTCGATAATTAGGTTAGTGAAATTAGTGAATATAATAAGTTGAGAGAAATCTTGGAAAGAAATGTCAACCAACTGGAATATAGAAAAAATATGTACTTGAAGGTTGGTTAGATTTTATTATTTAAGTATATGTTCGCCTTCCCGCATTTTGACGTCATCAGTGACCCAAATTGACAAAATTAAATAAATTTTTTGGAAAGGATCCAAAGTGTTAGTTGACTTAAAATGTATATTGAATCAATCAAATAAGACATTAGACAAAACCTGCATCAATTGAAACTTAAATTACTGCAGTTTTTTTCTAAAACCGTCATCAAGGGTCACTGATGACGTCATGGTTGGATATTCTATCCGGATGTCTCTGTCCAAGAACTGAGTTGAATTTGGGTTAAATTAAAACTGAATTATGGAGTGAATATAGCGTTTTATTGGGACTTTCAATACTGCGATAGCTATAGATTACCAATAAAATACGGCAGATATTGTAGAAAAATCTTGGCACGAATACAGTTTGGAAGCATGATTAATAGTCCAGTCAGTCAGTTCGTACAATTTTTATTAGTAGTCTTAATTTCGGTTTTCGGGAAAATCGTGTTGGAGTTTCAGCCGCCATTTTTTTTTTTTTAATCAATATTTTGAAAACGGGTAGGTACCTAACTCTTTTTAATTTTTTTTTTAATGTATGTTATTTGTATGCTTAATGTTGTATTCTTGAATAATTTTTTTTAATTAAAAAAAAAGACCGTTTTATTAAAAACCGCTCCTACGATTTTGAAAAAAAAATAAAATGGCGGTTAAATTGTTTCACTCAATACAATTTTACGTAACAATCAAAAGTCACAAAAATCGAATCACTTTAATATTCTTAAATTTTATTCTACAATGTGACCGCACATATGAGCAAGTACGTGCGATCCAGTCGTGCAATTTATTTTACTTGCGATTTTGTTTACGAATGCATAACTTGCCTTATAGTAGTTATGCATTCGTAAAAAAAAATATCTTACAATCAAACTTGACATTATGATCATTGAGAAGGCTAAACAAGTGAACGACAAAAATGTCTGTCTGTCAGTCAGTCTGTCTGTATTTATAACGAGCTGCAGCCTAAACGGCTTAAGCGATTACCTTCAAATTTATTCCGTAAGATTCTTTTGGTATTTCTCAGAAGAGGAAATTAAAATTTTATTTTTGGGGATAAAAATGACGGTACCTGCCATATAACCGTTAAGGAAAATCTTATTTTTCTCGAAAACTGTTCTAACGATTTGGTTGACATTTTTTTTTGCAATTTTTTTGTTGGTACTAGCTGTCATTTGATCAGAACAAATTTACGGGAAAAGTCTATTAACGGTATAAAACGGTTTTTTTTTTCATTTTTGGCACGTCCGAAATTTGGCTTAAGGGTGAACTGATGAGCATTCCTTGCGAGACGAGTAACGGGAGAAACTTTTAAGGGGAGGAATGCAGCTGGCTACTTCGAGTGAACATTTTTTATAAAACAATCTTAACGCTCCATTTTGTATTCTTTAAAGCAGGTGAAGTGATGTTTGCGAAGCACCTGCCCAGAGGTGGAGAGTTATACTCGAGTTTAGGGCGTATAAACGCTTTATAAATTGTAACCAGATCAGAAGGGGAAAAGTACTTCTTACACCGATACAGAAAACCTAAGCATTTAGCAGCATTCTTAGCGATCTCAAGTATATGGTCGTTCCAACGGAGGTCGTCGTTGACACACATACCGGGTACTGAGAGCTTTTCGATTTCTTCGATGCAAATGCCATTCATGGACAATAGGCCTCCGCACACGAGACTAGTTCTTCCTAGGGTAGGAATAGTTTTTAAGGGTGAGAAGTGGAGTGTGCAGGCGGGACGGCAGAAAATCTTCTACCTGGTTTGGAGGAAGAACGAAGAAGAAAACTAATACACACACAACTTTTCGTTTTGGAGGCCTGCACAGAAATACCAATACATTAAAATATGGTTCATGTATACACATTTCTCATCCAGCATAATTCATCCCGTGTGCAGTCGAACAGTGGAGTTAAACTGGTTTTCATCCCGGCAGAACTAGTCTCGTGTGCGGAGGCCCAACGGCATTGGGGGTATGTTTAGCTTTAACGACAGAAGACAGCATTGAGTTTTCGAAGCATTAAACTCCACACGATTCCTATTATTAACAGACAGAAGATCATTCATAAAAATTAGGAATAGAGTCGGAGACAGAACAGAGCCCTGGGGCACACCAGCATTTATTTTGTGGGAATCAGACTTGAATCCGTCCAATACAACTTGTCAATACAACTTGTATTGAATGGTCCAGAAGATAGTTTCTAAACCAACGAACAAGAGTATTATCGATCCCAAAAGCAAGCATTTTCGATAAGAGAGCTTCATGCCAAACTCTATCAAATGCCTTAAGCTGACGGTTAATCAGTGTTTCCATGACCTTACAAAGAAGGGATGTTAGTGCTAGGAGAGGGAGGATGTATCACCTTTCTTGGAGCAGGCTGGACAAATGCTGTTTTCCATCTTCTAGGAAAGATTCCAGAAGAGTAGGAGCGATGGAAAAGCTTACGCAGTGGCTTTGCCAGTGTGGAAGAACACCTCTTCAGAAGAATCGGGGGTATACCATCCGGGCCAGCGGATTTGTGTATAGCGAGATCTTTGAGAACTCTTGCTACTGTATGAGTGCGGAAAAAAATCTGTCCCATGGAAAAATTTACATTATCAAGTACAGGAGGGGCAACGTTGCTCTAAGGCAGCGTAGAGCTAGCAGCGAGATGGGCTGCAAGCAAGTTTGCCTTCTATGAAGAGTAAACAATTGGTTTGTTATTGTCGATGAGCGTTGGAACCGAAGATGTTGAGCAGTTTTTAATATTTTTTACAAATGACAAAACATTTTTACTGCCTTTGGAACACTGCAGAATTTGTTGCCGTAATTTTTGGTCATGCAAAAATTTGGTTCTTTCAATAACAGAGTTTGCAAGAGTGCCTTTCTTGTTTGTTCTTTTTCCGATTTTCCTATGTAGGATTTGCTTTGCAAGATCGGAAACTTACTTTTTTTGAGCCTGATAGCTTCTTTACACTCAGAATTAAACCAGGACTTTTCCTTACGCTTGATGCTTTTTACTCTGTTAGAAATAAAAGAACGCATCCATAGAAGAATCACATTTGTGATCATTTCAGAACTGGCATCAATGTCACTATCGAGGAAGCATAATGACCAGTTATTGTTTTGGAAAAAATATTCAGGCCTTCTCAGTTGGCTTTCTCGTATTGCCAAACGGTCCTGGTGTGAAGTTTTTCTTTAACTGGATGGGTAGAGGACAAGAAATTAGCTGAAATGATACAATGGTCCGAAGTTTCGGGACCATCGAGGTTCAGCTTTATTTAACCAGAAAATATCACATTTCGATAGCTGTTTGAGTGACTGCTGCCATCAGTTTTCGAAGCTATATGAGATCTTGTAAAATTAAGCCGCTCTTGTTTTCTGTTAATCTCAGCAACTGAGGTTCTTACCTTATCACCCAATGTATATTCTTTCTTGAAAAAAAGGAGAAAACCAATTTGTTGTCTTATTAAAAAATCTTTATTAAATGATGTTAGTTGTTTGGTACAAAGTTAGAAAAATATAATCCTAAGATTAAGAATGTATGTTTTAAATTTAATTTTTTAAAAATTCGCTTATAATATTTTTAGTATCACATTTTTTTTTTAATTTTTAATTTTATTAATATTCGTTTTAATTTTATGATATACATTTTCTACAAAAATATTTTATATTCAATAAATATTCATATAAGATTGTCATAAAAATATACATGTTTTGTTTATTTATTTATTTTCTTGTAGATGTTCTAATAAAAATCATTTTTTTTTTATTTTAAATGATGTTCCTTATTTTAATGTTAACTACAAAACTTGTACTTTGTCATCAGAAATGTGATTTTGTTATTAAAAATATAAGGAACAGTTATGTTGCGATATTTTTCGTTGATTCAAATCATTTGATATTTTTTTTTGTACACTTATCAAAATGAATTTTGTTTTAATTAAATAAATTTTACATTAAAACTAAAACTAAGAACTAATATTTGGTCTGAGCTGTAATAGCTTAACATTTTGGTAGTTTATAGCTGGTTTCTTTTAAATTTAAATTATTTATAAATATACAGGGAAAATAATTTAAATAAATATAATAATGTTGAAGTGTAAACAAACCTCGGTAGAGTAAATGAATGCGACTCTTAAAATCTAATATGACTAGAATTCACTCGTTTCGAATAATTTCTTGTGATTTAAATGCACATGTTTTGTACAACTTATATAGCAAAACAACTTAAATATAGTAGATAAATGACTAGAAAATCGGTCCAAATTATTGCCTATTTATGTATGTATATGTTTTTATAAATAAATGTAGCTTTTCTGTAGAATGACTAGAGTAAACTTAAGTCTGGATTTTAGATACTGAATAAAAATAAGAGAGTTTGAGCTTTGTTTAAAAAAATTACTAGAATGATGTGTGCGAATTGTTATTGTTAAAAAACAAATCATTTAAAATGTTAATTAATTTCAAAAACAGAAATTTGAAAACTTAAAAATAAATATATCCTATTTAATATTAAAGATAGTTAAAACTAATTATTAACTAAACATGACTAGATTGAACTCATTTCTCTCTGTTGGAATGTTATCCAAATAATGTACAAACTTAATTTTTTTATTTAAAACTTAACTAAGAATATATATGTATATATATTCTGGCCACTGGTAGACAATAAAACAATAAATGATAATGATTGGTAAAAGGAAAACTATATGAACAAATGAGAACAAAATCTTTTGATTTTTCAACTAAAAAATTGAACAATTAATGCATTAATAATAAGTATTTGATAAATTAACAAATTAATTTGAAAAAAATTAACATTATCCATTTCGAAAAGCAAAAAAGTAGACAAAAATTATAATAAAAATTAATTAATCAGTTATTTAAAAAAAAATCGTTTTTTAATTGCAGTAAATATTTTTTTTAACACATTATAAGTTTAAAAAAAATAGTTAAGTTCTTTTTGTTTGCTTACTTTTAAGGAATGTAACAAAAAAAATTTGTTAAATAGCCGATTGTATAATTAATTAAAAAAATTAATGTTCTGCTTATTTAAAAAAAAAATTAAAATCAACTGAATTATTATAAAAAATAAATTAACAAAAAAAAATATATAAAAATCTTCCCAATGGCAATACTTATTCACTCTAATAAAACCTTACCCTTGTATCCTTGCACTTGATTGATTGCCTTCTCGCACTTATAATCCCATCATCCCCTTCCCTTTCAATGAGCCATAGCCACCACTGTCGTATGCTGTATCACTGAGGTACAATTTCTCAAATTGGTAAGGGCTGTCGCTGCGATATTCTCCTCCTCCGTTAGATTGTGTTCGACAATTTGCAGTCTTCCTGAATTCGAGCTGCAATCGGACATGGAGTCGATGTCAAAGTCATTAGTGTAAACTCCCTCATCTTCATTTGAATGGACACTTTGGTCACCTCTTGCCGAAACACTTTCACTCAAAGACTCCTCCATAACACTGACAACAACTGTTTTGTCCCCAGCTTGTTTTTTGTGGGTCAGCTTGTGCTTTCTTAGATATGCTGCTCTCTTGAAATTCTTACCACATTCGTCACAGTGAAACTGAGCCGCCGAAGCTTGACTTTTCGATTGACCTTGGTTCTCCTTTTTATTGTCGTTGGCGTTCTTTTTGGGTTTGTGCCATCTACGGTGGGATGCAAGATTAGCTGGACAGTTGAACTGCTTTCCGCATTCTGGACACCTGTACTCCAGTAGAACTATGCAGGAACACCTATGCTGGGCCAAGCCAAAAGCATCGTCGAATTTAATTCGACATAGTCTGCAAACATAGTCGCCGATGACATTTTTGATAGCCGCCAACTCGGCTTTTGTCTCTTCTGTGATTTCTACGATGTTGTACTTGGGATCGATGTCTCCATTGCTGTACTGCAGTGAACCCTCGTTTATCTCTTCCAAGGGTCGAATTACTGTCCCGGAAACCGGAGAACTGGTGTCTTCGTCGAATTTCAGCTTTCTCGTGGCCTTATTGCGACTAAGCTTTGATGCCGGAGGGTGGGCTTTTGTAGTCTTTGGTGCTGATTCGCATTTAATGGGCTTTGAAGGGGTGACATCACGTTTGATGGTCAGATGGATTTCGGTTTTCATCATTTTACCAGGATTGCTGTAGCTTGACGAGTGATGGGGATGAACCGAATCAACAGCTATATTACCACCTGCTGATGATGATAAAAGTGATACAGACGACGACATCGATGATTCATCGGATGCTTGGGAGAACTTTCGTTTCCGATGTGGCGACGGTGGAGGCGTGATGGGTGGTTGCTCGTTTCCTTCTTCTTGTTGGCCATTATTGATGGTAGTTGTTGCCGTACTTGTAGTAATTTGGTCATTTGGGGAAAAAGGCTTTACTGACAAGTCGAGAGGAATCTCAAACTTAGTCTTAAGATTTAGATAGCGGCTGCGATATTTTGGTGGTAGCTGGGCAACAGTGGTTAGTAGGCCCAGCCCACTAGTGATGCTGTGATGATGTGCAATATGAGATAGTGTTGCCATTGTCACATAATTAACTTGCTAAATTAAACACTTTTTTTAACAAAACACTTAAAAAAAATTGACTTCAAAAAAAATCGTAACAAAATAATTTTATCAAAAGAAACTTCTAGGAACAATACTATAGAAGCAACGTTCCAGGACCACGACTCAGCAATGAATGACTAACTCAATATCTGTTTGTCCTGCATTTATGGAAGATGGATAGAATGTAAACTCCTAACTCTAAATCATCCCCTTTATTGAGCCGTCTAGTATAGTACTACAGCACAGAGTACACTCTCCTTGCCGAGCACTCTAACACATAGTCACTCCACTCGGTCACAGGAATCTCTTGGCATTGTTAATGACATATTAGTCACCCTTTTTCCCAGTACGTCACAGTGTTTTTCTCTGTTATCCTGTTCTACGGTGGGGTAGGTACGGCGGCGGCGGCAAAACAAAAACAAAAGTGGAAAAATCCTTCCCTCGGGGTTGCAGCTCTGCTGCACCACTATACTTTGTGCTGTAGTTCTCGTGTGGTTCTGGTTGGTGGTGAAAAGGATGGTTTTTGGTAGGTTTTTAGTCTTGATGGTGATTGTTTAGATTAGAGTGAATTTTTGCTTTAGAAGAATATTGAAAATTATTATTCCAATTCTTGTTCCACCCTATCGTAAGTTAAGGGTGATGTGGCCGTTCACTATACAGAACATTTTTTAACAAACACATTTAAATGATGCTCGAGTATTGTAAAGGATTTTGAAGGTTGGCATTTCATAACCTAAAATGTTTTGATAATTCGAAAGGGGGTTGTAAAGTTAGTGATTGTCCATATCGTATGGAACGTGAACAGGGGTTGCTAAGCAAGCGTCAAGTGAACTTTTTGCCTACGCCTGCGTTGATAAGAATTATAAAGAGTTGCCAATGGATTTTGTTGTGGTAAGTGAAATATTATCAGAAATTCGGGAAATTGTATTACAAGGCATTGTCTTTCTTAGGCAATAGTTGATCTTCGATTTTGAATATAACTGTCTAAAAAACACATCTGCTATTATTGTACATATGTATGTGGGGAAATATTTTGTTAAGTTAGGGCCTTTTTATTTTTTTGTATTTATAAATATATTTAAGAAATTTAAGACTTACAAAGTTTTTTAAAGGTTACTACGTTTTTACTATATGTATAACGATTGGGAACGTTAGGAATAGAGTAGTCAAAGCTATTACTGATTGAAAAATCTTTGCTGGGACCTCTACTTTTTAGTATGTTTATTAATGATGTTGTTAATGCTATAAAATACCCCAACTAAGAACTTGAACTTGTATAAGGTTCTAAACAAGCTGTTTTCTGGCTATAAGACTTTTGTTGAATGGTCTTATAGCAGAAAATAGCTTTTCATAAAATGACATTAGCTTGTCTGAGTAAGCATACTGCATACTGTAACGATTGAAACTGTATTTTAATTATAAAAGTGAAAAGTTTTTAAACTCAAGTAGTTTTGAACTGGAGTCCTTCTCGTAACCTCCCAAACGTGAATTGGTTTGGGAAAATTAAACATCAAACATCGACAAAATTAATATTATTTTAGTTTATAAAAGGCCTTTTTAGGCAAGCCTTACACAAGTTGCATGCATTTGAATTTTTAGTAAACATCTTTGGAAGGCCTTATAAAAGCCATTTTTAACCTTTATCTACAAGCCTTGTATAGAGCTTTCCAATCAAACTCTTAAAGGCCTTATAGAAGTTATTGTTTTAATTGTCAAAGTTTAAATTGTGTGGCTTTCTAAAGTTTGAAGCATATTAGCTCATTATTCAATTTAATATTTAAAAAAAAAACGAAACATTTGGGTTTTGTAAATCAAGCTAAATTGTCATTTGAGCAAAATAAATTCAAAGTTTAATCCTTTGAAATCATATACTTCACATTAGTGTTTGATTTCATTTCTGTGAACTTAAGAAATAGTTTCTGTTAGCACTTCTTTTCTGTTTTATATTCAGTTGTAACTCTCTTATTTTATTTACAACTGATTTTATTTATAAGAATTTATTTAATACTCTTGATATTAGCAAACTAATTCAGTTTGTATAAGGCCTTTATAAGAAAGCCTTACAAAAGCTGTTTGCATTGAATTATCGTGGAAAGCCTTATAGCAGCAATTATTTGTTTAATTTTCAGTAAACATCTTCAGAAGGCCTTATACAAGCCATTTTTAACCTTTATCTACAAGCCTTGTATAGAGCTTTCCAATCAAACTCTTAAAGGCCTTATAGAAGCTATTGTTTTAATTGTCAAAGTTTAAATTGTGTAGCTTTCTAAAGTTTGAAGCATATTAGCTCATTATTCAATTTAATATTTAAAAAAATACGAAACATTTGGGTTTTGTAAATCAAGCTAAATTGTCATTTGAGAAAAATAAATTCAAAGGTTAATCCTTTGAAACCATATACTTCACATTAGTGTTTGATTTCATTTCTGTGGACTTAAGAAATAGTTTCTGTTAGCACTTCTTTTCTGTTTTATATTCAGTTGTAACTCTCCTATTTTATTTAGTACTGATTTTATTTATAAGAATTTATTTATTACTCTTGATATTAGCAAATTAATTCAGTTTGTATAAGGCCTTTATAAGAAAGCCTTACAAAAGCTGTTTGCATTGACTTATCGTGGAAAGCCTTATAGCAGCAATTATTTGTTTAATTTTCAGTAAACAATTTCAGAAGGCCTTATACAGGCCATTTTTAACGTTTATCTACAAGCCTTGTATAGAGCTTACCAAACTCACTTTTAAAGGACTTATAGCAGCAAATTTTGATTTGTCAAATTTAAAATTGTATGGTTTTCTTAAGTTTGCATTTAGTTAGCTCATTAAAATCTATTACTTGTCAAAATTCTAAAAAATTGGGCCTTATACATCAAGCTTGATTTATAGTTGAAAACAAAACAATCAAAGTTGAATTATTTGAAATCATATACTTCAAGTTACCTTTTGATGGTAGCCTGCGGTCGTTTATAAGGATTTTTAAAAAGGCTTTGCTTTTGTCGGCAAGCGAATTATTATTTTGTTTCTATAAGGCCTTTATAGGCCAGCCTTACACAAGTTGTTTGCATTGACTTGTCGTAGAGAGCCTATTTTTTTTTTATTTTGCCAAGCCAAACAATATACAAGAAATTGCCAAACTCACTTTAAAACGCCCTATAGCAGCTATTTTTTCAATTGTCAAAGTTTAAAATATGTGTCTTTCAAAAGTTTGCCTTATAAAATCTCTATACAAACTATTACTTTTTAAATTCGAAAAATTTGACCTTGTACAAGCTAAGTTGTTAGTTGGGAGTATAACACGGTCATCGGAATGGTCATCGCAAGGACACTCTGATTTTACAAGAAAATAGATCATTGCACCGTCATGTCAGTGCAATGTCATAGATAGCGTGTCATTTCTAGCTACATTGACGATCGCACGATGGACGCAAGTCTGTCAGTATTGTCCTTAAATGTGATAATAGGTAAAGTGTGTCATCGTCATTTTCGTGATTCGGTGTCATCGCGATGACAAGTAAAACAATGACGATCACACGAGACTTGACCACTTTCCAATAGCTGATCATTTTGATTTTATTTATAAGAATTTATTTATTACTCTTGATATTAGCAAATTAATTCAGTTTGTATAAGGCCTTTATAAGAAAGCCTTACAAAAGCTGTTTGCATTGACTTATCGTGGAAAGCCTTATAGCAGCAATTATTTGTTTAATTTTCAGTAAACAATTTCAGAAGGCCTTATACAGGCCATTTTTAACGTTTATCTACAAGCCTTGTATAGAGCTTACCAAACTCACTTTTAAAGGACTTATAGCAGCAAATTTTGATTTGTCAAATTTAAAATTGTATGGTTTTCTTAAGTTTGCATTTAGTTAGCTCATTAAAATCTATTACTTGTCAAAATTCTAAAAAATTGGGCCTTATACATCAAGCTTGATTTATAGTTGAAAACAAAACAATCAAAGTTGAATTATTTGAAATCATATACTTCAAGTTACCTTTTGATGGTAGCCTGCGGTCGTTTATAAGGATTTTTAAAAAGGCTTTGCTTTTGTCGGCAAGCGAATTATTATTTTGTTTCTATAAGGCCTTTATAGGCCAGCCTTACACAAGTTGTTTGCATTGACTTGTCGTAGAGAGCCTATTTTTTTTTTATTTTGCCAAGCCAAACAATATACAAGAAATTGCCAAACTCACTTTAAAACGCCCTATAGCAGCTATTTTTTCAATTGTCAAAGTTTAAAATATGTGTCTTTCAAAAGTTTGCCTTATAAAATCTCTATACAAACTATTACTTTTTAAATTCGAAAAATTTGACCTTGTACAAGCTAAGTTGTTAGTTGGGAGTATAACACGGTCATCGGAATGGTCATCGCAAGGACACTCTGATTTTACAAGAAAATAGATCATTGCACCGTCATGTCAGTGCAATGTCATAGATAGCGTGTCATTTCTAGCTACATTGACGATCGCACGATGGACGCAAGTCTGTCAGTATTGTCCTTAAATGTGATAATAGGTAAAGTGTGTCATCGTCATTTTCGTGATTCGGTGTCATCGCGATGACAAGTAAAACAATGACGATCACACGAGACTTGACCACTTTCCAATAGCTGATCATTTTGACGGTGAGCTGAAACCGCATAATTTTTCGCGTTGATGACGTGAGTTTGTAAATACTCAGTGTGGTTGTTATTGAGATACAATCATCGCAATAACAAGCTAACCAGGCAAATCTTTCTTGTGTGCTATCAACGATGACCCAAAAATAAATTCCATTGTGCTTGTCATTGTAGACGTCAGTGCGATGACAGCGTTTCCAATTCTATCACACGATATGACAACCTTAAAAAAATACGTCTCTATGATGTAAGAGTGTCATGGCGATGACCCATTTCTTGTGTCTTGTGTCTTATCAACGATGATCCAAAATTAAGTTTCATTGTGATTGTCATTGTAGACGTTAGTGCGATGACAGCATTTACGATACTATCACACGACTACCTTAAAAAAAATACGTCGCTATGATGTAAGAGTGTAATTGCGATGACCCATTTCTTGTGTCTTGTGTCTTATCAACGATGACCCAAAAATAAGTTCCATTGTGCTTGTCATTGTAGACGTCAGTGCGATGACAGCGTTTCCAATTCTATCACACGATATGACGACCTTAAAAAAAATACGTCTCTATGATGTAAGAGTGTCCACTTCCTTGCCATATTAATAAAGGAGTTGTTTTGTCAAATATGAAAATGTTAACCATTTATCATTGCAATCGTCAATTTTTGGTAAGATCTCTATAAGGTACTTTAAGTGCTATGAGTAACTTGATTCGGAATTAAACACCGCTGGCAACTCAGTCCAAATTCAAATTAAAATGCTTATCAAATCTATTCATTCGCCCCTGCGCTATAAAAGCCTTTACTGCCTAAGCTAACACAAAAATCCCTACCAACATACCACCCTTCATTTCGATGTCCCAAAAGTTCCACACATGTGCCGTGATCTATCAAGGTTCTAGCAATCTAGCTGTACCACCTCATAACCACCTTATACAAAGCCCAAAAGGACCCCTGCTTCGCTGGCTCTCTTTGTGATGGATGAGCGAACACCAGAAAAAAGAATGTACATAATGCCAATGACGACGAGTGTCGACTGTCGAAGCCGGAGCACTTCGGGCACGCGACCTCAAAATTCACTGTTTGTAGTTTTATGGCATGTGCTGCATGAAAATCCTTCCAGGTGCACTTTCCGAGAAGAAGGACTTAGAATGTTTTATAATGCGATTTAAGGGAACTCGGCAAAATCGGTTGAGATGGGTGAGAGACCCGAAGTGCACATTACCACCGAAGGGAGTTTCTCAATGCCAAAACAAAAAGAAGAAGTAAAAAGATTTTTCGCCAGGAGTGTCCTTACAGCCTTACCAAACCATTATACTTTAAACAAATAGGGGATGGTGCGCTTACTGCTTACTGCTTACTCAATAATAATAATTGTTGGTCGTGCAGTGCAGAGTGGAAGTGGTGCGTTGCGTTGCGCTTCTAGATGATTATGATTTCCTTTACATGGCTGTAATTTGGGATTTGTTTTTTCAAATTTCCAAGCGCACCCTCCTGGTCTTGGTGTTGTTAAGTGTAAAACTATGCAGAGCCAGAGCAACGCTCATGAATATGGAAATTTCGGTGTTTTTTTTATTTTTCCTGAATTTTTGGTGTCGACGCGACGGGGTCAAACAACTTTTTTGATTTCTCTAATTTTTTTTTTGTACTACCTTCGTTAGCTGGCACGAGTCGGAAAATCTGGAAAACAATCTGGGGAAAATAATGTTTCATTTTGGATTGCAACAGCCGGGTGTTATTTTTGTTTTGGTTGTCGGTTCGTGCTTCGTGGTGCCTTTTATCAGGTTTTTGCTGATTTCGGTCAATTGCAGGGAAATGAACTGCGAAACCGGGCACTCTCACTATTTTTGGGGTTGAAGAACGATTGTAGTTGCAGCTGGAGGAAAATTAACTGCAGTTATGTGCATTGTGTACAACAACTGTGTAGCTATGGAAACTGGGTGAATCCCTTCGTTTGTAACATTTTTCTACATGAGATGTGCATTGAGTGAAACAAGCCTCAGGGAGAAATTATGTTGTTTTTTTTTTTTTTTTAATAGCGAGTTGTGCATAATTAGTTATACCTACATTATGTAGGGATTTAATCGTTATATCGAAGGTTTGGAAAAAATTATTTAAATATCAAATATGCGATACATTTTATGATTGTTTTAAAACTACACCATTCTGCATCTGCAGTCTCTGAATGCTGGAAATGTCGCATTCAAATTATATAATTTATCATTTTCCCTCTTGCTAGGGAGTAATTTGGTGGTCGAATCCATTTCTGCCGATTTAGAACGCACGCTCAAGAATATTCGACAGTATAAGTCGCATGGTCTTAACTCTTCTTGGGGCGATAGCCCAATCTATTTTAGCAAAGCAAACTCATCTGGAAAATTTGTTGATTGCAAGTTTAAGGAAGGTTTTAGGTACCTATTTCATATGAAATAATTTCAGTTTTCAAACAACTAAAGCATTATCAACATTAAGTCAAATATTCTTGTCCTGCAGACGAGTCCTTAAGGTAAAGCAGTGAATTTGGAATTGTGGTCCCAGTTGAGATCTTACAATAATCGATTTAAAGATTCAGAAATCTTATTTCCTACCAAACCCCACAGGTAAAGTCTAATGGAGAAGGTTGGAGTTTTGGCTTCCCAACAATTTCAAGAACCTTTACAATAAACGCTATTCTTGTCCAGTTATGGTCAATATCGCATAAAGCTATTCGATTTGCCTTTTGGAGGTTTATCAATCGCCGTTTCTTTGGGCTAAGAAGACATTAATTTGAAAAAATCATGTCCATAGTTAAGTTTCATAAACAAAGCACCTATAATCTTTGTTCTCATATAACTTTAAGGTTTCTCAGGAAATTGGATTATAGGCTTTACTTTATAAGGAATACCCGAAATACCTGTAATTTTCTTTAGCGAGTAGCATCAGACCTGGTACTTAATTTTTGCTCAGATTTTGGAAGAAACAAGAAAATATGTATATAGAAGAATAACATCCCATTTCTTAAATAATAAATTGGTTTTGAAAAAAGTAGAAAAGTAGTTTTAGTAAACTGTAGGACCGGTTTTGATAAAATCGTGTTTTTTATTTGAGTTTTTTTTTTTTTTTTTTTTTAATATTTGTCAACATTTTGGTAAAGAGTTTTTTTTAGATTTTTTTCATATACAGCTGAACTTATACCTAATTTAAAAAATATTTGTTTGCTAAATTATAAAAATAATGAAGTCTCAAAAGTTTCCGTAGAAAAAAATTATTATAAAAAGGAAACAAATTATTACTATAGAATCTAGATGTTAGTGTGAAGCATTTATTAAGCGATCTTGATTTTCTTGAAACATAATTTTGTTGAAATTCAATAAACGATTACAGGGAAAGTCGAAAATTAAAAAAAAAAATACCGTCTTATAAGAGTTATTTTGACCAAATAATAGACCATACCCAAAATAATATGCTTTTAAAAAATCGTCACAATTCTCGTTTTCGTTGAAAAATAAGACTTTTGCTAAGGTCAAAAAAATAAAATTTTAAAAACCACTCTAGGAAAAGGTAAATAGTCAAAAACCTACAAAACATAGTGGAACTCCGTTCAGCCTTTTAGGTCAGACAACCATATACGTAGAAATCGAGACAAACAAAGTTTTCAGACGTTACTCTCTGTCATAGGGGTGATGTTGGATTGATATCTTGATAGATATCTTGATTCTTTTGTCTTTATCAGTTCCTTCGCTCTTCATCAACGACACTTCTAACCGTCAATTCCCAGATTCTCAAACTGAACGCTGCACTCTGTGTAAACTCCTTCTCTACTCGGTAGCGTACATTTCTTTTTTTGCGCTCGTTAAATCGTAAGTCTTGAAACATCTTAATATAAAGGAATCCGCTGGCCCGGCCATTATCCACGTTATTGTTCTTAAAGGGTGCTCTTCAACGCTGGCAAAATCACGACGTACGCATTTCCATTTGGCCTTTTCCTCAGGGCTATTTCAGACTTTTAGCTTTAAAAATATATTGAATATCGAAAGCTTTTTAATGATCCGCATTATGGGTGTTGAAGCAACGGTTCCAACGCTCTTCCCTCGTAAGAGAAAGCAGGGCGTTGTCACAACAGGTCCACTGGTAGTTTAAAATTAACCACAAAAAACGTGCAATGAATTCATTCATCGTTTTACATTACACACAAGAAGAAAGAGAGAGAACGGTAAACAGAAAACATAAAACAACAGTTTAAAAAAAAATAATTTGCACTACTGGATCGCACGTATTTGCTCTTATGTGCGGTCATAGCTTCGAATAAAATTTGAAAAATATTAAAGGAAATTTAAAGTTTTTATTCGATTTTTTTGACTTGATTGTTTGAAAAAAGTACGTAAAACAATTTTCAGCGGAAAAATTTAAACGCCATTTTATTTCCTTGGAAAATGTGGAAGAGTGTGATTTTTTTTTAATCGTATGAACTGTTTTTAAATTAAACGGTTTTTATTTAACAACTTTTTTTTTTAATTTAAAACAAATTATTCAAGAATGCAAACTTAAAAAAAAAAATAACTTACATTTAAAAACAAAATTAAAAAATTCCATCTACCCGTTTTCAAAATATTAAAATATACTGGTCGGACGACCAGTTTTCGAGAAAGTCGAAGAAAAAAAAAACGGTTCTATGGGAGGTACCGTTGTTAGCCCACCATCTTGAATTTTTTTTTTCATCAAAACATAACCTACACCAATAGTACACTCAGTTTTTCATAAAAATTCTTTAAGCCGTTTCTGAGAAAAATAAGCTATATAAGTTATATGACAGGTACCGTTAATATTTGAGCTTTAAAAGTCTCTGTAGAATGTCAAAATAACCTTATGTACCAAGTTTGAAGACGATTGGCCAAACCTTTTAGGCTTTAGTTTAATATACATCCGTACAAATGGACCGACCAGACAGACAGAATTTTGCCAGTAACTCAAATATGTTTCTCTATCATCTACCTATCATCGTATCAGACATGAGTCTGATTGTTAGAATTTTTTTTACGAATGCATAACTTGCCTTATAGTCCATATAAATCGCAAGTAAAAACAAAATTATTAATTATTATCTTCTGGACCGATATGTACAAGTAGACAAGATCAAAGCTTGAGTATAATTCCCGTGTTTGGCCAGATGCTCCTATCTATAACGAATTTGAATTTTGTTGGATCGTATGCAAAAAGAGCACATATTATATTACATTACATTGAAGATCTATTCCGTAGTTAAATCTACAAAGTAGAGAAACTTACAAGCACTTGCAACTTAGGTCATCTTCTTTAAAATTGATAGATGATAGAAAAATGACGGATATAACTACATCTCTCGAGCACCGCCGTAATGTCACGTATTTCTCCACGAAACAATTCCACGGTTAACCTCGAACTGCCAGAAATACCATTCAGTGTACCCTTGAGCCCAAATTCTAACGTACTTTTTATATGTACATTCTTTCTAAGTCGCACCACATGAATGTGGAACGCTTTGTTTGGCTCTGATTTTTCCCTCTAATTTTTACTTGCGATTATAGGTACTATAAGGCAAGTCTAAACGGCTTAAGTGATTACCTTCAAATGGGTGTTTTTTTTTGCATTCCTCAGAGGGGAAATGGAAATTTAATTTTTGAGACTAAAAATAACGGTACCTGCCATTTAACCGTTAAGGAAAAGTTTAGTACGAACAAAAACTGTTGTAAAACTAGATAAATGTAAAAAAGTAACACACAAAAGTTACTTTAAAATTGCTAAACCTAATTTCGATAAAAATAAACCATTCACGTGGATATTGCTTCAAAGAAGAAAATCATGGGTGGCAGTGGTGCAGTAGATAAGGCGTTTGTTTGTTAACCAGGAGATCGTGAGTTCCATACTGAGGTTAGGAAGCAATTTTTCTAACTGCTAGTGCAAGCCAGAGCGTCCCGTGGGTTTTAAGTGAGAAAATAGTCACCTAATTCTTGAGCTACTGTGCCGAACATTTTCTTTCTTATCTTTTTAATCCTAAGCGGCATTCTTCTTAAACATTTTTAAAGGCAATGTTCCTTATAGACACATAATAAAAAAATCATAAGACTAGCGGTTTTTTTTTTTTTTTTTTTTTTTTTTTTTTTTTTTTTTGAGAAAGCTATCCGTAGTGCAGTATCATTCCCAAAACGCATCCGCAGCAGCTTGGGTTTTTATATTTCAAAGTTAAAACTCTCGACAACCTAGCTATCAAATAATTGATCTATAAACACAAAATAAAAACAGCGAGAGCGGTAAGGTACATAATTTAATTTTGTGGCAAATAAAATCAAATTAAATGGAAAATTTACAAGAAAATACGTATCTATCCGCAACTGGATTTCAACTTCTGCTTCTATCGGTATAGTGGGATGTTGTATTTGTAGTGTGTGTAAAATCCAACTGTGGATTACTTTGCCAAAAAAACACAACTACTGTTGTTCTTGACCAACTGTTTCATTTGCTTACAAAGAATCAACTGAAACATGGAACTAAAAAAAAACTTAAAAAAAATATTTTGTTTATTTTGGAAAAGACGAATGGATCAAAACCTGATCAGAGTTCCCAAAATCTGATAAATATTGGGAATTTAAAAAAAAACGAAAGTCCTTCCGAACAGTTAATTTGGGGAATCTAAATCTTTCTGCAGATTATGTACACAAATTATGTGTTAGCTATCACTATCATAAATCACTTGAAAAACCTATTTAATAACTCAAAAATTGTTCTTATTGCAATTTTATGAAAAAAAGCCAACGGCTTCCTCGAAAATTTAATCGAATTCACTTAATAGAGTCCGGGATCAGATTAATTAATAACTCAATTGGAAAAATTCAAACAAATTACAAGCTAGACAGGAATGCAGACATCTTTGCGACGGATGTAACAAAATTATAACCACAATTAATAACATATTTACCACCCTTTAAACGTCATTCATTTTACCTTTATTATAACGTATTTTTAATACACTTGTTCCCTTGCTGGTTGTGTTAGGTCTGTTCAGTGTTCATGTACATAAAACAAATTAAAAAAAATCCAAAGTTGCATTTGTTAGGTAACATTTCCTTAACACAAAATAAAGTAATTCACTGTAATTATTTTTATACAACCCCTAGAAAAATTCCACATATTCATTATCGGAGTTGTACACCACATATTCATATAAAAATGAAAAAATGAAAAAATGCAAAAATGCTTTTGTTTTCAAGACTTTAAAAAAAAAAAAAAAAAATTATTGCGTGACTGCTCCCAGTTCTGTCACGAACTAAACAACACCGAGCCGGCCAGTGTGGGTTGTTGATTCACCCTTTTTTGATTTTTTTTTTTTAATTTTTAATTTGAATCACTGGAGCGTATCGGATTTTTTTTTTTGATAAAAAATCTATTTCCTATGAATCACTTGTGTTAGAAATAAAATAAACATTTTAAATACTCTATTCCGACAAACCGAACGATCCAAATCGGCGAGCGACAAAATACCAACTCAATGGCAAAGGTGAGCAACATTCCGTCAATCTCCTCTGGAATTAATCTTGAGGTGCATGAATTTCACTTTCTTCAAGGAGCACCCCTTACCCTGTCTGGCGAAGTAATCTTAAAAAAACATGGTGCGAGAACCATGAATGGCAAAGTTAAGGAAAACGAAGTAACGTAGCCGTAGCTCACCTCCTCCAAGAGGGTTGAATTTCTTAAGGAATTTCTTCCCTTCTCTAAGGTAAAATAGCATTTGAAACCGCAAGAGATCCAGATAAGAAATCATTGTTTGCATTTAGATTGTGGAAGCCAATGACAATGTTTTTTTTTTTTTTAGAATTCCAAGAAACAGGACGTGCATTCATAGGTGTATGCTATGAGTAAACCTGGAAAGAGAGATTGGGAAATGCGAATGACTCAACTGAACCGAAAAAGGGTTGGATTTTGCATTGAAGAAGATTGTTAGCTGTCGAGTTTTATGATTTTGAATTAATTAAGTCCTTCAAAAATTTCAGTTTAATAATTGAAACAAAGAAACAGAAACATGGGTGTTTTTTGGAGGACCAACCTCAATGACGAATGCATAATAATAAGCCTTCAAGTTTGCAGTATATTTGCCTGGGATTGGTATGTTATTTTCTGTCCTGACTTGGAACAAGGGGTGGATTGGACTAAAGTTAGGGCATTAAATAATGTAATAGAATTACATCGATTTTGGAAAAATAAAAATTCCACAACTTCTTACTGAAGGAGTTGTGATAAGGATTGTTTAAGAAAAACCAACTGTGAAACAACACAGAATGCTACCAATGCTACCATAGAGTAATGTGAATATTGCTCCTCCATTTGTCTTTATTATTATTACTATTATTATTATTATTATTATTATTATTATTATTATTATTATTATAATAAGTAAGTAAGTAAGTAAGTAAGTAATTAATTCATTTATTTCTACTTTTCTTGTTTAACAAAAACAATGAAGCTATGGCTTTGCCGTCAGCTCGGTTAGCAATTTTTATCTTTATGTACAAATAATTAATTTAATTAAGTATTTAATAAAATAGTAGAAAATAGTTAAATGAATTCGGTTGTTAATATCATCCTATATTTATAAGTATCTTTCAAAAATTTGTTTTTTTTTTTTTTTTTTTTTTTATAATTAACGCGCGCACAAGGGATTATGTGTTTCCCTTTTAATGTAGAACACACTGCGCGGGCATTACGAAGATAGGGAGGGGAGAGATAGGAGGTGCCGATTAACATTGGTTTTGAATGTTTGCAGATCAAAATGGCAAGGGAAAATCCCGCCGGGTAAACTATTCCAGATTCGTGTCGTTCGGCTAAAAAAAGAATCCCTATATTTCACGGTACGTCCGAAATTAGGCTCAAGGGTGAACTGATGAGCATTCCTTGCGAGACGAGTATTACGGGAGAAACTTTTAAGGGGAGGAATGCAACTGGCTACTTCGAGTGAACATTTTTTGTAAAAGAAACGATAAAATAAGGAAAGACATGAAACATTGCGTCGGTGTTCGAGTGGGGCAATTGTTTCAGCGGCAGTTCTATTACCTATCAATCTTAACGCTCGATTTTGTATTCTATCAAGCAGGTGAAGCGATGTTTGCGAAGCACCTGCCCAGAGGTGGGAGTTATACTCGAGTTTAGGGCGTATAAACGCTTTATAAATTGTAGCCAGATCAGATGGGGAAAAGTACTTCTTACACCGATACAGAAAACCTAAGCACTTTGCAGCATTCTTAGCGATCTCAAATATATGGTCGTTCCAACGGAGGTCGTCGTTGACACACATACCGAGTACTGAGAGCTTTTCGGTTTCTTCGATGTAAGTGCCATTCATGGACAATGGCATTGGGGGAATGTTTAACTTTAACGACAGAAGACAGCATTGAGTTTTCGAAGCATTAAACTCCACACGATTTCTATTACCCCATTTGACAATGCTGTATAAATCGGAGTTTAATGAGCTTGACATACGGCACCGTTGCAATTGTACGTCCGAAGGCGAAGGACGTGAATTATCGAACGAATATGAAAAGCTGAGGGTAGAGTCGTCAGCAAAACAGTTAAGTGGATTAGAAGTAACAGACAGAAGATCATTTATAAAAATGAGGAAAAGAGTCGGAGACAGAACAGAGCCCTGGGGCACACCAGCATTTGTTTTATGGGAATCAGACTTGAATCCGTCCAATACAACTTGTATTGAACGGTCCAGAAGATAGCTTCTAATCCAACGAACAAGAGTATTATCGATCCCAAAAGCACGCATTTTCGATAAGAGAGCTTCATGCCAAACTCTATCAAATGCCTTGGAGATATCAAGAGCAATAATCTTACTTTCACCAAAGCGATGTAAAGATTTGTTCCACTGTTCGGTGAGATATGCCATCAGATCACCAGTGGAACGGTTGCTGCGGAAGCCATACTGACGGTCATGGAGAAGCTTACGATCTTCGAGATATTCCTTAAGCTGACGGTTAATCAGTGTTTCCATGACCTTAGAAAGAAGGGATGTCAGTGCTATGGGTCGGTAGGAGGAGGGGGAGGATGGGTCACCTTTCTTAGGGACAGGCTGGACAAATGCTGTTTTCCATCTTCTAGGAAAGATTCCAGAAGAGTAGGAGCGATGGAAAAGCTTACGCAGTGGCTTTGCCAGTGTGGAAGAACACCTCTTCAGAAGAATCGGGGGTATACCATCCGGGCCAGCGGATTTGTGTATATCGAGATCTTTGAGAACTCTTGCTACTGTACGAGTGCGGAAAAAAATGTGTCCCATGGAAAAATTTACATTCTCAAGTACAGGAGGGGCAACGTTGCTTTGAGGCAGCGTGGAGCTGGCAGCGAAATGGGCGGCGAGCAAGTTTGCCTTCTCTGAAGAGTAAACAATTGGTTTGTTATTGTCGATGAGCGTTGGAACCGAAGATGTCGAGGAGTTTTTTATATTTTTTACGAATGACCAAAAATTTTTACTGCCTTTGGGACACTGCAGAATTTTTTGCCGTAATTTTTGGTCATGCAAAAATTTGGTTCTTTCTATAACGGAGTTGCATGAGTTCCTTGCTTGTTTGTGCTTTTTCCGATTTTCCTCTGTAGGGTTGGCTTTGTAAGATCGGAAACTTACTTCTTTGAGCCTGATAGCTTCTTTACACTCAGAATTAAACCAAGACTTTTCTTTAGGTTTGATGCTTTTTACTCTGTTAGGAATAAAAGCACGCATCCCTAGAAGAATCACATTTGTGATCATTTCAGCACTGGCATCAATGTCACTATCGAGGAAGCATAGTGACCAGTTAAAGTTTCGGAAAAAAATATTCAGGCCGTCCCAGTTGGCTTTCTCGTATTGCCAAACGGTCCTGGTGGGAAGTTTTTCTTTAACTGGATGGGTGGAGGATGAGAAATTAGCTGAAATGACACAATGGTCTGAAGTGCCAAATGGAGAAGTTACACTAATGGTATATTTATCAGGGTGAGAAGTAAGAAACAAGTCAAGAGTATGGGCGGCTTGCCCAGCAACATCCGGTATACGCGTTGGCACATCGATCAGCTGGGTAAGGTGATGTAACCCGGCAAAGAGCTCGACATACCTTCCTTCGGGTGTTGTCTGACCAGAATAGCGGAGCCAGTTAGAATTGTGTACATTGAAATCGCCCGCAATAACGATTTCAGTGCGAGGACAAAGGGAAACAATTTTCGAGATGGAATCAGACAGTGCATCAAACTCGTTACAAGTCGAATTACTGTCAAGATTTGGACTCCTGTAAATAAAACAATAATGAATGACATGCTTGCGGACAGTGAATTTGAGCCATAAGAAGTTAAAGTCCGTGTTGGAACATTGCCCATATTGGGGAAGGCTCTGGCAAGCAATATCATTCCTAACATAGACCACGAGACCATGATGAGAAAAGAGTAATGGCACCAAGCTATACCCATGTAGAGCAAATTCTGATAAATCAGTATTTGCTCCAACCTGAGTTTCACTTAATGCCAAAACAGCTGGCCTGTGTTGAACAGTGTAGACGTACACGTGAAAGAAATTCTTTCTTAAACCACGAACATTTGAATACACGACACAAAAATCACTTACCATTGCACAAAGAACAGAATTGGTTAAAATTTCCATTGTAAGGGCTTCCGTTTAGGCTTAAAAGTTTACATCTCTCACAGGTTGTTAAAGTAGTTATTTTGCAATTGAGTGTTTTCGCTATAAGACTATCGCGTACAGAGTTTTCACATCGCAGAATAATACGGTGTAGCTGTTCTTTAAGAATGTAAAAATTGTCTGGATCCATGGAGAGAACTTCGCCGTAGTTGTTTCCTAAACTTTTCCATCTTAACATCCACCAATCCTCGTTTCTGAACTCATATAGTACCATTGTTTTAGAAAGTCGTTCATCTTGGTAAAAAAGCATCTTCACGATGTAATCTGCCTGTAGTTTCAGCGTATATGTAAATAGTTTAGGAAGACCAGTTTCGAGATATAGTGCATAATAAGCGTTGTCAGCTTTTTTATGAAATTTCTTTAAAATTTTTCAATCTCCTCGTATTCGTCAATTCCCCACACCTGAGCAGCGTAACACAGACTAGACTTAACCACGGCATCAAATATTTTATATTTTGTTTAAAGTTCGATCCGTTCATTTAAGAATTTGTTTCCCCATGAGACTTTGCGCACTTTTTGATTTATCTGAAAGATGTTTGTTAAAATCAAGAGTATTGTTCAGATTCACTCCCAGATATTTGTACTCATTGGTTACTTCTAATCTAGATACATTAAAAGACCAATTATAAGTGTTCCGACTTCTTGCTGCACCATGACTTTTGATTTGCCTGAGTTAATGACAAGACTCCATTTAAGACAATATTCCGCTAATCGATTAATCATCAGTTGAAGGCTTTCTGGTGATTCTGAAAGTACCACCAGATCATCGGCTCGGCATACAGAAGGACATTAATGTTTAATTCAGAAACACGGATTCTTCCAGGAAGACAAGCTACAACATCGTCAATGAAGAGTGCAAACAAAAGTGCATTAAGAAGACATCCTTGTTTAACGCCACTATTCGTCTCGAACCACTCGGAATAGATTGACCCATCCCATACAGCTGCTTTTGACTCGGTGTATAAATCTTTTATTATATTGATGAAGTTCGAAAACAGTCCTAATTGTGAAAGCTTATAAAAGAGGGCATTACGATTTATGAGATCAAAGGCTGCCTTGAAATCAACAAAAAGTGCGCATAATTTTTACTTGCAATTGTAGGTACTATAATGCAAGTAATGCATTCGTGCAGATTAAAAATTTTGAGATAACAATCAAACATGACATTACGATGATAGAGAAACATATTTGAGTTACTGGCAAAATTCTGTCCGTCTGTCTGTCTGTCTGTGTGCAGCCTAAACGGTTGGGCCAATCTTCTTCAAATTTTGAACTTAAGGTTCTTTTGACATTCTACATTCAATTTTTGTTAGCTAACAAATTAACAGTACCTGTCATATAACCGTTATGTAAAAGCTTATTTTTCTCGAAAACGGCTCCAAGAATTTTTATAAAAATAAAAGGCACGACTGGGTCGCACGTACTTGATCCTATGTGCTGATCCTTTTTAAGTGCAGGCGTCTTTTTGACAAAGATTTTATTTTAATGTTTTTTTTTTTTAGTTGAATTTTCTTTAGAATCGTTGTGGTTTGAAGCTCGAACGAACATGCGTCACGACAAAGGGATAAACACATAAATATGTAGGATTGTGAGCTTTTGCAGTTTCTTAGTGTATCATCTTTCCACTTGTTGTTTACTGTTTATAATATAATTTGCTAATAGAAAGACTTTTTCCAGTTTAATTTTCATTTTGGTATGGAAAAATTTGAACAACTGGCATAAATATTCGTGGGAATCAGCAGTAGGGCAATAATGCTAGGTATAGATACCTATATAGGTAAGAATAATTTTGAAATCAAATTAATCAAAATAGCTTAATTATGTTTGATGGATCGATAAACGTATGGTGTTAACCGAGTGGGTATAGAGACAATATTAAAAGTTAACACAGTGGTTTTGTTTATTTATAGGTAGGTGTAAACTTTTGTTTTCTCGATTGAAATTTTTTGCATTCAGTAGTAATCGAATAGTTTTTTTTATTTGTTAGTTGTTTTTGTGTGTTCATCATAGGCTCATTATTTATTCTGTGTGCTTTTACGATGATGAAATGCTTTAAAATACGTAGGTATGTATGTAGGTTGTCACCTTCTTTTATTTGACTAATGGCTAGGGCTTAGCCGAGAAATATGAAATAAAATTTTGGGGAAAAATTTTTATGAAATCAAAAAAAACACTATTCATAACGTTTTTTGGAAAAAATGTTGTAAGCCATCTTATGTCTTTTGCTGTTTTATATTTTATGAATTTTTCATTTCAAAAAAGTTCGACCAGTTTTTTCAAAAAAATGTTTTTTTTGAAAAACTTTTCGAAAACATATTTTAATTTTTTTTGAGTATGTCAATTCAAAGAAATCTAAAGCTTATACCAGGAGAAAAATTAAAAAAAAAATCTATTAAACCATTTTCAAAATATTCAAAAAACAAAATATTTTTTTAAAAAAATTATTAAAAATTAAAAAAAAATGTTTTTGAAAATTTTAAAATGCAATATTATTTAAATCATAAAGTTCTACATATTTTGAAAATTTCATTAAAATCCGTTAATTAATTACCGAGATAGTCTGATTTTAAAAAACCGGTCATATGGGAGGTACCGTTATAAAACTTTTTCTGAAAAATCCATTAAAATTAAAAGATAGATTTTGCACAGAAAACATCATTCTGAAAGTTTTATCAAAATCGTAGGAGCCGTTTTCGAGAAAAATAAGTTTTTCATTAAAAGTTATATGGCAGGTACCGTTAGTTTTGGAGCTAGAATGCCAATTCCAAAAACTGTCGGGTAGAGCACTCTAAAAATACTATATACCAAGTTTGAATAAAATCGGCCCAACCGTTTGGGCTGTAGATATCGATACGGACAGACAGACAGACAGACGGACAGAATTTCCGGATCCACTTTTTTTGACTTCTCTATCATCGTAATGGCATGTTTGATTGTTAGAATTTTTTTTTTTTTTACGAATGCATAACTTGCCTTATAGTCCCTATAAATCGCAAGTAAAAAATCAGTGGACTACTGTAGGTATGCATTATATTTTGGTGAAAAAAAAATTTAATATGGTGGGCTAAAAACGGTACCTCCCATAGGACCGGTTTTTTTTTCTTCGACTTTTTTCGAAAACAGGTGATCCGATTACAATCAAAATTGATATTCAAGAAGATGTAGGTAGCTTGAGTAATTTTGCATTAATTTTTTTTTTTGAAATTTTTTTTTTGTATTTTTAATAATTTTTTAAGTGATTTTTTTTTTAAATTTTGTTTTTAAGTGAACGTTATTTTGTGTTTAAGTTTGTATTCTTGAATTATTTTTTTTTATTTTTTAAAAAAAATGGCTAACGATTTAAAAAAAAAATGTTCACACTTTTACTTTTTTTCAAACAATCAAAAGTCAGAAAAATCGAATATAATCTTTGAAGATCCCTTAATATTTTTCAAATTTTATTTCAAGCTGTGACCGCACATAAGAGCAAGTACGTGCGATCCAGTCGTGCAATTTATTTGTTTCTGGCTTGAAACGCTTTAATAATTGAAGTTTGGGAGAAAATATGGTCAACTGTTGAAAATGTGGATTGGAAATATCACAGATCTTTTGAATGACGATGGGGCTTTTTCTCCCAAGATTATTTTATTAAATAACGATTTAAGTTGGAAATGTGAAGCAACAGTTGCATTCTTGAAGAACTCGTATGGAATCCTGGCTTCACCAGGAGCTTTTCCATTTTTTTCCTTTTAAGAATTATTATTAGTATTATTATTATTATCGAGTTTCATCATTTCTCAGCATAAACGCCGGAAATTCACCAGGATTAGGCTCGGACTGTAATAATGTTGTTTTTTTTTTCCTTTCATGCTTTAATATAATTTGTGAAATATTTAAACGTCATCCATGAAACGGCGTACAATTCTGGTTGTTGCAATTATCACTGATTTTCACATCTCTTTGTATAACTCTGCATCGAGACCAAGTCGTTTTAAACCTTCAAAGAGATTGTGTGATATCATCGCAGCACTTGGTACAATCAATAGGATTATCCTTACTTCTTTGACCTTCCATTATCTTTGTATGGCCTCGATGAGTTGCGCATATTTTGATATTTTTTCCGCGAACTTTTCTTGGAGAGCTTTGGTGTTCGGTACTGCTATATCTATTAACGCAACTTTACTTGCCCTTTTGTCAAAAAAGATTATGTCGGGAACGTTTTGATCGGTGAGCACAGTCCTATTCCAATACAAACGGAAGCTTTCATCTTCGAGTACACTTGAAGGAAGATACAAATAGTGTGCATCTTAATGCTTTTTAAGGTTGTGCTTATACGCAAGCTTTTGATGTACATTTTAGTTATAGTATCATGCCTTTGTTTGTACTCGTTACCCGAGAAATAGGTACAGCCAGATATAATGTGCTCATTTTCCACAGCATCACATCCATACTCTTAAGAGCCAGTCATGAAGTACAGAATCAAACGCTTTTTTATAACCTATAAATTATTATTATTATTATTATTTATAAAAAATAAAATATAAAATATAAAATATAAAATATAAAATATAAAATATAAAAAAAAATATAAAATAAAAAATAAAAAATATAAAATATAATTATGTACCTCCATCCTCAAGCAACCAACCAAATGCACTTTCGTCCCATCTTTTCAAGGTATTGGAAAGCCTGCCAAACTAATTACAGTCATTTTTTTTATCAAATCAAATTTCATTATACAAATACATCCATTTATTCAATTAAGTTCAATTCAAGTATTGAAACGCGTCATATATTAACCCTACGCCACAATGCATGTCTCTCTTGCTTGGCTTCACAAGAGTGTTGTGGCTGCGAAACCCCGAACAAAGAGGAGACGAAGATTATAGGAAACATTGTACACTTGTATTATATCTCATTCTCTCCCAGCTTAAAACCTATTTATGAATATTTTTTCATTTTTACTTGCGATTATAGTACTATAACGCAAGTTATGCATTCGTTCAGATTTTGAGATAAAAATCAAACATGACATTACGATGATATAGAAACATATTTGAGCTACTGGACAAATTTTGTCTGTCTGTCTGTTTGTCTGTACGTATTTTGGACAACCGTCTGAACGGTAAGGTAAGGCCATCAGAGGGGTTTTTTGAACTTTTTTTTTAGCTCAAATATTAACGGTACCTGTTATATAACGATTATGTAAAAGCCTATTTTTCTGGAAAACGGCTCGAAGGATTTTTTATAAAAAAAAAATCAGTGTGCTATTTTGATAAGCATTATATTTTAGTGAAAAAAATTAACATGGTGAGCTAAAAACGGTACCTCCCATAGGATCGTTTTTTCGACTTTCTCTTAACCGATTGCAACCAAAATTGATATTTAGGAATATGTAGGTAGCCTAAGTAATATCAGTTTAAAATATTTTCGAAATCTTTTTTTTCTTGTATTTTTAATATGTTTTTTTAAGTTTTTTGACGTGATAACGTCTTATAAATCGATGACAGGCTACACATACGAAATAACATGACACATGCTGATAATGCTGATAAGAAAAGTTACGCACGCTGCGATACTGTGGTTCTTTCAAACAAAATCGATCACAAGACCAGGCGGACAAGAAAAAGAACAGGCGCAAATTCCCAAAATAAATTCCACTCAAATTCAAAAAGAACAAGAAGAGAAAAATAAATACAAAATAGGCGGAGTTTTGTTAAAGTAGAAAGTAGATATTGGGTTGTGTGTGTGTGGATTTAACGAAAGGGTTTGTGGGTTGTTGAGAGGTTGTGGGCTGTATGTTGGTGTTGTTGCCATCAATGTTTTGTTATGACTTTATCACGTAAAATTATCGTCCGTAAACCGACTTAACAGACAATTAACTTTTTTTTTTGTGCTAAAGTTTGCATTCTTTAATAATTTTTTTTTTAATTTTTAACAAAAGTTTTTAAATAAAAACCATTTTATTTAAAAACCGTTCCTACGATTTTGAAAACAAATCACACGTTGCACATTTTGTTTAGAAATAAAATGGCGTTTAAATTTTTCCGAAGTTTCACTTCAAAAAGAATTTTCTTGCCACTACTATACCTACAACAATAATTTTAATTGCCACTGGAATGGACTCCTATCACGCCCCTGACTTGAATCGATGACTAAAAACATTTAGTTTATATCATTAACACCCTATACGCACAAATATAGTTCAACATACCTAATGTTGTTTGAAATTTTAAGCTGCGAACCCCTTTTTCGAATAAAATTCTCCAACAAAACAAAAGAAACTAAGCATTTATCGGTGCATAGCAGCAGCAGCATTCGAACCAGCACACTTTAGCTGGGCTATTCGTATTTATCACCGACTCTTTATATAAGGCACGTGTACTTCCATTAAAGTCTCTAATACGCACCATGTCTGGAAAAAAAGTCAAAGAATATTATCGAACCATGAAAATCCTTCATCCCTAAAATGCCCAACCCACTTCGAAGACTGCGCCGCGCCGACACTATGCCGATGTCGAATACGACACAAATCTGTGATTCTAATGTCGATAGATCTCTAGGTTTCAGCATCAGAGTTCGCATTGTAACCCAAAACCCAGGATTCAAAATATAACCATGGCGTGGCATATTTGACATCAATGTACAATTCCGGTTGACAGTTCTGTTGTCGTTGTGGCAAAATGCATCAAGCTGAAATTATTATGCGAGAAAAAAGGGTGAGTTAGGCCTGGAAATGCAATGCAGCACAGTGTAATGTAACAACCGAGGGGTTGTAAGGATATTGTTTTCTGATTGTATTGGACAGCTCAAAAACCCCAAATCACTAGAGTGTATCTGACTAAAGCAATGACAGAAATTCTGCAAATTAATTTGTCTTCAAAAGTTCCATGCAGCTCATGGCATGCCTCTTCTTCAAGACTTCAATGTAATTTCCTTGCTTAAAATGCACCGGTCCTTAATTGTTATTTTACTCAGAATTTAATGATTAATGTGCCACTTGTTTGTGAAGGCGCGTATGCTGCAAGTTTACTGTCTGTCGTCTCCCCAAACCCAAACCAAATAAGAGACTACCAAAGGAATCTTGGGGCTCGGGCTATCCTTTGATTTTACGAGAACTTGATTCTGCATATGACATTATGCGTTCTACTGCATTCATGGTGTGTCAAGGAAACCCTTGCATTTTCTTTTTTTTTTCAAAAAAAAAAGTGGAAAATCACTTAAATGCAATATGTTTCAAGTAAAAGGTGAATATCAGACTAAGGCCGATGGGGATGGGTTGGGTGCACATTGAAGAGGCTACGCGTGCATCAGCAAAATTAAAAAAAAAAAACAACAACTGGATCTCATTTAAATTTGAATAAATATGAAATTAATATTTAACATAAGCTAAGGGTTTCTTCTTTTTTTTTTTTTGAAAGGTCTAAGGGTGTTTGCGGCGCTGCATTCTGCTCACAAGAGAATCTGGGAAAATCAGTTAATATTGCATGCCTTTAAATAAATATGTAAACATAAATGAATATTCTATATTTATGGAATACAAGATGTTGTACATATTTTGTTGTAATATAGCAATAATATTATGGGTGGCTTCGAAGTCGGGCCAATTATTCCGGTAATAATCGTTTACGAGTTTTCTTTCATTTGATTGCCCTTCTATGAATATGCATACACCTAATGGGGCAATTATTGGGTATTTATTGTGTTGCCTTATATGGATACAAGTACTTGTAACTCAAAAGAAAAGCATCTATTGAGAGCCTTTTAAATGTTTATAGACCATAATTATGGTTTCGTCAAGGAATTGAAAAAAACGTTGGAATTGATATTAAATTGATGTCAATAAAATATGTATGTATGTGTATAAATGAATGAAGGATCTTGTAATAACGACATCAAGTATCGAAGTGTTGGTTGGATGTGGATGAAGTTCTCCCACCTTTCTTTGGTCGAAAAATGCCTGATCTTGATAAACTCCAGAGTCCACCTAAATCATCTTTTGCGCAGCAGACCGTCTTCGAGTATTTGGAGCCCACATTTAACCAAATTTTTAAAATAATTAATAAATTAGTCAAAAACTGATGGAAACTGGAGAAGTAATTCAAAATCCTTAAAAAAAGCCTTCAAACACATTGGTACCCGCTGGCGTTTGTATCGATATTGCCTCTGAAATTAAAAACTGAGTTATATTGAAATAGTTTTTTTAATATTCCATAAAACCATGTACGTTCCACCATGACCTTTCTGCTCCCCGGCTGAGAGGAGAGGAGACTGATCACCAATTGTGTTTATTCGCTTATTGTGTTAATTTAAGAAAAAAAAACATTGATTCAGGGTTAATATTTGTCGATAATGAACGTTATTATTATTATATCTTTTTCTTTGGTTTTTGCTATGGAGCTTTCAGAATTAAAGCTTTCTTAGAGCTTTTGTAGCATATATTTTATAATTCTCAATCCAGAAAATGAAGCAGATCGTCCCAAAAAACCAAGTAGATTTGCAAAATAAGTTAGCAGATGAAAACAAAAATAATAACAAAAGAAAGAGTTGCTTGTCTGGAAAGTCGGTTTACGGACGATCATTTTACGTGATAACAACATAAGAAAACATTGATAGCAGCAACACTAACATACAGCCCGTTAATTCACACCCACAAACACTCTCGTTAAATCGACACACACACCCCCCAATATCTACATCTACTTTCTACTTTAACAAAACTCCGCCTATTTTGTATTTATTTTTCCCTTTTTGGGAATTTGCGCCTGTTCTTTTTAGTCACTCTTATATTCAAATATGTGTACTGTGGATAGCTAGTTTCGACATTAGGTTAGGTTTTTCATTAATTACTTTTTTCCATTACGTCCTAGGGCAACAACATCTCAGAAAACTTAGTAGAACATTAAATTTCCTACAATATTGACTTACATGCTTGTATGTCTATTCAATACCGAGATATGGTGCTTCGAAAAAAAGATTTTTTTTTCAAGTTTTTTTAACAAATGCCAAAAAAATGCAGAATTCAAATTTTTCTTCGGTGACCATATTTTTTTAAATTCCAAATAATGAATAAAAAGAAAAAAAATTAAACCCAGTTTATAATATTTTTGTATTAAAAAAAAAAAAACTCAATAAAAAATATAATACAAGGAATCGGTTAATTTAAATTTATTTTAAATATTCTCTCAACTCTAAAGTTCCATAGTTAAATTAATAATTAAAATTGATTTTTTTTCTTTTCTGAAAGAAACTATTCTGTAAAGACGCGATGATCTTAAGTTGCGTGGGTTAGTGTTAAACAAGATGAGATCAAAAAGTGAGAAACAGTCAGTGGCATCTTCAAGAAGCCAATGAATGAAAATGATGTCAAACACATTCCTACGAACTTCAAGGGTCATAAAGACTTCGGAGAGCAAAGAGCAGAGGAGGAGAGACTTTTTACTTTTTTTTCGAGAAAATTTAATTAGCTCGCATTTGGCAATGTTAAGTTCGAGAAAATTCTTACTGCACCAATTGACAAATGAATTGAGGTCATTTTGAAGCAGGACCAGAGGAGATCACATTGAAAATTTTAGCATCATCAGCATAAAGGGAGATAGAAGATGATTGAATTATCTTATCAAAATCATAGAAGTCCCTATAATCGCAATTAAATATAATATTGAAAACAGTAACAAAACATGATATAGACGCAAAAATTTGAAGTTTTAGAAGGAGAAACAAAATTCATGAACTACAGAAAAAAAATGTCAGCGAAAAAGGTGAAATATATTAGCAACAAAAAATATCTAAACACAGAAGTGGCATTTTAAACACTAAATAAAGAAGTAACAAAAAAAAAACAACAAAAGCCAGAAAATAATTTATAACCTTGTTATGGATGGATGGAGTTTCAAATCAAAATGGAACAAATCTTCTAGATCTTCTCCAGTTGTTTGATTGCACAATTTTTAATGGCTGTACGAATGGTGACATCAAAGGGCATTTTACATTTCTAGGAGGACAAGGCAAATCTGTGATAGACTATTGTGCAATTAATAACGATTGGAATGATTTAGTGCAAAAATTTGAAATCCAGTGTAAGAACTATTCCGATCACATGCCAATAGTTGTAGACTAGGTTGATGATACTACACCTAAGCGAACAGATCTGAAACTTTTACCACGATTGAAATTGAAACAAAAAACAGCTGTATATCAGCAAAGATTGGAAGAAAACCTAGCGAGTTTAAATGTTACGACCGAGTCTGCCGAAGTAAGTGCTAACAAAATAGTATCTTGCATTAGAAATTCAACCGACAATATCTCTCCCAAAAACCGTCCTAACTTTAAACAAAATTGGTTTGACAAAGAATGTATGATAGCCCGGAAAAAATCATTTACTCTGTTAAATGCGATACGAAATTCTAACTGTCTAATTTTGAAGAAGTGGTACCTTGAAGCTAACAAACGTTATAAGAAATTGTGCCTACGGAAAAAAACCGAATTTGAAAACCATCAAGCTTGTTCACTCGGCCAGATAAAAAGTTCGAAGGAATTTTGGAAGACAGTCAGGCATATTAATGGATCGAGTTTTGCAATAGGAATAGGACTGTTATCATTGTATATAAATACTATAGTACTACCATCAGGCAGCATCTAGTTTAGCGAGATACTGCCGTAATAGGGCTGCAGTAGTTCTTGATATGCATTTGTATGGGTTTTGGAGAGTAGAAAGAAATATAGTGATGAAAGAGTAGGTTGTATGTTATATTTTAAGAAACGTATGAGTTACAATGATTACAAGCATTTGCAGGAATAATGAATAATAAGTACGAGTGAAAGGTTCAAAAAGCGACACTAGACCATATTGTATGGCAGAGTAAGGGAAACAAAAATTAATGGATTTCCCTTTGATTTTTCGTAAACAAACCAAGATTTGTGCGTCTTCAATTATTTTTTGGATTGCATTTTTGAAGAAATTTTGTTATTTTTGTATTTTCTGTATTTCTTATAGCGAAATCAATTACCAATGTTGTCATATTCGGATTTGACTGTTTAAAGTTTTAATGTTTAATTGGTAATTGTTTTTAATTGGTACTATGTTGTCGATACAATAGTGTATTTCGTATTAGATTTTTATTAATTAGTACTGGAATTTAGAACTATCGTAGTTTTCGTACTATATTTAGTACTAGATTAAGTACTTAGTAGTATATTTAGTACTAGATTTTTTGACGTGATAAGTGAATATACTCTAAAGCAATAACATAGTTACAAACATATGCAAACAATGTGTTTCATTGTAAAATAAGTAACTAGGTAGGTACTTCCACTCAAATTAAATTTTTGCAGACTTAAAAAAATTTATAAAATAATCAAACATGGTAACCATTCAAAATTATTCAAAAAAACCAAAACAATAATTAAATTTCAGCAAAAATCGGTAAAATGGTAAATTTCATCATGTTGCCGTATCTATAATAAAATCCACCCAAAAACAATGTATTTTCTAGACAGAAATGAAAACTCCTCACATCCCTGTCTAAATTTCTATCTTCCATTCTCTCATTATCAGAAATTGACAAAGAAATAACACGAAAAAGACTTGATAATTTGCTTCCCTCTGACTGCTAACACTTTATTTACATCTTTCCCGTTCTGTCAATTTCTAACGTTGCATATGTGTTGAATTCATCTCCCCGACTAAAAGTCGTACACTGAGAAATAGCGAGATAGCGAAACTAGATGGCGCTAGGTGAAACACCCATCTTGATAGTACTATAGTTTTCATATACAATGCTGTGATCTTAAAAGGAAAAAATGGAAAAGCTCCTGGTGACGCCAGGATTCCATACGAGTTCTTCAAGAATGCAACTGTTGCTTTACATTTCCAACTTAAATCGTTATTTAATAAAATAATCTTGGGAGAAAAAGCCCCATCGTCATTCAAAAGATCTGTGATATTTCCAATCCACATTTTCAACAGTTGACCATATTTTCTCCCAAACTTCAATTATTAAAGCGTTTCAAGCCAGAAACAAATAAATTGCACGACTGGATCGCACGTACTTGCTCTTATGTGCGGTCACAGCTTGAAATAAAATTTGAAAAATATTAAGGGAACTTCAAAGATTATATTCGATTTTTCTGACTTTTGATTGTTTGAAAAAAGTACGTAAAATAGTTTTCAGTGGAAAAATTTAAACGCCATTTTATTTCTTTAAAAAAGTGAAAAAGTGTGAAAATTTTTTTTTAAATCTTTAGCCATTTTTTAAAAAAATAAAAAAAAAAATAATTCAAGAATACAAACTTAAACACAAAATAACGTTCACTTAAAAACAAAATTAAAAAAAAAAATCACTTAAAAAATTATTAAAAATACAAAAAAAAAGTTTTCAAAAAAAAAAAAAAAAATATGCAAAATTACTCAAGCTACCTACATCTTCTTGAATATCAATTTTGATTGTAATCGGATCACCTGTTTTCGAAAAAAGTCGAAGAAAAAAAAACCGGTCCTATGGAAGGTACCGTTTTTAGCCCACCATATTAAATTTTTTTTTCACCAAAATATAATGCATACCTACAGTAGTCCACTGATTTTTTTTTATAAAAATTCTTGGAGCCGTTTTCGAGAAAAAAAAGCTTTTACATAACGGTTATATGACAGGTACCGTTAATTTGTTAGCTAACATGTCAAAAGAACCTTAAGTTCAAAATTTGAAGAAGATTGGCCCAACCCGTACAGGCACACAGACAGACAGACAGACGGACAGAATTTTGCCAGTAACTCAAATATGTTTCTCTATCATCGTAATGTCATGTTTGATTGTTATCTCAAAATTTTTAATCTGCACGAATGCATTACTTGCATTATAGTACCTACAATTGCAAGTAAAAATTATGCGCACTTTTTGTTGATTTCAAGGCAGCCTTTGATCTCATAAATCGTAATGCCCTCTTTTATAAGCTTTCACAATTAGGACTGTTTTCGAACTTCATCAATATAATAAAAGATTTATACACCGAGTCAAAAGCAGCTGTATGGGATGGGTCAATCTATTCCGAGTGGTTCGAGACGAATAGTGGCGTTAAACAAGGATGTCTTCTTAATGCACTTTTGTTTGCACTCTTCATTGACGATGTTGTAGCTTGTCTTCCTGGAAGAATCCGTGTTTCTGAATTAAACATTAATGTCCTTCTGTATGCCGAGCCGATGATCTGGTGGTACTTTCAGAATCACCAGAAAGCCTTCAACTGATGATTAATCGATTAGCGGAATATTGTCTTAAATGGAGTCTTGTCATTAACTCAGGCAAATCAAAAGTCATGGTGCAGCAAGAAGTCGGAACACTTATAATTGGTCTTTTAATGGATCTAGATTAGAAGTAACCAATGAGTACAAATATCTGGGAGTGAATCTGAACAGTACTCTTGATTTTAACAAACATCTTTTAGATAAATCAAAAAGTGCGCAAAGTCTCATGGAGAAACAAATTCTTAAATGAACGGATCGAACTTTAAACAAAATATAAAATATTTGATGCCGTGGTTAAGTCTAGTCTGTGTTACGCTGCTCAGGTGTGGGGAATTGACGAATACGAGGAGATTGAAAAATTTCAAAGAAATTTCATAAAAAAGCTGACAACGCTTTATTATGCACTATATCTCGAAACTGGTCTTCCTAAACTATTTACATATACGCTGAAACTACAGGCAGATTACATCGTGAAGATGCTTTTTTACCAAGATGAACGACTTTCTAAAACAATGGTACTATATGAGTTCAGAAACGAGGATTGGTGGATGTTAAGATGGAAAAGTTTAGGAAACAACTACGGCGAAGTTCTCTCCATGGATCCAGGCAATTTTTACATTCTTAAAGAACAGCTATACCGTATTATTCAGCAATGTGAAAACTCTGTACGCGATAGTCTTATAGCGGAAGCACGCGAATCTGAAAGTAGAATCCTATATTCACAACTTAACACCACTCTATTGCAAAATAACTACTTTAACAACCTGCTAAACTTTAGAGAAATATCGCTCATATTTAAAGTTAGATGTGAACTTTTAAGCCTAAACGGAAGCCCTTACAATGGAAATTTTAACCAATTCTGTTCTTTGTGCAATTTGAGATCCAAAGAAGACTGTTTCCACTTTGACAGCATATGTCCCATATTCTCGTCACAACGCCTGTCATACTTCGGAAAGAGAAGTATGACAGGCGTATGCAAGAAACTATCAACATCCTGAATGGTTTTGACTGGAAAACTCTTTACAAATTTTTGAGAGATACTTATAAATATAGGATGTTATTAATAACCGAATTAATTTAACTATTTTCTACTATTTTATTAAATATTTAATTCAATTAATTATCTGTACATAAAGATAAAAATAAAATTGCTAACTGAATTAAATTAAATTCATTGTTGTTGTTAAACTATGTTAAGAAAAGTAGAAAACCATGAATTACTTACTTACTTACTTATTACTTACTTATAACTTTGTTAAGAATTAAATGCGATTTCGTTCTTAAATATAAGAATGCGTTTAATTAAACAACATAAATAAAAAAAATCAACCCCTTTTTCAAAATTCGCCTATTTTCTTTATTTCACACCACCAATTAAAACAATTAAGCCGTTTATGAATCTACTTTTACCAAATCCAGAAGGCATTGGGTAAATTAAAATTTAGTATAACAAGAAAGTCGGCTGCTTAAACAATCCTTAGAAGTGTTGATTTCATGGTTAACGTGTAGCAAGCAGTAATTAAATTAAAAAAAAAGACTCCAAAGCACACAACCCCAGGGTTACAAAGCCTTGGGCAACGGGCTGTAGCATAAGTGCCATGGACTTTATTATTTTTCAAATGCCTTATTGCAAAATGACTAAGATACTACTCACAACAAAGACTCCACACATAAGACAATTAAGAACACTTACTGTCATTTTAGAAAATGTGCGTTTTCACGCTTTTTCCTCCCCATCTATGAGCCACGAATATCCCAAGGGGCTTTCCAAGAATAATTACTTAAATATGCATCTTGCCTCTTGCAACATAATACATAGAATACAAAAGGACTCGCAACGCTTCATTGAATTTACGAATTTCCATTTTCCATTTCCATCAAAAATATAAATGCGAGGGTGTCACTCGGTCCTTCTGTCTGCACCGCACGTTTAAGAACAAACTAAGCATGTAACCACGGGCAACATAACCACACTGGCACGCAATTTAAATACAATTTCTGTCCAGGATTCTTCGATCATTCTGTGGAAAATGATAGAGTCTCTCATCGTAACATCATTAATAAGTGTAATCGAACTAAATGCGCGCATTAAAATTAAAAAAAATATATTGTATAAACATCCCTTCATGGTCAAAATGTTGTAGGATTGAAGGAGCATTTAAGTGGACAGTGTCCTCCCTCGATCTTCTCTAATGGCAGAACATAAATCGACAAAAATGCTGCGGAAGCACCTGGAAAATCGAATTTCGATACGGTTCAAGGGTGCGAGTACTTGAAAGATTCCAATAGTGTTCACAGGATATACTCGAACTAGAACTTGGTTGTATACTGCAAATCGCGTGCTCGAGTGCAATTAGGGTTGAGTAACCGTAAAACCATAAACGCGTTAGTTTCCTTGGAAATCCTTGATGGATTCAAATTTTGAACGCGTCCGAGCAGATGATTGAGAATATGTGATGATGCACGTACATACCAGAGTATATAATTTTTTACGGTTAATATAAAAAAGGGAATACCCTACGTAGGGAGTCAGATAGATAGAGATAAAAGAATTCCCCGATGGTTGTTGTCTGTACTTAATGCATCTAATGCTAAAGTTTTAGAACGATTTCTTGCGATGTGAAAAAATTTCTTCAGTCACCACTGAGATTTCGGATAATTGACCAGAAATCTTAATTTTTTAATACAAACAATTAAATTTAGCAATCTGTTTTGACGTTCCTTGCTTGTTGATTGTCCATACAATGTTGAGTACTATTAAGCTCATCAAACAAAACTATCGATTGTCTATTAACTCGTACTGGGATAACAGAATTCGACCCGAGTATGTTTCCCGAGATTAATAAAATCTTTAGAAAGAATACTCAAAATGATCTTCCGTGTCTTAAGCTCCAAAGAACGACAGACAACGAAAACATACTCCTGACCGCAGGAGTAGATCTGGGGAACGCCGTCTTGGACGACGAGTTCTTTGTGATCGAAGATCCATTGGAGAAGGTTGAGACAGTGGGTTCTGCTTTTCAGCAAGTGTATAAGGTGAATGAGTCCATTCATCCAAATCACGACCTGGAGAACAGAGCTCTGCTGAATCACTTCTACCTGCGAAATAGCATCACGCAATGGCGATCTGAGAATCTTGGTTTTACCGGATTCAATGAAGACAATCTGGCAAATGCCACCGTCGCCGAGCGAAATTGGCCAAGTTCCCTGCTCATCTCGAAGGTCGAACTACAAATGATCTTCGCATCATTAAAGAAAAAGAAGTCAGCGGGAGTCGATGGTATACCCAATGTTGTACTACGACATCTCCCTGAGGAAGCAATAAACATATACACAATACTGTTCAACAACGCGCTGAATAATGCATATTATCCAGAGAGTTGGAAGACAGCAGTTGTACATCCTCTTCCCAAAAAGGGAAAGGACAATTCCAATCCGGCAAATCTCCGGTCGATAACTATTCTTCCGAGTATCAGTAAGGTATTCGAGAAGGTTATCAATAGAGCTCTGTCCAAGACAAAAATATAATTCCAGATACCCAGTTCGGCTTTAAGGCGGGACATGACACAATTCATGCCGCCTCTAAGTTAGTATCTGCTGTCCAATGGAACAATGCTAAGAATCAATGCACGGGTGCCTGTCTGGTTGATTTGGAGAAGGCTTTTGACACCATATGGTTAGAAGGTCTGTATCTGAAGCTAACCAGATGGGGCATAAGTAAACCACTGTTATATATGGTTTACGATATGCTTAATGGTATAAAGTTTGTTGTCAAGAGTGGCAATGTAACATCTACCACAACGTTTGATATTAAAAACGGTCTGCAACAGGGAGCGGTGAACTCGCCGATTCTCTTTAGTATTTACACCAGCGATCTCATTGGGAGTCTACCTCATGCAATTGCGTATGCCGATGATTTAGTTGCGTACAGAACAGGTCCAAAAGTGGAAGTCATCAGAATTCTCTTGCAACGTGATTTCGATAAAATTCAAAAGTACTGTAATGATTGGAAGCTGTAAATTAACTTCCAGAAATGTGAAATTATCCTGTTTAGAACCCCTCTGTCTGGGGCCTCTAGGGATAGGAGAAAGAACTGGCGCAAGCTAGTGATCGCTGGGCCACATGGACATCCACTGGCGAGTAAGAATGTAGTAAAGTACCTTGGCATCTGGTTGGATCAGTATCTATATTTCAATCGACATGTAGAGGCTGCTCTGGCCAGGGCTAGGGGAGCTTTTGCCCTGACAAGACGGTTGTTTTATAGCAGCCGCCTTGATAGCAGGGTGAAAGTGATTTGCTACATGGCCCTTATCAGGCCGATGATTGCCTACGGATGCCCTGTGTGGTTCAACGTTGCACCTACCTAATGGAAAAGATTCGGGTATTCGAGAGACAGTGCCTTCGCACTTGTCTCCGTCTTTATAGAACACCAGAGTCGGAGTACAAACACTATTATTCCAACGAGGTCCTATACAACGGGGCCAATACAAACAGGATAGATAACTTTAATTAAGCTCATTCGCGGACACATTGCAAGGGTGATGACCTCAACTAATGGACAAATCTTCGGGGCTTACTACCCCCAAGATGAATATTTTGAAAGCACACGTTCGAGTGGTTTTATCCCGCCCGAGGCTTTCCTATACCTTGACAGTCGAGGGCTGATTCAGGATAGATCGGCGATTCCGTTGACCGAAAGGCAGTTAAAATTAAGTTAGAGAATAATTTAGAGCGCCCGCATAGGGCCAGTAATTTAATTAAGATGATATTTTTAGCTAGTTTTAAGATTTTTGTCTAGCATTTAAGTAGATATAAGTAAAAGTGAAAATAAAAATCAATTAAAAGTAAAAGTACTATTAAGTCGACATTTCCCTACACATAAACCATCGTCCCTAAGGACGTGGTGCTAAATCAGTTACTTACACAAAAGTGACAGTGGCGACTGGAAACTTGCCGCCGTCTATAAGATTTCAAATTTGTCCCAGAACGTCGTCGTTATGATAACAAATAAAATATTAGAAAAATGTTTGACTGTGCAGGCCATTTCTGGAACTTCCCGCTACTCTCAAGTTTAACGCTCTTTTTAATAAAATTGAATGAAATAAGATTTATTTCAAAAGAAACGTAAAAATTATATGTATTTTTCCTTCTATTAGTGAGTTTTAAAAAAAATTAGGAAAAAGTACTAATGTTTATTTATTTATTTATTAAATTAATTTTAAATAATTTACAAAGATTAAATTATAAACTATTTTTACTTGCGATTATAGGCACTATAAGGCGAGTTTAGGATTCGTGAATATAAAAAAAAATTGAGAAAACAATCAAACATGGTATTACGATCATAGAGAAGTCTAAAAAAGTTAGTGGCAAGAAATGTTTGTCTGTCTGTCAGTATGTATAACGAGCTGCAGCCTAAACGGCTTAAGCGATTGTCTTCAAATTTGGCATGTGTGATCCTTTTGGCATTCCCCAGAGGGGAAATTGAAATTTAATTTTTTGGCCTAAGAATAACGTTACCTGCCATATGACCATCTGAGAAAAGCTTATTTTTCTCGAAAACGGCTTTAATAATTTTGATGAAATTTTTTCCGAATTTTTTTGTTGGTATTAGCTATTATTTGATCAGAACCAATCAGAACATTACCTTTCATATAACGGTTTTTTTAATTGTTAGCTTTCTCCGTAACGGCTCTTTGGATTTCTTTAAAATTTTATATTTTGAAAAATCTTGGTAGCCAAATTAATTCTGCATATCAAAATTTTGAATAGCTCTTTTTTCTAATTAAAATAAATTTTTGATTTTTTTTTTGAAAAATCAATATTTTTAAAACTAATCGAAAAAAATTATTTTAAATTTTATAATCACATGTTAATTAATAAACTCTAAAAAACTGCATACCAAAATTAAAAAAAAAAATCAAAATACAAAATAAAAAACAGGATTTTATTAAAATCCGTCCTACAATTTTCGAAATATTTTTTTCATAAATTCATACGTACTCCATTTTTACTAAAAACCGTAAAGTGATGTGGTTTTTTTTAAGTTCAGATAGTTTTATTTTTCTACGTTAATGTTACTTATTTTTTAAATTTTATTCGACGATGTGACCGCACTTATGAGCAAGTACGTGCAATTCAGTCGTGCAATTTATATTATAAATAAGGCATCCGGGTAATCTTGATTAGATTTTTGAAAATCTGCAAATATTTTTTTTTTAATTTGTTATTGAGGTTTCGTTTTTTCTTTACTTAAACTATGATATCTTTGGTCTTGAATGCTTTCAAATTGTAATGGCAAAAAAAAACCTTCCCGGGGTAAACTATTCTAAATTCGCGTTGTTCGGTAAAAAAATAATCTCTATTTGTCACGGTACTTACTACATCCGAAATGGGGCTCAAGGATGAACTGGCTACATTTTTGAATTTTTTTTATAAAAAAAAACGACAAAACAAGGAATGACATGAAACGATGCGTCGATATTCGAGAGGCGATTATTTCACACACATTTCTATTTCCTTTTAATTTCAACGCTCTGGAAATATAAAGCGCAATAATCTTACTTTCACCAAAGCCATGTAAAGGTTTGTTTCACTGTTCGGTAAGATAAGCACTAAGATCATCAGTGGAACGATTACCATACTGACGGTTATAGAGAAGCTTTCGGTCTTCGAGATATTCCTTAAGCTGACGCCGGTTAATCAGCGTTTCCATGTCGGAAGTAAGTGTTATGGAAGAGGGGGAGGATGGATCACTTTTCTTTGGGACAGGCTGGACAAATGCTGTTTTCCATCTTCTAGGAAAGACTCCAAAAGAGTAGGAGCGGTGGGAAAGATTACCCAGTGGCTTTGCCAGTGTGGAAGAATACCATCAACGTTGTTGTGAAGCAACGTAGAGCTAACAGCGAAATGGGCTGCGAGCAAGTCTGCCTTCTCTGAAGAATAACTTTAATTTTTAGTTATTCTTGCTGGCTACGTTTCATTAGAATGACTCAATGACATTTCGTCTCACATGACATGAATCCATCGAACGTATCTCTCTAATTCGAAATAGCATCACGCAATGGCGATCTGAGAATCTTGGTTTTACTGGGTTTAATGAAGAAAATTTGGCAAATGCGAGTAAAACGAACCAATTTTTTGGCTCATTTCAATGGTAGAATTCCAAATTGTAAAAGAAAAAGAAGTCAGCAGGAATCAATCATTATACAAAATATTGTTTAACAATGCGCTGGATAATGCATATGAATGATCCATTGATTTGGAAGACAGCTGTTGTGCCTTTTTCCGAAAATGAAAAACATGCCAATCTGGTCGATAACTCTTCTTCCGAGTATCAGCAATGTATTTGTATTCGAAAAAGTCTTCAATAGAGCTATGTCCAAGTGATACAGAGGGCGACAAATTAATTTCAGATACATAGTTCGGCTTTAAGGGCGAGACATGATACCATTTATTCCTCGCCTAAGGTCATATGAAACAATGCTAAGAATTAATGCTCGGCTCGGCAGTCTGGTTGATTTGGAGAAGGCTTTAGGCACCATCAATCACCCTTATTTATTTGAATTATCTAAACAGCTCTAAACGGCTGAATAGTTATACACTGCATAAGGAATCTATGGAACATTGCATAAATTCGCGTGACAACTGGCTGCCTTCTTAAGCGGAAAGAACAATTTCTAACGCCTTCGCATAGAGTGGCTGATCAAAGGTCACCACAAATACCGATTGCCTTAAAAAAGACATGCGTTAATAGTGGTTAGGTAAAGTAGGTAGGGTTAAAAGTAAATCCAACCAAATCAAATTTTTGTATAAATGTCTATTTATCCTTTGCTGACGTACGAACTCAATCACAAAAACTTAGTTCAAAGCTTGTTGTATATATATCTACAGTTTTTACTCTAAATGTGCATGTTTTTTCGCTATGAAACTTATAATTAATTTGCGTTTCGTTAATTTGTATTTTTTAAACAATTGTTTACCTTTAAACAAACATTCTTTAACAAAAATGGAGAAAATCTGGAGGTTGGTTCACTAGTTACAGTAAATAAATGGCACGACTGGATCGGATCGCACGTACTTACTCATATGTGCTGTCACATTGTAGAATAAAATTTAAGAAAATTAAAGTGAACATCAAAGGATTTATTCGATTTTTGTGACTTTTGATTGTTCGAATAAAGTACGTTAAATTGTAATGAATGAAATAATGTGAACGCCATTTTATTTCTTTAATAAATTTTAAAAAAGTGTGATTTTTTTTTCAAAATCGAAGGAGCGGTTTTTAAATAAAACGGTTGTTAAAAAAACTTTTTTTAAAAAAAATTAAAAAAAAAATAATTCAGGAATACAAACTTAAGCACAAAAATAACATAAATTTAAAAACAAAAGAAAAAAAACACTTACCCGTTTTCAAAATATTGATTCTTCAGAAAAAAAAAATTAAAAATTTATAAAAAAATACAAGAAAAAGATTTCGAAAAAAAATTAATGCGAAATTACTAAGGCTACCTACATCTTCTTGAATATCAATTTTGATAGTAATCGGATCACCAGTTTTTGAGAAAGTCCAAAAAAAAAAAACGGTCCTATGGGAGGTACCGTTTTTTAGCCCACCATATATTTTTTTGTTCACAAAAATATAATGCTTACGTTCACTGATTTTTTTCATAAAAAATCTTGGAGCCGTTTTCGAGAAAAGTAAGCTTTTACATAACGGTTATATGGCAGGTACCGTTAATTTTTGAGCTAAAAAAATTTGAAAAAAATTCCTCTGTAGAATGCAAAATAACCTTAAGTTCTAAGTTTGAAGACGATTGGCTCAACCGTTTAGGCTACAGTCCAAAATACATCCGTACAGACAGACAGACTGACAGACAGACGGACAGAATTTTACCAGTAACTCAAATATGTTTTTCTATCATCGTAATGTCATGTTTGATTGTTATTTCAAAAATTTTAATCTGCACGAATGCATAATTTGCATTATATGTAGTACCTTTTATCGCAATTAAAAATCGAAAGAATCAAAATGGCGGCAGTTTTTCCAAGATGGCGGATTTTCCCCAAGCCGGATTTTTTGGGATTTCAGGGATCTCCTATAAGACATTATCCTCGACATTTCCACCAATCTAATTGAGTGGAGCCAACCTACATACTTTAGTTTTTTGTTACATCTTATATGAGTCACCCTGTATACCGGATTTTTGTCATCAAATGACAACTAAGACCCATCAACATCAGACTAATTACCCCATAATTTGTAAGATCTACATATAAATTTTCTGACATGATACCTACTTTTATTTTAATTGCAGTTTCAGATTGTTTCCATTTTTTACTTGCACGCAAATAAAATTACTCCAGCATCACTTTTCATTTCAAAATATGACATTTATGGCACTGCATTGAAAATGTTTTGCAAATTGTAACCTTGACATTAATGGCAATTACAATAATTAAACAGATTATACGATGTGTGAAATACTTCTCATTATAAGATGCCGCAGATCCGTCTTCATTGCCACCCCACACGATGACGTGATACAAATGTCCCTCTTGCACTTTGTTTGCAATCCAAACCACCAATTTTATATGCACTAGCAATTCTACATACACGTGGTTATCTCAAATTCCATTTGAAAGCTTCTACTTGAATAACGCCCAAGGGTTTGGGCGTTCCTTGAAATCTAAAGTCGTTCCTACCCATGATGACATGTACTACAATAAAATGGTGTAAATAGAACACAAACTCTCACTTTCGTTGCTAGAACGCGTCAACCAGGATCTCGTCGTTAATGGTTGTATGAAGGATATAATATTATGAAGTACCAGGAGCAGGAGCTCCCTCGTTTTTTTTTTTTTTTTTATTTTTGTCTCCAGAGTTTTATGAGGCAGTTCTTAGATGCAATCGTAATGAATAACATACACAAAGGAGTTATTGTTTATTGTAATGTGGGGTGTGCAACAAAACCCAGAAGAGCGCACTTCATGGCGAAGTGAATATGACACTTTAGAGTAAATGTATTTTGTTTTTTTGTAATTTTGTGTTTGTCTGCTTGATTTAGATGGAAATGCATCCGAATCTGAATCTGATGCTATGTTTTGATATTGACGCATATGTCTATGCGGCGATTGAGATTGGAAGACTGGTGATGCACATGATACGAAATTATTTTCTGGGGGGAGAATAAATAATTGTAATTATGCTTGAGTTAACATAAGGCGCTAACAAAAATACACCCGTTTTGTGGTTGGTTTCCTTGATCTTGATCTTTTTGATTTTTGGAATTATATCTTTGGTTACAAATAAAAAGAAGTAGGTACTAGGTGCCCAAACCCACCCGATAGTTTCCTTACAAAAAAAACGTTCACCGTCAGCCACAACCCTTTCCAATTCAAAAAGACTGCTTTTCTGCTCTAAAGGGATCGAGTGTTGGTGGCAGGGTTACCTTTGGGATTCCTTTGCGTCCTTTTGACTCCTTTTTGAAGCCTGGACTCCAGGACCAATAAAATAGTCGAAAATAGACTCCTATTAAAAAATCAGTACTCTTTTTAACAATTTAATAATTTTTATAATACAAAATTTTCGTTGAATACTTTTCGTCTTTGGTAATTTGAAAAACCATTTGCAAGAGCTTCTGTGTCAACTTTTATATGATTTTACTACAAAACATTCAACATTACCCCATAGCAGCGCATCTGCGCTTGTGCTGAAGGTATGTTTTCAAAACTAACATTAGCCGTGTTTTATTGGGAAATTTATCCAAAGCGAAGCAAGATTTTATACACACTACAAAAACAACAACCAGCTGCCGAAAAAAGTAGATGTTGAATTTGGCTGCGGATTGCATGTTCGATACAACAAGATTCCATTCACAATAGGCACTTGTATCATGCTACAGAATCAGATACTATATTTATATAGATATTCACGCAGAGCAAAATAAAATACCAAATTTCATTTATGGTACATTGTTTGAGAAGGTTGCAAGGTAGCACTTGGGCCCAGTGCTGCCACCCTATTGATGACTAAACGCAGGATATATGAGAAAAAAGCGCAGTAGATTGCAATATACCGCAGTAGATTTTACAATATAAAACTTTTGTATAATTAACGCGCACTCATGTGCCAGTGACACAGAGCCGAGGAAAAGAGCTAGATAAAGCATTCCACATTCGTGTAGAACGAATCTCTATACATTACAGTACGACCGAAAGTGGCCTAAGTGGTGGCTATTTTGGTTGAGCACTGACCGCAGATAAGAGACATTATGTCGGTGTTAAAGTGAAGAAAATGTATCTATGAAGTTCCTGTCTCCAATCATTTTAAAAATTTAAAAGCTCATCTTTGAATGGTATCCAGGAACCGTAAGTAAGCTTTTGGGCGCGACTAATTTTGACTGGTTTCCCAAAAGTCTAAAAACACCAAGAAATGCGTTTTCGGCGGCGTCTGTCAGGGGCTTGGCAGCCTGAAAGATGTCTGTCACAAACATTTTCGCATTCAATGAATCGAGGGCGTTAGGGTGTGATGCATTTGAAGTGGTTTCCTTCACTAGGTCTATGTCCAGAAAGATGGTACTTCTATACCATTACTCGGTAATGCTGCCTCTATGGGCTGGCAGACGATTGATGGCCTCCACCTTGAGGAGGACTTTTTGTAACATCAATATCATTTGGCTTCCTCTCAGGCAAAAAATCTGTTGCGGGCTCTCGATCTACCTGCCTAGCGCAGATTAGAGCAGTAAGAGCAGGCTCGGTGAACCGACATAATTTTAAATCCTCGGTGAATGCATTCAGACTGAACAGACTGAACATGGTTATGCTTTTAAAATTCTTGATAGAGGCGTTTAAAGTTATCTTTGGATAGTCATCAACATTTTTAAAAGAGAAGTAGAATCCTTTTGCTGCGCAGTAGATTTTCCTTTGGAGCTTAGCGCAGTAGATCTACTGCTAAAGGAGTAGGGTGGCAGCTCTGCTTGGGCCTTGGGCGTGTTGGAATCTATAGATACACATTTATTTGTTGGGATTCGAATGCCAATGCAACCATTGTTCGTACTCGATCCTCTTTTTGGTTGTATCTTGTGTGTAAATATTTTTTAGAATCACTGGCCGACGGTCTTTTGTGAATGATCGTTTTATGCTGCATTGTTTGAAAAGTTTGAAAGGTTGCACTGGGACATAAGACAACAGGCGGCTGCCTATGGAAAGCTGCCCATAGCATTCCCAAAAAAACACGGCTAACAACTGAAGTAATTGTTTTGACTTTTTCTGCTGGCTGTAGATGATGTTCTGACAGCCCAGCCAGTGTTGGTACAACGGAGAGGCAGAACATTCAATGTAGAACGTTTGAAAGGTTTATGCGTGAAACAGATTGAACCAGCAACAGCGGCCGCCATTAATTTAGAATCAATGTATTTCAATGGCTCAAATTAGATTAGATCAGCACCAGCAACGTCACCAGCGTCGTTAGACCAAAGTCCTAAATTTGCTGTTGCTGTTCCATTGCTTCCAACTTTGCGCAAGTGAAATTCGGGGGCACCATACTGCAAAAGAAAACTTCGAATACTTTTTTTATGACACAAAGTGTCAAACAGAAGTAAGAAGACGATGCTGGTGCTGGTGGCAATGTGTTTCAATTTCTTTTGCTGGTCAGCGTGCTTTTTGCTGTTGACGGTGCTGGCGCTGTCGCTGGTTCAATCTGTTTCGCGCTTTAGCCATTTAGGAGGCTATGCCGACGATATATGTCTCATGGCAAATAACATCAGTGAGCTGAACGTGATGTGTCGAACTCTACTGTGAAAGGAAAATCGTACCGTCTTAGAATAAATAGCAAAAAGACAAAAAATGCTGACAGACCCCCCCACCCAACAACGTTTTATTCTGCATGACACGCCTGTTGAAGAGGTCGAACAGTTTAATTACCTTGGAAGTATTGTATCAGCAAACGGTGGTACGGATCTGGACGTAAAAAGCAGAATAAATAAATCCCGCATTGCCTTTGGTTCTCTATCTTTCTACGTCAAATCCTGAAGAATCGCTTGCCACAAACTATTTCTAACCAGGAATTGTGGCACAGGACAAGTCAGAAGCGTTTGGACGTCGACATAAGAAATCGCAAATGGCAATGGATCGGTCACACACTGAGGAAACCAAACGATGGTATTGCGAAGCAGTCTTGAATGGAATCATTCACGGCAGATTGGAAAACCAAGAACAACATGGAAATCAACTGTTCTAGCAGAAGCTAATTCCCAGAGAAAGACGTGGTAACAGTTAAGATATTTAGCTGCAGACCGTGAAAGATAGAGACGTTTTGTTGACGCCCTATGCCCCGAGCAGATTTTACAGGACCTGATGATCATGATGATTGTTTTGACTACAATGGAGATGGTTTCCACATTATAAGCCAAAAGACAAGAAAATTTGTAGAGGAAACCTTAACGATGGTGGAAACTCTAATTTTCTTAATGACCAGTATTGGAAAAAATTGTATTCGTTTTTTTTTTAGAAAGGCCTATAATCATCATATTCAATTAGTTAATGAATTTAAATTATCAAAAAAATTGAAAATAATATTACGCTGATTGTATTGTTTCTATAAAATAGGTAAATTAACTTTACTTACTTAGGTTCTGCTTATTATTTTTCAAAACACAAACACTTTCTTCTTTTTTTTTTAAATAAATGAAAAATCTTGCTATTGCAATTACGATATTAATTTTGTTTAATTTTTGTATAAATGAACCTCAATCAACCTTAACAACTCTTAAAATTCTATCAATGATAACACTTTTATTTTAAGCTTTCCCAAATTATATTTCCCGTTAAATTAAACAAAATAACACAAAAAAGTTAATAAAAGCGTTTAAAAAGTGAATCTAATTGGTAACTTGCAGCCAAAAAAAAGCAACAACGTGCGACATACCGACGACCTTATACTTTTGTATTTTTTTTTTTTAGTTAAAAATTTAACCTTTTTGCCTCTAAACACATATAAATTAAATTTATTTCGCCTTTAACTTCACCTTCACCCAACATAGTCTACCGCCCGGTTATTTTAAAATTTGGAGAAGCATCACATTTCTGGTAAATCCAGATTAGTACGTGTGGATGGCTTCAAATGGAAAATATTTTTGTCAACACTAACTATAGTTGCCCAAACAATCTAGAAACGAGAGGTTTACTCAAACAATGATATAAAAAAAGTTGTTTCCCCACTAAGGTGCTTGAAAGATTTACTATCCATAAAATATTTCATTTTATTTAGTATTGCCTTAAAAAAACTATAATTTTATATATTTAGTGTTCAGTGTGTTTGGAAGAAAGTTTTATTTATGTTTTTAAATCATATTTAAATACTGCCTAATAGCTGATATTTGTAGTGTTTTTTTATGGCTAATTTGTAGTCTAAATTACTCTAAAACTTATCGAATTCATCAACATTTATGAAGTTCAATTATAAAAACATATTAGACCGTTGTTTGTCATCTGTAAAATACTCAGTGTCCAATCACAAAGTACTATTACTTAATTGTCTAGTATTCGTTAGACCAAATCAAAGTTGACCATTGAAATGGAAAATCAAAATTCAATTTCCATCCCACCATATGCGGTTGTTCCAAACTCAGTCTATTGCTCCATGTAATTATTGCTTTATGATGAATTTGATAATCTAAAAGATACAGACGCTAATGGCAGAGTTTCATTACACTTGAGGTCGCAATCACAAGCACGCATCAGCTGTTGACTGCTTCCTTCAACGTCAATTTCGATGACGAATTACGTAAAACGCTTAAAGCTTTTCCTAAGCCAGCAAATTATTGTTGCACTATCGTATAGTTATAACACATTGCCAACAGGTTTTCTTTCATAATTTTCCTCTTTTTCTATTTTGTATCTCAGTTTTCCATTTCACTTTAGTTTTTGCAGGCTTGGTGAGATTTTCCCCAAACTATCTGGATGCAGTGCTTAATAAGTGCTCGTGGATAACGTTGATCAAAAAAGCTAATTCTCTTTCGATTGTGATTTAAATAAAAAAATCTATTAAAATACAAAACATACATACATCAGGAGAACAAAATGAAAGTTAATCTTGCCAATGTAGAGGAACAATACCGGAAGTTCCCGGAAATGGATAAACAGGATGTCCAGAAACTACTGCAATGGGTTAAACAGCAACCGCATATGCCAAGTTTATCTGAATTGGACGTTATTTTGTTCTTCCATGCCTGTCGTTACAGTATGGAACTAACAAAACGTACCATCGATACAAATCTATCGGTTCGAACCCATTGTCCAGAATTCTTCCATAATTTGGACATTGAGATGGCGGATTTGAAAAGAGCAATGCACACAGTGTAAGGATTTGTGGTCTGTGGAGTGATGTGTTTGAATTGTTGTTTTGTTACAGGGCAATCTTGCCACTTCCAAAGGCAACACCAGATGGGTACAGAGTTATAATTGGCAGACTGGCCGATACGGATACGTCGAAATTTAATTTTGCAGATATACTGAAGTTGTGAGTAGAAAGTTTTAATTGCTGTGGGTTGGGTATAGGTAAGCGAGACTAGTATTCGATGGTTATTTCTCATTTTATTTTATTTTTTTTCAATGTTAGTTATATGTTGTTTATATATTATTTTCACCAAAATCGGTTGGACAGAATCTGTGTTTCAGTCGTAAAAAAGAAAAATAGTTGTGTTTAATTTTAATTGCCGAATTAAGTGGATGTACAGGGTGGGTCAAAAGCGACTTCCTATTTTAAAGTGATAATAACTTTTATAGATTTAATTTTTTATTAATAATTTATTTTAATATCACAAAGTATGATTTATGGAGATTTGTTTGGCCTAAGTATGGAATATAAAGTCGCCCAAATGAGCAACAGCTTCACAGAGACGAACTCTTTCTAGAGCGTTTTCCATAACATTTCGTAGGACATCTGGGCTCAGAGCCTGTATTCATGGATGGTTCTCATGGTCTTCAAAGAAGAATGGGCCAATCATTTTTTCTGAAGTTACACCACACCAGACAGTGCACTTAAGTGAATGCAATTCCCGCGGATGGATCAACGTAAGGTTCTCAGTACCCCATATAAGGCAATTTTATTAATGAATTCATTTAAGTGGAAATGAGCTTCATCACTCATTATGAGATGATGAATAAAATCAATTTGCTGCCTTGCCATTTCTTGTTGACGAACTGTGTAAACAACACGTTCTTGAGGATCTCCTGTCTCTAATTTTTGCCCAAATTTGATTTTGTTTGGAAACGACTGCAACTCGGTTGTTAGAACTCTTCGCAATAAACTGCGGACACACCGAGTTGACCAGAGCGCCTGCGTATCGATGTTTCTGGACTCTTCACAACATTTGCAAGAATGCATTCCACATTCACTTCAGTTCGGGCAGTGCGTGGTCTTCCAGCTCGAGGAAGATCAGCTAGAGCTCCAGTGCTACCAGTGCTGTAATCATGTGCGCAGAGGGTGGTTTTCGCACTCTTTGGGTTAAAATAAGGGAGGGATTTATTTTCAAAATAAGATTTGGTCTTCTCTAAATCGCTGTAGTTCATTTTAGTAAATCTCCCAAGTTTGTTTTATAACTACCTTAAAAAAGAAAAGAAAACAAAATTAAAAACAGAAGAATTTTGTTTTTTTTTTTCAAATTAGTAAGAAATTTGAACCCTGTAGATTAAAAAAATGGATGTTATTAATTATTTTTAATAAATATTTAAGAAGCTTTCACAAATGGTTTTTTAACATTCGATGTGATGTAATTTGCACTGATTAGGTCTAATTGGTAATAATAATATAAGTATATTATAGTAGGCTACTCTAATTGATATAAAATCCTGCAATCTAAACTGGTGAACATTCGGTTTCCAAATGTTTAATTCAACCGACTTCAGTATTTTGAAACTAATCTTATGTTCTTTAAGTTGAAGTCGATGTAGTTTGAAGGCAAAGACGAAATCCCTGGCAAAAATCTGAATTTTTATTTTGCTTTTTTCTCTTATTTTTTTCATTCTCTTCTTTTTCTTATTTAACTGCGACAAGATTAAATGAATAGTTTGTCCATCATGTCCAGTGATCCGTGTTACCACAGAAAATATTATTTCAGTTTTTGTTTTATTTTAGTTTTGTTTTATTATATTTTATGTATTTTATTGAATTTAATTAAATTTTACTTTATTTAATTATGTTTTGTTGTGTTTGGTTTTGTTGAATTTAATTTACTTAATTACATTATATTTTATTTGAGTTTATTGAATATATATTTTTGAAATAATTTTAATGTTATTTTATTTTATTTTATTTTACTTTATTTTATTTAACTTTTCTTTATTTAATTTCATTTCGTTTTAATATTTTTTTGCTTTTGATTTATGTTAGTTATATTTTATTTAACTTTATGTAATTTTACTAAATATTATTTTATAATATTGTATTATTGTTACTCGCGATTATATGTACTACTCGTATAATGCAAGTTATGCGTCCGTGAAAATAATTTTTTCTTAGATAACAATCAAACATGACATTACTGGTAAAATGCTATCCGTATGTCTGTCTGTCTGTCTCTACGGATGTATTTTGGACTGCAGCCTAAACGGTTGGGCCAATCGTCTTCAAATTTTGAACTTAAGGTTATTTTGCATTCTACAGAGGAGTTTTTTTTTAATTTTTTTATAACTGTTATCTAACAGCTTATTTTTCTCGAAAACTGCACCAAGAATTTTTATAAAAAAAATCAGTGTACTATTGTAGGTATGCATTTTATTTTGGTGAAAAAAAAAATAATATCGGAGATCCGATTACAATCAAAATTGATATTCAAGAAGATGTAGTTAGCCTGAGTTATTTTGCATTAATTTTTTTTCGAAAACTTTTTTTTTATAAATATTTTTAATAATTTTTTTATTTTTTTTTTTTTTAAATCAATATTTTGAAAACGGGTCAGTGAATTTTTTTTTAAATTTTTTTTTGTGCTTAAGTTTGTATTCTTGAATTATTTTTTTTTAATTTATTTTTTTAAAAGTTGTTAAAAAAAGCGTTTTATTTAAAAACCGTTCCTACGATTTGAAAAAAAATCAAACTTTTTTACATTTCTTAAAGAATTAAAATGGCGTACTTTTTCGAACAATGAAAAGTCGCAAAAATCAACTAAATACTTTGATATTCTCCTCATATTATTTTTGTAATTTTATTCGACAATGTTACCGCACATATGAGCAAGTATGTGCGATCCAGTCGTGCAATTTATTTTTTTATTTTATTCTCTTTTATTTTTGTTTATTAATTATTTGATATCATTTTATTTTATTTTATGCAATTTAATTTATTTATTTTATGTTATTTATTTGTTTATAATTTTATTTTATACATATTGGTAAAATTTAATTTTATTTATATTATTTTATTTTAGTACATTTAATATTTATTTTATTTTACGGGCAAATTGTTGTACATATCTTTTTATGCTTAAATGTAATTTTAATCTAAAAAAATTAATCTCAATATCAAATAATTTGTTTTATATGATTTAAGTAAATTTTATTTGTTTTATTTTGTTTCATTTTATAATTTTTTTTAATTTAATTTTTATTTTTTTATTTTACGGGTAGACGGCAATGCCATGTTTTTTAGATTGTTGTATCTATGTATGCTTTAAAAGTCAAATAAATCTAATCTTATTCTAACTTTTTTTATTTAAATATATTGTTTTTATTTATTTAATTCTTATTTATAATGTTTTTTTAAATATTATTTTTTTTTTATTTATATAATGTTTTTTTTACTCAATTTTACGTTATTCTCTTTTCTAAAGTATATTTAATTTTGTTTACTTTATTTTAAATCCATTTTATTTGTTTAAGTTATTTTATTTTTTTTTTTTTCATTTTTTTATTGTATTGTGGTGCAGTAGATAAGGTGTTTGCTTGCTAAGCGAAAGATCCTAAGTTTGACGCTGAGTTTGGGAAGCAATTTTTCTAACTCCTAGTGCAATCTGGAGCCGTCCATGGGTCTTAAGTGAGAAAATAGTCACCTAATTCTCGATCTAATGCACCGAAAAAAATCTTCCTTTTTCCCTAATTTTGCAAGGTGCAACATTCAGTTGCATTCGAAAAGGCATTGTGTGACACAGAGTTAAAATATTATTAAAAAAAAAAATTATATTATATTTTAATTTAATTTTATTTTATTATGTATTATTTTATTTTTATTCTAATTTTATTTAATTTTAACTTAATTTAATCTTATTTTATTTTGTTTAATTCTGATGTTCTTTTATATATTTTTTTTTAGATTTTTTTGTTTTATTTTATTTGTGTTCTTTTTTTTATTTTATTTAATTTTATTAAATTTTATTTAAGTTAGTATTATTTTATTTTTTATTTGATATTTGATATATTTTACCACATTTTTACTTGCGATTATAGGGACTATAAGGCAAGTTTAGGATTCGTGAATATAAAAAAAATTGAGATAACAATGAAACATGACATTACAATCATAGAGAAGTCTAAAAAAGTGATCCAGAAAAAATGTCTGTCTGTCTGTCTGTCAGTATGTATAACGAGCTGCAGCCTAAACGGCTTAAGCGATTATCTTCAAACTTGGTGTGTGTGATTATTTTGGCATTCCCCAGAGGGGAAATTGAAATTTTATTTTTAGGCCTAAAAATAACGGTACCTGCCATATGACCGTTAAGGAAAATCTTATTTTTCTCGAAAACGGCTCCAACGATTTCAATGAAAATTTTTGAGATTTTTTTTATGGTATTGGCTATCATTTGATTAGAACCACATAACGGTTTTTTTACTTTTTGGATTTCTCGGTTACGGATCTTTGGATTTCTGTCAAATCTTATATTTAAGAAGATCTAGGTAGCCGAATTAATTCTGCATATCAAAATTTGGAATAACTTTTTTTTTCTAATTAAAATTAATTTTTGAAAAAATAAAATTTTGAAAACTAATCAAAAAAAAAAACTATTTTAAATTTTATAATCACATGTATTTTAATAAATTCTAAGAAACTGCATACTAAAATTTAAAAAATAATTTTTTTTCAAAAAACTAAAAATAAAAAACAGGATCTTATCAAAACCGGTCCTACAATTTTCGAAATACATTTTTCATAAACTCCTTGCTATTTAAGACGTGTGATGGCGTACTTCATTTTTACTAAAAACCGTTAAGTATTGTGGTTTTGATACTTTTTATAAGTTCAAACTGTGTTATTTTCAACGTAAATGTTACTTGTTTCTGTCAAAGATCTTGCTTTCCAATGTAATTAGGCACATAAAAGCAAGTACGTGCGACCCAGTCGTGCCCATTTTTTTATTAAATTTTGTCGAATTTTTATTTAAATTTATTTGTATATTCATTTTGTATTCTAATTTATTTTCTTCGATTTAATAAAAATCTATTTAAGTTTATAATTTTACTGCATTTACTTTTCTCTAATTATATTTAATATAAATTTATTTTTTTTATTTAATTTTAATCAATTTTCTTTTATTTAATTTTGTATTTTTTATTTTAATTTATTTATTTTGAAGTTGTTTAATTTTATTTTGTTTGTTTTCATTCCATTTTAATTAAAATAATTTAATAACATTTATTTTATTTTATTTAAAAATATTAGGCGTTTTTTTTCTTGCAATGTTAACACATGTTGTTGTCCAGAACTTCGGCTTGTTATATTAAAGACACAAATGAGCAAGTACATTCGACACAGTTGTGTCCAGTTTTAAATAGTGTTATTTTATCATTTAATTTCACCCAAATTAAATTTTGAGTCTTATAATTTGTTTGACGAAAAGTGATATTTATGTTGGTAAAAGTTAAAGGTTAAAAATTTTATTTCAATTTTTACTAAAAAAAAAACAAAGTGAACCATTTTTTAACGTTCAATTATTGTGAAGTTCAAAATATTTTTTTTATCGTTGATTAAAACTCAGCTACTGCATGATTTTCGATCTTTGGATGGCTGAAGGTGGCATTGAACAAGGGCACATCATTGTTATGGACCTGAAAGGTGTTACATTGGGCCATGTTGCAAGATTGGGCTTACTTACAATGAAGAAGTTTCTATTTTATCTACAAGTAAGCAGTTCCTAAAAAAACAACCCTTTTGTTTAAATCTTTAAAATTTATACTCACACAGGAAGCAGCAGCAATTCGTTTAGTCGGCTTTCATTTTATCAATTTAGTGCCTTTTATTGACAAAGTCTTAGCTCTGATGAATCCTTTCATGAAGAAAGAGCTGCAAGAACTAATACAATTACACAGTAATTTGGAGACCTTTTACAAATATGTTCCAGAGGATATTTTACCATCCGACTACGGAGGTTTTCAACCCGACAGTATTAATATCAAAAGTTTGTGGTTTTTATTTTTATTTTTGAATTTTTGAAGAATTTTATTCTTCTTTTACATGCTCTTTATTTTAGATGCAGTTTATAAAAACCTTCTGGCAAACCGAGAATTTATTTTGGAGTTCGAGAAGTCTCATCAAATCAATGAAAAACTTCGTCCCGGAAAACCTAAAAATGCTTCCGATTTATTTGGCGTTGAAGGAAATTTTAAAAAATTAGAATTTGATTAATTTTTTTTACGTCTTAGAGGTTAAGGCGAATTGGTGAATTTTAGTTTGTGTTTGATCTGAATAAAGAAACACAACCTTCTTGATTAAAATCAGTCGTTATAAGTTTAAAAAAAATAAATGTTAATTGAACCGTTACATCAGGAAGAAGAAAGAATTTATTTTCATCCTGTTCGTCGTGCTTAATTAATGTATAATTCTCTGTATCAATAGAGCAATCCGCGCAAGTTTCGTTAACTTATTATACTGCTTTTGAACATAAGGTAAAAAGGGGGGAGTTTTGGAAGGAAATGCCGATGCTTTTAAATTTATTGCATTCATAATGGGACAAAACATTCCACATTCCAGTTGTACGGCTGAAAAACGAATAACTGTGCGTTGTACAACCGAAATTGGGCTCGAGGGTAAATTAGTGATCATTCCTGGAAGCGCGAGTATAACGGTTATAATGGGAGGAATGCAACGGGCTATTTCTCTAGAACATTGACCGTAAAAAAACGGTAAAAGAGAGAGAGATATGAAACATTCCGCCGATGTTTGAATGACGTAAATGTTCTGATGATGTGTTCATCTCCAATCAATTTGCACGTTCTCCTTTGGATACCATCCAGAAGTCTCTAGTGGGTCTAAAGAGCACCCGCCTAAATATAGGAGCTGCATTCTATTCTTGGACGGAGGAAGTGCAAACATCTTGCGGAATTTTTGGCGACATCATATATATGATCGTTCCACAAGAGTTTGTTGATAATGCACATACCGAGAATTTATAGATGATGGGCTTCTATGATGTAAGTGCCGCTCATGGATAATGGCAAGCAGGGTGTATGTCGCTTTAGTGACAGAAGACGGCATTGTGTTTTTGAAATTCTACACGACTTTGTATTCTCCATTGATGATACTTTCAAGATCAGAATTTAATGAGCTTAACATACGTTGTAGTTGAAGGTTTACATCCAAAGAGAAGGGTTGTGTGTGAGTCCAAAAACGATTATGAAAAGCTAAGTTTACTTCATCAGCGAAGCAGTTTAGTAGATTAGAAGTTTCAGTTTTATAAATAAAAGACACGACTGGGTCGCACGTACTTGCTCCTATGTGCTAATCCTTTTTAAGTGCAGGAGTCTTTTTGACAAAGATTTAATTTTAATGTTTTTTATTTTGACGTGCAACTTCTTTGGAATCTTTGTGGTTTGAAGCTCGAACGAACATGCGTCACGACAAAGGGATAAACACAGAAATATATAGGATTGTTGGCTTTTGCAGTTTTTTTTCCACTTGTTGTTTACTGTTTATAATATAATTTGCTAATAGAAAGATAAAGGGTTTTTCAATAAGAGCGCTACAAAAGTTTTTTTTTAAATAAAACGGTTTTGGATATCAATGAAATTCTTTATTCCTGTGAAAGTACGTTCGATGCCATTATGTATGGAACTCGATTTCTTTTGCATGGCCACCACGGGCACGCTTGCAGAAGTCCAGACGCTGAACCCAATTTTCGACAATTTTCAAGCATAAATCGGCCGATATTCGTATGAAGTTCATCAATCGTCGCTGGCTTGTTGGCATAGACCATAGACTTAACGTAGCCCCACAGGAAATAGTCTAACGGCGTCAAATCGCACGACCGAGGCGGCCAAGCGACTGTTGGAACCACATGTCCCCCAAGTCCATATCATCCAATTGGGGCCAAAAATATTCGGTTATCATTGAACGGTAGCGATCCCCATTCACAGTAACGTGCCGGTCTTGATCATCACGGAAGAAGTACGGCCCAATGACGCCGCCGGCCCATAAACCACACCAAACCGTAATTTTGTCGGGATGTAATGATGACTCATGGAGTACGTGTGGATTGCTGCCTGACCAATACCGCATATTTTGTTTATTGACGAAGCCATTCAGCCAGAAATGAGCCTCATCGCTGAAGATGATTTTTCGATGAAAATCCGAATCATTTTCAAATTGTTGCTCAGCCCAATTCACTAACATACGACGCTTCTGGTGGTCAAGCGACTTCAGTTCTTGCGTCAATTTAATCTTGTTAGGATGTAGGCCAAGTTTTTTTCGCAAAATTCGCCACAACGACGTCACAGAGATGCCCAACGCTTGAGAACGACGTGTGAGAGACACATTTGGGCTTTCTGCAACTGAAGCCTCAGCGGCAGCAATATTCTCGACACTACGGGCAGTTCTTTGTCTCACTGGTACGGGAACATTTTGTACTGTGCCTGTGGATTCAATTTTTTTCTCTAGACGCTCAATTGTTGATCTGCTAGGACGATTATAACGACCATAAATTGGACGTAGCACTCTTAACGTTGAGGCCACTGACTCCGAATTTCGGTAGTAAATTTTAATAATTTCGACTCATTGTTGGCTCGTATATCTTACTGAAGAGAAATGTCAAAAGAGCGGCAAGAAATATGGCGTCGTTTGCTGTCCTTGTCGCTCTACTTTTGAAAGCATTCCTGTTGAAAAACCCGATATAAAGGACTTTTTTCAGTTTAATTTTCATTTTGGTATGAAAAAAATTTAACAACTGGCATATAGGTCCCAATAACAATAATACAATCGATAAACGTATGGTGTGGGTAGGTTTAAATGGAATTTATTAAGGATATTAGGTACATATAATAAGGTTGGAAGGAAGGTAGGTACTACAATTAAGATACACATTCCAACTACTGCTAAGCGAGTGGGTATAGAGACAATATTAAAAGTTAACACAGTGGTTTTGTTTATTTATAGGAAGGTGTAAACTTTTGTTTTCTCGATTGAAATTTTTGCATTCAGTAGTAATCGAATAGTTTTTTATTTCTTAGTTCCTTATTTATTCTGTGTGCTTTTATGATGATTAAATGCTTTAAAATACGTAGGTATGTATGTAAGTTGTCACCTTCTTTTATTTGACTAAAGGCTAGGGCTTAGCCGAGCAATATGAAATACAATTTTGGGGAAAATATTAAACAAATAAAATTTTTATGAAATCAAAAAAAAACACTATTCATAACGTTTTTTGGAAAAAATGTTGTAAGCCATCTTATATCTTTTGCTGTTTTCTATTTTATGAATTTTTCATTTCAATGCATAACTTGACTTATAGTCATATATAAATCGCAAGTAAAATGAGAAAGAGATTCGGAGACAGAAAGGAGCCCTAGGGAACACCAGCATTTATTTTGGGGGCATCAGACTTGAACCCATCCAATACAACTTGTATTGACCAGTCCCTCCATCGATAAAAGGGCCTGATGCCAGACTATCTAATGTTTTATAAATATCGATTGCAATAACCTTACCAAGATAAGATAAACCAAAAGATCACCAGTGAACCTATTGCTACGGAAGCCATACTGCCGGTCATTAAAAAGCTTTCGTTCTACGAGGTATTTCTTGTGCTCTGGGAGCGTAGAATCAGCGGCTTTCTCTTGAGAACTACCAAATGAAATATCATTGAAGACAAGGGTTGGGATGGAAGAAGAAGAGGAATTCTTCATTTTTTTCCCGAATGACCTAACATTTTTGCTACCTTTGGGATATTGTAGTATTTTGTGCCTTAATTTTTGGTCATGTAAAAATTATTTTTTTTTCAAATATGGACGTTACAGGCCTTCCAGGCTTGTTTGATTTTTTCGGGTTTTCCTCAGTTGATTTAGCAAGCCTTTTTGAACCTGATAACTTCTTTGCAGCTTGGTTTGAACAATGATTTTCTTTGAGTCTGATGCTTTTGATTCTATTTGCGATAAGAGTTCTCATTTCCGATAGAATTAGGTCTGGGATCATATCTCCACTGGAGACTACGTCACTATCCAGGAAGCATAGTGACCATTTAAGGATCCTGAAGAACTTGTTGAGATCGTCTCAGTTGGCTTTCTCATACTGCCAAACCGTTCTCTTATGAGCTCTTTCTTTAACTGGAATAGTTTGACATAAGAATTTAACAGATATGACACAGTGGTCAGAAGTGTCTAGAGGCACTGTATTATCATACACTAATATTGCACTTATCAGGGTCGGTGGTAATAAACAAGTCAAGAGTGTTTTCGGAACAGCTAGACAGCTAGAGCTTCATTGTAAAAGATTAATGGCACTAAGTTTTACCCAAGTAGGATAAATTCTGACGGATCGGAAGCTTCTTCTATCTGAGTTTCACTCAGTGACAAAACAGCTGATCAGTATAAAAACAGTATGGTAGTACAAGTACACAGCCAGAAAATTGGATCTTAGCCCTTCGAATATTATTATTATATCTGCGCGAGCGATGAAAATTAGGGAAGAAGGGACAGAAAGTGTCAATTAACATTGCTTGTGAATGCTGCAAATTGAAACCAATTGCGGATGGAGAGGCATTAGATTCTTATTGGAGAATTTTGTATCTGCTCTATTTTTGAAGAATTATTTTGGATGAAGTTCTAGATCTACAAGTTTAAGTTCTTATAGGAATTTAGGCTTTTAGACCTTCAGTAGGAGAGGCGGTCCTAGGAACACCTACCTTATCGAGTCAATGGAAAATTTAGCCATAAATTTACATAAAATGTACAAAACCGCGGTCGGACAAAAATTTTCTTGTCCGTTTGGCGGTAAAATGGCCGTTTCCGATTGCGTTTTTGGTGCTGTTCTACCTAATTGGGATCGAGTCAATGAACAAATACCCCATTTGTTCGTTGGCCCGGTGAGGTAGGCCAACACCAAACTGAAAGGAGCCATTTTACCGCCAAAGGAACAAGAAAAAGTCTGTCCGACCAGCGGTTTTGTACATTTATTTATAGTTAAATTTTCCATTGACATGATAAGGTAGGTGTTCCTACAGCCGCATCCTATTATTCCATAACCAATTTATTTCTTAAAATTACAAAATTAACCCGTATTTGTGTATTTTGTTATTTCTGTGAGCAATTTTACTGAGTGACATCACATGATGTTATCAGAGACCAGTTTTTGTGCATTTATAACATCCTCAGTCCAATCTTGCTTCGCTATATTTGCCACAGAATGTATCTAATGTTTTTAACTTTAACAACATTTTCGCCGAATGTCTTTAGGACATCGGAAACGTTTACACTTTCACAGTTTTCACGCCAGCAGTCGTAGTAAAAAAAATTAAAAAAAAAAATTAAATGGTGTGCTAATAACGGTACCTTCCATAGGACCGTTTGTTGTTAATCGACTTTCTCGTAAACTAGGAAACCGATTTCAATCAAAATTGACATTGAGGAAGCCTTATTAAGCCTTAGTAATTTCTATTTCAAAAATTGTCGAAAACTTTTTTTTTTATATTTTTAATGTTTTTTATTTTATTTTTTTTTTTTTTTCAAAAATCGATATTTTGTTTTAAATGAAATTTATTTTTGTGCTAAAGTTCGCATTCATTAATTATTTTTTTTTAATTTTTAATAAAAGTTGTTACATAAAAACCGTTTTATTTAATAACCGTTCCTACGATTTTGAACAAAAAAAATCACATTTTTTTACATTTTCCAGAGAAATAAAATGGCGTTTAAATTTTTCCGCTGAAAACTATTTTACGTACTTTTTTCAAACAATCAAAAGTTTGAAAAATTGAATAAAAACTTTGATTCACTTCGTTGCTGTGACCAGTGTGGCCAATTTAACATTTTTTTGGTTTCAACATGGTAAATGTCAAAATAATTTTATTTAATTAAAAAAAAAATGTTAGTGTGAATTTTTTCAATAGCTAATTTAATAACTTTTGATGTATTACTGGAAGTTTGTCCGTAATGTTTCCATGCCTCAACGACTGATAGAATTTGTGAAGTTTGGTATCACGGCTCTCGTAGAGAAATCTTTCTTTTACGACTTTTGATTCAAATAATATTCTTTTTTGCAATTTTGAGATTTTAATTTTTGTTTTGTAGTTTTGATTTAAAGAAAAAAAAATTATGATTTTTAGCACATTTTAGTATAAGAAAATCATGATAAATTGCTAGTTTAAGCATCGTTTCCAAAATAGAATTGGTCGCACTGGCTGTGGCCGTACATAAGAGCAAGTACATGCGATCCAGTCGTGCAATTTATTTAAAGTAATGAACTGGTGTTTTTATATACGAGTCAAAATTAAAACTCAAAAAAACTAAAAAACCTTGAGAAGCCCATTTATTTTTTTATTTCACGATATTACCGTTGATAAGAGCTTCTCTGCGGTATTTTATATAAAAGCTTGAGTCTAACTTATTTGATTCATAAGTTTATTTCTCAGGCGGATTAGGGCTTATGATCATGTCTAATATGCTGTCAATGGAATAACTAACTAAGAACAAAATTCACTAGTTTGATGATAAAAATAAAATACGATTATCGTTTTGAAATCCCTTTGATGAACTGAAGAAGAACAGATGCTGTTTGCTTCTTCTAGGGTGACTTTTTTCTGGAAAACTTCTTTAAAAGTCACTCATAATATTTTCAATTTAATTACAAGATAGTTCCATTATTTGTATCCAATTCGAAGTATGGCACAAACGTTCGACTACCACCTCAATATTGAAAACCTATCGTTTATGGAATTTATTAAATTGTTCTTAATTCAGACTAATCTCTTAGTTATTTTTATTAGTTTGTTATGATTATGACTCAAACAAATTTCTCAATAATTTGGTAATAACAATAACTTTGGTTTAAAAGACGGCAAACAAGTTTCGCTGCTAGACGAATAAATCAATTGGCCATCAAAAGAATTGAACTTTATTGAATCCAATTGCCTTAGTGCATCGAGACCTTTTTATATCTTCAAAACAACATTTTAACCATTAAAATACTTACTCATCCTACTACTGGTTTTAAAGAGAAGCTTTCAAAAACAAAACGTCACTAAAAACACCATCAAAAGCACATTTTAGCCCAGAGAGTATATGATAACCTGCTTTGCAAAACAACATTTATTTTAACTATAAAGCCTCAACTCTTTTGCTAATAACACCAAAATACCGGTCTTAGTCGCAAGCTTAGTACGTTCATTCGGTATATTTTTATTACTACGTGTGCTATAAGCTTCTTAACTATTTTCGGTTTTTTAACACATCCCACTGGGGAAATGGTATAGACACGCCGCGGCAATCAGTTTAAAATCAGTTTTTGTAAGAGTCACATTGAAGGAAGAAGACAAATAGTTTGCTAAAGAAATTTTAAAATAAATTTTTTGCTGAAAATCAAATTAGCTTTTAATATTTTAAACAAAATGAAGTCATTTTTAACAGCCGTAAGTTTTCAAGCCCATTTTTCTTTGAACAAAGTGCACTTGTTTTTCGTTCAGATTCATGGAATGGGGTCATGTTTTTGGCCAACGAGTTTAACAGTCTCTGATGCAATACAAATTATATTTCGTTTGTGAAAAACAAGTGCAAAAGTTGTAAAACAAAAACAATCCAAATCAAACTTACAATCCGATTTAATATTCAAGGTCACCCTGTTATATACAGTCTCATCTGCCATCGCAGATGTATCGCATATTCTCAATGAACATACTACTTCTACACATCCGCCTCCAGCAAGTCCGTATGTGTTTAGCTATGCAGCTGGAAGGGCTCCTGGACATATTGACCGGACGCATACCGAAGTTTCAGATGGTTCTGGTACGATCCGTGGCGCGTTTTCATATGTTGATCCACGACAAGAACTGCGTACGGTTCAATATACCGCCGATGAATATGGATTCCATCCAGAGTTGAGTCACGAACCGGAAGATACTGAAGCTAACAAATTGGCCAAGCAGAGACATTTCGATTTGTATAACAAAATAGCTGAACAGCATGCTAATCCTGAGCTTCTTCAAGAGGTAAGTTAATTGATTTAATTTATAAGTTGAAAGAATATAATTTAAAACGAAAGAGCTGAGGTTAAAACTTTAATAAAATAAAATAGCAAAAATTGGAGTTAAAACTTGTAGGAAAAATTTGCTACATATTCGGATGAATTTTTTTTTGGTTCTTAAAGTTTTTACAAGAAACACAAGAAAGAATTTCATTGAAAAGTGCGATTTTTTCATAGTTTTTCTTGCTCAAAATTTTAAAAACAAAAGATTTGAGGTGCAAACTTTAACAATGGCATAGTTTTTTTTAGTTCTAACAGTATTACTTCAAATAGCTTTGATTGTTTGGAATAAAATTTATCCATCTGTATTTCCGCATCTAAATATAAATTTATTCAAACGAGATAGTAGATATCGATAGAACTTCTAGGTGACGTAAGGTCCTAGTCAGTATCATCTTTAGAAGTTGAGAATGCTCTTGCAGAAACTTTATTTTTTTTTTTTTAATCAGAGTTAATTTCCATAACTGGAAATTTGACTAATTAGAAAACTCTTCCATTAAATTCATATCGAATAAATAATAAAAATCAAGATTACTAAATTGGCTTACCAGGTTTAAAACAAAATTGTGTGTTGCCATTGTTAACAATTCAATTTCGTTAAGAAGAAAACTTGTCAAAAATGTCATTCCCTTCAAGTTTTTGTGTTAACTCATTCATCAAATAAAAAAAGACTCAATTTATTCAAAGTGAAATTCTAAATTCATCTAGTAATTAAAAACTTAAAAGCGCAGATACAGATACAGGGGCGGTAGTATACAGCATATTCAGAATATAGAAAATCCCTGTGCACTGGCAAATTATAATAAAATAAGAACAAATGTCAGTAGGAAAATTAAAATAAACGAGTTTCCGAAAATAAAATGAAAAAGCAGGTTTTCAATAAAATTAACTGCTAAAATTTATTTTTTTACTGAAATCATTTTAATAAGGCAAAAACAGAAACTCAAATTTCAGTATTTATTTAGTAAATTTTTTTTTTGATAAAAAATACTTCAACGATTTTTGCTTAAATTGTATTTTTTTAAATTAAAATTTTACCGCGGTCAGCAAGTTTGCTAAGAAATCTTTTGTATTTAATATAAACCGTCTAAAACTAAAAAAATTCTAAAATTGTGTTTTTCTTGCATTCATACAATATTTTCCCTTTACAATATTTTTTCTTTTAGCAATCCATTGCTGATGCCCCACAACAAAGTGAATCTGTCATACGTGCAACCAACAAGCATTTGACATTGTTTGACAAAATTGCCCAGGAACATGCGGCTATTGGAGCACAACAATTAGCTGAACGATTAGCTTTTGAGGCGACATCTGAAGCAAATGTATTGGAAGACGACAAATATCATCACTGATTTAATGAAATTGTAGATTAAAATAAGCAAATATTGTGTTATATAAAAAAATACTGTAATAAATCCCAACTTGGTTGTAAATTTAATTCTTAAAATCAGTGTTTCATCTCATCTGCGAATGCATGTATAGTAAAAGGCCATTTGACAAAGTGATGTGCGTTATTCGGATTGCTTCGCTACAGGTTTCTTAATTAAGGGAATCGCTTTTTGAGAAGATGTGATAAATAGAAATTTCTAGATGCTCTCCATTCCTTTCCTTTCTTATACCTCAATACCTTAAGAAACAACTTTTCATATATTTTTCTGTCAGTTGACTTGATCATTCATTCTGATTCAGTTAGTCCAATAAGTTTCAGAGTTCACTCATCACTTCCATATACACAGCTGGTCAAAAAAATAGTGTGACTATTTATTTTTTTATTAGTTAATTTTTTTTACATTTTTTCAGTTGCATTATAATTTTGTATGTTTTTAATAAAACTTCAATAACAAAGAAAATAAAAGACTTTTATAGGATCTTGAATTAATAGAACATTTTCATAATAAGTGGCCGAAACTGTCGATTGACGCATTTTAGCCTGGTCAATAAAATAGGCGCGTCTTCCTAAAGTATTAAAAATATTGATTTTATTAACATTTAATGTTGGTTACCTAAATTTTCGATTACCTAACTCTAATAACCAGAGTATCCTCCATTGTTAGCTTGAACTTTTTGGAGTCGGCGTGGCATTGATTCCACCAATTTTTGGCATGTCTGGTTGGGTATAGAATATCATTCTCTTTGAACGGCTTCCCACAATTGGTTTCCATTTGTGAAATATTGCCCGCCTAACTTTCGCTTGAGTGCATTCCACAAGTTCTCAATGGGATTGAGGTCAGGGGATTGACTTGGCCACGGGATAAGAGATACTTCCTTCTCTTGGAACCAATCTTTTACGAGACCCGCCGTGTGTTTTGGATCGTTATCCTGTTGAAAATGCCATCGGAGGGGCATGTTTTCTTCAGAAAATGGAAGCATGACATTTTCCAAGATATCCCTATACCCATATTTTGTTAATATGGTTTTAATGAGAAATATAGGACCGACACCGTACCAGGAAAAACATCCCCACACCATAATATTGCCACCTCCGTGTTTGATTGTTTTTTGTGTATAGCGAGGATGGTATTCTTTTCCTTTTCGGCGTCTTACATTACGCCCAATCGAACATGACATTACGATGATAGAGAAACATTTTTTAGTTTCTGGCAAAATTCTGTCCGTCTGTCTGTCTGTCTGTCTGTCTGTCTGCACGGATGTATTTTGGACTGTAGCCTAAACGGTTGGGCCAATCGTCTTCAAATTTTGAACTTAAGGTTATTTTGACATTCTACAGAGTTTAAAGTTTTTTTTTAGCTCAAAAATTAACGGTACCTGTCATATAACCGTTATTTAAAAGCTTATTTTTCTCGAAAACGGTTTCAAGAATTTTAATTTAAAAAAATCAGTGTATTACTGTAGGTATGGATTATATTTTGCTGAAAAAAAAAATTAATATGGTGGGCTAAAAACGCTACCTCCCATAGGACCGGTTTTTTTTCTTCAACTTTCTCCAAAACTGGTGATCCGATTACAATCAAAATTGATATTCAAGAAGATGTAGGTAGCCCAAGTAATTTCGCAATAATTTTTTTTTCGAAAACTTTTTTTTCGTATTTAATAATTTAAAAAAAATTTTTTTTGAAAAATCGATATTTTGAAAACGGGTAAGTGAATTTTTTTTAATTTTGTTTTTAAATGTACGTTATTTTTGTGTTTGCATTCTTGAAATATTTTTTTTTAATTTTTTAAAAAAAGTTTTATTTAAAACGTCTCCTACGATTTTGAAAACAAATTAAACCTTTTTTTCATTTCATAAAGAAATAAAATGGAGTTTAAATTATTTCACCCAACACAATTTAACGTTTTTTATTCGAACAATCAAAAGTCACAAAAATCGAATAAATGCTTTAATGTTCACTTTAATTTTCTTTAATTTTATTCTACAATGTGACCGCACATATGAGCAGTCGTGCAATTTTTTTTAATTCACAAGACCCAATATTCCAGGACCCTATTTCACCAAACACTTTTCTCTTTGCAACTTATCACTTTTACTTTGCAAAATTCCGTTCACTTTATTATTTTTTTGAAAAGTAAAAATAAATACTTTGCAATTTTTTTTTCACCAAACACAAATCTGCAAAGTGAAAAGTACAAAGTTTTTCTAGTTTGCAAAAAATTCTCTCATTTCATTTCACCAAACAAAAAAAAATTTGCAATTTGCAATTGAAATTCTGCAAAACTTTTCGATAACATGCAAAGAAAAATTTTTATTTGCGGTTGATCATTCCGTGAATATTAAATAATAAATTAAAATGAATCGTTGCGAACGACTTTTTGAAGACCAAGAGAATAATAAGAGTGACGTCTGTTTTTAATTTCAGCTTTTTACAAGAAACAAATGAAAGTTTATACGGTATTTATAACGAAAACACAATTTTTATAATTTTTGTCTTTCTGTATGTTTGTTCCCTAATAACGGCTCAACGGCTTAACGGATTTGGATGAAACTTAGATGTAGATCCCGAAAAAATATTCGGTTCCGGGAGAATCTTATATGTGAAATGATGTATCACTGAAAGTTTATTTGTTATTCTTTCTTTGGGTAGATGGAAGGTTGCAGGATTTACTTTATTCGGACATAGTCTCCTGCGGAAGAGATCGAAATATTTTCTTTAACGAGTTTTGATTTAAATAATACAATTTTTTTCTTTATATATGGCGGCAATTGAAGTGTAACAGAAAAAATAACTTTACAATCACTCTCTTAGTGCAGTTTTATTCTTTTCTTTATATTATAAATGTGAATGTTTTTATGTTTGGATGTTTGTTCCCCAATCACGCCTCAACGGCTCAACGGATTTGGATGAAATTTGATAGGTAGATGGCTAATGTGCTGGATTGAAGCATGGGCTACTTTTTATCTTGTAAATTTACACGGTTCCTGTGGGAGAGGCTTAAATGTGAAATACTGCATTTCTGCAGATTTCTTTGATATACTTCTGTGCCTTAACGACAGCATGGATTTGTGCAGTCTGGTAGACGGAAGAGTTACAGGATTTACTATACTATTAAGAGATATAAGAGATATAAAGATATAGACATAAAAACAAAGAGACATATAGATATGGATATATTTAAGAATATGGAGATAAAGAGATGTAGATATATAGAGATATAAAAATATAGAAATAAAAAAATATAGAAATATAATAGAGACATAGAGATATAGAAATATAGAAATATACAGTTATAGAGGAATATCACTTCGTTTAGAAAAAAATTAATATAATATTAATTAAAAAATTAAAAATAAATTATAATTTGACGAAAAACCAAATTTAACCAAAATGCTTAATCTTAAGCCGACGCAGACGAAGTCGCGGGTAGAAGATAGAATTAACATAAATATAGTTTTCCCTGTATATACCTTCTTATCAACGCTGATAAATTTTGTTTGTCTATTAACACGATTAAGTTGATGGTGTTTAGATACGGTTGGATTCAATATGTGGCGCTGTTGTCGGGATCCAGAAAATGTGTGGTCTACCCGAGCAATGCCGGGTGGGTCAGCTAGTTAAGAACACAATTTGAAATTGTAAATAAAAACAGTGGACAATTTTCGGTTGATAAAAACTAATATAGAATTGTTTTATCAAAAATTGGAAATACGTTTTTCAATTTTGTAGTGAAAGGAATATGTGTTTAAGTCTCTTGCAACAATTTTTTTGTTGGATTGGAACATTAGTACATATTTATAAATTTCTTAAAACTCACTAATATCAAAAGAAAAAAAAAACATATAAGTTTACTTTTTTATTTAAATAAATCTTATTTCATATAATTTTAATAAAAAAGAGCGTTAAACTTGAGAGTAGCGGGAAGTTCCAGATTTAAATTTTGTCATTACGACGAAAAGAAGTTGAAAATATTTAAATTGTTTAACTCTGCAACTTTTCGAAATACGACTGAAAATAAAAAGTTATTTTTTCAGTTGGTGAAACACCCACACTTAACTTTGGAAAAAAAAACATGAAAAATTGCAAAGTCATGGGACTTTTCATTTTTGGTGCATTTTGCAGTCATTGTTCATGTTTTGTTGACAAGTGAAAAGTGTGTGTTTTAATAAGATTCAGTTTTAATCGTATTTTAAAAAGTTGAAAGGTTAGAAAAATTAATAATTTTCCAATCATATTTTATTTATTATGAACTTTATGATATAAAGAACTCATACGCCGATTTCTGATCCGCCTCCAGCATGGCCACCAATTTTAGAATTTGCTGCAAGTCCGACTCCAGAGCCTGCCCCTACACCCACGCCACCGCCAAGTGGCAAATCTGGTGGTCCTCCAGCAGGAGCACCAGGTGGAATTTGTGCCTCAGAAGTGTCAAAGATCTGGTAAAAAAGGTCTGAAGTTACAATTTAATTAAAAAACTTTTTCCAAACCATCATCAAAATGATTCCGAGAAAAATGGTCAAAAAAAAAATTGAAGTTTTCATTACGAAATTATTATAATTATACTCGGGAAGGTTCACAGTGGGTACTGGAGATTAAGCAGTATTTGAGAGCCCTTAAATACTTTAAATATATTATATTAGTACTAATTAACTTTAATTGTTTACATAAGTACATGTATTTTACGTGACGTGTTTAGCAATTCAAATATTCTTTAATCTCATGAACTGATTTTATTTAACCATGAATAACTAATATTAACATTTAAAATAATTCGTTTTTTGAAAATAAAAAGTTTTACTAGAGGAAATATTGTTACATATAAATACATATTAGATCGCAGTTGGAGATACAAATACAAGCATTTTGTATGATGTACATACGTTTTTCATGTTTATGCCATTTTATTTTATTTTGTGTTTGTTGATTCATGTACCAAAAAAAGCAATTTTAAGAAGTAGAAAAAAAATCTCAACCGCTTTTTAAATGTGGCAATTACATGTTTAAGGTTCTTACAAACAACACAAAATTTGGAAACACTTAGCGGTTTGTGAATTAAAAAAGTCGTTGTTACACGAAAAACTACTTTCGATTTAAACTTTGGAAAGAAGTTTATACATTTTGATTTCCGAAAAATTAGATTTAACTTTCCATTTACTTTTTACTTGCGATTAAAGGTACTACTAGCTGACCCACCCGGCGTTTCTCGGGTATATCATATATTTTATGGATACCGAAAACAGCGCCTCATATGGGGTCCAATTTTTCCTATTTTTTTTCCAATTTTATTCGTAACAGAGTAAAAAGCATCAAGCCTAAAGAAAAGTCTTGGTTTAATTCTGAGTTTAAAGAAGCTATCAGGCTCAAAGAAGTAAGTTTCCGATCCTACAAAGCCAACACTACTGAGGAAAATCGGAAAAAGCAGAAACAAGCAAGGAACTCATGCAACTCCGTTATTGAAAGAACCAAATGTTTGCATGACCAAAAATTACGGCAACAAATTCTGCAGTGTTCCAAAGGCAGTAAAAATTTTTGGTCATTTGTAAAAAATATTAAAAACTCCTCAACATCTTCGGTTCCAAAGCTCATCGACAATAACAAACCAATTGTTTACTCTTCAGAGAAGGCAAACTTGCTCGCCGCCCATTTCGCTGCCAGCTCCACGCTGCCGCATAGCAACGTTGCCCCTCCTGTACTTGAGAATGTAAATTTTTCCATGGGACAGATTTTTTCCGCACTCGTACAGTAGCAAGAGTTCTCAAAGATCTCCATATACACAAATCCGAGTAAATCCGGATTAGAAGCTATCTTCTGGACCGTTCAATACAAGTTGTATTGGACGGATTCAAGTCTGATTCCCACAAAATAAATGCTGGTGTGCCCCAGGGCTCTGTTCTGTCTCCGACTCTTTTCCTTATTTTTATAAATAATCTTCTGTCTGTTACTTATAATCCACTTAACTGTTTTGCTTACGACTCTACCCTCAGCTTACGACTCTACCCTCAGCTTTTCATATTCGTTCGATAATTCACGTCCTCCGCTTTCGGACGTACAATTGCGACGGTGCCGTATGTCAAGCTCATTAAACTCCGATCTATACAGCATTGTAAAATGGGGTAATAGGAATCGTGTTGAGTTTAATGCTTCGAAAACTCAATGTTGCCTTCTGTCGTAAAAGCTAACCATATATTTGATATCACTGAGAATGCTGCTAAGTGCTTAGGTTTTCTGTATCGGTGTAAAAAGTATTTTTCCCCTTCTGATCTGGCTACAATTTATAAGGCGTTTTTACGCCTCAAACTCGAGTATAACTCCTACCTCTGGGCAGGTGCTTCACAAACATCGCTTCACCTGCTTGATAGAATACAAAATCGAGCGGTAAGATTGAGAGGAAATAGAACTGCCGCTGAAACAATTGCCCCTCTCGAACAACGACGCAATGTTTCATGTCATTCCTTATTTTATCGTTTCTTTTATAAAAAAATGTTCACTCGAATTAGCCAACTGCATTCTTCCCCTTAAAAGTTTCTCCCGTTATACCCGTCTTGCAAGGAATGCTCATCAGTTCACCATTGAGCCCAATTTCGGACGTACCGTGTTTTACATTAAAAGGGAAACAAATAGTCTCTTGTGCGCGCGTTAATTATAAAAAAAAACAAACGCAATACGCAAACAAAATTTAATATTATTTATATTAAAAATATATAAAATAGCCTTAGATACTTATTCTTACAACATAAGGTAAGTTCAACATATGTGAAAGTTCCGTCAAAATTGGTCCATAAATAAGAATTAAAAAACCAACCAGCGCAACCTATTGGGTAATTAAAATAACCTAAGTTACTCATTTGAACATCAGCTTTCAGCCAGTGAAAGTGCGGTGAAAACAGGTGCAGCCGTTCCTGAGATTAGCCGGAACAAACAGATAGAAAGACAGACAGACACAAATGTTAAAAATTGTGTTTTTGTTATAAGTGCCGTAGGTACTTTCATATGCATCTTGTAAATAGCTGTTATTTTGGTATTAAAAACAGACACTTTATTATTTAGATAATGCAAGCTATGCAGTTCGTACAGATTGAAAAGATACTGAGATAACAATCCAACATGACATTATGACGATAGAGGGTTTGTGGGTCATTTTTTCGGTGACTCAGGCTCGGTGCACACTTGCGTCATTTTGACGCAGCGGTGACGCTTTTGCGTCTTGCATTACTCACAAATGGCATGTCGGCATTTGACGAGTGTGTGCACCACAAGTATTTATTTTTGAGTACTGTAAGACGCAAAAGCGTCACCTCTGCGGTGCCGCCGCTTCAAAATAACGCGCAAGTGTGCACCAGGCCTGAATTGTGATAAAAATCTATCGCAAACGTATTCTGAGCATCAGGCTAACATCATGTATGTGTATGTATGTCGTGTATGTACTCCTAAATCGCCCAACGGATTTTAATGAAACTTACAGGGTAAATATAGTTTTGTCCAAGGATCGTTCCTGTGAATTTTTGGTCCCGCTAGCATTATTTTCGGATTTCACATTAAATCATGTTTTTTCTAGGGCGTAGTAACGCGCGCTGGGTACCGCTAGTTAAATATAAAACTGGTGCACTAGATTTAGTACTTAGTAGTAGATTTAGTACTAAATTTTTTTACGTGATAAGTGGAATCGTATATGGAGTTAACCGGCTGTATGTTGGTGTTGCTGCCATCAATGTTTTCTTATGACGTTATCACCTAAAATTATCGTCCGTAAACCGACTTTACAGACAATCAACTCTTTTTAGTAACAATATTAAACGCTGGCCAATGCTGATCACTGACAAATACAAATCATTTGAGAGATTGACGATTTTATAGTGTTAGACTAATTTTTGTAGCTCAAATATTAACGCTACATGTCATATAACCTTTAAGTAAAACCTTTTTTTTTTCTCAAAACGGCTCCAATAATTTTTATGAAAAAAAAATACACACTGGTGTACTATATTGTATATGTGAATTATGTTTTAGTAAAAAAAATTAAGATGGTGGGCTAAAAACGCTACCTCCCATAGGACCGCTTGCCTCTCCAGCCAGCTCAGTCTTTGGCCAGCTGCCTCCAGTTTCGCACTCCAAGTTGATTGAGGTCGTCCTCCACTTGAGCGCGCCACCTAAAGCGAGTTCTTCCTTTACTGCGTCTACCCTCTGGGAGCATTGTTGTCCATTCGCTCTACATGACCTAGCCATCTTAAACGTGATATGCTTAATTTTTGACCAGGTCAATGTCCATCGTATAGTTCTTGGTTGAACCTTCTCCTCCAAAGCCCGTTAACGCAGGGCGAGTCTTACGCTCGAAACGACTAAGGATATCTTTATCCCCTTTAGATAGAATCCATGCCTCGGCGCCATAGAACAGGACTGGGATAATTAAGGTCTTATACCGAGTCTTCTTTGTTACTCAATTGCCTTCCTAGCTCATAGAAACAGGCAAGTGTAATTCTTCGCTTTATTTCTGATATATTGCTGTATTATCTACCTACCTTTAAAGAATTGCATTTTAATGATATTGAAATATCAAACCTTGTATTAACCATAGTTATTTTTATTTACGATTTATATGCTACATATGATATGATTGCTTTGAAATATAGTTTAACATTCACTGAGAAAGTCTATGTTAAAAGTAAAAACATTTGTCGATTAAGATTCACCACCTTCTCCTCCCTGACCACCTCCGCCACCTTTGCCACCTTGCTCGCCACCCGACCCTCCCTGTCCACCACCACCACCAGTTGCTCCACCGTCTCTTGACATTCCACCAGTTCCTCCTGCTCCACCAGCTCCGCCTCTGCCAGCACCAGGTCCTTTTCCACCTTCACCTCCCTGTCCACCCTCGCCACCGCTTCCTGCTCTTCCAGACTCGCTATGGTGTCTTTGACGCTCTGATGCACAAGCGTCCTATGGTTAATCAGAAAAATTAATTAAAAATAGTCTGACAATCCTATTGATATAGGGATATCGGTACTTACCAACAGCAAAACGAATCCGAGAAGAACAATTACAAATTTAGTTGAAGCTTTCATTTTTGGTCTGGTATGTTCCTACTGAATATTTTAAGTGTTTGCTTATTAGTTAAATACTAAAATCCTGATGATTTATTAAAAGCAAACAAGTGCGGGCATTTAAAGCGACAATATAAATCGCTAATTGTTCAAAGGAAAAAAATAATTTGATTTTACCGACATGAGATTTAGATAATAATCTTAACATGGCATATTTTATTGGATAAGTCAATGTGGATCATTTAATTGTTTGATAAATTTCGAAAACACGATACCTACAAGGTGAATTAAAAACAAAGCCAATCCAATGAACACCTATTTCCCTTCAGAACTGTCAGTAGAGAATCATTATCATTACTACATATCTGATACTGAGTGTTAATGAAACGTTAATTAAAAAATTAACTGATTTTTGTATAATTATATCAAAATGTATAATATTTCGACAAAAAAATTGTTTTGCTGCTCCATACTTATGAAGAATAAAACATATTCCGAACTCATTCTTCTTATTTCTTAATCAATCTTGTCTCTGCCATTAAGTGAATATAGAATTATTTTTTACTTCAAAACCAATTGCAGTACATTTTAAAAATGTCCTGCAATATAACCCTTTTTTCATGCGAAAGGAAATACACATTATTTATCATAAGCGAACGAAAATTGGACTGAACTGAAGAATTCATCTATTATTACCGATTGAAGATGCAACAGGTGCAGGGTTGGCCGAGTAGTTTACCTCAAGTTTTCTACACGATTAACTACGCGTAGCTTATTTGTTACGTCTGCTACATGATGTACATCCAGAATTCCAGATCCAAATCTCAAACTTACCAATCCTATACCCAAATAAATACCCATACAGTACATTATACCAAGTTTGAATTAAAAAAAGAGTTGGTTGTGTAAAGCCTGGTTTACGGATGATAATTTTACGTGATAACGTCATAAGAAAACATTGATGGCAACTACACCAACTTACAGCCCGTTAACTCACACCCACAAACCCTCTCGTTAGAACCACAAACACACACCCCAATATCTACATCTACTTTTTACTTTAACAAAACTCCGCCTATTTTGTATTTCTTTTCCTCTTCTTGTTCTTTTCGAATTTGAGTGGAATTATTTTGTAATTTGCCCTTGTTCTTTTTAATGTTAGCCTGGTACTCAGAATACGTTTGCGATCGATTTTGATTGAAATAAATTACCCACAAACCCTCTCGTTAAATCCACACACACACACACACACCAATATCTACATCTACTTTCTAATTTAACAAAACTGCGCCTATTTTGTATTTCTTTTTCTCTTGTTCTTTTTGAATTTAAGTGGAATTATATTAGGAATTTGCGCTTGTTCTTTTTTATGTTCGCCTAGTACTCAGAATACGTTTGCGATCGATTTTGATTGAACAAAATGACCCACAAACCCTGTCGTTAAATCCACACACACACACACACACACACCAATATCTACATCTACTTTCTAATTCAACAAAACTCCGCCTATTTTGTATTTCTTTTTCTGTTCTTGTACTTTTTGAATTTGAGTGGAATTATTTTAAGAATTTTCGCCTGTTCTTTTTCATGTTCGCCTGGTGCTTTTTTGGTTGGGATTTTGGATGAAAGAACCACAGTATCGCGGTTAGCATGAGTCATGCACCTTATCAGCATGAATCATGTTATTTCGTACGTGTAGCCTGTCATCGATTTATAAGACGTTATCACGTCAAAAAAAAAATGTGAATAAATAATTTTTGTATTTAACAAACAATGAAACAGTTAGTATAGTTAGCTGGTATTTTGAGTAATCATCACTTTTATTGGAGTCTTTTAACTTGAGTCGTGAGTTTCTTCGACTTTTCTTGAGAAAGTTGGTTTCAGTGTGAAAAAACCCTTTTAATAGCAGCAGATGATGCTGGTATATTTAGTAAGTGTAGAGCATATTTTGAAACGTCAGGATGCTTCCTGGACGCAAAACTCCAATAAGTTATGAGTAATAGTGAACTGAAAAGCAGAGTAAACTACAATTAACTACGATAACTACATTTGTTACTTATGCAACATAGTGGACGTAACAAATGTAGTTTTAGCTTTGTTCAATGGACTTTCTTAAGATCAAAACAGCACAGAAGTAGTGAGAAATGTCAGAATAGTTTAGAACAGGCTCCGATGACATATGCCAGTCAGTGTTTAAAAGCAATTGCTCGGGCGGTGGTGTTGCCCCCTTAGCTTTTGGCCAAGCCATGTATAGCCAATTTCATTATATTCCGTTCGTGTTCGAAAAAAAATTCAAGATTTGCCATCTGTGTCAGTGTTGTTTACAAAAACAGAAAAACAAGGCGTTTGTAAGCATTTGCCAGGGTAAAATTCTTTTTAAAATAATTTATTCATTTATTTCAATAAATAATTATTTAAACAAAAAAATAAATGAAACTTTCAGAAATCAAAACCACTGTAGTGTATCCACATATGCGCGCCGCCACTGCCCATTTAACAAATGAGTAACAAAACATGAAAGTGCAATCGAGTATGTTAGTCATAGCATACTATCAGCATTCCACTCGATTGCATTGATTCACTCAATAGTAATAAGATCCTAATTTATAATAATTGTAGCCAATAGGAAAATAGAAAAATTTCGAATGTGAATTGAATGTGTAAAAGTAAGATAGAAAATAATCATAACAGTTAGACAAATTAGTATATAAGGAATATTTAAAATTAATAAAGAAAGACTTGCATTTTGAATACTGAAGCAACAAGTTTTCATTGTCTCAAAGTGGTGGCGAGTATTCGCCTAAACCAATACAAAAGTAGGGTTTAAACACCACAAAACAACTTTACAAAATGCATCAGCTGACTTTGACAGTTTTCACTAATCTGCTCTTCCTCAAAAGGAGGTGTAAAAAATGCTGTTCCGAACAGTTCTAAACTGTTACCGACAGCCTCATTGAACACAAACAATATTAGAAAAGAACAGAAGAAAAGAAAAATTGTCATTGAACACCAAAAGCTGACCCTTTTTGTCTAGAACAGTTTGGAACAGGCTCTTTGAACAAAGCTTTTGATTGAGCTTGTGTCATATAGCCAACCCTGATCAGGTGGATTTAATTTAACTAAATGAGAACCAACGTCTATGGCCCATCAAGTCTTTTGTCTGCCTGGCCTTGTTGCATACTTGAAGTTTTCCAAAGCTCAAACAAAATATAGTCACATACCAAATATGTAAAATTAATTTAACTTTTAAAATCTAAATAATATTTGTATTTTAATATTGAAACTTTATTTTATTTTCTCTCATTTTAATCCAAAAAAAGATCTCATTTCAAATTTTACGTGTTAAGTGTTAAGTTAGAATTCCAAAGGACTAAATTTAAACGGTTGTTCACCTCCAGCAACAATTACTTTCTCGTCCGGATTCGTTTGCTCCTGCCCCGCATCTTTTTCTTTCTCAACATTTGTTTTTGACTCACTTGATTCTTTTTTCGATCCCGTTTTTTCTGTTGTTCCATCACCTCTAACTTCTGATTTCTCTCCTTGCATTCCACCTTCTTCAGAACTATCGTTTTTAGTTCCTCTTTCTTCAGAACCGCCAGGCTTTGTTTCTTCTTTTCCAGCACCCATGCCAACAGCTTCTTGTGTTGCGTCTTTTTCAGTTTTTTGTCCCTGACCTCCACCGCCACCTTGGCCACCTTCTCCGCCCATTCCTCCCTGCCCACCGCAGCCACAGGGACTTCCGCCCATACCACCCTGTCCTCCTTGTCCACCTTGTCCTCCGGCACCACCTGCGCCAGAACCTTCTCCTGCTTTACCTCCCATTCCTCCCTGCCCACCACTACCACCCATTCCTGTTCCCGATCCAGCTGCACCACCACTGCCTCCTTGTCCTCCGCTTCCACCCTGGCCCCCTTCTCCATCCTTACTCATTACAATTGTAGGTTTTCCATCTATGTTTTCGTGGTCTGTATCTCTTGTTCCTGCTTGTCCACCTTTAGCACCCTCTCCACCATTTTCTTTAATATCATTATTTATGCTTTCCTGTTCATTTCCTCCTTCCCCTGAGTGCTGATTTACCAATCTCTTAAACCTTGTTCTACGAATGACTGCGGCAGTAAAATCCTGTAGAGATGTTTTTATTTAAACAAAATATGTTCTCAATTCTTTTTTGTTACGAAATAACTCATACCATCCATAAAATAACAATAACAAGAATTACCACCGATTTGCTCCACATTTTAGTTTTTTTGATTTGAAGATGTTATAGATCTTGCAATCAGTTTTTCAGGAAAGTAGTTTTAGGAAACAAATAAAACAGCATTAAGTTTTAATTGGATACTAAACAAAACGATCAAATATTTTCCATGATGCCCGTAGCCCCATATATTTTATGACTAACAGGTTTATTAGAGAGTCATAGAAGAAATCTGTTTCCCCCACATAGCGTGCAATTGTTAAACTAATGATACTATGATTATAATCTTTCCACGATTTTGTGCAGTTTATAACTTCTCAATTAATTTTTTTTTCTGCAAAAAAATTTAAATTAAATTTGCATCAATGAGATCAATGAGAGCAAAGAGTTAAGTAACTGCTTAAGAACAATAACTATAATATTTACCGAATTACCTTGTTTTTCTAATAGAAGGCCAGCTGCGGCATGACAGTAACTTCTATAAAATTGACATCATAAATGCATAGCCTAATCCACAGGCAGCACACTCCCACTTTAATTACATTTTTAGGTTTGATCTACATATAATGAAAACGATCATTTTATTAAAGGCCCTATTATGACTCGCGATTCGCCAGAAATATTTGGCTAATGCAAATATTTGGTATTACTGTTTTCGAATCGCCTAATAACTTTCGCCTCAGATGTCATAAAATGTGGCGAATTGAAAACTCGTTCTATTATCATTAGCGATAATTCGTCTATATCTGTGGGAATCAGTAGAACTGCGAATCCTGGTTACCTTTAATAAAAAATAAATTGCACGACTGGATCGCACGTACTTGCTCATATGTGCGGTCACATCGTCGAATAAATTTTTAAAAAAATGCACGACTGGGTCGCACGAACTTGTTCTTATGTTAGATAATTACTTAGTGGCTGCATATGTATGTATATAAAGGGTCTTTTTTTAGGCGTGTGGTTTTCAAGAAGAAATAAAACGGATATAGTTTAATGTTATGGCCAAGAATTAAGCTTGTTTATAAAGAAAAGGGCTTGCATTATGTTTTAAAAATGATTTCGGGGAAGTGGCCGCCGCGGCTGGCTCGAATAAATTCCAGCCTTGGCCCAATTTTGTGAAAATCGGGATCGGTGGCCATCTCGTTTTGGGCCCATTCATCGAACGTGTGACGCGCTTGATGGTCGTTCGGCTTCAATTCTTGCACGAGTTGGATTTTGTAAGCCTGCAAACCAAGATCCTTCCGCAAAATTAAATTTGAAAACTAAATGTCTATCGAGGAAAAAAAAATATTGAAAATCGTTTGACCAGTTTTTTTTTAAAGTCGTTTTTTTTAAACTTTTCGAACAAATATTTTAATTTTTTTTCTAGTATGTGATTATAAGGAAATCTGTAGTTTTCATCTGAGAAAATTATTTAAAAAAATTCGATCAACCCATTTTCAAAATATTTCGAAAACCAAATTTTTTATTTAGAAAATTTAAAAAATTGAAAAAAGTTTTTGAAAATTTTGAAATGCAATATTAGTTGAATTATAAATGACTTCCTGTGTGCAAAATACCAAGTTTTAAGCAAATCGGCCCATCCGTTTAGGCTGTAGAGGCGCGAACAGACAGACAGACGGACGGAATTTCCGGACCCACTTTTTTCAACTTCTCTATTATCGTAATGTCATGTTTGATCGTTAGATTTTTTTTTGCACGAATCCATAACTTGCATTGCAAGTAAAAAATAGTTTATTGTCTGTAAAGTCGGTTTACGGTCGATAATTTTACGTGCTGACGTCATAAGAAAAACATTGATGGCAGCAACACTAATAACAGCCCGTTAACTCACACCCACAAACCCTCTCGTTAAATCCATACACACACACACACACCAATATCTACATCTACTTTCTACTTTAACAAAACTCCGCCTATTTTGTATTTCTTTTTCTCTTTTCCCTGTTCTTTTTGATGTTCTCCAGGGGCTCAGAATACGTTTGCGATTGATTTTGGTTGAAAGAACCACAGTATCGCGGTTAGCATGAGTCATGAGTCTTATCAGCATGAGTCATGTTATTTGGAACGTGTAGCCTGTCATCGATTTATTAGATGTTATCACGTCAAAAAAAACTGTTTATTTTAAAAAGCTTTTTTTTTTTAAAAAAAACTAATTATTTGTTCTTCTTTGTTAATAATGATGCTGAAATTCAGTCGGGGCGATGGTTCCAATGTGGGTTCCATCCAAGGATTTCAACAATTTCAGGCAGTTCAGTTTTCTGAACAAAATGCTTCTCCGAATTGATCATTTCTGTCTTTATCCAAGTCGGACAACTTTTTGTTGCAAACACGTCAAGAACTTCGCTTAAAACAACAGACACTGTAGGTTGTGAGAGTCCCAGCTGGAAGTTGCTTCCGACAGAACTTTGGTAACTGCCACTACCGAGGAACCGCATGGCTGATGCTAGTAATATGATTGGTGAAATTACGGAACTTTGAGTTGTTTGAAATTCTGAATCTGAACTTATGATTTTTAAAACTAACTCAAACGCATCGCATGATTGTTAGGCCGAAAATATGAAATAAAAAATGAGGGAAAAGACAATTTGTTGAACAAAAGCGAATAAGTAATTTGTTCCTTACAAAGTGTCCGGCCTCCGGTAGTTCAAGTGGGTTGTAACTATCGCTAAAACTCCTCCTCAACTTACAAATCATAATTTGTTCATCCCTCATTTGATGGTACATATATTCGTCGGTGCCATCAAATAAGGTCGATTTGATCTTATTTCCCGAAAAAAGTCGAATTTCGGTTTCGACGCTATTTTCGACAAAAATGGTAATAATGTGGATCACAATTTCGGCGTTATAACCGAATCAGTGTGCAAGGAAATTTCTTGAAATGTTATCTCCCAATTAGTATGGGCATGCTGCCCCCTGCAACGCCCCTGCTTGGGTATATGAAAAGATCCAACCTTGCACCTACTCCTATAGTGAGCCCACGGCACCGTCTTCGTCGGCAAAAAAAACAAATCGATTTTACTCTTTCATTTTTTGAAGAAATCTTTTTTACTAAACAAATTGAAGTTCTTCATGTTCAACGAAAAATTGACTTAGGACATTCACTTTTTATTGTTGGTAAGGATTGTTATGACAGGTGAACGTTGGAGTTCGCTGTTCGCAATACCACAAGAGTAATTCGCTAAATTGTTCGAGATCAGTCGAACGTTCGACTCGCGAGTCATAATAGGGCCCTAATACTTTTCTCTATTCTTTATTCTATATAAACAAATAGAGGCAGACATTCAAAAACGATCAAACGATCGTCGTTGGATCGTTTTCATTTTACGTGATCTGTGGGCTAAGATCGAGATTACTTTTACATCGATCTCCTTTTCTGCAATACATACAGACGAGGATAACCAAAGACAATATTTGTACATACATTTCAATTCATATTTTACATTTTGTTTAAACTTTTTATCACCTTATCTCCGTGTTGGCCTTGGCGGCGTGGCTCAATAACAGAAACGCAATGCATTTAAAAACTAATTGAATTATTTTTACTATTCCCATTGCATTTTATTTCATTTCAATGTGAATTACATCGTGTTTTGATTTTAATCAACATAATGCAATGAAAAAAACGAAATATTTAGTTTTATTTTATTATTACTTCTCTTTATGCTAAAATAAAATAGAATTAATAATAGAAAGAGAATTAAACAGGTTTTGTTTTTGTCATTACAACTATTCGCAAAAACTATCTTGTTGTTCGTATTTAAGAATTCGCAAATACTGCAAATGTTACAGTAATAGTAATCAAAACTTAAAATGAAGACAGCTACAAAATTTCTGGTCGTTCTACTGGGTCTTGCTATGTTGATAGTAAATTAATAATTAAATTAAAACTTAAAAACAAAGTATTTTAAACAAAATTGTTTCGCAGGATTTCGGAGCCTCTGAGAGAAATGGATTTCAAAAAATAGTGAAAAGGAGTGCGCAAATGAATGGTCCACCAGGACCTCCCGGTGGATTTGGACAGGGTGGTCCAGGAGCTGGTGGCAGAGCAGGGGGAGGAATGAGTGGTGGAGCAGGAATGTCTATGGGTACAGGGGAAGGAGGTGAAGCTGGTGCTGGAAAATAAAGTTTTAAAATACACTTTTTCCCTGACCGAATAAAATTTAAAGAACATTAAAATCTCCTCTATGACTGAATGTTTTTGAGCTTATAGATATATACATAGATAGATAGATATCGAAATAAGTTTTAAGGCAATGTTTTTCTCTTGATGATCTTCGCAAGGCCTAATCCTTGGAAAAAAATATTTTGCCTTTGTTGCATTGCTTCGACATTAACTCCTCTAAGATATAAAAATAACCGAAAACAATGTGAAAGTCTGTTCATTTGGAGCTGTTTTCATTGTCTTATATTATACTAGGATTTGTCTCTTTTTTGCCAAACATAACAAGTTTGTACAACACTGCCAAAGGAAAAACGTGCGGAAGTTTAGCCAACAGGTAAAAAGAACGTGCCAAAGAAAAAAAACCCGCACAGAAGCATGTAGATATTGGAATGGAAACCTCGTAGTAGAGTCACAGTCGGTTCTGAGTACATGGAAGGACCATTTCTGCAGTCTGTTAAACGGCCATGAAGACCAAAATCACGCTGTCAGGCAGAATGAACCATTCAACATGGACGATGATTGACAAAACTTCCGTCCACATGACCGAAATGAAGTGAGGATAGCAATATCTAAACTAAAAATCAACAAAGCTGCTGGACCCGACGGACTCCCGCCGAAATTTTTAAAGCGGCCAGAGATGACCTGGTGGAGCGCATACACATCTCTAAAGTTTGGTCAGAAGAAAGTATGCCTGATAAATTGAATAGTTTGCCCGATCCACGAGAAAGGAGACCCTCTAAACTGCGTTTACTATAGAGGAATAAGTCTCCTGAATATCGCGTACAAGATCTTTTCTGCCGTACTATGTGAACGCCTGGAACCTTTCGTCAGCAACCTGATTGGCCCCTATCAGTGTGGTTTCAGACCAGGAAAGTCCACAATCGATCAAATGTTCAAGCTACGGCAGATCCTGGAAACTACCCAAGAATTCCAAATCGATACCCAGCATCACTTTATCGATTTAAGGCCGCGTACGATAGCTTTTATAGAGACGAGCTATACAGAGCCATGTCTGGTTTTGGCATCCCGACAAAACTCGTCCGTTTGTGCAGGGTGACGATGGAGAACTCTCGCTGCTCCGTCAAGGTTGGTACTGACCTCACAGAAGCCTTTGATTTCCAAAAAGGATTCCGGCAAGGTGATGCGCTATCGTGCGATTTCTTCAATTTAATACTTGAACAAATTATAAGAAACTCGCAAGTCAATTGTAGTGGGACAGCATACGCTGACGACATAGATATCATTGGCAGAACTCGGCGAGCTGTCATTGGAGCGTTTGCTAACATTGAGGCTGGAGCGTATAAGATGGATATAGCAGTCAATGAGGTCAAAACGAAGTACCTGCCGTTCACAAAGGGACACACAACAACGGCAGATTGGACAAAACATCACAATAGACAGGTACAATTTTGAGGTAGTTAGGGACTTTGTATACCTCGGATCCGCTATAATATCTGACAACAACATCTCGTCAGAAATAAAGCGAAGAATTACTCTTGCCAATCGCTGTTTCTATGGGCTAGGAAGGCAATTCAGTAGCAAAGCCCTCTCTCGAAAGACAAAGGAGACTCTTACACATCCCAGTCCTGCTCTATGGCGCCAAGGCATGGAGTCTATCTAAAGCGGATGAAGATATCCTTAGTCGTTTCGAGCGTAAGATTCTTCGGAAGATTTTTGGCCCTATCTGCGTTAACGGGCTTTGGACGAAAAGGTTCAACCAAGAACTATACGAGCTGTACAGCGACATTGATCTGGTTAAAAAATACGCATATTACGTGGCTAGGTTATGTAGAGCGAATGGACAACAATGCTCCGGCTCGCAGGATCTTCGATTCCATCCCAGAGGGTAGACGCAGTCAAGGAAGAACTCACCTTAGGTGGCGCGCTCAAGTGGAGGACGACCTCAGCCAACTTGGAGTGCGAAACTGGAGGCTGCTAGCCAAAGACCGAGCTGGCTGAAAAGGGATGTTGGTTGAGGCACAGGTTCGTTCCGAACTGTATCGCCCCCTAAGTAAGTAAGTAAAGGGTTGTACATATCTTAAAACAACTGTTTCCCACATACACAATCTTCTTGGGGGTAAATTGAAAGCTTTAATCATTGAACTTATTTGGTTAATCGCTTTAATAATAAAACCGTGCCATTTCTGGCTCCTGCTTCATCATCGTATATGAAATAGATTCAATGGATTGACTTGGCATCAAATAAACTCAAAAGTCATTATTATTCTCTATCATTTTGTATAATTTTATTTTATATTGTTGGTTTTATCCTCTAATGATTTGTTTATAGACACAAAATACATGCTTTTACTCTTTATTTTCTTCGAAGAAATACTCTAAAATAGTTTAACTCTTTTCTAACAACAACAAATAAAAATATATTACATACTTATCATCAGTTTGTTTGTTTATATTTTCTTAGAGAAATTATTGTTTTTTTTTTCGGTCGCTTGAACAAAATAAAAATAAATTAATTTTAAAAGGTGTTACAGTGTTAAGAGTTGGAAAATTGTTTTTTTTTTTGTTCGTTTCATTGCAGTTAACTTTCATATTTACATATAACACTGAAAGTGTCACCACCCAATCTGTTGGCCAGCCATTTGTTTTTAATAACCGCTAATTTCAAAGTATCACAACGAAATTTCGCATAAAGATTTGTATGTAGAGCACGACCCATGCCCTCAATGACCAGTAAATCAGTCTCGTTACTTTCGATTGCATTGCAGAGTTCTGAAAAATATGAAATCTGTGAAACGTACACAATAAGGCTGGAGTTTTGTTTTACCAACCTGGTGTTAAATGTCGCATATCTAAACAGGGTCCCTTCTGACCATTGGCATAGACTAGTAGCTGTTCATTTTTCAAAGCGTTATTTATTGTATCACAGTAACAACTACATTTTTGCAGTATGTCTTCGAGTTCCTTATAAGTCACATCATTTAGAGCTGGTTCCGAATTTGCACATAACAAGACTTTAGTTTGGCGTTTCAGAAGTTCCCTTGCGAATGGTAAAACACCTAAAATGACATCCGCACCACTATTGTCAACGAAAATTACAGCACATTTATGTGGGGTTTCCTAAAAGGGTTGAATTGACTTTAAAAAATAAGAAATTTAAAGTCTTATACTTACTTTCATGCGTAGGAGCCATTCGTTCAAATTATCCACCAACCAGGGTCGTTTTTGGATTTTGTCTAAAGCATCATGCAAACCGAAGTTTTTGTCTTTTTCCAAAATGTCAGAAACTTCTTTTGCTCCCCAATCAAATATGTTCCCTAGAATAAAACGAAATTAAATTTCTTGAATTTTGTAAGAAGATTTAAATAATGTCCTTAACTTAACCATTCCATTTCCATTTACATGGAATTCATTGCCTAGAAATGTATATTTTTCTGTATAATTTCCTATTAGTTCCATATTTATTTAAAGTATTTTTAAAAGACTAAACCATCATCTGGGAAAAGTAGAAAAACAATTCTGTCCATCCGCTCTGGATGAAATAAAATTAGCTATATCTCATCTAAGAACCGAAAAAGCCGCAGGAGCCAATGGCTGCAGAACTAAGTTGCAAGCGATGACTTGATATGGATGGAATTTCAGCAAAATTTGTCCGATTCTTAAGAAAGGGGACCCTTTGATCTTCGCCAACTAAAGAGATATCATTCTCCTTACATCGCACCGTGGAGCCAGAATGCCCTAAAATGTGGCATCGAATCAGGCGTTACAGCTAAGCACCTGAAATTTTGCACGATAGCTTCGGAGACCATCCCCAAGATATTTGCAAGCCGGCCTACCCGAAAAGCACACTTTTTTAGAAATGTGCTTGTATGTCCATAAGTATTAAAAACTTAAAAAGTTTTATTGAAAATCTAATTTTTGTCCAGTACACTTACCTTGCGCACCCACTTTAAGGTCCCCTTTTATCTTCAAGAAAAACAAATTAATTAAACGAATCTTAAATTTTGCATAGGCCTATTAAATACAAAATCAAACCAAAAAATTGTTATAGTATCCTTAGGAATCATCACTATCATCACAGTCATCATCATTATAATCAGACACATCAGATTCAAGAAGAGTGTTTGATTCCTGGACACTTGGGGGTTTTAGCAAGTTGACTGCTTCTTTGGGAACAGACTGGAATTTTTTTGTATGAACATTTTGCATGGATGTTATAATGGGATCCTAGCTCAGTATAAAAAAAAATTAAATACGTCTTCATTGGTTTTTTCATGACTTAATTTTCTTGAGAAGTTCTCACGGAAATTTTTAAAGTCTTTGTTGCACGCTTCTTGCGCTTCTTCTGAAAGTTTGCCGATCGGCAACAGTGCAGACGATATAATTTCTAGTCCATGTATTACATATTTATGCAAAGTTGGAGGCATATGATACAGCTCCTTAAGGAGCCAAGGCATATTGACTTATATTCTCAACCATTCCTATGTGTGTGTTGTTAACCTACAGTTTACCGCCGAGTCCGAACGGCTACATGAGATTCACTTTTTCGAGACAAATTTTACTTTTGGAGGTTTTGTCAAGTAACGTTTTTTTAAGTAACGCGCGCAGAAGGGACTACTTGTTTAATGTAACACACTGCGCGGGCATTTGGAAGATAGGGAGGGGAGAGATAGGAGGTGTCGATTAACATTGGTTTTGAATGTTTGCAAATCAAAATGGCAAGGGAAAATGGCATAGATGGCTATGAGCTGGATTCGAACCCAGGCTCATTCGCTTAGCAGTCCGACACACTAACCACTAAGCCACGGGGCACTACGAGACATATGATACCAGGGGTATTTACTGATGCAGCATCTGAATGTGTCATGTGCGAATTCCCTGAATTTGTATACATCAGTATCATATCCACTGGCAACTGCAATCATAATTTTGTTAATTTTATTTATAAGTTCTATGTCTATTTCGGCTGAGAGTTCAGGGTTTTGGGAAAAACCGCCGTTCCGGATTTGGTTTATCCACAATTAATATACATTGTTCTCAAGAAACTCCTTTTGAATTCGTGCCTTATTTGCTGCCACAACTTCTTGTCACTTTTGCGAGCTTGTCATTTTTAATGAGCAATTTGTGTGCTAAATGCAGAAGGCATTCAAACATTAAAACAGACAATCTAAAAGCTAAGTGTTCTGTTTTAACTGGTCGTGTAATCATATCTTCAACATTGTTGACCTCCTTCAAAGTTGCTCCATATAAATAAATAGCATTTTTGTGTTGAGGTGTTGTCAGTTAAAACAACTGAAATTTTTCCATCAATCATGGCAAAAATTAAAGAATTATTATATTATAACGGAAGTTTTTGAAGTTCTTGAATCTGTGCATCCAGCCGAGGTTTTTCAGCTTTCGAAGCTTCAGTTGACTCTTTAATATATTCAATTTTCAAAGGCCTGCAAAAATTCGTGGCAGCTGGACAAGGGTTTTGCCAAATTATATGTTCACCACTTATAAGTCTAATAGGGAGTAAACAGGTTATGAAAACAGCAGAATCGTCTGCTTCTGCTTGTTTATTGGAACTATGTCCCGAGCTACCATCAAAACCCCACTTTGATATTAAGGAATATTTCTCAAGTTTCTCATCTTCTATTGTCGCAAGATGTAATAACAAGTATCAAGTAAAGCTTGAAGACTGACTTCGGCACTTGTAGCTGTAATTTTCATTTGATTGGGATAGCAATCTTTGTTTGCATTCTGCACAACTTTAGACATTTTTCAGGAGCACTCATTCTTATTACATTATATTGGTGTCGTGATAGTTTCTCTGCGACTAATACTGCCAAAGCATCTTCTCCAGTCATACAACTTTTGCTTTCTGTACTTTTTAGCTCATTTGGGGCTTAATATTGCATCTTTTAGGAGTTTGGAGGCTTGGATCTATGCGAAAGCACTTAAGCTCATCACCGAATTTCTCAAATCCTGCGTTTTGACCCTTTTTGATCGTTCAGAAGAAGTTTCAAAACTTACTTCCGGACGACCACGTTTTTTTCCTGAATCCGATGGTGCTCTATAGAATGAAATTGAACTGTTTAGCTTTAGCTTTGAGCCACCGAGTCTTGAAATCAGTTTTGAAATGCGAGAATGTTTCGCTTAAAACTTCTATTTGAGTCTTTTCAGTGATTCTTTTTATTTTAATAAGTTTTTCTTTTAAAAAAATTAACTGTTTTTCTATAATTATGCTCCCAGAGCTTCTCCAACTAGTTCATATTCATATTAGTGCGGTTTTAGGTTAGGAGCGTCCAATATCGACCAAATATTTACATTACGGTGAATCTTGTAAAAAACCCAGGAACTTCAAATCGATATCCATCTACCTTTTCATCGATTTAAAAGCCTCGTATGATAGCATTTATAGAGACGCGCTTTATAGAGCAATGTGCAGTCTTGGCATCCGTGCCAAACTAGCCCACTTGTGCAAATTGACGCTAGAAAACACACTCTTCCGTCAAGGTCGATAAAGACCTCACCTACACCTTTAAAGTCAAAAAAGGGTTTAGCCAAGGCGACGCTCTGCCATGCGTCATACCATACTTGGAAGAATATGACAGAACCCCCACGCCAAAACAAGAGGAACGATCTTTCAAAAATCTGTCAAATTACTCGCATACGCCAAATGGTATTATGGGATCTAAAAGCCACTAGATGGTGAATTTTTAGAACTGTTCAAAAACTTTAGGAAAAAAATTGTATTTTTTTTTTAATTACATCCATTTAGCACTCCAAGGTATTATTTTTACATAGAGTCATGCTACAATAAATTGTTCTTCATTTCCAGGCGGTTGGATCCTTCTGATGTTGATACAAAAATCTTCTTCTTACCTTTTATTCCCGACGACTTTCAGATCTTGACTGGGATCACAATTCTCCCACTCTACTGCTTCATACTAGTGGTCACCCTGTGGGGTTAGCCCGTTTAACCTCAAGCCTCTCGGTTTTGAATCGTTTCATGTCTGAGGCGTTTTTGCATTTCTGCCTCTCTTCTTTCGGGGTTTTCAGATGCTCTTTTCAAAAATTGAAAATACCAACTGAGCCGGTCGTCCTCTATTTTTTCTAAGTTAATATTTTTGACGTGAAGGCTTCCTCCTGCTGTCATGCGAATCATCTTCCTCTCAGCTGCTATTAATTTACTTTCATACGTTTTATAAATTGTCTAACATTGTGAACCGTATGTAAGTGCTGGACGCACAACTGCATTATAGAGATTGCCTTTCAGCTTAGGGGGCATTTTCAACAGCAGAGCTTTTCCGCCACTTCACATCCTACGCTTACGCAGTGATTGATGTCGTCATCACAAGTTGCTTCATTATTAATCATTGATGCCAGATATTTAAACTTTTTGCATTTGGGAAGCACTGTTCCATACAAATAAATGTTGACATAAAAATCTAACAATTATAACAGTGAATGTGTGTATTTTCGGATGTTTGTTCCGCTATCACGCTTCAACGCCTTAACAGATATTTGTTATGCTTCTATGCCTTAACGACTGCATGATTTTGTGAAGTTTGGTAGATGAAAGATATTACAGGATTCTCTATACTACTACACAGGCTACATTTATTAAAAAAAAAAAATGCATTGTTTCTGGAGGATAGATCTAAATATTTTCTTTAACGGGTTTTGATTAAAATGATTTAATCTAATACCCACTTAAGAAATAAATTCTTTCTGCCATAATGGAGTTTGTTTCCCGACTTACACTTGCATCTCGGTATGTGCTTTACAGAGCACCTTCTAAGGAATGACCTCATATTTGTCGTTGCCGAGAATTCTGTCAAGTGTCTAGGTTTTCTTCAAAGAAGCAAGAAATTTTTCACCCATCTGATGTGGTTAAATGCTATAAAGCGTATGTTCTTAGATATAATTTGAGCAGGTGCTCCAATTACCCACTTGACTTTCTGGACAGAATTAAAAAAGAGCTTTTAAATCATAAGCGACGCTACAATAACATAAACATTCACATCTCTTTAACACCGCCGTAAGTTTTCGTGCCTTTCGTTATTTTGTGGCTATTTTTACAAACAAAGCTCTAGCGAAAAGCCAGCTGCATTCTTCTCCTGAAACGATTCAAATGTAATACTCGCACTGCCAGGAATGCCCATAATAGGTACCCTTGAGCTCAACTTCCGGCGTACAGTCAAATATAGGGATTCTTTCTTTAGCCGTACCACGCTAACGTGGAATTCCCTTCCATTTTGACGTGTAGAACTTCCCCATTTTCCTAACGCCTTCGCTGTATTTAACCAACATTGTAAGGGTTTCTCTAAAAAATCTAAAGCTTCAAGCGGTTCATCAAACGTTCTAATTGGTTAAAAGAGTTGTCCTTTGATCTGACCTTGTTTTTGCATTTGCTGAAAGCGACCTAAACTCATATCAAGTGATTGAAAAATTAATTGAACTTCCATTTAAAATCGCAAACTGATGGATGCGTTTGATGACAAAGAAAATAGACATTTGCTTAAAAAGTTCGTCATTCTTATTTCCCCTTTTTGATATATAATCAATTATTTTGTTTATCTGCCACAATAAAATGACAAAGTACTTTAATAGCCACAAAGATTTAGCTTTATTCAAATCATTATCTCGATTACAGCGACTACATGACTATCTTGCAAATAGCATTTAACCCCAATTTATATTCACACGTTGATAAACAAAATAAACACACGATAATAAAACAACCCATGCGATAAGTTACCATCTATCCATTTCCATACAGCAAATACCGAAGAAAGTTCAAGTCAATATTGTGCCATGTGACATTGATGAAAACCATGACACACGAACAACAAAACCATAATGTGGCAGTGGTGGTGGTTTATTTATTATCTTATCCACATAATTAGGTCGGTCACGTTTTCTTTTACATACCATGGTCAAGGTGTCTTGGTTTGTTCAAAGCAAAAAACGATAACGACCTTGCGTAATAATAATTTTTAGTTTTCAACTTACCTGCTAATACTCCACGAATAAGTTCAGTCCATTTGTCGTCATTTTTCAATCTATCGATTTCGTCTAATCTAGATTTGAACATTTTAATGGAAGCCTCATTCTCTTTGGTTTTCTGCTTTAACCACGGATCTTGAAATCCATACAGTCTTAAAGTTGTTTCATTTAATTCTAATAGATCTCTTATGGTTAGGGGTTTGTTGCTGAAAATAAAGAAGTTAGAACTTTGCTGAACATAAAGAGTTACAATTTTAGAACTTAGATTCTTTAAATTTTTGAAATCATAGTCCATAAATGAAGGCAAACATTTGGACCTGAAATGATCCACTATAAATAACTATTACGAGACTGTGATTGTGGCAACGCGGTGTGACTTTAGCCTTGATGTAGTAGATAAGGTGTTTGTTGCTAACCCAGAGATCGTGAGTTTGATTATATAGCAGTTTTCAAATTCTTAGTGCAAGCTACACGTCCGTAGGTTTCAATGGAGAAAATAATCAAAAACTCTTTTTTTTCTCTCTAATTCTTCTAACTTGTGTGCAGGATCCAGTAGCATCTATTAGAACATTCATAACCAGAGGTATAATATAAAGACAGGAGCCTTAGGTAACCCCTAAAGATACACGTTTTTGAAAAGCGGTTTTTGAACCATTTATACCTTCAAAATTTCTTTTATTCTTACTGCTGTTTGATACAAAAAGATTTGGTTGTGACGAATATCGTCAAGAAATGTTATCATATGCAAAATTAGGTTTTTTTTATAATTAACGCTCGCACCTTTCCCTTTTAATGTATGTAAGTACATTGCGCGAGCATTAGGATAATAGGGAGGCGAAAGACAGAAGGTGTGGATTAACATTGGTTTTGAATGCTTGCAAATCAAAACGGCAAAGGTAAATATCGCCGGGTAAACTATTCCAAATTCGTGTTGTTCGGCTAAAAAAAGAATCCATATATTTTACGGTAGGTCCGAAATTGGGCTCAAGGGTAAACTGATGAGCATTCCTTGCGAGACGGGTATTGCGGGAGAAACTTTTAAGGGGAGGAATGCAGCTGGGTACTTGGAGTGAATATTTTTTTATAAAAGAACCGATAAAATAAGGAAAGGCATGAAACATAGCGTCGGTGTTCGAGAGGGGCAATTGTATCAGCGGCAATCTTAACGCTCGATTTTGTATTCTATCAAGCAGGTGAAGCGATGTTTGTGAAGCACCTGCCCAGAGCTGGGAGTTATACTCGAGTTTATGGCGTATAAACGCTTTATAAATTGTAGCCAGATCAGAAGGGGAAACATACTTCTTACACCGATACAGAAAACCTAATCACTTAGCAGCATTCTTAGCGATCTCAAATATATGGTTCCAACGGAGGTCGTCGTTGACACACATACCGAGTACTGAGAGCTTTTCGGTTTCTTCGATGTAAGTGCCATTCATGGACAATGGCATTGGGGTATGTTTAGCTTTAACGATAGAAGACAGCATTAAGTTTTCGAAGCATTAAACTCCACACGATTTCTATTACCCTATTTGACAATGCCGTATAAATCGGAGTTTATTGAGCTTGACATACGGTACATTTGCAACGGTAAATGTATGTCCGAAGGCGAAGGACGTTTCATTATCGAACGAATATGAAAAGCTGAGGGTAGAGTTGTCAGCAAAACAGTTAAGTGGATTAGAAGTAACAGGCAAAAGATCATTTATAAAAATGAAGAAAAGAGTTGGAGACAGAACGGGGAATCAGACTCTAATCCGTCCAATACAACTTGTATTGAACGGTCCAGAAGATAGCTTCTAATCCAACGAACAAGATAAGAACGATAAGAGAGCTTCATACCAAACTCTATCAAATGCCTTGGAGATATCAAGAGAAATATTCTTACTTTCACCAAAGTGATGTAAAGATTTGTTCCACTGTTCGGTGAGATATGCCATCAGATCACCAGTGGAACGGTTGCTACGGAAGCCATACTGACGGTCATGGAGAAGCTTTCGATCTTCCAGATATTTCTTAAGCTGACGGTTAAAAAAGCGTTTCCATGACCTTAGAAAGAACGGATGTTAGTGCTATGGGTCGGTAGCAGGAGGGGAGGATGGGTCACCTTTCTTAGGGACAGGCTGGATAAATGCTGTTTTCCATCTTCTAGGAAAGATTCCAGAAGAGTAGATGCGATGGAAAAGCTTACGCAAAGGCTTTGCCAGTGTGGAAGAACACCTCTTCAGAAGAATCGGGGGTATACCATCCGAGCCAGCGGATATGTGTATATCGAGATCTTTGAGAACTCTTGCTACTGTACAAGTGCGGAAAAAAATCTGACCCATGGAAAAATTTACATTCCCAAATGTAAATCGTCTTGCTTTCTATGCTTTACTAGAACTACTCAATTCTAGATTGTTTAAGTCTGCCTCTTCGAACAACCAACATTATAATTAAATAATGTTGTCACTAATCCCAAACCCTGTAAGTACCTCCAAACCACTGACAAACAGAAATTCTGCATTGAATCTTACCCATCTGACGTGGAATGCTTATATTAACATGGTTTTGCGTTATATAAATTTAATATTAAATATGGAAAAATTGACACAAACCCTAAGGGCGTGAAAGAAGCCACCAACTTAAAAACAAAATGACTCACTTGTTCTTTAAATTCCTCATGTTCTGTACTTGGTCTTTGTATGATTTCTTAAAGTGTTCAGCCCTTTCCTCGGATGTAGCGTCAGTCTCCTTCTGACTAGCCGAAGCTTGTATTGCAAATTTATTGATCATTTCATCGAATATACTAAACCAGTACTCTGCCGCTTCGGTATCCTTGTTTAGATCCAATGTGTCTGGGCTGTAGGCATCAGCATCTTCCAAAAGTGTAGCACACATTGTGCTTTTGTAGGATTGTTGTTTTTCTTTTTTTTTTTATTCCAAAACACAATAATAGATTTATGGTTTTAGTTTTTGTAATTTGTACTTGTTTAGTAATTGACTTTAGTTATCTTTACACAAATTATAGGTTTCAATTAGAAAATAAGTAATACAATGTTTAGTTGATAATGATTAACTGACTGAACTTATTTGATGATTTTTCGATTATTAATTGAAAATAATTGTCGACTTAATTCGGTTTAAATAAAATGCAAATATTTTTATTTGTTAAACATTTGCAGTAAGGAAAAGGAAAAATACCGAGGCCGAGATAAAATGAAAAAAAAACACTGTTTGACATAATAGTGGCTTGGTTCACAATAAGACATTTTTCAATGACATTTGTGTTTAATAGCGCTTTTCTTGAGACCTTGTTTAGATTGTGATTTTTCACAACTCATGACAATTTAATTGGAAGTTCTCTTGGAAAGCTCAGATCAGTATGGATAATGCGTTAGGTTTTTTTTTTTTTTTATAATTAACGCGCGCACAAGGGATTATGTGTTTCCCTTTAAAACACACTGCGCGGGCATTACGAAGATAGGGAGGGGAGAGATAGGAGGTGCCGTGTAACATTGGTTTTGAATGTTTGCAGATCAAAATGGCAAGGGAAAATCTCGCCGGGTAAACTATTCCAAAGATTAAGATTTAATTTGCAAGTTTTCGCTGATTTATGGTTTGTCTCCTTGATAGTAGCCTTTCTCAAACACTGTCGCGTGTCTGATTTAACGCCTGAAAGGTACAGGCGAGCCCAAAAGGAAATTAATGAATAATCGGCATCATATGATTGTGAATAAAATGGGTCTTAACAAAATTAATAGCTGAATACTAAAAAGATTTATTCGGTTTTACAAACTTGGATTTCCAATGAGATTTCAAAGAAATTTCGGCGAAATCTCCGATTTCGAAATTTCAGTGTTAACGATTTTTTTACATGGCCGATTGCAAAAACGGTGAGCTACGTCTACAGCTTTATATGTATACGCGCGCATGGCCGAGTGTCTAAAAGGCTGATTCGGTAATCTATAATATATAATATATAATAAACCAGTCACAAAATTCTCGGCGATTGCGATCGGCCGTGTTCAATCGGTTCATGCGCGCCTAGCCTTAGAATTTTGAAAACTTTATTTTCAATGCAACTAACAATAAAAATATTGGCGTATAGTTGGATCAGGTTAAATTAAAAGTGGTTTTCTTGGTGTCAGTTGGATGAGTTATTGTATTTACCTCTCTGTGAGAAATATCTTCATAATTTGTTTTCTTAACGGATTTTTAAGTTAAATACTAAAAATCACTTAAAAATATGTAAAACACCAATGAAAAAGGATTAAAACAGCAAATCAAAATGGAAAAAAACTGCTGTAGCAACGCACACAATCGGCAGTGGTACAATGGCGTCGGGAAACAGGTTTTCTAACTTTTAGTACAAGTAGAGCTAGCTGTCAATGGGTCTGAATTGCGAAAATAGTCACATAATTCTTGATCTGTTGCGCCAAAAAAAATCTTTACTATCTTATTCTTTTAACTAGTTTTGTGAAGTATCTAGTTGTATTCTAAAAAGGCAAGTTGCCTTTTAAAGGGTCTTTCATTAAGCACTTATAACTTTAAATTTAAATAAAAGAAAGTGTGAAAGATATAGATTTTTTATTTTTCCGTTTTGTTTTTATTCGTTTGAAAGGCCCATAGATGCCATTATGTGTGGAATATAACATCGTTTAAATGTTCGTGGCTTCTCTCGGTGGCAGGCATCCGATATTGTCTAATTTTCCATGACATAAATCAAGATCAATTTGACCGATGGCATTATGGTTATGTTGGCTTTGAGGGCCGCTGTGCTTTGTGGCCTATTCGCATAGACCTGAATTAATTATACTAACACAGGTTTTATTTTGTTAAAAACTTTATTAGAACCCATTTATCAATATGATGACTTACTGCTACCTTAAATATTTTCTCTTATTTATAAGATACTTTTTATTTCGAATAACGACGTTCGTCGATCCGGTAATAGCAGAAGTGAGGACTATCAATTTGGGTACCGATATTTATGGTATTAGTATTGTTTGGATTCTTATATTGTTCTTTTAATTTGTATTTGGCGATTATCATTTGTTTGCCTATTGGTGTTGTTTATAGTTTCTTAGAATTGTATCTTGTGTTTGTTCATTGGCGTCATTTGCTGTCTTGCATCTGGCGATTATTTTATCTTTGCCTTGTGAACAAAATAATAAAAACACGTGAGATGACCGTGCCCTGTGTGGCACGTGGCGCCGTCCTCTTGAAACCAGATGTCGCTGGTATCCATATCATCCAATTCAGGTCAAAAGAAGTTAGTATTCATCGACCTATAGCGCTCGCCATTGACGGTGATGACCTGATCAACAACTTTCTCAAAGAAATTACTTTATCGGGATGCATGTGGATTGGTATCGTCCCAAATTCGACAATCTAGTTTGTTCACTACCCATTCATCTAGAAATGGGACTCATCGCTGCAGGTGATTATGGTGACCGTACAATGGGCGAAGCGCGTGAAACGTTGCCCGAAAAGAACACCCATTTTGATAAAACAATTTTATCATTTCCACGTGTTGAACGCTATACCCGTCCATGTTGACGGGATGGTCAAAAAACAGCTGATTTCCAGCTGATTGAAGAACATATGGGAACAGAGAAAATCCAAAGGTATTCTAAAATTTGCTGGATACTTTTCTCTGACAGACCATGTGATGAACAGCTGACTGTGTTTCTCTTTTGCTTCGAATTTTGAGGTAACCTATGTGGTTGGGTTTTTCGTTCACAAAAAAAAACGTGTTTTGGTTACTTAATCCAATATGGTTAAAATGAGTAGTAAGCACATTAAAAAATACGAGATATATGTAGATATTTCGATTTAAACTATAAAAAAAAGATATATGGTAGAGATGAGTTTTCAACTATATCAACCCCAACTGATATCAGAAAAGGTTTTTTATAGCTATTCAATAACTTTTAATGGCAGTTTAGATGGATTTTTCTGTCTTTTATACTCTGGGCTTTCATCAAGTATATGTCTCATATATATGCTAATTAATCCCAAACTGATACCTAAACTGAAAATGTCAGGTAATCTCCAACCCCAAGATTAAAATCAGATACTTGTTTGCATATGAGTTTTGCTATCAGGCTTTATACTCAACTAAAAATTATGCTTAATACTTCAATGCTGCCAAATTATCCTTTTTTGTTTATATTTAAAATGGTGCATTTCCTACTTCTCCTCCAAGGGATATACCCTGCAATATTCTTAAACAAACAACCAGCATTGATGCTAGTATTCCAATGCTTTGATAACCTGTAACAAAAGCAATTAATACAGTTGATAAAGTCATTAATATAATCGAGAGCAATAAGGCAACTTTTCTGCCATGCTTATCACCAATGTTACGCTGCGAACGATCCAAAAATCTGAACGTACCCAATAGATTTGTCTGTTCTTTTTAAACTTGTTGGTGCCCTATTGTGAATCAAGAATGAATTGTGAATTGAGTATTCTCTGTCAAACAACAAAAATTCAAAACTGTCATTAAATTTTCTATAAAAGAAATAAATTTGTTTATAAATCTACTTTAATTTTGTTCAAAAATAAACACCGAATATGCGACTAATAGTAAAAATTGTCAAAGGCGAAGAGTGTACAATAACTGTAAGTAAAAACTGAAATATCAAACTCCACTAGAAAATGTGCCTCTTCTCGCCTAGGTAAACCCAGAAACAACTGTTCTTGAAATGAAACAACAAATAAAAGGAATCCTCAATGTTCCTGTTAATTATCAGAAAATTGTACACAATGGACGAGCATTGTTGGATGAAAAAACAATGTCCTCATATCCAAGCATTGTTGAGGGAACAAGACTTAATGTACTGGTAAAGAAGCCAGATCCACTAAAAGAAGTCATCTTTCGATCGTTTCGAAAATACTATAACGAAGAACAATCTGAGAAGCTTACAAAGGAATTTATGAATGATTTTGAAGTGAAACTTCAACAATTCAGTTTGGACGATATAGAGAGATTGGCCGAAAACCTGCTGTGTGAATCTCAGTAGGAAATCCATATTCTTCAAGTCAATTATAGTTTTGTACCTTCTTTATAAAAATGTGTATAAATGTGTGTAACCAATTGTTTTACTGATATTCTATTGATCCCCTCCGATTATACATTATTTCATGATACCACCAGACGTAAGGACATCCCTTGGTAGAGGCCAAGAGACGTGCCTCAACTATCAGTTCCAAAAACTTCTACAATTAACCCAAATTATATGGTAATGTACATTGTTTCGCATAAAACAAAACTTTAAATATGCTTAACCTTCTTTAAAGTTTTATATATAATTTATTGAATAATTTAGTTTTCTTATGATCGATCTTATATTTATTTATTTGAATGTATCTTCAGTATGCCTGAGGCTAAGGACCTCAATCATAAACACTTCTTAATTAAGTACAAAAATATATCTTCAAGTATCCCTCTTGCTTGGTTATATGCTAAAAGGTTTTCTGGATCTGAAATTGGCCTGATCTAAACTTTGCCGTTTTGTCCACTAGTCAAAAAGAAACCCAGAATTAGTCTTTCACCGTTTTTGAGAAATATCATTAATTACGATCATCATCCACGAACTCGTGCGAATGACTGAATTTGTACTCAGGAGAAGATTGACTTGGCTCAAATCTCCGAATTTCATCATTCTCATTCAAAAATGTGTTATTTTTGTCAAGAACATTGATTTTAACCGAATTTCTATGAAGAGTTCCCATCTGCGCTTCAAAGAGGATATCGTTGATTGCCTTTTCGGCAAAGAGTCCTTGTAAAGGTTCTAAATATTTTAGCTTTTCTGCCCAAACTTTAGTTATTTCTTCGGTGTAGTTCATGGGTGGAGGAACCATAACACAACCATCAGTTTGATTCGAGACTGAGAACCTTACTTTAGAATAGTATGAATCGGTAGGTGATTTTTGATTCTGATTTGAATCTGAATGTCTTCGTTTTTTGGCTGCCGAGCATTGATCGTCATTGGGCAAATTATCATTTTCACGGCTGTGGGCTTCGTCAACATCGTTTCTCTGGAACTTATTAAGGAAAAACAGAATCATAATGAGACCATTAAAGGGAAAATCTTTACCGAATCATCTTCTTCTGAAACAACGCCAGCTGGGTGTATCAACGAGCTAACACATTGCACAGAATTTTCAGTATCTTTAAGGAATACCAATTCGTCGTACATCCATGAAGACGGTCGAAAATGTATACCAATAGCTGCAGACTCTTCGACTTTTTTCATATCTTTGCGGAAATTACTTCTCATCGAATTGATTTTTTTCTTAACATCCGTAATAGTAGCATTGTATTTTTTTGCCCTGTAGACATGCAAAAGCTTCTCATATGCCTTGCAACGTTTGTCTTTTTTGGAATAGTCTGGGTTTTTTGCATCCCACAAAATTGGAAGATTGCGGTAAGTTGCAATAAATCTTCGAACTTGTTCTTTTTCGTAATTAATATTACTGTTTAATTCCATTTTACGGAAGATTTTTTTAATTAAGAAAATGTTCGTTTGTTCTCTTCAGAAAACGTAATCGAGGGATATGTGAATTGACACTGACAGTATTTATATTGACAGTATATTTCTCCAATAAAATGTCGGATTGATGGAGTATTCTCCTTCTAGTGGTTTGTGTCTGGGATATGAGTTACGATTTGAAGGGAAATATCGTAAGTTCTATTGTGAGTCGACTTATTTTTCAAAAAGATACATTTGTTTCGTTAATTCTTACCCAAAACCAATAATTCCTCCCAAGTATAAATAAATAAAAACCATTTATCAATTAAAAGAAAAAAATTAATTAAAATAAAAACAACATAAATCAATTTTTAAATTTCTATTCTGTTTGTTTTTAAAATTTATTTGTGCTGTTTTTTTACTTGTTTGGAGGAAGTATGGAATAAAATTGTTTTATTTGCATAGAAGAAACCAGGTGCCCCGTGGCTTAGTGGTTAGTGTGTCGGACTGCTAGCGAATGAGCCTGGGTTCGAATCCCGCTCATAGCCTTCTTTTACGGGGCATTGCTTCTTTCGAGAAACTGACAAAACCTCCAAGAGTAAAATTTGTCTCGAAAAAGTGCATCTCATGTAGCCGTTCGGACTCAGTGGTAAACTGTATGTCCGTTCCATTCTTGCAGATTAACAACACACACAGGAATGGTTGAGAGTACAAGTCACTAGGCCTTGGCTCCTTAAAGAGATGTGAACGCCAGGTCAATTCTGTTTTTCTTATTGTATGATGTTAGAGTAGGCTTGGTGTTTCTTGCTTACATTTTAATTCAATGTTAGTGTTCACATTAATCCTCCACTTCTCAATTTCAGAGGCAATCAAGAACTGACATTTTAGTCTACGCAAATAACGCAGCCAATATTGAATTTCTGAATTTGAATTTCTTGTATGCCGTGCTAAATATTTCTAGTGTTATAGCAGACACAATTCCCTGGTGTGCCCCAGGGCTCTGTTCTGTCTCCGACTCTTTTCCTCATTTTATAAATGATCTTCTGTCTGTTACTTCTAATCCAACTGTTTTGCTGACGACTCTACCCTCAGCTTTTCATATTCGATCGATAATTTACATCCTTCGCCTTCGGACGTATAATTGCAACGGTACCGTATGTCAAGCTCATTAAACTCCGATTTATAGAGCATTATTGTCAAATGGGGTAAAAATCGAGCATTACGATTGATAGGAAATAGAACTGCCGCTGAAACAATTGCCCCTCCCAATAACGCAATGTTTCATTTCTTTCCTTATTTTATCGTTTCTTTAAACAAAAAAATGTTCACTCGAAGTAGCCAGTTGCATTCTACCCCTTAAAAGTTTCTCCAGTAATATTCGTCTCGCAAGAAATGCTCATCAGTTTACCCTTGAACCCAATTTCGGACGTACCGTGAAATATAGGGATTCTTTTTTAAGCCGAACAATACGAATTTGGAATAGTTTACCCGGCGAGATTTTCCCTTGCCATTTTGATCTGCGAACATTCAAAACCAATGTTAATCGACACCTCCTATCTCTCCCCTCCCTATCTTGTGCGCGCGTTAATTATAAAAAAAAACTGTATCCGCAAGAGATTAAACAAAATCAATGCTTATTTTATTAGTCAAAAGTTTCATTTATTTGTGGGGTTTATTTTTTTTTAATATTGTGAACTATCCGACGTCACTAATTCGCCTTAGGAATGAGCGATGTCAAACAAAAAAAATAACAAATTCGCCGTCCACCTCCAACAGGCTCATCTGTCAAATGGTTAAAAAAGGTGTATTCTACATCAAAAAAGAATTCTTCTCATCAAAAAAAGGAATCTGCCGATTTTAGACTATCAAAGTAGTATCAATCCCAACTGAAAACCAATCTAAAGTGTAGTGTGTTTAAATAGTTTAACAAATTTAACTAGAATAATTCTGTTTTCACTTCCGAATTGGCCTCTCAAAAAGGCTACCAAAACCCGAAACCACCTGAGACGAAAGAAGACAGACAACCAAGAAAAAGGAAAAACATCACAGACATAGTGCAATGGAACCCATCGATATTGCTGGACTTGAAGAGGCTGTTGTGGTCTTCTATCGTTCTACATCTCAAGAACAAGCAATAACTCATGAATGGCTAACCAAAGCCCAAGCCAGTCCACAAGCTTGGTCATTTTCATGGCAACTAATGCAACCAGGAAAAGTAATTTTAAGCCTCTTGTTGTTTGTTTAAGGCATGCATTTAATTATTTATTAATTTTTTAGAGTCAAGAAGTTCAGTTCTTTGGAGCTGTTACTTTACATTCGAAGTTAATGAAGTTTTGGCATGAAGTTCCAGCGGAAAACCGCGAAGAACTCAAACAGAAAATCCTTGAGAGCATCATTACCTTTGCAGCTGGACCCAAATTGGTACTAAATAGGTTGTGTATTGCTGTAAGTCCTATCAGATGTCTCTTTCAGTCGTTCTTTAAGTTTCATTTTATCTGCAGTTAAGTGCATTTATTGTACACATGTTGGGTGAATGGCCAACAGCCATTGAGGACGTCATCAATACCTTTCAGAATCAACAGATTCCAAATGTGACAAAGGAAATACAGCTATGGATAATGTTAGAAGTTTTACAAGCTATTCCAGAAGAAGTAATTAATTGAAATTATCACTTGATCTCCAAATAATATTCCATTTTTTTGTAGATGACTGCTATATACACATCCGTTAAGAGAGCCACTCTACGTTGTGAAGTTGCCAAACGTGCTCCACTGGTTATGGAAACGACAGAAGCCTACTTGCAAATGCAAATCGACCGGGAATGGGATACAGAGGTTTTTAGCAATATGACAAGAGCTGTGAAATGTGTCGGAACTTGGGTCAGGTATGTCGAATTCTTTGAAATGTTAATGAGCACTCGAAATATACTTTAGTCCGAGCCTACCAGTCATTATGCCTCTACCAAACCTAGAATATTCCGACAAAATCGAATATAGTTCCATTTTATTATTTAATGGCGGGGAGGGTGAAAAATAGTTTTAAAATCATGTTTTGTAAAAGACTAAACCTTCTGTTGCATGTTGTTCGGTTTTCATCCTGGTTAGTACCACTACAGCAAAGCTATACATAATTACAACTTAGGCAATCTCCTTTCATAAGCGATGCTTTTGAACTGTGTTCTTACAACTAAGCCCAACCAAATGTTGTTATTGCATTTCTTTTCCATGAAACTGCTTACTAAATCATAAATTGATGGGATAAAATTTGAAAGTACTGTGCATTTTTAAATCTAAAATTGTTATAATCCCGATTTGGATCACAATTACCACTTTACTGCCTTGTCTTAATCCTTTTTTTGACTTCAAAGGTGTCGATGAGGTCTTTACCGACCTTGACGGAACAGCGTGCTTTTTTCCTTCGTCGTTTTGCACAGGCGGACGAGTTTGGCAGGGATGTTAAAACTGCACATTTCGCTATATAACTCGTCTCTATAAATTCTGTCGTACGAGGCTTTGAAATCGATGTAAAGGTGGTGGGTATCGATTTGAAGTTCTTGAGTTTTTTCCAAGATCTGCCGTCATGTGAATATTTGATCGATAGTGGACTTTCCTGGCCTAAAACCGCGCTGATATGGACCTATCAGGTTGTTGACGAATGGCTTTAGGCGTTCACACAATACAACAGAAAAGATCTTGTAAGGTGTAGGCGATGTTGAGGAGACTGATACCCCTATATTTGGTGTAGCTGAGAGGGCCTCCTTTTTTAAGGATCGGGCAAATTATGCTGAGATTCCATTCATCGGGCATGCTTTCTTCTAACCATATCTTGCTTATGAGTTGGTGCAAACTTATAGCCAAGTCATCGCCTGCAGCTTTGAAGAGCTCGGCAGCTAGGCATTGGCTCCCGCGTCTTTGTTGCTCTTAAGCTTACATATACCTAGCTTTATTTAATCCATATGTGGTGGGCGGAGTCGTTGGTCTACTTCGCCCAGATAAAGTGGACCATTCTGCCTGACAGCGGAATTCGTTTCGTCATCGCCGTTATACAGTCTGCAGAAATGGTTTTTCCATATTCTCAGCATGGACTGCGATTCCACTACGATGTTCCCTTGATCGTCTTTGCAAGCTTCAGTTCGAGCTCTGTACCTTTGGAATTTTCTTTTTACCTTTTGGTAGAACTTTCGAACTTCCTTCCTGCAATAACAGCTCTCCATTTCCTCGATCGCGCGCTTCTCATGTTCCCTTTTTTTCTTTCTGAGAAGGCGGTGTTCCTCTTTCTGGTCCTTCTTTGCAGCGCCGCCTTGTATGCTTCTTGTTTAGCTGCGTGTGCTTGCCGCCACTCATCATCAAACCAGGAGTTTAGTCGTGGTGGCTTCCCTGATGGCATTTTGGCAATGTTGCCACTGGTTTTCAATACTTGATGCTGGCGGTAAAGAATTCCTTTGGGTGTTATTTGAGACTCGATCGGAAAAGGACTTCTTATGATTGCAGCCGTCCGACGTTAAACTTCCTCACAGTATTACCTCTTCTTGGCGTTTGGTCGGGATATCCTCAGTCGTACTTTGGCTATAACGAGGTAGTGGTCTGAATCAATGTTTGCTGCTCGGAAAGTTCGGACATCCATAATACTGGAGTAGTGCCTTGCATCGATCGCAATGTGGTCAATCTGGTTGACAGTTGACTAATAAGGGGATCTCCATGTCCCTTTGTGAATGTTGAAGTGTAGGATAGTTTTAATGTCATAGCTAGAGCACTTTTCATATGTTTTGTACAGGAATCAATCTCTCCACCGTTTTGGTGAAAGCAAAATTATCGCACCTGATATTTCTAAGGAATTTGATAGAGTTTGGCATCAAGCTCTTTTATCGAAAATGCGTGTATTTAGACTCGATGAAACTCTTCTTCGTTGGATTAGTAATTACCTTTCGAACCACCCAATACAAGTTGTGTTGGACGGATTCAAGTCTGATACTCCCAAAATAAATGGTGGTGGGCTCTGTTTTGTCTCCGACTCTCTTCCTCATATTTATCAATGACTTCTTATCTGAAACCACTAATCCAATAAATTGTTTTTCTGATGACAGCACTCTCAGCTTTTCATATTCGTTTCCAGATTTTCATCCTTATTCTTCGTATGTGGAACTGCAACGGCAGCGTATAAGTTCATTATGTAAATTCTGATCTTGACAGCAGCTTCAAAAACACAATGTTGTCTTTTGTCGTTAAAGCGAAATGTACCTTCTATGCCAATATCCATAATTAGTACTTGCATCGAAGAAACCGATCACCGCTCAGTTCTAGGAATGTGTATTATGGACCACCTTCATATATGACGTCGCAAAGAATGCTGCGAGGTGTTTAGGTTTCCCTCGAAGATGCAAGAAATTTGTCACCCCTTCTGATTTGGTTATAGTCTATAAAGCGTATATTCGGCCAAAACTTGAGTATAACTCCCATATTTGGACAGGTGCTCCCATAACCCACTTGAGTTTTTTGGACAGAATTAAAAAAGAGCTTTATAAATTATAGGCGAACGGACAATAACAGAAACATTTACATCTCTTGAGCACCGTCGTAACGTCTCTTGCCTTTCGCGTTTTGTATCGCTCTTTCTATAAACTACGCTCTAGTGAAATAGCCAGTTGAATTCCTCCCCAGAAACAATTCAACCGTAATACTCGCACTGCAATGAATGCTTATCAATTTAGCCTTGAGCCCAACTTCGGACGTACAGTCAAATACAGAGATTCTTTTTTAGTCGTACCACACGAATGTGGAACGCATTGCCCCCCTCTGTTTTTCCCTCCCATTTTGAAATGCAGAAGTTTAAAACGTATGTACATCGGTACCTTCTCTTACATCCTTCCCTATTTACCTAACGCTCCCACTGTGTTTAATCAACATTATAAGGGTAGTCATAATCCCTTTAGTGCAGCCTAGTTATAAAAAAAAATATAAGGCTTATATTGGCTGACACATCTGTAGCTCAAAATCTTTTGCCGGGGTCTGCCTCCAACGAAGAATCCACATCCAAATAAGAGCTGTTTTTTATGTATAGCAGCTGCCGTAGTTAATATCGCAGTTTTTTTAGTTTTCTTTTGCCCGGTTCGTCCCATCGCATCCGTGAATCCGTCCGTAGCCAGTTCAAGTCATGTTTAGGTTTTCGATATCTCCATTTTCTCAGAATAAAATTTAAATTAAAATAAATTTATTGGCGCGACAGCTCCTTAAAGAGCCAAGGCCTAGTGACTTATATTCTCAACCATTCCTATGTTTGTGTTGTTAATCTGCAATTTACCGCCGAGTCCGAACGGCTACATGAGATGCACTTTTTCGAAATCAACATTGGAAAATTTGCAAGCGATTGTTTTAAAGACAAGACAACTTTTCTTGCACTTCTACATCCAAATTAAAAGTGGGGTCAATAAATCGGAGCATGAGAACATTTAGACAACGCACTTGCCAAATATGAATGAAAAAAGTTTATTAGAAAACGTTAAATATTGGATATTTAAAATTGTAACATATTTTTCCATTTATTAACTAGAACTAGCTACAAAATGTGGTCGCAATCAATTCTGTGTTACCGTTGGCAACTGAACTTCGCGGGCTTTAATTTGCCATAGTTTATTCAAGTTATTTACTTAAAAAAAATATATAGTTTCAACAATTTTTTTTTTTTCAAATTCATTAGGAATATTGGGTTTTCTATCGAAAATTGTCAAAACATCACGGCAATTCTTCTAAAAGTTGTCAATAAATGCTACTGGCCTTGCGTCCAAGACCCAGACTCTGACGGATGCATGTCTGCCGATGAGAATGAGTTGTCAGAAACTTGCCTCAAGACTTTGTTAAGTATAATAATTCAACCAGATTGCCATAACTACCCGAAGACTGCTTTTATTTTAATCAAAATGTTCCTTGACTCCCTTTGTGGAATAACAAAGTCCGAATGGAAGAAGGATAATAATAATGAGGATATTGTAGTAAATATCTATGCTTTATTTGTGTCGGCTATCGAGAGACACTCTCAACTTCTTCTCAATGGCATTACAACAACTGATCCTGAATTAGCTGATCTAAATAGACGCCTAGTAAACGAGATTCTTCAATGTACTGACAAACCTGGAATTTATCCAGTCGAAGAGTCATGCAGTAGCTTGGCCATGGGATTCTGGTATTTGTTGCAAGATGAAGTCTTTGCTATGCGCATCACAGAAGAGAGAAACAAGTGCTGGGAGTTCATCAAACCGCTATATGCACATTTGACAAGAATCTTGGTTAGAAAATCAGAACAACCCGATGAGACGTCCATTGACAAGTGGAATTCAGATGATCTGGAGTCATTCAGGTGCTATAGACAGGATATTTCAGATACATTGGTAAAAAAAAAGTATTTTTTATTTGGTCCATGTTAAATGGTTCTTTTTTTACAGATGTATTGCTTTGATGTTTTGCATGACTACATACTGAACATCCTTGCTTCGGTGTTGGATGAAACGATTGCTGGCATTCAAGCCAATCCAACTGAATGGACGAAATTGGAAGCATGCATTTATGCTTTTCATTCTGTCGCTGAACACATTGACACAACGGAATCTACCCAGATTCCGAAACTTATTCGAGTCCTCTCGGAAATTCCCTATGAGAAAATGAATGAGAAACTACTTGGAACCAGCCTGGAGACAATTGGCTCCTACTGCCTGTGGTTCAAAGACAATCCAGCTTACATTGCTCCAGCTATTCAACTGTTAGTGCGTGGTTTAAATTCTACAATGTCCTCCCAAGCAACTCTGGGTTTGAAGGAGCTTTCCCGCAATTGCCAGCTGCAAATGAAACCATATGCTGAGCCATTGCTTAGTGCATGTCAGGCGTGCTTGGCTAGTGGACGGCTAAAAAACTCTGATTGTGTCCGGTTAATGTTTAGCATTGGTAAATTGATGAGCCTCTTGCCGGCCGAAAATATTCCATCATATTTGGATATCATTGTTAGTCCTTGCTTTGAGGAACTCCAATCAATTTGTCAAAATGAATTAGTAAGTATAATTTTTATGCTAAAAGACAGGTTTTACTTACTCAATTTTTGCAGAAAACTCCATCAGCAAGGATACGGACGATATTCCGTTTGAATATGATATCCACACTATTTTCATCTCTCAACACTGATCTTGAAGATGACGAACAAATTGAAGATTTACAAAATGTCCAGCCAGTTCTGATTGTTATGCAGAAGACAATGCCAATATTTAGACAAATAGCTGAATTATGGGTAGATGAAATCGAAGTTTTGGAGGTTTGTTACTTTTGAATTAGTTTAAGAAGTAATTTTTGAATGAAATATTTTTTTTTTAGACGGCATGCACTGCATTAAAACATGCAATAACTAATTTAAAATCTAGCTTTAAGCCAATGTTGCAGGACTTGTGTTATTTTATTGTGGCAATTTTTCAAACTAGATGCTGTGCGCCTACATTGGAAATTTCAAAAACGGTGAGTCTATTTAAATTTATAAGTTTTATGATATTTTTTGAAGTTTTGACCAATTTTTTTGATTTTTATGTGGACTTTGGAGAATTAAAAAAAAGTGATTCTTATCGGCTTTGTTGGTCGTTCTGATGATTAAATGAAAGCTTGCTTTTCAAAAAATTTCCAACGTCTACATAAAAATCAACTTGGTCAAAACTTTAAAAATATCATCTAATTCGGACGGCTAGCCGACATTTCTTTATCCACAAAACATGAGAAATTATTATCAACATATGCAATTTCAAACGTAAATCAGCAAACCAAAAACGTTCGTTTTTTATTTAAATTAAATTAATTAATTAATTTTTTTTCTAATCTGTAGACAGTATGGATTTATTCCACAGTTAACACCAAAGCGCTTTTCTCTAGCAAGCAATCCCAAATCTCGTATGAAAATAAAACAATCCAACAACACACTCAGAATACTTAGCAAACGAATACAAGAAAATATAACACCACAAGAATACAAACAATTTATAATTCAACAGCAATAGTTTGGCATGAAGCTGTCTTATCGAAAATGTGTGCTTTAGGGATCGATGATACTCTTGTTCGTTGGATTAGAAGCTTCTGGACCGTTCAATACAAGTTGTATTGGACGGATTCAAGTCTGATTTCCATAAAATAAATGCTGGTGTGCCCCAGGGCTCTGTTCTGTCTCCGACTCTTTTCCTCATTTTTATAAATGATCTTCTGTCTGTTACTTCTAATCCACTTAACTGTTTTGCTGACGACTCTACCCTCAGCTTTTCATATTCGTTCGATAATTCACGTCCTTCGCCTTCGGACGTACAATTGCAACGGTGCCGTATGTCAAGCTCATTAAACTCCGATTTATACAGCATTGTTAAATGGGGTAATAGAAATCGTGTGGAGTTTAATGCTTCGAAAACTCAATGCTGTCTTCTGTCGTTAAAGCTAAACATTCCCCCAATGCCATTGTCCATGAATGGCACTTACATCGAAGAAACCGGTATGTGTGTCAACGACGACCTCCGTTGGAACGATATATATTTGAGATCGCTAAGAATGCTGCAAAGTGCTTAGGTTTTCTGTATCGGTGTAAGAAGTATTTTTCCTCTTCTGATCTGGCTAAATTTATAAAGCGTTTATACGCCCCAAACTCGAGTATAACTCCCACCTCTGGGCAGCTGCTTCGCAAACATCGCTTCCCCTGCTTGAAATAGAAAATAGAACTGCCGCTGAAACAATTACCCCTCTCGAACACCGACGCAATGTTTCATGTCTTTGCTTATTTTATCGTTTCTTTTACAAAAAATGTTCACTCGAAGTAGCCAGTTGCATTACTCCCCTTAAAAGTTTCTCCCGCAATACCCGTCTCGCAAGGAATGCTCATCAGTTCACCCTTGAGCCCAATTTCGGACGTACCGTGAAATATAGGGATTCTTTTTTTAGCCGGACAACACGAATTTGGAATAGTTTACCCGGCGTGATATTCCCTTGCCATTTTGATTTACAAGCATTCAAAACCAATGTTAGTCGACACCTTCTGTTCTTCCCCTCCCTATTATCCTAATGATCGCGCACTGTACTTACTTACTCAAAGCGAAAACGACTCTACATGCATCGAAAACATATGAAGCAACACAATGATAAAAAGAAGAAGAGAAAAGAAAAACGCCAAAAAAGTCACCCGCGAATCACAGGGTAAAATGTTTTTTCTTCTCAACTTTGGAATTTGCTATCTCTTTTTCTCTTACGTGAGTCAAGACTTAACAGTCAGCGTGTAGAAGCACACAATATTTGGTAATGAAAACGATGTTTTGGTTTCTTATGACCCTGTTTCCTGTTCCTGTTCAGCTTGCAATCAACATTATTAAAAGAAAATGAGGAATCACAGCTGAAAATACCAAGCTGAGCCAAAACAAATTTCTGGATTTATTAAATTGTTGCCTAAAGGACAACAACTACCTTCAATTTAAGGAGAATTTGTACAAACAAGTACACGGAATGCCAACGGGAAATCCACTTTCCCGACAATTGCGAAATTAGTTTTAGATTTTTTACTCGAGGAATGATTTTTAACCTAAGCTATAGTTTATAGCAAAATACTTTGATGATACCTTTGCGATTGTGTATGGAGAAGAAATTGATAATGTCTTGCGATGCTTTAATCAATTTAATGAAAAAAATACAATTCACCGTAGAGAGAGAAAAAAGCAGATCGATTGCGTTCTCTTGGACGTTAAGATTTATCGCGAAAACGACCGGCTTTCTTTCACTTGGTACCAGAAGGGTATGGCATCTGGGAGACTTGTCAACTTCCGATCTAATCAAGCCAAGCACTTACATATGAACACTGCATCTAACTTAATAAACAAAGTCTTTACGTTGAGTGACCGAGGAAAAAAAACGCAAATACTCGTTGATACTTCGTCAAAAACACCAAGTTCCTTCAGAAAATAAGTTGGAAGACAGGAGATGTGTTTACAGGAGTGTCGTGTATGTGCCCAAACTCCGAAAATTTCAAGGAAATGGTCGCGAAAAACAACCTGGAAGTCAACTAGGTATATAGGTTAACCAGACTGTTGCATTCCTATTCACCAACCTAACGACGAAAGCCGACAAAGATAGCCGTTAAGACGTAGTTTAGAAAATAAATTGGCAAGGAAGAACGGATGAATCATGCAATATTTGCTACATCGGTACCACCAAACAACTCCTTCGGCAAAGAATGGCGAACCACAAGTAAGACATACGCTTAAAAAAGTTCAGACAAGACGGCACTGGCTTGTCACAGCGTTGAGACGGTCACCAACCAGACTTCGATGGGCAGGTGATTCTTGTAAAAAAAATAATATGGACCGCAAACGAGACACACAAAATATATCAACCGTTTACTGTTCCTTGGTTTCTGACAATAAATATAACAGTCGATACCATAGAAGATAGACTAATCTTCTAATGAGAAGTGTTACGAAATAAAATCTGTTCGTTTTTCTTTTATGTTTTAAACAAAACAGTCTTTTTATTGTTTATTTCAATATAATTGTTAATATTCAACTTTATGTACATATGTAAGTCATATTTTGTTCGCATTTACATGTATTTATAATTTATGTGTACAAACATAAAATTTCTTTCTAATTTCGTAAATAAAGATATCCTCTGAAGAAGACGACAACCATCGTCGAAATGTTGGGAAAAAGAAAATGAAAATTGCTTTCATTAGCTTTGTTCCACATGCCCCCAAAACTACAAATTTTAGACAATTTTAACGGAAAAACAGTCAAATACTGTTCCACAAGACACAAATTTCGTAGTTTTTGACAAAAGAGAGTGCTCACGAGAGATTAACATATTTCTCTCCTGACAATTTCAGTCCAAGAAAATTCTTTGGACAGAAAAATGAGTTTCATGTTACGTCAGTTTGAAATTTAAAAATGATTAGCTGGGACATTAAGGCTTTTGCAAACGGAAAACGATTAATAAAGAGCATTTTTTAACATTTTTTTAGCCCGACCGCTGCGACATGGCAGCAACGATGGTCCGCATTCCAGCTATAAACAAGAAGGGTAAATAGAAGTGGATAATTTTTTTTTATTGGAAGTAAAAATTATTAACTTCGATTTCGCTTTCAAGTTTAAATAGAAGCTAATTTTCCGCAACCACGACTTTTTCACAAAAAATCACAAACGCAAGTGTTGCTACGTTTTTCGTCCGTCTGTGAGAGCCTTAATCATATGACTATGACGTTTAAAAAGTGGTTAACTTTTTTGTTCGACGCGTTCCCGAAGATTTGTCTAGTTTTATTTTTCTGTGAGAGATTTTCATCGTTACTATTTAAATTTTGAAAGCTGTCCATTTTGGGCCAAGTTTATGTGGAACAAACCTATTTAATCACCAGAACCACCAACAAAGCCGATGAGAATCTTTAAAAATTCTCCAACTTCCACATACATATGTATATAAGTTTTAGTTTCCTTGATCTACTCAAATCTGCCTATATAAAATGACAAAAAAATGGTTAAATATCAAACAAATACCTAGACGTTCTTGGACAAATCAATTGCTTATATTTGTCCCTAAGATCTGATCTCAACTGATCGCGTTTATAATATTTTATTTCACAATTTCAGGCCATCATAATTTTCTTCAAAGACGAAACAGTGAAATCTCTTATGCAACAACTGCTTGTGGAATTTGTTTTGCATAGCTTTAAATTGTTTGAGGTAATAAAATCCTTATTTTATATAATGATGCAGCAAAAATAATATTTTTGTACAATCATTTTCCAGTCGACACCTGAAAACAGTTTCTCGAATATTGCCGAAACCATAGAAATGTTTTACGCTTGCCTAATGCAAATCATAAAGAAAATCCCCATCGCCCTAAATGACAAATGTATTGCATACGACAAGCTAATATTTTATGCTCTCAAAGCAATGACTCTGCCAGAAAATGGTCCAATCCGAACAAGTGTTCAATTTTTATCTCATTTTATTCTTCAATCGCGCAACTATCCAAGCATGACTCAAGCTGTCCTGGATGCTGGTGAAAATATTATTAGAACTGTTGTCATGTGCATTGGTTGTGTTACGCCACGAGCGCAAGTTGAAAAATTTGCAGACATATTCCTGTCTATTAACAAGAAGTATCCATCCGAATTAGTGGCGTGGATGAAAGTCCTTCAAACGCCAAACTTCCCAACGCCCCTGGTTAACGATACGGAAAAATCGGCGTTTACATCTCAAATCATTAAGTAAGTAAAATATTTCTTTACGTTTTGATAAAATAATAACTTTTTCTTTTTTTTTTTTTGATTTCAACAGGGAAAAAGTTAATAAGCGCTTGATCCAGAAATATCTGAGTGATTTTGCGGTGATAGCGAGAGGTCTCTCGGAGAAATATCAATAAACTCGGAGTTTATTAACTGAGACAGATCGAAGACAACATGGACAAAATTTTAATAATGTCTTAGCAGCATTTCTATTCATGTTATTATACATAATAAAGATTAATTGTATACTTTATGTGCTTTTACATACGAAGTTCATGTATACTTTTACTTATCTCAATTGCATGTAACAAAACAAAAACTCATTGTATGTACTTTAAATTATTTCCCTAAAACAACGTGTAATAATTTTAAGAAATGCAAAAGTTATTAAGTCGTCACAGAATACTTCTTGTATGAAAAAATCCTTAGAAGTAAACAAAAATGTAAAAGAATTTTTGACGTAAAATTGTGATAATAGCATTTTAGTATTATCCTCGTAAAATAGTAAGCGAAAAAGATATTATGTTAATTGTATAAAGAAAACACAAATGATGAAAACAATTGTATAATAAATTGCATAACATTTTTTTTTTTATATTTTTTTGTTTGTGTTATTATTTACATGCATGATTATTATTATTATAAATAAAAGAAAAAACAATTTTTTTACATCAATCTATATGTGTATCACACATTCAGTTCCTCTGTTTTATAAATTTAACTGATTGTAATTAATTTTTAGTCTTATTGGAAAATCCATTGAAAGGACTTACATGTTTGGTACTACTTCCATAAGTTTGTTTCACATTACTATGATGTTAAGAAAAACAGAAGTTTAAGAAATAAATGCAATACGAAAAACAAATGTGAAAACATTGATGTTTGTTGGTTTTGCTTTTTTAAATTTGTCTTCCAATGCATTGAGATGTTAAGGAATTCAGGAGCGTGGTAAGTGTGACGTTAAAAAAATTAAATGTTAATGAAAGTACTGGACTTTGAACCTATCAAGCTCCTAAGTAACTTTCTTCCCGACAAATTGATGTACATTATGTAGTCCTAAAACGCATTCTGGGCAACAAAGATTTTAACCAAACGCTATATTTGTTCTGTTCGCAATGTTTGTAACGATATGGCAGCGAGTAGAATAGAACAGGAAAATGAACTTAAAATATAAAACAAACCAGCTTCTTGAAAAGCCTGATTTACAAACACTATTAATATTTGCATGCAGGAAAGGAGCAGTTCTGGATTTTAAAGCAATTCTTTCAGATTTCAATAACAAACCGTATTAGAAGGCAGTCTTTCTGATACCTTTTTCTTTAGGTTGCCTACATTCAATCCAAATCACTGTCAAATCGTTTTACGTATTATATTACTATCACATATCAGTTTATTTTTTCCTCCATGTCTTCATGCTAACCTGGTATTTCTTCGAGGAAGTAAAAACCTAGTTGGAATTGAGAAACTCAATTAAGCTGAACATTTTATTTTATATATCTTTTTTCCTTTGATATAATTCATTTCACGTCTAAGGTCGAACGTACATATAAATCGACGACGATCATGATCCCATACTCATCGATATCCCTTCCACATCAACATCACGATCAAGCCCATATTTGCATGAAAAATCCAATGCAAACCTATTCTGCGCACCAGGCGATCATAAATGGCAGCACACAAATAGAAATACCACACAGATTCATTGATTGTAAAAGGGTAGTGATGTGTGATGTTTGGATAACATCCGTTTTAATAAAGATGGTCAAAATAAATATATCGATATATAACGTATCGATACCATGATAATTACTAACAATATGGAAACAAAATCGTGAATTAAATATCGATCTATGCAATAATTAGCACAGCTAACTTCATATTCAAGACGTAGACAGCTGGTTTGGAAAGCTGGAGTAATTTGTTAATTAAGGCCAAATAAAACAAATACATACAAATTATCAATCGATATTTCGATATTTGAAAAATGAAGATATTAAGTGAACAAAATATCGATACCAAGATATGGGAAAGGAAGACGAGAATAAAAAATTCTCATTGTATTGTATTAAATTTGAAAGGCGAAATAAAATGGGTGCAAAATCGATTATTTTGTAAACAATTACTTCGCAATTTTTTATCTCGCTATGTTCTTCGCTTATTTCGCATAGTGTTATCATGCTAGAAGGGTTATGAACTGTATACTAATTAAGAGATATTTATCAAAAAAGACGCTTAGACTATTTGAAGAAGATGAGAGGTTGGGTATTACTTTCATGGGAAAAACAGATTAAATCTTCAGTTGGAATTCAGAAACTCCAATCAAGCTGAACTTTATATTTTAGATTTCTTTTTAAAACGATTTATAGTTTTCCTTTAATAAAAACTATATTTCAGTTCTCGTCGGACGTAAATCGACGCGATCTTGATCCCATATGCCCATCCGTATCGTATCCATCACGGTCAAGCCCATATTTTGAAAAATCCAATTCAAACCTACTCTGAGCACCAGGCGATCATAATGTAATCACACAGATTCACTCTATTTGAAGAAGGGTAGTAATGTGTGCTGTTGGATGATATCAGTTTTTGTAGAGATGGTAAAACAAAATAAATATATCGATATATGTATATCGTATCGATATTAAGATATTTTCAAACAATATGGAAACATAATCGTGAATTAAATATCGATTTATCCAATAATTAGTACAACTATCTTTACATTTAAGACGCAGACAGCTGGCTTGCGAAGTTGGAGTTATTTGTTAGTTAAGGCCAAATAAAACAAATGCAAACAATATATCAATTAATCATCTTACCAATATTTCGATATTTGAACAATAAAGATATTGAGTGAACAAAATATCCATATATTAAATGTTAAAGGCATACACTTATAGCAAGTTTCATTAAAATTTTAAAGATTTGATCTCAAAATCGAGATTTGATCTTTTCAATGAAACTTCTTTCATGATTAAATTGTAGTATTGTACAAAGTAAGGACTGTCACTCTTTCTTTGTCATTTGCATTTATGGATGCAACAACTTTCATAAAAACATGGATAGTTGAACATCGATGTTATGATGATAATATCGCTATTTTCGCGATTTTTAAGAAAAATGTTTATGAACTCAATGTACGGTCTTGAGTTAAAATATGAATAGCAATTAAATAAAAAAAACAGTAACAAACCAGCCATTTTTAATTCTGAAGTTTGTTTTTCATTGCATTTGTAAACGATTATTGTTAGCAAAACTAAAAAAATCGAAAAACAGTTTTTTTTTGCCGATATCTCATTAGATTTTAGGTTATGTCATTGCATATACATTCTCTATAGTACTCTCATGGTGTCATTTTTCATCTGGCCATGTTCCTAGTTGATTCGTAACTAACTCTAAATAGTGGAGACAAGAACATTTACCGATATATTACCAGTATTTAATAAACTTTTATTGTTTTATTATTCTATATCCAAACCAATTGGTGATTTCAGTGAGCCTCATTGTGACTTGATTCGCAACTAAAAAATGATGCTTCATTATAGTACTATATGCAGTGTATATACAAAGGTTATGTTTAAAGGTACTCTGAAGTAAAATTGTAGATTTTTTTTAATTATCTACAACTTTTCTGTCGTTCATTTTTCGATTAGAAGTTTTACTTCGCTGGAAATCAGAAAAGAACATTTTCAACCCTTAAACCCACCTCCACAAACCCCGCCATTGAATCGACTTGATATTATTTTCCCCTTTCCTAATCCCTTTCACCGGCGATTCTGACTATTGCAATCCAGTAGCATTTTTTTTTTCAAAGAAAAAAATTACTCCACTATCAGTTCTGTTTTAATTATATTTCATTCTTTTTTAAAATTTGTTTTTATTTTGTTATTATATTCCGCAAATAAACAATCGCAATTTTATAGATTTATTAAAAAAATGTATTTTCACTATTTTTATTTTTAAACTACATCCACGTGCGTGCTTCTGGTTTGGATTCTTTAAAAAAGGAATCGATTTTCTATTCTTTTAAGACAAAAAACTGCCATCAATTGCCTAACAAAAAAATGGTGTTGCATGAAATTTCACAAACAAATATTGAATTTCAGAGATAGGTTCTTTTGACACATGGCAATATTATTAAATATCGTTCACTAAGAACGATCTATCGACGTTTAAATGATTTTCAACATCGATGTTTATGAACGATGCATCGATTTTTAAAACATCGATGTATCTCTTCCATCCCTATATTTCATTTAGTTGTTGTATGTTGTCATTGACAGAAAAGATTATTTACATGTATGTGTGCATTCAGATCAAACCTTCCACCGCATCAGACATCAAATCTTTCGTGTTGGAATTTGGTCTAGATTTGCTCTTTTTCTTGCAATAAAACTCTCAAAATTCAAAAAGATTAAATCTTTTGAAAGACAGAGAAAATCTTTTCTTGAATGAAACTCGCTATTGAATTACATACCCGAATTCATGTTCAAGACTGAAGAAGGGAGACAGCGTGTTAACTGAGGCTCAGTTTTAATGCGAAGTGTAGCGTCAATTAAAGAAAGATATGGGAAAGGAAGACGAGAATAAAGAATGTTCATTGTATTGTATTAAATATCGATTATTTTGTAAACAAATGTTTCGCAATTTTTTAACTCGCTATGTTATTTCTTCGAGTATTTCGGATAGTGTTGTCATCTTAGAAGGGACATGAACATTTCTTTTTGAAAACGATCTATAGTTTTCCTTAAATAAAAAACTATATTTCATTTCTCGTCGAACGTAAATCGACGACGATCACGATCCCATACCCATGTAAATCATTCAGGTCAAGCCCCATACTTATATGAAAAATTGCAAACCTATTCTGGGCACCAGGCGATCATAAAAAGCAGCACACAAATGTAACCACACGATTCACTCTCGTTTGTAGAAGAGTAGTGATGTGTGCTGTTGGATGGTATCAGTTTTTGTAGAGATGGTCAAATAAAATAATTACATCGATATATGTATATCGTATCGATGCTAAGATATTTTCGAACAACATGGAAACTATTCGTGAATTAAATGAGCTCTCTTATAAATTGTTGCAAAATATACTGTGCGTATGTGAAAGCACAAAACCCAATAGGTAACAATTTATGTCAAAACGTACTACATTTGCACAACCAGCTGATTTTGTGGTCAGCAGTATACCAGAAATTTAGCGCTAGCTTGGTTTCGATTTGCAAATCATATGTTTTGTTCGTTGTTATGGTCATCAGTTGTTAATGAGCTGTTATTTAAGCCCTACATATTACAACAACAACGATTGCATAGCAGAGCAAAGCTATGAGACACCGAACGTCCCCATTGTTCACCTACTACGTTCACCTACTTATCCTTCGGATAGGATACCTTTGCGTTTGTTGTAATTAGCATAAATCATACATTACACACCCAAATTCATGCAGACTGAAGGAAGATAGCCTGTTGGTTGAGGCTCAGTTTAAGCGCGAAGTGTAGCGTCGCTTTAAGAAAGATGTGGTGTGCACAAAGAAAAAGAGAATAAAGAATTTTCATAAAATTTGAAAGGCGAAATAAAATGGGTAGGGGGTAACTGGGTCGAATATTTTCGTTTTTTTCTTTTGCAATTCGACCATTTTGTAAACAAATGTTTCGCATTTTTTTATGTCGCTATGTTATTTCGTCACTTATTTCGCATAGTGTTGTCATGTTTGAAGGGCCATAAATATTATACTAATAAAGGGATATTTATCAAAAAAGATGTACTATTTGATTTGAAGAAGATGAGAGGTTGGGTATTACTTTCATGGGAAAAACAGATTAAATCTTCAGTTGGAATTCAGAAACTCCAATCAAGCTGAACTTTATATTTTAGATTTCTTTTTAAACCGATTTATAGTTTTCCTTTAATAAAAACTGTATTTCATTTCTCGTCGGACGTAAATCGACGCGATCTTGATCCCATATCCTCATCACGGTCAGGTCAAGCATTTTTATGAAAAATCCAATGCAAACCTATTCTGGGCACCAGGCGATCATAAAAAGCAGCACACAATACACAAATGTAACCACACGATTCACTCTGTTTGTAGAAGAGTAGTGATGTGTGCTGTTGGATGGTATCAGTTTTTGTAGAGCTGGTAAAATAAAATAAATACATCGGTATATGTATATCATATCGATACTAAGATATTTTCAAACAATATGGAAACATAATCGTGAATTAATTATCGATTTATCCAATAATTAGCATAACTAACTTCATATTCCAGACGTAGACAGCTGGCTTGGAAAGTTGGAGTAATTTGTTATTTAAGGCCAAATAAAACAAATACATACATATATTAATAATCATCTTATCGTTATTTCGATATTTGAACAATAAAGATATTAAGTGAACAAAATATCGATTTATCAAATGTTAAAGGCAAGTACTTAATTACACACCCAAAGACTAAAGGAAGATAGCTTGTTGGCCGAGGCTCAGTTTTAGCGCGAAGTGTAGCGTCGCTTTAAGAAAGGTGTGATGTGGGCAAAGAAGAGAGAATACAGAATTCTCATTGTATTGTATTAAATTTGAAAGGTAAAATAAAATGGTTAGGGGGTAAAACTGGGTCGATTTTTTTCGTTTTTTCTTTTGCAAATCGATTATTTTGTAAATGTTTCGCATTTTTTTATCTCGCTATATTATTTCTTCGCTTATTTCGGATAGTGTTGTAATGTTTGTTAGAAGGGTTATGAACATTATACTAATTAAGAGATATTTATCAACAAAAACAATGCTTAGGGACACTATGTATTTGATTTGAAGAAGATGAGAGGTTGGGTATTACTTTCATGGGAAAAACAAAATAAAAAAATTACAAAAGATGTTTGGCCAAATGAATACTTTGAATAAACATTTGCGAATTGAAAAAATATGATAAAAACAAAATTCGTTGTAATAATGGCAAAGGTTCACGAAATAATTTTTTGTCGAAAAAAATGTCCAATTGATTTTGTATTTGGTTAGCGTAGTAGTAATACCTTCTCGAATGCAAACATACCCAGTGGTCGAACAGTTGGCCCATAGGAATGTGCTTTATCAAGAGGCAATAAAACAACTTGCGGATAAGATTTTTTTTAAATTTTATTTATATTTTTCTTATGATTAGATTTGTATTATTTTTCCAGTACAAACATTTAAAGCAATTTTTTATACCAAATTTTATCTTTATTAAACTCATTTTATTTAGTTTTGTTATATAATATAGTATTCGGCGTATTTGCTTTTTTGTCAATTAATATATTTTTTCTTAAATGTATTTTAACAAACGTGTAAATGTTTATTATCAAATTGTAATCTTAGGTACATTAAATATATGCTATATTTTTTTTAATAATGTTTCTTATGTAATTTTTTAGAATTTTACAGTTTTATTATTTTTTTATATATATTTTTTGTGATAAAATGCGGTTGATCATTTAATGTTTTTTGGCTGTATTGAGTTTCATTTTAAAGATTTAATTTGTGTGCGTTTTGATTAATGATTAGATTGAAGATATGGGGTCGTGATAACCGAGTTATGTGAGTATTTTCGTTTGAAGAAATGTCACAAAACTTTTACTCAAGTGTGGTAATCTATGAATTCGATATTTTTAAAATTGATTGCTCCATTTCCATGTACGTAATACCATTTTCCTTTCACATTATCAATTTCGAAATAAAAATTGCTCTCTCTATTGTAGTTTTTTTTATAGAATTTATTCATGATTATCGGTAAAATCAAATAAATTAAGAAATCACCTGATATGCCGATAACTTCCTCGCCACAAGAAGCATGAAGCAGCAAAATATTCTGCATGAGTATCGACTGACTACTTTTCCAGCATAAACGAATGCACGTTGATTTTTTCTGCATGTGCGTTGTGTCTGCAGGAATGAAGGGGCCTTAAAATTGAAATTCAGAGGAACGCGCAATATGAGGGATACTTTTTGTAGAAAATGTATTTGAAGTATTTGTTTTCCACACTTCCCAGAGGCCTATTTCAGAAGATAATGGCGATACTAAACAACACAGTGGCGTCGAAAAAGCTTTCGGTCATAAATAATGTAATCCAACGTGCCTTAACGAATAAAGAGAGCTGTGGTCTCAAAACGTATAGTAAGTGTGAAATGTAAAGGGCGATTTAGTCAGACCTTCGCCAAAAAGATATAAGATCCTCTGAAAAATCTTTAAAATGATTACTCTAGTTTTTCACAAGCCTTCTTTTCAAAAACAAAAAAAGAATACAAAAGTTTACCGGTAGCTAGCTTAATCACTGGATTTGTGTAATCCCCCTTCGATCTATGAAATTTTAAAATATCCAAAGACTATTTGAGAAAAATAAAACATGTAAATGTATACACAACTCATTTTATATATATATATTTAAATTTGCTTTGTTTCGATTTAATTATGAAAATCACTTTAGAAGTTTTATTGAGTTTTGTTATATAATATCTAATCGTAAGTGTAAAAGTTATTAAGCAAGAGTTTTTTGTTTGTTCTTAAACTTTGTTTAATTATTTATTAATTTAACAAATATTGTATCAATGTGTAGTCTTAAACTTTAATTATTTAGTTCCATTAAAACAAAAATTAAAGGCAACAAAAATTGTTCTCATTATTTTATTCAACAAAAAATTAAAAAAAAAAAACCAACCTTAATAAAAATACGTTTTAAAAATGGTTCATATACAAATATGTGTTTATTTAAAAGAAACTCAAGAAAAATATTACAACAAATCTTTTATTGATGATATGTGGTTAAATTATATATATACAACGCGTTTTTTATACATTATCGTAATTTATTAATGCAAGGCATTTTTTGTATGTTTATATTTTTTTTAAATATTTTACTTCTAATTTATTTAAAAAATATTATCTCAAGCTTTCAACAATTATGCATATGCACTTATATAATATATAGAATATGGGATTTTAAAGTTTATTTTGTTTTGTGTATTCTATTTTATTAGCATTTGCAAATAAGTTAAAACTATAATTAATTAATTACCTATATATTAAGTTTTGTGTATTTCACTGGAAAAGAAATAAAAGAAAGATTTATTTATATATATATATTTTTTTTAATTTATCAAATCTTTAAAATAAAATGTGTTTAAAATAATACTTAACTAGAATTTGTTTTACCAATTGTTTTTTTGTTTTTGTTGTTTGCCTAGAGTAAAATTTATAAGGAATACAGGATACATTCGCATAGGCATAAAATGAAATCTAAAGCTAAATTAAATATTGTACCAAAACAATCAATTACCAGACAAACAAAACAAAATTCAAACAAATCAGACTATAGTTGCGGAGTTTTCCACACTCAATGAATGTGGACATAATTTTCCATTTTAAGTCGGTTATTTTAATGTCGAATCCTGGTTGCTTCTGGCGTAGTTGTATGTACTTTTTTCATTACCTTGGAAAACTTACAAAATAAATGATAACCTTTTATACATTGCAAAACAGATTAAATATCAAACAATTCAAACAAAAAAATGATATCTAACAGTACACAGATTCAAAAGAATATAAGTTTTAAAGAAGGTATTGAAGCTTAAACAATCATTGAGCAACTTCCACCATTATATACACATTTTCTATAGTACTCTCATGGTGGCCATTTTACGCCTGGCCATCTTCCTGGTTGATTCGAAACTAACTCTAAATCTCTAAATAGTGAAGACGAGAACCTTAACCGATATTTTACCAGTATTTAATACACTTTTGTTGTCTTCTGTACTTATTCTATATTCACACCAATTGGCAATTTCAGTACACCACATTGCGACTTGATTCAAAACTAAAAAATTATGCTTCATGATAGTACTATGGGCAGTGTATATACAATGCTTCCACGTGGCTTAGAATGAGCAGTCTTATCTGTTACATTTGACAAAATATTGTTTAATTTAAGACTGTGGGGACAATTTTGGATACCGAAAGTGTATTACTCTAAAATACTATTACCTTTGTATATACACTGCATATAGTACTATCATGAAGCATCATTTTTTAGTTCTGAATCAAGTCGCTATGAGGCGTGCTGAAATTGCCAATTGGTGTGAATATAGAATAAGTACAGACAACAAAAGCGTGTGAAATACTGGTAAAATATCGGGAAATGTTTTCGTCTCCACTATTTAGAGTTAGTTCCGAATCAACAAGGAATATGGCCAGACGAAGAATGACCACCATGAGAGTACTATAGAAAATGTATATACAATGCCCTGTCGAGATATTTTTTAGGAACAAAAATAAGACCCGGAACGAAATTTGAATCTGCGTTGCGAACATTTCAATTTTCATTTCATTTTATTTCCTTAATAACAGTTTAAAATTATTTTTCAAGATAAATTTAATAAATAAGAATACATTTGAACGTCGCGTCGTACCTAATTTATGTTGAAAGTTATGTAAATAGAACGTAGAACTGATATACAAATATTATTTAAATAACTAAGTCATTCTATTAAATAAAGATAAATCATAAGTTCTTATAAAGCACCTCACAAAACAATCTGGGCTATACATGAATCTTTGCAATCGATGTGGAAGATTATTCTACAACTGGATTGCATTAACAAATAAGATTGTTCTATAACTATGTGCAAAAAGCGGTTTCTTACTAGTTTAAGGCCCGTTTGCTGATACGATACTTGAATATTTATGTTCAACTTAAGCACTTATGTGACACATAAGGAAAAATTAGAGCATAAACGCTTGCGTTGAATATAAATATTTAAGTATCGTATCAGCAAAGGGGCCTAAGTTATCTAGGCGAATTGCAGAAAACTATCATGAAGTTCCAGAACTCACTTATTCTCGTAAAAATTATCCAAACTCATTACCAGTAGCGAAGTTTTAAAACCCCAAACATTGTTATGTCTTGGTAAGCCTTGAATGTATCGCAGACAGTCATTGAATTTAACGTTTTTCTTTTAATTTTAAACAACGATGATGGAACGGGGTATAATAGTCTTGAAGCATCCCCGCTTGTCGTAACGTCGACTAAAGGAGAAATCACATCTAGGCTATGAACATCAAGGTGAACCTAGGGACACCTTTATCACCTAAAAACTTTCTAACAAGTGTGCATTTAATTCACTGGGTTGACACGAGTGAAGATTACTGGTGACAAAAATTGAGTCGAAAGACTTCTATCGTGGAGAAAGAAAGGCGCAGAAACTCCTGCGTCAAATAACTGCAACGACGACACCTGTATTTAGTTGGCCTCAGGCATGTAACAATCCAAAACTGGGAGGCCCACCGACGTTTATGAGGTCAACTCGGCAAACCTGACGGGTTGAGCATAAGGGCGAAACAGAGAAGTGGGAGAACAGTGGTCCTAGTCCATATCATAACAATTGTCGGTTTAAAGAAGAAGATGATTTTCTTAACGCCCGCAATCCACTATAGGCCTTTCTAATTGTATCTGATATAGCAGCACAACTCATTTTTCTCTTTTATTTAAAACCTAGATATTTAACTTGTTCAACATAAGGCAAAGCAATACCATTTTAATCAAGCGTTGCAACCTCATGTAAAGATACATTCCGTCTTGAACAAAGTGCAACAAATCATTTGTTCATCATAATTGGATTTAACAATATTTTGCTCGACTCAGCCCTCGATATGAATATGAGACAAAAATCTTCATTTATTCTGCGTCACCAGAAATCTTCAAATAAACCAGGTTTTCTCGACATCTGCATATATCTATATATCTATATATCTATGTTCTTAGCTATTAGTAATAACATCTAGCAGATCATTAATGTAAACACTAATGGCTAAAACACAATCACGCTTCAGCTTTGGCTTCGTCACGTTACATTTCATACGCTTTGTGTTCGCTTTATGTGACATTTTCAATATTTCTGTTGTTGTTTTTGCATTTTTCTGTCAAAGCGAGCAAAAGTTCAACCAGTTTCTACTTCAGCTTTGAGTTTGAGTCACGTTACCTTATCTTGTAAACGAACCAAACGTAACGTCAAAGTCAAATCGACATTGTGTGATAAGATGTATTGATTTCCTATGGTTAAACTTGTAAACGTCAACCGAAACCGAAGCTAAAGCGTGTTTGTGTTTTAGCCATAAACAAAATCAATCCATATACGCATTCTTGATAGAAAGGGAGCTTAAGATTCCGTTATCGGTTTACTTAATATCAAACAGAGTGGTTCATGAACAGAGTGTGATTAATGCAATTGTATTGTTCATTAATCATTACTATCAAAGGCTTTAGAACATTGAAGCATCACCATAATACTGATTAAATAACGGTCAACTGCTGCCCTTAAATCTGAGGTAACTTTAATGATAGTGATTCGCAGCTGATTTTTCCTAAACCCTAATTGCCATTCAGACGCATATTATGCTAATACAAATCTTCCTGACCGTGTCAATGGAAAATTTAGCAATAAATAAATGGCAAATTACTTATGGGCTACCCCATCGGATCAACGAACAAATGGGGTATCAAATGAAAACTTAGACCATCTACATTAAGAATATGCTGATCGAACAAACTTAACATCAGCCTTTTTATTAAATATTAATTTGTCTAAAAAAATGTTGATATTGACTGAAGAAAATTTGAATAAATCTACAGTATTTTTTTTTAAATGGTCGGACGCATGTTTGGCCCATGTTATGTTTGTCCGACCAGCAGATTTTTAATGTAGATGGTCTAAGCTTTCATTTGATACCCCATTTGTTTATTGACTCGATCCCAATGAGATTGACCAGCACCAAAAACGCAAGCGGAAGTGGCTATTTTACCGCCAAACGGACAAGAAAAAATCTGTCTGACCAGCGGTTTTGTACATTTTATGTAATTTGCCAAAAAAATGTATCATTGAATCGATGATGTAGGTGTTGCTACGGCCGCCTCCGCTACTATAAGAATAATGCAAGCAGAGTCTAAATCTAGATCTAGAATAACATAGTGCTATCATCTTAGAGATTCAGCGGTATCGAATGAATAAAAAACTAATTAAATTGGACAACATTTAGTAATTTTAAGATGCAGTTAGCACGCCCTTATCGGAAATCATGGGCAAGCGTCGTTGTTTATGGCTGATCGTTCAAATGAAGAAAGGTAATTGGTATTATTCTGTAAAACTAAGATCAAACAACAATGGCAAAATTTCATTCGATGATTTGAGTATAACTTACACAAAGAAATTTTAAATTATTATGAATTTTTATATATTAATAGTTCAAACACAATTTTGTCCAGTTAGTTCTATTTAAAAGAACCATTCGGTTATAAAACAAACATCAACATCAACATACAACATATAAAAAAATACAAGCAGTTAACAAACAAACCCCAACTCAAACAATGTGTCGTGTACCTACCATTATTTTGTGTATCAATGGTAATCAAAAGAGTTGCATGCTTTTTTTAAAAACAAGATTAATGCTTCACAGGGAAATAAATTGAAGAAAAAAAAATATAAAAAAGTTATTAAATGTTATAGGAAAAAGTTAAAAAAAAAATAAAACTTATATGTAGTTTCGAATATTTAAGACATTTATTTTCACTTTATTGGTACTGTTAAAATTATTTTATAAATTTGTGTGTTTTGTGTATAATAAGTATACAAATATTCTAGGCTAATATGTTTATTTCTAACTTTCACTTTTTTCTTTATAAAATAATAAATATATGTATAATAAGATAGGTTTTCAGTTTTTTTTTCTTTTGTTGTTGGTATGTTTTTTTCCAGTATTTAAATTTAAAGATTTTTTTTATTTAATTTATCTGTTGATCCGTTTGTGTACTCAAATAAAGTTGTAGTATTAGTTTTATTTTTTTAATAATGATAAGTGTTTTTATTGATTTTTTTTGTTTACTTTTTTTTGTATTTGTTTAAATAGTAATTGTAACTTTATTGAAATTAGGAAATGTTCTAGCATTAATTGTTAATATCAGGTGGCGTTTTCAAATATTCATCAGGTCGTTTGTGTTCAATAAGGGCACGCACGGTGCCGGTATCAGCAGGCAAATCGGACTTTCTTCTAATTAGAGGTTTATCCTTGTTACGTTCACCTCGTATCTAAAAACGAAGATTGGGTTTATCGGTACGTGTTTTGGTTTTTGGTTAAAAAAAAAGTTTTTTTTTTATTTCGAAAGCACATTGGTGAGATCTAAGCGTGATATTTCATAAAGATGAACGATATTAAAATAAACAATTTGATTTGTTAAACTACAAAGAAAGAAACGCAAATAAGCCTTAATGATGCGTGTCCTTATGTTTCACGACAAAAGAAATACATTTATATATTATTTGTTAGATACAACATTTTATGGTTTAATATACACACATTTATTGGTTAGATTAGTAAAAATAAGAACCTCGGTTAACAGATTTAAATGAAAGTTATTTGATTGATTATTTTATGTTAGTGAAGTAATTCGAGATGTTTATGCAGTCTTATTGTCACTGAGAAAAATCCTTGAGTTGAATCAATTATTGTAAGATTTATTGATATTGAAACGCTGAGTATATCTTACGAAAAGCTTTTAGCTAATATTCGCTGCATGATCAACTTAGCTGGTACTGCCGTGTAAATCGGAGGAAGATGCCCTGCGAATCCGGTTCAAAGGCTATAACAGGCCAAGTTCAAACACTATCGTAGAAGAGGTAGGCGCAAGAACTCTTGGATGAAAAATCGATTGCAACGACACCTGTATTTACTTGACGCGAGGTCTGCCGACATTTTCCGAGATCAACCCGGCGAACCCCACAAGTGACGCCTTACGCCTTCCGGTGAAGCAGAGAGGTGGGAGAGTTGTGGACGCAGTCGAGATCAGTCGGTTCAAAAAGAATTTTCCTCACTTTAAACTATTCAGTTAATCCAGGATTTGGTTGGGATTCGTCATAGAACTTTAGTAAAACTAGTAAACTATATGTTTAGCTGGCGCGACAGCTCCTGAGGAGCCTAATTCTATCCAGTCAATCCTATGTGTGCGTTGCGAATAAACAATTTATTTTTTTTTATTGCTGAAACTGAAAGGCTACGGAAGCAGGGTGATGTACTTTTTTTCAAGACAGAGTTTACTTTTGATCGCTCTATACTGTCCAACATAAATTGTCAGTACAAAGAAGATAGGACATTCACTTCTCAGTAGTGAATCAGGCAGTGAATCTGTGAGATTGCGAAAATATAAATGGTTTTCGTTGTGCACATTAAAGATCATTCGTTTTATAAAGCTTTTTAAAAAGCACCAATTCTGAAAGCTTTTTAACAAAATCCAAAGAATAATCCACCATGATTTGCATTAGCGTAGAAGTGGTAACTCAAAAATATGCTTGTTTACGCGAAGAGGATTGCTTGCAACAACAATTCGTGTGTAAGTCTTATGTATTTTATCCAAAATTGTAGGCATTAGAATAGAGTGTCAAATAGAATTATAAAAGTGGCAAATGATCAACTTGTATACTAAACCAAATACGGAAATTGATAAAATAGAGGGCCCTTGTAATTGTTGTTTAAGTAAATAAATCTATGCCTGTTTTCTTCAGAGCAAACGTTTTATTGCAATTAATAGTTTTGCTAAGTTGTGTCTTTGAAATTGAGTTTCAACTAAACGTATGTAGCTTAGGAAATGATATTATTTCTTCATTAACAAAGCAAATTTGGTATTAAAAAAACATCTAAAAATTACTAATAAAATTCGTTGTCTTAATATGAAAACTTCAATATATTACACAAAAATACGCGGGATTTTATTTTGATTTTCAAAACAGTAGATACAATAATATCTACGAAGTATATTTTTTATTTTTTGATTTTTGTTCTTCTTTTTTTGTGGAGAATTTCTTCAATTCAATTAACATGAATTTTTGATTCAATTTTCGTGTCGATTAATTTTCTTTGGAGACATTTTGCATTCCATAAACATTTATTCATCTAGATAGAGAAAATAACAAACACAGGTGGGTGAGGTGAAATAAGAAATAAAGAAATTCTGTGTAGAAGAAAAAGCTATAAACCAAATATGTTTTTTTGTAAATAAAGTACATAAAAAAGGTGATACGTACAACATGTATATGCATTTTACATAATTTTTTAAAACATTAAATAAGTCAAGATTTTATTAAAACAAAGAAAAGAAGAAATCTAATTGTTTGTATTTTTTAACAAAAAAATAAATAAATTTGTAGACATAAAATAGAGTGTGTGTGTGTGTGTGTGTGAAATAAGCTTTAAATAACTTGTTTTTTGTTTAGTCAACTTACCTCTCTAGTTTCTTGCCTGGCTTCATGTTCAAATTTATCATATGTTAAATCACAATTATCCTGAAATTGATCAAATTCAATTTGACTGCTAGAAATGCTCAAGCTCTCCATTTGGCCACAAAGCTTTGGCCATTCTGGATTAGTTTTCGCTAAGTTCTCGACCTGTGCCCATAGTTCTTCACGTTGTGACATACGCTCCCGTTCCCTACAGTTTGTGGGTAAATTAAAAAAAAAGACGGTAAAATTTTAAGAATTAGATAAAAAACTGTTACTGAGTTGTAAGGTAACCTTTATAATTTAAATTTAAAGAAAAATTCATAATTAATTATAAATGATTTTTTTTTAATATTCTTCTATTCCAGAAACCAATAAAGTTGGCGACCCCCCCAAACGAAAAACGAACAGACCGCGAAAAGCTGAACAGCTAGCTGAGACCCTCGCCAGTTTCAAAGCTTGTATAACCGTACTCCAGGTGAAGCGCCGGGATGGATCAGGCCTGAGAGAAACAGAAAATTGCGATTTCTACCATGCGAAATACCACCTTGATGGGAATTCGTGCTTGTTTGGTTGCGCGGTCTTGTCGTCTCAGGAAAAACTCGACAAATAATCTCAAATTTTCGCGAAGTCAGCGAGAGAATTACGACGTCCGTATCAAGACCAAATTCCATCATATATAATTTATTAGCGCCCATGCCCCTGCAGAAAAGAAAGACGACGTTACCAAAGAAAGAAAATGGTCAATCTGCAATCAAATCGATTTTCCTCCAGAATTCTGAACGTGCGTCCGTACGTTCCGAGGAGCAAACATCGACTCGGATCACTATCTAGTTGGTGCAAAACTTCGAGTACGGATATCAATTAAACCTGTTAAGCGATCAACAACCACGCAGAGAAAATTCAATGTTGGACGACTCAAATCTTAAGCAACCGCCACAGCTTATGCTGATCGCATATCCCTTGAGCTATCGAGAAGACCTACGACTGAATATATGAACCCCGAAAACCAATGGCTTGCATGTCAACAAGCCATAAGAAATGCAGCGTCAAAAGGTTTGGGCTTCTCACAAACACCTCCGAAAAAGCCCGAATGTGCTCAGGCAAACAGCCAAAACGGAGGCATACAGATCTAGGTTCCGCAAAAGAAATACAGCAACTTATAATCTTTACGTTGAACGAAGGAAGGGTGAAATCCGCTTACTCAGGAGAAAGAAAAAAGATCACCAGCAACGTGAAGTCGATGAGATGCAGAGGTGCTTTAATATAAAGAGGTGATAAACTTCTACAGAAGTGTGAAACAGTCAACATTAGGTTTCACTAGCCGTTCTGATGTTAACCATCTGGAGAGCCTACTTCAACCAGTTGTTGAATGGCGATTACGTCCAAAATCCCGCCAATGATCGACTTGGACCAGTCAACCTAGATTGCCAGACTAAAAATGAACAAAGCAGCTGGTGCCGATGGGCTACAAGCTAAACTTTGTAGACACGCTACAGATGACCTAATGAGGTGCATACACCAACTCATCTGCAAAATATGGTCGGAGGAAAGTATCTCAGTACCATGTGGATCCACAGAAAAGGAGATCGACTTCTCTGCACCAACTCTAGAGGAATAACCCTTTTAAACATCGCTTATAAAGTCGAGCATTTTATGTGAACGTCTAAAGCCGTTTGCTGACGGTATAAAAGGTCCTTACCAAGCCTGCTTTAGACCTGGGAAGTCTAATATCGACCAAATTTGCACATTGCGCCAGATCATGGACAAAAACCAAAAATTTAATATCTAAACACCATCGATTTTAAAGCAGTCTATGACAGTGTAAACAGGGACTAATTGTACCGAGTCATGTCTGTTTTGAAATTCCTGCTGAACTGATACGTCTTATCAGGATGACGATGGACAACGGTCGCTGCTCCGCGAAAATTGGCAGAGGTACTACTGAGACCTTCGACACCACCAGAGGGTTGTCGCGCAGCTGTTTCAACTATATGCTTAAAAAGATGGTACGCAACACCCAAGCCAGCACATCAGGGACTATCTTTAAAAAATCAACGCAGTTACTTCGGTTCGCTGCGGACATTGATGCGATAGGAAGATGCTTTCACTTCCGTGGATTCAGCTGCAAGCAGAATAGGACTGACTATAAACGAGAACAAAACGAAGTATCTATTTGCTTTCATCAACAAAACTCCAATCCCACCCACCACCGACTTGGTCAGAACTTGAAGATTAATAGATATAATGTCGAGGTAGTCAGTGAATTTATCTACCTGAGCTCTGCCGTGAACACGTGCAACAACATTAGCGCAGAAATCAAACGTAGAATCACTCTTGCTAATCGCGTTTATTTTGGGCTGAGTAAGCAATTGAGGAATAAGGCCTTATCGAGAAGAACAAAGGAGACGCTATATAAAACACTCATCATCTCGGTCCTGCTATATGGTGCAGAAGAAGCATGGACCCTCTCCCATTCGGATAAAAGCGCCCTTGGGGTATTCGAGAGATTTATGGTCCTGTTTACGATTAAGTTACAAACGAGTGGCGAAGAAGATACAACAACGAGTTGTACGCGCTGTACAGCCACATGAGCCTGGTCAAAAAAATCCGTATCCAGAGGCTGAGACGGCCATGTAGAGCGGATGAATATCGACGCTTTAACGCGCAAGGTCTCCGTCGCCGTACCTGAGGTAGTCAGAAGCGACCAGGTAGAACGAGACCTCCGACTGCTTGGTGTGCAGAACTGGAGACGGCAGGCTAGAGATCGAGCCAGCTGGAGGGGCATATTGAACCAGGCCCAGGAGCATCACGCTATGTAGCTCCAGGAAAGGTAAGGCTATGAAATCTATTTTTATTTATCTAATGGTTTAGATTGGAGTCATGTAAAGTTGAAGTACAGGAATTTCTTTTAAAAGAAGACCTTGAAATTTCAAAACAAAGACGTTTGTATCACCAGCAAACAAACAACTAAACAAAGTCGCCAATAGCATACAGACTTCAAGCTACAGTGGTTTGTCTGCGATAATTTTTTAAACAAAAAGACATTTCTGTGTAAATGTACTCTCTTCGCCCTGTAGACATTCTTTTTAATCTTTCATTCAGATAAGATAAAAACATTTGTACTCATCAAATAGTGTTCAATATTGGAATGTTTGCAATCTTATGTCAAAGTAAAATCTGTTATTTTATACTCACAATTGTTTTTCCTGGCGATAGTTTTTACTGCACTCATCAAACAATTTCTGATTCATTTCCATAAATAATTTCAAAGCATTATAGATCAGTCCATGGATGGTTTTATTCCAATGCGTCTTCGAGTTACGATTTAGCGATGGAAACATTATTGGTAAGATCACTTGAGAGTTATCAGCTATCAGCGACATAATGTACTCATTGTTCCAATAGTATAGTGCACGCTCGGCAACTTGAAAGTGCGGACTCGACACACATTTGGCAATTTGTCGGAACAATGGTATCATCACTTTTTGAAATTCAGCCGGTTCAATCACATCGAGTAACTCTTCTAGTTCATTCAAAAACATCACCTCTTTGGGACTATGGGTTTTTGGCCAGAATTTTAACAGACTCCTATTACAAAAACAATGTAAATGAGAAATATGGAAGAACAATATGAAAATCTAACCTTATAACAGGCTCTGACAGACTTGGATCCTTCTCGAGGAACTGCACCACACAATAAGTCAACTGCGGGTGATATACCGATAAGCTTTTTGCCTTGTGCAACGGTAGTAAAACTTTGAGCAAGAACTGCTTGTGCTCCTCTTTGAGCGGCAAAGCAAAGCCATTGATAATACTGCCAAGAATTTCTAAAAGCTCAGCAATACCATTATGGTGCTCTGTTTCATAGATGAATCTAAAATGAACCAAACAATATATGGATTACTGTGGACCATGTAAATATACGATACAAGTAACTTACCTATAAAATACATTATTGATTTGCTTTCTAATAAATGCTCTCAGTCCAAGAAATTTACCATAAATTCTATGTAGTACGGTTTTTAAGAAATCTCTTTCCCTAGGATCTTCAGAATCGAAAAGCTCTAAAAGCTGCAAAACAAACTGATGATCTATGTATCGCTTGGCGATATTTGGTTGAAAATCTGGCGATTCCAGGAATCTCAAAAAGAGTTCATAAACAAATTGAAGGTGTGGCCATGACGATTCCAGCGTTGGCTCATCTTCTTCCGGATCGAATTCAGCACCATTCGGATTAGATGATGGTGGTAGAGTTCGAAAAAGATTGACTGCGAACTATTGAAGAAAAAAAAACATTTTGTTAAGAATGACATAATATTGTTGTGGGTTGAGCAACATTCATACCATGTTTATAGCTTCTGGATAGACAGCTTCTGTGATGACCCCATTTTGATTTGTCAGGTATTCGACCATCTCGTGCAGAGCTGCACGTTTTACCTCTTTCCATTTCAAATCGCTCAATGGTTCGGAAAAGTCGAATAGTGTGCAACATTGTCTTAGTTTTTGAATAAAAAGTTCCTCACGTTCGCTGTTCGAGGTTTCTGTGAAGCAAAGTGAATTTTTTTTAATTGAATAAATATAACATGTATTTTGAAACTCTTTTTCTTATGGTTTATTGTTATCAACGTTTCTTTGTATTAATGTTTTGACAGAAATTAATGATAAAAGCTAAGAGGTTTTTATTTTTATTTTAAGAGTGCGAGAGGATTAATACATTTTGTGTAGCATACGACGACAAAGAACTAATAATTTACATCACAATCCACAATAAATATCGAGTTCTGAAATAGTGTCATGAAAATAATGTTTTAAGCGATGAAATGCATACAGTTACAAATAAATAATATTAAATTAAAAACATGTTAACACAATAAATTAATCATGTATTTTCAATATTATGAGAATTGGTTTTGTGTTGTTCTAGCACATCGGGTTAAACATACTCAGAAAAACTAATTTGAAAAAAGAGTGTAGGCCATTACAGGAAAACAAATCTTTCTAACAATCTGACAATGGATATCGAGGAAAACGAAAACTCAGAAGATTTATAAGAAAACAGTGCATTTAAATTGGACCAAAATTTCTGTAGATGGAAAAAACGAGAGATTTTCTTAGAATCTTTTCTTAATACTCTATAGCCTGTCCACTAAAAAAATCAGTATAGGTCTAAGTGAGCTTTATTTTTGCAAATGGTACTAGTTGGTGGTCTTATACAATGAAATATCGACTGAAATTAAAAGCCAACTACTGACTTACCCACAAATTACCCATAAATTGTTGATACTAACAACCTCCATCGTCGGTATTGAAAAAAAGCACATAATTTTAGACCTACCACTTCTACGTTAATGCAAGTCATGCTGGATTTTTTTTTGAATTTTGTTAAAGAGCTTTCACAATTGGTGCTTTTTTTAAAAAATTTTAATACCAATGATCTAATTTTTTTTAAAAATTTGCGCTCTCACAGTTTAATCAGATTCCGCTGCAGTCAGCGATGAACGTCCTATCTTCATTGTACTGACAATTTTTAGTGGACAGCAAACAATGATAACCTTAATCCATTGATAAGCTTTAGTTTTACAACTTTTAGCAGAATGAAAATTAACTCAGGAAACAACCCCAGCCCTGAAATCAAACGAAGAATAACTCTTGCCAATCGCTGCTTCTTCAGGCTTAGAAGGCAAATGAGAGGTTTCTAGAACATCTCTTTTAGAGAGAACATGTTCTCTTTTTTAATTCAGATCTATTTTACACTCTCTTTTTCCATAAAATTCTTTTTTTGTCCTCTTTTTCTAAAAAAATTGTTCCCTTCCTTACTTTAATTTTGAAATTTCAACATCAAAACCAATATTTTTTCATAAAAACTACATTAACACGTTTAAAGGAGTTTCAAGAGTCGAAAGTGAAGCCCTTATTTTGAAAATAAAAGGATGGTTTTTTTAGAAGAATAGATTTATAGAACTTCCGATAGGGATAACTGTTAAACTACCTAAACTACCGACGCCGTTGTCAGCAGCTGGATCTCTGCCAGTCCACTACTTGGAAAAGTTTAAGGAAAGATCTTCGCCTACATCCATATAAGATCTAAGTGGTGACAGAATTAAAGCTTGCGTCTTGGGTTCGGTGAATGGGCTGAGAATCAACTAGAAGTGGAACCAGATTTGTATTGTCAAATCATAATGAGGCTCATTTCTGGCTTAGCGGGTATATAAACAAGCAGAATTGTCGTTTTTCGAGTGAGATCCTCATGAGACTCTTGAAACTCCATTACATCCCAAAAAAAATCACTGTTTGTTGCTGTTTACATGCCGACATGCGTCATCAGGGCCCATTTGTTTTTAAATCCGAAACAAACATTACCTTGAATGGCGAACGCTACATTGCAACTGATTTTTTTTATTCCTCATGTCATTGGAAATCAATTGGAAGAGAAATGGTTCCAGCAAGACGGCGCGGCGCAACATGCCATACAGCGCGTGCAAAAATCATTTTGTTAAGCCAAACGTTTGGAAACCGAATCATCTCAAGAAATGGACTCGTCAATTGGCCACCTCGTTCATGTGATTTGACACCTTTGGACTACTTTTTGTGGGGGTAAATGCGTCAAATCTCAAGTCTATGTTGATAAACTAGCAACGACTGATCATTTAGAAGCCCACATTCGGCGCACTATTGACGAAATAAGTCATAGAGCGGATGGACATCAATGCTCTGGCCCGGAAAATCTTCGAATATACCCTAGAAGGACGGCGCAGTAGAGGAAGGCCGAGACTCAGGTGGCGCGCACAAGTGGAAGAGGACCTCAACCGACTTCCAGGTTGAAGCCCAGGTCCACCCTTGACTGTAGCGCCACATAAGAAGAAAAAAAAAAGAAGAAGAAGAAGAAGAAGAGAATGAACATGAACTATTATGGAGAATGCATACGTAAAATAAAAACGTATGCATTCTCCATTTAGCTCCGAGCGGGGCACTGAGTTGTCAAAAACGAACTGTGTTTCTTTTTTTAACTCGGAGCGCTCTGAGCTCTCAACTTTTTTTTTATCAGCCCAGAACTCGATCGGGGCTCGCTCGATGAGCTCGCTAAAAAATAACAGAGCACATCGAGCGAAAGGCTGAGTGCGGCTAACTTCATTCGTTTTTTGTGAAAAAATTACATGACGACAGTTCAGTGCTCAGTGCTTTCTTTTAAAGACCTAAGCGCTCAGGTCAGGCTCGATTCGGAGCTAGCTTTATGGCTTATTTACAAAAAAGTTCGAATTGACTGAAGTTTTGTTCGCTTTCGGGACTCTTTAACGGGACGAAGTCGGTTCTAAACATGTATGTGTTTAAGTCACTCTCTTTGTTACGTTATTCTTACGTACGTCAAACAAAGCGTTTGTAGAAAAAAGAAAAACGCCGATAGAAAATGTTTTCAAAATACCACTCGCCTTACCAACTGCTTCAAACGTCATTAAAGCAGGGGCCCTACTCTGAAATCCCATTCGAAAGTTAAATCGTTCGAAAACGGATAATTGATGCTAAGGAATCCGAGAATCGATATGGAATATCCGAATTTTATTTTCTTCTTTCGCAAGGAATGCTGAAGAATGAAGAAAATATTCGGATATTCCTTTCCGAATTTCGAATTCCTGAACATAAATTATCCGTTTTCGAACAACTTTCGAATCGGATTTCAGAGTAAGGCCCCAGATGAATCGAAAAACGGATTTCGAAATATGAACAGGGCAACATTGGAATGTTAAAGAAGATACGTGTTCAACGACTTAGACATTTAAGGTATATAAAAGAAAATACAAATACGAATGTGAAAACAGTATCCAAAGGAATAATAGGAAAAGAATTAGAATAGCAGATTTTACGAAACATTTTATTTTTTTTTGAATTTTTGGACTAATTACAGTTTGGGAACTTTTGCCAAAAGATAGAACAAACTGGTGCAGTCATAAAAAACAGAATCAACTTTTACTTTTCAATAAATTTTACTCTGTCGTAGTGTTTGTAAACTGACAAATAAAACCATTTCAATAATCTTACATAAACAATTTACTTCTCGCATTATTTCGTTTCCCAAGGAACCTGAAAATAATTATATTCACCTTCACTGTCTGAATCTTCTGTTATACAAATAACTGGCACAATTGAACATTTTTGAAAGGTTTCCATCCGTCGTCTTCTATTCGAGTGCACCCACGCAGATTTAAAATTATTTTTTTTTACTTTTTTTATTTGTACAGTTAATTAAATATTAACATCATTAACATTAACCAAATGCAGTCTTTTAAACAGATAAAAAAAAACAACATTCAGAACAACGGAAGAGAAATGCACTTCGTACAAAACCACATAATACAAAAACTCAAGCCGCAACAGCTGCAGAGTCGGTTTCGAAAAAAAGAGACACGGGACAAGTCCCATGTTATGTATGTACATATATGTAGGAAAAGAGAATACCCAATTCCCAAGTCATTCGGACAATGAGCACTATCGACACACCACAACAATAATTTGGCACAGATTCAAAATTTCTAAAAAAGTAAATATACAAAAGTCCACCATATTCGAGGCGAAACAATAAAACATTTGAAAACGTAAATCAAGGTGCTAGAAGTTTGGTCAGCGGATTTATGTATCAAATGAGGAGGAGAGTGTAAAATGCATTTGGTTTGATGGTGGAGGCTAACTTGAAATGACAACGAAAGAATTTCTTGGCTAAGAAGGTCGAAGTTTAACATAGTTAAGGGAAAGTGAAAGAAAACCATTTTCAAATTTCCATCTTGAATCCTTGGCAATTTTTGTTGGATTATAAAGTTGAAAGTTATTTTAGTAAAATACCATGACGTAGTTAAGACAGACAGATTCACTCAGTAGGTATTGCCAATAGACATACAGAACTGTAAATATTTTCATTAATGCTATTTTTGGTTTTAAATGTGTTGATATTGAACAATAGGTTTATATTTGAGTGTTAAATGCATTGCAGCAGTATAACCTTGATTTTTTATTCAAGGAATGGAATTAGCAGCATTGTATTAATGGTATATTGTTTACTGCTTTTAGAATTTAAACAACGTGTTGAAGATTTAGTCCGGCTGTTAATTGAAAGACTGCTTAACATGTATGAATTTGATTGGCTTTTGGCAATAACGTCCAAGGAAATGTCGTCCAAATCGATTTTGAAATAGGCATTCGATCCAAAATGCCATAGCTTGTAAAAATATCAAACTTACTTCGAAAATAATTTTAAAGATTTTAAGCTTTGGTGGACTGCAATTGAAAAGAGAAATGGCGCGACAGAGGGAGATGATTCGATGGAGCACTTTGGGCATTAAAAAAACCCTTTTATATGGTAGATTCAGCATGAAGTTGATAAGGCCGTAAGAAAACTACCTCATCGAGTCAATGAAAAATGTAGCCATTTAATAATGACTTTTTCTTGTCCGTTTGGCCACTTCCGGTTTGGTGTTGTGACAACGAACAAGTAGGGTATCAAATGAAAGCTTAGATCATCTACGTTAAAAATCTGCTAGTCGGACAAACTTAACATGGCCCCAACAAGCTTCCGACCGCTTTTTTCAATATTAATTTGTCTAAATAAAAATGTTGATATTGACTTAAGAAAATTTGAAGAAATGTACAGTTAATTTTTTTTTAAAGTGATTGGAAGCATCTTTGGCCCATATTAAGTTTGTCCGACCAGCAGAAACTTAATGAAGACGGTCTATCATTTCATTGGGTACCGCATTTGTGCATTGACTCGATACCAATGAGGTAGGCCAAAAACGAAAACGCAACCGGAAGTGGCCATTTTGCCGCCAAACGGACAGGAAAAAGTCTGCCCGAACAGCGGTTTTTGTACATTTAATGTAATTTGCAATTGATTTATGGCTAAATTTTCTATTAACTCGTTGAGGTAGGTGTTCCTACGACCGCCTCCCTGCTATTAGGAATTGTTCCAGTTCTTGACAATTTAGTTGAGAAAATGCGGTTTTGAGAAAAGCTTCGCATACTTGTAGATGAGTTTATTGCTGACACTGGAAAAGAGCAATGTATACATTTCGAAAACCGTAACTTAACCCCTGGAAACTCAAAAAACAAAACGCACGAGAAAGAATCATTTTAGATTTTGGAAGTGCTTTTGATTTATTTAGTATCAATGGTACTGGAAAGGGAGATGTAAAGAAAACTAACACTTATACAGAACACTGGACAGTCGGTTATTGACTACTTTATTTAACCTATACACCGTCACCATCTGCTATCGAGTTTTAAAAAAGAAAGATGAAGATGAAATAAAATTAAATTTAAAGATGCAAATATTATCCATGGTGTTTTCATACAGGGGGCATGAGAAATAAAAGAACAATTAAATTAACAAATTTAGCACACCAATTCAACAACGTTTTTACCAAATTCAAAACAAACAAAACAGGTTTGCAAGCAAAAGCAATAATATTGTATTTTAATTCGACATCTAAAACGTTTGGCTTCGTGTTGTAATAGCCAGGCGATTGGGGGTCTCCGCTTCTCTGGAATCACTTATATAACCAAGAGCCAGCAGCTCTCAGTACTTCATGCATGGATACGATTTTTTGAATGCTTGCTGCACCTGAGCTCCAAACAACCTCTAATGAAGTGGCAAGCTCGTGGGAATACTAAAGAAGAAGAATAAAGAAAATCGTTGCCGATCGGAAAGCATAAATCCAGAACAAATTCAGAATGGAAATGGGTTTGGTCGTTGATAAGCCAAAACCTGGATTTGGGAGCAGTAATGACGGGAACACGGATAGAAGATTTTTCAGCGACCCTGAAGTTGCATCCAATATTACCGGCTTAGATATCAGCGTAATCAAAAGATTCAAAATTATTCTACAAACAATTTTTATTTATTTATTTATTCTACAAGCAAGTGGTTATGATATTGATGTAGGAAAGTTTCAGGAATATGCCATGGAGACCGCAGAATAATTTGTTGAAAAATATTCCTGGTACTTAATGCCGCAAACTATTCATAAAATTTTAATTCATGGTTCTGCCATTATTTAACATGCGTTATTGCCTATAGGGCAATCAAGCGAAGAGGCTCAAAAGGCGAGGAATAAGAAATTTAAAAGATAAAGAGAACATTTCTTTCTTAAAATATCTCGTTTAAAAACTAACGAAGATATTTTAAATTCTTTTTTGATATCCTCAAATTACCCCCAAAAACGTTTGAAACATTTTGAAAAAGGATGCTCTCGCTTTATTAAAGGGACCTGATTCTAACGATACTTCCGGCACATCAGCGATCATTCTTTCAGAAAATTCTTCAGACACTGAAGAATATTAACAAAATTATTTTATGTTCTTATTACCATTGTATGTTTCTATTATTGCATTTTCCTGTTTAACCAATTTAAAAAAATAAATTCATAGTTTTGGCCCCTGTGTGCGTCGTCTGTAGGTTTTATGTGGGAAAATAATCACCTAATACTTGATCTACTGCTGTGAAAAAAATCTTTCATAACATTCTAATTCTTCTTCTAACTAGTATTACCATTATAACCAAAACCAATTTATCAAAGACCAAAACATTTTTTTCATGAACTTTCAACAAAGAAAAGTGAAAAAGAAATGGATTCAGGATTTTTATTGAATATTACCTCAGCAATTTTGTGAACTCAACAATGATTCTTAAAAATCTGAAAACACGCATTTCAAGGCTTCCCTTAATGGCTTGCGTGACAATTAGATTGCACCCTGATTTATTAGAATTCCTACCAAAACAACACTTACTTTAGGGGTAGTCAAATAACGAGGAGACATTGTTTCCTTAAAATCAATAATGTCGCCCCAAAAATAGTGTTTGGATTGCTAACAATATTTGTTTCTTTAATAACAAATTGCCATTTAGTGAATTTACCAAATTCACATTCATTCATTTTGGTTCAGCACGCAAGAATTATTAATAAATAAGTGTGACAACTCAACTAATTGCCCTGAACTTGAACTTGTCAATTTTGACAGCACAATATGGACTCACTCAAACACACACAAGAAGAGGCAGTAACATTATTTAATTAAATTAACAGTGGGGTCGTGTTTGGTGTGTTTTAAAAAAAGTAGCGTCACTAAATAATATGGTATGATATGTGTAAATGTATGTTTGTCTTTGTATGTATATATTGTATTATGTTTGTGCTTTAGGCCGACAGGTGTTAATCTATAATTTCAATTGGAATCTAGTTAGGAAATAGATGTTTGAGTTGACGTTTGAGGTGTATGACTCGTTTGACAGAAGTTTTTTGTTTAATTATTTTTGAATGAGAATTTTTTAAGATATGAAATAGATTATGTAAAAAGCATAAATACAATATAATACTGCGCAACAACACATATTTGCTTAAGAAAATTCTAGTTTTGCTTCATAATTCAAATGAAAAAGTAAATAAAACGATGTGCAAACCAAAATGATTTATGATATGATTTATAATATATATACATTAAAAGAATAAACAAATTAAAATAAATTGATGTCGGTGAACACAATGCGAGCTAAGGAAAAAAGTAGGTTTAAAAGAGATGCCGATGTACATTGTACACTTCTGAACATCATAATGCGATGGAAAAATGGCATCAGGAAATATAGCTGATAAACTGATGGGAATTCCTGGAAGCGCGACTATTACGGTGGAATTATTGGAGGAAAGGAACGCAACTGGCTATTTTTCTAGATTCTATAACATTGGCCACAGAAATAACTGATGAAAAGAGAGACACGAACAATTCCGGCAATTTTCAAAGTTGATTTTTATGAAAGCCGGTCATTATTTGCAGAACGCAATCTGAAGCTAATGGTTTGATTTACATGTTTCTGCAATATCTTGACCTGCAAACTTCAAGAAAAGTAAGTGAGGTCCAATAACCCATTATTTGGGCAGGTGTCACTTTTAACGCTGTCATCTTTTGACATTTGACAAGTAAAAATACGCCATTACGCGTTGAAATAGTTAAAATTCACCAAAAAAATGGTTAAAATTTTGTAGTCACAGTCACAGTTCTCAAAACTAGAGCACTTTTGGGTCGTCGTGAAGCATCTTCTCGACCGGCAATAGTGAAACTGGTGAACAAATTTGAGCTGTTGTGAAAAGTTAGTGATGTGAAGAATCGAAACATTGAGGAAATGTTTAGGAAAACCGATTCTTCGTTGATCTCTAGAATTAGGCATTCCACAAACGACATTACACCGTATTTTGCATAAAGACTTATGTAGATCTTAGACTTTTAAAGTTCAGTTTACATAAGAACTCAAACCAGTCGATCCCCAGCAACGTTGTATCTTCGCTGATTGGGTCCTTGAAATGCATCAAAATGATTCGGATTTTCATCGAAAAATCATCTTCAGTGATGAGGCCCATTTTCACCGAGACTATGTTAATAAGCAGAATTGTCGCATTTGGGGCTCGGAAAAAACAAGAATGGTTGTTGAAAAGCCTCTCCATCCTCAACATGCCACTGTGTGATGCGGTTTTTGGTGTGATTGAACCTTACTTATTCGAAAATGAGGCCAGAATTAGAAGATATTAATGTGGACGATGTTTTTTATCAACAAGACGGCGCTACGTGCCACTCAAGCAACGAAACAATCGTAATTTTGCGAGAAAAGTTTTCTGGCCGTGTTATTTCTCGAAGAGGTGATCACAATAGGCCACCGAGATCTTGTGATTTAACTCCTTTAGACTTTTTTCTTTGGAGCCACGTGGGGCCAATGCTCCATAAACGATTCAAGACCTTAAAGATGGAATTCGTGAAGTTATCGATGACATACAGCCGCAAATGTGCGAATTGGTCATGGAAAATTTCATGAAAAGGATAAGGTGCTGCAACCGTAGCCTTGGCGGCCATTTGGGTTTTTCCATTGTTAATGGCATACCTTCCATTGATTTCTCTTAAAACATACTATTTTTTTAAAATATCAAAATGAAACATCTTATTAGAAAACCCGTTAATTATATATGTACGTGAATGAAAGAAAGAATACACACCAACAACTTGCCAAAAAGTTGCTATAACTTTTTGACAATTTGTTGGTCATATTCGAATAAATTCCAGCCGAGGCCCAATTTGGCGGATGGACTCATTCGGGTCTTCTGCTCCGCCGAACCGAACCATTAGTTTGGTAATAAATTTGCACGATTTGCAAACGTTATTCAGGAATAAGTCTATTCATTATGAAATGGCAAACCAAAGACCAAACTGAGCATAAATCAAGTGACAGCTGTCAAAAAGACCAACTTCGAAAAAAGTATTGCCAGATTGAAAACCACACGTCTAAAAAAACACCTTTTAGTATGTATTCGGGACTTAATAAAGTAGAAATTTCACAAGTCAGCTTCTTCAAATGAATTCTGTATTTATGATTTACAGGAAGATATCGGTTGGTAGTATGGCTGATAGGTAAATTATTAACCAATGGAAGTTGATATACCTTAACTTGTAAAGGCCGAACTATAATGGTTGGAATGGGGCGGACGGGCCCGTTCGAAAATGAGCGATAACAAGTAATTCGTATCTTGTGCCCTAAACGGCGGATTGCTCCGATGTGACAACTATAGTTTCGATCACATTTCGACTGGAACTTCCATCGGAAAGCGATAAGTTGATCTGTTAATTTAAAAAAAAACTATGATTTGAATGTCAGATTGAAATAAAAAAAAAATTGATTTTGTATTTTCGTCTTCATGTCTTTCCCATCCCGATTCGTTGCCGCATTACATTTTTTTTTGGCTCTTACCAAAGGGACATTGGACAACATTTTTCAGCGGCAATGAGCCGAACACTCGTTTCAAGAGTTTTGTCTCTTTGGTACTCAAGAATAAGTTGGTGGGAAAATGGATTCGATTCCCACCGGAGGACGAGTTTCCTGTTGTTAAGCAAAAGTAAATTTGTATTTAACATTTAATTTATCGCGTGATCGGTATATGGCGATAAAATTTGACGTTTGAAATGAAAATGTATCGATTTTCGATCATATAGAACGCCGATATATCGCATTTTCCAGTTCTTTATTCCGATGTGTTCCTTGTGATAAAAATGTCACCAGTCAAAGTTAAGAACCTGATGAGTGCGATAATTGAATTTTCAACGTTTATCGATAAATTGTAATTGTGTAATCGACCCGGTGGTACTTGTATTATAGTAGTATAAGGAGAAACAGGCGCTGCAATTTGATTGTCTGTTTCTGTTTGACAACTTGAGTTTGTATTTATCAATTCTTTAAAGCACATTTCTTTAAAGCAGACCATACAACATCAATAATAAAATAAACAATAAGAAAAAACAAAAAATCATTTAAGAAGCATTAACAAAAAATATCATTTTCTACATTATCTCTAATTTACACGCATTCACTACAAATTTAAATAAATTCTTTCCGATTGCATGTCTCAAAAATAAAAAGTTAATAACTTAAGATAGTTTATATGAAAAAAGAAACCTCTAAGTAATGCCAATGAAACAGCTGCTGCTGCCGATGGTGAATGAAATAAATTGCGATCTCGAGCACGTCCAGGACTTCCAGTTATTTGTTGTAACGTATGTGGTGAGTGGACACTATCGTTACCGTTCGGGAAACTTCCGGCAATGTTGACACTACCCCCAATACCACTTGGAGATATATTTTTAGATGCATTTGTTACTGCAGTCAAACCAAAGCTCGTAGTATTGTTGCCATTCTCACCGTTGTTGCCCCCTCCTCCGGTAACATTTTTCGAGTTCAAATTAGCATGTTGGTTTGTTGATATTATTATATTACTCTGTGGAGGTGACTATGGGGTTACCATGTGTTTTTTTTATGATCAGAAAAATTAGCAACAAATGAGAAAAGAAAAACAGATGATGATGTTATTTTAATTAATATATGATAATTAGCAATAATTGATGGCATACTATTTAGAAATATTAAACTTATTTTTGAGCAATGTTAAAAAAAAAAGAAAAAAATTGTTTGCTTAAAGATTTCTGCTAGGAAATAATAGTCATGTTATGCAACTATGGTTTTGATATATAGCACATAATGCCTGTTCTGCAAGGTTCAGTTAAGTTCATTTGCTTTGTTAAAAAAGAAACACGCTTCGTCAGCACTAGTACAACTAGTAGTTTTGAAGGCATTAAGGGGACTAGACATGGCAATTTGTTGTCATTGTTGGTGAAAAGTATTGACTAACTAATTGAGAAGGCAAAAGCTTTTAAGAGCTTTCTAACAACTTCGGTTGTAAGCAAATCGGGTATCTCGGGTTTTCCAATAGAGACTTGACAACTTTGAATTAATTTGTGAACGCAACCCTTTCACTAATCATCGAACTGTCATTGTCAATTTATTCAGTAAACTCAACATTTTCGTCATGGTAAAGTACACGAGCGAGCAACGTCTGCAAATTATAAAAAAATTCTACCAAAATTCGGAGTCGGTGACCGCAATTTTAAGAGGGTTAACTCAAATTCTCGCCCTAGTAGACAGGCAATAAAAAGTTTAGGTCAAAAATTCGTTGTGTGATGCCGTTTCAGTGAGACACGGGTTGGTCGAAGTGTCGAAAATATCGCTGCCGTTCAGGCGATCCAAATCAGTCAATTCCACGGCGTTCTCAAGAATTGGGCATCGCTCAGACCACATTATGGCGTATTTTGCGTAAGGATCTTGGATTATACCCTTACAAGATCAAGCTGACCCAAGGGTCCCATGATCATTTGAAGTGACGTACGTTCTCCGATTGGGCTCGGAGGAAGATACGCCGAAATGATGAATTTCATCGCAAATTCATCTTCAGTGACGAAGCTCATTTTTGGCTCAATGGGTTCATCAATAAGCGGTTGGTGCAGTTTGCATGCAGGCGGCGTTATTGGGCCATATTTTTTCGTCGACGATAAAGATTGTCACGTTACTGTGAATGGCCAGCGTTATCGCGTCATGATGACCAACTATTTTTGGCCCGAATTGGAAGATATGGAGTTGTGGGTTTTCAACAGGATCGTGCCACAAGCCACACAGCACACCTTATACAATCGATTTATTGAAGAGTGAGTTTGGTGAGCGTGTTTTCTCAAGAAATGGGCAGTCGATTGGCCGCTTCGTTCGTGCGATTTAACGCCTCTAGACTATTTTCTTTGGAGCTACGTTAAGTCATTGGTTTATGCCAACAGGCCGACGACGTTGTATGAACTCAGAGCCAACATTGAACGCGAAATAGCGGCCGTTTTCGCCGAAATGTGTGGCCGATTCATCAAAAATTGGGTCCAACGAATCGACCGCTGCAAACGTGCCCGCGGTGGCCATATGAACGAAGTCGAATTCCATTCATAAATGTTTTAATTGTACTTCAAGTCGATAATAAAGTTCATGAAATATCTCAAATGGTTTGCGCTTTATTTAAAAAAAGTTGTCAAGTCCTTATTCGAAAACCTTTTATATATGCGAATATGCGTTCATATTTCTTAGACTTGTTGTCGGACCTTAGTTTTCATTGAATTTCAACCATACTTCCGTCATCCGACTTGTTGACAGAGCCTTTATATTATACAACTTTAGTGGTAAAAGCCAAAGTTGAAGAAAAGTTGTACAACAAGTTGCATAATGTGAACACTGCTATTCGATTACGGTCTCAAATGATATTTTAGAAAAATTCATTTAGCTTTTAAAAAAATGGTAAAATTCACTAGCCCAAGGACTATTGTATGACTGCATTTTTTAGTAAAAGAAAAAGGAGTCTTCAAAGAAAATTTGGAAAGAATTCCCATAACAGAATTGGAATGCTTCGGCAGAAACTATGCGCTATGACACATAGAGGTGGCTCTAAAAAGAGTAAAGACGAACAGCACTTCTGTAAAAGTCTATCTTAACAATGGAAACAAATCAATTTCTCAGAAAATCTTTAAGCAATTTCAAATTAAAAAAAAAATATTAGAATAAACTTTAAATTAAAAACATACATACTAACTAGCTTTTTTTTATAATTGGTATTAAATGTTCTAACCTTATTATTACTACTATTTGCAGATGAAGCAGTTGATGATGGCAATGATGATGTGATCTGATCCTGTTGTAGTGATGGCATATTTATAAAACTACCTGTCAATCGTGATGAAGTAACAACTTTTGGAAAATTAAAATGTCCCCGTTTTTGAATTTTTACTTTTACGTCTTTGTCTTCGTTATCGTCGTCGTCGTCGTCGTCCTCGTAAAGTTCTATATTTTGTCCGTCTCGTTCTTTTTTATCCAATTGAAATTTGCTAAGTAAGTCTAGACGATCGTCGTCGTCCTGATCGTCAGCTAATAAGTCAAGTCCACTGTGAAATGACGGTGATTTTGGTATTCCTAGACCGTAACCGTTGTTGTTGTTGCTGCTGTTATTTTTTGTGTTGTTGGTATTATTATTATTGCCGGCAATATTGCCGGAATATAACATAGCACTGACAACCATTTCATTAGCACACTCTTAGTGATTATCGTTAATTTCATTGCACGAATTAACAGTTTTTGTTTTTTTGAATTTTTTTTATTTAACTTTTTGTATTCTTATTTGATATGTATAATTTACTTCCAATGTAAAACATTTTTTTCTATAATTTTACTTTAATTTTTTTATGTTTGATTTTAAATATGAAAAATAGTCCAATTTTAAAGTCACAGGGGTTAGATTTTTAAGGTATTGTTTTGTTTAAAATGTTTTATTTTTTTCCGAATTTATGTTTTTTTTTTAATTTGTATTTATTTAATCTGCAAATAAATTTTGAATAGAAAGGATATGGCTGGGTTTAAGATATATTAGGAATACATATACAATATTAACACATAAATAAATACAAGGTCGTTTAACATTCATCAGCGCAGTGTAAACTAAAAATATTTAGAAATAATTTAAATAAAATGTATAAACCATAAAATAGCGTTTTTTAATTAACGATTTTATACACGAACTTCGTGCAGTGCTTACAAAAACTTTAAAACTTTGCAATGAATAATTGAAAATAATGCTTAAATAAACGAATACTTAAAATAAAAAAAATAAAAAAAAAGAAGCCAAAAGCCATAGCTCTGAATTAACCCTTTTTTATAATAATGAAGTCTTTTACTATACAACAGAAGAAGAAAAACAAACTTGAAGCAGCTTGTTGATGAGCCAACAAGAATACCTGACATTTGAGGTCACTCCGCATACACCTTGGACTTGTTTCTTACATCTCATCCTGATAGATAAGTATACCTTCAATGTACTATCGCCTTGGTCACTATGCTTCCTTGGTAGTGACGTAGGTTGTAGTGCCGATATGATTACAAATAACGGGTGATTTTTTTGAGGTTAGGATTTTCATGCATTAGTATTTGACAGATCACGCGGGATTTCAGACATGGTGTCAAAGAGAAAGATGCTCAGTATGCTTTGACATTTCATCATGAATAGACTTACTAACGATTTTTAACGATCTGCCACAACGTCGAATTTTCAGTGAATGGGCCCTAGAAAAGTTGGCAGAAAATCCGCTTTTTTATCGACAAATTTTGTTCAGCGATGAGGCTCATTTCTGGTTGAATGGCTACGTAAATAAGCAAAATTGCCGCATTTGGAGTGAAGAGCAACCAGAAGCCGTTCAAGAACTGCCCATGCATCCCGAAAAATGCACTGTTTGGTGTGGTTTGTACGCTGGTGGAATCATTGGACCGTATTTTTACAAAGATGCTGTTGGACGCAACGTTACGGTGAATGAACCGAACACTGATTTTGGTAATAAAATTCAATGATTTGCAAGCGTTGCTCGTTAGTAAGTCTATTCATGATGAAATGTCAAAGCATACTGAGCATCTTTCTCTTTGACACCATGTCTGAAATCCCGCGTGATCTGTCAAATACTAATGCATGAAAATCCTAACCTCAAAAAAATCACCCGTTATTATTTTACTTGGTATGAGAAAATTTATTCCTAATAGGCTAAAAAGTATCAAACCAAAAGTAAATTCTTGGTTTGACTCAAACTGTAAAGAGGGGCTTTCAGGGTGAGAGAAGTAAGTTTCCGATATTTTAAAACCAACCCTTCTGAGGATAATCGGAAGAAGTTTAAACAAGCCAGAAAGACCTGCAATGACCTTATTCAAAGAACAAAATTTTCAAAAAATATTAACATGTCCTAAAGGAAGTAAAAAACATACATAACTCCACTTCGTCTTCGGTTCCGACGCTTGTCCATAATGACAATTCTGTGGTCGACTCCCAAGCGAAAGCTGATTTATTTGCAGCATTGTTTGCAGCTAATTCAACGTTGCCTCAGTGTGATATGGCTCCTCCTGTACTTGATTACGTAAATGGTTTTATAGGACAAATCTTTTTTCGCACTCGTACAGTTGCAAGAGTTCTTTAAGATCTCGATATTCACAAATCCGCTGGCCCGGATAGTATTTCCCCTATAGTTCTGAAGAGGTGTGCTTCCACGTTGACAAAACCACTGTGTAAGCTTTTCCATCTGTCGTATTCTACAGGCCTCTATCCAAGAGGATTTAAAAGTGCGTTTGTCCAGCCCATACCTACAAAAGGCATATCTTCATCTCCCTTTAACTACCGATCAATTCCACTTACATCCCTTCTTTCCAAGGTCATGGAAACCCTGATAAATTATCAGATTAAGAAATATCTTGAGACACGAAAACTTCTAAATGTCCGGCACTATGGTTTTCGTAGCACTAGGTCCACTGGTGATATGATTGTATATCTCACCGAACAGTGGAATCAGTCTTTACATCTTTTTGGAGAAAGATAGAGTTTGGCATCAAGCTCTTTTATCGAAAATGCGAAAATGATCTCTTGTCTAATACTTCTTATCCATTAAATTGTTTTGCTGATGACAGTACCATCAGCTTCTCATACTCGTTTTCACATTCACTTTTCTGTTCTTCGGATGTGGAACTGCAACGGCAACGTATGATTAGTTCATTAAATTCTGATCTAGCCAGCATTTTTCAATGGGGAAATATTAATCGTGTGGAATTTAATGCTTCACAAACTCAATGCTGCCTGCTGTCGTTAAAGCATAACCTACCCCCCATGCCACTATCCTTGAGTGGTAATTGCATCGAGGAAACTGAACAGCTTTGCGTTCTAGTTATGTGTATCACAAACCACCTTCTGTGTAATGAACACATATATGACTTCGCCAAAAATGTTGCGAAATGTTTAGGTTGTCTTAGACGATGCCATAAATACTTCTCCCCGTTAGATCTGGCTATTGTTTATAAGGCGTACATTCGCCCGAAGCTTGAGTACAATTCTCATATTTGGGCAGGTGCCCCTGTTACTCACTTGCGTTTCCTGAATAGAATCCAGAAAAATGCATTGAACATGAAAGGGAATAAGGATATAACAGAAACTTGATTCACTAGAAAATCGTCGATATGTTTCCTGTCTCTCCTTATTCTATCCCTTCTTCTATAAACAATGCTCCAGCGAAATAGTCACTTGCATTCCTCCCCTTAAAAGTTTTCCCCGTAATACTCGCACCGTTGGGAATGCTCATAAACTTACCCTTGAGCCTAATTTCGGACGCACTGTTAAGTAAAGAGACTCATTCTTTAGCCACACAGCACGAATGTGGTATGGTTTACCCGTCTCGATTTTTCCCTTCCATTACGATTTACAAACATTCAAAACCAATGTGCATCGGGAACCTTCTTTCATCTTCTATCCAATTTTCCTAAACGCTTGAGTGCGTGCAGATTATAAAAAAAAATTATTTTTTTTTGTGAAGCCCTGTTTCTAAAAAGACGAGAATACCAACAAAAATCTCGGCCCTTTGCTTAGGTAAAATGTGCATTCAATGGGAGTCTTACTTGCGATATAGTTTCTATACAAGGACAAGTTATAGATTCGCGAATATTGGCAATCAAACACGACATAACAGTGATAAAACTATATAATGAAGCTACATGCCTTGTTTTTGTATTGGAATTGTATGGTTCTCTCAGAATTCTCTAGAAAGGTTTTGTATGCAACGGTTTTTTCGATTAAGGTACGGGGGCCAAATAAGGCCCTGTTCCTAATAAGGCCCACCACACCGAAAACACCGAAACAACAAATAACGGAACTTTTGCTTTGTATATGTGAACTCTCTCTGTAAGATCCCAGACAAAGCAAAAACAGCCAGCTGCGCGATTCATGTCGATACCTGCAGTTGAAAGAAATTCGTTGAAAGGTGACGATCACTCAAATTGTTAAAAAACGGGTATTTTTTTGAATTGAACGAAGTAAGTAAATTTTTATTATTTTTGTCATAAAATAAATTCAATTTAGATTAAATTGAGATATTTTGTTCATTAAAACCGTTTTATTATTTATTTTTTATAATTTTTTGTAAAGTGTCTTCCATTTTCCTAATAAGGCTCATAAAAAAACGTGGTGGGTCTTATTAGGCACATGACAAAATTTCTTTAAATATATTCTGTTTTTCATTAAATTTTTATTTGGTTTCAGCCAGAAGTCAACTACAACAAATAAAGGAGCAAACTGGTCGGAAGAGCAATTGGGTAAATGCCTTGAAGGCTGTGGAACGTGGTTTGCCACAACGCGAAGCTTCCATGCGCTTCAGGATTCCAAGAAGACCGCTCAGGAATCACATTACGAGTGGTTCAACAAAACAGAAAATGGGGCGTTCGTCTACTTTTACTGAAGAACAGGAGACAGATTTGTGTCAAAGAATCAATTACCCCAAAGATGTTCCGATACCAGGCTGCCATTTTTGCAACCTCAGTAATTCAGATAGATAACGGCGCTGGAAGAAAGTGGTTGCGGCGGTTGTTCATTATTCGACACCCGGAAATCTCAGTTTGCAAGGCTCAGATGATGAACCCAGCAAGAGCCAACAGTCAACAGGCATATTGTCTCTGATCATTTTGATAAGGTAAGGGCCCTAATGGAAAGGTTAACTATCCGAAACGCACCAAAATGCATTTACAATATGGACCACCACCAGCTGAATGTCTTGGCCCAAAAAGGATCGAAACGGGTTCATCGAATTTCCAACGAACATGCCGAAAGTGTGACGATTGTCGGATGTGTGAGAGCTATTGGGACGGCCATTCCACCAGTTATACTTTTTAAAGGAAAGAGACAGAAACCTGAATTAATGTATAACCTTCCAACTGGTTCCTTAGTACAAATGACTCCTAAATGATACAAGAACCGCTCTACTTTTGTAAAGTTCATATCCCATTTGGGCAAGTTTAAAGGCTCCAGGATCATATCTGCTTGGTGAAATAAGACTGGGGAATGCTTGAAAAAGTGTTGCCGACAGGATGGCGTTCATAAGGCAAAGTTGCGGAGGCCATAGGTACTATAATGCAAGTTATGGATTCGTGCAAAAAAAAAAAATATATAACAATCAAACATGACATTGTGATGATAGAGAAGTCGAAAAAAGTGGGTCCGGAAATTCCGTCCGTCTGTCTGTCTGTCTGTTCGCACCTCTACAGCCTAAACGAATGGGCCAATTTGCTTCAAACTTGGTATTTAGTATTTATTTGGTAGTATCTCGGGGGGTGTTTTTCATTTTTGCTCTAGCTCGAAATATAACGGTACCTGCCATACAATTTTTAACAAAGTTTGATTTTTCTCTAAAACGACTCTAACGATTTTGAAAAAAACTTTCAGGGTGCTATTTTCTTACAACAATACATATTTTAGTTAGAATGAATTTTTCGAAATTTGTTCAATGAAGGTACCTCTTATAGAACCGGTTTTTTCAAATGCGGTTTCATCGTAAATTATTATCCCGATTTCAATAAAACTTTGCATTTTAAAATTTTCAAAAACTTTTTTTTTTTATTTTCGAAAAAAATTAGTTTTCGAAATATTTTGAAAACGGGTTGATTGAATTTTGTTTTATATTTATTTTTCGCAGATTTTTTTATACTAAAAAAAATTTTAAATATTTTTTCGAAAAGTTTTTCAAAAAAAAAAACGATTAAAAAAACTGGTCGAACGATTTTCAATATTTTTTTTTCTTCGATAGACATTTAATTTAATTATTGCATACTTAGTTTTTCCGAAAAAAAAAACTCTTAAACTAATTAAAATACATTGCACGACTGGATCGCACGTACTTGCTCATATGTGCGGTCACATTGTAGAATTAAATTAAAGTGAACATCAAAGCATTTATTCGATTTTTTTTTACTTTTGATTGTTCGAATAAAGTACGTTAAATTGTATTGGGTGAAATAATTTAAACGCCATTTTATTTCACCATTTATTTATTAAAAAAAAATATAAAAAAAGTGTGAATTTTTTTTTCAAAATCGTAGGAGCTGTTTTTATATAAAACGGTTATTTTTAACAACTTTTTTATAAAAAAATTAAAAAAAAATATTCAAGAATACAAACTTAAGCACAAAAATAACGTACATTTAAAAACAAAATCTAAAAAAAAATTCACTTGCCCGTTTTCAAAATATTGATTTTTCAAAAAAAAAAAATTTTAATTATTAAAAATACAAAATAAAAGTTTTCGAAAAAAAATTAATGCAAAATTACTTAGGCTACCTACGTCTTCTTGAATATCAATTTTGATTGTAATTGGATCACCAGTTTTCGAGAAAGTCGAAGAAAAAAACCGGTCCTATGAGAGGAACCATTTTTAGCCCACCATATTAAATTTTTTTCACCAAAATATAATGCATATCTACAGTAGTACACTGATTTTTTTTTTATAAAAATTCTTGGAGCCGTTTTGAAAAAACTCCTCTGTAGAATGTCAAAATAACCTTAAGTTCAATATTTGAAGAAGATTGGCCAAACCGTTTATAGGCTGCAGTCCAAAATACATCCGTACAGACAGACGGACAGAATTTTGCCAGTAACTCAAAAATGTTTCTCTATCATCGTATTGTCATGTTTGATTGTTATCTTAAATTTTTTTTTACGAATGCTTAACTTGTACCTACATATAATCGCAAGTAAAAATTGAGATGACAATGAAACATGACATTACGATCATAGAGAAGTCTAAAAAAGTGATCGACAAAAAATGTCTGTCTGTCTGCCTCTCTGCCATTATGTATGTATAACGAGCAGCAGCCTAAACGGCTTAAACGGATTATCTTCAAATTTGGTGTGTGTTATATTTTGGCATTCCCCAGAGGGAAAATTGAAATTTTATTTCTAGACCTAAAAATAACGGTACCTGCCATATGTCCGTTTAGGAAAAGCTTATTTATCTCAAAAAGCCTCCAACGATTTTGATGAGAATTTTTGAGATTTTTTCGTTAGTATTGGCTATCATTTGATTTACGGGAAAAGTCTATTAACGGTACCTCTTATATAATGTTTTTTTTTTTTTTTTTTTGGCGGTATATATATATATTTGAGAAAATCTAAGTAACCAAATTAATTATGCATATCAAAATTTTTAATAAATTTTTTTTCTAATTAAAATTACATAATTTTTTTTTTTTTGAAAATCAATATTTTTAAAACTAATTAAAAAAATATTTTAAATTTTATAATCACATGTACATTAACAAACTCTAAGAAACTGCATGCCAAAATTTCTAAAAATATTTTTTTTTCAAAAAACAGGATTTTATCAAAACCGGTCCTACAATTTTCGAAATAATTTTTTTCATATTTTGTTTGTTATTTAAGACGTGTGATGGCGTACTTCATTTTTACTAAAAACCGTTATGTATTGTGGTTTTAATACTTTTTATAAGTTCAAACTGTGTTATTTTCAATGTAAATGTTACTTGTTTCTGTCAAAGATCTTGCTTTCCAATGTAATTAGGAACATAAGAGCAAGTACGTTTAAAATATTTGGGAGTCTTATTAGCATACAATAAACTGCAAAAGTGCTGGATTAATTCTATTCTACCCTCTTTTTTCTTTGTTAACACTATCTATACTATCGCAATCTGATGCACATTATGGCAACTAAATACGAAGAAACAAACAAATTAATTTGTTTTATATAGGTATTAGATTAGATTTTTAAAAACTTGTTCAGACTTCTCAATGCAGGGTTTGAAAACCAATTACTAATTTTTTCTTTTAATTTTACGATCAGATGCGTATTTCTTTAAAGATTTACCAAAGAAAAAATATAGTGTTTAGAAAAAAAAACATTTCATCAAAATCGGTCTTATAATTTCCACATAGTTTTTTCATGTATTAATTGTTATTTATGATATGACATGTGATGGCACATCTTTTTTATAAGAAACCTTTTTTCATACACTGTAAGTTGATTCTCTCAAAAAAATTGGTTTGAAATTTAGTTGACACATAAGAGTAAGTACGAGCGACCCAGTCGTGGCCATTTTTTATATTTTTAAAAATTATTGTTTATTTAAAAAAATATAATAAAATCATTATTTGAAGCATTTCTTCAAACATTTGTTGACATTTTATCTGTCAACATAACGATTCATTTTGGCAAATAAGAACAACAAACATCACCACTTTACCGCTCATTTGACGCGTCAGTTGTCACATTGATTTCTAAACAAGACCAAAATATATGGGTTTTGTTTTAAGTTCCTTAAGACCATTCTAAGCAAACGTCAAAACATTTTACCAATGAACTCCCACAATGATAACTGATATAGGTACGAGCAGACTAAAAAAAACACGATCTAGTTCATCGACTCTAAGAGAAATAAGCTTTTTTCCCACCTAACACAATTTCCGTCTTAAGTCTGAAAAAAAAAAACAAACAAGTACCTTGTACTTCTTTCCAATGGTTTGTTGACTGTGTTCCTACCTACCTACATTCATACATCCACACATCTTATTGTGATTCTTGAAATAGATCGAGGTCAAACAACTTTGATCTAATTCGTAGACGCCTATAGACATTTCAAAGGAGAATTTTCATTATTTTCAATTAGTTGTTGACAACGTTCATACATTGGGGCGGAATGGTTTAAAAGCTGGGAAAATATGACTAGAAAACCTTCTATGTTTTGTCCTAAGACCTGAATTAAGGCTTTTTTGAATTCCTCAATCGAAACACAAGTTACGTTTACTATCAAGGCTATCAAAAGGATGCTAGAGGCAATAAGATGAACAAATGTTTGTGAACATTTTGGCTTATGTATTTTGGGCATTATTATTCTGCAAGTTTTTTTGATGTGACAAAAACGTTCTTTTGAGATGAGTATGGACTAAAATAACAAAACAACTATAACTAGTCAATGAAGAATTACTTTTTATTAAAATATAAAGCTATCTCCTTATAAGCTGGAAGTTCTTACAGATAAATAGCTAGAGTTTAAAAAAATTGTAAAAAAAGAATAAAATAAAATTTGCTCTAATCTCGGCCACTCGTTACCAATGTGCAAAAATATAAGAAGTCTTAAAAAACCTCAAAATCCCACGTATTGTTAGTATTTATTTTTGACAGATGAATAATTTAAGCCGTGTTTAATTGGTAATCTATAGCTAGCGCAGTATTGGAAGTCCCGAACCACCCGAAGTGACAACTGACGTCTTTGTTGAATACATTTTTAAGGGTGTGTTCCAAAGATGTGCAATTATTTTTTTAGGTTGAGTGGACTTCGATTTTGAATATACATGGGATTCAGGTCGAAAATGTTTAGTTTTTATTTTTGGTTTTGATGCTATTAGAGCAAGAACAAAAATACGTCTTTCTCCACGAATTTTCCAGCATTTTATTTTTCTTTGTTTTCTATGAAAATGACAGATGGTATTCTATAAAATATAGATCGTGGAGACACGATGTAAGGATACAAAATTGATAATATCACACTACTTCGATAGAGAGAGAGAGAGAGAGAGAGACCAAAATGCAGCGAGGTCAATGAGGAGAGATAAAGAAAGACGCGCAAAAGAGCAGGACCAAATGTTTATATTACAAGAGAAAAAAAGAAACACACTAGGCGTTTTTCTTTTTTCGTTCAGAGCAGAGACTGAGTTGTCAAAAAAAAAAGAAGTTGTATTTCTTTTTTTCGCTCAGAGCGTTTAGATCTTCAAAGTTGCAATTCTTTTTTCGTTCAGAGAATGATCAGAGAGAGCTCTGAGAACGCTTTATACGCTCAGGATAAATTGACTGAGCATTCTGAGAAAATGCTGAAAGCAATTAACGTCACTTTAGAGTTGTAGGCTATTTTACTTTATCCCACGCACATTGCCTAAGCCACTCTTGGAAAAATAGATGCCAAAGTGAAAGAGACAATAGTATTATATACATAATATTGCCGCCTGTGAAAGAGCCATATCAAAAGTGTCAATTTGTGACAGCCAAGTGCTCAAACGTATTTCAAAAATATATCTGAGCGCCCAGACCATTCTGGTTCAGAGAATTATCAGAGTATGCTCAGACTCTGTTCAGAGATCTATTCTGAGTGAATAAAGGCCTACTGAAAGCAGTATATTGCGTAGTATTACACCGGTTAGGTATATATATATATATATATATTAGAAATTTATAATAAAAGAAAGCACTGCAACAACAAAAACATAAAACCTTATCGTATATATATATATATATACGTAAGGCAAAGTAATTCCATTTAACTCAAGCATAGGAAACTCCTCCAAAGATATATTTCGTCTTGAACAAACAATACCAAATGATTTATTTGGGTTTAACCGAATTTTGTTTGACTCAGCCCAAGAAACAACTAGAGACAAATCTTCATTAACTCTAGCAATGCAATCTTCGAGCAAACCAGGTTTACCGGTCAGATATAAAGTAACATCATCTGCGTATATATGTACATTACTATTGGAAATTACATCTGGTAAATCATTTATATAAGCACAAAATAGTAGCGATCCCAAAACAGATCCTTGGGGAATACCTTTGTTGACAAGAAATGGACTAGATACACAATTATCGGTTTCCACCGTTAATAACCGTTTTCTTAAATAGTTTGAAATAAGTTCAAGGGCTGAACGCGAAAATTGAAATACAGATTTAAGCTTTTCCAAAAGTACTAGCTGATCGATACTATCGAAAGCTTTAGAGAAGCCAAGCATCACCATGACACAGATGTCGTCATTGTCCATAGCTGCTCTTAAATCAGAGGTGACTTTGATAACTGCTGTTTCACAGCTATGCTTTTTCCTAAATCCTGATTGCCATACTGACAACTTATGTCCCAATCTTCTTGAATCTGCTGTGATAGTATCTTTTCGAAAACTTTGGAAAAGAACGATAGCAAACTGATCGGCCTAAACTCAGATGGGCTGGTTGGTTTTGAGTTTTTGGGGACAGGAACTACTTTGGCATTCTTCCATTTTTCAGGAAATTGGCGGCTGTAAATACAGTAGTTAAAAATGTGCACCAGTAAAGGCAGAAGAACTGGAAGAATTAATTTAACAAACTTAGGAGCAATTTCATCTGGACCAATCGTATTAGATTTGACCGAGCGAATTGCCATCACAACATCAAGTTCGTTACTACACCGGAACTCAAAACAGTCGTCAGAGTAACTTACATCAAAATTGAACGAAAAAGCGCTACACGTGTTAGGTACAAGAACCGTGGCCATTTCATTTCGTATTTCCTTTAACCATTAAGATATGTGTATTTTAATCTCCCCTCTTTATCGATCAAGTATGATTTTTATATTTTATATCTTTTTTTTAGCAGAAGTTGACATGTAGATCACTGTAAAGCATCTTTTAATAATTGTTTGAAGAGTTGACAGCTCTTCTGCATAGGCTTAAAACCGAATTTGACCATTGCGAAAATTTCAACTTCAATTCAACTCAGTTCTTGGACAGACACCCGGATAGAATACTCAACCATGACGTCATCAGTGACCCTTGACAATTAAATTCGGTTTTGGGAAAAAAACTGCAGTAATTTAAGTTTCAATTGATGCAGGTTTTGTCAAAGGTCTTATCTGATTGATTTAATATACATTTTAAGTCAACTTACACCTAGGATCCTTTCCAAAAATGATATTTAATTTAGTCAATTTGGGTCACTGATGACGTCAAAATGCGGGAAGGCGCTATCTTGTAATCTTGCATAATGATACTCAACGAACATATCCTTAAATAATAAAATCTTGTCAAACTTCAAGTAATTTTTTTCTACATCCCAGTTGGTTCACATTTCTTTCCAAGCTCTATCTACACTTAATATATTCTCTAATTTCTGAGATTCTGATTTAATTCGGGTTTGGAATATTTTTTTTTTAAATAATTACTTTTGCGTCAAAACAAGATATTTTTATTTATTTCCGGTTTCATTAGTTAGAATAATCAAACGGGTGTTTGAAATAAGTGGACTGGAATGGTTCCTTTATAAATAAATACACAAAAACATAATTATATCGGCTTCCAAGGACACTTGTTGACACCACAATACCTAATTGGATTCAATATGCTCATTCTTCTGAACGAAAATACTATAATAAGATGAAAGCCAAGGACGTTTTAAACATAGAGCATCATAGTATTAAGCTGAAGAAAGTTTTCACAATAAAGTTCATTTAAACGATAACGTAATCACTTCCTTTAAAGGAACTATGAAAATACAATAACCCGCTGATGCTTTATTTAATAATGGAGATGCCATTTTTTGGAGCCTTATGGCTGAACTACAAGAAGGCGTTGAAGGGCTTATTGACAGAAATTCAAACCGAAAGCTGGAGCAGGGTTACATTTGGGACTTCTTTGTGTTCTTTTGACTCCTTTTTGAAAGCTAGACTCCAAGACGCCACTTTTGTACTTGCGATTTATAGGTACTGTAAGGTAAGTTATGCATTCGTAAGAAAAAATAAAATTCTAACAATCAGACATAACATTACGATGATAGAAAAACATATTTGAGTTACTGGCAAAATTCTGTCTGTCTGTCTGTCTGTCCGTCTGTACGGATGTTTATTGAACTACAGCCTAAACGGTTTGGCCAATCGCCTTCAAGTTTCGAACAGAAGGTTATTTTGACCATATCTGAGGACTTTTTAATTTTTTTTTTTTTTTTAGCTCAAATATACGGTACCTGTCACATAACCGTTAAGCAAAAGCTTATTTTTCTCGGAAACGGCTCCAAGAATGTTTATGAAAAAAAATCATTGTACTATTGTAGGTGAGGTTATGTTTTGGTGAAAAAAATTTAAGATGGTGGGCTAAAAACGGTAGCTCCCATAAAACCGTTTTTTTTTTCTTCGAATTTCTCGAAAACTGGTCATCCGATTTCAATCAAAATTGATATTTAGGATATTTGTTGGTAGCCTAAGTAATTTTATTTTAAAATATTTTCGAAAACATTTTTTTGGTGTTTTAATAATTTTCTTATTTTTTTTTCAAAAATCAATATTTTGAAAACGGGTAGATGGATTTTTTTATTTTGTTTTTAAATGTAGATTATTTTTTTGCTTAAGTTTACATTCTCAAAAATAAAATCGTTCAATACAAACTGGACGAAGTCTAAAAAAACACCTAAAAACATCCTAAAATGTATTGCTAATTCAAGATGGTTTCTGGAGGCAACCCGCGCTTAATTTTCCATCAGTTGCTATTTGTTCCTTCCCGCTCCTGGGGACCGTAATGGATCTTTTAAAATCTAACCTTAATTGTGTTTAAACTAACAAAAACCAGCTGTTTGGTTAATGTAAGCGAGGAATTAAATAGAGTTAAGAGCACTCGGAAGATCAGCAAATAGAACTTTTTTAAATCTGATGAAATAAATGCAGATTTTTCTTCTAACCTAATATTGGAAACGAAAACATTCCGAAGCCTATAAAAAGCTGATAAGTCTCTATAGAGGTACATTTGATTTAGTTCTATGGTTTAAATGTCAAGAACTGTTTGTTTTTTTATATGGTCAAGACAATTTTAGTTAGTTTAAGGCTTCTTTAATAAATAATAAATCAAGTATTTCACACCTTAAAAGGCCAAAATGCGTCATTGGCAATTGCTAATCCCAACTTTTTATATTACGACATTTTGTTCTACTAAACAAAAAGTAACTCCTTTTTCTTGACGCAAATACCTAAACTGATTAAAATAAACAAGTCACAATGAAAATTAGGTAAACAAAAGAAAAACACGCATGTATATAAGTCGACCTTAATTTGTTTCAATGACCGTCTACCTTTGGAATCATTCCTTGCCGCTCCACCCCGCAGTTCCCCCCGTTAACTTAAATCTCTAAATTAGTCATACCATATCGATTTTTCAGTAGTTGATCCATTATTCATGACTATTTTTAAACAAACTCATCCTTGCCCCATACAGGTGCATGCATCTTTGCACCGTGCAGGTGGAAAGTAAACGAACAGGGAGTTGAAACGTAAAAACAAGCAAGACACAGAACAAAAAAAAGCAAACATAACATCCAGAATAGAAGACTAAAAAAGCAACCAAGGAAGAAACAAGTTAATATAAGGAGGAACACAACTGAAAACAAACAACTGAACATATGGAAACAACACACCCGGTCCCACCTCGGTCCAAGCAAACATGGACTTTTTGTGCCGGATTTTTTTTGGTTATGTATACAATTCACAGCATTGCTTGGGAGCTGGGACTTGGAACTGGGAAGGAATATTTCTGGGAAAAAAATCAATATTAAGTCGAGAGGAAAAAGTAAGCAAAAACTAAATTGAATATATGTATACTGTTTTAAAAATAAAGCATATTTTTAAATTTCAAAATAAACAATCCAATCAAAGTTTTAGCCAAACAAAGATACAAATAATTAAAATGATTGTTGTCTTAGGACTTTTACGCCCACTGCCATACTTCTAAACGACCTTGAAACTATTAAACAAAAAAGAACATTACTTCCGTTTTTTTTTTTAATTGATGTTTGTTTTTTTCTAAAACCACTTAAGTAATTTTATTTAATCACTTTCAACCTCTCTATCAAAAATTGACCAGAAATCGATAAACTTTTCGTAGGAAGCTCGTTCTGTTTGAAATCATTCACCAACATTCGCATTTAAATTAACCGGGTTTCATTAACTGGCTTATGGGACGGAAATATAGAATTTTGTACATTTTTCTTCGATATGATGATAGTTATTTAATATCACACACTTTTTGTATATTCATTTACAAATAAAAAAAAAATTATTAATAATAACAAAATCAATAAACTTTTCTTCTAGAGGTAACCCCTTATTTTATACACCCTATTCCAACAGGCGACAGTCGTTAAACTACCGTTACCTTACCGAGCCGACATCAGAGCAATGGCGCTTTGCCAGAACCAGTAAAAACGGAAATCATTTATTTGTTGCTCTCTGTCTTCTCTGAGCGAAAGCTCTGTAGGTAAGAGTAATAAATTATAGGTGGTAGGAGTAGGACAGTAGGAGCAACAAGGAGATAGCCACAGTGCACCAGATGGAAAAGGAGAAGAGCTTTTATTCTGTTGATTCGGGATGTAGTGTTTTCGATGTATGAATGAATTAATAGTACTGTCATTGCCAACAAACAGTAATTTTAATTAATATAAAAAAAAAATTGAGGGATGATTTTTTTGTTTTATTTGTTTTTCTCTTTTGTTTCGAATTTTAAAAGGTGAACTACACATGTGATAGTTTGTTCGTTTACAACAAAAATTCGATTTTGGGTATCCGAAATTGAAAATCCGATAAAAATGTGAATTCGGCACTGTCATGTTCAAAGTGCATATTTTGATGTAAATATCAAAACGATCGGCATGAGTACGATAACTTGGCCGACAAGATTTGATAACGGATTTTTTTTAGAGGGGTCAAAAACAAGCACTTTTTACTATGGGAGGTGGGGTCTATCTCCCCCCGTTTAGGAGGTAGGGGCACTTTTAGAAAAAATGGTTTAAATTGAAAAAAAATATTAAAAAACAACGGCAACACTTACAATAAAGTGCTATACTGCATTTGAAAGCCAGAAGTTCTATAGTCCTGCATTTAAATTAAATTACTCATGTCAATTGTTTTTGAGAAATTCGCATTTAAAATCCAAATTTTGATAAAAAATGTGAAAAAAGTTTAGACCGATTGTTTTCAAAACTGTGAAATGAAATTGTAAATTAGCTTATATGTGTTCCATGTAACTATCAGTTCTTAATCGAACACAAGAAACCGCATTGTTCTATGTCTTCTAGTTTTTGAAAAAAAAATTGAAAATAACTAAAACTACGTTTCTATAATTTGTTTGTTATTTTTTGCTTGCTTACATAAATAAATCAGTGCTAGCTTCCAACATTACAATATATAAACAGTAAAGTATGTATGCAACCCCCTTGCTTTGCACACTATAGGATTTGGGGTAGGTGCGAGGTTGGGTGCATGCAAAGTTTCTTTTGCATTCATAGAATCTTTATTTAAAAAATTCAAAAAACGGACGATGACTTTATTGACGAGACTTACACACCTTTTTAAAACATTTTGACCTAACTAACTATGACTGACTAACTCCTGACTAACTGACAAAGTGACTGACCCAGACGCAGAATGCCTTGCAATCCTACCACCTCGTTGTGCATTTTGGGTAATGCCAAACCAAACTGAGCATAAATTAAGTGACAGCTGTCAAAAAGAGCAACTCCGAAAAAAGTATTGCCAGATTGAAAACTACACATCTTAAAAACACCCTTAACTAACTTCCCTAAATGTTGACTTGACGTTTTTACAAAAACAAATTTTTAAAAGTTTAAGAGATTCAAGCAATCGCTTGGAACTTCCCAACAACGTGTAAGAAATATTTAGGATATAAGAAACAAAATAAAAAAAATGTATATTTTTAAAGATGTGTGCAACTGTTCTGAGTGAATATTTGCTGCGGGAATGGAGCCCAAATTTAAAACAAACGCCAAATCGTCGTCAATGTCAAATACCACAAAAATTGCAACAGCTATATGGCCATGGCTCTTACCAGTCAGGAGTAGGACAGGATTACAACATTGGATTATCCCAACCAGTCGTTTCAAAACTACAAACTGAAGTTTTTGATATTATGGAAGAAACGATTTGCCCTACTTGGATTAGTTTTAACAGAGCCGAGCACGTTTTGCAAGAAATCAGAGTACTTTTTAGAAAAAATTCGAATTCCTGGTGTTATTGGCAATTGCAATGAACAATTAAATATGAATGATTTCTTACAGCAAAAAAAAAGAGTCACTTTCGAGTTCAGGAATAGGTATGTTTTATTCGAGTATCATTTGACGACATTCGAGTTGGGGAATACCAATAATTATCAAAAATGTCGTGTTCGAGAATACCAATTTGTCGATCCCACATGAAAACCTACTCGACTCATTTTAAGGAGTAGGGCCCCTGGACACTGCTGTAAACACAGGAAACAACATTTTTCATCAGCCCGGATATCAAACTACTCTTCCTATCGCTGTTTCTTTGAGCCAAGTAAGTAGTTGATGAACAAAGGCTTATTAGCACATCCAAGGAAACGCTATAAAAATTTTCCTGTTATACGTCAGCAGAATTTTTTATTTGGAAATAACAAATACCTAATTCACAATGTTTCAATATTTAAATTTAAGAACTTAAGTTTCACTTCTGCACTTTTTGGAAAAATAGTGTACATATATGTACATATACATAATTATATGTATTTATAGTATAGAAAAGCACGTTCATCTGCATTGCAACATTTCGTCTGTACAATTGTTTGATTGCAATGAAACTTTGTCAGCTTATTGCCTACACTTATGGGAAGGTTATAGGCATAGTAAAATAAATGTCCAGTAGATGGCACGCATTGTTGATTTAAAAGAGCAATAGAAAATTACAGATTAATGAATTATTAAAAGAAAGGGGGAAATATGAATATATCTCACGCCATAAGGAATATTCATAGTTTGGTTCAAATAATTCCCTACAGGTGGCGCTACAAAAGAAATTTTAAAATATTGAAAAACATATTTCCTTACAAAATTAAGAAATGTGATTCATTTTTTAGAAGAATTCAACCTCTTATTTTACCGTTTGCACACATGAACCATTTCATTTAAAGAGGTTAAAAATGCTATGAGCTTTGTTAAACCTATTTTTATATATATTAAACTACCATGCACACGAAATGCTATTTAATTAAAATAACCATCATCATGATTTCTCCTACTTCCTATAATCTTGATTCTTGATTGATTGAGAACCTATAATCACACACACCCCTTTTACGATTGTCAATTGATATTTGATAATTGATATTTAATATGAAAACAAAAACAAAATACAACAACTATTCTCTACAAAATATCAATTATCAAATATCAATTGACAATCGAAATATGGGTAATAATCTACTCTACGAACGAAGCCTTTCAGATACACAGAAACGCATGATAGAAGTCTTGTGTGTCATAACATAAATGATCAATTGTGAATGAAATCTTTTTATGCCAAACATATACATATAACATCGAATTCGAAAATCTATCCGCAACCAAATTCAAAAATGTTGTATTTGTAATGTTTGTTAAATTCAACTGCGCTACGGATAGTTTTGGTAAAAAATACGGCTATTGCTTACTTTGTCAACACTTATACCTGAGCTATTTTCTTTTTAAGTTTCTTTTATAAGCTTTCAACAAGTAAAAAAATCGTAATTTCTTTTTTTTTTATTTTGAGTTGCCTCAATGCGGTTTTTGTGGTGAGCTCAGATATCTCAAATCGGTGATCCAATTAACTGACACCATCGTTCATCTAATTTTGTTAATTTGGTTCGAGATGAGAAATGCTTAGAAACAACAGAATATTCTAATTTCTTTACCAAAAATATAAAATTCTTAAGCAAGCTATTACGAACAGGTACATATTGATGAAAGCAGTAGACATTTCGGCAAACATTGCAACAAGGCAATTTTGAAAGAAGCCATCAAGCTGGCAACAAATGCATCATAAATCATAACTCTTGAGTTTTATGCAAAAAAAAATTGTTATGGGTAAACAAATTTAAGAGGCACAATGTTACATGCAGCACCACTTCTTGAAGTACAATCAAGTACATCCATACATTAAATCCAACTGGGGTGATGCCAGTTTTCTATAAAAGGTATCTTATAATTAACTTGAGAGACCATTCCAAAGTAGACAATTGCATGACCTCCTAGGAACTTTTTTTTAAGTGATGCGAACTTAAAAGGCTAAGTGGGATTATTAGAGACGATGAATTAAATTATGTAATAAGCTATTAAAATAGACTTACAGTTGTTGAAGACTTTATCTGTTGATAAAATGAGGCACGTGATACTAACAAAGTGAGCACAAAATGAATATCAATCTAATTCATCATGCACAATAATTTGTCATTTAAAAAAACTCATTACTAATGTCACACAATTTGCATATTGTTTAGAAGCAGTATTTTGTGGTTTACTGTATGCATAGTAAGCTATTTTTATAGTGTGATTATATGGAACAGACGAGAATCAAGGGTTTTTGAAGATCCAAATTGAAGCTCAATAGGAAAACACAAAATCAAACCCCATCAAGGCTAGAATCACACAACTTTCATTAAGTTTTTAAGAAGTACTTTGGTTAACCGAGGACAGACTTGGCCGGTTTAAAGCGGTAAAAGTCAATGTTAGATGACTATACTTATCTCAACAGCTTTCGAAGATATTTGCTTCGTAGATTTGTTTTCGTATTTGATAACGCGAGTACTATCCAAGGGTATTGATTTACAAAACTCGAAACAGCAACATTATTGCTTAACAAATAGATGCACTTCAAAAATATTTATTAATATTATTATTCGGATAGTTTTAGGAAACAACAACAATGTTGGTAAACAAGTTGAAAATATAATCGGGTAGACTGCGCAAAGTTTAACTTATCGAACAAGTAGGACGGAGTTTTAAAATTAATTATTTTATGTAGGAAGGTACAACATCTGTCATTAAAAAAGTTTTCAAAAGTGCATCCTAAGACTAAACTTTCGCAAGCTAAAAATGTAACGAATGATGTCATTAAAAGCAACAAGAAGTTTTCGAAGAGAATGCGAATCAAGCTTTGGATCTACTGCAGCATACTCAATGATTGGAATAAGCAATGATTTGCTAATTCTCAATCCAGTTTCAACTGGCATAAGATTTGCAGACATATTTAGTCTTCGGAGCCCACCGTAGATACGACCAACAGAAAGGTTTACATGGTCATTGGCTGAGAGGAGACGATTTATTTTGAAACCAAGGCTTGTAACAGTTTCCGTGAACTGAAGTTGGAATCGCGATACAAACAGGAGCGAAAGGTTATTCGTATCAAATTTCTGCTTAATAATGGAGATTATTTGAGTTTTAGCCGCGTTAAGCGTTAAGCCATTACACATTGTCCATTCGTAGAACCTTTGCAAATCTTCATTCATTCTGCATGTTAAGTCATCTAATAAGTTAAAAGGTCTGGAAATATACATTTGGACATCATCTGCATACAAATACAACACAACTATAAAATTGGACACGAAATTGATCCCTGTGGTACCCCAGCCATCAAATCAATCGAGTCAGAGGAGATGTCACCAACTTTAACTTTTGACTTCGGTGTTCCAAGTAGTCTTGAATAAGACGTACCGACCTTTCACTAAAACCAAATTATGAGTTAAGTTTTGTACATAGAATAGCATGGTTAACTCGGTCAAATGCTTTTAGTGAAATCCAACAAGCAGAGCAGTGTCAACATTCCCCGATCATATCGAATTCTAATATCATCTAAGATTTAACCACTGCCGTAGAACAACTGTGCCCTGCCCGAAAACCTGACTGCACCGAACAAAATAAATTATGCGCTCGTATGGGGTTTGTAATCTGGTTTGACAAAACTTTTTCGATAGGTAAGGCAGTATAGTGGCCGAAAATCAGCAGGAGTTAAAGGATTACTTTTTTTAGGCACAGGTATTACCTTAGCTTGTTTCCAACATTAAGGAATTGAAGAAGACATAATACAAAAACTTATGATATGAGTAAAAACGGATATAATTTGAGGTAATATAAATTTTAAAATCATCGCCAACAGCATTGGATCTTAGCGAACGAATGTTAATGAGCAATTCAGTCTCAGAAACAACTTCAAATTTAAATTCAGTAGAACCTTCGTAAAAGGATGAGTCATTAGTAACAAAGTTATTAGCTGCAAAAGTTTTATTTAGGTCATTCGGATCTGGAACTTGTCAATTACTTCTTTTCTACCAATTCCAAGCGGGCGGGAAGTTTGTTTAGGAGCTAGTTTAGAGCTAAAATATCTCTTTTTAGCTCTGTACGTTATAAAAGACGAGTGGTTACGAGCTTTACAGAACAACTCCCAGTTTGCAGTTGTAGGGTTTCGCTTCCATTTCGAGTATAGTTTACGACGGTTTTTTATTGAATCAAGAACTTCAGAGGTAAACCTTATAAGCACAGTTTTTAACGGTACATGTTGTTGGAATAGTTCAAGATGCATGTGTTAAAACAAATTCACTTTCTCATCAACGTTATACAAGCTGTAGCAAAGATGACAAGGGCAATTATATGCATCAGCTTTTAAGGCATAAGTGTTTATATCGACAATAACGCGGCGAATGTTGTCCTCCAAGTGGTCAATCGTTTCGGGTTAATTGGCGTAGACTAGCGACTTCTCATATCCCCACAGAAAATAGTCAAGCAGCGTTAAATCGCATGATCTTGGAGGCCAATTCACGGGTCCGTAACGTGAAACTATGCGGTTAGTCTGTTCGAATTCTTCTTTGTAATTTCATTCTCTGTCGCAAGCGCCATTGCACGATGAATTTAGTTTCATGAAACAAGTTTGACAGTTCTCTTTTATTTTTATTTTCCATAATAATTTTAAATTAATCTGCTCTTTTAACCCTGGCGATGTAATGACTGTGTTTAACCACATACAAGTTTTTGCTGGATTCATAAGGACATAAAAACTCCAAAATAAGTTTCTTAGTCCACAAAAAATTACTTTCCACTTTATTTTCACTCGTTTTTTTTTTCGTTTACTTTGAATTTTATTAGAAGTTTACTCAAATGATAAAGAAAATAAAAAAAGCGAACAAGAGAAAAGAAAAACGTCAAACAGATTCTTCGAACATGCTACCCGTGCGACATAGGACAGCTTTTTTTCGGTCTCATCTTTTCGATTTTTTTTCTCTCTATTGCACTATGTTCGAAGAATTCGAACAAGGTGCATGCATGACGTTTAATTGTCTAATAGCAGACTTACCAAACGTTTCCTTCAATAAATCAATTGTGACACGAGCTGTGCGACATGTTGCGCCGTCTTCTTGAAACCGCAGCTCCTGCACATCATGGTTGTTCAATTGATGAACGAAAAAGTCAGCAATCATGGCTCTATAGCCTTCACCATTGACTGTAACGTTTTCAAACAGTCAGTTTTTGTGGATGTAACGGTGTCTCATCATACACTTGAGAATTATCCAAATACGGCAGTTTTGTTTATTGACGTATCCATTGAGCTTTATCGCTAAACAAAATTCGCTTATGAATATTGGGATCACACGCAATCTTGTTGTGGGCCCATTTACCGAATCTACGCCTTGCTAGGTGATCCTGTGGCTTTAATTCTTGGACGAGTTGGATTTTGAAAGCACGCAAACTAAGGCTCATATCAATTTCTTTGTGAATGCCCCAGCCTAGCCCTGACAAAGAAAAACAACCCTCGGAATACTTCTTCGACGATTAATTTCGCAAAACCTCCAAATCCTCGAGAATGCGATCCATAAATGAAAAATCCGCTACATTTTATATGTGGATCTGAATTGTATGGAATGAATGCGTTTAAGTGAATAACAGAATACCGCGCAGTTTTAACGACGTTACCGACTTAAATACAGTTTCACTTCGAATGAATAGCAGAATAGTGATGTGAAAATTCAAGAAAAAATCCCCCCGATCAATAGAAGAATAGGGCTGGTAAACTTAGCAGAAGCAGACCAATTCTAATGGAAAATGTGGAATTTCAGTTGCAAATTTTGGTCAAAACTGTTTTTTTTTTTTTGTGAAATAGTAAATTCTTATTTGAGGTTTGCTTTCTGTTCGACGTCATTGGAAAAACCCTTTTTTGTGTTCCTAAATCTAATTTCTTCTATACATCAATTAGAAGTTTCAAAGTAATTCCATTGTATTATAGAACTTAGAGCGTATATTTAAATAACATAAAGAACAAATAACATTTTCCACCATTTTCGCATTTTTTATGATAAGTAGTTAGTAGTTTTTGTAACCAAAAATATCAAAACTTTTCAAGGGCACTCGCCCTCAGCCTCACAAAACCAGCAGAAAAACAAACGACGAGACGTCTAAAAAAAACCTATTAACCCACCAATATTCTGCAAAAGTTTTTACTATACAAAAATAAAATACATTTAACTTTCGCGTTCACAGTATCGCTTGAAAACTCTGAAACACAAAATATTAAATTTATCAAGCAATAAAATAAAACTCATAAAAACCTTGCGCATGACAAAATTAAAATGAATGAAATTATGAGCCAAAAAAAAAAAAAACTATCTTTAACTTTAACCAAATTAAACGAAAATACAAATAACAATTCGAGTGAAGTCCTTGAAGTGGAAAAGTTACACACTAAATTGAAAGAAGGATTCCAAAGGAAAACAAACAAAATAACAGAATGAAATCACATTAATGGAAAAGAAACCTATAAACTGCGTGAATTTTAATGAATGTCGATTATAAATCTGAACAAACTTTTATTTTTATTCAGTGATTTTTGGTTTGTTTACTTAGAAAAATGTATTATAAAAGTTTTTTTTTGTACTTACTTTCCTTCAAAGGACTCAGTGCTGTCAATTCGCAATCTTTTGAAACATTGTACCGAGCACTGCTCTGGCGTTTTTCTTTTTTGACGATGGGCGTTGTTGTCAAATTTAGACCTTTAGTTAGAGGAGTTGGTGGCGGAGCATCACGTGGCGGTGTACCTTTGTTTTCTTTGTTGGCCTATAGGAAAAATTGAAAAAAAAAATCAATTATTATTATATGGACCAGAAAAAATATGCTTTTCGGATGATAGCATACACATAATTCAGGGAAATGGAATATATAATCAGAGAACACAAAAATGGGTTTTTATACGAAAGGGTGAGGAAAGGTTCATCTAAACTCAGCTTTAATTTAAAAAGACTGTATTTTGTGTTTCTATCAATACTAATTTCAAATGAATATTTACTTTTCTATTTTATTTTACCTCTAAATGCTTCTTTTTTATACTAATTTTTACTTGCAATAAATGTGGGTGACGTCAATATTTACGTTTGTTCACATTACAAATATTGAATGGCAATCAAACATAACATTATGATGAGATGATAGAAGATAGGATAACAGTTGTTCCCGCAATTTATTAATTCTGTTTGTACCTCGAGATAGAGCCTTAATACCGTAAACAATTTTTCTTGTAGAAGCTTTTTAAATGAAGAACAACAAGTTATGTATATGTACTACCACCAAGTTCATAGGCTGGAGTTATAGTTATTTCACGGGGGCCAACCCGAGGATAAAAGAGGAGATACCGATGCACATTAGTTTTAAAGTTCTGCATATCAAAATGGGAGGGTAAAACAGAGCCTGTCAAAGCATTCCACATTCGTGTGGTGCGACTAAAGAAAGAATCTCTATACTTAACAGTACGTCCGAAGTTAGGATCAAGGGTAAACTGATGGGCATTCCTAGCAGTTAGAGTATTACTGTTGAATTTTTTCAGGGGAGGAATGCAGCTGGCTATTTCGTTTCTGTTAATGTTCGATGGCCTATAATTTTCAAAGCTCTTTTTTGTATTCTATCTAGAAAACTCAAGTGGGTTACAGGAGCACCTGCCCAAATGTGGGAATTATACTTCAGTTAATGGCGAATATATGCTTTATATTCTGTAGTCAGATCATCAGACGGGTGAAGAACTTATTGCATCTTCTAAGGAAACCTAAACACCTCGCAGCATTCTTGGCGATGTCAAATATGTGGTCATTCCACAGAAGGTCGTCTGTAATGCACATACCGAGAACTGAGAGGTGTTCTGTTTCTTCAATGCAAGTGCCGCTCATGGATAGGTGCATTAGAGGTATGTTTTGCTTTAACGACAAAAAACAACATTGAGTTTTAGAAGCATTAAATTCAACGCGATTTCTTATTCCCCATTGTACAATGCTGTCAAGATCAGAATTTAATGAACTTATCCTACGCTGCCGTTGCAAGTTCACATCCGAAGAACGAGGATGTTAATCTGGAAACGAATATGAAAAACTGAGAGTACTGTCGTCAGCAAAACAATTGATTGGATTAGTTGTTTCAGACAATAAGTCATTAATAAATATAAGGAAAAGAGTCGGAGACAAAACAGAGCCCTGGGGCACACCAGCATTTATTTTGTGATTATCAGATTTGAAACCGTCCAATACAACTTGAATTCAGCGGTTCGAAAGGTAATTATTAATCCAACGAAGAAGAGATTCATCGAGTCCAAATGCACGCATTTTCGGCCGTACTGCCGAGATATTTCTTAAGCTGAAAATTAATCAGCGTTTCCATGACCTTAGAAAGAAGGGACGTTAGTCCAATTGGTCGGTAGTTTGAGGGTGCAGAAGATTCGCCTTTTTTAGGGATAGGCTGGACAAATGCTGTTTTCCATGCACTCGAAAAGAGTCCAGAGGAATAGCACAGTTGGAAAAGCTGACGCAAAGATTTTGCCAGCGTTGAAGAACACCTCTTCAGAACAATAGCGGGGATACAATCCGGGCCAGCGGATTTATTTATGTTGAGATCTTTCAATACTCTTGCGACTGAACGAGTGCGAAAGAAGATTGCTCCCATAAAACACAGGAGGAGTTCTGACACCTGCGGCCAGTGTTGAGTTTGCCGCGAATTGGGCATCAAGCAGATCTGCTTTTTTCTTGAGAACTGACAGCAGGAGTATCGTTGAAGAAAGACGAAGAATTCTTTACTTTTTTTACAAACGACCAAAAATTTTTACTGCCTCTGGGACATTGCAGTATTTTTTGCCGAATTTTTTGCTCGTGTAAAAATTTGGTTTTTCGAATATGAACATTGCAGGCCTTTCTAGCTTGCTGAAACTTTTCCGATTTTCCTCAGTGATGTTGGCTTTGTAACTACGGAAACTTACATTTCTTAACCTGATAACCTCTATACAGCTCAAATCAAACCATGAGTTTTCCTTAGGTTTGATGGAATCAATGTCACTATCGAGGAAGCATAGTGACCAGTTAAAGGTCCTGAAAAAGTTATTGAGATCGTCCCAGTTGGCTTTCTCGTATAGCCAAACGGTTCTCCTGGAGTTGGCACGAGAAATTTGTTTTTTTTTGTTAATTTTTTAAAAAACTTGTTAAATAAAAACCGTTCCTACGATTTTGAAAAAAAAATCCTGTTTTCGACCAATCAAAAGTTAGAAACATTGCTGTGACCGCACATAAGAGCAAGTAAGTGCGATCCAGTTGTGCAATCTTTTTTTGGTCGCAGGTGGCTGCAAATTGCATTTTTTTATTTGTCAGCAGTAGTTAAAAACAATGAAAGCATTGAGAGCAAAACAATTGTATTTTCGGAAAAAGTGGCTTATGTGCACTTTTTTATGTGCTATAAATATTTTAAGAAGTGACAATGTTTGCATGTGCAGTGCACCCACTTAATATGGATCGTAACAAGAAGAAGAAGAATTTTTTTAGCATGGTAAATCAACTCGAAAAATATCCTGGTACTGGTTTCACCAGTACGTTCGGTTTTTCAAAGAAAAATTCTAAAATTTTAAAATTAATAACTTATATACATTCTCGATTAGTAAAAATAAAATTAAATTGATATTTTCTTTAGAAATAGCTTAAAAGGGTTTATTCGTCTTCGCAGTTACCATTTCGCAGCTCATTCGAGAAACCTATGGAACGTTTCAGCAATACGTATTTATAAATTATAAATTTCGTTTTGTTTCTTTAAAAAAATAATTTCTATTTTTTTTTAATAATTAAGTTTTTTTTTAGTGTTTTCTACAAAATAAAAAATATTTTTTAATTAAAAACTCATTTTGAATTAATTTTATTCAGTTTAATTAATGTTGTTATATTTTTGATTCTATCTTTGTTTTTTGTCAATAAAGCTAAAAAAAATTTTACAACAAATAGGTTTTTACAAGTTCTTTATTTAAAAAAAAAATAAGATGCCAATAAACTTAAGATGAACCCTTCTTTGTAAGAGATTCCGACGAAAAATGAATGCCTTTCAAAATTAATTTATTATATAATGTCACACAGATGAATTTATGTTTTTTTACTTTGATTGTTTATTTTTTTTAATTGGTTGTTAGCTTTAAGAATAAATAAACGAAAAAGGTAAATAAATGAAAAATATTAACTGTGGTCTACGTTTACATCACTTTGAAAAAAACATACAGGGATGTACATAATGTATATATATTTTCACTAATGACTATATTTTGCGGTTGGGAGCATTGAAGTGGAAGGTTTTTTTTTTATTTATTTCTATTATTCCCCATTCCAGGAAAACCTACGGTTTAATATATCGTTGCTGGCCATCACTACACTGAACAATTAAATGCATGATTTTTTATCACATTTCTGATGTTTACAAGTTCATTCAAATGTGATTCATCAAAAAGTTCGTAAATTTTGGGATGTAACGCAAGTGCAATTTTCTAAAAAAGTCTTTTAGGAGTTTTTATGATAATACTTTTTTGTGTGGTTTTTATCTCTTAAAAACCAGAAAAAAAGTAATAAGGCGGTGAGTTTTATGTAAATTTAAATGTAAATATTGTCAAACCAATCTTCGTAGATATTTTTTAAAACTTGGCACCAAAATTCGTTCTTCATCGTCGCACATATAAAGGAATAAGTATCAGGATAAACATGAATCGAAGCTAGCTTCTTTTACGTAAATCGAAAATAAATCAGAAGAGTTTACAAAAAATCGTAAACTTAACCTTAAAAAACCGTTGTTGATTTTTTTTTTTTTTAGATAATTGCACTTTTAGGCTTATTCTATGTTCCCACCAAACCGAAAACTCGGATTTCAGCCTAATTTTGAAATTTAAAACGAAATCTTTGCATTTCCCCATACATTAATGAGATATCGACGAATTCTCTTTCGTTGGAAATTCTAGTTTGCCAAATCGAAAAAATCTTTTAAGCATTCAGAAATCAGTTTTTTCTTCACTGAACACAGCAAAATGGTAATGGCCGATATCAAAGGACCACAGAGAAGAAACATGGTGAGAGAATACTTCTCATCTCAGTTGTTCTCTCTTTGATACTCACTGCAATTAGTTGTGTAAATGTTGACATGTGAAATCCTCTTTTTAAATCTTGAAATCTTTGTGGAATCAGAACATTTTAGTTTACCCATGATCGCAACAAAATAAATTTTGGATTTTGGCAGATTTCAAGGTTTCAAAGAGGTGGTAACACCAAAAGAAAGAGAAACAAGTAGGCGTTTTTCTTTTTTTAGTTCAGAGCAAATAGCTCATTCGGAATGTACAATTGAAGTGAAAAAAATAGATAGTTTTTTTTTCCATTTTTAATCGTAATAACGACTTAAAAGGAATATAAATTTCGATTTTCGAATTCTTAGGTCTTTAGCGTTGGGCGCCATCTTGAATTTAAGGTAATTGATAATTGATTTTTATTTATAGTCCAGTCAAATTAGACTAAAAAATAGGGTCTAAATTGACCGGACCATTATTAATCGCTCATTTTCAATATTTGACGAAGAAACCCACATAACAAAAGTTGTTGAAAATTTAATTTTTTACAACTTTGTTCTTAATTTATTAATCCCGGAAAATAGGATTATAGTTATTTAGTACCGTATATTTGCCCAAAAAAATCTGCCATATGAAAAAAAGTAGACATTGATTTTTTTTTCTTTTTTAATCGTTAGAAGAACTCATAAGATGTATAAATTTTGATTTCCGAAGCTCTAGGACTTCAGAGGTGGCATCTTGAATTTAAAGTAAATTGTTATTTAACAAAAATTAATTTATTTTAATTCCAGATAGCGGCCAACTCTAGTCATAGCGATTGGAAAATCAAAATGTATACCTTTTATGAGTTATAAGTTATTTTTCAATAACTATTTCTAAAAAAACAGGTTTATTTAAACAAAAAAAATATAAGAAGAGACTTGACTTTACAAAAAGCTATTTCATGGCATTGTGAGTGTAACCGTTGTTTTTTAATAATTTTTTTTCTGTTTTAGTTAATTTTTTTTTACAAAATTGTACCTTCTGGCTAAACGGAGGAAATAGACATGCCATACAATTTTTTTACACGTTCTACTTTTTTGTAACATCTCTCGTGAATCATACTGTATACCGAGATACGCCTATGGTTGTGATCAATCTCGATCAAATTAGCAAAACTAAAACAAAAACTAAATCCTAGATCTTATTGGTTTTGACAGTCTTTCTGCGGATAATTTACCGCAAATTTTAATTTTAAATGTTGAAAATGAGCGAGTTATTAAACAAAAATCAATCTACCTTAAATTCAAGATGGCGGCCAACGCTAAAGACCTAGAAATTCAAAATGTATACTCCTATCTAATGTTTTTCCATTTAAGCTAATTTTTTTGTAGAATCCGACGGGCCTAACAGCCTTACCCCTGTGGGTTTGGGGATGAAAGAATAGGCCCACGGTATGGATATGTCTGCAGTAAGAGTCTGATAAAATGTCCTCCCTTATAGGTTCGGGGCAGAATTAGCCTATGGTTGTGCGTGCCTGAGGTAAGAGCCCTCTAATCTCACCGCCAGGCCCTATAGAATGGGTGTAAGAATTACTCTATGGCCGGGTTGTAGGAAGTAAGTCTTCCAATACCAAGTCTAGTTAAGCAACTACTTCTCGATTCTGTAAGGAACGGTGGTAGTAACCTTGCTTCTAGGCGGGCAGCAGTGAGTGTCCAAGTCTTCACCTTGGTTGATAGGATTTCTGAACTGTTGTCTTACTGGATGGTGGGCTAGCGACATTATGGGGTCGAACCACAAGTGCGTCTCATGAGAGACGGGTGAGGCCTCACATAGTGTCTAAAAATAGGTACCATGGGTTAACTGCCTGTTAAAACTGAGGCAGGCCCCCTTGTGGGAGCTTCATAGGGGTTGTGGTTACTCCAAATGCGGAAGCGAATAGGTATCTTTGGTTTCTGGGAGGATGGCACGGCTTCGAAACAAGCGTGTGTTCATTGTCTTATTTAACCTTGATACTAGGGGTGCTTGATAGGCCCTGCTTCTCAGCAAGGAGGATGAATTTACCATAATGAATTCATCATTTGCTACTAGAGCGGTTTGGCAATCCACTCTAGTTGATAGTGTGGTCTGGTAAACCACTTTAGGAGTCTTGTACGCCCCAACTCCATAAGTGGGTAGGCCCACCGTGAGATTTAGCCTTAATAGGCAGGTGCTCACGTAAAGCCTTATCACGATCTGGGCTAACAGCCTGAACTGTCAAAAAACAAAATTGCGTTTCCTTTTTATGTATGTAGCTCTGAGCGTTCATAGCTACAAATTGAAGTTTCTTTGTTTAGTTCTGAAAATGTTCAAAGCACTCTCTGGGATCTCAGAATAAAATAACAGAGAGTAAACGGAGTAAAATTCTGAAAACTATTTGAGACCCGAAAATTTAAAAAAATGAGGAATGACCATGGCTTTTTGTGCAGTTTTAAGAAAAGTATTTCATCTCTGGCATTGCACTCTTGAAATCTCTTGCGCGCCATTTTTGTTCTCTTGAATCCTCTCTCTGCGCAATTGACCGTTGGCCAAGTATGATTTGGTTCAAGCAGCTATAAATCTCCGTTTGGTTGTACGTATTTAACGATAAAAAATTTGATTGCTGATAATATATGATAACCGATTTGTTCGATTTGACAAAACTAGGATTTCCAATAAGATTTTAAAGAAATTTCGGAGATATCTCGCATTTCAAAATCTCATAACCGTATACGGAAGCACAGAGATTTCAGCAGAAATCCGAGGTTTTGCTTTGATGTGAACATAGCATTAACCCAATATACATTTAACAGATTCTTTTTGATGAATATTTTTCAATTTGAAACAGAATGAATATATCTGAACTAATGATGTGATTCCTCATACCTTTGATGCGAATCCTCGTCGTCTAGTTTTTGCCGTCTGATAAAAATACAAATACGAATCAAAACAAAATAAAATCATACATAGAGAATTAGTGTAATATATATATATGTTTATTTAAAAACCAAAACAAAAAATATATAACAATTCAATTTTGATGTTTTACCTAGTTTATTTTTCTGAGTGTACGCAAAAGAAATGTATGTGTGTATGTAGATTTATTAGTATTTCTATGAATGTGATATGACAGAAAAACCACTTATTTCTCATGTTTTTTTTTTATTCATTTTGTGTAAAATTGTATGCTAAGATAAGATAAGATTATGACAGATAGAAACGCGAACAGAATAACAATTTTCTTACTCCATCATACTACGAGTATCTACTCATTTGGATTGGAATTGTCTGGGGTAACTTGTTTTGTCTATTTTGAAGGAAACGTAGGTGTAGATTCGTTCGTTGAATGTCAATCATATGTTCAGGGAGGTCGAGACTACAGGATTTTTTTTTTTGAAATTTGCGAAAGACAAAAATTCAATCACGAGTAGAAAAATAACACAAATCAGAAGGAGTTGCACGTTTTTATTTGAAGTCCAATAACACATATTTTGATTTGAAATGTACATATTGGTATATTTTGTAGATTATCCTTAAGGAATTGTATGTGGCAGCGGTAGGAAACATTATGATCACGTGAATTGGTCACATCTCCAGAATGAGAGTGTTTTGAAGGGAAAAATTGATAAGTCTTGGTTACACTTAAAATTGTATATCCACTTTTAATACTGTTTAAAAGATTTTGTTTTATGTTAAAAAAAAAATTAAACCTAATCATTCCGCACTCTGGTCAAAAACAAATTTTTTTGTTCTTCCCACTTTATAATAAATTAAGATAATTAAAACTAATATACACTGTATTTTTTTATAATTTACACGCGCGAAAGGGGTTTGAGTGTGCCCTTAAAATGTTTAAACACCGCACGAGCATGGGGAGGGATAAAAGAGGAGATACCGATGCACATTAGTTTTAAAGTTCTGCATATCAAAATGGGAGGGAAAAACAGAGCCTGGCAAAGCATTCCACATTCGTGTTGTGCGACTAAAGAAAGAATCTCTATACTTAACTGTACGTCCGAAGTTAGGATCAAGGGTAAACTGATGGGCATTCCTAGCAGTTCGAGTATTACGGTTGAATCGTTTCAGGGGAGGAATGCAGTTGGCTATTTCGCTAGAGCATTGTTTGTAAAAATAACGATAGAATAACGAAAGGCACGAAACATTACGGCGGTGCTCAAGAGATATAAATGTTTCTGTTATTGTTAGATCGCCTTTCATTTTCAAAGCTCTTTTTTGAATTCTATCTAGAAAACTCAAGTGGGTTACAGGAGCACCTGCCCAAATATGGGAATTATACTCGAGTTTCGGTCGAATATATGCTTTATATAATGTAGCCAGATCAGATGGGGTGAAGAACTTCTTGCATCTTCGAAGGAAACCTAAACACCTCGCAGCATTCTTGGCGATGTCAAATATGTGGTCATTCCACAGAAGGTCGTCTGTAATGCACATACAGAGAACTGAGAGGTGTTCTGTTTCTTCAATGCAAGTGCCGCTCATGGATAGTGGCATTGGAGGTATGTTTTGCTTTACCGACAAAAGACAACATTGAATTTTGGAAGCATTAAATTCTACGCGATTTCTTATTCCCCATTGTACAATGCTGTCAAGATCAGAATTTAATGAACTTATCATACGCTGCCGTTGCAGTTCCACATCCGAAGAACGAGGATGTTAATCTGGAAACGAATATGAAAAGCTGAGAGTACTGTCGTCAGCAAAACAATTGATTGGATTAGTTGTTTCAGACAATAAGTCATTGATAAATATAAGGAAAAGAGTCGGAGACAAAACAGAGCCCTGGGGCACACCAGCATTTATTTTGTGATTATCAGATTTGAAACCGTCCAATACAACTTGAATTCAGCGGTTCGAAAGGTAATTATTAATCCAACGAAGAAGAGATTCATCTTGTCCAAATGCACGCATTTTCCATAAAAAGGCTTGATGCCAAACTCTATCAAATGCCTTAGAAATATCAAGTGCTATAATTTTGCTTTCACCAAAACGATGGAGAGATTGGTTCCACTTTTCGGTGAGATAAACCATCAGTTCACCAGTGAAAATTAATCAGCGTTTCCATGACCTTAGAAAGAAGGGACGTTAGTGCAATTGGTCGGTAGTTTGAGGGTGCAGAAGATTCGCCTTTTTTAGGGATAGGCTGGACAAATGCTGTTTTCCATGCACTCGTAAAGAGTCCAGAGGAATAGGACCGATGGAAAAGCTTACGCAAAGGTTTTGCCAGCGTTGAAGAACACATCTTCAGAACAATAGCGGGGATACAGTCCGGGCCAGCGGATTTATTTATGTTGAGATCTTTCAATACTCTTGCGATTGAACGAGTACGAAAGAAGATTGGTCCCATAAAATCATTTACGCTCTCGAGTACAGGAGGAGTTCTAACACCTGCGGCCAGCGTTGAGTTTGCCGCGAAGTGGACAGCAAGCAGATCTGCTTTTTCTTGAGAACTGACAGCAGGGGTATCGTTGGAGACGAGCGTAGGAACTGATGATGCTTTTATATAATACTTAGAATGTTGTAGGTAATATCATTAAATCATAAATAGTTTAAACCAAGCAAATTCTAAATTATTACTATATATTAAATATTTCGAAATAAAATTAAACAAATTTAAGAAATTAAAGATAATTTAACATTATATTTCAATAAAATAAGATAAAATAAACAGAAATAGAAGTGGAAAAACGTTCAGCAATTTTAAAGATTTCTAAGCAAGCCTTCAAATTTTTTTTATAGTTATCTTGTACTCTCAGATTGGCAGTCAAGGAGTTCAAAAGGGCCACAGCATGCACAAAGAACTGTTGTTTGGAGGCTCTATATTTAAATGTTGGAACAATGAGAATTTCTTTGAGATACTGGATAAATAAGCTTTTCAAAAAGATAATTCGGATTTTTCGTATGAATAAGGTTAAACAGAAATGTCAATGTTAGAAAATCCACATACTTGTCAAGAGGCATATTGAAAACGGTATTTGCCTGAGCAGAAACATGGTCAAAACGACGCAGTCCGTAGATGAAGCAGACAACGTAAGTACGTAAGTACTCGAAGTTTGCGTTTACTGGCGCTATCTAAACTGTAAAAAATAGGACTACCGTAGAATAGAATTGGTAGAATAACTGTTTTGGCAATTATAAATTTAGTTGAGACCGGGGGAAACTTCCAGAAAGGTAGGTATAAAAAACGCAATGAAGTGTATACTCGTTCAATAGTACTTATCAGGTGATTGTCCCATTTTAGCGTTTGGTAAAAGATTACTCCTAGATTTTTTTACTGCTTTGACATAATTTTACGTTGTTCCATTGAGTTCGACGGTTGGTAGGCTAGTTGTATCAACCACAGAGTTATTTATCACAATTGCCTGGCATTTGTTCGAATTGATTTTCAGGGAATTATCTCTAGCCCACTATCCTACACGTGTTAGATTCTCATTTATTTTGACCGTTGCATCTTCTAAAATGCCAATTCTATAGCTCAAGTAAATTTGGACATCATCTGCGTGCATTTTTTTTTTGCACTGAATTTTGCTATGTTTGAGTATCGAAGAAAAGTCATTGTTAAACAGTGTGAAGAATCGATAAATTTCTTAAATGGAGAACGAGGTTGGGACCTTTTATACAAGTATTGTTTGAATGCGTTTCGGTACAGAAGATGTATAGTTCATGAAAGTTTTTGAAAATTCGAAAATTGTTAAATTGAGTAATGAAATATTTTATATTAGTTTTTCTTTAGTGTGTATACACATAATTTATAATGCAAATGTCAGTCTGGTAGACGGCCTCAGGCCAAGCCATTTAAAGACTTATGATATATAATTTATACAAGGAAAATTGTGAATTGTATTAAAAATATTTTTTTTGAAGTCAATAAACTAACTAACTAACTAAAAAACAGTGTGAAAAGAAGTGGGCCCAGAATTGATCCTTGAGGGACACCAGTGATATTAGGAAGAAATATCGATAGTTTTGAGTTCGCAAAAACTGCCTGAGATCTGTGCCTTAGATATTGTTCAACCATATAGATAGTGCTGAAGTGTCAAAAAAGAAAAAAATCTTGAGTTTTTTCAAAAGTATTTCGTGTGAAACTGTATCGAACGCTTTTGAAAAATCAAGCAAAACTAGAGTTGTTACATGATTTTTATCAACTTCTTGACGGATATCATCAGTTACTTTAAGAAGTGCGGTTGTACAAACTATGTCCAGACTGCGAAACAGTTATAAGTTGATGTGAATCTAAATAAAATGTAATTTGCCGACTGATAAGTTTCTCAAATGCTTTTGAAATGAATGGAAAAATAGATATTGGTCTGTACGCTTTTTGTTTAGATGCTGTTTTTTTAGGAATCGAAATTATTTTTGAGGCCTTTCAGAGCTTTGGATAACAGGATTTAGTTATTATTGTGTTAAAAATGTGCGTTTAGAAGGGGGATATAAACGGAAGGATTATTTTTTTACAAACTTAGGATTCATATTATCTAGTGCTATTGCTTCCGATTTAATAGCACAAACTGCCTTGTATACATCAACTTCAAAAACTCTATTAAAACTGAAACTTTGGGAAATTATGCTTGCCATAGCATAGGTGTCTATGTTGGAGGCAGAACTTATAAACTGTTTATTGAGTTCATTTACATCGCAATCATCATTAATATTCATTATTTTCTTTGACATACCAAGTGATTTAATGTTTTTCCATAGTTTTTTTGGATGACACATTGTGAAATTTTGAAGCAAAATATTTTCGTTTCAATATTTACTTTGGTTCGTAGGTTTTTATACTGCACAAACAGTTGTGGCAATCTAAATCTTTTCCATCGTCTAAGAGCGTAGTCTCTCTTCACAATAAGTTGTTGAATTTCTGATGTTAACCAACCCAGCTGATTACTTTTAATTCAAAAAATACCAGCTACTAGCAATTGCATGTCAATAGATTTAAAATCTCGAAACGAAATATTTTCATCCACTAAAGTTGGATTTAATATTAAATTATAGAAGGCGACAATCAAGTCGTGTCTGGAGAAGCCAGTTGACTTTAGAAGTTAATATTGTCGTGTTGGTTGACCAGAAAAACGTATCAAGTAACGTAGAGCTGGAAGACGTTTATTGGAAATAAATATATTAATAGACTGCAAGTAGTCACAAAAAGTCTTAACCCGTCCATTTTCGCTATCTAAAAGATCTATGTTTAAATCCCCTGCTATTAATAAAATGTGATTATAGTTAGGATTTATATTTAAATGTGTGTGATTTGAGAGTTAAAGTGATTTGCAATGAAAATTTCCAAACAAAACAAATAGCAAAGTTTGCAAAGCAAAAGAAAAAATAATACACTGACTTTTTAATTAAGTTACAACTGCTTTGTAAAACAACTTTTTTCAACAATTTTATACTTTAATAACACTATTGAGTTATGTTCCATAAACAAGGTTGGGTTGAGGAGAGAGAGCTCAGGGAGAAGACGTCCGATCGCTAGCACATTTAAGTCTAGTATATAACGTGACGTGTTTAACTGAACCCGACCAGAAATAGAATCTTCGTTATCTTTTGCCAACCAAAAGCGGAGAGATACAACTAACAATGATTGCAAATTGTTTGACGAATTTGTTTAACTAAAATCATTCTTAACCATACATTACAACAAAGTCAAAACAATAAATTGTGGCCGATAAATGGAAAGGAATTTTTGAGCATTTTTGGAAGAAAAGTATAAAATTTAAAAACCTTTTACTAATTGCCGAGTATACCGAGTTCGGCTTGGGTCTGGCAGGTTCAAATGCTCCAGTCGAAAGAGTTTTTTCCATAATAAACAATATTTGGACAAATGAAAAAAACACAATTAAATGTGAAACCCTCAGAGCTATGTTAGAAGTAAAATTAAACTATAATTTGAATTCTCAGAAATTTAAAAAAAAATATTTTTGAAAAGCAAACGAAATAAATTGCACGACTGGTTCACACGTACTTGCTTTAAATGTGCGGTCACAGCTTCGAATAAAATTTGAAAAATATAAAGGAATTTTTTTTTATTCGATTTTTCTGACTTTTGATTGTTTGAAAAAAGTATACGTAAAATAATTTTCACTGGAAAAATTTAAACGCCATTTTATTTCTTTAGAAAATTTGAAAAAGTCTATTTTTTAATCGTAGGAATGGTTTTTAAATATATAAAACGGTTTTTATTTAACAATTTTAACTTAAACATAAAAATTACATACATTTAAAAATAAAACCAAGAAAAAAATTCAAATACCCATTTTGAAAATATGGATTTTCAAAAAAAAAAAAAAAAAATATATATAAAAAAAATTATTAAAAATACAAAAATTATTCCAAAATATTTTATGCCGAATTGATTTGTCTATCTATATTTTCCTGAATATATACATATGTATACATCAAATTTGATTATAATCGCTTAAGCAGTTATCGAGAAAGTAGAAAAAACGGTCCGATGGGGGGAACAGTTATAGAATTTTTTTTGAGAAATTCATCCTAGCTGAAAGATGTATATTTGTAAAAAAAAATAGCATCCTGAAAGTTTTATCAAAATCGTTAAAGCCGTTTTGGAGAAAATCAAACTTTTTGCTAAAAATTGTATGGCAGGTACCGTTATTTTTCGACCTAGAGAAGCTGAAAAACACCCCCCGAGAAACTATCAAATAAATACTAAATACCAAGTTTGAAGCAAATCGGCCCATCCGTTTAGGCTTAAGAGGTGCGAAACAGACAGACAGACAGATGGAAGAAGAATTAGAGAGATAGGAAAGAATTGTTGTGTTATGATTTTATATTCTTTTCTATTTGAGATTTGTTTTTGATTGTTTACCAAATAAAAATAAACATATTTATTTTGTCCCGGGTTTTGGTTAGAGAATAATGGCCACCGTAGCGTATACCATACATTCCCGGCTGGCGTTGCACACCCTAATAATCAAAATAGCCTTAGTTACATCCTACAAAATTGGCTATCTGGTTGTAAAACAACCCCAGCGTCACCAAGGGGTGACTTATTTCTTTCGAAATGAAGAAGGAGCTGCCGTTACGGTGAATGGTGAGCGCTATCGAGCCATGCTGACTGATTTTTTTTGTTTCCAAAATATCGACGACATTTGGTTCCAACAAGACGATTTGAAATACAGCGCGCTTAACCATCAATTTATTGCAAAATCAATTTGGTGAAAACTTTATTTCCAGAAGTGGTCCTGTTAACTGGTCCACTCGTTCGTGCGACTTAACGCCTCTCGAGACTACTTTTTATGGGGCTATGTTAAGTTATTGGGTTATGCCGAAAAAACAGCAACTCTTGAAGCATTACAACCCAATATTCAAGCCACCATTGACGCCATACGGCCATTAGTACATTAAAAAGTAGTGCTCCACACAGAAATGGTTGAGAGTATAAGTCACTAGGCTCTGGCCTTCCGCCGCAAAGAAAACCGTCTGATTCATGGATCAGTTCTAATGCTTTCCAGTATTCTTTCAAAGCCAAAATATTTCTTGTTTGTGAAACTGCTCGGCAAGTTATATCTAATTTAGCCAATTAATAACATCTTTAATTATTGTCATATAATTTGGAAACACACTGTATTTTAATTTAGAAGCAATTCGTAAAAGATTGACACACATTATTTACTCTATATGTTATGTACAAGGCAGGATTAATGTAAATGAATTAACCTTCACATATTTTACAGATTATTTTGATTTGTTGTCTCTCGATGGCGACAAGAAAATAATAAGAAAAAAATACGTCTCGACATTGAAATATCCAAGGCAACTTTTATTTACGTCAAGGGTCATCTCGGCAGAGCATAGCGATGAGATGATTAATCAGAATTATGGCGATTTAAAAATAATTTGTCTTAATGATTATTTTTGTTAACAGAATAATAAAAAAAAAGTAAACACGATTAATAAATACATATACACAAACACCGAACAGCTGTCATCATGAGTCGATAATTCTTCTATTAAGGTGTGATAATTTGCACGACTGGATCGCACGTATTTGCTCTTATGTGCGGTCACAGCGTAGATTAAGATTTGATAAATATAAGAACTTTTGATTGTTTGAAAAAATTACGTAAAAGAGTTTTCAGCGGAAAAATTTAAACGTCATTTTATTTCTATGAACAATGCTAAACAGTGTGATTTTTTTTTCAAAATCGTAGAAACGGTTTTTAAATAAAACGGTTTTTATTTAACTTTTGTTAAAAATAATAAAAAATTAAAAAATAAAAATTCAAACTTTAGCATAAAAATAACTTTTAATAAAAAAATCACACGCGTTTTCAAAAAAAAGTTTTCGAAAATATTTTAAAGTGAAATTACATTTTCTGAATATCAATTTTGGTTGTAATCGGTTAACCAGTTCACGAGAAAGTCGAATTAAAAAAAACGGTCTTATGGAAAGTACCGTTTTTAGCCCACCATTTAAGTTTTTTTCACCAAAATATAACGCGTATAAAGCACACTGATTTTTTTTTATAAAAATTCTTGGAGCCGTTTTTGAGAAAAATAAGCTTTTACATAACGGTTATATGACAGGTACCATTAATCTTTGAGCTAAAAAAAAAATTAAAACCCCTCTGTAGAATGTCAAAACAACCTTAAGTTCCAAATTTGAAGACGATGGTACTAACGGGTGATTTTTTTGAGGTTAGGATTTTCATGCATTAGTATTAGACAGATCACGCGGGATTTCAGATATGGTGTCAAAGAGAAAGATGCTCAGTATGCTTTGACATTTCATCATGAATAGACTTACTAACGAGCAACGCTTGCAAATCATTGAATTTTATTACCAAGGCGTTATAATGCAAGTTATGCATTCGTGCAGATTAAAAATGTTGAGATAACAATCAAACATGACATTACGTTGATAGAGAAACATATTTGAGTCACTGGCAAAATTCTGTCTTTACGGATGTATTTTGGACTGTAGCCTAAACGGTTAGGCCAATCGTCTTAAAATTTAGAACTAAGGGTTATTTTGAGATTTTGACGTTCTACAGAGAAGTTTTTTCTTCTTTTTTTTAGCTCAAAAATTAACGGTACCCGTCATATAACATGTAAAATCTTATTTTTCTGGAAAACGGCTCCAAGAATTTTTATGAAAAAAATCAGTACATTATACAGGGTGCGGCAAAAAACCGATCTATTTTCTGCGGCGCACCATTCAGCGACAGGACGTCCGAGGGTGGTGGGGGTAGACTCGTTGGAACGCCTACACGACGCCATTGTCAGTAGTCATGGAGCAGTGTTCGCCTGAGCAACGCGCGTTTGTTATAGATCGGTTTTTTTGCCGCACACTGTATTTCGGTGAAAAAAAATTTATATGGTGGGCTAAAAACGGTCGCTCCCATAGGACCGTTTTTTTTTCTTCGACTTTCTCGAAAAGTGTTGATCCGATTACCTACTATAAAAAATTATATTCAAGAAGATGTATGTAGTATTGAATTTTTTTTTTTTTTTGTATTTTTAATTTTTTTTTTAATTTTTTTTTTTATTTTGTTTTTAAATTTGTTATTTTTGTGGTAAAGGTTGTATTCTTGAATTATTTTTTTTAAGTTAAACAAAAAAGTTGTTAAAAGAAACCGTTTCATTTAAAAACCGCTCCTACGATTTTGAAAAAAAAATTCGAACTTTTTTACATTTCTTAAAGAAAAAATGGCGTTTAAATTATTTCACTCAATACAATTTAATGTACTTTATTCGAACAATCGAAAGTCACAAAAATCGAATAAATGCTTTGATGTTCACTCTAATTTTCTTAAATTTTGTTCCTACAATGTAACCCAACATATGAGCAAGTGCTAGTGCGTGCGATCCAATCGTGCAATTTATTTACAACACCTTAAGTTGTTAAATTTAAAATTAAGTTATTATCAGAGCAATTGCACAAAACTTGTACCTATCATATAATTTTGATATTCGAATTTCAAACTTTTTTAATTCTTGCATGTTCGTAGAGATCCTCCGTAGAATAGTGACACGGAAGATCAACCATCATTTTTAGTTTTTATTTTGCATAATTTGCAGCCTGCACATGTAAACTAAAAGTCAAAGTTTTATCCAAGTGTACCTCAAGATACTTGGCACTCGATTTTCATTCAATTGAAGCCTATTGCTTGGAAGGTAACAGGCTTTTCTCTTACTAGTGGAAAAAGTTGAGTTGGAGGCATTCAATTTTATTTTCCAGTCGTCGCAATATGATTGTACTAAATTGAAAGTAAATTGTAGAATGCAGATTGGTTTCAATTAAGGAACCAATAATTGAATCTGCTGAGTAAATGCAGGTATTATCCGCGAAAATTACAGTTTTTCTGTTATGGGGTTTCGGAAAATCATGTATGTATATATTGTACAATAATGGTCCAACAACTGATCCTTGGGGTATACCTGCAACAATTTCAATAACATATGAATACCAATTGTTAACAGAAAACGAAAGTGCGTTTTGTAAGGAATGACGAAATCATTTTTACTACGTAAAGTGGGAAATTTAAAACAAGAAGTTTGTGAATGAGTCATTCGTGCAACACCGTTTTCTTTTCGTTTCCATAAAAATCTCTTATTTCAACAGGAAAGCTTATTCACCGCTATGGGTATCATGAGCACGTTGAATTTGCTTTGGGATATGCAGGACCTCCATACACTTGCTTTAACATTTTCTTCCCAAATATGGCTATAGTACACGGGAAACAATGACTTTATCTTAATTTAATGAATTAAAACTTTTTTTTTTATAAACAAATATTAACCTATTCGCCCTTAATTACATCGTTGAGACTATAGAAGCAGCTGCTTGCAACGATCATTTTCACCGCTTAATTTTTAACTCAGGAAACACTACAGACCGCCCGTTAATCAAGTCAACGTTGCACGTGAATTTGTGCACGTCATCATGCAGCCTCTGCAAAAACCTATTAATTTTATTTTAAATAAGCTAAGCAAATAAAAATAACAGCGACCGAAAATAAATGAGTTGAGTTCTTCTTTTGAGTAATTTATGTGTGTGTACATACCAATTCTCAAGGGGGTGGTGGTTGAAGAATTTTGTTTTGTATTGACAATATAATTATACATTAAGACATCACTTTCTCTACAAGGCCGTTGATAGTAAATAAAACAGAATTGACAAACTAAACAGAACTATTACAACGCAGTTTAATACATTTGTTTTTTGGAAAATACATTTGTTTATGTTTGATTTGGGGTTTTGAGTCTCCAAGTCTAAGCAATTGTCCCCCAAATAACATAACCTTGCTAATCGGTTATTGGGTTCTTACTTTCTCGCATTCTTTTCATGCCAAACAGCACCTTGAGTGCACCAGCGATGATATTGACCAATGAGGCTTCAAAACTGTATAATAAACTTTAAACTTACATATTTCTTTTTAGAAATAATTGTTGGAATGTTTTTTTTTGTTTGGTTTATTAATTCAAGACGGTCTGGTCCATCTAAAATTTGCGTTCCGTTCCGGTAGCTTACTTTGACTCATCAGTTGATGGTGAGAGTTGTCTCAATACGCAATTTTTTCAATATTCCGTTCAACAAGAGGTACTAAGCTACCAAAACCACTAAAGCTGATTTTTTCTTTTCTTACATAAAAAATCTAAAAAAATCTAAGTAACCCATATTTTTGAGGAAGAAATCTGAAATTAAAAGTGCTAGTAAGCTTATAACAAATCAGTTGCCACCTAGTGATCAACCCTGTGATCCTGCAATTAATCATTCACTATTTCTACCTTCCACGGATTTAAATAAACCACTTAGATGTCAATGGAACACTTCTTCCACTTCCATTACCACAAACTCTACTACTACCACTCCACTATACTTACCACCACCTTGCCTACCAATCATGCCCACTTCTGAACCAGCGCAGAACAAAGCGCTTGTTAAGCGAAAACAAAGTATTGCAATTTTATCGGCCATACCGAAACTTTTTGGAAAACTAGACACAAAGAACTCAGTGTGCTAGGTTTTGTGACGTCAATTCGCGTAAAATAAATGTAACGTCTGGAGTGCCCCAAGGTAGCACTCTTAGCCCGCTTCTATTTTTAGTATTTTTAAATGATATGCCTTTGTTATTTACAAGATGCAGATATTTTTTGTATGCCGATGACCTCAAGGTATTTTGACAAGAATGTCTTGATACTCTTGCCTGCTGGTGTAAAAAGAAATGGCTAAATGTGGAGAAGTGCTATATTAAAATTTATTTTTTGAGGAAAAAAAAGTGCAATAAATGTTGACTATTTTATTGACGCGCAAAAGCTAGTTAGAATTGACGCTGTTAAAGAGTTAAGCGTTGTAATTGACAAAAAGCTTACTTTTAAAGACTTGGTATGCTAGATTTTGTAAAAACAAAGTCAATGGAATTTAACGACCCTTATAATATTAAAAAGGGAATTTATTGTTTATTGGTACGTTCGTTATTAGAATATTGAAGTCTTGAATCCGTCCAAAAGCAATTTCTGTTGTTCACTTTAAGAGGTCTTTGCTCTTTGCTGTTACCTCGTTATTCCCACCATCTGTGGTGTGTGTAGTCTTGCTAATCGTAGAATTATCTGAGGCTTTATTTGCATTTGATATATTGAAAGATAATATTGATTCAGTTTATCTGTGTTCCAAAGTATCAGTTAACTAAAATGTTCGAGTCTTTTTAAATGAGAGAAATTCAAAGACTAATTTATTCGTCTCACAAATCTTTCAATCGGTTGTCGAGAGCGTCTAATTGGTAGAAACTGTTTGGCCCAAATGAAAGCTGAAAAATCTTCTTGACTTTTTGAATTATTAAATTAACTTTTAAAAGTTAACTATATTTTTAATTTTCGGCTTTCTTGATGACGGCTATTTGGATTTCTGTCAAACTTTATATTTGAGAAGATCTAGGTAGCCAAATCAATTCTGCATATCAATATTTTTATTTTGAATAACTTTTTTTTTTTCTAATTAAAATTAATTTTTATAATCACATGTATATTAATAAACTCTAAAAAACTGCATACCAACATTTCAAAAAAAAAAGTTTTTCAAAAAACTAAAAATAAAAAAACAGGATTTTATCAAAATCCGTCCTAGAATTCGAAATACTTTTTTCATAAATTTGTTATTATACAAGAAGTGTGATGGCGTAGGTACTCCATTTGTAATTTATATTTTATGTTGTCTAATTTTGACAAAAATCAATACAACTAAAAAAGTTAAAAAATAATAATTGAATTCATTGAACAACAATGACGTCTTCGTATTGGACGGCTACATTCGCAATTGACAGTTTCTTTTCCCGATCGAAGCTGTATTATCCTTGCTAAAATGCCTTCAGAGGTTTTTACCCGACCACCAAAACCACAAAAACAAACCCCTGGTTTGTCGACGAGTGCCCGGCAAGCAAATGCAGATTAACAAGAAGCATACAAATGGCAGTGCTATGCAGAAGGACTAAAACTGCTTGTGTTTTCTACGAGCAGAAGATGAACACTGGCTTCTTACTATTTTCTCACTTAAAACAAATGGACGGGTATAGCTTGCACTAGGAGTACCTGAGTCCCGAAATGGCGATCTTTGGGTTTGCTAGCAAACCCTTTATCTACTACACAACTGCGCTTTACTTACAAGTAAAAGGAAATTGTCAAGGCTACAGAGTTCGAATTGAATCGAAGTAGATTTTGAGAATATGAAAAAAACCATTTCAGTAAACTTTTTATTGAATGAATTCTGCTGCCAGGTAGAATAACCATTCTATCTGGGCGAAGCAGATTAACAATTAATACTGCTCACCCAATCCGGCTGAAGTAATGCTAGCTATATAGCTTATTAACATTGTTTGCTCTGTCATTAGGAAAGGAAAAACTATGAACATCGACTATAAGATGTTTTCTGCAGTATTGTGTGAGCGCCTAAAACCATTCGCTAATAACTTGACAGTTTCGTATTATCGCGGCTTTGGGCCAGCAAATTCCACCATCGACATTCTTGGAAATCATACTTGATAAAATAGTCCAGAACTCACACAAGCCAATCTGATTACTTGAATATGACGACGATATTGAAATAATCGGAAGAACACAGCATGTTCGGAAGCCGCGAAGATGGGTGTAGCAGTCAATGAGAAAAAAAAGTATAGATGTACATGCTGCCATCTAGAAAGGACACCCAACCCAACATCTACTTCTTCAACAAAACATCACGATATACACTAATAACTTTGAAGTCGTAAGGCAATTTGTCTAACTGGGCTCGACATTAACAAAAGTGAATTGTGACGCTTTAGGCTGTTTCAACAGCCAATTCTCTACGTGATTTTTGACTTAGTATGCAAAAATAGTGCGAGTGGAGAAGTACAATAGAACATACAACGAAGAACTCTATTCAGCGACACAGACCTAGCCAAAGGTGTAAAAGTTCAACACCTGAGATTGCTGGGTCATATAGCGGGGGGCACTCGGAAAATCTTCTATTCCACCCAGGAGGCACGTCGTAGTAGAGGAAGACCGATATTGAAAAGAACACCTCAACCAATTTTAGGTGCAACGAAGTAGTCTACCGCGGACTTAAGCTACATTATAATAAGGTAGGGTTGGTAAGCTTTTGTCAGAGCAAACTTTTTCCTACAACCCACCATTACCGGTATTACAATGTACAGCTTGTTTGATCCTAACCTAGAATAAAAACGAAAGTCTACACTAATTTCAATAATTATAGTTTATATAATTTTTAAAAATACATTCTAATGAAAACAACAGCCTATTTATATCATCATAACAAATCATTTTGTTAAATTCAAAAACAACACAATGAATCTCAATTTATAAAATCGCGCTCTTGTCTTGGTCCAATGCATTTGCAAACTACTTACATAGGTAAATTAACTGCTTTCCTTAAAAATGATATGCACTTTATTTCCACGCTATTTGTCGTCTAGTTTCTCGACATTAGGTGATGTTGGTATCGCAATTTCTTGCTCCAATTAAATTCTATAAAATTCCTTATTTAAAATAACATAGTCACATAGACTTTAGAGGCTTCCTACACAATTTATAATCTTAATTCGCAAATGTTGGATACTTTGCTTTAAAGTGTCTTTTGTTATAGCAAGACAAGCGTGTGTACTGTGCATTGTGTGAAAAGCATTAATTTTTAATTGAATTTACATAAACACGCAGCATCAAAAGCAAAGTCGTCGATGCTTTTCTGAAAATTGTGTCAAATGTCTTGTAATTATACTTCATACGTCATACCCCATAGCCCATACGCCAAGAAGACATGACATTTTCAAAATAAAAGTTTGCACTATGGCGGATTACCGAAAGAGAAAAGCCTACAAATAGAGCAGGACATACATACGTCCATAATCTAAAGATATCTAAAATCCAATCAAATTCCAATAAAATTACTTTCGTCTAAACATAGAATTAGTTGAGCGCGGTGGGTAATAATAGTGAAATTCTATTAAAAGTATCAATAATCTATCTTATTTTCTCTATGAGAATATTAATAAAATATTTATTTTCTTTTTTTGCGAAGCGATTTGCGGTTATTTTAAAAATAGACAATCTAAACCCACCCGTGTCATACATGAGGAATTTTCTCCTTTCCTCTTTTGTCTTCAGACACTGTGAGAGAAAATGGATATTAAATATAGAAATGGCACATGTGAGGTTTTAAAATAATCTCAATAGAATATTTTAGGAGTGCAGATATTTTTGTAGCATTATGCACAATGGACAGAATATCTCGTGAGTAATATCTGTGATCTTTCGTCAATCTGGCTGCAGTTTGCTCCAGATGCAATTTCCGTATGAACATGTATTGATGATAAAAAAAAACGTTTATTCCCAAAGAATATTGCAAAGTTATTAGTATCATTTAAGCAATCAAGCTGATGTCATACAATATATTAAAGCTGGTGTTGCATGAACGCTTGCGAAAATTATATTTCGGCTAAATCACCAATAGAAGCAATCCAGAGTATAAGAATCAGAATGGACAAATATTTGTTTTGAAAAGCATTTGATAAGCAAACACGAGATGGCAATGGGAGGTTCCGGAACTCTAGATGATAATAATATGGGACATGATGCCCCGCAGGAGTCACCGAAGCATTGTGCACCAGGAAAGCAAAATAAATAATTTGCTCTTTCTTTAAAACAGTTCTTGAATTTCTGCTAAAAGTTAAAGCTTCTTGCAACAGACATTTTTGATGTATGGTTTGATGTTCTGGTTGAAAATGAAAACACATTGGCTTGAATAACACAGCTATTATCATCACAGGTCTAATTAGTACATTTATTTGAATGAAACAGTTCTTTCCAATACGAAAAGTTTAAAAGTCATTTTCTGTGATCCAAAAATAATGCTCACTCAGATGAAAGGAAGGCTCTAAACAGCATACATGGTTCACAACGTGGTACAATGTACAAGACATATAAGATTAAATTAACGGCATCTAAAATAAAGAAGAACTGTGACGTGGATTCGTCACAAGAAGTCTTGGGCTTTCGACACGTAAGTGAGCGACTTGTGACAATCCGTATCAAGGCTAAATTCGCCAACATTAACCTAATATGCGCTCACGCCACCACAGAGCTACGAGCTCCTCGACGAAACCTATGAGTAATGCCTTAAATACGACGTTAAGATCATACTAGGCGATTTTAACGCCAAAATAGGTAAAGAGGAAATCTTTGGTAGGACTGTCGGAAAACATAGCCAACACGACTCAAAGTCTGAATACGTACTTAGGCTAATTGACTTCGCAGCGGCACATAACAACGTCACCATTGCAAGCACACGGTTTCCTCATCTCGATCTCGATATACACAAAGGCACTTGGCGGCACCCAGATCAACAAACCGTCAACCAGACTGATCACTTTGCGATTGATGCAAGACACGCCTCCAGTATTTTGGATGTTCGCACCTTCCAAGCAGCTAACATCGATTCGGATCACAACCTTGTTGCAGCCAAGGTAAGAATGCGAATAACCTGAACGCCACAACAACGGAGTAATACTGTGAGGAAGTATGACGTCGGAAAGCTGCAAATGCAAGGACATATGCCGATCGAATATCCCGTAACCTCTCAAGAAATCCATTACCGCCAGCATCAACTGCCGAAGACCAATAGCAACACTGCCAACAAGCCATCAGAGATGCCGCAACTGATGTGCTAGGTTTCACCAGATCACCATCACGAAACCTCTGGTTTGATGACGAATGCAGGCAGGCCCATGCAGCCAAACAAGAGGCATATAAAGCGGGGCTGCAAAGAAGGACGAGAGCTGCTCGCAAGCTCTACGAACAGAAAAGACGGGAAGAACACCGGCTTCCCAAAAGAAAAAGAGAGAGCATGAGAAGCGCGCGATCGAAGATATTGAGAGATGCTACTCCAGCAACAAAGTGCGGAAGTTTTACCAACAGGTAAAAAGAACGTGCCAAGGAAAAAAAGCCGCATAAAAGCCTGTAGAGATAGGATTGGAAACTTCGTAGTAGAGTCATAGTCGGTGCTGAGTACATGGAAGGACCATTTCTGCAGACTGTTAAACGGCGATGAAGACCAAAAACCCGGTGTCAGGCAGAATGAACCATACAACATGGACAATGACAGACAAAACTTCCTTCCACCCTACCAAAGTTAAGTGAGTATAGCAATATCTAAACTATAAAACAACAGAGCTGCTGGGCCCGACGGACTACTCGCCGAAATTTTTAAAGCGGCCGGAGATGACCTGGTGGAGTGCATACACCAACTCATCCTTAAAGTGTGATTTCGAATCGATCAATTGTTCACGCTACGGCAGATCCTGGAAACTACCCAAGAATTCCAAATCGATACCCACCACCTCTTTATCGATTTAAGGGCCGCGTACGATAGCATTTATAGAGACGAGCTATACAGAGCCATGTCTGGTTTTGGCATCCCCACAAAAACTCGTCCGACTGTGCAGGATGACGATGGAGAACTCGCTACTCCGTCAAGGTTGGTACTGACCTCACAGAAGCTTTTGATGTCAAAAAAGGATTTGGACAAGGTGATGCGCTGTGGCACAATTTTTTTCATGTCTGTGCAATTGTTTTGAATCCTTGACATCTACACAATGTAGGTACTAATGTTCAGTTATTAACTCAGAAATCTCATTGAAGTCGAACTGACTTTGAATGAAGACTGGTGTAAGGTAATTAACATCTATTGAGCAATTTCGCAATCACAATTTATATTTAATTAAATAAAATTACATAGTTTAAGTTCTATTTTAAGTTACACAATATATACCTACATTTACTGACGCAGGCTCTAAAGTAGCCAAAGCCAAGCGACTGATACTCTTAACCATTCAGTTTTTTTTTTGTGAATCTGCAGGAGCGGAGGCGACCTACAATTATCTGCCGAATCCGAACGGCTAAATGAAATGCACTTTATCGATACCAAGCTTACTATTGAAGAATTTTCCATTTCCTCGCAAGAAACAGTGGCCCGGAAAAAAGTTAGCTCAGGGAATCAACCCCCTACCCTTTGGCATCCGACAAACCAACAACCATACCACGGAACACTAAAACTATTTTAAGTTATGTGCAATGACAAAATAAATTGAAGAAAAATCTAAGCAAATAATAACGTCACTGGTTTAATTCGGATCATTTCACAGGAGTATTTTTATTTCACTTTACTTCCAACTGGTTTATCTGTGGCAAAACAACAAAATTTAGTATTTTTACGAAGGCATCGTCTTCACATTTTCAAAAACATGTATTGACATCTACCTCAGAGACATTTTAAGCCAAATTCATAAAAGAATTAATAACCAATTCCAAAACAACTCGAATAATTCAATTCAGTCAGATTACAAGACAAAGCAAAAACACAAAAAAATATATAAAATCTGAACATAGTCATTATTAATCATTTAATTAGTAAACAAATTACGGGATAGAATAGACTCACCTCACTTACTGATGAAGATGTCACTATTGGAATACTAATGTTACTATTCTCTTTAATTCCGTTGTGTTGCTGCTGCTGTGGCTCTGACGTCGTTGTCGTGTTATCCATAATTTGTATTCTTTTCTCCACTTCCTCTTCTTCGGGCTGTTGTTGCTGCGACTGCTATTTTCGTTATATTTTGGTTTTTGTACTATTTTTTATTTTATCTAATATTCCCCTACACAGACACACAACAACAACAAAACGCAACGGAAAATTGTAAACAAAATAAAACAGAATGCCAGAAGAACTCGACGTTAACACAACGAAAACTTATTTTTTGTTATCTTTTTTTTGCACTATTTTCTAAAAAAAAAAATTTTAATTTTTTTCTTGACACAATGAAAATTAAAAAAAAAATCTAAATAAAAAAATCACACAGTGAAGTTATTTTGTTGTATATACTTAATCATAGGAACAATTGTAGGTTTTTTTTTGATTATTTTGGAAGAATTTGATGTGTTAACAATTATTTATATTGAATAGGAAAAAATAATAACTAAATTAATCAAAAGCCAGCACATAGTACAAAACAGTTATAAAGGTTATTAGCTTGATTTGATTATATATTTTAAGCAGACAACACATTTATTTTTGAAAAAAAAAACGGAGGAAATAAAACAACACTTTAACCATTAATCGTCTGGAATATTGTATTTTTATTTGTTTTCTATTCTCTAAGTTTTTGTCATTTTACGTTGCAAAAGAAGTCGTGTCATCATTTACCAATTCAACAAAAGGAACCCTTCAGAAGCTTGACTAAGCTAAGGTAAAAACATGTAACAACATTTTTAAAACCTTAAGACACTAAATAGCATTGAAAGTAAAATTCATAAGCCTAGGCCCCGGACTTGAGATTTGCATTGATAGGAAGGAAGGAATCTCTTCACTAAATGGTCTTTTGACCATCCTACTGCAGAGCTGGAAGCTATTCTCAATCTTAAACCCTTAGACCTCTTTGTGCAAGAATCTGCAGCAAACAGCGCCCTCCGGTTAAGCCAAACTCAAAACTGGAGATCGAGTCTGATAGGCCATGCACAGATTCTACAGACATATACAGGCTACAATGTATGCACAGACTACACAACACCCCGTTTAGATTTCGAAAGACCATTCAACACTTTCCTAATAGAGAAGACTGGCTTAACAACCAGACACCATACAAATCAGCCATTGAAATCTACACAGATGGCTCTAAAATGGAAATTGGTGTTGCTGCAGGTTTCTACTCAGAAACACTCGAACTGGCCGGATCAATTAGGCTCCCCGATTACAGCAGCGTCTTTCAGACTGAAGTCCTGGTAGTGACGGCAGCTGCTAAAGAGACTGCAATGAAGGCAATACCACATGCTGATATCACCTTTTTCATTGACAGTCAAGCAGCGATTAAAGCAATTTCTGCCATTGAAATAAAATCAAAGCTTGTAGCTTGCTGTCGCGAAGAGCTAAAATTTCTTGGCGCGCAGCATAATATAAGACTCTTTTGGGTTCCTGGCCACAGTGGTGTGCAAGGAAACGAAAGAGCTGATGAGCTGGCAAGAAAGGGATCATCCCTAGAACTTAACCGAGCCGACACAACGGTAAAGATCCCAACCTGTACCATTAAACAGACGATAGGGAATAAGGTACTCGCCGCAGCTAAACAGAAAATATTATACAGCTCAACAAGAAGTCGCTACGATCCCTTGTGAGCATACTGACACGTCCTAACATGCTGGGTTACCACAAAAAGAAATTGAAGTTCAGCACGGACGACTTGTGCAGAGGTTGTGGCGACATAGATGTGCATGAGGACACTACTCATTTTCTGCCACTGCCCAGCACTATGCCGCTTAAGAAATGAAGTTCTAGGAAGTCATTTCTTCCAGGACTTAGCAGAACTATCTGAACAATCTGGCAATACTTGATTTATGCTCAGTTTGGTCTTTGGTTTGCCATTCCATAATAAATAGACTTACCCCTGAACAACGTTTGCAAATCGTGCAAATTTATTACCAAATAATGGTTCGGTTCGGTGGAGCAGAGTATCGAAGACGACCCGAATGAGTCCATCCGCCATCGCGCGCAACATTTGGAGAAGTGCCCATCCACTTTATGGAAGATTTTGCGGAAGGATCTTGGTTTGCGGGCTTACAAAATCCAACTCGTGCAAGAATTGAAGCCGAACGACCATCAAGCGCGTTGCACGTTCGATGAATGGGCTCAAAACGAGTTGGCCACCGATCCTGATTTTCACAAAATTATGATAATTGGGTCACTTGCCCGAAATAATTTTTAAAACATAATGGCAAACCTTGATAAAGCTAAATTCTTGGCCATAACATTAAATTATGTGCGTTTTATTTCTTCTTGAAAACCACACGCCTACAAAAATAACCTTTATAAACCTTTTGGTGTGGAACCCAATTTTAATTTATATTCCACACCTTCTAAAGCCAATGATGTGGAGGATGAGGATTCTTGATCTTGATAAAAGTTAGTGATTTTGTCTAAAAAAAAAAAACTCGGCCTATATATTTTCTAATGTTGAAATGGAAGCTTATTACTTTAACATAGAAAACACGTTAGTGATGATAGAAAGAAAATAAAAACCATGCTCCAACAAAAGATTGGACAATACAATATCTAATTTAGTCATGGATGTTTGTTACAGACAAACTTTAACTTCATTCTCATAAAAAAGGACACAAAGCAAGCATTTAATTAAAAAGAAACCTGGAATTATATTCGATACCAAACGTCAACAAATTTCAAGAATGTTTAATGACCGCGGTATTTTAGTAGATCATTTATAACCATGGGAGATTTACAACTTGTTACTGGCAAATATTTATACTTTAAGAAATATGGAAAACGGCAAAAGTGGCGCCCGTTCCGAAGAAGACCAACATGACAAGCGTCGAGGGATATCGGCCGATTTCGCTTCTATGCTGGGTCAGCAAATTACTGGAGGGACTTATCCTGAGAAAACTTTATCATTTCTTCAGGGAAAGGGAAATCATACCTGAATGTCAGTATATTTTCTGAGCACGCCACTCCATCATCCATCCGCTTCTTGGACTGCACTCTGACGTGACACACGGACTCAACAAGAAAGCGACTACCTGAACACTTGGTAAGATTAATCAAACATTTTCTAACCCATAGATCCTTTTATGTACAGGTAAACAAAGAATATTCACGAAGAAAGACGATAAGAGCTGGAGTTCCACAAGGTTCCAAGCTGGGCCCTATACTTTTCAACCTTTACACAGCTGACCAGCCTACCAACATCCCAGGGACAAAAACGAAGCTATATGCCGATGACTCCTTAACATATGCAACATCCATTTCACCAGAAATCGCAGCCAGGAGAGTTGAAGATCACATAAGAAACTTATGGGACTACTACCTTAAATAGCGATAAGAGCGAGCTTATCTGCTTCAGAACCCCAACAACAGCAACAAGAGGTCGAAGAGGTTTCGCATCACGCTGTGATAATATCAGTATCAAGCTACCAGACAACACAGTGATAATGACAAAAACAACAGCAAAATACCCTGCAGTGAATTTCACTAACCGCTTCAAATTCAACATCTGACGTAGGTCGGGCCCCTGTTGTTGAGCCGACATGATTTATTTTATTTATAAGTTAGTTTAAGGCCAATTCTACATACATTTTAACGAATGTAATAAAAATAATCTAAAAAAAAAATACAGCGGTCATTTAAAACACCATGTCCTAGGGGCAGGCTTCCTAGTTAGCCAAAAAATGAAGTCTACCATCATCGGCTTTAATGCAGTAAACTAAGGCTATGCACCCTTCGCGTGCGAGGCTAATTTAATAACATCGGCTTCATAAATGTTCACGCATTTACTGAGGAGTCCGAAGAAGACGAAAGAGATTCCTACTACGAACTTGTACGGAGAACCCTCAATGCGAATGAGAACACTAATGACAATAGACTACGAGTCATAGAAATGGCAGCATCAACGGAATCGGTCATTGCGCTAATCAGTTTCTCGAGCATTTGATTACGACTGACTCTATCGGGTGATACTGATGGAGTCAGTCGTAACTAAGTTGACATCGTCGCCACTATTTGTGCCTGATGACGATACAAACGTTTCGCCTACATTGAATCGGACCAAGGGCGGATTGCTCTGCGAATACGTGATGTAAACAAAAGCAATACATACAGTCGCGTGCTAAGGCTCACCCTGGGAGAGCTCGATGAAGGAAGAGCAAGTCCTGGGGACAGAGTGTCGGGCGTAGAGGATAAAAAGACTTCATAGACAAAAAAAGGCAGCCTGGAAGAAAAACCGTGTCTGTGAAATGGAAAGAAACAAAGAGCGAGGTCCGCACCAGGCGCGAAAGTTCTAACAATCCGTCAGTAACATGTCGCAATATACACCACGCTGCACATACTGTAACGACGAAGTGGGAAATATGATCACCGATCCTGAAGGCATTCTGGAGCGATGGGAAGTGTACTTTAATGAATTGTTGAACGGTCAGCTCACGGAAGAAATAGAGACTCCAACAATTCAAGAGGAAGACATGATGATGCAGCCACCAAGCATTCAGGAGATAAAAAAAGCGATCAATCGGCTTAAAAAGAACAAGGCTTCGGAAGACGATGGCATATCTGCCGAAGACCACATATCTATCACAATGTGCAGCAATTATAGAGGTACAACATTATCCTATAAGATAATCTCCTCTATCCTGCAAGAACGGATAGCCCCATACGCTAACTCCATAATCGGCAAATATCAATGTGGTTTCATACTAGGCAAATCAACAATTGATCAGATCTTTATCCTTAGGCAGGTGATGGAAAAAAGTCTGGAATTTAATATTCCATCATACCTTACCTTTTACCTTTTTATAGACTTTAAAGACTGACTGACCATGACCAACATTGCAAGCCAATTAAAAGTAGCCGGTTTGCTGTCCAGACTAATCAACGTCTTTAATGGACTCCGACAAGGGTATGCTCTGGCTTGCATCCTATTCAACCTGGCGTTGGAGAGAGCAATCCGTGGCTCTGGCACGTAAACAAAAGGGACTATCGATATTGGCTTACGCAGACGACGTGGATATCGTCGGCAAGCTGTACAAGACCCCTTTACTCAGATCGAGCCGGGGCACAAAACCTTGGGATGCATATTCATGAATGGAAAACACTGCAATCTAATAGAACCAACTATAGTCAGTCGAGGCTCTTTAAATCCGGAAACCTTATCATACAAACTAAGCTGCTGCTTTACAAGACTATGGTTTTACCAGTAGACATACGGATCCGAGAGTTTAGTGGTTACACTAATGTCTTACCCGCGTTCGAGAGGAAAGTCTTACGGAGAATTGTAGGCCACGTGTGTGAGGGAGGACGATTTCGGAAAACAGTTGTTTAGGAAACAATAATCTCGGTAGACTCTTGTGACACCTAGTTTGTATGAGCAGTGGAATCAGCTCGTAAAGTCGTTTGTTGATCTTTGTATGGTAGAATGTAACGTGGCAGATCTTACTAAAGCTGAAAAGATGGCGTAAACTAGGACGTACGAAGCCTTTGAGTGCGAAACTGGATAGCATTAGCCAGCAATCGGGATGTATGGAAGAACTTTTTGGATAAACCCCGGACCCATTACCGGTTGTTGCGCTGATTATTATAATGATTTTTTTTACTGGCGCGCCAGCACCTTAAGGAGCCAAGGCCTAGTGATTTATACTCTCAACCATTCATGTGTGTGTTGTGAATGAAGAATGGAAGGGACCTACAATTTACCGCCGCGTCAGAGCGGCTGCATGAGATGCACTTTTTCGAGACAAATTTTACTCTTGGAGGTTTTGTCAGTTCCTCGCAAGATTCAGTACCCCCAGAAAAATAGGTGGCTCTGACAGGGAGTCGAACCCCGACCCTTCGCTTAGCAGTCTTACTAAGCCACATGGCACTACTTATTATAATAATGATCAACTATTCTTGAGTTCTATCTCAAGCTGAGTTCCAGATCCGAGTTCCAACGTCTTAAAACTTGATGAAGAAAATAGTAAGAACTCATCGGAATTGTAGAATTTCGTTAAACCGAGTTTAAGCAGTTAGAGCTTTGTGAAGAAAGGGGGCATAGATGTTCTATTAAATGTAGAGACCGCGTCGAGGAAAAAAGGCATCAGATTGATTTATAGGTATAACAAAATCACAAGAAATAGGAAGTAGGTACCTATTTGATTTTTTTTATTTTGTATATGTATTTTCATGTATGTAGGAACTTTCTACTTACTTTTGCTGAAATAACCAGGTTTTAGTATTATTAGGCCAGTTTGATTGCCTTTGTAGGAAAAAATGATACAAACTTTGAAAAATCTATTACGTTTTGGGTGGAACTTTGTACTTATTTTGCAACAAAGCTATTAAATTTCTTTTTTCTTACGAAAAAGTGAAAAACTGCACAAACTACTGTTAGTTAACTTTAAAATAAGGTGAGATGAATACTTTAACAGTTATGACACTAGTTGCACACTGAATTTTCTACAGAAAACGTGCGGGGGTCGACTAAGTCAGTAAACGTGCCTCTGGAGTTAGGCAACATTTGTTCACTAATTTTCAAGTGACAGTTTCTCCTTTGCAATTAGTCAGTTCCTGTTTCAAGAAATTTCCTCAGTCACTTTTGATAGAGTTGAAAAATGTACCTCAACACAATGGGGCGTTCGATGCGTTTACTGACTTTTAGACAACTAACTTTTAGTCAAAGTGAATCTATTAAACGCAAGCTGACACCAATACATTTTAAAGGAAAAATTGTCAATTGAAAATTAGTCAAAAAATCTTGACTAACTTTTTGACCAAATGTCAACTAACTGACTTTTAGTAGACGCATTGAACGCCAGGAATGTCCCAGCCAGCACACGCTAAGAAAGACTGCGTCTCTATCTCTACAAATAGAGTTCTCTTGGCAAACTAATATCGAGCAAGCGAATCCAAATCCAGCAAAGTTGAGATTTTTTTTCTAAGAACTCGTGTTCACGTTTCTGAGAAAACGGAGATCTCGGCTCGGAGGGATCAGAAACTGGAATTGGCTAAATATATTGCTGACAGTTTGTCATTCACTTTGACTTAAGCTTCCTCCAAGCTGTTCTCAATTTTTTTTGGATTTGGTGTTCATTGAGTTTTTCTAGAGCAAGTTAGAGCAAGATTTTCTACACTTGCTTTTGAGGTAGAGCAAGGAAAGCAAGTTGGAGTGGAAGTGTCAAAGTCAGATGTTTTCAATGTATACGTGATAGATTTTTTTATCGAGTGCGTTTGATCAGATTAGATATGAAAAAATGTACATTGCATTGTATTGAACATAGGGATAATGAGGGCTTATAAGTAGTAATGAGTCTGTCACATCATAAATGACATCTGTGCTCTACTTGCTCTGACGTTTAACAGCTGTTTTGCTCTGCTATACGCTGTCTTACGCTACTTTACTCTGAGAAAGACTTTTCAGTTTGTTCAATGAAGTCTTCCTTCGATTCGTTGATTGGTACAGAAAAGCATGAAGTAAACGTTCCTGCATCGTCTGGTATTAAAATGCACACAAAGAAAGAAATCAAAAATTAGCGAACATTGAAAGAGATGCTGGAAAAGTTTGATGCACATTGTTTTGCCGCAGAAAAATGTGACCATAGAATCATACAAATTCAAGGCAAGGCATTCCACATTTGCGTCGTACGACTAAACAAAGAATCTCAGTATTTGACACTACGTCCGAAGTTCGGCTCAAGGGTATACTGATGATGACAGGTGATAAATCCTCCACGGTAATTTAACCCAATACAGGCTAATATGTAAGGAGCATCAATTTCGCCGGTAATAAGTTGATGAAAAAATATTAAATCATTATCAACACGCCTTTGGTGAAGGGTTTGCACCTGCAGAAGCTGGATTCGCTGTTCATATGGTGGCAGATTGAATGGATCGTTGCAAGGTAGACCTTTAACGGCAAAACGAATGCAATTGTCTTGGATTGCTTCAATACGGTTCTTATGAATTACGTAATAAGGAGTCAATACCTGTGAAGCATACTCAAGGTAAGGAAAGAGTTTCATATGGATCACTAAATTCCTCTGCACAGCGTTTTATGAATCCAAGCATAGAACTAGCTTTATTCACAATAAAATTAACGTGTTGAGTAAATTCAAAGTTGGGGGTAAAATGGACACCCAAATCCTTAAAACTAAAGACGCGACAGAGTTTGTGCTGGGAAATATGATAATCGAATGCACTGCCTGCAGAAGACTGCGGTCATCGCTAGACTTTATTGTCTTAAATATCTTTATATCATCAGCGAATATAAGAATGGCACTTGATTGTATGCATGAAGTAACATCATTTATTGCCAAAATTAATAGTAAAGGACCAAGGTGGCTTCCTTGAGGTACGCCAGAGTGAGCCAGGAAGAGGTCTGAAGGACAATTTCTAAATTTTACTTGGTAGGATCTATTCTCTAGGTATGATTTGATGCAAGCTAAGAAATAAGCAGGAAAACCAAAAGCTTTTAACTTGAACAAGATTATTTCGTGACTTAGTTGATCAAATGCTTTTGAAAAGTCAGTGTAAATGCAGTCAACTTCATAACCTTTTTCTAATGCATTTGAACATTTGTAGGAGAATGTTAGAAGATTTGTAACAGTTGATCTGTGCTGTCAAATTAAAGTTGGTATTTTCTTTTTTTTTTGTGACCTAGGCAGTGACTTTTGCTACTTTATGTGTTTTGATTTTAGTTCTCGGTTGCGCTTTAAAATGTTTTTATTTAAGTTCTTGTGTCAATATTTAACAAAAAGTTATTGTTTTATTAAACGCTTTTGTATTAATCATCAAAGTTTCTGTGGTTCTAACCATTTTTTTCAATTAATTTTGCAATTGGAAATGAGGCATTAGGTGGTGGAAGAGAATATTGGATTTGGGAAATTAAGGCTTGAAAAAGACTAGGATAGGATATATACCACAGATGGGATTAGGATAGGATAGATTAGGAAGTAGGAGTGGAGCGAATAGGGAAAAAAGAGCAGGATAGGAATTGGCAGAGCAGATACTGTATGAGAAGTAGGTAGGAGCTGGAAGTTAGATAGACAGGTAATGACTGGGACTAGTCAATAGAGAAGAGCCTGTAGGAGCCAACCATTCTAGTAACCATCTTTCGAATAGGTATGTTTTTTTAATATATTTACCAAAAATTTTATTGAAAATGAAAATCAAACTCACTGAATAAACAAAGTAAAATAAATTTATGCCATATTTTCTTTTACTTCCTTATTTTTCTAAATAATTTTCAGATAAACACTCATCCAAGCCCAATTTCCTACATACCGTGAAATATAGGGATTCTTTTTTTAGCCGAACAACACGAATTTGGAATAATTTACCCGCCGGTTTTGCGAACTGCGTAATCTTGTATTCTATCATTCTTGAAATAGATCTACCAGTGGACAATTCAATAAATAATTTCTCATCAGAAGGCGTTTTTCTTTTTAAGCTCTGAGCAGAGCACGGAGTAGAGCTTGAGCAAGTCGATTACGCTCTGAACAGAGTATAATCAGAGCACTGCGATTTAATTAAAAAAAAGCTGTCATATAGTCCCCTCTTTGCACCTTAAGTACAAAAATTAAATTAAATAATTGTTATTTCCTTAGAAAAATTCATTTTAATATTTTACTTCGACCGAACGCCATTTTGATTTTTGTTTTTTTTTTTCCCCAACCCAGTCTATCGTCAAAACACACAGAATATAAGAAGTTGGCCGTCATTAGGTTATTTTATTCTGAGCTCATAGAGCGTGCTCCGAGCTAACTCCGATTGAAAAAAGAAACACAAGCTGGGCGCTCAGACCACTCCGAGTTCAAAAAGAAACACAATCTTTCTTTTTTGACAGGTCAGTGCCCTGCTCTAAGCTTAAAAGAAAAAACGCCTAGAGTACGAAACACCTGGTAGTGATGATTCAGATGCAACGTCGGTTAATGACAATGAAGTTCATTTAGAGCCAATGAATTAGAGAGAATTTAAAACAGAATGACATATGTGCTCTAAATTGCTCTGACATTTAACAGCTGTTTTGCTCTACTCTACACTGCCTTACGCTTCATTGAACAAACTAAAAAGCCAGTGTACACATTGAACGTGCCTATTCACGTGTTTTTGGAGGAGAAAATGTACTCCTACAATTTGACAACCTTTGTTGTGACATTCGTGTGTTAAGGTAGCGCTAAACGACGAACATGCCCACTCAACTTGTGTGTAGCTTGTTTGCACTACATATGTAAAACAAATCTTGACCATAGTCTTGCGAAGTGCCTAAAGATTGATGCTTCTATCGTAATTGATTAACGATTTGTGCAAACAAAGGCCCTAAAACAATAGTGCTGTCACAATAACCCCAGTCAGCTAGCTTCTGAACTTGACCTTGGTCAACTTGTGGCTGGACTTGACCTTAGTCAACCAGATGCTATACATAACGTTTGAGGGTGTCCCAACGTCAGCCCAACACAAAACAATTTTATAAACCACATCAAATTATAACCGAGTCGAAGCCCTAAACTACAGGTGACTTAACTATTATTAACACACAAACACTAAAAGGCACTTATAAAGTTGCCATATCTTAAGCTTCGCAAAAAAACAAGATAAGAAGACCTCATGATTGATTTGTGAGGAAAGCAATGACATAGTTGCAAATATAAGGAAAAAAAAGAAGCTTTGACTTGTAGGGAATTATTTCAAGAAAACACTCGTTTAGGGGAACCGGATTTTTGTCAGCATTTTGTTTCCCTGAGGTTTACTACAGAGTCAGGTGTGTATACTCCTCCTAGTCTCAGTTATGTAGTTTCCCTTAAAAATCGCGAAAAAGCATAACCAATGTAGGTTCCCACGTAATACATAAGAAAGACCGTGTTCCCTAGCACGCAGAACTACAGAAAAATGGTGATAAGCAACAAAGAACTGATGTCAACGCAGAATCTTCTTACACGAAAAGTACGAATCTCATTATACACAGATCTGGGCAAAAAGAATCAACAGGGCCAGAAAAATAGCACACAACAATTAGCTAGGTTTTTATACCCCTATCCATGTCCACATCCACAGAGAAGACTGCCTTGCCTATCCATCCTTGATCAAAGGCAAAAAGAGGAGCATCAAACATAAAATGCCTACGAGAGCTTAGTTCGGTTACACACCACAGATCGTGCAGAAACAATATAAAAAAAGAAGATTAAAACATAAAAAAAAAACATTCATAGGCAAAGGGGAGTCTGGATTTGGGCTTGCAATGCATCAAGCTCAAGCCAGCGTCAAGACTAGGCGAAGACACAACATTCAACAAACATCATCCACAAATCCATGGAATCAGAGATTGAGATTTAAAATAGAGAGAGAGACGAGGAGTTCTGTAGGTACGCACCGCTAGTAGATGAAAGAATTTATTAAATCTTTCTTTGCCACGATTTAGATTTGAAAACATAAATATACAATTTTGTTGTTTATTGCTGGTTTATAGAGATGGAGGAGATGTGTTGTTTCTGCTTTTTGCGTTATTATGCAATATATTTGCGGAAAATTTGTTTTTCTAGTCGCTTTTCTTATTTGATTTTTTTTTCTTTTTTTTATATTAGAAGAACATGACTTTACAAGTATTGTGTGAGATTGGTTCACTAGGGGCGAACAAGAATATGTGTGAAGGAATTTTTTTCTTCCTGTCGCGGTTTTCTTTTCTTTTTTTTTATAACTTTTTCTCACCAAAATAATTAGAAAAAAAACACACTCGCACTAACTAGGATTAAGTTTTAAATAATAAAATGTTTGAATCCATTTGTGGTTTGTGGAAATCTTTTCCAAACACGAATTTTATGAATTTCTTTTTTTTTTTTGAGTAGAAAAAGGTGTATTTTTTATGGCTCGGTCGGGTCGGCTCATTCGCACTTTTACAAAATTTCTCGCTCGTTTTCGGCTAAAAAAATGTATAGCCAGTCAGGGGTGCCAAACTTGGAGAAGTAAATGTGGATTTGGGCTTAGAGCTAATTGTACTTGTTTTGGATTGTGGATGATAAGTTCTGAGATGCGTTCCTGTATGCAACAATTTGGGCTGTAAAGTGAGATCTTGTTCTATTAATTCTTTACAAAAGTTTGAGTTTTGTTATTGTTTTTAACAAATCTATGCAAATCTGTTATGAACAATGGAAGTCAATAATTTTTAATGAATTATTTTTTTGTTGTATTCAGTAACCAGCCAGTTCCAATAAAGACTCCCGAAATTTGACAGTTGATAGCGGCCAACTTGTTGAAGCTACATCATTGTATATGAAAACTATAGTACTACCATCAGGCAGCATCTAGTTTAGTGAGATACTGCCGTAATAGAGCTGCAGTAGTTCTTAATATGCATTTGTATGGGTTTTGGAGAGTAGAAAGAAATATAGTGATGAAAGAGTAGGTTGTATGTTATATTTTCAGAAACGTATGAGTTAGAATGATTACAAGCATTTGCAGGAATAATGAATAATAAGTACGAGTGAAAGGTTCAAAAAGTGACACTAGACCATATGGTATGGTTGAGTAAGGGAAACAAAAATTAATGGATTTCCCTTTGATTTTTCGTAAACAAACCAAGATTTGTGCGTCTTCAATTATTTTTTGGATTTTGCATTTTTAAAGAAATTTTGTTATTTCTGTATTTCTTATACCGAAATCAATTACCAATGTTGCCATATTCGGATTTGACTGTTCAAAGTTTTAATGTTTAATTGGTAATTGTTTTTAATTGGTACTATGTTGTCGATACAATAGTGTATTTCGTACTAGATTTTTAATAATTAGTACTGGAATTTAGAACTATCGTAGTTTTCGTACTATATTTAGTACTTAGTAGTATATTTAGTACTAGATTTTTTGACGTGATAAGTGAATATACTCTAAAGCAATAACATAGTTAAAAACATCTGCAAACAATGTGTTTTATTTCTAGAAAAAGTAACTAGGTAGGTTTTTCAACTCAAATTAATTTTTTGCAGACTAAAAAAAACAATATATTAATCAAACATGGTAACCATTCAAAATTGTACAAAAAACCAAACCAATAACCAAATTTAAGCAAAAAATCGTTGAAAACGGCAAATTTCATCACATGCCAAAATCAGTGTATTTTCAAGACAGAAATGAAAGCTCCTCACACCCTTGTCTAAATTTCTATCTTCCATTCTCTCATTATCAGAAATTGACAAAGAAATAACACGAAAAAGACTTGATAATTTGCTTCCCTCTGACTGCTAACACTTTATATACATCTTTCCCGTTCTGTCAATTTCTAACGTTGCATATGTGTTCAATTCATCTCCCCGACTAAAAGTCTATACTGAGAAAAAGCGAGATAGCGCAACTAGATGGCGCTAGGTGAAACACCCATCTTGATAGTACTATAGATTCTATATACAACGGCTACATATGTTTAATTGGCTGTCATTATTTCAGCCTAATATCCATGGATGGATATAGCGTTCAACAAAACGGGTAAACGATAAAATTGTTTTATCAAAATTGGGCGCGCTTCGCCAATTGTACGATCACCATAATCATCCCACCGAGGAGACAATTCGCGATTAGGCCCATTTCTGGATGAATGGGTACGTGAACAAACAAAATTGCCTAATTTTTGCCGATACCAATCCACATGAGATCACAGAGCGGCTAAAGCATCCCGATAGTCACTGGTTTGGTGTGGATTTTGGGCTGGTGGCGTCATCGGTCCATATTTCCTTTTGAGAACAATGTTGGAAAATTGGATTTCATCGAAATCTTATAAGAAATTCTAATTTGTCAAATCAAACAAATCTTTTAAGTATTCTACATCCAATTTAGTATCGCTGAATACACACAAAATGGAGGTGTAACAACCTGATTTAAATGATTTCATATAACATCAGAATGTTCTCTCGTTCATACTGACATTTTTGGCATGAAAATTTCGTTTACGTGAACACCATATTGAAATCAAGAAATCTATTTGACTAAATCGAAGATTTTATGAAGTGTTTCACAAGAATGAAACGAAATAATTAATTCTTTTGTTCGCTGAGAGAGAGAGAGAGAGAGAGAAATACACAGATACCACAGTACAAATATCTAAAGTAATATCATTAGAGGTTTTATTTTTGCAATCGTCTGCGCATCTGTCAAAATCAAAGTAAAATGGCGGCCGCCAGAGACCATTACCTTGTTAATTTGTTCTGAAAAATAGATCTCGTGGCTATATTTTAAAGTATTTATGGTAATTTATTTATAAAAAGCTTTTCAATAAACAAGAAAATAAGAAAAATTATAAAACAAACGTGAGGTGTGCAGTTTTGTTCATAACATTTTTGATGTAGGTCTCTAACCACCATTTTTCATACAAACTGACAGATCAGATTTTGACAAACTGGGCAATATATTACCTTAGTTATGTGTACTATGCACAGATACATACACTCAACCTAATAATATACTGACTTATGGAAACCATGCAAAAATCGCATTTAAAAGTCACAACACAACATTTCGGTGACCGGTATGGGTAGAAATTGAAACGAGTGAAATAGAGTAGATATGGGATTGATTGGTAAAATGATTGATTGAAAAGACCGAATCATTTAAATGCGTTTTCTCAGAAAAAACCTCAACTTCGCTGTCAAAAATGAATCCTAACATTTGTTGGATTCATATTTTGGCGTTTGCTGGGAAATTGTGTTCAGAAAAATTGTTCAGCTCCGTCAAAATTGACTGAGGAAATTTCTTCAGAACCCTGAAATCTTAACTGGCTAACTCCTTTTCAATGAAATATACTCTCGTTGTTGTTGTAATACGTGTTAAATAAGAGACAGCAGAACATATGACGAACAAGACTTATGATTTTCGAATCGAAATCGGTATACTTTGGTATTGTAGAGAACAGCAGACTACGAAATCACCTGGTTGGGCAAATGTAGTACGTTTTGACAGAAATTGTTACCTATTGGATTTTATGCGTTTACAAACGCACAGTATATTTTTCAGCAATTTAACAGAAACCTCGAACGTAAGCATTGTTATTCAACACTGGCAAAGCCACTGCGTAAGCTTTTCCATCGCTCCTACTCTTCTGGAATCTTTCCTAGAAGATGGAAAACAGCATTTGTCCAGCCTGTCCCTAAGAAAGGTGACCCATCTTCCCCCTCCTCCTACCGACCCATAGCACTAACATCCCTTCTTTTTAAGGTCATGAAAACGCTGATTAATCGTCAGCTTAAGGAATATCTCGAAGATCGAAAGCTTCTCCATGACCGTCAGTATTGCTTCCCATTCCACTGGTGTTCTGATGGCACATCTCACCGAAAAGTGGAACAAATCTTTACATCGCTTTGGTGAAAGTAAGATTATTGCTCTTGGATATCTCCAAGGCATTTGATAGTTTAGCATGAAGCTCTCTTATCAAAAAACCTTGCTTTTGGGATCGATGATACTCTTGTTCGTTGGATTATAAGCTATCTTCTGGACTGTTCAATACAAGTTGTATTGGGCGGATTCAAGTCTGATTCCCACAAAATAAATGCTGGTGTGCCCCACGGCTCTGTTCTGTCTCCGACTCTATTTCTCGTTTTTATAAATGACCTTCTGTCTGTTACTTCTAATCCACTTAACTGTTTTGCTGACGACTCTACCCTCAGCTTTTCATATTCCTTCGATAATTCACGTCCTTCACCTTCGTAAGTGTACAATTGCAACGGTACCGTATGTCAAGCTCATTAAACTCCGATTTATACAGCATTGTCAAATGGGGTACTAGGAATCGTGTGGAGTTTAATGCTTCGAAAACTCAATACTATCTTCTGCTAAACATACCCCCAATGCCATTGTCCATGAATGGCACTTACATCGAAGAAACCGAAAAGCTCTCAGTACTCGACCTCCGTTAGAACCACCATATATTTGAGATCGCTAAGAATGCTGCTAAGTGCTTAAGTTTTCTGTGTCGGTGTAAGAAGTATTTTTCCCATCTAATCTGGCTACAATTTATAAAGCGTTTATACGCCCTTAACTCGAGTATAACTCCCACCTCTGGGCAGGTGCTTCACAAACATTGCTTCATCTGCTTGATAGAATACAAAATCGAGCGTTAAGATTGATAGGAAATAGAATTGCCGCTGAACAACGACGCAATGTTTCATGTCTTTCCTTATTCCTTTCCTGCATTCCTCCTCTTAAAAGTTTCTCCCGTAATACTCGTCTCGCGAGGAATGCTCATCAGTCCTTCTCTTATCAATAGAAATGTATTTTCTCTTACCATTTCGATAAGTTTTTCTTCCATTATTTAAAAAACATTATAAATTAATAAATAGCATCTGAAATCACAACAATGGCGACGAGCGCAAAATAAAATTGTCAATATTTTTGTTTTTTTCTGCAATATGGTGCCCCTGAATTTCACCTGCGCAAAGTTGGTAGCAATGGAACAGCAACAACAAATTTAGGACTTTGGTCTAACGACGCTGTTGACGTTGCTGGTGCTGGTCTAATCTAACTTAATCAATGAAATACATTGGTACTAAAATAATGGCGGCCGATGTTGCTGCTTCAATCTGTTTCGCGCATTAGTCCCTTGTGCGCGCGTTAATTATAAAAAAAAAATTGTTCCTTATTTCTGTTTAAAACAAACAGATCTCAGTCGCACCTGACAAATTTAAACATCCGCTGTAATGCACACAAAAACAGCTGATGCGTCAAACTACGGTTAATCAGCCAGCCGTCCCAATTAGAAAAAAATAAAAACAAATAAAAATAAAAATCATCACCTTTCCCAAACAAATCAGTTCTTATCTTTGTTTAATTTTTTTGTATTTATTCATATTCTACTTTGCTCATTGTTTGTTCTTTTGCCTTCATAAACATGGTTTTACAAAGCAGTAGCATCATCTTATCAGTTTAGTCTTTAGTTTTCTGCTTAGAAAAGCATTTGTCAATCAAAAAATAATCTCGACGGAGATGTAAAAAAGTATTACAAATGGACCATCTTGCCATACAATTTTATCTAAAATTTCTCGAGAGAGATGTCGCTCAGTTGTTCGAGGTAAATTGCTGTTTAACTTGATTGTCATCTTCTCCAATGAAACTCTCTCTTTCCAGAGCCTAATTAAAGACCCCACAAGCCACAAACAAGATTCCGATCTTCAAAACTCGCTTGCTAAATGCCTCCTCCAAAAACCGTACCCATCCTTAAAACTAATAGAAAGTGCAGCGCAACTACACCCAGGTAGCTTGAAATTTATCGCACACACAAAATGCATCGCATTTCAAAAGTTTCTCGAGCAATGCCCCGTAGAAGATGGCTCATCGAAATTCATAAACTTCTTAGTTAATGTAGAACTTCCAGAGTCATTTCTTACAAATCATTCCGAAGAAATACTCAAAATCGGAAAAACAATTGGTGACCACTTTTACATGGGCATCCTGGCAAATATAAAACTTGACTTCCTCCTCTATCCCGTTTTTCCAAAACAAACACTTGATTATTTTTCCAAAGAAGTCATTCTTTGTGAAACTTTAAAGAACAATGTTCACTTTGTTTCGCTGGCCATTAAAAAGCATAAACATTTCAATGACATCACCGATAGCTACATGCGAAATGCCTTAATTCTGGCCAAAGTTGCAAATGAATTCAACTCGTTGAATCAGCCAATTGACGAAGTTGGTAATCTTCGAAAAATGTTGGAATTGTATGATGTCCAGAATGCGTCTGACATTCAGAATATATTCTTTAACGACTTTCGGCGATTAAATACCAACATTGGCTTCCTTCGCAAGTACAATTCATCTGTTATCCCCATCGGAACTCTTATCGAGACAAATGGAATTCTTCCGTTTATTTATGATCACAAAAATATTATTCTTGTTGGTTATGAGGAAATCCGTCAGGTAATCGAAAGCAATCACACATTCGAAAGTCAATCAAATGTGCTAAATAGCATGAGGGATCCAGAACTGGAAACTTTGACCTACTTTTTTGTGCTAGCTGGAGTCTATGATGTCATTATCAACCGCAGCAATAACTGCGATAACTTCCAACAATTCTCCCAAGAGAAGATCAGTCGCTTGAAGATCATCATTAGGCAGATACGAAACATTGACGTTTTGTGCAATCTGATGGAAGATATCTTTCAATTGGTGTTCTTGAGATGGGAACACTTAGACTCTTCAGTAGCTAGTCGTCATTTTGAGAAAAAGAAATCAACTTCCAGCACCGATGCTGGAGAAACTCGAGGTGAATATTCTGCTCCTGGCGGACGACATGGATTTATTTGTCAAGGAGCAGCACTTAAGTGTATTTTTAGCTTCCTCAAACACTTCATTACCCAGAAACTACACAGCGAGGAGTACAAAACTTGCTCGGAGAGAATCAAATTACGATTTACTCGAGTCATGGATTGCATTAACGATGGACTGTGGAAGTATTCGGTTTTGGAAAAAATATCAGATACCGATGTGGATGGCTTCCAAATGGAACCTGAAGACTTATTGCAATTGATTCAGTTGCACAGAGAGAATATTGAAAAGACCAGTAGTGAGGATGAGAGTAAAGAAAGAATCAATTATGCTAGTTTGTCGCGCAGGAAGGCGAAGAAACGAAGAAGAGCGACATTTGGAGGAGGTGAGCAGCAGCGGATTGGAGAAGGAGTGGCGAGGAAGGAGATTAAAGTTAATGATATAACAAACAGAAAGAGTATCATTCCGAATATGTTGACCACACCAGAGAACCTTGCTATAATGGCTCTAGCGATGAAGAACTTTAATGATGTGAAATATATTATTCAGGTAATTGTTGGCTTAAGAACAGGGCGGACAAAACCTGTTCTGAAGTTTGGCTTAACATGTTGATCGTCTTCGCAATCGCTGGATTGCTTGTTCAAACTCAGCTCGGGGACAAAAAGATTAAAAAAAAAATTAAACAACGCCATGAAGCACCACTAAAAGGAGTCTGATGAAATAGCTATAACTCCAGCCTATGAACTTTGGTGGTAGCACACACAAGTTGGGCTTTCATTCAAAAACATCAACTGTATAACAGAGCAGCTTACCTGCCAGTATGACAAACACACAAAAAAACGTTCTTAATCGGTAATTGCTTTCTACGCATGTAGTTCTTGGAAGAATTAATTTAGAATGTCAAAGGATGCTTTGAGACTTCGGGCATGTTTTCTTCCGTACATATCTTGCATGATGCTCAAGTAGATTGTTTCACTCTGACTAATAGCATCATTATGGCCGCCATTTATGAGATTTTTTGGATCGACGGTGGTTTTGTATGTTTCCATAATTGTAGGTAAGCCGCTCTGTATGTTCGTTGAATGATCGTTCTTACAAGCTTCCGCTCGAGCTTTAAAGCCTTGTAATTCTCTTTTATTCGAATGGTAAGATTTGTGTTCTTCTCCATTTCCTTATTGAAAACCGGATAGGCAAGAATCAAATTGAACGTCTACAATGAAAAAAGAACTGTTTTTAGTAAGAGAAGGCACTAAGCCCTTTCTCTTCAGCTGCTCTAGAGCCTGGTAGTTTAACATAATTCCTTTTAGCTGAAGGTGCTTTCCTGCACTTATTGTCAAACAAGGAGTTTCCTTGTTCTGCTTTGTATTAAACTCAGCACATCAGAGGCACTTTTGCTACTGTTTCTCATTATCATATCAGAAGGTTCGATCGGAAAAGAAAAAGTGATCTGTACCTCAAGAGTCAAGAGCCTTAAGATTTCTTGCCTTTTCCAACGACGATTTGATATCCAAATAAGCCCCGCTTTTTTTGTATAAAGCCGAAGCTTACATCGCAGTCTTAGAAGGCGGTGATCTCAGGGCATCTGCTATTTTTTGGCGGTACCTTGTCTTTTAAGGGCCTACTTACATATCCTTATACAGATCTTCGTCGCAATTAAGTCACTTGTGGACTTCGTTTTCGTAAGTCCGTCTATATCTAAAGCTTGTGGCTGCTTCGAAACTAAATTTTCTCTACATGGTCAAGTATTACGAATACGAATACTTCTTCATCTTCAGGGATCAGGTCCGGGCCTAGTTCAACAAGTACTTCCATAAATCCCGATTGCTGGCCGATGCCATCAAATTGCGCACCCCAAGGCTTCGGGTGTCCTGGTCTACGCCATAATTCCAAGGAAGGTTTGCCACCTTATAATTTACCATAAAAAGAACCGCAAGGCTTTCCGAGCTGGTTCGCACATGCCAGCTAGTTGCTCAGCTCACTGGAGTCTACCGAGCTTAATTTTTTTCACAATATATCTGCTTCGAGGTAGATTTCATACAATTCATTATGCTATCTTCTCCGGAATCGCCCTCCCTCGCACATGGGGCCAACAATTTTCCTCAAGACTATCCTCTCCAACGCGGATAAGATATAAGAGATCAGAGTGCCCTTTTGTAAGGGCTTTAGTCTCGGATCCGTATGTGAGTACTAATAAGACCATAGTCTTGTGCAAGATTAGTTTTTTATGTACAGTTTTTGTCAACTGGAATAAGGGCCATTATGGTCATAAAATCATACAAAAATTACATAGACATGGAAACACAGATCAGATCAGTGAAACAAATCTTGCTACCCTCCGATGGGTCTCCGGACACTGCGACATTCACGGAAATAAAAGAGCTGATGAAGTGGCCCAAAAACGGTTCATCCATGGAACCAAGCCAATGTTTCATGTCTCTCTCTTTTCTACCAGTCAATGTTCTAGAGAAATAGCCAGTTGTATTCCTCCCCTTTAACAGTTTCACCGTAATACTCGCGCTTCCAGGAATGCCCACCAATTTTGGTCGTACAGTCAAGTACAGAGATTCGTTCTTCAGCCGTACAACTCGAATGTGGAATCTTTTGCCTAAGTCTGTTTTCCCTTCCCATTATGATGTTCAGAAGTTGAAAACCAATGTGCATCGGCAACTCCTATTAAACCCTCTCCTTCTTTCTTAAGCTCGCGCTGTGTCCACCGACATCAAAAGGGTAGCACAAATCCCTTTAGCGTGTGCAAATTATAAAAAAAAACACTGTACTCAGGGAAGAAAACAGAATTCACGAGAATTCCCTCACGGCTGCAAACGAGAGATGGTCAAAACTCGACAATTGTCGGGTCTTAAGAAGTCTTTGGCTAAACATCTCAAAGAAAAAAACAGAATACATTCAAAAGCTAGGTAGAACTCAACTATTCCTTTTGGTTGGTATCCTTACGGGTCACAACTCAATGGGGGCCCACATGAGTAGAAAGAGCATTAGCACATCAGGCTTATGAAAGGGTGTCAAGACGTTGACGCCGATTATTGAATGCCCCAGCCTAGCTCAGACCAGAAAAAAACTGCCCTCGGAGAAAAATTCTTCGACGAACTGGGCGACGACGTTTCAAAAAACGCCATTTAAAAACATTCTGAAATTCATCAACATCGCAGGATGGTTTAAAGAGGCACCGCACAACTAATTCTCCTCGGACTCCTGGGTACCGCAATGGATCCTTGAAATCCGAGTGGGAATCATCACTTCATCCAACCTAACCTATAGTAAGGTTTCTGGATTTAAAGACCCTCTACAGACTATAATAGGTTCTGTTGGATTTAAGCAGCCGCCTGCGTATTTCTCCATTCATATTATTATCGGCTGCTACTTTCTTTTTTCGCAGACGCAGCAACTATGTGCTTGGTGTTCTCTTCATTAATATACAGCACCTGGGTTTGTCTGCTCGATCCGGATAAAGGAGTTTTCTACAGCTAGTGGGCTTCTGCTGATTATGTCAATGTCGTCTGCTTAAGCCAATATCTGGCTGGAATTGGTGACGAAAGTCCCTCTTGTGGACGCGCCAGATTCAAGGATTGCTTTTTCCAACGCTAGGTCGGAGTCCATTAAAGATGTTGATTGGTCTGGGCAGCAAACCGGCTACATTAACTTGGCTTGTAATGTTGGTCATGATCAGTCTATATAGTCGTGTCAATTTTTTTGTTATGCTGAATTTTTTCATGGCTATCTTAGGCGGCTTTAAAGCCTATAAAAGATGGTATGATGGAATATTAAATTCCAAACTTTTTTCCATCATCTTCCTTAGGGTACAGATCTGATCAATTGTTGATTTACGTGGTATGAAGCCACATTCATAGGTGCCGATAATAGTTTCCACGTATGGGACTATCCGTTCTTGCAGAATAGAGGAGAATATCTAGCAAGATGTACTCAACAATGTTATACCCATATAACTCCTATAATTGCTGCACTTTGTGATATCTCTCTTCCTATGTATGGGAATTATGATGCCTTTTCCCCAGTCTTCTGGAATTTCTTCGTGTTTCCGTACGTGTGATTTGATGATGATGATGATGATTTCATGAATTGCTGGATGAAGTTTTGTCCCTCGGTAGGTATGCCATCGGCTACCGAGACCTTGTTATTTTTGGCTGCAGTATGAAATCTTCCTCTTAAAATGGTGGGGTCTCCATTACCTCTGTTAATTAATGTTAATCGCTCTAGAATACCTTCAGGATCGATGATCCTATTTTCAAATACTTCTTAGTAGCCCATATAAAAAGAGTTCATTATGAACATAGTCTAGTCTAACTAGAACTGTAACTCCTAAGTTCTATCTAGATATTTCTTCCCTATATGCCTTGCCAGACTCTGTTTTTCCCTCCCACTTTGAAGTGCAGAACTTTAAAACAAATGTGCATCGTTACCTCCTTTCACATCCTTCCCTATTTTCCTAAAGCCCTCGCTGTGTTTAGTTAACATTATAACATAAAATCCCTTTAGTGCGGGCTAATTATAAAAAAAAAAAAAAAAAAAAAAAAAGATATTTCTTCCCTACCGCCTGGATGCAATGATAACTGCCTTAAAGGAAACACTTCTCCCCCTCTATCGTTTGCTACCACCAACAAACTTCCAAAGAAGTATTTAAAAATATGAAATATTTTAGAATCATTTCTTATTTTTATCGTTTTTCACTTAATGTGTTTTTTTCAATTTAATTAACTTTTTTTTTAAAGACTTTCAACCTTCAAAACACTGAACTTAACCGAGAACTTAATTTTGTCGAGAACCAACAGCAAACCAAAAAAAAACTCGAATCCATCTATGAAAGCTATTTAAACCAAGAGATCCACATACAGGATTCGCAAGCAACAGTTGAACGAATAAAAAAAGCTGCCGCCAAAGGATTCGAAGCCTCCAAAATCATCAGCGTTGTCGATAACTTTGCCAATGCAAATGCAATCGAATGCAGTGAAGAAATTCAAATTCTCCTCGAAAAGTACTGCCACAGTTATTCATTTCTGCAGCATTATCAAGGACCAAATATTCGAGCAGTTATTGCGGCCGATTTGATTCTAAATTTGAATATAAATTATGATATTATAGCCAATATTGTTCCGGTAATAAGGAGAATGTGCAAGCTACCAAAAATATCATCGTCACTCTCTATCAATTCAGGACTACCCAGCGAAATGGGTTGTCTCAATTTTTTGGACAACATCTGTGAGTGTATGAGGCAGATTAAATCACACAATCGATCAGAAAAATCAGAAAACGGTCTTAAAGATATCCTTTGCAACAGTTTCTACTCCTTGAGGCCTAAAAAACTTTCCGTCGAGCTTCATCGGGAAAAAGTTTTTAAACATGTTTTCTACAAACCTGAGAGTGATTTGCAAAATATCGATGACCTTAAGGTGCTGGCGAATGACTTCGCAGAACTGAAATCGAAATGTAACTATTTCGTAAGGTTTTTGTCATATATTGGGAATCTTTCTAAGTTTATTCAAATTCGTGATAAGCAAGCTGAATTCTTCACCTCAGCACTGCTAAGGTTTGATCCTAGTGATATAATTGGGGAACTCATTTTCGAAGAGAACATGACACCACTTGAAATCGAATCGCACGTAGTGGCTTTGAATTTGAATCTGATCCATGTGATTGCTCTAAACATTTGTCCAGAAGTTTGTGGAAAGGAACTTAAAGAGTGTCGAAATAGAATAACCAAAGAAAAATATCAATCGATCTTCAACTATATATCGAATCAGAATGCGCTCTTGGCTTATATTTTGCAAAAAATCAAAGGTTCGAAGCAAACGCATTGTATGAACGATGAATACTTGCAGAGATTCACTCAGTTCCAGAGTGTGAATTGCTTATCGAAAATATATGACGGAAACAATGTCATCGCCGGAATACTCTCAAATAACATCGAAAATGAAAGAATTAAAAAGCTTAAAGAGAAAGTTGCCATCTATGATATTTTACAAAATTGTCAAGAGCAGGCGAAGGACAAGGAAGCTTATTTTAATGAAAAGGACAAAGTTATTACAGATCTTATACTCGAGGATACTAAATACGTATATCTTGCTTCGGATATTGAAAATATCAATACACGGTCGGCATTGATCTTCCAGCATTTCACAAGAGTTCCTAGTTCTGGACTGGCAAAAGACCTAATCGAGAGTACCTTACTTCATTTTAATGCCAAAAACATTAATCAGGAGCTAAGAACGAACTTGGAGAGAACTCTCCTAGACATTCGTATCTATTCTGAGGTTTCGTCGGTGCTGAATTTTGAATCGTGGCCACAAGCCTATGATTTCGGAATGAAAACCCCAAATACTATTCTCGAAAAACTTCTTTCGATCGGACAATACAAGCTGTGCTATGACTGGTGCTGTGTAGTTCAGTTACCTACTATCTTTGCTCATCAAACAAAATTCTTCTTTGCGACTTTTCTCGAAGTTCTAGTCAAGCTCAGTGAAGATTTTGACCTCCATATTCTACAAACAATCGAAACTTTTCCTCTGTTGGAAGTTTGTCAGTTCTACGATGATAACAAAGATAAGTTTCGTTCCGTCAATTTGCTCAATTATGTCATAGAGTTCCTCAATAAGAATAACAAGAATTCAATGAATTTACGAAACTACAAAGTTTCCTTAAAGATTTTCGAACAATTTACAGACATAGAACGCAATCAGAATTGGAATTTATTAAGTAAACCTCTACTGATTGTCGAGCAATTAATTATGAATGTTAAATTCAAAGAACTGTCTAGGGTACTTGATTCTATTCGGCCGCTTCTGGAGGACAATCAAAGCCATTGTCTGGCTGTTGGTGGATTGTGTAAGTTTTGCTTTGACAAACGTGGAAATATTTATGATATCTACTCGAAAAAGTCCAGTAATTTTACACTGGGGAATGAAAGTAGTTCTGCTTTTATATTGCTCAACTTTAATCTATACCAAAAAGATCATATTATCACCCTAGAGTGTATGGATCTACTTCTACGGATCTATGCAACCAAAGCACTCGATTATCAAATTCGTGAGATTACAGCATCCTCCGAAAGGGTTTCTCAGTCTACAGATATGGCTTCGTTGGATTCACTTTGTGGAGCGTTTGTGATGCCACATAGTGCACCGAGGAAGGAACAATGGATCCAAGATGATGAAGCTGCTCATTGTATGTGTTGTCGAAGAGCGGTGTTTACTATGCTTATGCGTCGTCATCATTGTCGACGTTGTGGAAGGGTAATTTGTTTTGCTTGTTCCACAAACCGAATGCAAATTCCAGAGCTGTATGAAGACGTTGCTGTTAGAGTCTGTAACGATTGTATCAAGCAAACCCAAGAACAAGATGCAAAAAATAAAGCCAATAAGTTTTCCAATACAGTAACAGCAGAAAAAAATTACAAATTCACTGATTATAGTGAAGATGACGCACGTTGGAAGCTTAGTGGAAATATAACACATGACAAATTACTGCGAGAAGAATTCTGCTATGAACATGCTCCAAGTGTTGCTCTTTGTCTGTCGATTCTTTCGTACCACACTGATAATAGAAAATGTGTTGATTTATTGCTCTTCCACTGTGGGAAGCTTGAAAAGTTGCTCGTTCCCAATCCTGAGGTTGACTATGAGCTGATTGCCAAAATGATGAATTGTTTAGCATTGGCGGCAAAGGTAAGATTTTAAAATAGTTTTTTTTTATTATTTTAATTTAAATACTGAATTAAGGTCCGTGGTGGCCCTCCTGAAGTTGAGACAATCCGTGAACACTCAGACATCATTATGTCTGTCGTACAAAATGGCTGTGAAGCTCTTATTCCTGCTGGACCGCTTAACAATCAGAATCTTCGCAAACTAGCCGATTCTTTAGTTCAAGTAGAGAAATGGCAACTTGCATTGGAAATTCACTGGAAATGTGGCTTTCCAACTGCTGGTGTTTTGGCCGCACATGGATTGGCTTGCATACGTGCTGGAAGCTTTGAAACTGCAAGAGAAAAACTGTCATATTGCATGACAAAACATTGTTCAGAGCAGGAGAACTCAATATTAGTAAAGATAATTTCAAATGATGCAGAATTTGTGGACTTAAATAAAATTGACATTCCAATAATAAAACGACCAAACCGGAGTCCACCTTTGTTGCATGAAGTACTTAAAATTATAGAATCTGTTCCATCATCTACACTACAGCCAGAGACACTGGCAAGAGCGACTATTATCCGAAGCTCGAACACTTCTTTAGCATCGATGGTTTCGAAGCGTCGCGATCACATTCCGTTACATGAACCTGCCATCAATATTCTCAATACTCTGGCCAATCTTAAAAAAATTGCTAGAGGCCAATATTGTGATAATGCTTCTCTTAATTCGTTAGACAATAAAAAACATGTCGTGCGGCAGTCAAGAATGTTTGAGGAGTGTCTTCATTATGTTATTTCTTATGGATCGCATTCGGACATTGTGGACTTTTTCATACGACACAAAGAGCTATCATCTGCTTTGAAATATTTTATAATTCAGGGACAAGATGTAGACCTGTTCATTCATCATATTTTCCTCGGATTCCTGAGAACTGGATTAGTTGAAGAATTGATCGACCAAATGACTGATATCGATGCAACTCTTGGAATATGGAAAGAAGCTATTCTTGGAACATGCCGATACCTTGAAACTAAAGGTCTTCTGAACTGTTTGTATGAACTGCAAATACTCCTTAAAGATCCGGTGAGAGCAAGTATGACATGTGTGAAATTTTATTCTATGAACTGCCAGACTTTCAAACAACTTCATGCAAATTCGTTTCATCTTGAAAATGCCCATCGGCATTTGCAATCCGAATTAGAGATGAGTCAATGGGAGAGAATAAATATTGACCGCAAATCACAGACTAGGTTGATTCCATTTTTAATGCAAATGGATGCCAAAGCCTTGAACGGTCACATCAACACTATTCTTCGGCAGATGGATGTAACAAAATTCCTGGCCCAGTGCGAGATTGACCAACCATTGGAGAACGGAAAACTTATAACTGAGAATATTTTAAAACAGGTAATGACATTGTTGTTATAGCTTGTTTTTCAAGCAACCTTTTTTCCAGATTCGTATAGATGCACAAAACCTTCCGACATTGTTCGATTCGGCTCAGGAAAAGATTCAAATTTGTATTTTGGTTTTGCTCAGTGGAAAAAACATAGAAGAAGGATTTGGCTTGGCATATCGGTATTAAAAAAAAAACTAAGGTATCATTGGGAAAACTATTTCATTTTCCTATTTTTTATAGCATAATTCAAAACTATAAACTGCCTATTATGAAAGTGTTTGGTGCAACGGCCAAGTATTTAGCTCGAAATGGTCGCTTAGAAGAAACTGAACGACTTCTCAATTGCATTACTAGTAACAATGGTACTACCAATCGAGAAATTGATGAAATTCTATCGATTGCTATAAATTCGGCAACAAACAATCACGAACCGGAAGTCAAAGCTTCGTTGGATAATTTGGCAAAAAAGATTACCAGCTTGGATTTAAGAATATCAAGTTACATCTTCATTGGACAGTTGAAATCCGCATATTTGCTGGCCATACAGCATAATCGATTAAATGACATTAAAAAGATACTACATCAAGCAGAGGCCACCAATCAAGTGCACATAAAAAAATTGTGTGAAAAGAAATTAAACATGAAGAAATAGTAAAGTTAAGTTTTATTTGAATAGTTTGTTATAATATTGTCTTAAGTTACTTACATTTATACTCATTGTGGTTTTTTTTCGTTTTCTCGAAGATTCATTAAAATGATATTTTTGTATTTGGTTTTTTTTTATAATTAACGCGCGCACAAGGGACTGTTTGTTTCCCTTTTAATATAGAGCACACTGCACGGGCATTAGAAAGATAGGGAGGGGAAGGACAAGAGGTGTCGATTAACATTGGTTTTGAATGTTTGCAGATCAAAATGGCAAGTGAAATTCTTGCCGGGTAAACTATTCCAAATTCGTGTTGTTCGGCTAAAAAAAGGATCCCTATATTTCACGGTACGTCCGAAATTGGGCTCAAGGGTGAACTGATGAGCATTCCTTGCGAGACGGGTATTGCGGGAGAAACTTTTAAGGGGAGTAATGCAACTGGCTACTTCGAGTGAACATTTTTTGTAAAATAAGGAAAGACATGAAACATTGTGTCGGTGTTCGAGAGGGGCAATTGTTTAAGCGGCAGTTCTATTTCCTATTAATTTTAACGCTCGATTTTGTATTCTAACAAGCAGATGAAGAGATGTTTGCGAAGCACCTGCCCAGATGTGGGAGTTATACTCGAGTTTAGGGCGTATAAAGGCTTTATAAATTGTAGCCAGATCAGAAGGGGAAAAATACTTCTTACACCGATAAAGAAAACCTAAGCACTTAGCAGCATTTTTAGCGATCCCAAATATATGGTTCCAACGGAGGTCGTCGTTGACACACATACCGAGAACTGAGAGCTTTTCGGTTTCTTCGATGCAAGTGCCATTCATGAACAATGGGATTATGTTTAGCTTCAACGGCATAAGACAGCATTGAGTTTTAGAAACATTAAATTCAACATCATTTACCATTTATAAAAATGAGTCGGAGACAGAACAGAGCATTTATTTTGTGGGAATCAGACTTGAATCCGTCCAATACAACTTGTATTATACGTTCGAGAAGATAGCTTCTAATCCAACGAACAAGAGTATTATCGATCCCAAAAGCACGCATTTTCGATAAGAGAGCTTCATGCCAAACTCTATCAAATGCCTTGTAGATATCAAGAGCAATAATCTTACTTTCACCAAAGCGATGTAAAGATTTGTTCCACTGTTCGGTGAGATATGCCATCAGATCACCAGTGGAACGGTTGCTGCGGAAGCCGTACTGACGGTCATGGAGAAGCTTTCGATCTTCGAGATATTCCTTAAGCTGACGGTTAATCAGCGTTTCCATGACCTTTGAAAGAAGGGACGTTAGTGCCATGGGTCGGTAGGAGGAGGGGGAGGATGGGTCACCTTTCTTAGGGACAGGCTGGACAAATGCTGTTTTCCTTTCTCCTTTTCTTCTAGGAAAGATTCCAGAAGAGTAGGAGCGATGGAAAAGCTAACGCAGTGGCTTTGCCAATGTGGAAGAACACCACTTCAGAAGAATCGGGGGTATATTATCCGGGCCAGCGGATTTGTGTATATCGAGATCTTTGAGAACTCTTGCTACTGCCCGAATGTGGAAAAAAATCTGTCCCATGGAAAAATTTACATTCTCAAGTATAGGATGGGCAACGTTGCTGTGAGGCAGCGTGGAGCTGGTAGCGATATGTAAGCCTTGGAACCGAAGATGTTAAGGAGTTTTTAATATTTTTTTTACAAATGACCAACAAAATTTACTGCTTTTTTGCCGTAATTTTTGGTCATGCAAATGCAAAATCTTTCAATAACGCGGAGTTGCATGAGTTCCTTTCTTTTTTGTGCTTTTTCTGATATTCCTCTGTAGGGTTGTCTTAGTAAAATCGGAAACTTACTTCTTTAAGCCTGATAGCTTCTTTACACTCAGAGTTAAACCAGGACTTTTCTTTAGGCTTGATGCTTTTAACTCTGTTTGGAAAAAAAGCACGCATCCCTAGAAGAATCATATTTGTGATCATAAGTGAGTTTCGGAACAAAATATCCAGGCCGTCCCAGTTGGCTTTCTCGTATTGCCAAACGGTCCTGGTGGGAAGTTTTTCTTTAACTGGATGTTGTTGTGGTTTTGTTTTAATTTTTTTCTCCTCTGGCATCGAATATGTACATACTCACATATGAAATAGAAAAATATGTGTATCTTTGGATTGCAACCCACTGGATGACCTGCTTTTTGAAACATCGTTTGGTGTTGCATTTGTTTAATGTGGTTGGATTGTTTGAACTCAACCAACCCTCTCGAATAAGTCGTAATTTTTTTCTTGTACTGGATGCGATATTTTTATAACTCTATTATTTGTGGTGCTACTCATGGCAGGAGTTTCGGGAAGCATTATATTCAACGTAGAGGATTGTTTGGTAGCTTTTATTTTCCGAAATGTTCTCATTAAACCATTTAGGTTCTCTCGGGTATAGAAGGAGTTATAACGTCTTTTGAACTTACAGAAAAACGGATTTTTCAAAATTCTGAGTATGAGTATTTTTGAGAACAAAAATGTTGTAACAGTTAAAACCTATTACGGGAAGGAATGTAACAACGCTGCAACGCAAAGGAGTAAAAATAAAGATGAAGACAACCCGGCTACACCAGCTGGTAAGAGGATCACATTCGACAACGACGCCGACGTAGACGGTTCATAGTAGAGTTCTGTTAATTAGCTTAAGTTTCAATCTGTACTAATATTTAAGTTAAGAACTAAATTTAGATAAATACAAGTCTAAGAGTTATTTCTGTTATAGGAATGCATTTTTGTAGTATACCTTTAGGACGGAGGCTCTCTTTTCTTAACCACATAGTCTACTTACAGCATCACCCAAATCATGAGTTTTGTTTAGATTTGATACTTTTCCCCTATTCTGGACTCATCCTCAAACCTAGAAATCTACTTCTCTTTTAAGAATTTTGAACATTATTTAAAGTTTACTATAAACTTGTCCATCCAGAATTATAAATGCGCAAACGTGTTCACTCTCAATGCATTGACCGAGTGTTTTAAATTATATTATTTTGCTGCTATCAGGTTAAACACATCAACACCAGCCTTTTGTATGATTGGAAACGGAAACATCATAATTTGTTTTTATTTTCATCAGTCAAGTGATGAAAAGTTAAAAGTTGAAAGCTGTCTAAGTTAAATATACGCAAACCCTATAAGGCGAACACAATGAGAAGTTAAAGCTGAAGCTTGAAATTTTGCTGAAGCGCAAGTTCATTCAACTTCAACTTGCGCTTCTCGCTTCAGCTTAATCTTGACATTTCAAAGGAACAAAATAGGCTAGTTCAATGTTTCTGAACTATCCAAGATATCTCTTTTTCTCAGATCCATTGAAAATGACTGAGAAAATTCCTTGATCACTCCGAAATCTCAAGAAACTTGAACTAGCTTAATCAAACGAAAACAAATGTGTGAGGGAAACACGGAATCATTTATAGAGCTGTTTAAAAAAGAGAATATTTTATGGGATTAAACCAACACCAACTATAAAAATATTTAAAAGAAGGCGCAAGTTTGAAGTAATATTTCGATATCATATATATATATATTACATTCTTGGCAGCAAAATTGACATTCCGTACTTTACCATTGTGTTCGAGTCAGCTTTATCACTTAGCTTCAATTTTGACGTGCTTCATTTTTGCGCTTTATACTTCAGCTTCAGCTTCACCATTATGTTCAGCCAGTGAACATAGACGTTACGTCTCCGCTTCTTACTTGTACTACTACGGTCAGTGCTCTTGCTCTTGCTGCTTTCCTCCCCCTAAACAATTCAACCTCAATACACGCGCTTCCAAGTGTGGTCATTGGATTACCCTTGAACTTAATTTCGGTTTTACTGTCAAGTGCTGAGTTTCGTTCTTTAGCCTAACTACACGAATGTGGAATGCTCTACCCAGCTCTTTCTTTTCCTCCACCTTTCCTAATGTCTTCAGGGAAAGGAAATTTATACCTGAATGTCAGTATGGTTTCCGAGCACCACACTCCAGCATCCATCCGCTTCTTGGACTGCACTCCGATGTGATACACGGACACAACAAGAAGGAGACGACATTGTCGCCTGTTTACTGGACATCGAAAAGGCCTTCGACACAGTTTGGATAAAAAGACTAATATTTAAACTGTCAAGTCTAGGACTACCTGAACACTTGGTAAGATTAATCAAAAATAGATCCTTTTATGTACAGGTAAACAAAGAATATTCACAAAGAAAGACGATCAGCGCTGGAGGTCAACAAGGTTCCAAGTTGGGCCCCATACTTTTCAACCTTTATACAGCTGACCAGCCTACCAACATCCCAAGGACGAAGACGAAGCTATATGCCGATGACTCCTTAACTTATGCAACATCCATTTCACCAGAAATCGCAGCCAGGAGAATTGAAGTTGAAGGTCACATAGGAAACTTGTGGACTCCAGCAACAACTAGAGCCCAACCATCGCTACCTCAACATTCGAGCCATCACAGACGACCGATTCGAGGATATAATGAACAATGACGGAGCCCCATTCTACGAGAGAACCAGCAACGGACACAACAGAGGATAAACAACACCGCATTCTAACTCCAACCACAATATGATATAAGTAAAAGTATAGCATTGTAAAGAGCCAGCTGAAGTACGTCGGGCCCCTGTTGTTGAGCCCACATGATTTATTTTAGTTATAAGTTAGTTTAAGGCCAATTGTCCATAAATTTTAACGATGTAATAAAAATAATCTAATCTAAAAAAAAAATAAACCTTTCCTAATGATCGCACTTTCTCTCTTCTATATTAAGGGTTTTTTAAACCTCTAGAGTAACGAGCAGTCTAGGGGTTTAAATTATAAAAATATTGAAATATTGAAATTATTTAAATATATATAAATATGAATGATACGCTCACCTACTGTGAATGAGTTTAAATTTTGTTTCAAGACAGGTCAATGTGATTATTATAATAGAATTTGTAAAATTTAAAGAAAAAAAGTGCTATTTACGTTAAAATCTGTAATCGAATCAACGACTTTTGATGTCAAAGTTTTCTATCATTGCTATTGAAGTTGCCATGCCAGAATCTGTTTCTCGCTTGATACTTTTAACATGACATCTCACGTTTGTATTTTATTCAGCAACAGGAATAACTGAGACAGATAATGTTGCTTTTATCACTAAAACGTCATGACGTCAGGAATTAGCTGTAGCTGTGAAATGTGTGGCATCCACACTATCGACAGTGTTGACACCATACAAGTACAATAACACAGAATGGAATTGACCAACTTTTGGAAAAGCATTTCCATTCTCTTAAAGAACTATCATGCCGTGAACAAAAAAATATTCGCATGCAAAACAGAAACAGTGCATAAAATAATTGATGGCATTGCAGCCCTCAACACTACTCATAGGGATATATATGTGAAAGGGATTGCCCACCTCGTTAAAGATACTTCCGAGTTGGAAGTATGTCAGACTTCGGAAAAAGATCTATTGGAAACACTTGCCTCTTGTGGTGTAGACACATGTCAGGGCTATATTGTTACGCTCAAGTTCCTTACCAAAAACAATGGAAACAGTGTTGAAGCAGTCGGAGTGTTAGGTAAGAAGTTTTAACCGAAATTGCATTTCTTGTTAACATAAATCATCGTTCAGATTTCTTGAATAGCCAGTATACTTGCACCTTTCAATCTTCTGTGTACGATGATTTTCGAGTAGCCTTTGAATGTGGGAAACTTGCGGTTAAGGCACTTACAAATCGTAGACAAGAAGCCGAGGCTAGTCGCTGGGTAGACTTTGTCCTTGAACCTAAACTTTTGAAATGGTCCAACTCAGAGGAAAGGAAAGAAAATGCTTTCGATTCATTGCACCTAGTGGATTTGGAGAAATACCTTGAGCTCTATAAGCTATTGAAAACAAGGTATTCTAAAGATCTCATCGATGTATGTTAAGTTTTCTTCAAATTATAATGAGATTAAATAAATTTAATTGTTTCCAGATCTGGGAGGAATCTACAGATCCTCTTAAATTTGTCCACGAAGACTTAGCCATAGCAGCGTACCTAATATGCTTGTGGAAGGAACAACATTGTGAACCAGTGGCATTTGCCGATCTGGGCTGTGGCAATGGTCTCCTCGTCTACATTCTCAATCGAGAGGGTTACAAAGGCTATGGTTATGATGTGAGAAGCCGCCGTATATGGAGTCTTTTTCCAAAAACAACGCTTCTTTTTGAAGAAACCATTATACCGGATCGCTTTCAACTACCACCAGACACTGATTGGGTAATTGGAAATCATTCGGATGAATTATCACCATGGATTCCTGTTTTAGCCGCCCTGCCAAATTATAAAGTCAAATATTTCCTTCTCCCGTGTTGTCCCTTTGAATTTTCCGGAATGAAATTCCAACGTAGAAACTCCAAACTCAGTGCTTACAATGATTTCTTAAATTACGTAGAAGATATTTCAAAGAAATGTGGCTTTGTCACACTCCGAGATCGTTTGAAGATTCCTAGCACAAAACGAATAGCCATGGTTGGCATAGTCAGAACGTACACTGAGACAAGCCATCAGCAGATATGTTCAAACATTCGAGAATTTTTATCAACTGAAATGCAAGAGCACACAATGAAACTCCGCGAGAGGAATGAAGTTGTGCGAAATTGCACACAAATCGAGAGCTCAGTATTGGATGGGATAGTAAAAAGGATATTCTTTTACCTGCTTGGTCCTGAAGAAACACCACTGATGACCTGGAACAATGGCTGCCAACGGACTATCAAAGAAATAGCCCAGTTTCTCTCTAAGGAAGATTTGAAAAGCATTAAGTCAGAATGTGGAGGCTTGAAAACGTTGCTTAAAAACAAACATGAAGTTTTTGAATTTATTACAGGAGATGTTATACAAATTCGGCGACCGCAACCTAGAGAGATATGCAATAATGGAAAACAAATAACAACGAAGAAACGAATTTGCTTCTTTTTAACTCATCACCCCAACGGGTGTCCTCTAACTGACGATGATTGTACTTTTAAACACACAAATCTTATATCATAAACACACAAGTTTTATTTTAATTGTTTGTATATAGAAATCGTTACATTTTAATAAAGAAAGTCCACGCGCAGTTTTAAAGATATTTAAACCAACAAAACTGTCCCTAGTCACCTCTTATCCACCGCAATTCTCTTACATGTTCTGAAAGTAACATTGAACATAAATACTTGTAGTTTAAAAATCGGATGCAATGGATTTCAAATCTCTAAATTCATGACATAAAATATTTGACTGCATAATTGATTACCGTTAGAACAGATTTATTTCATTGGAATTAAATTTCGACTACGATGTAGAAGTATGTAGGTACAAAATTGAAATATAATTATCTCTAGATTGTTTTTTTCTGAGACTTAAATTTTAAGGCTGAAGATGTTATTAGTTTAAAATGTTAGTCCCACGTTTTAGTTGAAGAGAAGTTTTCTTAACGTGAACTGTCCGAGCTGTTGCTCCGTCTTCTTCTGCGAATAGGGCTGCGGGAGCGACGACGCGGGCTGCGTCTTCTAATTGGCGAACGATTTCTGTTCCGATTGAATCGGAATGGTGAACGCCAACGCGGTGGTGGTCCTCTCCGCATTATCGGCGACATTCTGCGTATTGGAGGACGAATTTTTTGCTGTAACACAGGTGCGACTGTGATTTCTTGTCCATCGATTTGACCGCCATCCATTTGCTTCATTGCATTTTCGCATTCTTCAGGAGTAGAAAACTCCACATAGGCCAATCCACGTCCGAAGGTTGGATGGAAACGATCAGTTGTGAAGTCGACGTTCTTTATCTCACCAAAGCAACTGAATATCTCTGTAACGTGTTCCTTGGTTACATTACGGGTAAGGCGACCAATGTGTATGCGAACGGGCTTTGGGGTTGGTGAACGTTCGCGGCGCTTGCGACGAGATGACCTTGATCCACTGCGAGACCGAGAGCGAACGCGCTCCTTCGAACGAGTCTTACTGCGTTTTTTATTGCGATCATCTTCTCGGGGGCGATCTTTGTTACGACCGGCATCTCTTTCTCTTGATTCCTTGCGTGCTGGAGCCTTTGTAACTGGGGATTTTGAGCGGGAAACGCTCTTCCTGCGTGTGCGACCGCGTTTTGAACCACTAGAGGAACTCGACGAAGAGGATCCTGAAGAAGATGTATCTGATGAACTGGAACGTGATCCAGAACCTGAACTGCTGCGGGAAGAGCTACTGTCTGAAGAACTGCTTTAAAATGAATAAAATTATTTAATTTTAAGAACGGCAGGAGGAGAAAAAGTTGTTGTTAATTGCGCTTTAGATAATTAATGTTAGATTGGCTTCCAAAAAAATTTTATTTATTGAGTTAATTACCGCCCGAAATAAAATTCTTACCTTCCACTGCTATCACTGCTACTGCTAGCAGAGCCTCGGCGCCTTCGGTCACGTTCTCGCCCGCGTACTGCTGTTTTTTTGTCCTTTTCTTTTTCAGCTTCGGCTGAACCTGACCGGTCTCTTGCCCTGCAAAAATGGTTAATTTGGTGTTTATTATTTGTTTTTTGATGAATAAACTAACACTTACATTTTAATAATTTATTTAGTTAAAATAATCGGATTATTCAGTGCAAAAAATATTTATTTCTATGAATTCCGCTTGTTAATAAAAAATGGCCAAATCGCTCAGATTGTTTGACGTTTGAAAACAAAAAGAGGGATAGATAGATGAGTACAAATGATATCAGCTATGGTAGAAAATGAAAAAGAAACAAGTTATATTCAGCAAGTAATTTCACATAGGGTGCCTCGTTTACCAAAAATATTTTCTATATACGTAAATACCGATATAGACCTTTTCCCGCAGTATTTTGTATACAATGTTTGTAATTTACAATTTAAATGCAGTATGTATATTTTTTTATTGTTACTTCGACAATACTTGATGGTTTTTTTTTTTTATATAATAGGCACGCGCGAAATGGGTTATTTTTCTACCCTTATAATGTTAAAACACCGTGCGAGCATTAATGAAGAAGGGAAGGATGTAAAAGGAGATGTCGATGGACATTAGTTTTGAAAGTCTGCATATCAAAATGGGAGGGAAAACCGAACCGATAATCCGCTATTTCACAGTTCAGCGTGAAGCATGCATCAACTAAGTGCGAAAAAGAAAGAACATTTGAAGAAGGAAGACAAAAAACTAATATCCGGGTGAGTTGTGTGCCGAATTTCAATGCGTACGTTTACGAATCTAACTTTTGGCTAGGTTACCTTGCTTGTGTTTGGGTTTTTCTGTGAACGAACAAATCCAACCAGATAGGTTACCTCTCAAAATTCGAAGCAAAAGAGAAACACACTCAGCTAATCATGTTCACGTGTTGAGAAAAGTATCCAGCAAATTTAAGGATACCTTTGGATTTTCTCTCTGTTTCCATATGTTCTTCAATCAGCTGGAAAACATCTGTTTTTAACCATGCTAATTACAACAAAAGCAAGGTAACCTATCCGAAAGTTACGTTCGTGAACGTACCCAATGTTTCTATTTTGGCATTTTTCTTTCTTCTGTTTGTTATTTTGCAAAATCCCTTGTATTATGGATCGTTGTTTATAGACACTACATGAATATTTGTATGATGTTTCTAAGGCAACAAAACAAAACAAACCAGGAGAATATAAATCTTTTGAGTTTGAGTCATGACTCAAGAGACATTGTGAAATTATACTTGCATCACCGAATGAAAAATGAAAAAGGAATTTAAAAAAAAGACATGCCTCACGGTGCACTGTGAAATACTGGACACATAAAATATAGATTTATAATCTAATATTGCCAGGTAAACTAATAAAATAATTAGGAATTTACTAACAATGTTTTAAGTTGATAGTTTTTTTTTTAATTATTTTTTGTCCTTTTATGTTATTTTCATTGTTTGCTTTAATATTTGCTTCGTGAGTTTGTATTCAAATGTTTGTTTTATCATTGGTTAGCACGAGAGCGATGAATAAAGAAATGTAAGGACATAGTTCCCTTTTTCACACACCGTCACGTGACGCTAATTCAACGTGTGAAAGCTACAGGCATACCCAAAACTTAATTGATGGAGAATGGGCGTCATATAACTCTGTGTGTAGAGGCTTCAATCATAGAAAGTCTCAAATTTATCATTCAAGTTCGAGTGTGTGAATTATTCTCAAATATATGTCTATTTTGACATTTCACAAGAAATTCCACTCCAAAGTAGTCAAATCAGTTTCACTTGGCAAATACGATGGATATTTTATATTTTGTAGAACAATTTGATAATTTGAGCATTAAGTATAAATAAAAAAGCTAATTTATCTACATGTCTAGATATATCACATGAGAATATTAAAACAAACCAAAAGTTTAAATACCATCAAAAAGCAATTGTGTAAATTTCATTTAAAAAAATCCTTTGTTTGGCTGTGATGTTCTGTGAAACAAGTTATTTAAGAACTAATTCCATTATCTTCAACAGACTCGACATGAACTAAAAGTCTAACAAAACAAGCGTTCGTTTTAGTCTTCCCTTAAACTATCGCTTATCGAATTCCCTAAACAAAATAATTATCAAAGCATCAAATCCACCATGGAAAACAATACACTGGAAGCTAAATACCGAAAGCTTGCAAGTGAATATTCCAAGGTATCTGTTTTGATCTTATTATTATGTACAAACGCCCCTGCTTATATTTTTTTCGATACGTCTGTTCTTATCACATAATTTTGCAGCTTAGAGCGCAAGCTAGTGTTTTGAAAACAGCCGTGATCGAGGAACAGAACAAAAGTTCCACTTTAAGGGAGACGCTACGACAGAAAGAGACTTCTCTGCGCCGTTCCGAACATGAGGTTGATAGCCTGGGATTTCGCAACAAACAACTAGAGCGTCGTGTAGCCTCACTTCAAGAAGATATTGCCTCAAAAGAGAACCGCAAGTCCAATAAAAATCAAAAGTCTGACCCTACCAACAATGGAAAAGCTAAGTCTAATTCATCGACCGGCAGTGCCGGCCAACAAGACACAGCTAATTCTAGATTTGCCGACTACTTCGATAACACCCAAGAGGTCCTTATATTTGAGGAGTTGCAAAAGAAAATTCTCGAAAACGCTGAACTTACTTCATCGGTAAAATAAATTATTTTTTTTATGAAACTGCATCTAAAGTTATTTCCTCTAGATCGACGATAAGAATCAAGAACTCCAAATGCATAATGAGCGTATATTTGATCTGGAAAAGCAGTTAGAGAAGCGAACTACAGAAAACATGGACATTGAGAGACGACTTCGAAAGGAAATTGACTCATTGCAAGCTAGAATCTCGGAACTTGAAACTAAACTTGTTGAAGCAGCCAGCATGGTAAAAAAATCGTTTTATAATGTACCATTTATTTTGTTTGTTATCTCTTTAGATTGGCAGTGAAGATGCACTTAGTGCTTCGGGTAGTGATAATACTCCGCTTCACACAACAACCAATTCTTCTACTACAAGTGAGGATCGAATTGCTTATTTGGAAAAAGAAGTCTCTCATTGGCGAACACAGTTTGAAATAGCGCGGATAAGTGATTCGCTGCCACAGGAAATGTCTCGTGTATGTAAGGACAAACAATATAACGGACCAATGGTTGTATCTGGAAGTTGCTGCAGCACCGCCGCCGCTGGATTGTCTGTGATTGCCACAAATGCTGTCGGAAGTGATATCAGTAAAAGGTGAGCTTATTTTTTGTAGTCAAAATGAGTATTTTGCAAAGTAAAATAATATTTTTTCTTTATTTTTGTTCAACTTAAATGCCTAAACGCTGCATATTCCACAGCAATATGAGGCAATGGAAGGCTATTTTCAATGTGGGTGGGCTCTTAATTGTGGGCAGCTTAGGTTAGACGCGCTTGGCCAGTTAACTTTACCTTAATTTAGGCGTTACAGTCCGGGGTCGACAGAACTTGCACGTGAAGTTTCCAGGCCGCAGCATTGATGGTTGAGGATGCTTTAAGTGGCTCCGAGAGAAAGATTGTCCGGGTGATTTTTGGTCCCGTATGCATTAAGGGCGAGTGGAGCAGAAGATACTATGAAGAATTGTATCACAGACTTAGCCAAACGAGTAAAAGTCCAACGTCGCAGATTACTGTGTCATATAGAGCTTGGGCAATTTACTGCTTAAATTATTGCAAATGTAGACCCTGGGTAAGCGAACAGAAATCTTAATGACGCTTATTTTTAGTACGAAGTTGTTGCATAACTGGGTCGCACAAACTCGATGTTATAATCAATCAAATGATAGAATCAAACTTCAAATGTATGTAACAGGACTTCTTAAGATTTCTGTTCGATTATATATGGAGCGTCTAGTTTATCCTTGTCTTGTCTCGGCATCCCTACCAAACCAAATCGTTAAGTTCGGTAAATAACTTACCGATACTTTAAGCACAGGCCGACTATGTTGACATAATCGGGAGAACACAGGGTGGTTTCAATAACGGTTTTATGAGTATTAAGACAGCAGTGGTGAAGCCAATCTAAGGCAACTAAATTGTCCCTTTATATGGCCTTAATCATCCCAGTCTTGCTTTGCTTTGCATAGGCATATGCGGATTCCTATGTTTTCAAGAAGAAAATTCTTTGATTGATTTTTGGTCCCATATCAATGAACTGCTTGTGGAGAAGGATGTACAATGAGAATTAAAAACATGCTTAATGAAGCAGGTCTGCCGTCCGTAGAGGAATGAATTGTATCTAAAAAAAATTTACTACATATTAAACTTTCATTCTCAAACGGATCTATTATTGATAAACATGTGATAACAGTTCTAAACAATAAAACCTAAAAAAGTATTCAATCAATTCAATCTCGGCTTCAATTACCGCAGCAAAAGAATTAGAAATTTCTATCAGAAAAATTGAAAAATACACCCAATTATTCCCATCAAGGTCTCTAACAACCAAATAATTTTTTAACAATACGTCAAACGAAATGACTTCTGAACTGAAAGTACATGGCTGGGCCTTGGTTTACACCGATTGATTTAAAACCTCACAAAATCTTCGGTTCGGTTCTTCGGTGTGCAGTTTAATGCTTCGAAAACTCAATGCCGTCTTCTGTGGTTAACATATACATACAAAGCATTGGGGCCATTGTCCATGAATGGCACTTGCATCGAAGAAACCGAAAAGCTCTCATTTCTCCGTTGGAACGACCATATATTTGAGATCGCTAAAAACGCTGCTAAGTGCTTTGGTTTTCTGTATCGACGTAAGAAGTATTTTTCCTCTTCTGATCTGGCTACGATTTATAAAGCGTTTATACGCCCTAAACTCGAGTATAATTCCCACCTCTGGCCAGATGCTTCCAAACATCGCTTCACCTGCTTGATAGAATACAAAATCGAGCGTTAAGATTCATAGGAAATGGAACTGCCGCTGAAACAATTGCCCCACTCCTAAAAAAAAACCTATCGCTGGCAAATTTGTTATCATTTCAGATAGCCTTTCAGTGATCCAAGCTTTAAAAAATCCTAATCAGAACACAGTTATCATCTCTCAGATCCGTGTTCTCCTTATAAAAAAACAACAACAAATTGTTAAACTACAAGAGTATTGAAGGTAAAGGAATTTGCCGATCTAGTTTCGACCTAAGCCCATCGAGTCCACGACCAAACATCTCCTACATGGTACGCCCAATTAAATTTCCACCATACCACTAAAACGCAAAAGCGTACAGGAACAAACTCGCACCAACAAACAAAACAAAATTTTAGAAACTCAACCAGCTATTTTTAGAATATTGATTTAGAAAAATATAATTATTTAAAATTTCTCTCAAACTCATATGGGTACCCAGTTACATTGGAATTCGAGGAAATGATTTAGCAAAACTCGTTGGCAGATATCCTGTTCAGCTTTTTAACATATATTCCAAGTTAGACCATCAAAGACTTGTTGTAAGTTTAATCAGAAAAGAGCAGTTGGAGATATGGAACAACAACCCTTGTCACTACTTAAACACCAGTCCAGATTGCAACTCCCCTGTCTACCCATCAACAACGTCTATAGCACATAACACCGCATTTGCTCGCCTTAGACTGAGAAACACCTAAACCACTCACCAGCACATTATAGGAAAAGAAGATCCATAGTGGTGGATATGTAATAACACCATTAATTTACTTCACGGCCAAACTTCATGTAATACTTCAGCCCAATTTAATACTATCCTTCCCAGCGACCAAATTATTTACACAATGCTCAACACCTTTAATCACGAAAAATCTTGAAAATCTACAACTACTACAATAATGCTAACCTCGTTATACAGGGTGGGCCAAAAGAAATCACCGTATTGGAAGATGATCTCATTTTTGCAAATGGCCGCCAATGTCAAATCTGTTTTGACATTTGTGGACTAGACAGATATGCAGAATACAAGTGAACAGGCCATGGAGCGATACATGAACCGATATTTTGAAGGCGGCGTTCCCGGGTCGCCTCATCTCTCGTTTTGGCGATTTGCACTGGCCCGCAAGATAGCCCGATTTAACCGTTTCAGACTTTTTTGTGGGGTTTTTTGAAGTACCGTGGAAAACATTCGACACGAGTGCGAGAATCTGTCGCCCGAAGTTCTCGCTGAAGTGATGAAAAATGCCATAAAACGAGCCTGTATGGCAATCAATCGCCCATTTGGCCGATATCATCTTCTCGACTTGACCAATACAATTCTAAAGATTCAAATAAACATAATCAAAAAACACAATCGAAGTGTTTCATTAAAAAAAAGAGAGCCAAACATATTTTTCTGATATAATTAAATTGGAACTACATTTATATGTTAATAAATAATAACAATAATAATAATGAAATTTGCCGGAACGCTAATTGACTGTTAAACTAGTTATTTTTGTAATTTTTATTTCAGTGTTAAAAATGAAAATAACACATTACACACAACATCAACAACAATTAAGGAACAACTCATATTCAATAACTTTTCCAAAAAGTTTGAAGATCTTCTAAAGACCAAATGTATGTCTGAATCACGCCTGACATCATATCAAGTGGAAGCTGATCATCTACATAATTGCCTAGAAAACTCTACTCAGGAGCTGAAGGATAAAGAAACAGAGTTATTGGTTGCAGAGCGAGCAATACAAACGCTCGAAGAAGATTTGGTACATAAAATTTGTTTTTTTTTTTGTTCAAAACTCGGCCAGAATTTAAATTATTTGTCTGTTACAGGCTACAACTCGAGTGAACTATGAGGAGCAAATTAGTGTCCTTACTGAGCAAGTTATAAGTCTGAGCGAACAGCTGGCTTCGTGTAAATAAATAAATATATTCTCATTACTTTAATTTTTATATAATTTTTTTTTTTTTTTTTTTTTACTTTTGTCCATGCAAAGAAACAAATGCAAAACTTACAATAAGAATAAATTCAAGCAAATTGTTGTGCGAATATTTAAATTGCGATTTATAACTACAATACTTAAGCAATTTCATTAAAACTATGAAAGTATATATAAATGTATATTTTAAAAGCCAAGAAACCACATCAAGAAAAAACTTGTTTCGTTATGAAGGTGTCGTTTTCTTTTGTAAGAAAAAAAAAACTATTTACATTTTATTAAATTACGTATTCAAGCAAAGGTATATCCGTAATGAATTTGAGTGCATTGTGCATAGAATATACTTATATAAATGTATATTAATAACTTAAAATACGAAACAAAAAATAAAACTTTTTATGTGTATTTATTATATTAATAAAATTTTATTAATGTTCAACAAATTTCATGAGTTTTAACTATCTCTACATTTATTAATTTATTTATATTTAATAACAATAATAGGATATTCCTCAAAGCAATAGATTCTACGACCTAATCTAATTTGATTGCAAATGAAGCTCCGCACGAACAACCCTGCTCAGCTTTGGGATTAGCTATAATTCGAAAGCCTGAGCGAATCAATTCGGTGTGATAGTCGACAATTGCCCCGGAGCAATATTCAAGAGAAGTTGCATCGATGACGATTTGTGCATTGTCTTTGCCAAACGTTAGATCATCTTCATTCTTTTTGCTATCCAAGTCGAATTTGTATTGAAATCCCGAACATCCTCCACCCTCTACAGTAATACGGAGGAATGACCCATCTTTGCAAATTTCCTGCAAACGCTTATTACATGAATCACTGAGATCGATCTTAAGGGATTCCAATTTAGGTGCGGATTCGGAATAGCTGCCGGTGCTTTGGCGTGCACACATAAGAGCATCCCTACAATTCATATTAAATTGCGTATTATGGTAATGACAAACTTAATTGTAACCAAAACTTGCCTTTGAAGAATGGGAAGGATTTTTCTTCGTAATATGTGAGCCATAATATTAAATTAATATGTAACTTCCTAATTTTGTTGCATTTTCTTAAAAATGTATTTTTTTATGTTGTTAAAATAAAAGTTTTCAAGAAAAACAGCAAACGTCAAGTAGCTGTCAAAAACAGATGTTTCTATTTTTAAGCTTTTTTGAGCTTAAATTTAGCTACGACTACACTACAAAAAAAGAACACAACTCCAGCTTTCTATGTTTTATTAGGCCAGTTCAAGGTTCAGAGAGCTACTTTTTCCCAGGAAACTGAGGTGTGAGATCCAGAAATCCTTTGTATATAACTCCCTGTTGTACTCCATTGAAGCAGCATTTATTAATTGCTGCAGGGCTCGCAAAAGCGGTGCTGAAATCACGGATTGGTGTGAATATAGAATAAGATAAAAACACAAAAATGTAAAATAATATTAATTTTTGAAAACAAAATTAGTTACAGGATGGCAATAGTCGGTATTTGAAAAGGAGGGGAGAAATAAATGCAAGGCAATTTGAATGGCATGGTGTGCGGGGGAGGGGTTTGGGATTTAAACAGTTTTTTCTTACTTCCGGTGAAGTTTAACTTATGATGGAAAAATGGTCCACAGAAAAGTTGTAGATAATTAAAAAAATTTTTTTACTTCATGTTGTTTTCCAACATAACGTTAAGTTTTATGAGATATCGGCAAGAAACGGTTGTTCGATTTTTTTATTTTTATTAATTATAATCGCATCTGATGTTTTACAAATGCAATGAAACACAAACTTCAGAATTAATAATGGCTGCCTAGCTATTGTTTTTTTTATTTTTTTTAATTATTCGTTTTTTAATTCAAGAAGCAACCGTTTATTGAGCATCAAAAAATCACTTTTTTATTCAACATCGCGAAAATATTGATATCATCATCACAACATCGATGTTCAAAAATCGATGTTTTTATGAACGATTTTGCATCCCTAAATGCAAACGAGAAGTTTCAGTGAAAAGATCAAATCTCGGTTTTGAGATAAAATCTTAAAATTTGAATGAAACTCGTTATAAGAGTTAGTTATTGCATGGCTCAGAAGATGGCCACAAGACAAATTACATCCTTGAGAGTACTATAGAGAATGTATATACAATGCGTACGTTTTTTTTTTGTGAACGAACAAATCCAACTAGATAGGTTAAATCTCAAAATTCGAAGCAAAACAGAAACACAGTCAGCTGTTCATGAGCTGTTCACGTGTTGAGTAAAGTATCCAGCAAATTTTAAGATACCTTTGGATTTTCTCTCTGTTTTCATATGTTCTTCAATCAGCTGGAAAACAGCTGTTTTTAAACATACTAATTATAGCCCCGTGGCTTGTTGGTAAGTGTGTCGGACTGCTAAGCGAAATACCTTGGGTTCAAATCCAGCTCATAGCCACCTTTTTCTGAGGTACTGCCACTTGCGAGGAACTGACAAAACCTCCAAGAGTAAAATTTGTCTCAAAAAAGTGCATCTCATCTAGCCGTTCGGACTCGGCGGTAAACTGGGACCTACAGTTTCCATTCTTGCAGATTAACAACACACACATAGGAATGGTTGAGAGTATAAATCACTAGGCCTTGGCTCATTAAGGAGCTGTCGCACCAATAAATGTATTATTTATAATTATAACAAAAGCAAGGTAACCTATCCAAAAGCCACGTTCGTGAACGTACGCATTGCATGCCTGAACACTGAACTGGCCTAATAAAACATCGAAGGCGGAACAACTGAAGTTGGGCTGTTGTCAAGGATGTCACACGTGTTTTTGTTTTTCAATTTGTGAAAACACAACTTTTTTGTATAAAAATAATTATATCTCTGTGAAATCTGTTGATTTAATAAACTTATACCAAACATTGAAATGGCAAGAAGACCCGAGCACTCAGCTCCTCCAGAAATCGTAAGCACATAGAAATGTTTTTTAATAAATAAATAATTACAATTTTAATTCCCTGCAGTACTACAATGAAGACGAAGCCAAGAAATACTCAAGCAAGTATGTTTCCAAATCAATTAATCATTTTTATATTGATGCTTTACTCTTATAATAAAAAACAACATAGCTCTCGAATTATAGAAGTTCAAGTGGAAATGGCTGAACGAGCTGTTGAGTTGCTAATGCTACCTGAAGATGAAACATGCCTAATCCTGGACATCGGCTGTGGCTCCGGTCTGTCTGGAAGTGTCCTTGAAGATAACGACCATCTATGGATCGGCATGGACATATCAGAAGCAATGTTAAAGATAGCTGTTGAAAGAGAAGTTGAAGGAGATTTAATACTTACAGATATGGGCCAAGGTGTACCGTTTAAACCAGGTAGTTTCGACGGAGCATTATCCATATCTGCCCTCCAATGGCTGTGCAATGCCGACAAAACCTCACATAAACCCCACAAACGATTATATAAGTTCTTCTCAACATTGTTCTCTGCTTTGACTAGAACTGCCAGAGCAGTATTTCAGTTCTATCCGGAAAATGCAGCTCAAATCGAAATGATTACCGAGCAGGCGATGAGGGCGGGCTTTTTTGGAGGCCTCGTTGTAGACTACCCTAACTCGACAAAAGCGAAAAAATACTTTTTAGTACTTATGACCGGTGGAGCAGCACCAATGCCAAAAGCTTTGGGTAAGTTCTGATCAAACAATTGACTTGATTAATAAAATATCTTTATAGGGACGGAAGAAGATGAAAAGCGAATAGCTTACACGAAAAAGAGGGAAATGACTAGAGATATTCGGGGTAAGCCTCCCAAGAAGTCAAGAGACTGGATTCTAGCGAAAAAAGAGCGTCAACGAAGGCAAGGCCGTGATACCCGTCCAGATACCAAATATACTGGTCGCAAAAGAAGTGGTAGATTCTAAAAGCAATGTAGATATTCTAATTAAAATAACTTTATTAAACTGGGTACTCTATACAAATTAGCTAGAATTGTTTATTTTTCTTTTCCCTTGTTCCTTGGGTTATCATATGATGAATCCATACTTGAAACAACGAAGACCAGAATGGTTCCTATGACAAGTGCGTATATAACAACTTCATTTTGAAAACTAATAACGCCATCTTTCTTGGCCGCTTCCTTGCGATCAAAACGTGCCCGGGCGTTCATCTTGCGGTTCAAAGAGTCTCCATAGTGTGCCTTTGCCCACTCGTCAAAGTTATAGATAGGAGTGCCACCTTTGGGGTTTGCTACTTTTGATCTTGTAAAGCGGGATTTGTAGAACTTGGTTTGGGCATCGTCTTCTTCAACATCTACATTATGTTGGACATTATTCGATTGGGCGTGTGGGGAACCTGCCGTGTGAATGATTCCTGGAATGATACTAAAAATATAAGTGGTTATTCATCAAGCTGCAGTTTGGTGCAATTACCCTTATCATAGAGTCTTCTTAGACGGTAGTTACTAAGCACTTCATATGCCTGTGTTATTTCTCGGAATTTTTTGGCAGCCGATTCACTTCCTTGGTTTTTGTCCGGATGGTATATCATTGATAGTTTGTAGTAGGCTGCTTTGATTTCATTTTGTGTTGATTTAACAGGAATCCCAAGTGCTTCATAGTAATCTGTGTGTAGTATTCCAGTTGTAAATATAGCTCTTTGATTGTGGGCTGATCCGTTAGGGGAAGGAAATAAAGTGGCGTGAAGGTTGTACAGTGAACGAAATAGGTGCTGACATCTTATGGAAAACATTGCACTTTTAACGGCACGGATATTTTAACTTCTTATTAATTTGGTTTTCGAATGGAAATATTCATTCTGAATGCAATTGTTGGTAAATTATTTGTTCGTTAAAATTTTATTATGTCATATTTTTATGGTAACAAAATTGGCCGTCAAAAACAGCTGACAGTTGTTTAGATGGAATAAGCAGGAAAGAAATGATGGGAATCAGATGGAAAGAAACATAGAAAAAAGAACAAAAGTAACGACATTGTGTACGTTCACGAATTGCGTACGTGCTCGTACGTATCTTTTGGATAGGATGGATACCTCACTTGTTTGGGTTTTTTTTTGTGACCGAACAAATCCAACCAGACTCTCAAAATTTGAAGCAAAAAAGAAAAACAGTCAGCTGTTCATCAGCTGTTCACGTGTTGAGTAAAGTATCCAGCAAATTTTAGGATACCTTTGGATTTTCTCTCTGTTTCCATATGTTCTTCAATCAGGTGGAAAACGGCTGATTTTAACCATACTACATACAACAAAAGCAAAGTAACCTATCCAAAAGTTAAGTTAAGTTCCTGAACTGAAGTTCCTGTATATACATTGCGTAAGTTCACATACGTATCTTTTGGATGCTTGTGTTTGTTTTTTTTTTGAACGAACAAATCCAACCAGATAGGTTACCTCTTAAAATTCGAAGCAAACAAAAAACACAGTCAGCTGTGCAAAAGTTACGTTCGTGAACGTACCCATTGCGTATGTTCACGTAGTTATGTTTTGGATAGATTACCTATTAAAAGGCTTACAGATCCATGTTTTCCGAATGCAAATAAAAACATTATTTAAATCCTTTTCCTTCCGAAGTTGTTTTGCATATTTTCAGTTAATTTCTTATTTTATTTTTATTTGTTTTTAATTTAAAACAACCCTTAAATAAATAGGTAAATTAAAAACAAGACAGTACAGGACACGTGAAATCATAGCATCAAATCAAGACAATTTTTTTATTTTTACAGCGTACACAATATTAAAAACCCGAAACGCAGTCCAAGTTATCAGAAAATATCCCAATCCATCCAAATATCCGAATCCAGCACATCAAAAATCCCATTGCACCCGTTTGACACTTAACTGACATTTCGTTTTTACTTTTTACTTTTTAGCGAAAACTACTCGTCGGAGTGCGTTAATTTCATAAAATAATTTAATAAAAAAAAACAAAACAATTTTAATTTCTACTTACTTACAAAAAGTTAGTTAGAAAAAAATCTAATTAACTTGTTTAGTTTATTAAAAAGTTATGCGGAGGAGTGTTGAACATCAGAAGTTCATGGGCGCTAATCAATTGGAGTTGCTGTCGTCGTTGCAATCGTCGTCGTCTTCGTTCCAAAACATACAATGGGAATTTCAAGAATATTATTCGATTTGGATCTCATAAAAAATTATCAAAAGTCCATTATATCGCTTGCTATGCTAACATCAATAGTGGCCGCATCTTCCTTGGCATCTTCTGCACAAGAAGGAGTTTCCATTGAACAATTACCATTTTGTGATGAAAAACTAGATCGGACAATTGGACGCAGGTAAATCGAATTTCTCCCTCAGTAAAGTTTTCGATTTTTTTCTAAAAAATTCCTCGAAAGTACCAAAACTACCAATATATTTAGGTTATAATTTTTTTTTTGTCCACAGTTATTACGTATGCGTGTTGTTGTTTAATTGGATACATTTATTTGTACTTGTTTTTCATGTTCGATAACACAGATAAAGCGCGCAAGCCACAGACTCGATGACTCAGCTCTCCATCACCTGTTGGATGTTTACATTTTTCTACTTCCAGTTTGTTTTTCGTCGCTCCTCCATTCTTCTTGGCTTTGCTATAATTTTACTTCCTTTGAATCAAGTTTGTGCGTGTTGAAGCCTGGTTGGTGGATATAGAATTTGACTTCCAGGCGAAGTTCTTGGCCAAGAAACCAAGCGATAGTATTTCCAAAATGATGCAACTTAAATGCATTCTTTCTCAAAGAATCCTTGAATATATTTTATCTTTTTTTTCAACATCTATTTTTATATCCTGGATTGAAGAAAAGGTACACACATATACCTACCTATTGTAAAATTTAAGGAAATGCGCTAGCTTGATGTGTTAGTAAATTTAAAGCAGTTTCTACTCCTTTTAAGTACAACAAGCTCAACGCTTATACAAAATATCTAAAAAAATAAAATTAAAAAGGCGGTCTTGGCAAGGCATAAGACCTACATAGTAAGTACATACGTATCTACATCGGTGCAATGTGTGTTTTTCGATGGAAAAATGTAGAACAGAATTTTCTTTTTTTATTGAATAGAATCTAATTTCAACATACAAGATAATATTAGGCTGTGCTGGTGTTATCATAAGCACTCGCTCCTGGGCCGTAAAAAATCTACCAGGCAGATAATTCACGATCTATGTACAGTGCCGGTAAAAATATAGCACTACTAGTATAAGTTTCATTTATACTTCTTTAAATGAGTGAATAGAAAAATATTTACAGCCTCTACTGTTATATGTTATTGCTTGAACTGTCACCTGGCCAAATATTCACATTACTGCAGATCTTGGAAAAACCCCAAGAACTTCAAATCGGCTTTAATCGATTTCGAAGTCGAATACGACAACATTTATAGAGACGAGTTATATAGAGCAATGTGCAGTTTTAACATCCCTCCCCAACTCGTCCATCTGTGTAAAATGATGATGGAAAACGCAGGCTGTCCCGTCGTGGCCGGTAAAGACCTCACCGACACCGTTAAAGTCAAAAAAGGTTATGCGACTTTTTTAACATCATACTTGAAAGAATAGTGCAGAACTCTCACGCCAACACCAGAGGCATGATCTTACAAAAGTCCGTCCAAGCGTGATGTCACTAGCGCTTTTGTGAGTATTGAGACGGAACCGGCGAAGATGGGCTTAGCAGTCAATGAGGGCAAAACCAAGTATATGCTGTCATCAAGAAGAGACATCCAACATTGACGTCTTGGACAAAACATCACCATAGAAAGCTATAACTTTGAGGTAGTTAGGGACTTTGTCTACCTGGGCTCCGCTATTAACTCAGACAACAACACTAGCGTTGAAATCAAACGAAGAATAACTCTTGCCAATCGCTGCTTCTTCGGGCTGAAAAGACAAGAGTAACAAAGCCCTCACTCGGGGAACTAAATTGTCCCTTTGCAAGACTCATCATACCAGTCCTGCTCTATGGTGCAGACGCATGGACGCTGTCAAAAGCGGATGAGGACGCTTTAGGCTGCTTCGAGAGAAAGATTCTCTCGGTGATTTTTGGTCCCTTATGCATTAACTGAGAGTGGAGAAGAAGATACAATGAAGAACTGTACCGGCTGTACAGCGACACAAACCTAGCCTAAACATGATGGCTGGGTCATAAAAAGCGGATGAGGAGGGACGGCGCAGTAGAGGAAAACCGAGACTCAGGTTTCGCACACACCGATTCCACCTACGAAACTGGGGCAGCTAGCTAGGGACCGAGCTCACTGGAGAAGTTTGTTGGTTGAAACCCAGGTGCGGAAAGAATAATAGTTTTCGTTAGATTTTGCTGTGCATATTTCAAGGTAATTGAGCGCCTTACCTATTACAATTTGTTTACGTTAAATTGGTTTCTTCATTTAAAACACAAAACTTGGTACAATGCTTTCCACGACGTGAAATAATTAAACAAATGATCTCGGAAGGTAAAACCTACAGAGAAGTCCGACGCATTTTTGGCTGTTCCAACAAAATGATTCGAAATACAATATACACACCTAAAACCGGAACTCGTGGACGAAAACCGGTTATGACGATAACTCCCAGGCTAGTCCGAGAAAGTCATAAAAATCTCTCTAAGCCTGCAACTTGCGTGGAAACCGTTCGCCGTTCAGATTGAGCAAACATAATTTAAACGCTTGTAGTCCAAGAAAAGTCCTGCTTTAAAGCCCAACCATAATACGCGAAAGAAATAGGAAGCTAGTGTCACAACCGAACGAAAAGTTTCTTTCCGTTCTGTGTAATACATAAGTTGACCATAATAGCCTAAAGAAAATACAAGGATTTTCCACATTCCGTACGTACGCTTGAAAGCGTACATTACTTACGGAAATTAAACTGAACAAAAACTTTATCAAAGTTTTTTCGGGTTGGTTGTACAATTGTATTCGCACTGTTTCGTACGGCAACGTACGTTCCAATCCTCAAATTATGGTTGAGTCTTTAACTGCATAACATGCTAAAATACACATACACATACAAACAAAAAAAAGTAAATAGAAGCACGGATGATAAAGCATAATGGTGTGGACTTGTTTTTCCTATCATCCCATCATGAATCAACACGTTTACGCTAATATATTTAAAAATGTTATGCTTCCTTATGCAGAGGAAGAAATGCCGCTTTTTTTTGGGTCTTCCAAGAGGACAATAAACCCAAGCAAACCAGTAAGGAGGCTTAAAATGGTTTGGAAATCATTCAATTAATCGGCTGACCTAAATCCAATTGAAAATCTGTGCACACTTTTTCGAACATTCGCACACCAAGACACCTCTTTTTTAAAAATTCATCATTTTTGGACACTTCTTAGATATTAAGCTATCCTTTGGACACTTTTTGAATTAAAAAACAATTAGATTGAAAGAATATCTGAACATCCTGAATCACAATCCTGAACACAACACAAAATAATTTTTCCATATAACTGTTATCTCTGTGGACAAGATTTTTGCCCTTGTATTTGGATTCGCCTTCCCTTCTTCACACCACACAGAATACGAAAATCTGCAAATGGTTAGTAATTCGTATTCTTTCCCTTAAACTTAAGGCGTGCTTGTCAGAACCAAATCGAAACGTATCGCACAATTTTTGGGAGAACAGAGCAGAGAACTACATTAGTTCAGGCTATGAAAGTTAATGCTTTCAGTCTACTTATAGATGAAACTACAGACGTTTCAACAGAAAAATGCCTTGTATTTGTTACTAGACTTATGTCCGTAAAGTTAGGATAGCTTTTTTGGTTTAGTTGAGCTAGAAAATGGAAATGTCAAAAAAAAAAAAAAAGTTGAACAGCGGGTAGCTTTGCAGTATTTTTCCTTAAGATTTAGGTTAATTATTTATATAAATATTACATTTCAAGCGGGCCTGGCGAAGTCGTCAAGCCAAACTTATTAAAATGAACGCAAACATCTTTTCACAATTATTGGAATAATACCATAAATCAATTTTTGATTTTCCCAAATTCCTGACTTTTTCGGAGAGTCTTCCCAAAAAAATTGTTCATAAAAACATTCCCCTGGGAATTACGAATACAGACCCATTTCAATTTTACCTTATTTCTCGAAAGTCATGAAAAAAATCATGGATTATGCTGAGAAAAATAAAATGAAATTGAATCCTTCCAAATCAAAATGTTTAGTTGTCTATATAAAAATAAACTGGATTTAAGCTATTTTCCTGCTGTTTCACTTGGATGCAATCCAATTGACTACGGCGAAAAAATAAAAAAATCTTGTTCAATTCATTTCTGAGGTGGGAAGACCATCTCAGAAGCGTTATTGCGAAGGTGTACGAGTTCCTAAGGTGCCTTGTCATTGTCAAAACACTATACACCATTTTCCACAAGACTGATGCTTGTGAAAGCCCTTGTAATTCCCATAATCACATATGAACGCCAATTTAACTCTTTTCATTGTTCTGATACCAGAAGAAAGCTTAATGTGGCCTTTAATAACATTATTCGGTAATAATGTCGCTGCGTATAGTTCTTGGTTGAACCTTCTCCTCCAAAGCCCGTTAACGCAGATAGGACCAAAAATCGCTCGAAACGACTAAGAATATCTTCATCCGCTTTAGATAGAGTCCATGCCTCGGCGCCATAGAGAAGGACTGGGATGATTAGGTTCTTATACAGAGTCTCCTTTGTCTTTCGAGAGAGGGCTTTGCTACTCAATTGCCTTCCTAGCCTATAGAAACAGCGATTGGCAAGAGTAATTCTTCGCTATATTTCTGACGAGATGTTGTCAGATGTTATAGCGGATCCGAGGTAAACAAAGTCCCTAACTACCTCAAAGTTGTACCTGTCTATTGTGATGTTTTGTCCAATCCGCCGGTGTTGTTTGTCCCTTTTTGTGGAGAGCCCATCTTAGCCGCTTCTTAGCCGCTTCAGCTTCAATGTTAGCAAACGCTCCAGTGACAGCTCCCCGAGTTCTGTCTATGTCGTCAGCGTATGCTAGCAATTGTACAGACTTGAAAAAAATTGTAGCGTGAACATTTGATCGATTGTGGACTTTCCTGGTCTGAAACCACACTGATAGGGGCCAATCAGGTTGTTGACGGCAGAGAGGATCTTGTAGGCGATATTCAGGAGACTTATTCCTCTATAGTTGGCGCAGTTTAGAGAATCTTCTTTCTTGTGGATCGGGCAAACAATGCCGAGGTTCCATTCATCAGGCATACTTTCTTCTGACCAAACTTTAGAGATGAGTTGGTGTATGCACTCCACCAGGTCAACTCCGGTCGCTTTAAAAAGTTCGGCGGGTAGTCCGTCGGGTCCAGCAGCTTTGTTGTTTTTTTTAGTTTAGATATTGCTATCCTTACTTCATCTGTCATCGTCCATGTTGAATGGTTCATTCTGCCTGACATCGGGATTTTGGTCTTCATCGCCGTTTAACAGTCTGCAGAAATGGTCCTTTCATGTACTCAGCACCGACTGTGACTCTACTACGAGTTTTCCATTCCTCTACAGGCTTCTGTGTGGGTTTTTTTTGCTTTTGCATGTTCTTTTTATACGGAGGTTAAGCGTTATTAAAAAACTAGTTTCACACTTAGAGAAAAACAATTTTTGAGTCGTCCATAATTGAAGAATTACAATTTGAATGTTAGTGCCAAATTTTATTTGTTTTAGTTTGGCTTTAAAGCGTTTGTTATAGTTATGGATGTTTGGATGTTTACGATGTTTTAGTTTTAAGTTGTATGATGAAGCAATGGTGCTATTTTTTTCCTGCTTATTTATTCGAGTTTTTAGAGAAAATTTAAGTTTTTTGTTAAAAGTTGATGAATACAAGTTGCAGATCTTTTTTAATATTTCGATATTTTGACTTACTTTTTGCATATTCGAAATTTCTATCACAATATTGGCATAAACTTTATTTTTAAACGAAACCTGGTTCTCGTAATGGTGCTTTTTTTTACCGCACCTGTATGTATGTAATCATCTCAAGCACATGTTTAAACAGTTTGAGAAACTTCTTTCAATCAGTCATTTATATGGCAGCTCTGCAAACAAAAGAAACCCCCACGTTTGCCAAATTAAATGTCTTATCTTATCTCACTACAAAAGTTGTCAAAAGCTCTTGAATTAATTTTACCTCACTTATATTGTGCATATCTTATCTGTTGCGGTTTTGTGTACAAAAGTTATTGTTTCAATATGACATAAATGTATCTATTCTATTTGTAGGCTTTTGTATATAACAACACTAGATGGAACACTATCTGCTCTTGATATAACCAAAAACGGAAAAGTACGTTGGAGTGTTCCGACTGGACCTGGCCCATTGATTTCCTCTAGCATCCATCGTCTGGAATTGACCAATAATGGACAATTTGTACGAATGATTCCCTCCCTCAGTGGAGGTATTTATAAATTCGATGGAGAGTCTATCGATCCTATTCCTATTACCACAGAGAATCTACTCAGTTCGTCTTTCAAATTTTCCGATGATTTGGTTATTTCGGGTGGGAAAGAAACCCGATCTTATGGTGTTTCAGCACGTACTGGTCAATTGTTGTATGAGTGCTCTATGAATGGCTGTGTAAACAGTACAGATTCGGATTCTATGAAGAATGGCCGAGGGGATGATTCTATAAAGACTCCAAACCCTGAGACAGACTTTCTGCCTGAACACGATCCTCTATTGGATGATGTAATAGTTGTGCGTCGGCAAACGCAGACAGTGCGAGCAGTTGAATCGCGCACCGGTGTTGAACGGTGGAACTTTAGTGTGGGACAACATGAGCTGGATATGCTTAAGAGTTCTGAGTGCCATGATCATCAATTTAGTGAACTAGATATGGCTGTGTTGGACTTGGATATTAAAGTCATAGTTCCAGAGGGGATTGTTTGTGCGTTCAGCAAGTTAAATCCCGGGAATCTTTTGTGGAAACACAAGGTAAGTTTTGAATATGTGTTTTTGCAATAAATTATTTATATTCAATTTTAATTGAAGTTCGATCATCCCATTGTAAGTGGTTGGCAAATCGGGTCCAATGACATGCTGCAATCTATTGACTTTTTCGGAACTACACAATGGCTCTGGAATGCTAATGGTAAAGAATTTGAGCCACCTTCCTCAATGCATCCATCGATATATCTTGGAATGTATCACAAACAGTTGTATATACAGGTATGTTATATATATAATTCAATCAAATTTTCTCTTAGCTAAAAAATTATTTCCAGGAATCCCTTACTCTTCGCAAAGAAATCGTGGATAAAACCAATTTATTTAATCATCTCATGAACAACGAATCAAAATTACCGAAAATTCCCTGGAAACCTATACCTGCAAACAGCAATTCGTTGGTAATTTTTAATGAAAACAACGTTATTGAGCCAACCGAAGAAGATGAAGACCAGCAGAATTCATCCACAGCCGGTAAGGAGCTTGTACCGTTTGACGAAGATAATACTGCAGTTTCAGCACAATCTGTTCTCTATGCCTCTGAATATGTAAATGGGAATGGCTTTTATCTGTACGCTCAGGACGAATCTTTAAATCAAACAAATAATTCTGTATGCATCACAGATTCAGGCACTTCTCCAATTGCTTCTTCGGCAAATAACACTTCGTCACTAATGGGTAACAATGTTTCTGCTATAGATGAATTTGGGTTTAGTTTTGACGATGTTGATGCTCCTGTAAAAGTTGTCATAATATCCCTCTGGTTTTGGTGGAAGGAAATAGCAATGATTGCCTTTACCACCGCCGTACTTGTGAATTTCTTGCTCGGGCCAAGAAATCGCCCTGAAAGAGAAATCGTTGTTATTGAAAGACATATTCCTGTTCCAACAGCAACAGAAGCAATTGAAATGCCACTGCCTACCAACTATTCTAGCCACCGATCACTGTCCGAATCGACAACTAATTCAGGAGAACATTTTTCGTCCCGTTTCCAAGCTGATTTCGATTTAGAGCGATGTCTTGGCCGCGGCGGTTTTGGAGTTGTCTTTGAGGCAAAAAATAAACTCGATGATTGCAGATATGCTATAAAAAGAATTACACTGCCAAATAAGAAGGAATCTAGAGAACGAGTTATGCGTGAAGTGAAAACTCTTGCCAATTGCGAACATCATAATATTGTAAGATATTTCCAAGCATGGGTAGAAACACCTCCACCTGGATGGCAAGAGGAAGAGGACAGTAGATGGATAGCTAAAGGAATGTCCCATTCTATTGAAATCGAAACACCAGATGGAACGACTTTGCCGCCTTTGAATGGCCAACCAGAGAACAATTACATTTCTACCAAAGATAAGAAGAACCATTTAGAATCGTGGATTTCTAGTGTTAATACCAAATGCAGTGCTACAACAAATGGACATGATGATGATGATAGTAGCTTTTTTGATGATGAATGCGGAATGATAAATGAAGAAGAAGAGGACGAAGATTCATGTATCATTTTCCGTTCAGAGAGCCAATCAATTGCAATGAAAGAGGAGCAACCATGCAACGACTCCATTGCCATTGATATTCATTCCAATGAATTGCTGTTTCAGAAAACCAATGGACGTGTACGCGATATTGATTGTAGTAATCTATCCGATTCGTTCCAGATTGAGTTTGTTCATTCAGCAAATGGTGAAGTTGACTGTGTAGAAGAGTCAAAGAGTCCAAAAGAAGAGAATTTAATGAGAAAACGAAAGAGTAGCTTAAGTTTGGATTTAAATGGCCGCTCGAGAGCCATAGAAGTGGCCAAAAATGTTCCATACCAATCGCCAAAAGTACAAACTAAAGTTTTCCTTTACATTCAAATGCAGCTTTGTCGTAAGGATAGTCTACGTGATTGGTTGCGGGAGAATACAGTGGAAGCCCGAAAAATGCAAATTAAACCCATTTTCGAGCAGATTGTAGATGCAGTAGACTATGTTCACTTCAAAGGCCTTATTCACCGTGATTTAAAACCCAGTAACATTTTCTTTTCTCAAGATGGACAAATTAAAATAGGTGACTTTGGTCTGGTGACTGATATGTCAGAAATACCGAATCTTATCACACCTTGTGGTGACGGATCTGGTTTGCCTCAATGCCCCAGGCACACTCAACAAGTAGGCACTCATTTGTACATGTCACCAGAGCAACTGAGAGGACAACACTATGACTTCAAAGTGGATATTTATTCATTGGGATTGATTTTCTTTGAGTTGCTATTTTACTTCTCCACCGAAATGGAGCGCATAGTTACTCTGCGAGATCTAAGAGATGGAAAATTTCCTTCAACGTTTCCTAGCGAATACCCCATGGAGTATGATTTGCTAAAGTTAATGCTGTCATCTGTTCCAGCAAAGCGGCCACCAACTGATCAGCTCAAAAGTCAATTGAGTCAAATGATGTGGCAAGGGAAGAACATGAATCCGGTGTTTGAAAAGCAGAAGTCCATTGATTGATGAAATCTATTTAACAAAAAAGATTCAAGAATACAGTACATCGTTAAGATCTATTTTCGTATTATAATAAATCGCAATAGATTCGATACTTCGAAGAAGAAGATTCATATTTAATTGCCAATTTCAAAGTAGAAAGAAGTCAAAACTATGTATTTACCTGTCAATTGTTCATTGTGAAGCCAGTCATGAATAATATAATTATATTATATTATATGCTTCCCTAGTCTTTAACGGATAGTTTACGTGTGCAGGAAAACTTGACTCGAAGTATGATTTTGTGTGCCAGGCTAAAACAGCAGGAAAGAGTTTCTTTTGGGATAAATACAACTTTTCCCTTTGAATTATAATTATATTTTCTTTTCGAACGTTTTTACTTTTTTATAATTTTCTGATTACCTAGCAATCTTTTACTTTTAATAGTGTAAAATATAGTTAACGGTTGATCTGGCATTTAATCGTTACAAAAAAGCAAACAATTTGTTTCTCAGAAATGCTGATAAAATGTAAAAATCAGTAGTTCAATAAAACACGACTATTATTTTTTAAACTCTAGTAAACGACTTGTGTTTTTTTCAACTGTTTTATAGTTTTTTTTTCCTTTAATTAGTGTTTTTCTTATTAATTATCCTTAACTTTGTTTGAACATCTTATACAAAAAAATTAATTCATTAAAATCACCACATTATTTATCTGTATCTATTTAAATTAATCATTTCTTACACAAAGAGAAAGACAGGGAACAACCCGAAAATTCATCAATTTAATTTAAAAAGCAATAAATATTAAGTAAACAACATAGTTGTAAGTTATTAGTTTTAAGGATGAATTTTAAAATTGAAACCGCCTTGATTTTTTTTATTGTATATCATTCTAACAATAAGACCAGATTGGTTAAAATGACAATTGTAAACAAAATTACACATCAGCTGTGAGATTAAAAATAAATATAAAAAAAAATAATTTTAAATTGTTGATATTGTTTTTTTTATATACTATATTTTGTTACTACATCTTGAGATCCTAGTAAGTATTTCAGCCTAAGCAACAAACCAATAGATAACCTAACAGGCGTCAGGCGCACCCATTTACGTAACGTTTTAATTCCATTTTCCTCCGAGGGGATATGAAGTAGACTGTTACTATCAAGGGCACTGAGAATTATTTGCTGAAAATCAATTAAATAAAAATGTCCACCATATAAAAGAAAAATCTCTTATTTTTCCGTTCCAAATTAATTAGTTTTGTTTGTTTTTGACGTGATAACGTCTTATAAATCGATGACAAGCTACACGTACGAAATAACATAACTCATGCTGACATGGCTTCATGCTGATGTTTAACAGCGACACTGTGGTTCTTTTAACCAAAATCGATCTCTAGCACCAGGCGAACATGAAAAAAAACCCGGCGAGATTTTCCCTTGCCATTTCGATTTGCAAGCATTCAAAACCAATGTTAATCGACACCTTTCCCTCCCTCCCTAATCTTCCTATGCTCGCGCAGTGCGTTTTAACACTATAAGGGCAACACACAAATCCCTTTTGCAAGCGCATGTTCTACAAAAAAAGGCGCTAATTCCCAAAATAATTCCACTCAAATACAGCGGCAGCAGCAGCACGCAACCAACACGTGAACCGGCATTTAAACCTTGCGATTTTCTGATACATGGTGAGAAACGTATGTATGTGGTAGCGGGGGTACAAAAAAAAATCGCTAGTTTATCACCGATTCTCCTTTGTGCTATCCTGATTTTTTGTCAATCTGCTTTATATCTATTCGTCATTTTGTAGGTTGTGGTCGGCTGTTTGTTCTGAATGGCTTGCTGTTGTTGGTTGCTCCGAAATAAAGGAGAAATCATTCTATGTATATAAACTTCTAGCAGTCTACCTATATACAATAATACAATGGGAGAAATACAAAACGTAAACTTTTTGTGAAATCGCAGCATCATTTGTGATTCGAGCTCGATCGCAAATGTATTCTAATCACCAGGCGAACATGAAAAAGAGCAGGCGCAAATTCTCAAAATAATTCCACTCAAATTCAAAAAGGCGGAGTTTTGTTAAAGTAGAAAGTAGATGTAGATATTGGTGTGTGTGTGTGTGGATTTAACAAGAGGGTTTGTGGATGTGAGTTAACGAGCTGTATGTTGGTGTTGTTGCCATCAATTTTTTCTTATGATGTTATGTCGTAAAATTATCGTCCGTAAACCGACTTTACAACCAACTCTTCTTTTTTATTCTCACCTGTTGGGTTATTCCAGAAAGCGAAGCGGATCGTATTGAAAGCGATACCTCAATTTCGACCGTCTTCGTTTTTTGGGTATTCAAAAGCGAATGGGGAGAAAAAGATCATTCAGTTTTCCCATATCCCATTTCCACTTTTTCCACTATGGGTGGCTATGAAGGAAGAGTTTCGTCGTTTCCCTCATTTTCAGATAGGATTTTTTAGTGAAAAATCGCTTTTCTTGGAACCAAACAACATTGGCACATAAAATAAGTGAACATCTTTCATGACGGTTTTTCGGATGGAATGACGTGTGGGCGAAACTTATGATAAAGCGCGGAACAGAATGAACCAGCAACAGCACTATCAACAGCAACAGCAAGCTGACCAGCAAAAAAAAATCAAACACTGCCACCAGCACCAGCTTCGTCTTCTTAGAACAATTACACTGCCAGGTTTCATCGAATGTAAGGCTCATGGACGTATAATATATGGACTGCTAGTTGCCTACCTCAAGTTGGTTCCATTTTAGTCTCAGTTATTTTGGGCGCAACTAGTCCTGAGTACACTAGCGGGAAAAAAATTAAACCTCAATTTTGACATTTCATCCAGTAATCGCAAACTTTGGCAGCAGGAAAAAAGAGAAAATCCCAGAATTAATCCACCAATTAATAAATACAAAAAAACACTCATGGATTTATTGAAATTACTTTTTTATAGCTTGGTAAATTACAAGTTCGTAAAATCTTTAGAACCTAAACTTTGTTGCGATTTTGGACTGTCATACTTTACAAGAAAGAAACAATTTTTTTTTAAACATTTCAGAAACATTTAAAAAACCTTTCAGAAATGTTTTTTCCTTCTGAAATGTTTATTTAAGTCTGGACGCTTCGCGTCGCGAAACATTTCTGAAATGTCTATCTGTTTCCCCTTCCGAACGGAAATCTTTTTTTATTTGCATGCACACTTCTATGGATGGAATTCAAAAGTGTCAGTTATGTTTTACCGGTAAATGCGACTTTTTGAATTTTTAAAAACAGATGTCGCGAGCTTCTATGTCAACATTTTAAGTATGTAGTTATTTTTTTCCTGAAGCGTGTTCAGGAGAGCTAACATCGAATTCTCAATTTTGGCAATTGTTGTATGAAGCTGACATTAGACTAGCCGTCCATATATAATACGTCCATGGTAAGGCTTTATCAGCAATATGAACTTTTGTTACCATAACGAATGCGCTTATTTAATTGTGCTTCTAATTAGATTTGTTATGCATTAAGATATGATAGAAAACAACCATACGTTCATCTGTATTTAATTGACAGTTCTTGAATTGGTGGGGAATAATTTAAAATCAATGTTTTTTTCCCGTACACTTGTGCCTAAAAATGTAATTTTTACAATGCCAAATAAAAACACCATATTTTTGGAGCACGATTAAAATTTTTATTTCATGTTTTCTACAAGTACGGATTCGTATTTATCTTATCTAGCATTTCATTTCATTATTCTTTTTACTTATATTTCGTTAATGAATAAAATTGTTTTTTTGTTTTACTGTATAAATACACTTATGCTAATGATAATAGTTTAACTGATAAACAAAAATAGTTTTTTAAAATAGTACATAAAACTTATTTTGTAAGTGTTATGATAATTAAGCCCTTAATTGATTTTGTTGCTTAATTTTTTTTTTTGAATCTTGTTTCTTGATAAATAATAATGACAATTATTTGTTGTTTTAACTTATTTCTAACATTTTTGTTTAGGAATAAATATATACAATTTATATATATTTGGAAGAAGCTCATAAAACAACATTGATCATCGAACGTTGGAGAGAAAGAGTTACTTTTGAAACGCCCGAGAAATATTTAAAGTTTGATTTGAGAAAAATAAGCTAATTAAATATAAATAAAATTGATATTTTGTAGTTTTTGACGCAAAGGGAAATCAAAAAAAAATATATTTAAAACTGCATAGATGAAGTTGTTCGCTCTTTTTTTACACAAGTGGTGGCATAAATTCGTAAATTATGTAGAACTTACTTTAATTACATGGGCGCAAGATTATAGAGAGTTAAAGTCGACATTATCAAAAACTTAATGCGAAACTAGTTCATCTTTTCATACATAATTCAAGTTAGTTTCAAACTAAATAGATTTTAGTGACGAGACTATAATTTTGTGCTATAGAATCTATCAGTTCTTCTTTAACCGACGATTGTTATGATCTCGTCTGGGACCACAACTCTTCCACTTCATTGGTTCGCCATTAGGTCAAGGTTTTTTTGATGCTTGTTTCTCGTGCGTGGTTGTAATGTTGTCCACATGTGGTCCATCTTGTCTATATTATTCTGAACTTTGATCAGAACTTTGGCATCACAAGATTACCTTCTTCTTTTTCTATTTTCTTTTAATCGACGACATTAATTATGTATCTCGACTGGGACATCTTCACTACCGCAAGAGGCTTTCAAATTATTTTCTAGACGTGCAGTGCATGTTTCTTTTTTTTTTGTTTAATCTTTTTTTAACGACACGGTTAACTTCTTGCCGTGTCAACCTCAGGGATTTGAAAAGACACATGAGGGAAAGCTTTAAAGTGTTGTTAGGCACACCTTGGTGTTTAATTTCTAAGTGACTTTTCCTTAAATCGACTATTACGACACGTTGTTAGGCCCTGCAAGAATATTCTAGTTCGCATCAAATCGCTGTATCGCGAAAAAAATCGATATATATTCAATAACAGGAAAATTTGAAACATGAGTCTTTTGTTACATCCTTGTTTAGTACACTTCTCGCTTCCACGAACAAAATTAAAAAGACTAAGAAGTAGAAAGTAATTTAAATAGAACTAGCACAAGATTGCCAAACACAACAGTTGAGGAAAAAAAAATACTTGTAACTCAAACAATGTGTTTCGGGAAAAATAAAATACATACTTATTTAACAAACATGATAATGAGAACAAATTCAGGAAGACAGATTTACAAAGTACTTATTGAGAGCACATGATCGTGTCGCATTGAAATAACATATTATATTATAAAATAGAGAAACATAATAAAAAAAAAATAACTTGTTTTGTGCTTGGAATTCACCCTTTAACGATTTCGTTTATTTTTATTGGTTTGTTTTAAAATAATGTCTGATTTCTTTTTTATTTACATATTTGTATTTTATTATTCTACAACATAATAAATTTTAGGTAAGCTACACATAATTATTTTTTTTGTTGTTCTTTAATGCTTTAATATACTTAAATCTACAGTTTACTGATAATTTCATTGTTTGATTTATTTATGTTCATTCAAAGTAAAGTATACTTTAAAAATAAAAATATGTATTAAAATTAAATGTCTTTCCATTGATTACAGCTTATGTAATTATAAAAAAAAAAAAAAAAAAAAATAACGAAGAAATTAATGAGCTAAAAGAGAGTAGGTAAGGTATACGTCGTAATACTCTGAATGGAGGAATAAAAACACATGAAAATTCAAGAGAATGTAATGATAACTGAAATAAATTTTTCATATTATAATATTATTAATTGTACAATACATTAAATCTCGCAAAGCTCTCTATTAAGTAGAATGCTACTTACAAACTATGTTTATACGTTTAAAATCCTACAACAAAAATATCAACAACATTGATTAATAATAGTACCTAGATGTATACGTTTGAAAAGTATAAAATCATTTTTGTTTTGTTTTTTTAATAGTTCATGTTTTCATTCTGTCAGTTTTCGAATCCGTTTTGGCGGATTACATCCCTCATCTTCGTTGCCGCTTAAGGTGCCAGCACCAGTTCCATTTTCAAGACTTGCAGCTGCTGCAGCAACTGCTGCTGCTGCCGCTGCCATTGCTGCTGCATTTGGTGTTGCACCATTTGCATTTGGATGGTTATTACTGTGTGCGAATTTCGGCAACCATTTAACTAATTGCTCCTCGAAGAACATTTCTAGATAGCGGGCGTGTTGGTAGGTCTTTGAATCCTCCTGAAAATGAAATTTTGAATATAGAATATATTTGGAATAAATTTACTTTGTGAATATACCTGATAGAAAAGGTAGGTATTTTTGAAGATCAATCTAACGTCAGCAATAAAGCCGGCGATTTCTTTGTAATGATTGGGACTCGACGGATCCAATCTTGTCCGAATTACATCTAATGACATTGGGCTGAAAATATTAAAGGTGTTATTAATGCATAAGGATATTTTTTAATTACACTAGTCTTAAGTTGATAGAAGACTAACGGCCGATTTCTTCACAGAGTCTTAACGCTAGGATGGGTCCTATAGTCCCAAATTTAATACTCAAATCAGTACAAAGTCATTTCTTCACACACGTTCTAAGCCCTAATCCTATGAATTTCGTACCGAGTACCAGATAAGACTCGGTCCTAGCTAGTATGTACCTCAAAATCAACTAGTACCCGAGGATTATACCACGTGTTAGTACTCCAATTAGTATCAAGTGATTTCTACACAGAAGTCCTAAGCTCTAGTTCTGTCAAATTGGGATCGAGTATTAGTTAGGACTCGGTGTTAGCTAGAACCTCGAAATCGGTAGACTAACGCGTTAATACAGATTTTTGGTTTATTTTTTTTTTGAAAAGGTAATTGAACCGCATTGGTTCAAAAAAAAAAAAAAAAAAAAAAAAATCGTTTTGCGTATATAATAAAATTCAACACAATTTATTCGAAATGTCAAATCAGAGCAAAAATTGAAATTAGACCAGTTTTAGACGTTTTAGTTTATAGGACTGCTCTATGAACTTAGGACCAGTACCAGTGATGCGAAGAAATGAATGCTAAGGTACTAATTTTTCGTTAGGGCTGAGTACCAGAGGTAGGACCTGGCCTAGCTAGACCGGGTACTAGGCTGCCTTAGAACTCATGTGAAGAAATCGGGCGTTAAAAGAGCAAATATCAAAAGACGAAAATTCTAAGGTATAGTATATGGTATAGAATTTTTTTAGAATCGACACACGCTAAAGGATTTGGGCTACTCTTTGATACCAATAAACATAGCGCAAGGTTTTGGTAAAAGTGGAGTACGCCATCACACGTCTTAAATATTAGTGAATTTTATGAAAAAAGGATTTCGAAAATTGTAGGACGGATTTTGCTAAAATCCTGTTTTTTATTTTTAGTATTAAAAAAAAAACTGTTTTGAGATTTTGGTATACAGTTTCTTAGAGTTTATTTATATATGTTCATTTTAATATACGTCTTAAATATTTCAAAAATGAATTTAAAATAAAAAAAATTAAATTTATTCAAAATATTGGTATGCAGAATTAGGGCCCAATTATGACTCGCAATTCGTCAGAAATATTTGGCGAATGCGAATATTTGGTATTACTGTTTTCGAATCGCCTAATTACTTTCGCCTCGTGTGTCAAAAAATGTGGCGAATTGAAAACTCGTTTTATTACAATTAGCGTAAATTACTGTAAATTCTGCTGACTTTAAATAATAAAGAAGTTTATTTTGAAAAGCGTGTTTTTTTAAGAACAAAGATCTTTTTTTCTTTTCTGTTTAAATAATGATGCTGAAACTCAGTCGGGCGATGATTACAATGCGGGTTCAACCCACATCCAACAATTTCAGGCATATCTTAAAGAAATCATTTCTAGCTTGTTGCTTCTCCGAATTGGACATATCTATCTTTATCTATGCCATGAAAACTTTTTTTGTTTCAAGCACGTCAAGAACTACGCTTAAAACAAACAGACACTGCAGGTTGTGAGAGCTCCAGCTCGAAGTCGTTTCCGACAGAACTTTGGTAGCTGCAACTACCGAGCAACTGCAAGACTGATGCTAGTTTTATGATTGATGAAATTATGAACTCATGATTCTTAAAACTAACTCAAACGCGTGTTTGTCAATCCAAAAATATAAAATAAATTAATAATGTAAAAGACAATTATTTGAACAAAGGGGATAAGTAATTTGTTCTTTACAAAGTGTCAGGTAGTTCAAGTGGTTTTTTTTTTCATCACTCATCTGTTGGTCTTCGTTGCTAAAATAGAAATCTATTTTACTTTTTATTTTTATATTTTTTTAAATCTTTTTTTATTAAACAAAACCGTCAATTATTTTCAACACAAATGGAAGTTTTAGACGTTCAACAACAACTTGACTTAGCACATTCAGTTTTTAATGTTGGCAGCTTTGTTATGATAGGCGAACGTCGGAGTTCGCTTTTCGGAACACCACGACAAGAGTAATTCGCTAAATTGTTCGACTCACGAGTCATAATAGGGCCCTTAATTTTGCTTTATTATAGATCTTTTTAAAATAAAATTAAAAAATTAAAAAAAAAAACCGTTATATGAAAGGTCCCGATGGACTTTTCCCGTAAATTTGGTTTTGATAAAATTATAGCAAATACCTCCAAAAAAATCTCAAAAAATTTCATCATAATCACGTCTTCGAGAAAAATAAGCTTTTCCTTGACGGTTATATGGCAGGTACCATTATTTTTAGGCCTAAACATAAAATTTCATCTTCCCCTCTGAGAAATGTCAAAAAAACTATACATACTAAATTTGAAGGTAATCACTAGCCGTTTAGGCTGTAGATCAATATACATAGAGACAGACTGACAGACAGACAGACAGACATTTTTAGTAACAAACTTTTTTGGCTTCTCTATGATCGTAATAGCATGTTTGATCGTTATCTCAGTTTTTTTAATATTCACGAATGCTACACATAATAAAAATGAAGTGATTGTTTTTAATAGCAAAATAACAGCTTTTTACAAGATGCATATGAAAGTATCTGTAGTACTTATAACAAAAACACAATTTTTAAAATGTTTGTCTGTCTGTCTGTTTGTTCCGGGTAATTTCGGGAAAGGCTGCACCGATTTTGACGGGACTTTCACTTACAGATTGCTGATGTTCTAGGGAGTAACTTTGGTCATTTAAATTTACCCACTAGGTAGCGCTGGGTTTTTTTTTTTTTTTGGAAAATTCTTATTTATGGACCGAATTTAACGGGATTTTCACAGGCAGAAAGCTGATATTATAAGGAATAAGTAAGGCTATTTTAGTTACTACTAAGTGGCGTTGGAGGGTTTTTTTTTTGAAATTTTTTATTTATGGCCACTGGTGTCGTTTGTAAGAAGTAAATAGGGCTATTTTGATTAGTAGGTGGCACCCGAGCAACGCCGGGTGGGTAAGCTAGTAGTACCTATAATCGCAAGTAAAAATGGAGGTTTAAATAGAGGTATACACATTGGTTTGAACTTCTGGACATCATAATGGGATGGGAACATAGAGTTGGGCAAAATATTCCACATTCGAGTTGCACGGCAGAATAACGCATCTCTGTACTTAAAAGTACGACCGTAAAGGGCTTAAATTGGTCGGAATTTCCGGAAGGCTAGTTTTACAGTGAAATTATTCAAGGGGATAATTGCAACTCGCTATTTCTCCCGAGTATTGACCGTAGAAAATAAATTGCCGAAGAAAAGGGAGAGACATGAAACATTTATCCGGTGTTCAAGTGACGTGAAAATTCTAATGATGTCATAATCTGCAAACATTTTGAACTGTTAAAGAACTATGTTCGGAGGAAGGCCAAATATCTTGTGGCATTTTTGTGAACATCGCATATGAGTTGTATTGTGCTGCACAAGAGGTGATTGGTGAATGGTGATGCACATACTCAGAATGTTGAGATGAACGACGACTTCCATTATGCAAGAGCTACTCATGGATAGTACAAGTTGGGTTACATTCTGCTTTAAGAACAAAAGACAGCTTAGTGTTTTTGATGCAATAAATTGGAAGATTTCTTATTCCCCATTTGATAATGCCCTTGAAACCCACATCCTAAGACATGGGTGTGACGTGTGACTTCAAACACTAATATGAAAAATTAGTATGTATACTGTCGTCAGCGTAGTTAAACAATTAGAAAAAGTGTACTGAAGTCGGTTTGGAATTTTTATTATCAGATCTTATCAAAAGTTATGTATCTACTTTAGTTTATTGTTTGAAAAATATTTAACCTATCGTGAGAGGAGTTAATGTTTCGTTCTGGTTTGAAGATACTTGACGAGTTTGAGATTGTTATGTCATTATTAAGGGTCAATTGTAATAAAATGAACTCAACTTAGAGAACGAGCAAATATTATGTCATATAAACTGTTAACTCCCCGTCAGGCCACTTTTTTCCGGGGTACTGCCTCTTGCGAGGAACTGACAAAACCTCCAAAAGTAAAATTTGCAGATTCACAACACAAACACAGGAATGATTGAGACTTGAGAGTATAAGTCACTTGGCCTTGGCTCCTTAAGGAACTGTCGGGCCAATAAATTTATTTATAAACTGTTAAGATGTTAACTGTAATAGCTGTTATAGTCAGACTTGTCTGTTCTGTGTAGTAAGCCCAGAAGTTTTTTTTTTTTTTTGAAGATGAATGTACTTTGATTATTATTTTATATTCAAGGGCCAACTCTTCGTATATTATGAATTTGTTTTGTTTTTAACGACAACTTTTGTTTATTTTTGTTTATTTATTTTTATCACTTATGTTTATTTATAGTTGATCCTTTATCGGAAACTAAAAGGTTGACACGGTCAGACAGTCATCTAGATACAAAACAAAGAACAGATTCAATCTGTTCCATTCAGAACGGTGCTAGTTGCTAACTCAGGGTTTTTATTCTTTTTCATCTGAGAACCTTATGATTGTTAGATGCGTTCTTTTCTCCCTTTCTTTTTCAAGAAGACAGGTCATACCTACAACCTCAAGTTTCTAGACACATATTTTAAATATTGAAAATCTTAATATAGAAAAGCAATGTTCTTATGTAATACGATGGATGAAAAATAATATTTAATCAAAGACTAAAATTGTATGCGTATAATCTATAGAAAATTAAATTTAAATAAAAAAAAAATAAATAAAAATAAATTTATTTACATTCGAAACTCACTTGCAAATTATTTCATAGTATGCAGTATTTGCCGGTGATTCTGGTTCACGGAAATGCAAGCTCTGTTCATATTGACAATACAATTCAAGACAAATCCTCTGGATCATCTGCAATTCACTTGGTGTCAGATCTGCTCCGATAGGCTTCATTTGCATTTGTACAATGTTGGCAAGTTCTCCCATATTAACACACAAAAGGCATTGCCAACTTTCGCTCTCGTCTGGCAGAGAACTAATTGCTGGAATGTGACAATTCTGATGGAATACCTTTGGACATTTGTCGCAGCACATTAATTCACCACCGTCCAAGCAAACAGCACACCAATCTTCGTTTGGGTCATCTTTTTGATCATTTTTAACTGAACGTTAGTTTTTGATTGTTTTGTTTTCGAATCGATTTTTTTTTTAAATTTAACAGAGATTAGTTGAAGAGATATGCCAAATATACGGAATAGAAGCACAAAAGATTTTCGTTGTTATTCAATATATAAAAGTAATTGTGTTAGTGATCTGGATGTAATTAGTATGGGAAATTACTACATAGATGTTTTAAAAATAACTGTTAAGTCTACTGATATAATATTACTTTAGATGAGAAAAAAAATATAAAAAATAGCTTACCTTCTTGGGTATTGGAAAGATCTGTAGAGCTATGGACTTGGGGTGATGTTGTTTTCGTTCTGCCTTCAGGCAAAACTTGCACTCCATTGGAATCAAGTTTAGCTATGGTGGCCATAAGATCGTTAATTGAATCATCACGAACTTTGTCAATTGGTTCTGTAAAGTCTTTTGAATTCTAAAAAAATAAAAGAAAATTGTGCGAAATCCTTGTGATGTCCAAAATCTATCTAGGAAGCAATAGCTATACTTACTTCATTTGTACTGGGACTTGGTGTTTTGGGATTTGTCGAAGTAACATTTGGCAAAACACTCCCTGGGCCTTGCATTTGACCATTCGGTGTTGTATTCTTTAAGGTATTAGGTGATTTGAGAGATATTTTAAAATTTTCACCTTGCCTGCCATTCGCAAATTGCATCATGGGGCCATGTGGATGAAGGGCTTAAAAAAAGAAATTAATTTACATTCTTGATAGGTTTTTCGTGTAAAATGTAAAAATGCTTACCATTGTTCTGTTGGGCGGACTGTGGTATATGCCACTTGGCCATCCCAGGCATACCCATTGCTCCGCTTCCTCCGCCCATTGGATTTTGGGGTGTTGGGCCGGCGTTAAATCCAGCCTGGTTTCCAGGAAACCCCAAATTCTAAAATTAATATTCAATTATTTATTAATGATGTAAAACGAATAAATATTTGTTGCTTACATTTTGCATTGGATTTTGCATCATGTTCGGCCGTGGAATTGGTCCCGGCGAAGGTATTTGACTGCCACCACCCATTGCAGGTTGGTGGTTGCTCATGCGTTGAAAATTCTGGAATCTTGGCCCATTATTCATAAAATTTGGAGTGTTCGGTCCACCAGGTTGGTTTGGGGGGAAATTTTGATGTTGTTGTCCCGGTGGACCTGCCATAAAATGCGGCCTCATTTGTGGTCCAATGTTTTGCAGTGGTGAGGGGGCGCCTTGTGGACCTCCACCAGGATAATTGGGTGGTCCATTGAATGACATATGAGGCTGGTTCGGACTTTGTCCAGCTGCTTGATTATTGAGAAGACCACGTAAGCTTATATCTTAAATAAATAATGAAAGAAATTGCATAGATCTTATAAGTATTCAGAGCTGCGCCTTCAAATAAAAGTCTAAGGGGATGTCCATTCTATTGATGAATTATTCTACTGTTGGCTAAAATTGCTCTTATCGTTTTAATACATAAAAGTATACAGGAATTGAAGCTTAAATTTACAAATTTATGCAAGAAATTGTGGAATTTATGCCAGATAAACTTTCCCTTGCGTTACAAATCGACATGGTAATAGACATTGATTAACAATACAGTTACATACATATGTAAATGATGAATAGTATAAATTCTAGCATTGGGAACGATTTTATTGTCAGAAGTACATATATAAGGATAAAACACTGTGTTGTGTCGGGTAATATCGACATAATAGAATGTAAACCGCTGTGAGGCTTTTGTCACGAATTATTGAAACCATATATCAAAAGTATTTGGCAAGGCTGTCATATTCAACATCTAGATCCCTAGCTATAATTTCCATTGGCTCCTACGTTTCAAGATTTACCAAAAAAGACGATTTTAGAACTAAATGCTTTAATTTAATTTGAAAGCAGTAAATAGTCTTAAGTAAATACCACCAGGAAATGATATGCACAGCCAAAGCCAAACCTCGCAAGAAAAACTCTAAATGCCGATAGCTACTTAGCTCACAGGTAGGGAAGGAAATAAACAAAAATTGATTTACAATTGCACAAGCTCTAAATGTCACCAAAACTTACCCATATTTTGTGGGTGTGTTGATGAGCTGACGTGTGGTTGGCCTTGCCTTTGCATACCCACTGGTGGCATCCCCGCAAATCTGACCCCTGCAAAAATAAGAACAAAAACAAAAACCGATTAATTTAAGACTGCAATGAAAGGAGCGTACAAAATTTACTTCTGTCGTTACCTGGTCCATCAGCTGGAAAAGGTCTGTTCATTGGGATATTGTTGAATTGTTGTTGCGGCGATGTACTTGTGTACATAGGTGGTCCGTTTTGAACATATCCACCCGGTACAGGGCCGCCAGGGGAAAGCCCCGTTGTCATACCAGGAGGAAGCCCTGGTCGCAATGGTGGTGCCATGTTCGGACTTGGCTGCTGGCGGGGTGGTCCATTTGTTGTTGGAGGTGGAGGATATGGTTTTCCATCGACAACAATTACACCGAGTTGAGAAATAACTAAAAGAAAATAGGTCCACATTTAAAGAAGATTTTGCAAATTAAATTTGCCACAACCAACCTTTTTGAAGTTCATTAACCTGATTAAGTTGAACCTGTATCCTGACTGGAATCTCTGGATTTGGGATATCAGCACGTTGACATTTGAGCTTTTGTAAATGCCTGGCAAGAGATTTTTTACTACTTAATATCGCACAATCGCTGCCCTTCTCAAGAGCACCCTGCACAAATTCGATGCAGTGGTCTGTGTTTTCTGACAACAATTGCAGTGCCTCCTTCTTTTCATTTAAAACTTTTAGCTTACTATCGCAAACTTCGTTCAGTCGCATGACTAGCTGCTTGCCACGCATATTAACTGTATTTGTGATCTTCACAACCATTGATGTTATATCTTTGATGAGGTCCTTCTTCTTGTCTGTTATCAGATTCTGTCTGTCGTCAATTACTTTGCTCGCACTAGTAAGCAGAAATCGCTTATAATTGATTTCATTTAGGAGTGCTCCAAGTGAGTTTCTTGTTTCTGTGGCAATTTCGTGAGCAAACTTATATTTGTGATCACGATGTTCACTCAACTGGCAGTCACGACATGTCAGCTTATCGCATGTCTCACAGAACAGCGAAAGCTTCTCTTGAGGATGCATTTGACATCTCAAACTACGATCGTTCTGTGAGGCTGTTGATGTCTCGCAATTGGCCTCCTCCTTCGGCTTGATTGTGTGATCCTTGGTGATTTTCAGCCGCTGATGTGCTTGCACGCAACTATCACATATATATTCCGAACAATCAACACACCATGAGGTTGCGTTGGCATCATCACTGCAACTACTGCATTTAATCATTGCCGCTGGTTTGTTGTCAGGGTCGCTGCTGCCAGCTGCGTTCGTATTTGCATCACCCGAATTACATTGCTCTATTAGGAAGTGGTTGTCGATTATAAACTCGTTTTGAGATGCCATATTACACACTGGACAGTGTATGAGTGGTGGCATTGTGCGATCTAGCTCGGAAAATTTTGTTGTCACACACTGACAACAGGCGACATGGAGACATTCCAAAAGTTTTGGCCGATCGATGGCCGCTAGAAATTGTGAACACCAAACGCATTTTGTAGAAGTTGACTCTCCAATGGTTGATGTGTTTTCAATCTGAAAATTTAAAGAAACATTAAAATAACAGAAAATAAGATCAAGGGAAATATTAAAGAAAATTGATGTTCAATGTTGTGATCGGCGATTTTTAAAATTTTCTTAAAATCTGGAATGGCAATGGAGTTTTAACTAAACTTAAAACGTTTTTATTTATCAAATACAATATTATGCAATATTCTCCAACTTAATTTTGCTTTCAAAATATAGATTTGATTAAAAAGATATTCGTATATGTACATGTGTACGTACAGAGTAAGATTTGCTAGCAAATAAAATACAGCTTTGACACTGCTTATACTGCTCAGGGCTCAAATTATTTAAGCAGAGATACTATAGGAGTGTTCCTGTACTGTTTGGTTTCTTATTTGACAAGCCCTACAGTCCGGGGTGGACCTGGGCCTCAACCAACAAGCTCCCCAATCCAGCTCGGTGCCTAGCTAGATTGTAGATTAATAAAACGAAGTAGTCTAAATATACCCCAGATCACTGCGGCCTATTGTGATATCCTCTTATTTAGAGCTTATCCTTGATATTGTATTTTCTGAGAAATGCTGCTAACTCGTTGTGTGAACTGGCAGCTATATCTGCTGCTTCAAGGTAGAATTTACCTAGGTAATATTGACGTGTTCTTTTGAGACAGTTACACTAACATAGAATGTGTTCCGCTGTTTCTTCGTCATTCTGCAGGTGCCATTCCCATGGTCATCAGATGTTTCTTCACTCTACACTGTCCAGTGAGGAAGCCTGTGACCAGTCTTATCTTACTCCTGCTGATTTGCAAGAGTTGATTTGTTGTTTTGTAGGAAGGGTATAGCATGAGCTGTTTTGACTGTCTATTACCTTCGATTTCCTTCCAGTAATGGCGTGTTTTGTTCGGAAGCCATGTGTTGTGTGGCATCATGAATTGAGTATCAGATCCTTTTCTGGCAAGTTTGTCTGGCTTCTCGTTCACTGCCATCCAGGTAATCAAATGAGATGAACTCTGTTTGAGATAGCTAGTTCTAGTAGAAGTTGCAAGCAATGCTGCTTTGCTGTCGTATAGAATATATATGTTCTCGTTAATTGGAGACCTGTTTAAATTCTCCCGAAGGCACAGCTCGATTGCGTGTATTTCAGCCTGAATTATCATGTTTCTGAGCGAGATCCGTATACTCCAGCACCAACTCCTTGATTTGTTTTGGAACCATCAGTGTCTGATACATGACGTTTGTTACCAAGACTTGATGTATTCTGTTTACAGTTTTGGCGATCTGGGCATGTGACTTTGAAGTTGGAATCGAAGATTTTCCGGGCGGTAGCATTGATGTCAATCCGCTGACCCAGCCATCTGAGACGTTGAATTTTTACTCTTTTGGCTAGATCTGTGTCGCTGTACAGCCGGTACAGTTCATCTTCTTCTTCACTCTCCGTTAATACATACGGGACCAAAAATCAATCGGAGAATCTTTCTCTCCATGCGTCTACACCGTATAGACCTTGTAAGGGTACAATTTACTTGCCCGAGAGAGGGCTTTGCTACTCAATTTCTGAACCATAAAGCAGGAATGGGACGATGAGTCTTGTAAAGGGACAATTTAGTTGCCTGAGAGAGTTCGTTTGATTTCAGCGCTGGTGTTGTTGTCTGAGTTAATTATTATTATTAACTTATTTGATAAGCAAGGAAGTTTAGCAGAGGAAAATTTCCAGGAATTGAAAATTGGAGAGGACCAAAAGCTGACATCGTAACGTCAAAAAAAGTAAACACGTTTTGGGTAGATTTTGGATCCCATGTTAGAATACAAAAACAGATTTTATGAGAACATATAACATTCCAATTCAAATGCAAAAGGCAAATAAATGCAGAGATAATCTCAATTCAATGTCGGGTAATTGAAGACCCTTGAACAGCATATTAATGTACGTATGCAATATGCATGTATTTAGCTCTAAAAAAACATAATAGAGGTTTTCAAAATATTATTGATATTTTTCGAGAATTTTATTAGAAATCTTAAAGTTTTCCAAGCTCATCCAAAAACTTTTAATCATCTAACTTTTAGCTGAGAAAATACTTTTATCCACTATTGAGAGAGATGAAAGACCTTGTTCAAAAACAGATACATGGTTTATGTACATACATACAAAATATATATATAAATATTGAATATTAAAATACAAGTTTTTCAATGCAATCGAAACTTCCATTTCCATCTTGAAAAACGATGGAATATTCTAATCTTCGTATAAAGTTCATCCATTCAACTTATGTATAAGAACTCCTTTAATGCTAAGCGGGTGCCTTTTTAGGTACTTTGAGTTATAAGTGCCGATTCTCTTGGCAGGTACTCACAAGTCACAAATCACATGGAACTGACATACACAAGACAAGAAACGTGGCAAAAGCACTTAAAACAATTTCAAAATAATTGCCTCACTCTTGCTTCGGCTCAGCATCATCATCATCAACATCATTTTCTAATATGGGTTTCTTCTTTCATAACCTGACAACCAAGTAAGAGTACTTATTGTAAGGCGACGTTGCGAAGTTTCACTTTTGTTCTTGACAGCTCCAAAAAGTAAAAAGTAAAAAAAAAAAAACAAGTAAGCATAATGTGTGATCAGTGTATTTTTTTTTCTTTTCTCTATACGGACTTCCAATTCGGAACACAGTTGGTGGTGTCTTTCAGTCAGATGTATTCCATATTCCATTTCAAATAGCCGTTAGCATAATAAAGACACAATTTATTGATCTCGAATTCAGCAGGATTGCAAACCCTAGTAAACAAAATTTCAACAGCATGAAATATTTTTTTTTAATAAGACGAACTAAAGCCGGGGAAAAGGTGGTTGGCAAAAATCGGAGGAAAAAGGCATTCGGTGTGTTTTTATATCTTGAAAGATTAACTTTCAGCATGATAAATGCTTCACTACCCCAACAAAGTTTAGTTTCTATGGTCCTTTCTTCACTTTGTTAATCGTGCTTTACAAAGATCCTCACTTTTGTTCGTGACTTGTTCTTTTTATGTTATGGCTTTTAGATTGTTGGCCTGCTATGTTTGTATATAATACATATTTATACATATATTTTGTTGTTGTTTTTTTTTTGAGTTCAAAACGAGTTTTAAAGTTTATTTTAGCTCCGACTGTATTTTAAGTGGAGGTGAACATGAAACTTAAATCCAAGTTAGAGGACCATCGGTCTCATAGTCAAAAGGCATACTCGTGCTATAGACCAAATTATTTTTTTTTTTATCTTGGGTGAATTTTTGTTGATTCAAAAGATTTTGCGTTAAGATTTTTTTAAACGAAATAACTCAAACAAAGTATGTACAATGTCAAGAAGGTTTCCTTATCAAGGCTTGCAATTTATTACATTAAAGAAATTTGTTGGGAGAACAATTGTAGGGCGACGTGAAGATATTAACATAAATTTATATGTTAGTTGAAAAATCTTCTTTTTTCCCCATTAAACCGACAGCTAGGGACAAGATGCTTCCCTTTCTAAGTTGATCTCAAAAAACTTCAAAAAGTCACCCTGTTTTAAATTACAAAATCATAAAAATAAAAACAAAAAAACTAGAAAAGAAGGTTAAGGTCGAAAAACATTAGTTAAACAGATACATTTATAAATTATGCTCAAATTTAATGCATCTGTGATTTTATATAATTATGTAGCCATAGATATATTGTTCATGTTCATGGCTAAACAAAATAAAACGCACGACTGGGTCGCACGTACTTGCTCTTATGTGCTAATCCTTTTTAAGTGCAGGCGTCTTTTTGACAAAGATTTTATTTTAATATTTTTTGTATGACGTGCAACTTCCTTAGAATCGTTTTGGGGTGAAGCTCGAACGAACATGCGTCACGACAAAGGGATAAACACATAAATATATAGGATTGTTAGCTTTTGCAGTTTTTTAGTGTAGTATTATCTTTCCACTTGCTGCTTACTGTTTATCATAATTTGCTAATAGAAAGATACAAAGGACTTTTTTCAGTTAAATTTTCATTTTGGTATGGACAAATTTGAACAACTGGCATAAAGATTCGTCGGAATCAGCAGTATGGCAATAATGCTAGGTAAAGGGACCTTTATACGTCACAATATGGGACCAATGGAATTTATACAGGATTTAGGTACCTATAATAAGGTTGGAAGGAAGGTAGGTACTAAAATTAAGATACGTGTTCCAACTACTGTTAAGCCAGTAAGTATAGAGACAATATTAAAAGTTAACACAGTGGTTTTGTTTATTTATAGGAAGGTGTAAACTTTTGTTTTCTCGATTGAAATTTTTGCATTCAGTAGTAATCGAATAGTTTTTTTTATTTGTTAGTTGTTTTTGTGTGTTTATCAAAGGCTTCCTTATTTATTCTGTGCTTTTATGATGATGAAAAATACTTTAAAATACGTAAGTATGTATGTAATGTAGGTTGTCACTTTCTTTTATTTGACTAATGGCTTGGCTAGGGCTTAGCCGAGCAATATGAAATAAAATGTTGGGGAAAAGAATTTATGAATTCGAAAAAACACTACTCATAACGTTTTTTTGGAAAAAATGTTGTAAGCCATCTTATTTCTTTTGCTGTTTTCTATTTTATGAATTTTTCATTTCAAAATCGTTCGACCAGTTTTTTCAAAAAAATGTTTTTTTTGAAAAACTTTTCGAACATATTTTAAAATTTTTTTTAGTATGTCAATTTTAAGAAATCTATAGGAGAAAAATTTTAAAAAAATCTATAGATCCGTTTTCAAAATATTCAAAAAACAAAATATTTTTTTAAAAAAAATATTAAAATTAAAAAAAAAATGTTTTTGAAAATTTTGATAAGCAATATTATTTAAATCATAAAACACTACATATTTTGAAAATTTCATCAAAATCCGTCAATTAGTTAACGAGAAAGTCTGATTTTAAAAAACCGGTCATATGGGAGGTACCGTTATAAAACTTTTTCTGAAAAATCCATTAAAATTAAAAGATAGATTTTGCACAGAAAACATCATTCTGAAAGTTTAATCAAAATCGTAGGAGCCGTTTTCGAGAAAAATAAGTTTTTTAATAAAAGTTATATGGCAGGTACCGTTAGTTTTGGAGCTAGAATGCCAATTCCAAAAACTGTCGGGTAGAGCACTCTAAAAATACTATATACCAAGTTTGAATCAAATCGGCCCAACCGTTTAGGCTGTAGATATCGATACGGACAGACAGACAGACAGACAGAAAGACAGACGGACGGAATTTCCAGACCCACTTTTTTTGACTTCTCTATCATCGTAATATCATGTTTGATTGTTAGATTTTTTTTTTTTTACGAATGCATAACTTGCCTTATAGTCCCTATAATCGCAAGTAAAAAAACATATATTTATGTTCTGTAAGCAGTGCTGCCACCCTATAGAAGATTAAGCGCAGTATATATATTGCAGTAGATCTTTCAATAGAAATAAAAAAAAATATATATGTATACATAAATACTAGCTGACCAGTTCGGGGTTGTTCGGGTTTACCATACATTTTCTGGATACCGACAACAGTGCCGCATATCGGGTCTAACAGTAACTTAACACCACCAACGTAATCGTGTTAATACATAATAGAATAATAATGTTTATATGCAAAATAAGTATGGGGAAAACTACATTTTCGTTATATTTTCACCTCCAGCACCACCTATAGGGTCAACATTTTGACAAAGGGTTTCTTTTTATTATTTTCATTTGAATTTAAAAAAAAAATATTATTATACGGTGTGATTTTGAATCAAATCGAACGATAAATATGAATTTTCGAAAAAAAGCTATCAGGCGCCACTTAGGAGTATAATTAACATAATACATGTTTATTTTCGTGACCTTTATATTCATAAATTTAGAAAAGATTAGTGGGCTATAGGTCAAAACACAGTTGTAATTAGTTTACGTGCGACGTTTCGAGCATGTTTATGCTCATCATCAGGCAAAAATGTTTAAGGACAAAGAATACAAGTCCAATACACACCTGTAATGGCCAGTTTTAAAGTATTGTTTTTAACTGAAGTTCACGTTAAATTGAACTTAAGTTTAAACTTTTAGTTGAGTTCGTCCGTTTCAATGCCAACTCTGAACTGCAGTTCATTTGAACTTTGTTTAACTAGTTTTACGAACAAAAAATCATTTTATTAAGTAATGTGTCCAGTACATAACTTTTATATAGTTTTTTCAACTACATATCTTTTTATGTCTTCCCTACTCCCTCTGAGACAAAAAGCACGCAAAAGAATGACAAATATTTCTTGTTGCTGACTTCTTTCTACTTCTTAACCGACGATTGTTATGAGAAGCCGCTGCTCCCTGTAAAGGGAATTTAGTTTGTGTTGTTGAAAAACGTATCAATTCAACTAACTTTGAGTCAAAGCAAAATCATTGCACTATAATCTGCCCATAATACACGATAAAAGGAGAACAGTCAGTTGAAAGTACATTGACTAAGTTTTTGACTATGTCAACTAAAATACGACTAATACCTTAAGCGGCAACTGACCAACCGGAGGCTCGTTGACTGAATTTTGATTTTTATAATATCATCACTCAAATTGAACTGTCTTCATGGAAAGTGCTTCCCAACACTGAACTGAGGTCTAAACGGAAGATTACTCTTGTTAAAATTAAACTACAAATTAAACTCAGTTCAAGGTTTAAACAAAACTACGAATAGAATAAATTGTTACACTGAAGTTAACAACCGTGTTTATTTTCAAAATTAAAGTCTGTTTAGTAAGTATAGTGGATCCTGTAACTCTTTCATTTATCAAACTACTCACATTTGAGTCACTCCCACAGGAACCGTGCATTTTCTGGGATAAAAAGTAGCCTATTTTTCAATCCACCACCTCATCCATCACTTGAAAAACTTCATTCAAATCCGTTAAGCCGTTAAGGCGTGATTGCGGAACAAACATCCCAACAACAAAATTATTTTACATATCTTTGGATGTTTGTTCTGCAATACCGACTCAACGGCTAAATGAATTTGGATGAAATTTGGTATATAAACGGATGTCCTGCTGGATTGAAAAATAGGCAACTTTTTTATCCAGGAGAAAAGAAGGACTCAAATGGCAGAAGTTTAAATATTAAATAACTAGAGTTATGTTTATCCCGCTTTCATATTTCAATGACCAGTAAAATTAGATGCATTTTTTTGTCTAAGAAGCACAAGTTTCCTGCTGGAATATGCTCAAATGTGGAAACTGTGTATTCTGAGGTGTTTGTACTGTTTTCAGACCTCAATGACTTGACAGGTAGTTTGGCAACGCACGGATACCTGCTAGACTGTTCAAGTCGACACTATCAAAAACTTAGTGTGAAACTAGGTCACATGTTCATACAAATTTTAACCTAGTTTCACACTAAATATGTTTTAGTGTAGAGTAAAATTGACTATAATTTTCCGCTAAAGGATTTTAGCTAATTTCAATGTGGTGTTTATTTGATGTCGATGCTTTTATCTTAATCGACACACTCCCTGATTGAAAAAATCGATCAAATGTTATGTAACTAAAATGTTTGTCTAGAAAATGAATTCAACGTATTCAATATTATGTTTTTAAATCGTGTTCGAGACTAGCATCTTTATGCTAAATTCAAAAATGTTTTTTAGTTCCTGTAAATTCCAAATGTTTTTGAAGAAATTAGAAATATATATTCCATCGTGAGTTTATGTTAATATCTATCATTTCGATTTACATTAATATGCATTTTCAAACCCTAAATATATTTTTATTTCCAATTAAATTTTCAATCAATACGCCTTCTCAGCCTGCTGTTTGTTTCCAATTTTACCCTGCACGTCGTAATTGCATATCCGGCTGCAGAATTTATCGCTCCAATGGATTTTCCACGCTCTGACTCCATAATACATTTAAGTAGTCCTCTGAGTGCCAAATTGAAACAAAAACTAATTTTTTTCTTTTTGTGCATTTTGATACAGAAAAAAAAAATTAAAAATGATTTGCAGACTTGGGGATCGTTTTTGTTTCAAAAGTGTAATTAGTGGCCTTTCAAATTTGCAATATTTTGTTTATCCTTTTTTTAACAATACATATTAAATTTATTCATTAATTTAAAAGCAATTTCGAATTCAAAATACATACATACATACGTATACATCAACCAAAGAAAGGCAGCTATATAAAGTAGTATTGGGCCTTGAAAAACAAAAACAATCAAAAAGTATTATTTGCTGCTTTAATTTATGTTTGTTTTGTTAAATTCAAAGACAGAATTGGGGGCAGCTTAAATTATAAAAGGAGCAGAACATTTCACAAAGTGCAAAGGCATCTGCCAGAAAATGCAATCGATTGCAAAATGAAGAAACTTTATGATTTTGCAAAAAGTTTGCTTTTCCATCTTTTTCATTCCTTTTCTTTCTCTTTCCCCATCATCTTTCTCACTTCGTTTGCACTATTAAGTTATGAGTCTGCAAAAAGTTAAGATTATATATATTTTTGCTGAATGCACCAAGGCAAATAAAAGATGTGGATATAGCTTAGCGAAATGGAAACAAAATACATATTTTGTGCTTTTTAAGTCTGGAATTTGTATTAATGTTCTAAAAAAAAGTATAGTATAGTGCTATCAACTTTTTTTTTTATCATAACGTTGCATATAAAACTGTATAGAGGTATAATTTGGAAACTTTTATTTTATGTTTATTCTGATTAAATTTGAAAACAATTTTCTGCAAAAGCATCAATCATTTTGCTTGTCTCATTAATCAAGATGCGCATTTGATATTTATGATGAATGGCATCTGAAGTTGTACATCAGATATCAACTTTTGTTCTTCATACAAAAAAGTTGAAATGAAATTTATTTAACTATGAAATTATACAATTTAATAAAGTTTTTTTTATTAAACTTTTTTTAAGTTTTTTTTTTCTATATTTATATTAACTTACACTAAACTCCTGTAATTGAATTGAATATTCTTCATGACATCATATCTGCTTTCGAGTTAAGGCGTAAAATTGAGAAAATTCGGTTCAAATGGCAATAAGATGTCTACGTGGGTGTGGCTCTGGCATCAGCCATTATGTTTAATGGGTCGTAAACTTTAAGTGGGTTTCAAAGATAATATTTTTCAAAGGAAGCTATTAAATGTATCTGTGGATGTATTGCGATTCCAAAATGCATAAGTACGTGGCTTCTTAGAAAGTTCACTCTTCAGCGATGTTCGATATTTAAAATTAACTCGTATGAATAATATACGTTGTCCTATGAACGTGTTTATGTCGATAAAAAGTTTACACAGCAGCATAGCGCAATGACTTCGTATACTTATATTAGAAAAATGTATATCCAAAAAATAGACCAGGACCAAGATGCCTTCAAGTAAATTAATCAGTTCGTTGGGAACAAGAGCTCGATGCCAGATACTTTAATGCACGGGCAACATTCAGCAACAACACCTACCGATAAACAGAAGCTCTCGCTAAGCATTTTGAGGAGACCTTTAAGGATCGGCCGCCCAATCATCTTCTTGAATTCATCGAAGAAGTTGAAAACAAGTGTGAAGAAGTTGCAGTCTCTAATACTTCAGTCAGCAACTTTAATGAGGACAATCCTGCACTTATCCTGAGAAAGCTTCATCATTTCTTCAGGGAAAGGGAAATCATACCTGAATGTCAGACGACAGTCACCTGTTTACTGGACATCGAAAAGGCCTTCAACAAAGTTTGGATAAAAGGACTAATATTCAAACTGTCAAGTCTATTACTACCTGAACACTTGGTAAGATTAATCAAAAAAAATTTCTAATCCATAGATCCTTTTATGTACAGGTAAACAAAAAATATTCACGAAGAAAGACGATCAGCGCTGGAGTTCCACAAGGTTCCAAGTTGGGCCCCATACTTTTTAACCCTTAAACAGCTGATCCGTCCCGTTCTGACGTACACTTGTCCTATTTGGTTCACCATATCACCAACATATGTATATGAAGAAGATCGAAGTTTTTGAAAGGAAAATACGCCGTAGCTGTACGGGTCTACACCGAAACCCCATTACAAGGAAATATGTCGCAAACAAGAAGCTATATGAAGAGGAAGACACCAAACTGATCCCAATAAATCAGTTCATGACACAGCTCTCCAAAAATATTTTGAGGAACTTGGAGGACCACCCCAACTTGGAAATTCAGCAACTACTCCAGCAACAACTAGAACCCAACCATCGCTACCTAAACATTCGAGCCATCACAGACGACCGATTCGAGGATATAATGAACAATGATGAATGAAGCCCCGTTCTACAAGAGAACCAGCAACGGACACAACAGAGGATAAAAAATACCACATCCTAACCATTTAAAACCAAAGCAGACAGTAGTTATAAATAAGAATTTCAATTAAAAGATTTTTTTCTTAATTTGTTTGAAAAAAACCATTCTGTATGTATGGAATATAACACCGCCATTATAAATATATATGAAATATAACATCGTTCCCCCGCAGTTTCTCGGGATTGCGAGAAAGCGAAATGTCTAATTTTCCACGAATTGTGCATAAATCAGGCTGAATTTGAACGATGGCACACTGTAGTTTGTGGCTTAAAGACCTACGACTTTAGAAATCCCCACAAAACTAACGCAGTCAAATCGGTGGCCGGTTCACATCACCTTCACGTGAGATAACCATGCCCTCAATTAGCTATTGCAGATTTCCCAATGTGGCGTGAGCCGTGTGGCACATAGCACATCCTGTTAAAAACACATGTGTCATCAAATTCAGGCTAAAAGAAGGTGGTAATCATCGAACTTTATCTACCCCAAACAGTAATTTTTTCGGGATGCTTGGGTTGGAAGTTCTTGGATATCGTTTGAATTGGTATCGTATTAAATTCGACAATTTATGTATTTTGTTGACTTACTGCTTACCAAAAATTGGGCCTCATCATATCATTTTTCGTCTAAAAGCCAACTGCTACAGAGTCCATTCAGAAAACACATCACTTCTTTCATTTTCCGTTTTATTATCTCAAACGAAATTTACCAACAAATAAATGGCTGTTTTCGAAAATTCGAGTTTTTTTCGCGTTTTCTAGTAATTTTGAATTGGAATATTCAAATGTCCATTTCATATGTTTTATTATATTCAAAAAGGCAAAACACTTCTCCCTGGAAAACTGGAAAAATCTTTGAATAACTAACTGACACCTAAATTTATAATTTAGATAAATTTGGAACGCAAAGTTATTTAATGGGAGGATTTAACTTGTAGTTTGTTTTATGTGTCGGATCGTTAGTCAGAACTTTAGTCAGATATTGAGGAACAAGCCCTAAGTCTCCCATTCGTCATGATATTTTTGTTATTTGACAAAGAAACGGTGACAACTAAATGTTTGGCCTTTTCAACAAGCATACATTCAACAACGTCCTTAACGCATGGCCTGCAACGTCCTTAACGTATAGCCTGTATAAGTTTTCAGCGATTCTATTATCAGATTGCACTATTCAGAAACTCGGAAACGCCGTCAACGCGTGTTAGTTCAAGGTATATGAGTGGTGAGTAATAACATTTTGAGATTTAGTACAACACACTTCCTTTTAAAAAAATCAGTGGCTTTGCCTTTGCATTCTTGATGAAAGTATGATGCGGGCGGCATTGGTGCAGTAGATAAGATGTTTGCTAGATAACTTTTTAATTAAGCTCATTCGCAGACACATTGCAAAGGCGATGACCTCAACTAATGGACAAATCTTCGGGGCTTACTATTCCCAAGATGAATATTTTGAAAGCACACGTTCGAGTGGTTTTATCCCGCCCGAGGCTTTCCTATACCTTGATAGTCGAGGGCTGATTCAGGATAGATCGGCGATTCCGTTGATCTACCACGTCGGCCGCAGAACAGTCGAAGGCGGCTCCTCTACGACCGAGACATAGTCGCTGGGAGCGAAGCAGAGCGCCTCCGTTTCAGTAGGGCTGTGCCCGACCGGGATCGGAAGGAAGCCTTAGATCAGGTCCACCAATTTTGGTGGCTCAGTTAAAAAACCGATATTTCAGTCGGCAAAAACGAAATATCGCCTATGGCCGACTTCATTTATCTTTGGTATCTTTAAGCTAGGTAGGGCAGTTGCGGCGGCACCAAAAAAAAAAAAAAAAAAAAAAAAAGCTTGCTGTGGCTGTTCTAGATTTAAGTATTTTAGGTTTATTTAAGTTATTTTAAGTTTATTTAGTTTATTTTAAGTTAGTTTTTAAGTAGTAGATTAAGAAATTGATAAGATACCCAGTTTTTTTTCATTTTCTGGGTGAAAAATAAAACCCTTATATATAAGATAAACTTAAGTTATTTTTAGGCCGAAAGGCAATTAAAATTAAGTTAGAGATTAATTTAGAGCGCCCGCATAGGGCCAGTAAGTTACTTAAGATGATATTTTTACCTAGTTTTAAGATTTTTGTCTAGCATTTAAGTAGATATAAGTAAAAGTGAAAATAAAAATCAATTAAAAGTAAAAGTAAGATGTTTGCTTCTGACCCGGAGGACGTCAGTTCGATACTCAGATTAAGAAAGATTTTTCTAACTCCTAGTGCAAGCTAGAGCCGCCCGTATGTTTTAAATGAGAAAGTAGTCGCCGAAAAAAAAATTATTTCCTATCTTTCTAATTTTTCTAACTAGTGTCGTGCAACGTCATTTTGCATTCTAAAAGGCAATGTGCCTTACAGACACTTAGTTAAAAAAATATTAAAAAAGTTAGCTTTCAATTTTGCCTGGAAATATCGCACTATTCGGCAAGACTGCCTGTACTACGTGCTACCTGCTACAAAAGACATCAAATTACTCATTCACAACACGACAAACACGGCAATGAAAGAGATTGTCATAAGTGAATGTTTCGCCAAATAAGCATAAAGAAGAAAGACAGATATACCACACCACATACGTGTCTCTTCTAAAAGCTGAAACAAACAAACGAATCGCAAGCAAGAGTTGCAAGGTTTCAAAGCAGTCTTTGCTGCGACGAAAATTCACTAGTTTAATGAAATTTTGATATTTTTTGCGATCATTATGCTGAGCACTTGGATAATCCTCGCGGAGCACCAATTGCTCTTTGGGAACCTGGGCTTTAAATAAACATTAATGGCCAGTTTTGCAGTCGGCGTTTAAACCAAAGTTTTACTAAACCTGAACGAGAGTTTAAACTTTCAGTTATATTCGTTTCGTTTGACAGTTTGAGGGGCTCTGTTTGATAAAAGTTTGCTTTGAAATGTCAAATTATTATTGTGAATAGAGAATAGGAAATAATCAGATAATCAGATTTTGTGCTAATATAAATACTTGTGGTAGTGCCCCGTGGCTTAGTGGTTAGTGTGTCGGACTGCTAAGCGAATGAGCCTGGGTTCGAGTTCCGCTCATAGCCACCTTTTTTTCCGGGGTACTGAATCTTGCGAGTAACTGACAAAACCTCCAAGAGTAAAATTTGTCTCGAAAAAGTGCATTTCATGTAGCCGTTCGGACTCGGCGGTAAACTGTAGGTCCCTTCCATTCTTGCAGATTAACAAGACACACACAAGAATGGTTGAGAGTATGAGTCACTAGGCCTTAGCTCCTCAAGGAGCTGTCGCGCCAATAAATTTATTTATTTATTTATAAATACTTGTGGATATGTGTAAGCAACTCGTCTTGATTTAGCAGCAATAACTTCTTTCTTATTCCCACTTCACTTTTTGAGTTTTAGATCGACTTTCCTCCAAAATAAATTGAAGCAAAACGCTTCGACATCCGAAATCTACATTTAAACAAATTTAATCAGTTTAAGTGATCCGTCCCCTATCGAATACTTTTTTTTTCTCTATCACTCTCGACATTATTATTTATTTATTCAGGGTAGGTACGCCAAAGTAAGATTTTTCTTAAAATATCTGTAAGTAATTAATTTAAAATCATTTTCCAATTTATTTCTATCTAAAAAAAAAAGAAAATTCAACTTGATCTATATCTTCCTATAACATCGCCATTTTATACATTTTTTATAATAAAATAAATATATGTATGAAGTTCAAAATTGAACGTCTACTTAAGTATAATAAGCTGTTTGTATTTTTTCGCCATAGGATTTTGTCTTCTTTATAATTTTGGGGATTAAAATATAAGATCATTAACGTTTAAGGCCAGAGGAAAATCGGAATGAAGATAAGTATAACACATAACATATACATGCGCACTTATTCAATTTTTCAAATCCGATTAGAGATAAGCTCCTCTCTTAAAAAAAAAAAAAAAAAAAACCAAATAAAATATTATTGAACAATTTTCGAGACCAGAGTCTGATTCGCCTATAGTGCTGTGGTGCCATCGAACGCATATATTCTTTGCTAGCGATTGGAATGCAATCCATTTTGTGTTGCTTTTGAAAGTATCAATCTTAAAAACGACCGTACAAACGACAAACGCAGGTATCCGAATTGCAAACGACTTGCCACTAGTATTTTCTAGTTTTAATACGCATGGTTAATAGCCGTACTTAAGCTTGTCTGTGAATCTATAGATTATGACACATCCCAATAATTCAGTATGATAAATGCAACAGATTTCAAGAACAGGTTAAACTAAAGATAAAAGAAACGGCAGTTTAAATGTTTGCAAAAAGTTTGTTTTCTTAAAAATGGCTCCAAAGAAATGAAAGAGTATTTTTGACAGGCTACACGTACGAAATAACATGACTCATGCTGATAAGACTCATGACTGATGCTAACCGCGATACTGTGGTTCTTTCAACCAAAATCCATCGCAAGCACCAGGCGAACATGAAAAAGAACGGGCGCAAATTCCCAAAATAATTCCACTCAAATTTAAAAAGAACAAGAAGAGAAAAAGAAATACAAAATAGGCGGAGCCTTGTTAAAGTAGAAAATATATGTAGATATTGGGGTGTGTGTGTGTGTGTGGATTTAATGAGAGGATTTGTGGGTGTGAGTTAGCGGGCTGTATGTTGGTGTTGCTGCTATCAATGTTTTGTTATCACGTAAAATTATCGTCCGTAAACCGAAATGGAATCATCTGACAAACGCTTACTAAGAGACTTGTAAATGATTTTCAATTCAAGAAAATAAGGACTCAACCGCCATAAATAGACGAAAATATCGTGAAGATAGTGAATTCCGGCTTTTTCAAACAGCTGCATATGTCGGGAATTGAATTCCTGGTATTCTTTAATTTTGAATTGGCATTCTTTTCGTCGTATTGCCTGAAAGTTTTTCGATCTCGATTGATTCCAACTCTTTCCGTGTTTCGACAAATTTTTGAGTTCATATCGAACACATCGGAGTTCGTTCAGCTGCATTTCAAATATCTTCAATTTCCACCCAAACAAATTTGGACAAGTATAGCTAATCAAATGATGTCATATACTTACCTTACATTAGTTGGCGCTACAGTCCGGGTTGGACCTGGACGTCAACCAACGAGCTTCTCCAGCCAGCTCGGTCTCTAGCTAGTTTCGCACGTGGAGTCGGTTGAGGTCCTCGTCCACTTGTGTGTGCCACCTAAGTCTCGGTCTTCCTCGACTGCGCTGTCCCTCTGGTGTGGATTCGAAGACTTTCCGGGCTTAATCATTGATGTCCATCCGCTCTATACTCTTTTGGCTAGGTCTGTGTCGCTGTACAGTCGGTACAGTTCTTCTTTTTTCCACTCTCCGTTAATGCATACGGAGCAAATATCACCGGGATAATCTTTCTTTCGAAGCAGCCTAAAGCGTCCTCATCCGCTTTTGACAGCGTCCATGCGTCTGCAGTATAATGCCATATCAGGGTATCACCCGGATAATCTTTCTTTCGAAGCAGCCTAAAGCGTCCTCATCCGCTTTTGACAGCGTCCATGCGTCTGCAGTATAATTCCATATCAGGGTACATAATAAACGTAAGTGGAGTTGGAGAAAATTGATGCTACCGCTCAAAGGTATAATCGGATTTCTCAATTTGCCATCCCTGGTCTATCATGTACTTAACTAGTCTTAAAGGTCAGTTACAAAACAAAACTAATAAATACGAAATGTTTGAATGTTCACATATCAATGTTCGGTTCCATACATTCAATGTAAATCAAACCAAGTTTTTTCGATGAGCTCTTAACACAGAGCAAAGAAAAGATGTTCACCAAAAGCGATAGATTAAAACAGGAAATTCTACTATCGTCATACCCAATTCCACTCCAGAAATCACACATTTCTTCTTATTTTACATTCATGCTACTGATTTATTTTAGAAACAATTCTTTAGACAACTTTTTGTTGTATACAAAAAAGGTCCTAGTAAAATTTCAATGTTTGGTAATTAAAACTTAAAAAAAAAAAAACACATAAAACTACATTACGTATTTTATGGAATGGATATAAAACTTTCGTATTGAAGAAATATACTCCATTTGGTTATATATCTTTGCGTAAAAATTTATCGGTTGCGGTATTGCTCGTAAACCAAATTAATGACGTTCTTTCAAAACTTTTTTTATGTATTCGTATATTCCATAGAAGAACTTTCGGGAGCATATTTATGTCGTTATGTATAGGTATAGATACCATAAATGAAACGTAATACTACGTCTGCAACCAGAGCAGCGTTGTAAGGTTTCATTTTTCATTTTAGAAAATATTATTCAAAAATGGGAAAGTATACATTTAACTATGGCAAAAGTTGCTTTATTTTGAAGTTATCTAATGAGACCAATTCCGATGTGGAAGAAGTTTGTAAGAATAAAATGATTAAACATAATAATTTAACAAATCACTAATTGAAAATTAGATATATATATATATATTTATTGGCGCGACAGCTCCTGAAGGAGCCAAGGCCTAGTGACTTATACTCTCACCCATTCCTGTGTGTGTGTTGATAATCTGCAAGAATGGAAGGGACCTACAGTTTACCGCCGAGTCCGAACGGCTACATGAAATGCACTTTTTCGAGACAAATTTTACTCTTGGAGGTTTTGTCAGTTCCTCGCAAGAGGCAGTACCCCGGAAAAAAAGGTGGCTATGAGCTGGATTCGAACCCAGGCTTATTCGCTTAACAGTCCGACACACTAACCACTAAGCCACGGGGCACTACAATTGAAAATTAGATACCTAAACATTTTTTTAGAGTAAAAAAATTAAGGTACTCTTAATTATTTGCTAAGAAAAATTAGTCATTTCGAAGGATTGCCGTCGGAGACATTGAAGAAGTAACAATAAGTACTTGAATTAGCCATTTTCTAATCTACGCAGACATATATTTTAATATTTCATTAAAACATCTATGATTTATAGTGAAAAAAATTAATTAAAGTAAATGAATTAATAAATAACAATAAAACAAGGCCGAGAGGCAATTAATTAAGATAGTAAGTAATAAAGAGCGCCCACATAGGGCCAGTAAGTTAGTTGACGTTTTTTTTTTGTACACGAATGTAGAACGGTGATTACCAAATCGTCCCCCACGTTGGTGTGGAAAAAATGGGTACGACAAGGGTCGCACGTACTTGCTCTTATGTGCTTAATCATATTGGAAGGCAAGATCTTTGATCCAAACAAGTAACATTTACGTACAAAAATAACACACGTTCTGAACGTTTAAATAGTGTCAAACCACAACCCTTAAAGGTTTTTAATAAAAATGGAGTATGCCATCACACTTCTTGTATAATAACGAGTTTATGAAAAAAGTACATATTTGGAAAATTGTAGGACGGATTTTGATAAAATCCTGTTTTTACTTGCGATTTATAGGGACTAAAAGGCAAGTTATGCATTCCTAAAAAAAAAAATCTAAGAATCAAACATGACATTACGATAATAGGGAAATCGAAAAAAGTGGGTCAGAAAATTCTGTCTGCCTGTCTGTCCGTATCCTACAGCCTAAACGGTTGGGCCGATTTAATTCAAATTTGATATTTTTAGAGTACTCTACCCGATTGTTTTTCGAATTGGAATTCTAGCTTAAAAAAAACTTATTTTTCTCGAAAACGGCTCCTACGATTTTGATAAAACTTTCTGAATGGTGTTTTCTATGCAAAATCTATCTTTTAGTTTGAATGGATTTTTCAGAAAAAGTTTTATAACGGTACCTCCCATATGACCGGTTTTCTTTTTTTTAATCAGACATTCTCGTTAATTAATTGACGGATTTTGATGAAATCTTCAAAATAAGTAGTGTTTTATGATTTAAATAATATTGTTTAAAGAAATATATTATATTATACATAAAGAAACAAAGTATTAATTATAGCAAGATGTAATGTGTAAGAACTTATATTTAAATATGGTCTACTCTCAAGCTCGACTATAACACTACTGACCCTTAGACTATAACACTACTGATCCTTAATATATCTCCTTCTAGAGTATTGCAGTAGTGGTTATCCTTCTATAGCGTTGCCGTTGTAGTTACAATTGCTTATTAAAATTTTCAAAAACACTTTTTTTTTATTTTTCTCCGAGTATAAGCTACTCAAAAAAAATTTAAAATTATGTTTTCAAAAAGTTTTTCAAAAAAAACTGGTCAAACGATTTTGAAATAAAAATTCATAAAATAGAAAACAGCAAAAGATGGCTTACAACATTTTTTTCCAAAAAACATTTTTCCCCCAAATTTTGTTTTATATTGCTCGGTTTAGTTTAGCCCTAGCCATTAGTCTAATGAAAGCAAACTTCGTTATTTTTATTTTTATTTATTTATCGTTATTTATTTTAAAGCATTTCATGATCATAACAGCATACAGCATACAGAATAAATAATAAGGACGCCTATGATAAACACATAAACCCGCAAAAACAACTAATAAATTTAAAAAAAAAATACTCCATTACCTACTGGAATGCAAAAATTTCAATCAAGAAAATAAAATTGTACACCTGCATACAAACAACGACTGTGTTAAGTTTTAATATTGTCTATACCCACTAGCTTCACAGTGGTTAGAATAGGTATCTTAATTTTAGTACCTACCTTCCTTCCAACCTTATTATATGTATGTAGGTAGGTACATAGTACATAATATCCTAAACAAATTCCATGAATACGCCCCAACATGAGTTTATCCATCCACCAAACATAATTAAGCTACCTATTTTAATTAATTTTATTTCAAAAAGGAAATTATTGTTCCCTTAAACTGTTCAAACTGTTCCCCTAAACTGAACAAAGTCCTTTATATATTTCTATTAGCAAATATTATAATATTATAAACAGTAAACAACAAGTGCAAAGATAATACACTAAAAAACTGCAAAATCTAACAAACATGCCTTCTTTTATAAACAAACATGTAAAACCAAGAAAAATTAAAAAGAAATTCTTAGCAAATATAATTTATTAGCTTTTCCTTCCTAATAGTAAGAAGACAAACAAAAAAAAAACATTCCGAATCAACACCAGTTTATAATTTGTTGTAAAGATTATATTTAATGTAGGTATCGTAATTACATATAAATCATAAAAGAAAAGATACACCGAATGACCAAACAAAAGAACTTGCCCCTCTCAAAACTCTCCTTCATTAATAAGAATTATGATTTTCACAAAATAGCCACTAAGCAATTATCTAGCATAAGAACAAGTTCGTTCGACCCAGTCGTGCATTTTATTAAATTTTATTCGACGATGTGATTGCACATATGAGCAAGTACGTGCGATCCAGTCGTGCAATTTATTTATTTTTAGTTTTTTTTAATTTTGGTATGCAGTTTCTTGGAATTTCTGATTAGTTATATATGGATTTTTTCAAAAAAAAAAAAAAAAAAAAAAAATCAAAAATTAATTTTATTTAGAAAAAAGAGATATTTAAAATTTTGATATGCAGAATTAATTTGGCTACCTAGGTCTTCTCAAATATAAAATTTGACAGAAATCCAAAGAACCGTTACCGAAAAAGCTAAAAATTAAAAAAAAAACGCTATATGAAAGGTACCGTTAATAGACTTCACGTAAATTTGGTTCTGATCAAATAATACCAACAAAACAACTTTCAAAAAATTTAATCAAAATCTTTGGAGCCGTTTTCGAGAAAAATAAGCTTTTCCTAAACGGTCGAAACGATATTTTTAGGCCTAAAAATAAAAATTCAATTTCCCCTCTGGGGAATTCCAAAATAATCACGCACAACAAACGTGAAGATAACCGCTGCAGCTTGTTTTATATATACAGACAGGCAGACAAACAGACATTTTTTGCCACTATCTTCTTTAGACTTCTCTATGATCGCAAAGTCATGTTTGATTTTTATCTCAATTTTTTTTAATATTCACCAATCCTAAACTTGCTTGAAACCATGTTAAATGACGAATTTCGTTCAATCATAGGTTCACAAGAAACGTTAAAAGAATATTTCAATGATGACATTGTTAAATTTTGGGTCAATTTATATTGAGTGCCAAAAATTTTCTTGGAAAGTCAGCTTTTGAAAATGTATGAGGGTTTTTCTCAAATTTAAATATTATAAAGGATGATTTAAGAAATAATTTAAGTGTTTCAACAGTTGGTGCAACTATACAATCGAAAGAACCACAATGGTAGTCATTATAAAAAATTGAGTTGGTTGTTATACCCCAATATCTACATCTAATTTCTAAAAAAATAAAAAAATAAAACTCCGCCTATTTTGTATTTCTTTTTCTCTTCTTGTACTTTTTGAATTTGAGTGGAACTATTTTGGGAATTTGCGCCTGTTCTTTTTCATATTCCCCTGGTGCTTGCGATCGATTTTGGTTGAAAGAAACAAAGTATCGCGGTAAGCATGTGTTATGACTCATGAGTCTTATCAGCATGAGTCATGTTATTTTGTTTTCACGTCAAAAATTTATTCAAAAATTATTTTTTTTTTGGTTTGTTAAGATGTAAATATAGTTTATTTATTAATATATTAGATTTTTTTTTAATAAAATGTTTATTATTTATAGACATATAAATATGTATATATGTATTTAAAAGTAAATAAAACGATTCAAAAATTTGTAAATTTATGTTGTTGCTTTTTTTACTACATTTTTACTACTTTTTTTCCCTAAACACTACGCTTTCAAACAGTTGAGGGGGGGGGGGACACTGGTGAGGATTGGGGGAGAATCCGATAAATGTTATCGAGTCACAACAATCCTCACAAGGAATAGTCACAAGAGCTTGTGACTTGTGATTCGTCACAAGGGAAAGAATTGTGCTACTAATTTTCACATTTTTTGACGAGCATTGTATTTGTATATGAAATCTATAGTACTATCAAGATGGTTGTTTCACCTAGCGCCATCGCATTGTAGACTTTTAGTCGGGAAGATGTATTCAACACATATGCAATGTTAGAAAAAGACAGAACGGTTATTAGTCAGAAGGAAGCAAATCATCAAGACTTTCGTGTTATTTCTTTGTCACATTCTTTGGAATAACTGATAACGAGAGAATGAAAAATAGAAATTTAAACAGGAATGTGAGGAGTTTTCATTTCTGCCTTGAAAATACAGTGTTTTTGAGTGGTTTTTTTTTATAGATACGGCAACAGGATGAAATTTACCGTTTTAACAATTTTTGCTGAAATCTGATTATTGGTTTGGTTTTTTTGTAAAATTTTAAATGGTTACCATGTTTGATTATTATATCAGTTTTTTTAGTCTGCAAACATTTTATTTGAGCTGAAGAACCTAACTAGTTACTTATTTTACAAATAAAACACATTGTTTGCACATGTTTTTTGTACCTATGTTATTGCTTTTGAGTATCTTCACTTATCACGTAAAATATAGTACTAAATCTACTAACTACTATATATTACTAAATCTACTACTAAGTACTAAATCTAGTACCAACACTACAATATTATTAAATTCTAGTACTAAGTACTAAAATTCATATTATATGTATATCAAGAACTACTGCAGCGCTATTACGGCAGTATCTCGCTAAACTAGAAGCTGCCTCATAGTAGTACTATAGATTTCATATACAATGGAATATGTTAAAAATGAAGTAGCGAACATAGTAAAGTTTTGAAGTGGTCCACGAGAAATAATAAAAAAAATTGGGGAACCTCTGATCTAGACATAATGCTTGTCTGCATCTAAGATGTTCTGTGTAGTAGTAGACAGAAATATGGACAAAATTGTGCAGTCAACAGAACAAAACTATTATACATACCTACATTATGTACATTATTTCACAATAATCCCCTCCAGGAAACGTGCATTTCAAATTCGTACAGTTGTTAAGGCATGATAACATAAATATAAACAAACCTCCAGCTTTGTATATGCAACCTATAGTACTACCATCAGTGTTCGAAAACTAGCGCCATCTAGTGCGTCTACATCTCCCTAAAGTTTTTCTTTGAATGGAGACTGCAACGTAGACTTTTAGTCGGGGAAATGTACTCAACACATATGCAATGTTAGAAAAAGACAGAACGACAAAGATGTATATAAAGCAATAGCAGTAAGAAGGAAACAAACCATGAACACTTTTTCATGTTATTTCATTACCATTTCCTTTAGAATAGGCGATAATGAGAGAATCAAAGATAGTTATTTAGACAGGTATGAGAGGAGTTTCCATATTTGCCTTGAAAATACACTGTTTTTGGTAGGGTTTTTTAATAGATACGGCAACAGGATGAAATTTACCTTTTTAACGATTTTTGTTGAAATTTGATATTTGGTTTGGTTTTTTTGTGAAAAATGTTGAATGGTTACCATGTTTGATTATTATATCAATTTTTTTAAGTCTGCAAAAATTTAATTTGAGTTGAAGTACCTACCTAGTTACTTATTTTACAAATAAAACACATTGTTTGCAGATATTTGTACCTGTTATTGCTTTAGAGTATCTTCACTTATCACGTCAAATATCTAGTACTAAATCTACTACTAACTACTAAATATAGTACTTAATCTGCTACTAACAACTAAATCTAGTACTAAATATACTACTAAGTACTAAATCTAGTACTTCATACTACGATAGTACTAAATTCTAGTACTAAGCACTTAATATCTAGTACCAAAATACTATTGTACCAACAACATAGTACCAACTGGCACCAGTTTTATATTTAACTAACGTTCGAGATTGAACAATATTTATATTAAAACTTTAAACAGTCGAATCCGAATATGGCAACATTGGTAGTTGATTTTGGTATAAGAACAGATACAGAAAATACATAAATAATAAAATTTCTTGAAAAATTCAAAATCCAAAAAATAATTAAAGACGCACAATCTTGGTTTGTTTACGAAAAATCAAAGGGAAGTCCACTAATTTTTGTTTCCCTTACTCAACCATACCATATGGTCCAGTGTCACTTTTTGAACCTTTCACTCGTACTTATTATTCATTATTTCTGCCTATTCTTGTACTCGTTCTAACTAAAGACTTTTTTTCAAACAAACCATACAACCTACTCTGTCATCATTATATTTCTTTCTACTCTCCAAAACCCATACAAATGTATATCGTGTTGACAGAAAAAGCTATTGCAGCGACGTTGCGGCTCTATCTCGCTAGAAGCTGCCTCATGATACTACTATAGGTTCTATAATACAAGGCCTCCAGTCATACATCATTTCACATTTAAGCCTCTCCTTCAGAAACCGTTATTTTTTGTGATAAAAAGTAGGTAGGTCTAGTCTAATTTTCAATCCATCACATCATCCTTCTAGCTACCAAATTTCATCCAAATCCGTTAAGTCGTCGAAGCGTGATTGATAATTTATTAAGCCAGGAATAAAAACCGGTTTAAAAATGTATAGGTCAATTTATTAGATATGTACATAATATGCAAAAGGAGGTTTGTTAATATTTATTTTTAATTGATGTAACTTGGCCCTAGGCAGGTTTTTTTGTGCCAGCCAGAAGAACTTAAGTGGAGACTTCCTTAAATAATAAGTACTTTTTAATAGCTGATAGATCGCTATACAACCTTACTTTTCATTTAAAAAAAAGATGACACTTGTTTTCCCTTAGAGTTAGATGTAAACAAAAATTCCTTTTTCTGTTATATTTACTTTTAACTTTTTATTGTAGTTTTTTTCTCTAAACGCAACCAAGTAGGTACCATGTATGCACACACATGGTCAGCAAACCAAAAATCTATATTAAGATTTATTTCCACTTTTTTTGAAACACTATCTTCAAGTTGCGTGATCTTAAACTAGAGAGTAAACACTGCATTATGTAGCTCTAGCTACTGGATTGCGTGACCTTAAGCAACTTGATAGGTATGTAGGTTTTCTTGCATCCAGCTTTCGAAATAGTCACACATAGGTACACCTAAGCTAGCGAAAAGCATTCCTTTATAAGTATAACCTTTTGTTCGAATGAATTCCAAGAAAAAAATGGGGGAAGCCAAACTAACAGACATGACAAAAGATGTAATTTTGAAAGTCGAGTTAATAAATCTCGTCTTAGCATAGTAAATACCATGTTTCTTTCACAAAATGGCTAGTTCTTGTTATATTCTCGATAGTACCAAGTCCTTAAAGCATTTTGTTTCAGGATCCAGTCCATTGTCCAGCCAGTCATATAGAGAAACAGTCAAGTTTGTAGCACAGGTACAAATTTTAACCAACAATCGCACACAGATACATAATTTATGATGGATAGCAGTAGGTTTAGTTCCCAATTTTTTTTTTTGTAGGTAGACCCATCCAGTAGATAAAATAATAATATTTCAGTACCCCTACCACCGCCCATATTTTTGTCCTAACCATTGCACCAAAGCACGGCTAACTATGCGCCACATCTTTACCCCCAAATTCACGTCTCAGCAAAAACGCTTCAAAATGTAATTATTTTATGTATCTACATACATACAAGAAATTAAATTAAAAAGCTTACCCGCTTCTCGGCACTGTCACAAGGATTGCCACTCATCGTCCCAGTGCTAGGAGGTTCGTTGATTTCTAGAAGTTCCTGTTTGATATTCGGCATCAAAGGAAGAAAGTCATTTTTGGTTATATTTTCTAAATCATCCAGCTCCATGGCTGAGTTCATAGCGAAGGAATTTTCTTGAACAAATTTAGCTTTTCTAAAATAATTTAGTTTGTAATTTACGTATGTATGTATACATACATAAATATATGGGACTGCTTATTTATTTTTGTTTTAACAAATTTCAGAAAATATTCTTTTCCATAAAAAAAAACTTTCACTGTGAAAAAATTTTATTTTTTTTATTTTTCCTTTGAATAACTCACAAGTTTGGCCTTTCCCCCCGAGGAAAAATCCATTAAACCATTGAAATGGAAAAGAGAAAAAAAAAAACGAAAATCAAATGAAAAATTCACTCAAAAACACTCCGAATGTTGTTCACATTTTATATTCTTTACATGCATTTAAGTTTTGTGGATTAATTTTTTGTATAATTTTTGCAATAATTGCAGTTTTTTTGATTGATATTTCAGAAACACAGACGCTTTGGAGAAAAAAAATTGACGAGACATACGGCCATTTTGAATCTAGTATGGGCGAAAAGGCGAAAAAACTTTGATGGTTTCTTGAGCGAATTCAAAGTGTTGTTTGCCGCAAAAAGTGACAGTTCGATATTAAGTTCGTCAAGTACGGCGAAATAAAAACCAAAGGGGTCTAAATTCGTTGTATGTTTTGCGGGAGTGGAGAAAATAAATCGGCGGAGAATAACTGGCTGAACACAATGACGACGGAACTGGAATACGCATACGGAACTGCAAACATTGAATACACGCAAACTGTATTTTGCGAACACAATGGTACGTTACTGCATACGGAACTGCTATACGCATACGGAAAGGTTGGTTAACTTTTAACTTTTACGTACAGTAAATTTGACATTTTATCTGATGCAGAGAGAAATTATGAAAGAGAGAACAATTTTTCGTACGTCTGTCCCTCCCAAACCCTTTTATTTAGTATACCTGAAATTACACCAGATGAATCCATTCTTCTTAATGATATTTCAAGTCGTTGTATAAGAGTTTCTTCTCTTTTTTATCATTTGTTTTTGGTATTACACACATTTTTGAATTTAAATGTCAAAGTTACTGTACGTGCATTGTGTTCCGATTGAAATTGGTACGTACGACAAATTTGACAGCTGTTCCGTACTCCGTCTCCGTAATGCAGTTCCGTTTTTGCATTGTGTTCAGCCAGTAAAGCCGGTTTCCCTTTTCAACAATCGTACAAATTATTAATTATTTTCAATGATCTCAACAAATAAACTGCGTTATTTTTATTTTTGAGGGAAAATGGAAGCAAAGAATAATGACGGATTGGGCCAAACCGCCCTAAAGGTCTATTCACATGCGAATAGGGAACAAATTATTAATAAACGAAAAAAGGACTATTCACATGGGAGCGACCAAAGAACGACGATTAATGAATAATGTAATTTAAGGCAAAACTTATAAACCAAAATTCTTCAGAAACACAACACCATCTGATGGAAATATAATTTCTAATAATGTTTAGATACTAAAATTGGCTTTTTAGTTTGTAAAATAAGATAAATTTTAGAAAACAAATCGGTTGAAGTGAATAACAATCTTATTGTAATGAACAGTCAAACTCTATTCTCGTTCCACATACGATCCACAAGTCAACGAACTACTTGTTCGCGGGTGAATTCTTTGTACACATATACATTGCTTATATAGTACTATCATGAAGCATCATTTTTTAGTTGCGAATCAAGTCGCAGTGGGGCGCGCTGAAATCACCAATTGGTATGGATATAGAATAAGAACAAACAACAAAAGTGTATTTAATACTAGTAAAATATCGGTAAGTGTTCTCGTCTCCACTATTTAGAGTTAGTTACGAATCAACCAGGAAGATGGCCAAACGAAAATTGACGTCAAAAAGGACGAATATTCGTGTACATTCATTGATGGTCGTTGGTCACTCTCATGTAAATTCCTTAATTTAGAACAATTTATAATTAAAAATTCTTTTTCAAGTTCCTCAAGTTAGAAATAAAATCAAGGAAATATAATTTACAGCAATGTTTAGTATAGACATTTAAATTTATTTTTTAATTATTAAAAATAAGACATTTGTGAAAAAAAATCGTCGTCGTGAATAGCGTTCCGTTTGTTACAAAAATTCGCGTTCCAAATACGATCAACACCTCTAGCTATAAAAACAAAATCACTCCAGTAATCCGAGCACTATGAACTCTGAACACGTTAAATTGGCCCGAAACTTTTCTCAGAGGATTTTGAACTTTTGTTTGGAAAGTGAAAAATGAAAATGTTTTCAACCGTTGCTAAAGAAGTTCGTAGGTTTTTTTAGATATCATATTAATAATATAATAATGTCAAAAGAAAAAAAGAAAGATACTACTAACATTTTATGACATTTTATTGAACAAATCTGAAAAGATAATTTTGAAGGAACAACTCCGTCAATATTCAATAATCAGAATCGTCGTTGAATTCAAAAACGACATTTCTTTCTAGAATAATTTAAACTGACATCACAGATGGCAGTACTACCAACTTTTTTTTTTTCTTGAGGTTGACGTTACATGAAAGATTTATTAAGGTCACGTTAGTTGAGTTTGTTGTTACAATAATAATAATTGTTTTACTTAAAAAGTCTAGCATTTTTGCCAAAAAACGTGATTTAAAAATGCTTGGTGCTTCATCTAGTACCAAAAAATACTACAGTACTAAATTCTAGTACTAAGTACTAAAAATCTAGTACCAAAAATACCATTGTACCAACAACTTAGTACCAATGAGCACCATTTTTATATATAACTAGCAGTACCCGGCACGTGTTACTACGCCCTACAAAAAACATGTTCTAATGTGAAATGCGAAAATAATGCTAGCGGGACCAAACATTCATAGGATCGATCCATGGACAAAACTATATTTACCCTGTAAATTTCATTAAAATCCGTTGCGCGGTATAGGAACTTTGTGTTAAGATGCTCTTATTTTTGCAAATGGTCGCCAATTTCCAATCTGTTTGGACTAGACACATGTAGAAAATAAGTGAACAAGCCATGGAGCGATACACTTCCCAAGAACGCGGAATAATCGTGTCTATTTTTTTGCGTAACAATTCGTCTGTAGTGTTGGCGCAACGTGAATTCCGTCGCCGATTCCACGGCCGTTCGACACCGACTGCACAAACACTAAGCTGTTTGGCCACCAATCTTGAAAAGTATGGGACCACACTAGACGTTGCCAAGAGTGGCCGGCCCCGGAGAGCCCGTTGTGCCGAGAATATCGCCGCTGTTTACGAGGATGTCGAGCTGTCACCGGAAACATCGACCAGACGCCGTGCCTTGCATTTAGCCATCAGCCGGTCGTCTCTAAGGCGAATTTTGGTCAAAGAAAAATGCAAAAAAATGCTCAAGGAACAAAAGTACCTACGGCTCTAATACCTGATAACATTTTGTATATTGTAAAATGTAACCAATAATCTCTATAACTTCCCTAAAGCTGAAGCTTTGAACATTAGAAAGTTGACTTTAATACAAGCTTCTATCTGTCAAGCATTTGCAATTATTGTAAAACGTTTGCTCAACCAACTGGTTTGGAACACCAAATCGTGTCAACAGTTTCTAATGGGCGACTTCTTTCAGCTCACAATTTCATCAAAAATCATCTTCAAAAGCATAGAAAGCAAGATTTTGTTATCTCGATTGCAGTTGCAAGATTCAAGACTCCATCTACAACGTCTTCTTTAACCGGCGATTGTAATAAGCTCGACTGGGACCACAACTCTTTCACCTCACTTCTTCGCCCTAAGCCACCATCTGTGAGGTTTGCCGGGTTGACTTAGAATATTTCAATAAATTAGTTTCTCCAATGCATGGTTTAGGGCGACCTGAAAAAATATGGGTCAAATAAATAATTACTTCTATGTAATACATACTTTCAGTTAAGATATAGGCAACTGCCTTGAGAAGAAGAGTCAGAAACATACAGCAAATTCCGTTGATATTAAGCGGCTATCACTCTCCGTGAGCCAAAGAGCAAAATGTGAACATTATCAAAGAGCACATAAGAATTTATTTTAAATTATTATTAATAAGTTAGTAGCCTTAAACTAATGCATTTATTTTTAAGCCAGTTGTATTTACTGTACATAATGGAAGTATAGTGACTTCTCGGAAATTGCTTTCGATATTATCATGAACTTGCAGCCATGGGAAAGCCTGCAATAAAACCATATTGAAATGAATCTTTCTAAAGAAAACATCATTAAAAAACCTCATTCGTAGGACCACAACAGGTCTCCATAAAAGCACTTTGGGTTGTATGCAACTCGATGATGAATCTGGCATCATCTGGTATCTTTTCAAAGTTCTTACACCTCTCAGACAGTTGATAAAGTGATGTTCTAAGTTGTTGTTCGAAATCTAGCAGATATGCATCTTCGTCTTTTTTTGCGTCTGCCAAAGCACAATCATCGGAAATATCAAAGGAATACTTTTCGTAGGTCCAATTCTCATCACGACATATTATTAGTTCCACTTTTTTTAATTTTTTGTCTTGTTTTAATTTTTGCGCAGTAATTAGTGTTTGAGTAATATAATTTGTAACATTTGCATAAACTGAAACATATACTGGGCAATTGTATATTTTTCGCTTGCGAAAAATTTCTGGTGGGTAGACTTGGCGTACGTAGAGGATGTGGTTGATAAATACCTCTAGTGCTTCAATTAAAATATCTGAACAAACTTTATAAAATATATTTATCATTTGTTATATTTCTTGTAAGTTTTTTTACATACTCTTATCATTCATTTTTGTATTAAACGTTTGAATTATCTATAATTTATTACTTTTGTTTTGGGAAACAGTCTCAAGCTCAATATTTTTGTTTTGGAAATGCAATTGAAATCTCATTCCTAGGTACGTTTGATTCTTAATTCTGTTTGTTTTTATTATTTTTGAAAGCCTGGAGTTCGATTAAGCTGTAACAAACATTTATATGAACTTCTGGGAACCCAGCTTTCATTCTTGTATCCGTCCTATTTTTCTTGTATATATTGAGATTTTGCAAAAATCTTGGTTATGAAATTGAAATTATCTCTTTTTAGAAATAAACCATAAACTTTTTATTTGCTGATCACAAAACGGCGGCTGCAAAACAAAATGATCATTATCATTTATATCATTCATTCAACTATCGAGTTTCCTCTTCCAGATTGCTTAAAACTTATAGGTATGACTTCTTGAAACTAAACAAAATGTCCATGTCAAACTGATTTGGACAATTGTTTCAGTTTGAAATTGCTCAAGAAGAAAAGGGTATTTGTAAAATTCTATGATTCTATATTCTATCAACCCTGATAGACTTCTTGTAACTAAACAAATGTCAATATCAAACTGATTTTGACATTTGTTTCAGTTTGTAACTGCTCAAGAAGAAAAGGGTGTTTGTTAAATTGTATGATTCTATCAATCCTGATAGAAAAGATCGTGAATATAAAAGAAATTCATATTAACATTTTCAGTTTAAATCTTGAAATCCAAGATATCATTTTCGTGTTAACAAAGTTAGCTTTGATGTTTTTGTAATGCCATTTCGATTACAACTGATGCATTAAACGTTTCTTTATCGGATTTATCTCACATGAGATCATTTTTGAGGCTATTGAATTTTAAAGTATACATATTCGAACGTATACATATCGCAGACTGTACACTGAAACGAACAGTCCTTAAAAAAACTGACCTATCACTGTTGTCACGGTGACAACTCTATAATTTTTTAGGAGGTGTTTCGTGCGTTCCTTGTTTTCTTCCTCCCATAACTCTACCTTCTACAGTTTTACTTTCAAACAGGAAAAATCCAGTTAAATTAATATGCAATCGCTTTTCTTGCGCTCAGTTCCTTCATTAATCGCAAGCAATCCTGTTCGTTTCCAATTAAGCCGCTCCATATCAAAAACTGTATTTGCAATGGCCCCAATTAAGGTAAGTTCTTCAAAGTCAAATCTAATTTTCTTTTATTTTTTTGTTATATAATATAATTTACATTGTAAGATACAATATTATGCACATGAATTGTGTAGTGTAACTATTGATTGTGCACCAAAGTGCCTATGGTGTATGTAAATATAATGATGTAATGGAATTCTTATTTTCAGGTTGGTGATAAACTTCCCTCGGCTGATCTGTTTGAAGATTCCCCAGCAAACAAAATAAACATCGCAGAACTAAGTGCAAACAAAAAAGTTGTTATTTTTGGTGTTCCGGGGGCATTTACACCGGGATGTTCTAAGGTAAATAATAATAAACTATATAAATACAGCCAATAGTGCTCCACTTGAAATCAAGGTCAATATGCCGGCGTGGTTCACTTCCGCTAAATATTTTTTTTATAGATTTTTTTTACGTACATATGTAGCCGCTATACATATATATTTTTTTAATTCAGCCGAAATACAGTTGTGTTATGATTCTTTTGCACCAATTACGACACACAATGTCAACAAAACCTGCATTTTTATAGATACGCAACGTATGGAAATAAAAAAGCAATTTAGAAAAAAAAAATAAGCAACACCAGTAAAGTTTTTTAGGTTACTCCTAAAACCTAAATTCTATATAAACTAACTGTTACCCGGCCCTTTGTCGGACCAGAGCATTAGTGTCCATCCACTCTAGATCCCCAAACTATACTTTTTTCGGCTAAGACTAAGGAAACCATGGTTTAAAAATGACATTAAAAAGCTGATAAACAAACGTGATGAAGCCTATTGGCGCTGGAAACGAACTCGGGTGGTAGAATTTCATATGGCTTATAAAACATTGAGATATAAAGTTGTCGAAAATGTAAGAGAGTTGCAAAGATACAATCTTAAAATTACCGGCTCCATGTTAATTCTGATGGTCGTTAGATGTGGAGAAATCTTCGGGAGCTGGGAATAAGCAGACAGAACAATATTAGATGCAAACGAGTTGAATGAGAAATTCTTGTCTCCTCCTAGAACTGTACCCTTACAAGCAAATGATAGCTTAAATGACTAAACCGTGGCTTTCTCGTCTTCTTCATTTAGTTTTTCCAAAGTTAACGATCAAGATGTCTTAGAATCTATACTTTCTATCAAATCGAATGCTGTGGGCGTTGATGAAATAAATCCCGCTTTTCTAAAAGCTATATTGCCATTTTTACTACATTACCTTACGCACATTTACAACATTATTCTAACAACTGGCATTTTCCGCAGCAATGGAAATTAGCAAAAATCGTACCAATACCCAAGAATTCGTTATGGAATGACTTCCGACTAATTTCAGCCACAGATTTAATGTTTCTTCAGAAGCGGTAAAATTATTTTCATCTTACCTAAGGTACTCAAATCATCTGAATTTTTCACAAAAATGGCCGCAAGTTCTGGAAGAACCGCCGTGAAGTTTGAATTGGCAAACTGAAATTATTTGACTTGGATGTTGTTGATTGTAATGAGTTGATCAAGCTCTTAATATCGTCCGTCTCTCAACCCACATCTCTGTACCCACCACGTCCACAATTCGAATTGTCATCCCCCAATGCTTCATCTTACTTAGGGGGCGCTACAGTTCGGGACGAACCTGGGCCTCAACCAACATGCCTCTCCAGCCAGCTCGGTCTTTAGCTAGCTGCTTCCAGTTTCGCACTCCAAGTTGATTGAGGTCGTCCTCCACTTTAGCGCGCCACCTAAGGCGAGGTCTTTCTTGACTGCGTCTACCCTATGGGATGGAATCGAAGGTCCTGCGAGCCGGAGCATTGTTGTCCATTCGCTCTACATGACCTAGCCACCTTTTTTTGACCAGGTCAATGTCGCTGTACAGCTCGTATAGTTCTTGGTTGAACCTTCTCCTCCAAAGCCCGTAAACGCAGATAGGGACAAAAATCCTCCGAAGAATCTTACGCTCGAAACGACTAAGGATATCTTCATCCGCTTTAGATAGAGTCCATGCCTCGGCGCCTACAGTAGGACTGGGATGATTAGGGTCTTATACAGAGTCTCCTTTGTCTTTCGAGAGAGGGCTTTGCTACTCAATTATCTTCCTAGCCCATAGAAACAGCGATTGGCAAGAGTGATTCTTCTTTTTTAACATCAAAAGCTTCTGTGAGGTCAGTACCAACCTTGACGAAGCAGCGAAATTCTCCATTGTCATCCTGTTTAGTAGGACGAGTTTTGTGGGGATGCCAAAACCAGACATGGCTATGCTGAGGTTCCATTCATCAGGCATACTATCTTCTGACCAAATTTTAGAGATGAGTTGGTGTATGCACTCCACCAGGTCATTTCCGGCCGCTTTAAAAAGTTCGGCGGGTAATCCGTCGGGTCCAGCAGCTTTGTTGTTTTTTTAGTTTAGATATTGCTATCCTCACTTCATTTTGGTCAGGTGGACGGAAGTTTTGTCTGTCATCGTCCATAATGAATGGTTTATTCTGCCTGACAGCGGGATTTTGGTCTTCATCGCCGTTTAACAGTCTGTAGAAATGGTCCTTCCATGTACTCAGCACCGACTGTGACTCTACTACGAGGTTTCCATTCCTATCTCTACAGTCTTCTGTGCGGGTTTCTTTTTCTTGGCACGTTCTTTTTACCTGTTGATAAAACTTCCGCACGTGTTCCTGGAGTAGCATCTCTCAATATCTTCGATCGCGCGCTTCTCATGCTCTTTCTTTTTCTTTGGAGAAGCCGGTGTTCTTGCCGTCTTTTCTGTTTGCTCTCGTGATCAATCTGGTTGACGGTTCTTTGATCTGGGTGTCGCTAAGTCCAAGTCGTTTTTAGGGCATTGCTCATAGGTTTTGTCGAGGAGCTCGTAGAAGTCATCCTTGGTGGCGTCATCTTTGTCCTCTGTGGTGGCATGAGCGCATATTAGGCTAATGTTGGCGAATTTAGCTTTGATATGGATTGTCACAAGTCGCTCACTTACTTGTCGAAAGCCCAAGACTTCTTGCTTAAGTCTACCGCTTATGACGAATCCGCACCCAAATAAACGTTGTGGTCTTCTTGCACAATCACCGTAGCACACGTCAAAGTTTTTCATCCTCATTTTGCCCGGCCCATCCCATCGCACTTCCATTAGCCCATTAAGGGTTCATCCGCCACCATCTCTATTTCAATGCCCTGACTTGCATTGAATTGTCCCAATGACCTTATCTCCAAATACGTCGAAGTAGCTCATTAGGGCATGTTGACGCCACCGTTGGTCCAATTGGTTGGGCTCATCCGCCGTACGTCCTCTTTCTGAGGGGCTCGTGCAAGACTTCTGCGAATCGATCAGAACAGTCATTAAAGCAGAGCATTATAGTGTTGCTATTTTGTCTGTTTTCAACACTCGCGTTTATAAGTTTAGCAGGAATTTCCGGATGGACAGACCAGTACCCGACGGTTACCGCGGGGAGGTAAAATAAGCACAATTGATGCGTATGAGATAGTTGCAGCAACTGTGCATCACCTGTTTGATGCCGTTCAGTGCCTACCCTATTCATACAGCAACCAACCACCTCCACTTTTTGCACTCAGCCTCTCAGTTTTTTTCCAGCTGTTTCTCGTCATTTTAAATTATTATTAAATTAAATATTTATATTTGAAATTTGTTCATTTTATAATAAAAAGAAATTAAATAGATTCAATAAGTGTGTTTTTAATGCCGAAAAAAATATGACAGTTTAAATACGCAGAGAACATTTATGAGAAGTGGGTCTTCTCCGCTCGATATCCCTATTAAGAAAGAGTGCGTGCTGAGTGAATATATTGATCAGAATTTAAACGTTTGTTACCTAGTTTTTTTTTTTAATTGTTTCGACTCACTGTCAAAGGGAGGCACAGTACCTCCTTAAGTTCCATATTGAAACTGGCCGCTTCCCTTAGCAGAGGGTTTATATCAAGAGTGTTAGACAGGATTACCAGAAAGATTACTAAAAAAGAAAAAAAATCACCAACAAATTATCAATTCTATTTAAAAGGCATTTTTAATACAAAATTGAAGGTGTAACCAACTTTAGTATTACAATATTTGAAGATCCACAATTAATCCACCAGCAATGCAGCAATCCGTATCCTAAATACCTATCGCTTTCAATTTTAATCGAAAAATGACATTGGAAATTGCTTTCGCTTTACTTTTGGTTGAATGAACAACGAATCGTTTTTAAGAATACGAAAACAACAATGCGCCTTCCAAAGCGATCCGCCGCGCATTTGAAAACAACCCCCCTGAGATTCGAAAACTTGGTTGGTAAGGTGTTCAGCAAGTAGTTCACCCTAACTAGAACTGTATATGACACCATTGAATCTATCAAGAAAATTCTTCCACTGCTGCCTGGATGCAAGAAGTATCTAAGTGGTAACACTCCTCCATCGCACTCTTATATGCTGCCACCACAACCTTCCAAATGAGCTCTATCACCCCAATACGCTAAAACACATTTAAATATCACTACATAGTTTAAATAATAAATAAGTTCAAATGGTCCTAAAGCAGTAAATAAATATCCTCACTTTTCATTTTCAGACTCATTTGCCTGGTTACATCGAAAATGCTGATTCGATTAAATCCGATCAGGGAGTGAGCGAAATCGTATGCATTTCCGTTAATGACCCCTTTGTTATGTCCGCATGGGGTAAGGAACATTCTGCCGGTGGGAAGGTTCGCATGTTAGCCGATCCAGCTGCAAATTTCGTTAAGGCTTTGGATTTAACTATTGATTTGCCACCGTTGGGTGGAGTTCGAGCAAAACGTTTCTCAATGGTCGTAGAAAACGGCCAAGTCAAGGAGCTTAATGTGGAGCCTGATGGCACAGGTCTTAGCTGTTCTCTTGCCAACAACATTGGAAAGAAGTAAATGTATGTTGGGAGACCCACCCTCGATTCAAAACACATTGAGGAATTGTTAATGGAAAGACATTTGAAATCGATTACCTACTTTAGTATTCCAGGAACTTGTTTAAATGGTCATTATGTGAGCTTTCCTTACTTATTTTCTTTGCAATAGTGTTTTTCTTTTGAATATCCGATTGCACATGTTGCAAATTTGTTTATTTTTAATATGCATATCGATTTTTTTGTTTAGTTAAAAATTAATTAACAAAATAAAAAATAATTACACATAAAGACGAGAAAACTTGCTGATACATTAAAGGTAAACAATATACATATATGTGAGGCACATATTTATTATGATACAAAACGAACAATGGCCCACATATTCCAAAAACCATATGATGGTCCAGGCGTAAATGTCGTCTTGGGTCTTTTGTTTTGTTCTGGATCGCATCAACAGAATAGAACAGAATTTTTTGTAAAGCGGCATTCTCTATACAAAATTGGAGTGAACCACTTTTCGAATGTGTTCTTATACAGCAGCTTAACATCAATATGGAGATATTCTTCGCAACAAAGAGAATTCCAGGGGCACATCAGAAATATAAGTTTTTCAAGACTGAGGTGTAGTACGTGGGTCATAATATAATCTCGTCCAAGAGATAAGAGTCGACCCGGAACCTTTCGTGTGGTAAAAAAACGTGATATTAGGCAATATTGGATTGGAGAGGGTATGTAGAAGTCGGTAGGTCCGACGAGGACGTGCGTTAGTTTTCTTCCCCAAACGGACATCACTTTCTTCATTCGGTTTTGTATTTATCGAATTGCCGTAACTTGATATTCAAAAATACCATTAATACTCTAAATACATTAAATAAAAAAGATATTGAGAAATGGTATAGAAAATTCGCGATTTGTTCAGCTACCAAGGACCAGGAAACTTTCTCATACACTGCAGTACAACAAAGAAGTACCTTACGAGGACATGGGAGAGGACATCAGAGGGCTGGCAGGATTATATTCTAGGATTAATACTGGGTTGGAGACATTTCCCCCCAAAAAATAATCGCCAAAATCCCGAAAGTCGAAATCACCAGCAGCAAAATCCACAAAGAGAGAATCCATATGGCGAAAATCCCCAAGCTAATATCTTCAATACAAATACTAAAAGAACTAAAGCCACATGTGAACAAGCGCCATATGGTATATTAAGTTCGGAAATAGTTCAACCCCGATGTCTGGGGTAACTATAGGATTTGGAGTAGATACGAGGTCGGGTGTATGCATCTACTCCGAATCCAAAGGTGACCCCACGCGAGGGGCAATATGCCCCCAATACCTATCTCACTTTCGCCCACAAATCAGGTGATGTATTTGAATCTAATGTAGGGGTCCACTTCCACGTTTCAGGACATTTCTTTTAAAGAGAACATGTTCTCTGTTGTTGTTTTGTTGAACAAAAGCGATTGTCAACTCGGGTTACAGAACAGTTACGGACTCAGCCGTGACTTGACTCCACACACGAGAAAACTCATAACCAATCGAAATCTCTAGTTCGTTGAGTGCTTCTTCATGGATACCGGGTGCGAAATGTCTTTGGAGGACTCGAGCGATGATGAAACCATCATGTTGTACTATTATCGCAGGAAGAGGACAAGTAAGAAGGGTTTGGTTTCACCCAAACCTTGAAAACAAAATTTATGGAAAACTGTTGGGATGGCGTGGGAGAAGTTTGCTGTTTTGTATGGCTCTATACGCATCCGAAATCCTGAGATCGTAACAGCAGTAATCAGAACTTCTTGCGTTCGTTAAAATTTTGTGAACAAAAACGAGAAGGACTGCAATAGGTATACGTCAAATGATGCAAGTGATGATATAGGTGCAAAGGCAGGCTCTCCTCCCGCAGCCTCTAACCATAAAAAACTCTCGAGCAGGTGATCTCAGATGCTATCAAGCCAATTATTTTCTAACCCCACAAGCTTCTCTGCACTAGCATTGGAAATAATGACACAGTAGATTAGAACTAATCACGTCCACATTCAAGTCAAAATAAAAAAACACCCGTCAATGTTACGACATTTTCTATTTCTATCCACGCTTTCTCTATTTCATATGCTCCGTGTGCATAGGGCCTAAGAGTATTCATGTAACGTCGTAAACCTTACGACTTCGCAAAATCGTAAAGTTTAGCATGCTCTTTTCATAAAGGCCCCTTTTTTCAAATGGTGTGAAATTTGTCGTAACTCAAACAGCTGTTTGTTAAACGTCATGCCTGAAATAAGTAATAAAATAAATTTGTGGGATTGTATGAGAAAATGGTATTCACACCATCAAGAAATATGTAAATATTTGCAGTGAGTATCAAAAAAATAAACAATTAGGCTAATAAAATGTTATTTTAATTCGTTTTGTTTTGCTGAATTTTGCAACATAAAAACTGATTGCTTGATATTTAAAAAGAATTGATTTGTCCGCAATTTGAAATCAGAGAATGATCCATCTGTTCTCTGAATGCACAAACTTTGTTGACATCTTTTTGAGTGAAAAGGAAAAACGCTTCAGAGACGAAATTTCTTGTTGAATGTATTCATTTGAATTTTTTTGTTTTTTTGACTGTACATGTCATCAACTTTTATTGGGTTCGCGTCTATGCTATTTATATACACAAATCATTGTATTTCTATTCGATACATAACGAACAGTGTGTGTGTGTACGGTGTAGTACGCCAAGGTGGATTGGATACACATGGGATCTGACCTGACCTGTAGCTCTTGCTCCCTCTTCAATTCAGGACTTCTTAGCTTCTCCATCAACACTGATTAGACTAGCAACAAAAAAATCAGTAACAAATACTCACTTGTTTACATTCCGAAATAGCAACTGTTGGCCAATCAAGATGGGTAACTTAAATAGGTCTTTCTTAATTCTGCTCTTTATCATCTTCACCATCATGGTCACTTCGATTGCGGAAAATTCTAAGGAAGAAACCCCAACAATTCTAACACCTAAAGCTTGTAAGTACATACATACATATATAAAACCCGATCTAAGCAGGAAACTAATGTATTGGAACCAAAGATAGGAAAGTTTTGCGGACACGCCGCAATGATCAAAGTGTTCTGATTGAATCTATGCTCAAAAAGGAGTACAGTACAAACTACAAATTGATATCTGTGGCCCTGGATAAGATATTCTACGTAACATTTTTTTTCATTTTCAAATAAAATACAAACCAACACTGAAAATAACCCACAGGTCATAAAAAATAGCAATATAACGCTTAATGAGGAAAGCTATAAATGGGCCGATGGCTTTCCCAGTGAGGAACGTACCCAAGAAGCAGTTTGCTTACTAATTGAGGATACCTGTCTGGCAGCAGATCTTATACTGCATTTTCCCGAAATGACTCAAAAAATACTTAAAAAAATCCCAAACTGGAAAGAAACCATCAATTGGTGTCTTGACTTTGTGAATCACTTCCCCCATTTAACAAACGAACCAACAGTGGAACTGCTAGACTTGGCCCGTCAAGAGATCAATGAGGATGCAAGAGGTCCCGATTTCATTAACCCCTACTACACAAAAGTCGACAAAGCAGAGGCAGTCCCTGTTAAGAAGCCGAAGGAGGTCAAAAAGATCAAGAAGGGCCCACAACTTACGTCCAAAACGGAGTTATAGAAAACAGCCAACCAGAAGAAGAAAAATGCATTTCGAAGCGTATGTAATTTGTGAAAATATATATTTAAACCTATTTTAGAAATTCTTATGTAAATAGTTGGGAGTGGGTGTTGACGTTTCATCGGTTGTCGGTATTTGGGGCGATTTTTTGCTGCAGCAATTTTCCATAGCCACCTCGTCCAGCATCGTAATCTGTTCGGTATTCGTCACGAACTTGGCCTCCCGTCTTGCCACGGCCATATTGCCGCCCTTCGATAAAACCGGCATCCCAGTCGACACGAATCAGACGGTCGTCCAACCTGGTTCCATTAACATATCTAAAGATACACGAGTTTAAATTAAAATGGAACGCGATGTTTTATCACAAACCTCATGGAGTACTCAGCTTCTAATCTAGTATAGTATTCTACAAAACAGAATCCACAAGGTGTCTTTTTGTACTTGTCCAGTCCCATCACAATGCGACGTACATTACCACAGCGTCCAAAGAGTTCGTGGATTTGTTCCTCTGTTGTGTAGAACGACAAATTTCCCACGTAGAGTGTAGTTGAATCTTTAAGTGAACGTTCTTGATCGTTGCGCGAACCCTAGAAAAATTCGTTAAGTATTCAGAGATGTCGAGAAGAAGCATAGGCTAACCTTAAAGTGTTGGTCACGGTAGGAGCTAAGTTCTATTGAATTTGCAGACATTCTTCTGTTGCTTTACTTAACAAATTAATTAAAGCACCTTTAACTGCTATTTTCCTCCGTTTTTAGTTTTTAATGATTTCAATGCTGATTCCTCTTCTCCGTTCCAATTTTTTTCTTTTTAGTTATGAGAAAAATGAAATAAGCATGATGTTCATTTATTTATTTCAGGACAGTATTGATGTTTTTTATTTTTATAATTAGGTTAAACTATAATTGAGAACCAGATTGTATTTTATTTTTTTAATTCGCGAATGCGTTGGCTTCTTTTTGAGATTTCATTGGATTTCTTTCAATCGGATTTTGCTAGAATCTCGAATGACAGCAAGCAAACGTTGTCATTTTTTTGACAGAATAAGTTAAGATGGTAGGGGTTTGGAAATTTACGTTTTGGGTTGGTTCACAATAGAAAATATAACGTAACGTAAAGTATAGTTACACGTGACATCTGTTTGAACTTAGATTTAGCAAAATGAAAACAGATTCAAGAGTTGAACACACCACAGTCATACAACGATAATGCTGGGTTTCCACTTGTCAATGAAATGACATTGTTTGACAGTTTAAAATCTTGCCATTTACTGATATAGTAGCCAGTTTATTTCCACTTATGTCATTCACTGTCAAAAAATTGTTTGCCATTTTATTGATACAGAAATTTCACCGTCATTTCTGAGCTGCCAGTATGATTGTCACTAAAAATTAAATTATTAAATTGATTAGTAAATTCATCAAAGTTGCGTTTTGTGTTGCATTAATAGTTTTTCCTTTTTTTTTAAATAATAATAATAAATAAAGTCAAAGAGGAAGCAGGTAGCTCTTGCTTCGTTTGTTTTAATGTTGGGAATCTGGATTGGGGGATAAAATTTGTTCCTCGGCAGAGATTCTCGAGGTTTTATGCAAAGCTCTGCAATTCGTTCTTCTGCGTTTTTCATCTCCAGAATACTCCATTTTAATGCAAAAAAAATTCTTAAACACAATTTTAATTTCTTTGTTTTGTGCCAGACAAAAAACTAAAACACCACACACGACGATTTGTTTGTTTTGTGATTTTTTTCTCGTAATTTCATTGACAACACATTCAGCACGATGCAAAAAAAAATTCTATGTCAGAATTTCAGTGAATAATGGAGTGTTTCAATCAATCAATTCCCACTTGTCGTTTAAATTCACTGACCGGCGCTTATGGTCAGTTCAATGACTGCCAATTTTTTTTTCAATTTTCACTTCTCATTCTTCTCGATGACAGGAGAAGTGTTGTCAAGAGAAATAAATATTCAGTTTGCTTGTTTTTTTCGTCATAAGTAGTGTTCAGTCAAATATTTTTTTTAATTACTAACAATATATGCCGCATTCAACGAAGGTACCTATTTTTTAATTAAATTACTTCACTATTTGAAAAAAAAGTTTTTTTGAATTTTGCTAGGAATTTTGTATACTCTTCGAGATGTTCAGAATCCGTTAGAAGTAATTACCGCTTAGTACTTTATACTACGTTGCTACCTGGCGATAATTTAGATTTCATTCCAGTAATATTAAATATAACCTAGTGCTGTTTCTACCTGAATTACAGGGCTTACATATGACATTTGCAATCTGACATAATTCTGACACGAAAACAAGGTATAATAACTGCGTATGACGTCAATATCTGATTTTTGTTCTTAGGGACAATAAACAAATTTATTAATTTGCCGGTTTTCATTGTATTTGAATAGTAATAGTTCTTAAAATCAGGAAAGGAATCGTTTAAATCTTTTCAGCTAATTTCTCATCCTCCACCCATCCAGTTAAAGAAAAACTTCCCACCAGGACCGTTTGGCAAAAAGAAAGAAAGCCAACTGGGACGGCCTGCATATATTTTTTAACTGACATTAATGCCAGTGCTGAAATGATCACAAATGTGATTCTTTTAGGGATACGTGCTTTTATTCCTAACAGAGTAAAAAGCATCAAACCTAAAGAAAAGTCTTGGTTTAATTCTGAGTGTAAAGAAGCTATCAGGCTCAAAGAAATAAGTTTCCGTTCTTACAAAGCCAACCATACAGAGGAAAATCGGAAAAAGCACAAACAAGCAAGAAACTCATGCAACTCCGTTATTGAAAGAACCAAATTTTTGCATGACCAAAAATTACGGCAAAAAATTCTGCAGTGTCCCAAAGGCAGTAAAAATTGTTGCTCATTTTTAAAAAAATATAAAAAACTCCTCGACATCTTCGGTTCCAACGCTCATCGACAATAACAAACCAATTGTTTAGTCTTCGGAGAAGGCAAACTTGCTCGCCGCCCACTTCGCTGCCAGCTCCACGCTGCCTCAAAGCAACGTTGCCCTCCTGTACTTGAGAATGTAAATTTTTCCACGGGACAGATTTTTTTCCGCACTCGTACAGTAGCAAGAGTTCTCAAAGATCTCGATATACACAAATCCGCTGGCCCGGATGGTATACCCCCGATTCTTCAGTGGCATAGCCACTGCGTAAGCTTTTCCATCGCTCCTACTCTTCTTGAATCTTTCCTAGAAGATGGAAAACAGCATTTGTCCAGCCTGTCCATAAGAAAGGTGAACCATCCTCCCCCTCATCCTACCGACCCATAGCACTGACATCCCTTCTTTCTAAGGTCATGGAAACACTGATTAACCGTCAGCTTAAGGAATATCTCGAAGATCGAAAGCTTCTCCATGACCGTCAGTATGGCTTCCGCAGCAACCGTTCCGCATGAAGCTCTCTTATCGAAAATGCGTGCTTTTGAATCGATGATACTCTTGTTCGTTGGATTAGAAGCTATTTTCTAGACCGTTCAATACAAGTTGTATTGGACGGATTCAAGTCTGATTCCCACAAAATAAATGCTGGTGTGCCCCAGGGCTCTGTTCTGTCTCCGACTCTTTTCCTCATTTTTATAACTGATCTTCTGTCTGTACTTCTAATCCACTTAACTGTTTTGCTGACGACTTTACCCTCAGCTTTTCATATTCGTTCGATAATTCACGTCTTTCGCCTTCGGACGTACAATTGCAACGGTACCATATGTCAAGCTCATTAAACTCCGATTTATACAGCATTGTCAAATGGGGTAGAAGGAATCGTGTGGAGTTTAATGCTTCGAAAACTCAATGCTGTCTTCTGTCGTTAAAGCTAAACATACCCCCAATGCCATTGTCCATGAATGGCACTTACATCGAAGAAACCGAAAAGTTCTCAGTACTCGGTATGTGTGTCAACGACGACCTCCGTTGGAACGACCATATATTTGAGATCGCTAAGAATGCTGCTAAGTGCTTAGGTCTTCTGTATCGGTGTAAGAAGTATTTTTCCCCATCTGATCTGGCTACAATTTATAAAGCGTTTATACGCCCTAAGCTCGAGTATAACTCCCACCTCTGGGCAGGTGCTTCATAAACATCGCTTCACTTGCTTGATAGAATACAAAATCGAGCGTTAAGATTGATAGGAAATAGAACTGCCGCTGAAACAACTGCCCATCTCGAACACCGACAATGTTTCATGTCTTTCCTTATTTTATCGTTTCGTTTATAAAAAAATGTTCACTCGAAGAAGCCAACTGTATTCCTCCCCTTAAAAGTTTCTCCCGTAATACTCGTTTCGCAAGGAATGCTCATCAGTTCACCCTTGAGCCCAATTTCGGACGTACCATTAAATATAGGGATTCTTTTTTTAGCCGAACAACACGAATTTGGAATGGTTTACCCGGCGAGATTTTCCCTTGCCATTTTGATCTGCTAACATTCAAAACCAATGTTAATCGGCACCTCCTATCTCTCCCCTCCATATCTTCGTTATGCCCGCGCAGTGTGTTCTACATTATAAGGGAAACACATAATCCCTTGTGCGCGCGTTAATTATAAAAAAAAAACTTTTAGGGCCAATTGACCAATCAGAGGTGCTGATTTTTAGACGACAACGCAATGAACGCAAAGCATTCTATAGAAATGGATCACGGAGACACTAGAAGGTCAACAAACACAACACATCTGCAATCGCGATCGTACTATCACTTTTTATTTATTTATAATAGGCGTGTTTTATTGGTACTTGTATAATCAGCGCAGTAAAATTTTATAAGGCAAACAACAACAAACCAAAAGTGTCGATGATTAAGTTAGTGAAATGAGTAAATATAAAAGTTGAGTTAAGCCTGGAATGCTTGGAAAGAAATGTCAACCACATGGAATGTAGACCAATTTTTGGGGGTTGAATTAAAAGTGAATTATAGCTTGAATAGAGTATAACGTTTTGTTGGAACTTCCATTAATGCACTAGGTATAGATTACCCATAAAACATGACTAATATATATAATGTAAAATTGGGAGCAGTACAGTTTCTCCCGTATCCGATAGAATTGTAATGAAACTTCTTGTCCATAATATAAATTGAAGATGAATTAACAAAATTCTCATATATATATATTTTAGTCTTATGTTTAAGTTATAAGACATTTAAAAATATTTAAATTAACAACAAATACAAAGTTGTACAAAAATTAAAAATTTATCACATAATTTTATAAATTATATTTGAAATTGACTTAGAACTGATTCTATGAAAGAGTATTAGCACAAGGCTCACGTAGTTGAATTTCCAACAAAGGGTATTTTCTTAACTTAATTGTGATGTCTTCAACAAACTGCAAATCTCGAAAATCAAACTTCGTTGTAAACCGATACTGCCTCAAAAGTTTGGACAAAATTATTTTCGAAGAAATAAGAGCATACCTCCAACCTAAGAGTTGAAAAAACCATAAATTGATTAAAAAATGTTTATAAATTTCCGATTAGATAAAATATCTTACCGATGCAATTTCTTAACCCTTTGGTAAATGGAATAAATGTGTATGGATGTTTACCGACCATATTTGCCGGTAAGAAATTATCCGGATTGAATGTGGTTGAATGTGGACCCCAGTATTCTGGATCACGATGCATGTTAAATATATCGATAGCAACTTGTAAGCCTTTTGGTAATACAACACCATTGGGGAGAGTTACGTCACGCATTGTTTCTCTAGCAATAATAGGTACAGGTGCCATGACGCGCATAGCTTCATTTAGCACCATATCCATGTACGTCATTTGTTGGGTATCTTCGTACGTCAAATCCGTGTCGGAACCCTTAGATTGAAATATCGATTGGGCTTCTTCCCACACTTTGTCTTGATATTTAGGGAACATAGCAAGGAGCATCAAGATGTATCCCACAGTGTTAGCAGTAGTTTCGAAGGCCTTTGAAAACAAAAAGAATTGAATTAGCAATAAATAGATTCACCTTTAACTCAGGAATACAAACCCCAAACACAATGACATTAGATTCGTCCTCGACATCTTGCCATGAGAAATCACCTGTCTTTACCAAATCAATAGCCCTATCGATAAAGATATTGGGATTCTTCTTAATGTCAACATCTGCTTCGGGATTGGATAGATCTTTGTTGAGTTCAGCCTCTTTTTGAGCTAGTTTTTCAGTTATTAACTAAGAGTAGAGTTTTGAAAAAAAAAACATCAGTTAAGCATGTTGTCTCTAGTAAATCGCACTTACTTACATTTCGTATGAAACTGCGCAAGCTATTTTTCGATTTGAGATATGAAGGATAGTTACTTGTCATCTTAAGTAGAAACTTATTTCTAAGCCATGGTGAAAACAACATACAAGTCATTGTTTCCAAAATGCTATAGTAAATAGCAATTTTTTTTTTTTTAATTTTTTTTTTTATTTTAAATTTTTATATTATTTAACCTTTGAAAGCAAGGAAGCAAGTCCTTGCTGTGATCTTTCACACTTGCCATCTGCCTTCCCATTGTGGTTTCTATATTCAAGAAAAACAAATCTCTAAGAGCGAATTTATTAAAAAAACCGAATATAGGTGAAACTTACGTGCCGCTACGTTCAAAGTACACTTCTGTATAATGGTAGAAATGTCCACTTCTCCGGCACCAACAACTTCGTTTAGTTCAAGTCGGAGATTGTTGGCTTCTCGATTAAATATGGGGAGAAAACTCAGAAGCACTTTGTGGCTGAATGCGGGATTGAGTAGTTTTCGATGATGACTCCATGCAGGATCTAGTAAATTTCAACAAGTTTTAGTATTTATTTTTATTATCTGTGTATTATGTGCATCAAATACTTTTTAAGCTGAAAAGCCCTTTTCCAGTTCCATCATCCAGGGCATCATAAATAAAAGCTTTATTTATACAGTCAGGCGATGTAAGAATAGCTTCGGCCAGTTCTGGTTCTGCAGTTACGAGAAATGGAAAGGGTCCTAGCCAGGATACAAACGAGCGGCCATATATTCCTTCCATTTTCAAGAACACTGATAGAATTTCTAAATTGAAAAAACATGTGTTTGATTTTAATTAATTAAATTCAAGCTATCGTGTGTGCTTCGAATCCTTGATCCCTTATGAAAAAAGTATTTATCTAAAAATGTCGCAACATTTAGCAAATAAATATTAGATATTAGATATTATATAGATAGATAGATATTAAAAAAAAATAATTTCAAATTTTTACTCAGTGCTGATGTCACGCCCGTGTGCAGGAGGAGTGGTAAGGGGTCGAAACCCTATAGTGAAGACGTTCCCATATACATTTTAATTATAGCAATGATTTTCCAATAAAATCATTGCCTATACAATATCATGTATTGATTTGTTTCTGACACATTTACAAGATCGGTTTTTCAATTATCATAACATTTACCAAACTTCGTCTCTTTCAAAAAAATTACAACTTTCGATGAAGATTCCAGATTTCGATCTTTTAAACCATACTCTTGAATTTTTCACGACTATTATCATGTCACTTGAGAGGGCGACTCAAACTTCCGAATGCCTAACCTAATCCCTTGCGTTTGGACAGTTTTGCGACAAATGAAAGTTCTTTTTCAACTTTGTGGCGCCTCAAAAAATACCTCAGATTCACGATGTCTGAAGATCGGGTGAATGGTTAAGTTCGGCTTTCCAATTGGGACTTCACAACTTTGAACTTTCCTTAAATAAATAACCCAAATGTCAATGTCAAAACATTTAAGTATAAACAACATTTTCACCATGGTCAAGTTAATCAAGGAGAACGTTAACAAATAATGTTAAAATTTATTACCGAAATCCCGAATCATAACGGCAAGTTTAACCGTTAGCGCCGTAATTATCGCCCCAGTAGACAAAGATTTTCTTTCTCACTCTAAATGCTCACTAAACTGTGAGAGAGCGCAAATATTACAGGGCTTCCGTAGTGCATATAGATCATTGGTTTTAAAAAGCTTTAAGAAAGCACCAATTTATGAAAGCTCTTTAACAAAATCCAAATAAAAATCCACTATGATTTGGATTAGCGTAGAATTGGTAGCTCTAAAATGATGTGCTTGTGTTCAATACACCCAGTGGATATTTCAGGTAGTAGAACCACCAACTGTCACCATATCCAAAAATAGAGTTCTCCCATAAGGGGAGACAGACAGACTATTGTGAAGTTTAGTCGGTAGAAATAAAACGGTATATTTCAATTGCTGTCCTTTTAACATACTCAGTAAGCTTCGCAATATTTTAAATGCAAAAAGCTCTTATAGAAGACTGCTTGAATATGGAAAAAACAAATCTACACTTGAACCTGAGCCTTATTGGTAATACGCACTGGTCGTCCAAAAATGATGTCTGAAAGAAAGTCTTTGGACATTTTGGAACATTGAAAAATTCTTAAGCATTTTGCTTTCACGTTTAGCGAGTTTGAAATTCTTATCGGAAGAAAAATATTTTGATAGTAAAACAAGACACGAAGCGGTTTTTTTTTACTAAAAAAGCTTTTAAATTTCAAATCAGCATTTGATAGCTATGATTTTTGACGTGATAACGTCTTATAAATCGATGACAAGCTACACATTCGAAATAATATGACTCATGCTGATAAGACTCATGACTCATGCTAACCGCGATACTGTGGTTCTTTCAACCAAAATCGATCGCAAGCACCAGGCGAAAATGAAAAAGAATAGGCGCAAATTCCCAAAATAATTTCACTCAAATTCATAAGTACAAGAAGATAAAATGAAATACAAAATAGGCGGAGTTTTGTTAAAGTAGAAAGCAGATGTAATAATGGCGTGTTTGTGTGTGGATTTAAAGAGAGGGTTTGTGGGTAATTTGTGTGTGAGTTAACGGGTTGTATGTTGGTGTTGCTGTCATCAATGTTTTCTTATGACATTATCACGTAAAATTATCGTCCGGAAAACGATTTTACAGACAACCAACTCTTTTTTCAAAGATTTCCTATGGACCAGTTATTTCAATGTTGTTTTTAGCAATATTATTATGGCTATTGAAAAGCGTTCAGGTGTTGTTTCATTTTCATGAAAATCGTTCGCATTACCATAGATTTTTACAGTAATATAATACGGATTTCTATGTGAAAATTCACGTACATATATTTTGGAATACAAGTTGAGGTTATTGAAATATTTTTGGTATTATTGTTTTTAAAATTGAGTCCCGGTGGTGAACTTGTTCCCACCACGTGTCTGTTCATTTGCTTTAAGAAACACACTACTTTATCCACAAACAAATAAATCATGTTTGGATTATACTTAACTTTTTTTCGAGGAATATTTCTCAAATATTTTACGCGTCATTAAAAATAAAATGCACGACTGGGTCGCACGAACTTGCTCTAATGTGCGACAGTGGTTTTGGGAGAGGTTCTATGAGAGGTACCGTCAAGAACAAATTTCGAAAAGTTTATTCTAACTGAAAGATGTTTAGTTATAAAAAAATAACACTCTGAAAGTTTTATCAAAATCGTTAGAGCCGTTTTCGAGAAAATCAAACTTTTTGATAAAGATTGTATAGCAGGTACCGTTATTTTTCGACCTAGAGCAAACACGAAAAACACCTCCCGAGATACTACCAAATAAATAATAAATACCAAGTTTAAAACAAATCGGCCCATCCGTTTAGGCTGTAGAGGTGCAAAAAGACAGACAGATAGACGGACGGAATTTTCGGACCCACTTTTTTCTATCATCGTAAGGTCATGTTTGATTGTTAGAATTTTTTTTGCACGAATCCATAACTTGCCTTATAGTACCTATAAACGCAAGTAAAAAGTTGTCAAGTCCTTATTGGAAAACTCCATACGTCGCGATATCGAGGTCGATGCATAGAGTTTGGAAACGTCTTTTTTTTGCAGGATTAACTTTTCACAAATGTAAACTGAATGTTATATTATGACATATTCAATTTTTTTCTCGAAAAAAAATAGATTTCTATCTTTTTTATTGACTTCATGACATATACATAACATCAAAACGTTTCAACACACCCCGCGGATGATTCCTGCGCACGGGCTGTCAGCAACTGAAGTTTACTGTTTTGACATAATGACGACGCAATTAATTTGACTTAAATCCAAATCGAAATCAAAATTTAAAGTTGCAAGATTTAAGTTTCACTCTATTTCATTTCCGGTTAGTTGCTCTGAATCACTTCCGTTTGAATGCTCTTATTAAACAAAATTGCACTTTAAAAAATCATAAATAAATAGATCCACAGAATGCATAATAACAAAATAATGTCACATTCTATTTCTTTTTTTAACACACCTTCACGTTTTGTTAACTTATGTGCCATTCCGACAATCGGATATCCTGTTGGTCCTCGCATTTGATAAAACACATAATAAAACCGTCTCCTTGACCAAAGGAAATACATCAAGAGCACAACAAATCCTCCAACCAAAGCATTAAACACCAACATGGTGGATTCAAAAATTTAACCGAACTATGTAAGTCTTCCTCGAATATATGCTGACCGTTCAAGCTGACTTTAGTGTTTGACTGAAAAGAATGCCTTTTGATGAAGTATTTTTTAAGCCAAAATATCATTTAAGCCCCACACGAACGTGCATGACAATGTATATTAACTGCTTATTATAATGAGTATATAATATTCTGCCAAGGGACGTGCGCGCAAAGTTTAGACATAAAAATAATGTGTCAACCAATGAGTTGGAGTTAGATTGATATGGCTATGGAAAAAAATAAAAAAAAGATCTCTTCCAAAAGAAATGAAAAGGTTGATTCCTAGTAACAGATATATGATGTTTGGATTGGAGTAACAGATTAGATATTATTGAGCTTGAGCTTTCAACTCGACCATAGAAAACAAAAGAATCAAATTGCAAAATACATAGATCGCGTGAGAGGAGGACTCGCTTATAATGCAACTTAATTTCAATAAAAAACTGATCTAATTGTTTAAAATTAGCATTAATGTATTTCTGAAGTCTAGACAACATGAACATGGAGCGATGGCGAAATAATTTCATTAAAAAAATGATTTAAGCGTCGCAAAATGTGTTTAAAGTAAAAGCATTCTTTTTCTTCATTTTTATGGAATTCAATATAATAACTAAACTTAAGATAAAAGTTCATAAAAACTTACATACTTAACTCAATCTTTCATTTAACTTACTGGACCAATCGGGCTAATAATTTAATTTTTATTCATTTTCTTAAACCAGTTTCCCTTTTTATGTAGAGCACACTGCGCCGGCATTAGAAAGATAGTAAGGGTAAGGACAGGAGGGGTCGATTAACATTGGTTTTGAATGCTTGCAGATCAAAATGGCAAGGGAAAATCTCGCCGGGTAAACTATTCAAAATTCGTGTTGTTCGGCTAAAAAAAGAATCTCTATATTTCACGGTACGTCCGAAATTGGGCTCAAGGGTGAACTGATGAGCATTCCTTGCGAGACGAGTATTACGGGAGAAACTTATAAGGGGAGGAATGCAGCTGGCTACTTCGAGTGAACATTTTTTTTATAAAAGAAACGATAAAATAAGGAAAGACATGAAACATTGCGTCGGTGTTCGATAGGGGCAATTGTTTCAGCGGCAGTTCTATTTCCTATCAATCTTAACGCTCGATTTTGTATTCTTTCAAGCAGGTGAAGCGATGTTTGCGAAGCACCTGCCCAGAGGTGGGAGTTATACTCGAGTTTAGGGCGTATAAACGCTTTATAGATTGTAGCCAGATCAGATGGGGAAAAATAGCAGCATTCTAAGCGATTTCAAATAAATGGTCGTTCCAACGGAGGTCGTCATTGACACACATACCGAGTACTGAGAGCTTTTCGGTTTCTTCGATGTAAGTGCCATTCATGGACAATGTAATTTTTTATTCATTTTCTTAACCCAATATGATTTCTTTTTGTGTGCCAAGCCGTACCTATTTTAATAATAAGTACGTATGTAAGCCAGGGCTTAATGAATAACCCAATCCGACTAACCACTATCAAGTGCAGCTGAAAGCCACCAAAACTAGCTTTCCTGCTCTAGCCGATCCCTTGGGTTCCATTTGAACACAACACCACTGAATCGAAGGCGCTCTGCTCCATAATATAGTGCGAGGATGTCTCGACTATAAAAAAGCCGCCTGGTCACAGTTCTTTGCCTAACGTATTCACATATATCAAAGTGGAGAAATATGCCTCCGGTGGAATGAAGCAACTCAAGCAGATACTTTCAAAATATTCAGCATTCGTGAAAAAACGCCCGAAAATTTTGTTGTCGAAGTCATAGCTATCGCATTAATTTTAAAGATCAGGGCTTCGTTGTATAGAACCTGCTTGGAATGATAATAAGTGTAAGATGTTCAATGCAAACCTAGCCACTGCCGAAGAAACTGCTTCTCGAACAGCCGATTTTTTGCATCCGAGATTGAGCAACGTGACCCACACATGAACACCATAAACAGTCATTGAAAGTATAAGGGCTATAAAGCAAATTACCTTGACTCTAAGGTCAAGTCGATTGCTATGAAACAGTCAGAGCCAAGGCTTCTCTTGCTCCCTGAGTGCAGCATTTATATGTCTGTCGAAATACAAATACTGATCCAATCAGATAACGAGGTTCTTCACTACACTTTTCCTCTTTAGTTGATATACGAGGGGTCCAACAATGACCATCTTGCGCCAATTCTTGTACCGCATCCAAGAGGTCCGAAACAGAATATTCTTCGATATCTGGAAGTTGACTCTTGAATTCCAGTCATCGTAGCTTAATCTTGTCAAAGTCCAGCTGTAAAAGAATTCTGATAACTTCAACCTTTTGGGGCGTTCCGTTCGCAATCAATTCGTTTGCATACGCGATTGCCTGAGCGACGTATCAGATCGCTGCGCTGGTATAAATACTGAAAGGAATCGGCGAGTTCACCGCTCCCTGTTGAAGACAATTCTATATTTCAAATGCTGTCGTAGAAGTTATAATGCCACTTTTGCAAGTTTTGCAACATTTTCACCGTTATGCGTATCGTGAAGCATAATACTGGTTTCTCTATGCCAATTCTGGACAGACTTCAATAAAGATGCCTTACAGTATCGAATGCATATTCCAAGTCAAACAGATTGATTATTTTTCGAATTTCTTGTTTAAAGATTGAAGAAGCCTTATCGACCGAAAATTTGGCAGATCTGAGAGTTGTACTTTTCTTTTTCGGGAGAGGTTGTACTAAGGCTATTTTCCAATGCCCATCAGGATAATACTGCTTCTAGTGGTAAATGTCTGGAAATACTATCGACACTTGCAAACTTCTTAATCTTCAGTGAATGGAATATAAACTGAAGATCTGTCTTCGTAATTAACAACGAACCAGACCAAAAAGTTGCCATTGAACCGTGTGGAACCACGATTCTCGGCTCTAGGGTTGCCTTTGCACAATTTCATTCCGATGTTGAAAGTAAGGAAGTAAAGGCTCTGTTCTCCAGGTTGTTCTTTAAGTATGCCAGTGTGTATGATTTTTGACCTTGTGTCTTGTATTTCATGATATGGGAAACAATTTGTTCTTTGTTTGTTGGGATACGAGCATTCAAGATCAGTTAAAAAAACTCGCGGATTCTAGATATTTTCTTCGCCAGTTTTGAGTTCTCTAATTTGCGGTTCCACACAAAGAAATTGGACAAGAAGGACCCATATTTACATATACATTACATATGTGCGCTAAATAATTTTTTCTGTTTTGTTTCCCAGCACTAATGACCAACAAACTATTCAAAATGTGCTTGCTAAGGCTTCAATAACAATTGAAGTTCTTTACTTTTTTACGTTATAACTTCTTATAAATCGATGACAGGCTACACGTACGAAATAACATGACTCTTGCTGATCAGACGCATGACTCATGCTAACCGCGATTTTGTGGTTCTTTTAACCAAAATCGATCGCAAGCACCAGGCGAACATGAAGAAGAACAGGCGCAAATTCACAAAATAATTCCACTCAAATTCAAAAACAACAAGAATAGAAAAAGAAATACAAAATAGGCGGAGTTTTGTTAAAGTAGAAAGTAGATGTAGATATTGGGGTGTGTGCATTGTATATTGTTGGTGTGAGTTAACGGGTTGTATGTTGGTATTGCTGTCATCAGTGTTTTCTTATGACGTTATCACGTAAAATTATCGGCCGTAAACCGGCTTTACAGACAACCAACTCTTTTTTTTTGGATTTCATTTTAGCAAAGTAGTTTATTAAATCGGTACATTTTTTAGATTTCATTAAATTAGATATTTTTAAATAACTTTTTGAAACGATGTAGAAAAAAATTTCAACTTAGTTTTTTTTTTTTTGATTCTTTAAGTTAGTAATGAAAACGTCCAAAAAATCTTTTGCATTGAAGAATTCTGTTTTTATTTGCATTTTTTGTTGAGATCACCACATATTTCCATTATAGCGCCCGGGGTGCAAAAGCAAGCTACACTACGTAAAGTAATAAATCATGTTCTAGCAAATATTCATGTAATTAGTTAAAAGCAATAAGTTATATATAATTGCAGCTTAAGTTAATAAATTCAAGACGAAGACTTATGTCTTACGCTGAATAAATAAACAACAATTTATTTTTCTTACTAAAAATGTGGTTTTAATAACATGTTTTAAGGCAACAACTAAATTTAATAATAATGTCATAGTTGAATAGGAAAAAGTTCTCTTTGAATTGGCCTTGACACATAGCCGACGGTATGAATTTTGATGCCTCATTTTAGTGTCTAAAAACTTAAGAACTAATTCAATACTTCAAGTACACCAGGGCGTATACTCAATATTTTTTTCTATTTTCTTTGATCTATTTTTTAATAAATAAAGGGTAAAATTAATTATTTTGTAGGAACACATATAAAAATACAGTTTTAATGTGGTTCGATTATGCTAATTAGTAAAAATGTCAAAAACGTTTTCCAAAACAAAACAAATGATAAATCTTCTTAATTTTTATTTATAGCTGGTTTGCTATATGCTTAAAAGTTATAAAGATTAAAGGTATTGTGTTTTTGTTTTATAAAATCGTGGGTTTAACAAATTTACAAAAACAAGCAGTTTTTTTGAAACAATTTCACCATTAAATGTATTTTCATTAAAAATTCTACTCCAGCTACACTCGCAATTAAACAGCTGTAGTTCGGGAGAATACGTCAAGACTCAAGAGACGTGTCATAGAAACTCTGCCATATTTTGATTTGCATATCAAAAAATCTAAGAAGCAACAAAAACCAATAATTTGACAATATAAATTCAGAACGGTACTCAGCGAGGAGGGAACTTACAAACTGCCAATTCGAGGAAGTTCTACCATAAAAGCCTCTGTATTTAAACTTCGATGGTGGCATAAACACACGGGGCTTTCCGGTATACATAGTTGCGTATAATAAGTCATTTGATTAATAGTTAGTTTGACTTTGGAACATCTTGCGATGAAACAATATATCTTTTTGAAATAGTTTTATAAATGTTTTTATTCCAATAACTAAATTTATATGTAGTGTAGTATTAGTTAGGATTATATAATCTGACCTATGCGATGACTGTCAGTGTTTAAAATGTATCAAACTATCAAATAATGACTTTTTTCAGCAAAAATTTCATATAAAAAATACATATTTGTTTATTGTGCCAAATTTTGTAATTAAAAAAAAAATTACAAAATATTCCTTTACGAGTACATGACTCATAGTTGTGGTTTCAGAGATATTAATGCCTGCTTCGTGCAAAAGATCTAATGGGTTAGATGTAAATGTTATTACTTGTATTCGCAACAATTTGCTTTATGTTTTTCCCAAGGCCACAACAATTGATTTGACCTCTTTTAAAGTGATATCCGACACAATTATAAGGCCGTTTTCTTAAAAAGAATTTAAAGTATTAAATATGTCTTTGTCAAATAATATGCAGTTGGATAACTTGCTTATACTCACAAAATTTTGTGCGGTCTGCGTTGGGAGTCAATAGAAAGTACAAAGTATAAGATCTTTGGTATTACTTCCCCACAAATTGGAAACAAAATTTACTCTTGAAACCTTAAGGAAATTTTTTTTTATCCGATGGAAAACTTCAAAAGACTCTTACCACACTAAAACCACCGGTGAATCAGCACCGCTTTCAGGCAGAATGACTAATCAAAATGGACGATGACAGACAAAACTTCCGTCCACCTGACCAAAATGAAGTGAGGATATCAATATCCAAACTAAAAAAAAACAACAAAACTGCTGGACCCGACGGACTACCCGCGGACCTGGTGGAGCGCATACAACAACTCATCTCTAAAGTTTGGTCAAAACTATAGAGGAATAAGTCTCCTGAATATCGCCTAGAAGATCCTCTCTGCACTACTATGTGAACGCCTGAAGCCTTTCGTCAGCAACCTGATTGGCCCTTATCAGTGTGTTTTCAGACCAGGAAAGTCCACAATCGATCAAATGTTTACGCTAAGGCAGATTCTGGAAACTACCCAAGAATTCCAAATACCCACCACCTCTTTATCGATTATAAAGCCGCATACGATAGCGTTTATTTTATAGAGACGAGCTATACAGAGGCATGTCTGGTTTTGGCATCCCCACAAAACTCGTCCGACTGTGCAGGATGACGATGGAGAACTCTTGCTGCTAAAAAGAGGATTCCGACAAGGTGATGCGATTTCTTCAAGTTAATACTTGAAAAAATTATAAGAAATTCGCAAGTTAATATGTATTGGGCCATTTTTTTTCAAGTCTGTGCAATTGCTACCATACGCTGACGACATAGACATCATTGGCAAAACTCGGCGAGCTGTCACTGGAGCGTTTGCTAGCATTGAGTCTGAAGCGGCTAAGATGGGGTTAGCAGTCAACGAGGCCGAGCGTAGAATTCTTCGGAAGATTTTTGGCCCTACCTGCGTTAACGGGCTTTGGAGGAGGAGGTTCAACCAAGAACTATACGAGCTGTACAGCGACATTGACCTGTTCAAAAAAATACGCATATCACGTTTAAGATGGCTAGGTCATGTAGAGCGAATGGACAACAATGCTTCGGCTCGCAGGATCTTCGATTCCATCACAGAGGGTAGACCCAGTCAAGGAAGACCTCGCCTTAGGTGGCGCGCTCAAGTGAAGGACTACCTCAACCAACTTGGAGTGCGAAACTGGACGCAGCTAGCCAAAGACCAAGCTGGCTGGAGACGCATGTTGGTTGAGGCCCAGGTTCGTCCCGAACTGTAGCGCCTCCTAAGTAAGTAAGAATCAGGACACTCTATGAAGATATGATTTTTCTTTCTTAATTTATTAAATCGCATTGGGGGAAGTTTAAAGTTATAACACTTTTCCGTAGCTTTTAGACCATCAACTTGTGAGGATTGGTTCTTCTTAATCTCCAAACATTGTTTCGTAGAGTTAAGATGGTCTCAATTTCGAAGTTTGTATGACTTTGCAGTCGCCGATTGTGTAATACAGCGTGGTTTTTAACCACTTCTTTAATCATTTCAATTTGTTTATGTTTTTGTTTGTAAAGTTTATATGCTTCGATTTTGTTTCGTTTAATTTGATACGCCATTTTTGCGTCCAATCACTAACTTGATTGACTGCATTTTGCAATTTTTGTGTAGGCTATGTAACGGATTTATCTGGCAGCGATATTGTAGTATCATCAGCAAAGGTGGCCATAATAACGTTGATGTCCCTTGTATCAGTTACAATACAGGTTTGGTTCTAGGACACTTCCTATATGGCTTCAATTTTCTTTAGTTCCAAGTAATTTTGGCCGTACCGTACGTTGGTTCATAAAGTAGGATTTCAGAATTTCAAAGTAATCCCTGGGAAGGTCCTTATGCAGTCTGCACTTAAGTCCCAAGTTCAAAACCTTGTCTTGAGCAACGTCTTAGAATATAGCCGAACATACTTTTTTTCTTCAAGTGTCTTTTCCTCAACACCTGTAATTCGATGCACTTGGTCTATCGTGGAATGTTTATTTCTAAATCCAAACTAATGGCTCGGAATAAGTCTGTAACTGTAGTGTTGGCGCAGAGCGAATTCCGTGGCCGATTCCACGGCCGTCCGACACCGACTGCGCAAACACTGCGCCGTTTGGCCACCAACCTTGAAGAGTATGGGACCGCACGGTACGTTGCCAAGAGTGGCCGGCCCCAGAGCAATTAGCCATCAGCCGGTCGTCCCTAAGTCGAATTTTGGTCAAAGACTTGCGCATGTTCCCGATTTAACCGTTTCAGACTTTATTTTGTGGGTTTTTTTGAACTCCCGTGTTTACGTGAAGAAGCCCGAGACTCTGGAAGCTCTAAAGGACAACATTCGACACGAGTGCCAGAATCTGTCGCTCGAAGTTCTGTAAATTTTGACGTTAGAGGTTTAAAATTCATGTAGGCCCGCCTTGTTATAATTAATAAATAAATTGCACGACTGTGTCGACGTCGAATAAAATTAAAAAAATAAGTAACATTAACGTAGAAAAATAAATAACAGGTTTTTAAAGTTTATTAATATATATGTGATTATAAGATTTAAAATAATTGTTTTGATTAGTTTTAAATATATTGGTTTAAAAAAAAAATAAAATTAATTTTGATTGGACAAAATTTATATGTAGAATTAATTTGGTTACTTAGATCTTCTCAAATATAATATTTAACAGAAATCTAAAAAGCCGTTACCAAAAAACCGTTATATGAAAGGTACCGTTAATAGACTTTTCCCGTAAATTTGGTTCAGATCAAATAATAGCCAATACCAACAAAAATTATCAAAAATTTTCATAAAAATCGTTGGAGCCGTTTTCGACAAAAATGAGCTTTTTCTTCCGACTACAGCCTAAACGGTTTGGCCAATTGCCTCTTCAACTTTAGAATATAAGGTTATTTTGACATTCTATAGAGGACTTTTTCAATTTACTTTTTTAGTTCAAAGTTAAGTAAAGCTTATTTTTCTCGAAAACGACTCAAGGAAATTTTTTTCTTCGACTTTTTTCGAGAACTACTTAACTGATTACAATCAAATTAGATATTCAGAAAGATGTAGGTTGCAAAAGTAGTTTCAAATTAAAATATTTCCAAAGTAGAATTTTTTGTATTTTTAAAAATTAAAATATTGTTTTTTTTTTGCAAATCAATATTTTGAATTTTTTTTAGTTTTGGTGTTAAATGTAAATTATTTTTGCGCTTAAGTTTGCATTATTGAATAATTTTGTTTATTAAAAAAAAAGTTGTTAAATAAAAAAAACTGTTTTATTTAAAAACCGTTGTTGCGATTTTGAAATAAAATCACACTTTTTAACATTTTTTAAAGAAATAAAATGGCGTTTAAATTTTTCCGCTGAAAATTATTTTACGTACTTTTTTCGAACAATCAAAAGTCAGAAAAATCAAATAAAAACTTTGAAGTTCCGTTGATATTTTTTTAAATTTTATTCGACGCTGTCACCGCACATAAGAGCAAGTACGTGCGATCCAGTCGTGCAATTTATTTTTTATGATTTCTCAAGGATTCCTAATACGAAAGCCATGCCGAAGATTCTCTTGTTCGCTAAGCTCAGGAGAATAGTTTTCTGCAATATTTCCTGTGCGGTTCTTTAAGTAGTTCCAAATTTCACCACTGTGGCTTATGTTTGCCTCTTATTTGAATTAGGAAACATGAAGGGCTAGTGGTAGAAACTAGAAAATTAGTGCTGAGTCTTTCTTTCCAACTAAATAATTACAAATTTAATCTTGTGGGATATAGTTCACATTAAGTTTTTAGCAAAAAACTTTATATATGTTGAACTGAACAAATCGAAAGTTGCGTCTTGACTGTCAACTTACAATTGATGAGTCCAAGTGAGTTACCGGGACCAAGCGTCTTAAAGGCCGTAAAAAGCTATTTTCAATCAATAATTCAACAAAGACCAAAATTAGTGCTGAGTCCTCTACTTTTTACAACGTAGTATATACAGTTTGTATTAAAATCTTCAATTCGATTCGTAGGAATTTGAACTGTCAAAAACACTCGCACTTCAAGTGATTTTTAAAACGTTAAGTTTTTAAACCTTATTAAAGTTTCCCTTACTGCCACTTAGTTTTCCGATAATTTTAGATCATTGAAAAAACTGGTATACCCGTGCCACGGCGGGACGTGACCACTATTCATTGATAAAATCAGGTAAACGTTTAAAAGGATTTACATAATGTTATAATATTAAAGATACAATTTCTTAATTTCTTTAGCAATAATAAAAAGAAAACATTACGTCTATTTTACATATTACATACATTTATTATAATTTTAGAATAATTTTTTTTTTTCTACAATCTAGTAATTGATTGTATCCAATTTTTCCTAGATACATTTTAATTGATATAAATACATCTTTGATTGGTTTTAAAAATATATTTTGTCTTTTTTTCAATATACATACAATATACTATACATAGAATGCTTAAAATATTTGTTTTTATTTTTTCTAATATAAGGCATTCAAAAGCTTTTTGTTAAATTAATAATTATTCATAAATTAAATAATTAATTATTTATTATATTAATTATTTTGTCAATTGTACTAAAAAATAAAATCTTTGTGTTTGTTGCTGTTTATATGTAGATATATATGTATGATAAAATCGTATAAAAAAAAGTCTTACAAGCAACTGTTCAGATAAAGTACAGCCATTTGGTTGGATTTAGTTTGTAATTTTTTTTTCAATTTTTTTTTTATATACAGACATAAACCATATACTTATATAGGTGCTTAATCCAAATAAGTGTATTTCAAATAATTTTTATGCGAGACGTCTGGTGCTTTTTTAATATGTATAAGTTAATTACATTTTAAATCATTTTAGAACGGACGTAATGTGAACATCGCTCAGCGATTCTGAAAATAAAGAATTTTGAAAATACAATAATTAAAATTTTACTAAAATTAATTAAATAGAAAATATTGGGTTGTTAAGTATTTGTTTAGTATTTTAACAAATTGAATGTTAGGTAAAATGTTAGGTTGTTAACGAGGAGTAAGACTTATATTCCAAATTTAACTAGGCGAACATTTCGATTTCTTTTAATATTTTTTGATACATACTTTTAGGCTCCATTCTATTAATTATTTTTTATACTCTCCATTAGGTTTAAAATCAAATGTTATTGCGTCGCAAAAATGTCTGTCTTCTTAGTTCTACTCATTATTCATTAACAGCATTCAAATCAGTAAAAAAATATTTATTTATTCAAACAAAATTATATAATTTTTTAGTAAAAAAATTAAAACATTCAATAGAAAACACCAAAGGCTTTAAGTAATACAGTTTTCAACATCCATATGAAATCAAACACGGTTAATATATTTACAAATTATATTACAAAGTAAATATAAGTTTTATAATAAATGTTATGCGCTCAGAATATTATTTTAAAACAAATATGTTCTTTAAGAGCTAAATAAATAAACGTAGCTTATATATTTACAAGCAGGTAATTAAAATAAAAAAAAATTAAAAAAAAACATTATTATTAACACTAAAAATTACAATAACTAAATAATCAAAGTTATGTTTATGAGTGCTTTTGTGATTTGAATGATGTTAATGTAAATGGCAGGATTAAGCAAAATTAAAGCAAATGTTTTGTTGTTTTAATTTAATCATTGTTGGGTTATTAACATTTAGTATTAACAAAAACAGGAAATATATATGTCCACTGATTGCCAATTTGCCTCTCGCTTATTGTGTATATTAAAAAAAAACAATGATTCTGAGTTACCATTCGTCCGTTGTTGGAAATAATAATACCTTTTTGTTTGGTTTTTGCTTTGGAGCTTTTAGAATTGAAGCTTTCTTAGAGCTTTTAGAGCACATATTTTAAGTTAGGAAAAAGGTGTGTTGTCGCTGTGTGTTTTTCTGCTTACATCTCTTCGTTTTTTATAGTAAAATTTGTTAACAAATTACTATTGGCCGATAGCAATAGGTTGAAGAAGATACCGAAGAAAAGGCAGTTTTCTATTAATTTGAAAGGTATCCTGAAGGAAAAGCTTACGCATTGGCCTTGCCAAACGTGGAAGAACAACTCTTAAAAAACAATAAATGATAAGCCATCACGTTCACGACCATGTGGTTTTGGGTATATCGAGATCTTTGAGTATTTTAGTGATCGCTCTTGTGCGAAAATTAATGTGCCCATTGAAAAGTTTATGGGTTCTTATGACTATCTGCAACATACGCCCATGTTCTGTATTTCGATAGAAACCAAATGGAAATAACTTTAAATTCACGTGAAATAAAACTGCGTGTTTTACATTTCGATTGATTTCGAAAACTTCGCAATTGCTCCGAAATGTTAAAACTGAAGGTTCATACATTTTTAATTTGTTTTTAAACTGAAATTAATACTGCTTAATAACATAGATGCAACATTATTGGCTATTTTAAGGGAAATAAATTGCACGACTGGATCGCACGTATTTGCTCTTATGTGTGTTCACATTAGAAGAACTTCAAAGCTTTTATTCGATTTAAGTGAATTTTGATTGTTCGAAAAACGTACGTAAGAGTTTTCAGCGGAAAAATTTAAACCCCATTTTAATTCTATAAACAATTTGAAACAGTGTGATTTTTTTCAAAAAAAAAAAAAACAACTTTTGTTAACAATTAAAAAAAATAATTAAAGATTTAAATATTTAGCACAAACCTTTATTTAAAAACAATATTTGAAAAAAAATCACTTACGCGTTTTCAAAATATGGATTTAAAAAAAATTAGAAATACAAACAAATAAAGTGCACGACTGGGTTGCACGAGCTTGCTCTAATGCGCGACAGTGGTCTTGGGGTTTGAGATTTTTAAAAAAAACAGGTAAAAATTCTTTTGAAATTTTGTTAATCACTTAAAAATCACTAGTTATTTAAAACGCTTTTTGGAAAAAAATTAAGTAAGCCATTTAATTTCTTTAACAGTTTTGAATTTTAAGGAAACATTTTTTCAAAATCGTTTATCAAGTTTTTTTTTCAAAAAACGGTTTTTTTAACTTTTCAAAAACATATTCCAATTTTTTTTGAGTTTGCCAAACATCTACCAGATGGTAGTCATTATCAGAATTTTTTTTTTTAATTTTTAACAAACCGTTTTTGAAAAATACAACAAAAATTAAAATCAAATTTTCTGTTAAAGATTGTTTGGCAGGTAGCGTTATTTTTCGACCTAAAGCAAAATGAAAAACACCCCCCGATATATGTACTACCAAATAAATACTAAATACTTAGTTTGAAGCAAATCGAACCATCCGTTTAGACTGTAGAGGTGCGAACAGACAGACAGACAGACAGGCGGATGGAATTTCCGGAACCACTTTTTTCGACTTCTCTATCATCGTAATGTCATGTTTGATTTCTAGAATTTTTTTTTCACGAATCCATAACTTGCCTTATAGTACCTTGCCTTATAAAGGGTCCGCCAAATAACTTTTGTTTTTTTAAAAATGCTTCATCAACATCGAGTGTAGCTTCGGCTGTATGGCATGTAGCGCCGTCCTGTTGAAACCAAATGTTGCCAATATCCTCCTCTTCAATTTTTGTAAACAAAAATTCGTTCAACATGGCCCGATAACGATCGCCATTGACTGTAACTGCCACTCCTTGCTCATTTTGCCCAATTATGCCTCTGGACCAAAATCCGCACCAAACGTTGACTCGTTTTGGGTGTATCGGCTTTTCAATGTATGCGTGCGGGTTTTCTGTGCCCCAAATGCGACAATTTTGCTTGTTTACATACCCGCCAAGATCAAAATGAGCTTCATCTGAAAAGATGATTTTTTTGGCAAAATTCACGAAATAGTTGAAAAAAAAACGTTAGATGGCGGACCCTTTAGTAATCGGTTAACCAGTTCACGAGAAAGTCGAATAAAAAAAAAAACGGTCCTATGGAAGGTACCACAGCCTACAATTTTAAATTGTTTTTTCACCAAAATTTAACACTTATCCATTGTATATATATTATCTATACTACTATCAAGATGAGTGTTTCACCTAGCGCCATCTTGTTTCGCTATTTCGCAATGTAGACTTTTAGTCGGGGAAATATATTGAACACATATGCAATGTTAGAAAACAGACAGAACGGGAAAGATGTATATAAAGTGTTAGCAGTCAGAAGGAAGCAAATCATCAAGAATTTTTCGTGTTACTTCTTTGTCATTTTCTTTAGAATAACTGATAATGAGAGAATGAAAGATAGAAATTTAGACAGGGATGTGAGGAGTTTTCATTTCTGCATTTTACAAATAAAAACATTGTTTGCAGATGTTTGTACCCATGTTATTGCTTTTGTGTATCTTCAAAAAATGTTTAACATTTTGCGAGAGATTTGAAAAATAAAAAAATATTCTCGGTGTTTTTAATGTTTTGGAAAAAAAAATCACGGAAACATAGACTACCTATGTACGATCGTAAGCAGTAAAATGACGTTTCGAATAAACATTAGCTTTTACTATTTTGTCCTTCAGTAGAAATGTTAATATGAACCTACCTACGTTTAAATACCAACAAAAAAAATCAATTCATTATTTATTACGTTCAAAATTGAACAATATACATTAAAACATTAAACAGTCAAATCCAAATATGGTAATACTAGGTAATACCGAAATCACATCGGTATAAGCTACAGAAATAACAACATTTCTTGAAAAGTACAAAATCCAACAAATAATTGAAAACATACAAACTTGGTTTGTTTATAAAAAATCAAAGAGAAATCCAATAATTTTTGTTTCCCTTACGCTGTCATACAATATGGTCTAGTGTCACTTTTCAACCTTTCACTCGTACTTATTATTCATTATTCCTGCAAATTCTAACTCACAACTTTCTGAAAATATAAAATACAACCTACTCTTTCCTGATTATATTTCATTCTACTCTCCAAAACCCATACAAATGTATATCAAAAACTACTGCAGCGCTATTACGGCAGTATCTCGCTAAACTAGAAGCTGCCTCATTGTAGTACTATAGATTTTATATACAATGGCTTATCAACAAAGGCTAACTGATTTTTTTTCATAAAAATTCTTGGAGCCGTTTTGGAAAAAAATGAGCTTTTACATAACGGTTATATGACAGGTACCGTTGATATTTGAGCTAAACAAAAAAAAATTGAAAAAACCCTCTGTAGAATGTCAAAACAACTTTCCAATTCCAATTCACAATAACGAATTGTAGAACACCTAAATTCACTTTTATCATGTGAATTCACAATTAGAGAAATGTAACATTTGCTGTAAAAAGTGGGAAGACGAGCCTGGGAACCAACGAAGAAATATAAAAACAAATTATTGAATTAAAAACATAAAGCCATAGGCCGTTTGCGAGAACGGTTCCATCTACCGGGTCAGATAACTACTATAATAGCTTTAGCTTAGAAGCATATCTATGCATTGGTCGGTCAATTAGAGACAAATAATGATCTTAAAATTCTTCTTAAAATCTTTATCTAAACATTTAAAACGGTGATAATTCCATCATCTTAAAACCTAATTCTTAGCGATACATTTTATCGTGTGTAAATATACTTGTATTATTTTCCTACTATATGTGTTAATAACAAAATACTTCAGGTATTATTTTTTTAATGAGAAATATTATGCAAACAGATGCAAGAATAATTAATGAACAGGTGCTTTCGCAGAAAAAAAACAAAAACAAAACTTGCCTATACTAATCGCAAGTAAATTGAAGTGATGTCGATAATACAGTGCGATGCGAGATAAAACAATGAGTTATGATAGTTGACACTGACACTCTATTACGCAAAAAATTAATAATGATGAAGTGGCAAGAATAAAAAGCAAAACGCAAATGCAAATGCAAAATAAAACAACTTAGTTAATAAATAGAATATCTATAACGTCGTCGTTCCGTAGAAACAAATGGCAAAAATTCTGCGCTCTCAATATTAAATGCAAAGCCCGCAGAAGGTTCTAATATTACAGTTGACATGCTGTTTGAGCAAAGCAAAGCCCTAGTAGTATTATTCTGTTGAATAGTACCTGGTGTGGCAAGTGTGACATTTCCATTAGTTGCTGCTGCTGTAACTGACGACAGCTGCAATCTGGATCCATTACTGGAGTTTCCATTCATGAGTGGGGCATTCATTTTTTCTTCTACATAAAAGAAAACAACAACAAAAAAAATAATTCAATAAAGATGACCTTGCATAGTTGAGTTGTGTACTTACCGTCATTCCATGCATTTTTCGGTAGTGGATTAGTTTTTTCAACGTCTTTGTTGATGCCATCATCTCGAACACATTTGATGAGAAACATGAGTGTTCCTCCTACGATAGGTGGAACACCAGCGAGTATTAATGGAATTGTATATGAACCCGTAGTGTCGTAAATTTTTCCGGCAATGGGAGGTCCAACAGTTAGTGGCAGTGAACTTAGACCAAGAAGAAAGCCGATAGCTTGTGTGGCTCCTTGAGGTCCGCAGATTTCATAGGCAATCGGTCCAAGTAAAGAAATGAAGCATCCGTCAAATAAACCCATTACCAGGGTAAAAACAATGAGTAAGACATAGGAGCTCGTAACTGGCAGCAAAAGGGTAACAAAACCGATGCAGACTAATGAAAACTGTTGTAGATAAATGCGATTCACTCCGGGCAAATCAGCAATAGCTCCAAACATTAAACGTCCAATACCCGAAGTGACTCCAATGCACATAACTGGAAGATTCTCGCTTTTTCCCGGAAAAGCGGTCTGTACAAACTTGACCATATGCACATAAGGCACAAAGTATCCGAACAGTGCCATCGGTACACACAATGCCCAAATGACGTAACGTTTTCGCTTCCAAATATCAACGTTTATTATGGATCGCAGGAACAAATTAAAATTAGATCGTCCAGGCTTTTTCCTGGGCGGTTCCGGTGGTAGATGAAGTGGCTTATAGACAAATGAGCACACAATTATGAAACACGATATGCCTGCCATCACTTGAAGTGTGACCTGGAGTCCATATCCTTTAACCAGGTAATCCAGTGCAGGAGGAAGAATTACAGTGAATACACTTGATCCAGCTGTAACGAAACCGCTCACTTTACCCAAGTATCTCTTGAAGTAATGCCCCAATATAGCCAGCGATGGTGTGTAAGCTAAAGCGGCTCCAAATCCGAACATAATGCCGTAGGTTAAGTAGAGTGCCTCGATTTTCTCTGTACAAAATGATGATAAGAATAATCCGCTGGCGGATAGAACTCCACCAATTAATGTTGTCCGCCTAAGACCGATTTTGTCGGTGAGCATTCCGGCAACTGGTGATAAAAGGAATGTTGTACCGATTGCCAACGAACCGACCAAGGCTGAAAATATAGATAGATACAAATTATGTTGGATTAATGTGTGTCTTCACAGAAAAAGTTAGATGATAAAATGTCTATAGATTATAATTATTATAAAGTTTTTGAAACTTAACGTACAACAAAAGTGTATTACAGACAAGGAAATGGCTGCGAGCATGGCTATTCGTCTCGGAGCCATTTCTTCATTGTTAACTAGTTCTACCAAGTCACTCCGACTAATCCACTTCCCAAAAATTTTTCTTGACAAAACTTTCAGATCACCATAGCATCCAAATTCATTTGGAATAATACTGATAAAATTATGAGAGATGAATTAAAACGGTGACTGGCGACGTATACTCAAATTCAGACAGACTAAATCTTAGTCTCTCCCTCTTCTTCCAGACCAGTATTGAGTGTCCAAAGAGGAAATTCTAATTAATCAAAGAGATCATATCTTGGCTTAAGCTCTCTTAAATAACTCCGTTCTATTTCCACAAATTTCTCATTGTCCAATCTTTAGATCAACCTTATGAAGATGACAGAACGGATCAACACTAACCTTTAAATTACTGCTAAAGCAAGATGCCATGTAGAAATCAAAGAATAGATTGACAAGTATCAACACTTAACTACTGACCAAGTATATCTGGCTAAAGCTGAATCCAAAACGCTCTAAATGTTTGTTGACTCTGAATAGGTGTTCAGTTACAGTGTGCCTTCTCTAATAATTTTTGTAGAGGTTTTAGAAGAGGAACAAGAAGGAGGGGGACAAGAAAGGAAACTAATACATACCACTAACGTTCTCACCCTTTTAGCCCAAGAGAACGAAAAGGAAGTAGATATTGTCTCTACTAGCCTTAGCAAGGCATTTGATACAATTTCGCATAAATCCCTTCAAACCATCTTTAGCTACCTTTGAGTTCCCCAAGGAAGCCACTTAGGTCCATTCTTTTTTATTCTTACTATAAACGATACTGAACTGGTCATCAAACCCTCCCGCCATATCTCACTTTACTCTACACTGATGATAGCAAGTTTTTCAAGAAATGTTCTATCACATTTGACTCTTATCTCATTCAAAAGATGTTGGAAGTTTCTCAGCCTGGTGCCTCAAAAATTGCTTAAATCTAAATATTACCAAATGACAGTCAATCACTTTTTCACATAAACGTGTAACATCTTTTCCACGCATCTAGCTTCTCTATAATCAACCCATTTCTGGGACCGAGAGCTTTAAGGCCAACTATGCACGTGGCTTGATTGTAAAACGTTTGTGGTTTGCTTAGATTTGAACTTCTTGGTATGTCCTGGAATAATCCATTTATCTTTCTGTTTGTTCCAAACTTTTTAAACTGAGTACCCTCAAAGAACGCAGAGAAATTTCAGAATTTCTCTTCATTCATTGACTCCTCTCTTGTCCCTTCGACAAAAACTCTTAACATCTTTTTCGGCACTAATTCCCGTAACTTAAGAAATCCTCGACTCTTCTATCGGCCTACTCAAAGTACCTCATAAGGCTCCAAACAATCTATTACTCGTATACTGCAGCGTTTATTCGAATAAAAATTGTTTCTATTTTGACCTCAGCAACCCCAGCCTAAAACTTTTCCGGATTCATCCTCCCGATCCATGAGATTTAATTTAGTCGTACATTTCACAGTTTAAAGTTAGTTTAAGATATGAAGCTTGTATTAAGCTAAATTATGTAAATATAGGTATACCCCCACCGAAATTAAAATCAGTTTTCAGTATCAAAATAACTCTGGCTTTTTGACAGTTGATAGCGGCCATCTTGTTGAAGGTACATCTGGCAAATTGGCTGTCATTTATTCAGTCTGTTTTGCCAATAGACGGATATAGTATTCAAGAACACGTAAAAAAATGATAAAATTGTTTTATCAAAATGGGTCTTCTGTTCGGGCAACGTTCCGCGCGCTTCGCCCATTGTACGGTCGCCATAATCGTCCTACCGAGAGGACTATTCGCAGTGTGGTGGTTCAGTAAACTAATGAACCAACAACTGTTTGTCGACGAAACGAAAGATCTGCCGAAAATATCGCCGCCGTCCATGAGAGTGTGGAGAAGAATCCGAGGCAGTCGATTTCGCGTCGATCACAAGAACTCGGCCTTTTGCAGACCACGACTTGACGAATTTTGCGTCTTGACTTAGGCCCGGAGCTGAAGGTAAACAATATAGAAAACGACGTGTTCGCTGAATGGGCTCTAGAGCAATTGGCCACTGATCCTTTTTTTTCATTGAAAAATCATCTTCAGCGATGAGTTCCATTTCTGGATGAATGGGTACAAAATTGTCGAATTTGGGACGAAACGAATCCACATGAGATCCAAGAGCGTCCAATGCATCGCGATAAAGTCACTGTTTGGTGTGGATTTTCCGCTGGAGTTGCCATCCATCGGTCCGTATTTCTTTGAGAACTATCTTGGCCAGGTCATCACCGTTAACGGCGAGCGCCGATTACCAACTTCTTTTGGCTTGAATTAGATGATATGGACACCAACGACATCTGGTTTCAACAGGACGGCCCCACGTGCCTCATTGGACACTCTGCACGAGCGATTTGAGGGCATGGTCATCTCACGTAGAGGTGTGAACTGACCACCGAGATCGTGTGATTTGACCCAATTAGACTTTCTTAAGTCGCAGGCCCTGAAAGCCAACATAACCAATGCCATCGGTCAATTTCATCCTGATTTATGTATGCGCTAGAGTTATTAAAAATTGGACATTTCGAATGCGCGCCACCAAGAGAAGCCCCGGTGGACATTTAAACGATCTTATATTCCACACATAATGGCATGGATAGGCCTTTAAAAAGAATAAAAAAAACTTCTATGATATCTCACACACACTTTGTTGTATTTGAATTTAAAGTTAGGAAGCACACTTAATTTTTGTTTGTACATATGTACTTAAACTCCTTTGTTCCTATGTTTGCATGCCTAATATCTTACGCATTTCATATTCCCTTGTCATGCAAACCAAGAGTCTTAATTTTTTGACAACAAAGAGCTGGTTGGTTATTGTGCTAAAAATAATTTCGTGGAAAAATCCCATTCCAGAAAAAAATTACAATTTAACAGAAAACAGAAATGAAGAGCTTTCTTAATAAAAAAAAAAAAGAACATTGGATTTCACTTAATGATCCATATCTTAAAATGCATCCGTATTTTAGCTTCTTAATGGTTTTTGTATTAAATTCGTTTATTCGTATTTCTACCACAACCACACGAATCTGTCTGCCACGTGCCTTTTTTTCCGCTTTTATCACATAATTTATGATTTTTGCTGATGTAATTTATATCGTTGAGTTTTCATTCAATTCAAAGATGCAAAAGTATCTATTGAATGCAATATAATGTTCTAAAAATATCTAACAAAAAATAATGCGGGAGACCGAGTCAGTGAAACCATCAGTTTTGGATCACCTATCCGATAAATGCTAGAATTTCACCAACCCCCATTGCCATCCCACAGATACATTTATTTCTTACGGAACTCATTTATTTTATGCTATTTATAGGTTAAATACTAAATTCGAAGTTCAATGAAACTGTCGAAGGATTGTTATTTTTTTTTTAGTTTTTGGCAAAGTTTTATTTTTTGTGTGTTCTCTTTTGGGATTACTGATAGTTTTGTAACTGTAACTGATCACAGTCAAAGTGGCGTCTTTTGTGGCGCCCTATATTTTGAGGTATGGATAGAAAATGTTGAATTAATTTTGTGTGACGAAAAGCACATGGTTTATATTTTGGTTATAAACAGAATGATCAGAAGGCTAAAATTGAAAATTATATAAAAAAAAACCATCCGTGAAAATTCACAATGAAAATATTGATATAAAAACTGACTTTTTTTTGTAAACAAAGCTATGGAAGATTTCTTAAAACATAAAAAATCATCAACATTTTTCAAAATTTCACAAAACCTCTTGGGAAAAAGATAAATGATTCTGCTCTAGGGAAAGCAGTAGCCGCATAGGCTATAGAGACATATATGTACATGCGAGTCCAAATCTTGACATTTATTCGACTTTTAACGAGTTTGATGCGCTGTCTGATTCCATCTCGGAAATTGTTTCCCTTTGTGTGTGGAGTTTAATGCTTCGAAAACTCAATACCGTCTTCTGTCGTGAAAGCTAAACATACCCCCAATCAGGGATGGGAATGCCGAGTCCAGAATATGAAGCAGATGGCCAACAAAAAAAGAAGTAGATTTGAAAAAATATGTAGCAGATATTGAACAAAAATTATAACAAAAAAGTAATATATTTTCATCTTATTTAATAATAGCTGACCCAACCGGCATTGCTCAGGTGTACCATCGTTTTCAGGATCCCAATAACAGTGCTTCCTATCACATCAAAGTATATCTTAAATCTACCAAGCTCAACATGTTAATACAACACAAATTTTTTTTCAATCGGCCAAGCCATTTAAATATTATATTGTTGGAATGGAAATTTTAGAGGTATACAGGGAAAACTACATTTTCGTAGATATATTTGCACCTTACGAGTCAAAATTTGGCCCATTCGTTCTAAAAATAAGAAGATTCATAAAGACCCCAGTGCCACCAAAGAGGGGATTAAATTAGACTAAGTTACACTTTACTACGTCAGCTATCTGCTAAATAGGCCTAGTCATTTCCGAGATTAGCGGGAACAAACATCCAGACACAAAAAGCGACTTTCCGATTTGCAAAAACAAATCAATACAACAAATTTTATATTAATTTTTTATAATTTCATAAAAACAAGTTAAATGAAGTAGATCTACTACATATGGAGTAAATTGGCAGCCCTGCCCGAATGCCATTGTCCATGAATGGCACTTGCATCGAAGAAATCGAAAAGCTTTCAGAATTCGGTATCTGTGTCAACGACTACCTCCGTTGAAACCACCATATATTTGACACCGCTAAGTGCTTAGGTTTTCCGTATCGATGCAAGAAGTTTTCTTCCCCTTCTGATATGGCTACAACTTATAAAGCGTTTATACGGCCAAGAGTCGAGTATAACTCCCACCACTGGGTGGATGCTTCGCAAACATTATTACACCTGCTCGATAGAATAAAAATAAATTGCACAACTGGATCGCACGCACTTATATGCAGAACTTTAAAACGAATGTACATCGACATCTTTTTTTACATCTTTCCCTATTTTCGCTCATGTGTACGGTCACATCGTCGAATAAAATTAAAAAAAAAATAAGTAACATTAACGCAGAAAAATAAAATTATCTGAACTTATAAAAAGTTTCAAACCACAACGGTTTTAGTAACATTTAACGGTTTTTAGTAAATATGGAGTACGCCATCACACGTCTTGTTTAATAACGAATTTTTGAAAAAAAGTATTTCGAAAATTGTAGGACCGATTTTAATAAAATCCTGTTTTTTTATTTTTAGTTTTTTGAATTTTTTTTTAATTTTGGTATGCATTTTTTAGTTTAAAAAAAATATAAAAAAACCGTTATATGAAGGTACCGTTAATAGACTTTTCCCGTAAATTTGATTCTGGTCAGATGATAGCAACAGAAAAATTCTCAAAAATTTTAATCAAAATCGTTGGAGCCGTTTTCGAGAAAAATAAGCTTTTCTTTAACGGTTATATGACAGGTAGCGTTATTTTTAGCCCTAAAAATAAAATTTAAATTTCCCCTCTGAGTAATGCCAAAAGAATCACACAAATTTTTAGGAACAGACAGATAGACATTTTTGTCGATCACTTTTTTTGGGCTTCTCTATGATCGTAACGCCATGTTTGATTGTTGGAATACTTTTTACGTGATAACGTCTTATAAATCGATGACAGGCTACAAGTACGAAAAAACATGAATCATGCTGATAAGACTCATGACTCATGCTAACCGCGATATTGTCGTTCTTTCAACCAAAATCGATCGCAAGCACCAGGCGAACATGAAAAAGAACAGACGCAAATTCCCAAAATAATTTCACTCAAATTCAAAAAGAACAAGAAGAGAAAAAGAAATACAAAATAGGCGGAGTTTTGTTAAAGTAGAAAGTAGATGTATGTGTGTGTGGATTTAACGAGAGAGTTTGTGGGTGTGAGTTAACGGGCTGTATGTTGGTGTTGCTGCCATAAATGTTTTCTTATGACGCTATCAAGTTAAATTAGCGTCCGCAAACCGACTTTACAGACAACCAATTATTTTTTATACGAATGCATAATTTTCCTTATAGTTCCTATAATCGCAGGTAAAAAGAGCGTTAAGATAAATAGGAAAAAGAAATGTCTCTGGAACAATACACCCTCCCGATCACCCACGCAATGTTTCATGTCTCCTTATTTTATCGTTTCTTTTTTAAAAAAATGTTCACTCGAAGTAGCCAGCCGCATTCCTCCCCTTAAAATGTTCTCCTGTAATACTCGTCTCACAAGGAAAGCTCATCAGTTGACCTGATGATCTTTTTGTAGCCGAACAACACGGATTTAGATACAAACATTCAAAACCAATGTTAATCAACACCTTCTGTCCTTCTCCTCTCTATCAAACAGTCCTTTGTGCCGCCCTCTATTTATATATATAAAAAAAGAAACAGACAAACAGACATTCTAACCTTAAGACCAGCGCCTAAAACTCAATCTTGTTTTTTTTTAAATCAAGTTCTAAAGAAGAATTTTGAAGCGAAGTAATCGCCTATGTTCTGCATTTCGCTCGAAACCGAATTGAAATAACTTTTTACCTTCACGTGAAATGAAATTGCGTGTTCTACATTTCGATCGATTTGAAAACTTAGGAATTGTTTCGAAATATCAAAACTGAAAGTTCATCCATTTTTAATAAACACGGTTGCAAAATTATTGGCTAAAATTTGGAAAAAAGAAGCAGAAAAAGTTTGGAAGGCAAATTTTGCGAGACAAATAAAATGTGATAAATCTACTGACACAATGTGAGATGTGAGTATTTTAAAAACAGCCATATGTTCTTATGGAATAAACCGAAATGCAGAACATCCATTTTCGTTTTCGAAATTCCTAAATTCACTTAAGTGAAATGCAGAAAATGAATAAATGTCCGAGTTTTTAACACATTTAAACCAGATTCTGAAGTCAGATCAAACTAACTGGATCGAGTTTTTAAGTGACTTTAGAACTTTGCAAATAAACAGGGCGATATTGAAAGATCGCGGAAACATTTGAACGCAATAAAATAAATATTGTTTGTATAATTATTTCCACAGGTTGTTCAACTTTTTAAGTCAATAATTTTGTCGCTTTTTTTTTTGGTTACAGTTTAAACAATCTTAAGCAAATTTATTTTTGTTTTTAACAAATGATATACATGTATATAATTATACTACGTGCTATCAATAAGAATAAAGTATCCGTTTTTTTATCTATGATTATCGTCAGATCATTTATGTTGTCTCAAAAACGCACGTTTAGCTTCTATGTTCATTCTTTAAAAATGAGTCATGGAATGCCAAATGTGAACGTGACATGCAACAATATAGAAGCACTCAGAAGCACCTTCAAAGAGAATATCGCCCAACTTCCGGTTAGTTGACCCTACCTCATGCTGCAGCTAATGAAAAAAACACAAAAAATAAAGTTTGCAATAAGTCTAAGACCAAACAAAAATGCTTTTCTTTTCAAATCTAGGCCAAAATCAAAATACTTGTACTTTCAATTTCTTTAGGAACTGCCCTGCAATCTGCAACATAGACAACAGTTGTTTGAAAATGTGTGTCTAGTCTATGTTGGTTACAATTCACATAAATTAAGAGCGAAATGTGCCCTTAAATCCATCTTCCTGTAATGGTTGGTTACCGTCAAACTTGTTGTGTCAACATTTGTTCGGTTTCCCTATAGAGTCGTATGTCAGTTTCTTCATTCATGCCTCTAATGGAATAGTAACCTGCTTCGTAGTGCAACAGCAAATACTTCACAAAAGCAAAATAATCCTCAGCTGCAAATACACCCCTCATTGCACCTTCGGTTTACTTATTTGTTCAGCTTTATAGATATTTAGAATAAAAAAGATACTTTGGTGTATTATGCAACTAGTTTGGGTGGCGTGGTTGGGGGATAATAGTGAAAAAAGTGTTACAATTTATTATGAAGAATATCATTCCATGTATTCTGTACATATGTAGAATCATAACCACAAGGAAACCACGCATCTCGATTTTCTTGTGGTTGATATGACGATACCGGATACCACGCACTTTTTAAAATAATCGATTAATTGAGAACAAAACCAAAAAGATATAAAATGAACCGCCATTCGCTATGATATTTTCGGCTAGGTATGTTTGAACTTACCTTCAAGATTTTCAATGGCAATTGTATCTATTTGATTATTAAATGAAACAATAGTTTTGCTGAATTTAAACAAAAATCCGTATCCCAGGTCGCTCGGCCATGTAGAGCGGATGGATATCGACGCTCCAGCGCGCAAGGTGTTCAAAGCTGTACCTGATCCTGAGCGTACTTAAGCGAGGCTTCATCTCCCATGGAGCGACCAAGTAGAAGGAGACCTCCGACTGCTGTGGTGTGCAGAATTGGAGACGACAGCCTAGAGATCGAAGCCGCTGGAGGAGCATAATCAACCAGGCCCAGGAGCACCACGCTATGTAATGCCAGTAAAGTTAACCCTTTCGAACTGGAAAGCCGTTACTAAACTTTTATGAAAAAAATTAGGCAGAGCCGATCAGATGATTTACTTTCAAGACATTTCCAAAATAAAAATTCAAAAATATAATGTGAGTGAATGAGAGAGTGAAGGGGAGCATCTACAGGCAAGCAAAAATGCGCAAATTTTGTGTTTGCGCAAAGTTTTGCTCAAAATAATTTCGACATCCACTAGCAGGCGCGCTTGTATATTCTTCATTTAGAAATATATTTTAACGAGAGTTGTGTGAGTTTTAATGATTTTTAATAAGAGTGAGCTTGCAATGGCGGTTGTTTTAACTGACTACAAAATGGCGGGTAATGCCATAATAGGCCAAAAGCGTTAGACACAAAAATCACCCAAATTGGAAATAATTCAGCCAAACAAAATTTCCTGTTGCAATGGCTTTATTTTTGGGCTCAATACGAATATCCTACGTTTTATTCCTCGGCGGTGTTAAAATGTAGCCCCAAAAGGGGTATTTTTGTGATTTATCAATATTTTTGTGGTTATCAATATTTTCAAAAATAGTCTGAATAAAAGTTGTAGAGCATTCAATTCCGCTACTCGTACAGCTGCTATCCATACAATAGAAATAAGGGGAGACAAAAATAATTATTGCACCTCCAGGAGTGAAATGAGTCTTAAACTATCTTGGGTCAAAAGTAGCAGCCGATAATAATATGAAGGAAGAAATACTACATTCTGTCAAGAAACCTTACTCTAAGAAACCAAACTGCCAAACCAAACTTGGGTGCTCACAAAATGGCACTCTGATCTCTTATCCGCGTTTGAGATGAAAGTCTTAGGGAGAATTGTTGGCCCTGCGCGCAAGGAGGACGATTCCGCAGAGAATATACAATCATCAATTGTATAAAATGTTATGGAAAAGAAATAAAGCTCTGTAGACTCCGGTGGGCTGGGTACTTAGCTCGGATGAGCAAAGTGGGACCGGCTCGGAATTGATAATCTGTTTTTATTATCGAAGTCTTGCTACTTTCATCTTCAAAGTCTACGTTGTTAACTCCTGATATCCTGGTGCAGGTAATTAACATGAAGGCTAATAATTTTGCTGACAACTGTAGCACAATCTACAGACGATGGGTCAATTTTCTTTAATTTTCCTGCGAATTTTTTTCGTCCGCTCAATGAAATACTAAAAAAAAACTGTAAATAATTTGCGCATTCAATGAAATCCACAGACAGGCATGCTGATGAAACTCACATTCATGCTTGCGAAGTTTAATTCTTTTTAAATTCTCGCAGGCATGCCTGCGCAAGCTTACTGGCTTCGACATCCGCAGACAGTTTTGCGTGTGCAAGCATAGTTTTGCGCAAACTTGCCTGCCTGTGGATGCCCCGCTTAAACCAAAATAAAAAAATACTTGTTGAAAATGTCTACTTATTATAACTGGCAAAGCAGTCTTTACCTAATGGTATTTGACATTCCTCGCAAATAGTTTTAGTACGCCGCCGCTCTCGTTTATTTGCGCTGCAATTGGTGCAACGTTTTCTACAGGAAGGTGCACTGCAGACATCCGTTTTCTCTTTCTGGATAAATACCCTGATCTGGCTGACCGATGAATCTTGGCAGATAATTTTCCTTCGGATTTAAGATCTTCTGCTAGGTCTACAAGGAATCCTATAAGAGGTGTTTCGCTCGTTTAAGTTTAGATTAAATGATATGTGAATTCACTACACTCGTCGTCAAGTCTATAAAAAACTTTTTTCCACCATTTGGTAGACTTTCGGTCCAAGTCGTACAATACAGCTAGTTGGTCTGCTCGATCAACTTCACCCATTACTTCTCTATAAAATTTTATTAGTTCAGGACATGGGATGTTTATTTGCTCTCCATTTTTTAGTTTCTTATTCACTTGGAGGACAGTTACTCAAAACAGATACCTCCTTAGTGTCGTGCCATTTTGTGAAAATGAGACCCGTATTGCTAGCCTTGAAAACTGATTCACCCTTTTTTAACTTTTTGTCGATTTTAGGCAATTTTTTACGATTCGCCATTACAGTTCCCAGGGCAGCATGATTTAGGGTCTCAAGCAATTGAGCACTTGTAAAGAAGCGATCAAAGCAAAGGGTAACATCTCCCTCTGTTATTGTTTCGGCCAAAGTGTTGACAACACGTTCCCCTATAGTACCTTCTTGCACTCTTTCTTCTCGTCCTATACAGTGAAATCATAAGTGTATCCACTGAGAGCGTCGCAAAGTAGCCACATTTTTATGCCACGTTTAATAGGCTTTAGGGGCATGTACTGCTTGAGCGACGAGCGGCCTTTGAATTTAGTCATTGAGCTGTCAATGCTCTGGAAGGGGCTGTCTTGTCGAGATTTCAAAAACCGACTCTTCAGACATTCTATTACATCATCAATGTAATATGTTTTTCCGTCCCTTCAGGCTTTTCAGGAGTGGCGAAATACATTTTTGAAATAATATGCACTCTCAGCTTTTCATATTCGTTTACAGACGCTTATCAATGTTCTTCGGGTGTAGAACTTGACCCTGTTAAGTTTACCATTAGTGTAACTTCTCCATTTGGCACTTCGGACCATTGGGTCATTTCAGCTAATTTCTCGTCTTCCACCCATCCAGTTAAAGGAAAACTTCCCACCAGGACCGTTTGGCAATACGAGAAAGCCAACTGGGAGGGCCTGAATATTTTTTTTCCGAAACCTTAACTGGTCAATATGGTTCCTGGATAGTGACATTGATGCCAGTGCTGAATGATCACAAATGTGATTCTTCTAGGGATGCGTGCTTTTATTCCTAACAGAGTGAAAAGCATCAAGCCTAAAGAAAAGTCCTGGTTTAACTCTGAGTGTAAAGAAGCTATCAGGCTCAAAGAAGTAAGTTTCCGATCTTACTAAGCCAACCCTACAGAGGAAAATCAGAAAATACAAGTTGTATTGGACGGATTCAAGTCTGATTCCCACAAAATAAATGCTGGTGTGCCCCAGGGCTCGGTTCTGTCTCCGACTCTTTTCCTCATTTTTTTTAAATGATCTTCTGTCTGTTACTTCTAATCCACTTAACTGTTGTGCTGACGACTCTACCCTCAGCTTTTCATATTCGTTCGATAATTCACGTCCTTCGCCTTCGGACGTACAATTGCAACGGTACCGTATGTCAAGCTCATTAAACTCCGATTTATACAGCATTGTCAAATGGGGTAGTAGGAATCGTGTGGATTCTTTTCTTAGCCGAACAACACGAATTTGGAATAGTTTACCCGGCGAGATTTTCTCTTGCCATTTTGATCTGCAAGTATTAAAAAACAATTTTAATTGACACCTTCTATCCTAATCTTCCTAATGCCCGCACAGTGTGCTCTACATTAAAAGGGAAACAAATAGTGCCCTGTGTGCGCGTTAATTATATAAAAAAAAACCAACTTGGTTTTTGGTTTTTCAACTAAAAACTTGATTTCGAATTGCAACTTGGTTTATTTTGAACATCAAATTGCAAAATTTGTCTTTCAAAACTTTATAAATGCTACCGGCCAACCGCAATACTTAAGGCAGCCCTATACAACTACAACTTTAGTCGATGGCTAACTTAATGAAAACTTTAAGAAATTAGCTTGCACCGTTCTCAAGCAAGTGGAAGCGAGTAAAAAACAGATTTTTCACATTTTCCGATTTTCAAACTATTTTGATCCGACTGAATGTTTATAATTCTGAAGTTCTTTCGTGGTGGGAGCAACAAACCAAAACAAAAATAAAATTTCGTAAATGAGAATTTGCCGCATTCGCTTACGCGACGACGACGACGCAATTGATGATTTTTATTGACCCTTTATGCGTCAATTACTAAATACTTGTGTTGCCGTATGTTTATATGAATTTTGATTAATTTTTTATTTTCGTCCATTGTTTGTCAATTGAAATTTATTTAAGTCGTGTTGATAGTGTTGTGACGCGATGAAAGTATACTTGAGTTATTATAACAAAAAAAAAAAAATCACATGTATGTAGAAACTGTGAGCTAAAATTAATAATAGATTGAGTTTTGACATTAGACGTTATCAAAACAAATTTGAAAGTTCAGTCTCATGCATTAATTTGTTTAATGCATAAAAAAAGTAGAAACTTAATAATTTTTTTTGATTTTTAAAAACTCGTAATATTTTTGATCTAAATCTAACGACTTATGTCTAAGCAAGACATTCTGTACAGGATGATTCGCATAAGGTTTAACAAAAGGCTAGAGTCTGGGAGATGGGAAAAACCAACGCAATTTTCCTAGAAACTCAAGTTGCCGTCATACTTTGAAAGAAAAGTACTTTTTAGAAAGCGAAAAGTTGAAAACTGTTCGTGAAAGTTTTTTTCTTTCTTGAAAGCTCAAAAATCGTCTCCCTCTCATGAGTGTTGTTGTTTGTCAGCGAATTCTAGTTTGCAGTTGCCTTAGATAAACAATAAACGAAACTAAGCCCTAAGTGGCACAAAACACTTTCAAAAAGCGTTCTCAGATAAGACTTTCGCTTTCATAGTGTAAGATTAACAACCCAAATAGTGCTTTAAGAACTTTTGCTTTCTTGGTAGTACAAAATCGCTTTAAGAAAGTATATTCCTTTCATAGTGCCCGGCCAAATTGACGGAAGCTCGCATGCAACTTGAATCAAAGTGAAAAAGAGAAAGAATGATTTTTAATAAGAAGGAAAGAGATGGGCTAAAGAATCCAAAATCTGCACGAATCTCATAATTTATTTTAAGAACTCTGTGCATGTACAGTGCCTCAAGTTTCCTTCTCATATCGTTTCAATTTTGACAGATACATTTTATCACCGTGATGGAAGGTTCATACAATTCATGATTTGAGTGCTTTTACTCATTAAAAAAAAACTAAAGATAGATATTAAAAAAAATTATCTTACTAAACAAAACATATATAAAACACTTTTGCAGATAGATTCTCAGCACAGACACAACCTTTCTTTCTAGAGAAAAGCTGCGTTTTACTTTCCAGACGTTGCTCTCTGGTCACTTTACCTCAGTGTGCAGCCACGAGCTTGCAACTGACTGCTCGGCGGATTGCTAAGCGAAGAGCCTGGGTTCGCGTCCCGCTCATAGCCGGGGTATTGCCTCTTGCGAGGAACTTGGCGGTAAAATGGCCACTTCCGGTTTAATGTTGGCCTACCTCATTGGGTCAACGAACAAATGGGGTATCAAATGAAAGCTTAGACCATCTACAATAAGAATCTGCTGATCGGACAAACTCAACATGGGCCAAACATACGCTTTTTTTCAATATTAATTCGTCTACGAAAAAATGCCGACTTAAGAAAATTTGAAGAAATGTAAGTACAGGAATTTTTTTTTTTGAAAAAAGTGGTCGGACGCATGTTTGGCCCAGGTTAAGTTTGTACATTTCACGTAATTTGCCATGTAATAATGGCTAAATTTTCTATTGACTCGATGAGGTAGGTGTTCCTACGGCTTCCTCCTCTACTAAAATATTTCCAACTTCATAGATACAAATATTGCTTTCAAATCTAACATTTCTCCATTAGATTTTTCCTACATGACAGATAAGTTTAACACATAGTGCCTTAATGAACTGTCATTACACGCACTGATTCTAAAGAAGTGAGTGTGCATCTTTTTTAGAATTGAAACCAGCAGAAACTGGATAGAATACTCACGCATGGTTCACCAGAACTCTTACGTTATCTCAACTACTGTCTACGAAAATAGTTCAATAAAAAACAGTCGTAAGCCTGATCGTGTTGAAAATCAATTTGCTTTACTGATAAGAAAATCGAACTTTGAGTCCCAATTCCTGAAACGTAGAAATACATTCATGCATTTAATTTTTCATTATAACCTACAAATCAATGTAATATCAATAATAGTTCAAAATTTTTTTCAATAAAACAGAATTATCAGCAAAATTTTGACATGACAATTGATCAAGGTACTACGAAACAAAAGCTGAAATTTATGAAAATAAAATGTGTCAAAAAGAAAATAACTAAACTAGGCAAACATCTGAAAGTGGGTAATGATCTAGTTACATGAATACAATGTATAGACTCAACCCAGATTTGTTATCAATTTGATCATTGTTAGAGGAATATTCATTATTAATTTTATTACATCTACCTATACTAAATTAGCTCGCAGGTAAAATGTCGTTGCAGAATATAAATCTTTGTTGAAATTTACACAAAGTTAAAATTTGCACACTTTTATGACCAAGATATATGTAAGACACACTTCTTCTGTCCGCAAACAAATGTATCAGATGACTTAGATGAAATTGTTCGCACTTTTTTTGTCTGTGATGATGTTATGACCACAAAAGATATCAAATGTCATTTGATTAGGTGAATATAGGCTTGCAAAACAGCGATGCATTGAAACGAACACTTCTTGTTTTTATTTCGCCTTACGATTGCTTTTGTTTATTATCTTTTCAAGTTGGGAATAATATTTTTTTGATATAAAAATTACTATCAGCACTTTCTGCACGTTCTTTTTTTTATTTCATTGACAGCGAAACCACTGCTTTGATTGCTTGGCCATATGGGAGTCATGGCTATTTTTGTGCACAGACAAAAATTTATTGTTAATTTTATTGAAAAAAAAATCTGAGGTCGATACAACAAAATATTTATAAATGTCATTCTCTTTTACGATTGATTTCCTTCTTAAAATACCTGCTGTACATACATTCTACCCAGACGCGTTATTTATCTTCAAAAAGTAACCTTCGCAATTATTACCTTAAGAAATATCTTGCAGAACAATAGCTTCTTAATGACCGTTATGCTGTACGGTACCACCAAACAGCGGAACAAATGTTTTCATCGTTTGTAAAAAGCAGGATTATTGCACTCGATATTACAAAGGCATTTGATAAGCCTCTGCATAAGCTTTTCCATCGCTCCTACTCTTCTGGAATCTTTCCTAGAATATGGAAAACAGCATTTGTCCAGCCTGTCCCTATGAAAGGTGACCCATCCTCCCCCTCCTCCTACCGACCCATAGCACTAACATCCCTTCTTTCTACGGTCATGGAAACGCTGATTAACCGTCAGCTTAAGGAATATCTCGAAGATCGTAAGCTTCTCCATGGCCGTCAGTATGGTTTGGCAATGTTTCATGTCTTTCCTTACTTTATCGTTTGTTTTATAAAAAAATGTTCACTCGAAGTAGCCAGCTGCATTCCTCCCCTTAAATGTTTCTCCCGTAATACTCGTCTCGCAAGGAATGCTCATCAGTTCACCCTTGAGCCCAATTTCGGACGTACCGTGAAATATAGGGATTCTTTTTTTAGCCGAACAACACGAATTTGGAATAGTTTACCCGGCGGGATTTTCCCTTGCCATTTTGATCTGCAAACATTCAAAACCAATGTTAATCAACACCTCCTATCTCTCCCCTCCCTATCTTCCTAATGCCCGCGCAGTGAAAGGGGAACCTTGTGCGCGCGTTGATTATATAAAAATCTTATTTGTCTGCAGCTCAAATTGTTAAGTCAGTCACCTTTAAATTTTGCATATAAGACAATTATAACATTCCTCAGAGAAAAATCAAACTTTTATAGACTCTTATGTCCGATTTCTTTATAGAGAACTCCTAACAATTTTATCCCGGTTAAACGAAATTTAAAAATTACGATAAGTTCTAACACATTGTCCGTTCTTCGGATATGGACCTCAGTCTGAGATACATAGAGCTCAGAAATAATCACACACTCAAAATTGGGGGACTAAAACGTTCGATATCGGTTAAGGTACGATTTCTTGCACGGACAATAGCTAGAAGAAGTTAATGTTTTTCAATATTTGTCACTTGTTTTCCAATCTCATGTGCAGAAGCTCAGAAATGGGTTGATATTTTGGCTGAACATGAAGCCGTGATTTAAGATCATCTTATGTATTTTGGTGAATAAGACTATTAATATTTTCATAGATAGCCAGGCCACACCCACAATCAAAGTCATCTCCCCAATAGTCTTCAAGTTCAGACTAATTGATCGGTGTCGCAGCAATCTAAGACCGATCAGCTAAACAAACTTATTAACCTTTCGATGGGTCCCTGCCCTGGATATTGTGATATACATACATATACGCAAAGGAAAAGGCGAATAAACTGGCCAAAAACCCTCCATTTCTTGAAACAAGTCAAATTGTAACTTGGGTACTTGTGCCAGAGCAGCAAATGATAAATGGTCAACAATTCTTTTGCCCGAATATTTCAATGAAACCCATATAAGCAAAAAGGCATTAGCACATCAGAATTATGTTTACGTAATCAATACGTTGGTACGAAAGAAGTAAAGGGTTTTCGAATAAGGACTTGACAATTTTTTTTTAAGTAAAACGCTAACCCTTTGAGATATTTCAAAAATTTTACTATCGGCTTGAAGTACAATCAAAACATTTATCAATGGGAACTCGACTTCGTTCATATGACCACCTAGGGCACGTTTGCAGCGGTCGATTCGTTTGATCCAATTTTCGATGACTCGGCCACACATTTCGGCCGAAACGGCCGCTATTTCATTTATTTATTTATTTATTTATTTACGTCTAACAAGTACATAATCTTTCATAGACTAAATTATGCTATTTCATGTTCAATGTTGGCTCTGAGCTCTTCTTACGTCTAGAGGCGTTAAATCGCATGAACGAGGTGGCCATTCGACTGAGATAACACGCTTATTAAATTTACTCTTTAATAAATCGATTGTAAAGTGTGCTGTGTGGCTTGTGGCCACTGTTGAAACCATAGTCCAAGTCGATATCTTCCAATTCGGGCCAAAAATAATCGGTAACCATGGCGCGATAACGCTGGCCATTCATAGTAACGTGACGATTGTTATCGTCGACGAAAAAATATGGCCCAATAACGCCGTCCGCATCCAAACCGCACCAAACAGTTATTTGAATTTCGGTAGACATTTTTTATAATTTGCAGACGTTGCTCGCTAGTGTCCTTTACCATGATGAAAATGTTGAGCTTACTGAATAAATTGACAATGACAGTTCCATGATTAGTGAAAGGGTGCGTTCACAAATTAAATTCAAAGTTGTCAAGTCCCTATTGGAAAACCCGATATAAATTAGCTTGCCTTCTGACTGCCCCAGCCTTGCCCTGGCCAAAAATAAGCTCTTTAAAAAGCCACTAAAAACATCCAAATATAGTCTAAGGACAAGGAGGCCCCAGAACTTAATTTTTCACTAATTACTCTTCTGTTTTTTCTCCTTTGTTCCTTTCTTCTCCTGGCGACTACTTGAGATCCCGTCTCACCTAATTTGACCAATAATGAGCTTAAATGTTCAAACTGTTTAACCTTATTATCCCACAATCAAAGTCGAACCTTAAGTCCAGAACATATGGCTTTCTTAAAATAAGTTTTCTTATTTGACGACTCAATTGGTTGCCACAGCTTTTGATCTAGAATACAAGTCTATTCCCTTCTTTACCAGGTCTATCAACGCCTTATTTAAAATAACGCCGCCGAGAAAGCTCAAGTGCATTAAGCAATGACACTCTTCTCAATTAAGATGTACAGGTACAATATGATGATTACATTATTATAGAAACGATGGCGATAAAACTGCATTTCACTTTTGGATGGAAAATGCAAGGAAAAATGCCAGCGTACTTAAGCATGGGGTAAATAAAAACAAACATGACTTCAAACGCGCAATTTTATCAACCCCCTTTGCCCCTTAATAAGTTTACGGTTTTTAAGGTTTTTTTTTCTGTATGGTATTTTTTTTTTTCATATAGACACCTAGTGTTGTTACTATCCGATTACACTTTAAAACCAACGAAACTAATCTTACAAATAGGCTCAATTGTAAAAAAGTGGGTATGTGGTTGGCTTTGCTTGGTCGACACAAGTTTTTCCTTCAACTGCCCATTAGTTTAAGCCTAGTTACATATGTAGTTATGGCGGCAGTTACATTGTATTGATTTTTACATTGAATGTTGCGGGTAGTTTTTGAAGAAATAATCTCTGACCAAATCCACCATCGATCTCATTAAAAATAAAATAAGGGTCAATGATGCCTAGAAAAAAAGACAAACCAAAATTGGGTAAGTCACTTTTGTAATGACGTTGCTCATCGAGCGAAATTTCGCTTTAGCGAAAGCTGTCACTTAAACTGTTCCCTATGTAGCAATGAGCTGTCAAAATTATTCACATTTTGCTTTTTCTGACGTCTTCTGTGCTAGTTTGTTGAATTTGGATGCGTTCAGGTGTTTGCAATTGCAAATTGTTCAGAACGTGTTCAGGACGTGTTCAATGTATTGCAATAATAGTTCAGAAATAATATAAAATAATTTCATTTATGCTCCCAATTTGTTTACTCTGCCTGCTTAGCTTAGTAGCTTAACCTTTTTGAAATCTGTCAGATTTAGACAGCAAGAATTTTTGTTGGTCTTTAAGACCTTGCTTTCATGTTGACTATTTTTAGTTATTATTTTTTTTAATTAGAAATATTTCCCAACCTGCTTTTAAGTGCAACTGTATAATTTACTTTTGATTTTGCTTCTCTATGTCTTAATTCCCCAATTACACGATGTCTCGTGAGCCTTGTCTCTTTTTCTTTTTCAGTTTTCCTTTTCAAGTTTTATCCCGTAACACGAAAGCAATTACACAGATGAATTTAGAGTAATGTCCCACATTTGACAGTTCTTCTTTCTGCTTTTAATGCTGCATCCTGCATGTGATGCACAGCGTTGCCGGAGGTGCACAATCTTGCCAATTTGCCATGCCAATTTTCTCGTGGTACAAAATAATTCCATATTTCATTATCTTTGATTCTGCTTTTCTAAAACGAGATTCGTATACTTAGGTATATGTACAAATCATTTTTTCCCACTTTCTTACATCTGCCGGTGAAAATCCTTTAAAAATCGTTAGTTACTAACTACTACTTTTCTTTTTTTCTAAATCTTTGCAAAGCAAAACCCGCACAAGGAAGCATCCAATTTGCTCCAGTTTGCTCCATGTATATATGTATACCCACATGTAGAACATAGATATAGATATATGTACATAATATGTACAAAGATACAAAAATTAAAGTTAAAGTGAGACAAGGCTCTCGAGTCATCGTGTAGTTGCAGACTAAACGAACCTTATGAACAACGTTTTGTGTAGTGTTGAACAGACCCACAGAAATTCAAAATTTTGCATGGCTTTATTGTGCGCGATTCAGGACTAGATTGACAGGTAGGCCCTATTTTATGGAATCAAGTAAGGGTTAAAAATTAAGAGATTTAATTAATTTAAAAAAAAGTATCTTAAATTAATTTTAATTATTGGCCATTTTGTATTTTTGAAAAAAAAACTGTATCAGGGCAACATTTTTATCCTAGTCTTTTATATAACCTAGAATATTAATAATTTCTACTATAGGGCAGGGAGGTCTGTTACTCCTTATTTAGGCGGGAGAGGTAAACTTCTAAAATATGACATAAATAAAAATAAATGTCATCACTCAGTATACACATATCTAGGGTAATATCATTAGAGGTTTTATTTTTGCAATATTCTGCGCATATGTTAAAATCAAAGTAAAATGGCGGCCGCCAGAGACCATTAGCTTGTTTATTTATTCTGAAAAATAGATCTCGTGGCTATATTTAGACGTATTTGTGGTAATTAATTTATAAAAAAAGCTTTTTAATAAACAAGAAAATTAGAAAAATATAAAACAAATGTGAGGTGTGCAGTTTTGTTCATACATTTTTTTGATGTAGGTCTCTAACAACCACCGTTTTTAATACAACGTGACAGATCAGATTTTGACAACCTGCGCATTATATTACCTTAGTTATATGTACTGTGGTCATCACTTACAATTTCGATTATGTCTGATTTGAAAGCCAGAAATTTGTCGGTTCTTTCCATATCCATTTATTTATTGCAATCAGATTTTTTTGAAGTAATTAATTTCAAAGTCAAAACTTAAAGAAACCAATTGTTTTTTGTTTTTGATCCCCTTCGCCATACTCTCTCATCGGAATCATCGTCATTCCTAGATTCTCTGTGCCCTCCAGCCGTAAAACTAAATAAACCTCTCACTAAGCAAAATAATGTAAGCCACTATGTTTTTTCCATCTAAACGTGTGTCCACACCAAAGAAAAATTTCTTTTAAGATATTTCAGAAACGATTTAATGCTTTTGTTTCTGTCTTCATGTTGTCGTGGTGAAATGAAATAAAAATAAAACAAACTTAAATTTTAATTTTAGTTTTTTGTTATATAATTAATATCAAACTTTTCTGACAAACATTTAGTTGTGAAGCCCGAAGATGGAAAAAAATGTTCAAAACGCGCGTCGCAATAAAATACAACTAAATGTTTGTCAGAAAAGTTTGATATTAATTAAATAACCAAAACTAAAATTTAAATTTAAAAGTTTGTTTTATTTTTTATTTAATTTTGTTCTCATTTCATTTCAGAAACATTAAAAAAACATTTCTGAAATATTTATTTAGGTCTGGATGCTTCGCGAAACATTTCTGAAATGTTTATGAAATGTTTCTCTATTTTTCCCTCCGAATGGAAAATTTTATTTATTTTTCAAGCATTTTAGTCTAGTTGACAAGTTTTTTTTTTCTTTTTATTTGTTTGTTTTTTGTTCATGATGACAAAACGCTATGCTATGATTGATACTTTTTTACAATCTATCTTGAAGTAAAAAAACTGGATACATAAAATGGGAAACAAATAAACATTTCGCAAATGTTTCTGAAAGCGTCCACACAAAAAAAAACATTTCAGAAACATTTCTGAAATATTTTTTAAACAAATGGGAAACATTTCAGAAATGTTTTTTAAACAAATGTTTCTAAAAACCTTAAAAGGCCAACCAATTTATTCATAGAATCGTCTATGCTCGAAATTCGAGCACATAAATTTGTTAACGTTAATACGTGAACATGAATTTTGTCTTACGTTTTAACTTTTTACTTTATTTTACCCGAATTAAGTTTTTCTAGATTTGTACAGTGACTCAAAATAACATTTATACAGGGATTCAATTAAATTAAAAAAAAAACGTTAATTGTAATAGTTTTTCTTTAATTTAAATTAGTTTATCTTTAATTTAAAATAAACTTTAAGATAAATTAAATTTAAATTAGTAAATGTATCATAGATCATAGGAGACAACAAGAAAGTATTTAAAGTAGGTCAATATAAACAAATAAAAAAAGAAGATATTTCAACAAGTAGAACTATAAGTTAATTGATGTTGGTGTCTATTAACACACTCAAAAAATTATTAGATATATTTTAATTTTAATAATGAAACCAAGATTCAAATATTTACCGCCCTGCTTACAGCTCTGTTTGAGATTTTCCGACGCCGCGCGTAAAAATAATATCAACGTCGCGTCGCGTTAAATAATCTCAACGCCGCGTTAAAAACGTGCTCTGTTTGACGAAGCCTTAAAAAAAGATAATGTTTGCATAAACGGCGGCGGGGCGCGGCGGCGTTACAAGGACAAACTTAATAGCTTTGATCAATATGGAAGGCCTACCTACAAATGTTCTTGATCTCAACAAAATCTATGTGCGATTTCATGAATCCTTAAAAGTTACCCCTTCCGATGAAGAAAAAGATCACTCGACTTACGCGTCCTACATAAACTCAAACACGATTGCCCACTTTCAAAGAAGCAGCTCGTAATTCAGCATTCAAGAGCTCATGTCGATCCTTAACCGAGTCTTTATAAAACCCAGAAATTTTTACCTTGTACCATCAAAATATCCGTTGCCTTCGACCTATAACCTCAACTGTTTTCCTGAACTCGCAAAAGCTTCCATACAATATTTTGCTTTGACTAAATCAGATATCAATGACGCGCCCAATATGTCGGAAAACCTTTTTTCATGATCGGGATCGGGCCCCAGAGTTCTGTTTCTTAAAGCGTGAACGCAAAACTTCCTTCGGGTTTTAAATATCGAAAAATAAAATATAAAAATTAAAAATACATATAAATACATACATATGTTAAGAAAAAAATTAAGAATTTGTTCAAAAAGTAGTTTCGATATTTTTAGTTATCTCAAAAACTTAGATACAGAAACATTAAATTATCAGGTTTGATAAAAAAATTGATAGTCGCAGTTTAAAGTTTAAAATTTAATTTAATATTTCATCTCACAACCTTAAACGTAGTATTCAATGTTTTTTTTTATTTTTCCCTTAAACCTTAGTTTTTAAATTGACTGTTTCAAAACTATTGATTGAATGATCGAAAATAAAGAACGAATCAATTTAGGTTGCAAGTGTTGCCGTCGTTTCAATATATAAATAAATTTAACGTTTAATTTAAAAATATTTTTTTTAATTGCTCCATGCGCCTAAACAGGGGTAGGTGTAAATAATTATTATTTAAAATAATTATTATGTTTTAGGCCTTCCACAAGATTACGTTATTATCTTGGGGTGTCAATGTTAAAGTTTTCGTGTCTATAATATTTGAGTTAACAAAAAATTATAACTACAGCGTGTTTTTTAGAGGTATAGAACTTTGAAATTGAATAAAGCAAAGATGATTTTATTAAATTGACATGAAATTTACTTTATTCGAAAGATAATCTTCTGGCATTATAATTAAAATATGATTTCTGGAATATGACCCCCACGGCTGGCTCGGACGTAGTCTAATCTGGAGGTTCAATTTTCGATGACTTTTTCCAACATTTGTGGCCGTATATCAGCAATAACCTGGCGAATGTTGTAGACAAGCGACTTCACAAATCCCCACAGAAAATAGTCAAGCGGCGTTAAATCGCACGATATTGGAGGCCATTTCACGGAGATCCGTAACGTGAAACTATGCGGTTACCAAACGTTTAATTTTGGCACGAGCTGTGTGACATGTTGCGCCGTCTTGTTGAAACCAAAGCTCCTGCACATCATGGTTGTTCAATTGATGAATTAAAAAGTCAATAATCATGGCTCTATAGCGGTCACCATTGACTGTAACGTTCTGGCCAGAATCGTTTTTAAAGAAGTACCACCAACCTATAAACAGTTTGTTGTTGTGGATGCAACGGTGTCTCAACATACACTTGAGGATTTATCATCACTCCAAATACGGCAGTTTTGCTTATTGACGTATCCATTCAACCAAAAGTGAGCTTCATCGCTAAACAAAATTCGCTTATGAAAATTGGGATCAACAGCAATCTTGTTTTTGACCATTCACCGAATCTACGCCCTGCTAAGTGATCCTGTGGCTTCAATTCTTGCACAAGTTGGATTTTGTAAGCACGCAAACCAAGATCTTTATGCAAAATCTTCCATAAAGTGGATGGACACATATCCAATTCCTGTTTACGATGGCGGATAGACTGATTCGGGTCTTCCTCTATGCAAGCTCTACAGCAGCAATGACTTCTTCTGCACGCACTGTACGACGTCTTTGCGGATGTGTATTATCATTTAGAGTATACGTGGTGCGAAAACGTTCCATAGTTAATCGAATTAATTGCTCTAATGGACAATCTTGTTGACCGTAAAATGGACGTAGTGCGCGATACGTATTTCGAACAGAACAATGATTTTCAAAATAAATTTGCACAATTTGGAAGCGTTGTTCAGGCGTCAGTCTATTCATGTTGAAATCCGAAACCCAACTAAAAATAAATCACTTGACAGCTGAGAAAATGGCTGCCAGTTAAAATAGTGTTGCCAACTTAAATTTCTATACCTCTAAAAAAAACACCCTTTAATTCTCTTGTATTTTTCAAACTTCTTCTTTTATAATCGACGGATCGTTATGATCTCGATTGGCATCACAACCCCCAATTCGCCTTTTTATTTTTTTTACTAATTTTCGACAATTTTTAACACAAACTATCAAAAGATGGCTTTGGCTTTGAACACATCCTTCAAGGAAGACGATATACATATACATATTTATAAAATTAAAAGAAGTTTTCATTCTCACCAGCTTTACTAGACGCCTCTGTGTCATGTTGCTCCGTAAGCTTATCCTGTAGGAACGAATGTAATACACTGTAAGTGTTGATAATGCCAAATATCACACCATTGCATAAAAAAGCACTAATCATAATAAGCCATGCCCGGGCACCTCCGTCCGGCGGCTCCAAAATCTCAACAACAACAATCGGTGTGTTTGTGTGTGATAAAGGTGTGATGGGCAACCGCTCGAAATTTTGTTTCTTATGAACGCCATTTGTGATCCGCTTCGCATGTCCATTAAGGACATTTCCGTTTTCTGTATGGTTTCCTGCTGGCACTATTTGCGGTTTTATGCTGCCATTGAGGTAAGGTAGTTCATTTTCTGTCATTTCTTTAAAATTTCTTTTATACTTGTTTTATGTTTTTCTTTTGCACTGTATAACTCATGTAATTTTGTATTTTAATAATGAATGTTCTTTAAGTGATCCAACGGCATTATAGTGCAAAATGTTATCTATTTGTTCAAACATCCACGAATCTGTTTCCGGTTTTCGTTCGCTTCTGAAAGAAAAAAAAATAACTTGAGAAACTTTCTTACAAAAATTTTTGTTTTCATTAAATCTTCTGAATATGCAATTTATTTTATTTGAATAATTCATAATAATTGTAGCTCACTTAAATGTGGCACATGGCATCACACTTGAGCTTATCACATTATTTGTTTACAAAACTTTAATGCATTATTACAACGCATTAGGAACGCTTTTACAGATATTTATGCATTCTATTATGGCAGTCTAATCAGAAGTTTGTTTTTGAAAAAAAAGACTTTGGTCTCTGCTGAATAGAAGTGTTAAAGGAGTAAAAATGTTGTATACTCTTATCAGGAAAATGTTATCACACTTAGCTACTATTGTCTACCAAAAAGAAACAAATTTTATTTAGGATAGTATATAATAAATAATCGCAATTGCTAACAAGGCTTGATTAAAGATAATTCCCTGGTGAGTTAAACATTGTAAATTAATAAAAGATACTTCAACTGATTCGTGGTTAGATATGGTTTTACGAAGCTTCAAATAGGGTGTTCTCTTTATATCCTGGCATTCCAATATATTAAAGAACTAAAACAGAAAAAAGGTTTTTTGCTAAAAAAAAGAGTTGTAAAGGCGGTTTATGGACGATAATTTTATGCGATAACGTCATAAGAAAACATTGATGGCAGCAACACCAATGTACAACCCGTTAACTCACACCCAAAAACCCTCTCGTTAAATACACACACACACCCAAATATGTACATCTACTTTCTACTCTAACAAAACTCCGCCTATTTTGTATTTCTTTTTCTCTTCTTGTTCTTTTTGAATTTGAGTGGAATTATTGTAGGAATTTTCGTCTGTTCTGTTTCATGTTCGCCTGGTGCGCAGAATAAGTTTGCGATCAATTTTGGTTGACAATGAAAGACCCATTTTGGAATAGCTAAGAAGTTAGACAAGAATGTCCAACAGAAAATGATGTTAAAAAGCCGTAAAGATGGCGATTGCACAGAAAACCAGTTTATATGAACTCCCGGTTTATCATTTTGTAGAACATAACAATTATATGTAGGGCATTCCAAATTTAATCTTAATCTTTTTTAGTGCCTGGAGGTGTGGTGGTTAGAGTGTCCAAAGGATTGGGGTCCGATTCCTCGTCAGAGTCACCAGCTAGCAGCTACCTTTTTTACTTGCGATTATAGGTAATATAATGCAAGTAATGAATTTGTGCAAAAAAAAAATTTAGATAACAATCAAACATGACATTATGATGTTAGAGAAACATATTTGAGTTACTGGCAAAATTCTGTCCGTCTGTCTGTCTGCCTGTCCTGTCTGTCTGTATTTAAGACTGCAGCCTAAAAATCGTCTTCAAATTTAGAAACTTAAGGTTATTTTGACATTCTACAGAGTTTCTTCAATTGTTTTAGCTCAAAAATTTACGGTAAAAACTGGTGATCCAATTACTATCAAAATTGATATTTAAGAAGATGTTAAGTAATTTCGCGTTAATTTTCTTTTGTATTTTTAATAATTAATTTTTTTTTTTGAAAAATCAATATCTTAAAAACGGGTATGTAATTTTTTTTTAATTTTGTTTTTTAAATATATGTTATTATTGTGCTTAAGTTTCTATTCTTAAATAAATTTTTTTAATTAAAATTTTTTTTTAAAAAAAAAGAAACCCGTTTTATTTAAAAGCCGCTCTTATGATTTTGAAAAAAAAATCGCACTTTTTAACATTTCTTAAAGAAATAAAATGGCGTTTCAATTATTTCACTCAATAAATTTTTTTTAATTAGTTTTTATTATTATTCATTTACTTCTATCTAACTAACTTAATGCTAGATAAAAAATCTTAAAAAACTAGCTAAATTAAAAATAAACTAAAGCTACTTAAACCTAAAACAGCCACAGCAGCAGTTTTTTATTTCAATTTTGTATATTTTTTTTTTGTTTTTTTTTATGTTTTGTATTTTTTTTTTTTTGGTGCCGCCGTAACTGCGTTTCCCTACCTAATTTAGTCTACCCTACAACTATGTAATGCGACCATAGGCAATAAAAGTCGACTGCAATTATCCGTTATTAAGCCACCAAAACTGGTGCACCTGATCAAAATATTTCCTCCGGTCCCTATCGGACACAGCCCTACTGAACCGAAGGTGCTCTGCCTCGCTACCTGCGACAATGTCTCAGTCGTCTATCCATAGTTTTACGGTGGACGTGGTAGATCAGCAGAATCGCCGAACCATCCTGTATCAGCCCTCGACTGTCTAAATAAATTAAAGCCTCAGGTAGGATAAAACCGCTCGAACGTGTGCTCTCGAAATATTCATCTTGGGAGTATTAACCCCGAAGATTTTTCCATTAGTCGAGGTCATTGCTCTTGCAATGTGACCTCGAGTGGGCTCAATTAAAAAGTTATCTATCCTGTTCATATTGGCCCCGTTGTATAGGACTTCGTTATCATAGTAGTGTTTGTACTCCGACTCTGGTGTTCTGTGAAGTCCAAGACAGGTACGAAGACACTGTCTCTCAAACACCCGAATCTTTTCCATTAGAGATGGTGCAACGTTGAACTAAACAGAGCATCCATAGACAATCATCGGCCTAATAAGGGCCATAAAGCAAATCACTTTTACCCTGCCGTCAAGGCGGCTGCTATAAAACAACCGTCTTGTCAGGGCAAAAGCTCCCTTAGCTCTGGCCAGAACAGCCTCTATATGTCGGTTGAAATATAGAAAGTGATCCAGCCAGATGCCAAGGTACTTAACTACACTTTTACTCGCCAGTGGATCGATCACTAACTTGCGCCAGTTCACTGAATTCAATTTAACGGACTTTATTCGAACAATCAAATTTATTTCTACTGTCTTCTATTCTAGCACTTAATGCCAACTCTCTAAAAGAAAGCTTTGTCTCAGAAAAGTGAATCTCATGTCACTGTACGAATTCGGCGGTAACTTGTATTTGCAACTTTGAAGCCCAATGCACACGGAGCAACTCGAAAAAAACTGATTACCGATACGAGTTGGCAACTAGTTTGCTTTGAAACATAACCTGTGTAATCAAATGAGACGATGCACACGACGCTACTGGTTGGAAACTCGTTTGCGATTAACAAAAAAAAGTCTGTAACCAGTCGTCTTTTGATTTTCATGTCGGATTGCCTAGTGATTTAGGTTTCTAGTTTGTCGAAAATGAGCGAACAACAAAACAACCTGTTGCTGGTGCGGAAGGTGGAAAAACATCTACATATATATAATTGTTGCCTTCCTGGCCATTCAAATAAAAATAAAATAGAGAAGGCGTAGATAAAATCCGGATTGTCGTAAAATTGACGGGTATGTTTTTTATTTTGACTTGAATGGATGGATGTTAATATTTCGTCAACTGTGTCATATATTTCCACTGCTAGTGCAGGTATGTTATTATGAGGTTGGATTATTAGCCTCTACCTGAGAAAATAGTACAACATGATGGTTTCACTCCCGGTATCCATGACGACACTGTACGAACTAGAGATTTCGATTGGTGATGACTGATGAGTTTTCTCGTGTGTGGAGTCAAGTCACTTCTGAGTTGCCAACCGGTTTAGTTTGTATCCAGTTGCTCCGTGTGCATTGAGCCTTATGGTAATTATACACTTTCGCGGTCACCTGGTTTTTTGGCTATACAAAATTCAAAACTGAACCGGTTTTCAAGATTTGTTTCTAAATGCCGGATTTTTAATAAAAATATGTTTAAATTTTCACCATGTCAGATTTCAGATAGTTTTTTTTAGCTTTGAATGCTGAAAAAAATCAATTTTTATGAACAATCCGTTATAACAATTGAATTTACGATTTTTATATCGTGATCTACGCAAAAAACGAACAAATTAGCAGAAAAAAAGCAGTAAAACTGAAGCTAAACTTTAAAGGCTTCGACTTCTCGTCGAATTTACATACAAACTATGAGCAGCACAATGTATCACATATTGATATTGCGATCTTATACATAATTACCTATAGTAAGTTTGATAATATTCTCCAAACTGAGCTGTTGGTCGGTCTGACTGACTATCACAAACTAAACAATGTCTTGAATGGGCAAAATTTCCAAAGAATTATTACAGAAACCAGCCTGATAAGAACTTTAGATAAAATATCGTTTATGAGGATGTAGTCTGCAAAAACAGAAGCTACAAAATAAATCGCTTAAGATTTTGTATGCAGACAGATAGATAAGCCTTGAGTTTTTTTTTACATGAATTGTTTTATTACTAACGGGTGATTTTTTTGAGGTTAGGATTTTCATGCATTAGTATTTGACAGATCACGCAGGATTTCAGACATGGTGTCAAAGAGAAAGATGCTCAGTATGCTTTGACATTTCATCATGAATAGACTTACTAACGATTTTAAACGATCTGCCACAACGTCGAATTTTCAGTGAATGGGCCCTAGAAAAGTTGGCAGAAAATCCACTTTTTTATCGACAAATTTTGTTCAGCGATGAGGCTCATTTCTGGTTGAATGGCTACGTAAATAAGCAAAATTGCCGCATTTGGAGTGAAGAGCAACCAGAAGCCGTTCAAGAACTGCCCATGCATCCCGAAAAATGCACTGTTTGGTGTGGTTTGTACGCTGGTGGAATCATTGGACCGTATTTTTTCAAAGATGCTGTTGGACGCAACGTTACGGTGAATGAACCGAACACTGATTTTGGTAATAAAATTCAATGATTTGTAAGCGTTGCTCGTTAGTAAGTCTATTCATGATGAAATGTCAAAGCATACTGAGCATCTTTCTCTTTGACACCATGTCTGAAATCCCGAGTGATCTGTCAAATACTAATGCATGAAAATCCTAACCTCAAAAAAATCACCCGTTATTTTGATATGAGAAATGCATTTTGATTGATTTGAAAAAAAATCATGGAGGATACCACAAAATAATCTATTTGAAATGAATGATAAAATACAAATAATTGATAGAAATTGATAATTGGAGAACCAAATATGAATTCAAAGAAAACAAATCCTTACATTGAAAACATGGAAGCTTTTTTCCAGATTTTGAAATGAAATAGATTTTTACAAAATTGTAACTTGAGGAAACCCAGTCAAGCTATTAGTTACTCCGATGTCTGTTGCAAAAATTGAAGCGCTTGACTGCAACTAATACTGATGGAATTCCCATAAACTGCCAGTTCAGTTATCAGTTCATCAATTGCAGTTGGCGGTGAATAAAAGTCTTGGAGTTTCTGTTTTTTTTTTTCTAATATGTCCATTTCGACAGTGATTTGGTGATTTATTAAGCGTCAAAATTAAAGCTACTGCAATTAGGCTTTCATCATCCATTATAATTGTCTTCTATATTTCGAATGTTCAAATGTAAAATGACAGATTAACTGAATAATGGACTGACGCCTAAATGCTTTGTTAGACATTAGTGTAACTGAAAGCTTAACTGATAGCCAGTGGCGTAGCTATCATAGGGCAAAGCGGTGCAATACACCTGGGCCCCGAAGATCAAAGGGCCTCCACAACTTTGAAATAAGGGCTGGAGCGAGATATTTCGGTCGCAACCCCAGTTTCTTTGCACCGATTAACCGATAACGTTCATGAATTGATTTTTGTTAGTGCGATTGAAAGTGCGACAAAAAGTATGTTTACAAGTTTCCACTTATTCTATTCCATACATTCATCCTTCTGGTACTATATTCTGCTAGAATTTCATGCATACTTAAATTTGTTTTGTGTGATAAATCAAGTACTTATGAAGTATGCAAGTTTTATGGCTATGAATGCAGTTTGTAAAACTTTCGACTTTTTGATTCTAACAAATTTGCTCAGCATGAATGGAATAACTCAACTCACAAAATGTGATCAGTTTCATATGAAATATCCTATAATCCTACCTAAGCTGACCGCGACATTGTCCATTCACCAATTTTATAAAGAAACTAGCTTTTACCGTGACTTCATCCGCCTGAAATGTATAATAACTGTTTACTCAATTCGCAAAGTTTATAATAGAGAAATACCTACCCACGTTAGTTTAATTTTATTTTTCTCTTTTTGGTGTGGTTTTAAATCAAATAGTTTTAAAATAATTATTTTCGAAAAATAAGCAAACCCAGCGCCACCTACGGGTAATTCAAATAGCTTTACTTATTCCTTTCAAAATGAGCCTGTGAAAGTCCCGTCAAAATCGGTCCATAAGAATTTTCGAATAAAAACGATACCAGTGCCATCTAGTGAGTAATTAACATAGCCTAAGTTACTCCTTAGGATATCAGCCACCTGTCAGTGAAAGTCCCGTCAAAATGCGTGCAACCGTTCCCGAGATTACCCAGAACAAACAAACATAAAGACAGACAGACAGACAGCGCTGTAGATCGAAAAGCTACTTAATCTTAAAACCCACGAACGGGTCTAGCTTCCACTAGGATTAGAAAAATTGCTTCGCAAACTGAGAATCGAACTAACGATATCTGGGTTAGTAAGCAAATATCTTAGCTACTGCACCACTGCCGCCCGCAGTTACTTGTGCAAGAAAGCAAATCATTGGGGCAAGATCGACAGCGACATTTAATATTAATTACAATGGAAAAGAAGGCGGCATTAAACTTGGATTTGAGTGATGTAATAGATGAATTTGCAAAAAGTGAAGCGCGAGAGAGGTAGTAGTCAATTTGACTGCGTATTTTGCTCACATCTTTTTTTCATCTAATGATCTCATCAATATATAATTCATATTTTTATTCTCATTTTCTTTTACTAAACAAAGACGGATCTTACCTGCACCAGGGCCCTTATCCACTTAGCTACGCCACTGCTGATAGCTCAACTGAACTAAAACTGAAATGATCGTCTAAATGGGGCCTTAGATCAAATATTGGTAAACTTTTAAATGAGAATCCAAGGTTCTTATCAATGCATTTTGTGCTATGTATGGATTTGCTTCTGCACTTCTTAAGCTTCCCTAAATATTTTAAAGCTGACAAGTCGATTGTCAAAAAAAAATCAGGACAAAGGTGCAACAATTCACCCCTTCATTTGCTTTAAGTTTAGTGTGAACAATTTTTCGTTGCATATTTATATGAATTCTTCAATTTGGCATTGTCAACTGAAATTTTAAACGATGCGGTTTGACGTCATTGTTGACTGTTTATGTAATGGGATCTTTTAAGTTGACATAAACGCAAAGTCTATTAACACATTTTAAAAATATTACCAAAAAATCACAACTATAGATTTTCTTTAAGACAACACATTTGCTATGAAAAAAAAGTATAATGTTCTTAGCGAATTTCGAAAAATTGCAGGGAAAGCGGCAATTGGCAATCGATACTTTTGTGAAAAGTGATATCGTGATGTCTAACCAGGCACGTAACTAGAAATACTCTATAACGAAAAATAACGATGACATTTTCCCGATCGTTTGTTTTTATTCCGAATCACCATTGCATGTACAAGGAAATTGCCGAATATACATATACATTAATTTTTTCTTTGTCAGATTTTTCGTCAGTTTCTTTACCTGATTTTGAATTTTCAAAGCTGACAATCGTTTGTTGATTTTTACAAGACATTCGATTCTGTAGAAATCTTATCATATAAATACGGCTTAATAAAAGCATACAAAAAACTTATGCGAGTTTTGGTTGGTCTGAAAAAGTATGTAAACAATAGTTTTCAACGAAAAAAATTAAAGCCTATTTTATTTCTTTAACTAGCTTGCCCACCCGGCGTTGCTCGGGTATATCATACATTTTCGAAAAAACCACTCCGGCGCGGTGCCACCTTGTAATCAAAATAACCATAGTTACTTCTTATAAAATTATCTATATGCTTGGCAACCCCAGCCGTGGCAAGGGGTTATTAAATAAAAAACGACTCCAGCGCCACCTAGTGGTAATTAAAATAGCCTTCCTTACTTCTTACAATATCAGCTATCTGCTTGTGAAAGTCCCGTCAAAATCGGCCCATAAATAAGAATTGTTGAAAAAACGACCATAGCGACACCTAGTGGGTGATTTAAATAGCCTAAGCTACTCCCTATAACATCAGCAATCTGTTGGTGAAAATCACATCAAAATGGATTAAGCCGTTCCCTAGATTAGCCGGAACAAACGGACAGAAAGACAGAAAAACAGATAGACAGACAGACAAAATAAAATTCAAAATTGGGTTATGGTTATGAGTACTGTGTAAACTTTCATATGGATTTTGTAAAAAGCTGTTAATTTGATATTAAAAACAGACACCTAATTTTTATTTATGTGTATAAAGAAGATAAATGTTAAAAAGATATAATATATATATATATTTTTCATCGTAGGCAATATTTAAAATAAATTACACGACTGGATCGCACGCTCATATGTGCGGTCACATCGTCGAATAAAATTTAAAAAAATGCACGACTGGGTCGCATGAACTTGCTCTTATGCTAGATAATTGCTTAGCGGCTGCATATGTATGTATATAAATGGTGTTTTCTTAAGACGTGTAGTTTCAAGAAGAAATGAAACGCATATAGTTTAATGTTATGGCCAAGAGTTTAATTTTATTATAGAGATAAGGGTTTGCCATTATGTTTTAAAATGATTTCGGGCAAATAGCCGCCTCAGCTGGCTCGAATAAATTCCAACCGAGAGGCCCAATTTTCCCAATTTTCTGAAAATCGGGATCGGTGGCCATCTTGTTTTGGGCCCAATAACCGAACGTGCGACGCGCTTGATGGTCGTTCGGCTTCAATTCTTGCACAAGTTGGATTTTGTAAGCCCGCAAACCAAGATCCTTCCGCAAAATCTTCCATAAAGTGCATGGGCACAGCTCCAATTGTTGTACGCGATGGCGGATGGACCCATTCGGGTCTTGTTCGATACTCTGCTGCACCCAACCGAACCATAATTTTGGTAATAAATTTGAACAATATGCAAACGTTGTTCAGGAATAAGTCTATTCATTATGAAATGGCAAACCAAACTGAGCATAAATCAAGTGACATCTGTCAAAAAAACCAACTCCGAAAAAAGTGTTGCCACGTCTAAAAAAACACCCTTTATTAAAATAAAAAAAAAATATTTTTTTTTCAAAAATTCTTCCATTTTTTAATTAGTTTAAGAGTTTTCTCGGAAAAAACTAAGTATGCGATAAAAATTTAAAACTAAATGTCTATCGAGGAAAAAATAATATTGAAAATCGTTCGACCAGTTTTTTTTTTTTAAAGTCGTTCTTTTTGAAAAACTTTGTGAAAAAAAATTTAAATTTTTTTTTCTAGTACGTTATTATAAGGAAATCTGCAGTTTTCATCTGAGAAAATTATTAAAAAAAATTCAATGAACCCATTTTCAAAATATTTCAAAAAAACATTTTTTTTAGAAAATTAAAAAAAAAAATAAAAAAAAAAAGTTTTTGAAAATTTTGGAATGCAATATTAATTGAAATATAAATGACTTCCTTTTGTGCAAAATTTTATTGAAATCGGGATAATGGTTTACGATAAAACCGCATTTGAAAAAACCGGTTCTATGAAAGGTACCGTTATAGAACGAATTTCAAAAAATTCATTCTAATTAGAAGATGTATTGTTGTAAAAAAAATATCACCCTAAAAGTTTCATCAAAATCGTTGGAGCCGTTTTCGAGAAAATCAAACTTTTTGTTAAAAATTGTATGGCAAGTACCGTTATTTTTCGATCTAGAGCAAAAATGAAAAATACATACAAAAATAAATACTAAATACCAAGTTTGAAGCAAATCGGCCCATCCGTTTAGGCTTAGAGATGCGAACAGACAGACAGACAGACGGACGGAATTTCCGGACCCATTTTTGTCGACTTCTCTATCATCGTAATGTCATGTTGGATTGTTAGAAATTTTTAATTTTTTTTGCACGAATCCACAACTTGCCTTATAGTACCCCTAAACTCTAGTGAAAAGGTTACTTTTACTGAACGGTTATATAGTGGGTGGGATTATTATTTGAACTAAAAACATGAAAAAAGTCATATGTAGAATATAAAAATAACCTTATGTTCTAAATTTGAAAACAATTGGCCTAATTTTTAGGCTGTAGTTAAAAATACATCCGTTCAGACCAGACAGACAGATAGACAGAATTTTGACACTGACCCAATAATAATATGTTTGTAGGTAAAATAAGTGAAATTTAAGTTTGTGTTTCCATCACAACGAATGATATTTACATTTGTTTGTACATATTTACAAACAAATTGTGTTGCTTTTCCATCATAAATTTTGATCCACCCATAGGTAACACTCCTCTAGTTTTGGTATCATTTAAACGTAGTCTTTTATGTTAATTTTAACGATTTTTTTAACAAAACAGTAAAATTTAAGAGTTAACATTCTTGCTTTGAATTTTGAACATTTGAATTGGAAGGTTAGTATTTTTTGAGATTCATTCAGAACTTAATTAATCTTCATATCAAACGAACGCTTTCAGAAACATTTGCTATACATTAGAGGCCACATGAATATTATCTTAATATCGCCTTTTTGACAGTTGACACACACTTTTTTATGACAGTTCTATTTTTAAAGGGTGGATTATCAATTAAAAAAAACTGACAGGAAAAATAAAATGCAGCCGCTTATTTCTTCGATTCAAATACGAAAAAAGTCCATTATCTAAAATAATACACTTGTTATTAAAATAGAAACAATCAAATTAAAAAGAACTTCATATCTCTTAAGCGTTCCACAAGATGACGTAAATATAAGCAAATTTTACTAATCATTTTTGTTGTTCGTCTAAGAATTTTAGAATTCCTTACACAAAGCAAAAAGTTTTATTTTTCAAATTACCAATTTATTAGCAAACAATCGGCTAGCATTTATCAAAACAAACATTACAAGATTGAAATTTTTGTGATAAAACACAAATATTGAAACGACACATTCCAAAGAATTCGAATCCGAAATATCACAATCAATGTCACGAGCACGAAGCACGGGCTCCCGCCGATTTAGTTTGTTCTATGCGTCCCAGAATTCGAATAAATATCACTAAAAGTGTTGCTCCTCGGAAGCACACATGAATGGTAATATTGATTTAAAATACAACGATTCGAGTTAAATTTAAAACAGCGCAGCGTGTAAAACAACAAACTAGGTGTAAGCTTTTTTATTTATTTCATCGTTAGTTATATCTTTGAGATACTTTTACACGGACGCAACAAGAAGACGACCAACCCGCTGCACTAACGGTGTTCGAGTAATGTAAAAATATTGTTCTATATCAAATGATAGTGGGAAAGTGCTCTACTAGTTAGTGCTTGCTTAGTGGATCATTTTTGTGAGAGCTTCGTGTCGTATCGGCCTAAGAACGAACCGAAATGTTGGAATTATATGCGAGTCTATGCCAATAAAAGATACAAAAAGTATATAAAGCTGTCGTTTTATAAGATGGAAAAATGCCCTACCCTATTAATTTATGGCTGGAATTTGTTTAAAATATGGGCTCCAATTGTCATTTTTTGGGATAGGGAAACGAATAAATCTAAAAATATATAGAAAATCTAAAAATACACATATTTTTATAAATATTTATTTATTATTATTCATTTTAAACTAAACATAAAAAGACAGAAATAATTTATAATGGTTTTAGTTAACAAAGAAAGTTACTTTTGTTTGAAGTACTATAATGCAAGTTATGGATTCATGCAAAAATAAATAAATTGCACGACTGGATCGCACGTACTTGCTCATATGTGCGGTCACATTGTAGAATAAAATTTAATAAAATTAAAGTGAACATCAAAGGAATTATTCGATTTTTGTGACTTTCGATTGTTCGAATAAAGTACGTTCAATTGTATTGGGTGAAATAATTTAAACGCCATTTCATTTCTTTAGGAAATGTTAAAAAGTGTGATTTTTTTTCAAAATTGTGGTAGCGGTTTTTAAATAAAACAGTTTTTTTAACAACTTTTTTTAAAAAAATAAAAAAAAATAATTCAAGAATACAAACTTAAGCACAAAAATAAGAAACATTTAAAAACAAAATTTAAAAAAAAAAATCACTTACCCGTTTTCAAAATATTGATTTTTCAAAAAAAAAAAAAATATTTGTTTTACCTACATCTTCTTGAATATCAATTTTTAAAGTAATCGGATAACCTGTTTTCGAGAAAGTCGAAGAATAAAAAACGGTCCTATGGGGGTACCGTTTTTAGCCCACCATATTATTTCACTAAAATAAAATGCTTACCTACAGTAGTACATTGATTTTTTTCATAAAAATTCTTGGAGCCGTTCTCGAAAAAATAAGCTTTTACATAACGGTTAAGTGAAAGGTACCGTTAATTTTTGAGCTAAAAAAAAAAATGAAAAAACTCCTCTGTAGAATGTCGAAATAACCTTAAGTTCTACATTTGAAGACGATTGGCCCTGCCGTTTAGGCTACAGTAAAAAATACATCCATACAGACAGACAGACGGACGGACGGAATTTTGCCAGTAACTCAAATTTTTTTCTCTATCATCGTAATGTCATGTTTGATTGTTATCTCAATTTTTTTTTTTTGCACGAATGCATATCTTGCATTATAGTACCTATAATCGCAAGTAAAAATCTAACATTAGCTGAAAAAAGTGGGTCCGGAAATTCTGTCCGTCTGTCTGTCTGTTCGCGCCTCTACAGCCTAAACGGATGGGCCGATTTGCTTCAAACTTGTTATTTAGTATTTATTAGGTAGTATCTCGGGGGTATTTTTCATTTTTGTTTTAGGTCGAAAAATAACGGTACCTGCCATACAATCTTTAACAAAAAGTTTGATTTTCTCGAAAACGGCTCTAACGATTTTGATAAAACTTTCAGAGTGCTATTTTTTTAAAAACAATACATCTTTCAGTTAAAATAAATTTTTCGAAATTTGTTCTATAACGGTACCTCTCATAGAACCAGTTTTTTCAAATGCGGTTTTATCGTTAACCATTATCCCGATTTCAATAAAATTTTGCATAAAGGAAGTCATTTATATTTCAATTAATATTGCATTCCAAAATTTTCAAAAACTTTTTTTTTATTTATTTTTTTATTTTCTAAAAAAATGGTTTTTGAAATATTTTGAAAACGGGTTGATTGATTTTTTTTTAATAATTTTCCCAAATGAAAACTACATATTTCCTTATAATGACATACTAAAAAAATTTAATATTTTTTCGAAAAGTTTTCAAAAAAAAAAATGACTTTAAAAAAAGTGGTCCAACCATTTTCCATAATTTTTTTCCTTGAAGACAGACAGTTAAAAAAATATGAAAGAATTTTTTTTTGAGTTTTTTTAATTTATGTTTTTTTTTTAAACGGTTTGTTAAATTTTATTTTTAATTTTTTGTTTTCTGATAATAACTACCAACTGCTAGATGTTGGCATACTCAAAAAAATTGGAATATGTTTTCGAAATGTTTTTCAAAAAAAAAACCGTTTTTTTGAAAAAAACTGGTCAAACGATTTTGAAAAAAATGTTTTCTTAAAATTCAAAACTGTTAAGGAAATTAAATGGCTAACTTCATTTTTTCCAAAAAATCGTTTTAAGTGATTAACAAAATTTCAAATGATTGTTTACCTGGTTTTTCAATAATTCAAGCCCCAAGACCACTGTCGTACAGAGCAAGTTCTTGCGACCCAGTGGTGCACTTTATTTTTTTTATTTTATTATTATATGCTCAAAAAAACCTACAATTTTCGAAATCTTGTAACCGGTGACCACACCGACCGACCCTAAAAATATAATATTCTACCAAACAATGTCTTGCTTACCCTATTACCCTCATCCCTCATAAAAATCGACCAAACATGTTTGAGTTAGAAATGAAATAAATTGCTAGGGTGGAGCTGGCGGTGGACTTTTATCTGCTATAGTAAAAGTAATGTAAATGATAAAGGTATGGTTAGGGTGTAGGGTATAAGACAAGAGAATAAGGTTACCAAAGCTTTACCTAATAAGGCTTGGCTGCGGCAATTTTCTTTTGAACGAAAGCTTCAATGAATACTCGTGCTGCTGTATCTATGGATGTCTTTGGCTTATCCTTACCTGACCCGGCATTTTCATTCATTCTTTCAACAAAAGCACAGAATGTCAAGGTCAATGGTATTTGGCACTTGCACATATCCTTTTTTAGGGAAATAGAAACATTTGAGTAGATGCGCGAAAAGCTCCTAACTTTATAATATTATTCTTGCTTTAAATTTCTCTAAATTTAAAATTAAAATTAATTAATTAATTAATTAATTAAATTTCTTTAAATAAACTCCTTTGACTCAAATACTGATTATGCGTTGTTTTGGTTCCTTTCAGGTTAAAAAAACAATTCGAACAAAAATGTAGCACAATATCCTAGGGAAGGAAACACAGCTGGAAAATATGATTGTTCTTCTTATGGACCTCTCTCAATACTCGGCTTCGCTCTATCTAGGGCTTCACCTATGAAGATCGACGGGTTACATACAAATATAATAAGTAAGTATTTATTAACTTACTTAAATCATACTCTAATTGGTTCCATTTCCAAAAAACCAACCATAATCCTGGTAGGTTTTTCTTCAAATTTATTTAATTGTCTTTTATTGTGGACAAATAATTGTGTGTAGGCTTGAAGCAAATGTTACGCAACAATAGTTCGGTAGGCTGAAACTCTAGCTCAATTTGTTCAAAATGGTAAGTGAATTAGAATGGGTCAAGTTTCTGTCAACTGTCTTGTGGTTAAACATGATTCCTTAATGGAATTGTCTGCAACTTTGAGACATTTGCCACGCGAGGCCTTCGAATAGAAAGAATATCGAAGAAAAGTAGTTACGTAAAATAAATAGAGTATTCCTGTCATTGGCAATGGCCATAGTGTCAACTAAATTGCTTGGCAAACAAAGCTGTAGTGTTCTTTATTGCACTTGCAGGTGTGGCAGGTAAAAAAAAGATGTCCTTGTTGAAATGCTAAGTTTCCATAATGATGTAGGCAATTTATTTATTTGACCAATTCAGCGTGCTAACGTTTACGTCCACAAATTAATTATGAGCTTTTTAATCTTTTATGTTTGGGGATTGAAATACGTTGGGGTAAAAGATCAGGATTAGGATCTGGTAAAGCCCATTAAAATATGACCAGTCATGAATTCGACTAGATCATCATTAAGTTCACTTACTCCATTTCGCAGGTAGACATCATCAGCGTTCTTATCTAAGGGAAGTTCTTTTATTGAGCTCTGCGTAACACTCCTGCTTATAAGCAAAGACCCAAAGATACAATTAACAACTACGACTACATAATATCTACCTTGTCGGTATGATTTAACTAGCGTTTCCGAAATTGAGGAAATTTTGAACTGTTCTCTAAGTTTTCTAGAAAAGTCTAAAAATGAAAGAAAAGTAATGTTATCAGGCTGTCACAGTGAACGGATTGTCTTACATCTTCCACCACTTTTATAAGGGCTGTTCTGTTTGACAGCTATGTTTTGGTCATACAAAGTAACTTACTCGTATACAAAATGGGCACCACTGGGTCGCACGTACTTGCCCTTATTTGCTTAATCACATTGGCAAAGGCAAAGTCTTTGACAGAAACAAGTAACATTAACGTAGAAAAATAACATGGTCTGAACTTATTTAAAGTGTCAAAACCACAAAACTTAACGGTTATCAGTGAAAATGAAGTACGCTCTCACACGTCTTATATAACAATGAAATTATGAAAAAAGTATTTCGAAAATTGTAGGACGGATTTTGATGAAATCCTATTTTATATTTTTAGTTTCTTGAAAAATGTTTTTTTTTTAAGAGTTGGGTATGCAGTTTTGTAGTATTTTAAAAAATATTTTTTGATTAGTTTTAAAAAAATATTGAATTAAAAAAAAACTATAAAAAATAATTATAAAAAGAAAAAAATTACTATTCAAAATTTTGGTATGCAGAATAAATTTCGCTATCTAGAATCTTTTTAAATATAACATTTAATAGAAATCAAATGAGCAGTTAACAAGAAAGTCTAAAATTAAAAAAACCGTTATATGAAAGGTAATAGACTTTTCTGGCAAATTTGGTTTTGATAAAAAGAAAGTGTTGGAGCCGTGTTCGAGAAAAATAATATTACAAGTATTGTTATTTTTGGCTCTAAAAATAAAATTTCAATTTCGGCTCTAAGGAATGCCAAAAAAATCACATAAACCAAGAGAGATAATCACTTAAACCGTTTGGATTCAGCTCGTTATACATACTGACGGGCAGACAGGCAGACATTTGTTTGCCACTAATATTTTTAGGCTTCTCTATGATCGTAATGTCATGTTTGATTGTTATCTCAATGTTTTTTTATATTCACGAATCCTAAACTTGCCTTATAAGTACCTATAATCGTAAGTAAGAATTATCGTATATAATTCTTTCAAAAAAATTGATAAGACTAGTAGAATAGCTATTGACCTGACTTCACCTTTGTTCCTAAGTTCACGAATAGTTTTCCAGCACCTGTTCAATACCATCTTTATGACAAGTATTTTTCATAAAGATAGTATTGAAAAGGTGCTTATATACTTAATCACATAAGAAAGTATTGCCCTTACATAAAACAGTATGAATATTATCAAATCCTCGGAACACTAAAATAAAGAATCGTTAACCTCAAAATTAAACTAAAAATATTATTTTTTGTGAAACTTATTCAAAGTCAATTTCCTCATTAAAGACTTATTATTTTTAAGCCAAATAATAAAATAATGTACAAACGTTTTCTTAACGAGCACATATTGTTGGTAGGAAAAGCAAACCAGCCAATGCACAGTCTCTTACTATGTAGTATCTTTATACTTACTTTTGTTTCACAGTTTAATTCTATTTAAGTTTTCCTTTCCCGGTTTCAATCCTAACCTTCTTAAATGGATATCCTCGTATCTTGACAACCACCAACACATAGTCCGTTTTCGTTCTGTTCTTTCAGTTCCTTTTATGGCCACCTCTGGGTTACCCCAAGGTAGCCACCTTAGACCACTCTTGTTTATCCTTTGCCATGTATGATGTTGAAAAGATATGTCAATCATCTTCTATCTTCCTTTATGCTTATGATGCTAAAATTTCCAAGATGATCTCTTCTCGTCGTGATTCTATCCTGCTTCAAAATGACCTCAATTCATTTATCAATTGGTACAGTAAGAATTTACTCGAACTTAACATTGCCAAATGTGAGCTAATTACGTTTTCTCGAAAAAGTAAAAAGCCTCCACTGAGATATTATCATCTTCAGAACCTTCCCATTAACCGAGTACAGTTTATCCGCGATTTAGGCGTTTTTTGTGACTGCGAATTAAATGTTCGTTCTCATATCGAAAATGCTATATCAAGAGCTAACTCCGCCCTTGGTTTGGTATCAAAAGGTGGTCCAAAGAGTTTCTAAACTCATTTGTAACCAAATCCCTTTATATTTCCTATTTCCTCTCCTTGAGTATGCATCGCAAGTATGGGCCCCTATCACGCGTTTCATATCTCTAGAATTGAAAGCGTTCAAAGTCGTTTTCTGCTCTTTGCTCTCCGAGGTCTCTATGATTTTAACAATTTCTCATCTCTACCACCCTACCTTGATCGACTCAAAATTATAAATCTACACCCCTTTGAAGTCCTTAAGAATGTGTTTGACATCATTTTTCAATGTTTGTCCTCTTACAGGTGCCACTGAATGTTCCCCTCTTTTTGATCTCATCTTGTTCAACACTAACCCACTTCTAACCAACTTCCCATCGTACTTCCTATGGTCTCAATGAACCTTTAACCCGCATGTTGAGTAAAATCAATTCGATTTCTTCTCTTTTCGATTTCAAACTTCCAAGTCCTTGTCTTAAAACCTTAAAGCTTGTATTAAGCTTACAAATGGGGTATTAGCCCCACTAAAATCAATTAAGAAAACAATGCTTGGAATATGGCCATAATAAAAGAAAAAAAAACCTTATATTCAAAAATATCTAAAATATAAACAACTTCTTGCATTCAACTAAGCCAACTTTCAATTAGCCATTAGCCAACTTCCTGCATTCATGTATACATATAAATGTATATCTTGGGTCTTTAGTGTAATATTGGTTGCATGGTTGCTTCTATCGCATTTAAACATTTCACTGCATCAAAGCTCTTTCCAATACCAATACCGCAAATTTATTGTATCTACTGTTCCCATGACCTGAGGGAGTCAGAAGCCAAGGTACATACTATGTAGACCCATCTCTGATGCAGCGAATCTGTAGAAGGAGACCTCCGACTGCTTGCAGTACGAAACTGGAGACTGCAGGATAGAGATCGAGCCAGCTGGAGGGGCATATTAACCCAGGGTCAGGAAAAGAAAAAATGTTATTTCTACGTTTCTAAAACTCCAAAAAAAACTGTTTAACCGCTTATAGCATATACAATCTATACACATAAATAAAAATGAAGTGTCTGTTTTTAAAATCAAAATAACAGCTTTTTACTTGATGTAATACAGTACTTATAACAAAAACACCATTTAATTTTTGTTTGTCTGTCTGCCCGATTTTGACGGGACTTTCACTGCCAGGTAGCGAATATTCTAAGGAGTAACTTAGGCTATGTTAATTACTCACTAGGTGGCGCTGGTGTCGTTTTTTACTCGAAAATTCTTATTTATGGACCGATTTTTATGGGACTTTCACAGGCAGGGAGCGGACGAAGTCACGGGTAACAGATAGTCTTATATATATAAAGAACAATCTAAGTTATGTTTGTGCGCGAATTACATTTTTTCGGCTCGATGGATATTAAGGAGATCTTAGGATATGTTTAGAGAGTGCATATAAGAAATCTGTTTGCTGTCCGATGTCTAGAACCGGAGTTATGACCAAAAATGTCATTCAATATAAATAATGTGTGGTATGCACACACTTCATTTTGGTTTCTCTTTGTTGCCGCGTGTATGCACACAACTACAGCATTGACAATCATTTGCTTCTGACCGTGAGGTTGTCAGTTCGATACTCAGGTTGAGAAGAAATTTTTCTAACTCCTAGTGCAAGCTAGAGCCGCCCGTGAGTTTTAAGTAGAAAATAGTCACCTAATACTCGATCTACTGCCCCAATAAAAAAAGTCTCCTATCTTTCTAATTCTTCTAACTAGTGTCGTGCAACGTCATGTTGCATTCTAAAAGACAATGTGCCGTACAGCGCTTAGTTAAAAAAATATTATTATTGTTTTTATTAAACACGACCAACGCCGGGTGGTTCAGCTAGTATACATATATTCATTAAGCTGATGTGTTCGAATAATAAAAAAACGTATGCCATTAGAACCTTTTTCACGAAAAAAATATATGTAAGGGTCATTTTTACTTGCGATTATAGGGACTACAAGGCAGGTTTAGGATTCGTGAATATAAAAAAAATTGAGATAACAATGAAACATGACATTACGATCATAGAGAAGTCTAAAAAAGTGATCGATCTGCAGCCTAAACGGCTTAAGCGATTATCTTCAAACTTGGTGCGTTTGATTATTTTGGCATTTATTTATTTATTTGTAGGCCTAAAAATAACGGTACCTGCCATATGACCGTTTAGGAAAAGCTTATTTTTCTGGATTTTTTTTTCTCACGATTTTGGTGAAAATTTTTGAGATTTTTGTTGTTGGTATTGGCTTTCATTTGATTAGAAACAAATTTACGGGAAAAGTCTATTAACGGTACCTACCTTTCATGTAACGGTTATTTAAATGTTGGGTCTTTTGATAACGGGTCTTTGGATTTCTGTCAAATTTTATATTTGAGAAGATCTAAGCAGTTTTATTAATTCTGCATATCAAAATTTTAAATAAGTTTTTTTTTCTAATAAAAAATAATTTTTGATTTTTTTTTTCAAAAATCAATATTTTTAAAACTAATTAAAAAAAATTATTTTAAATTTTATAATCACATGTATATTAATTAAACTCTACCAAAATTTCAAAAAAAAAAAATTCAAAAAACTAAAAATAAAAAACAGGATTTTATCAAAACCGGTCCTACAATTTTCGAGATAATTTTTTCATAAATGCTTTGTTATTTAAGACGTATGAAAGCGTACTTCAATTTTACTAAAAACCGTGAAATATTTTGGGTTTTGATACTTTTTATAAGTTCAAACTGTTTTGTTTTCAACTTAAATATTACTTGTTTTTGTCAAAGATTTTGCTTTCCAATGTAATTAGGCACATAAGAGCAAGTACGTGCGACCCAGTCGTGCCCATTTTTTGTTGTAATCGACCGACTATTTTCAAATGCTTTAGGACAAAAAAATGCATAAGTTGAATTTATTCATAAAAGGATTCTCATTTCTTCAAAATTCTATGACTTCCATATTTTTTTTGTAACGCCACCTAGTGGAATGGCCCGAACTAGGCCATGGTGTTCGATAGATTCACATTTCCTTAAACGATTCACGTATTTTTCGCCATTTTTGTATGTTTTTTTAATTCGTTTGCCGTTTTACCACTTGCGCCACATAAATTTTCCGTAAGTGTAGACAATGTTGCAAATATGGCAGCACATAAAATACGAATAATCATTTCAACAAATATTAATTTTTATATACTACAAGATACACAGACACACAATTATTTGTTACATATCTGTATAAATAAGCGTAAATACACATGTGTATGGTATACCTATGACAGCTTCAATAATTGGCTTGATCAAGTCGATAGCATACAATTAAATTCTAATATTCTTTATTGATTACATTATGCCCAACCAATGCTAAACACTACTGAATTATTGAAAAAAAAAACATAAGTCAATTGACAAACGATGATGATCAATGATCGATATCTTCTAATTTGTCCAATAACGCTCATTCCTTCATCTTATATGTTTTAACCTATTAAAGAATGTTTATGGGTCATAACCTTATAAAGAACGATTTTAATTCAATTATCGTTCTTATAATTTTCTAAGAATGACTAATTAAGTATCAATAGTCATTCTTTCGGCAAAATTCGTTTGCGAATGTTTGTTAATATCATCTCAACTATGTATCTTAAGATAAGTCGCGCCATGAGAAGATCGGTGAGCTGGAAAGACGAATGTTCCTGGCTCCTCATCAATTGATTCAAACACTCGCTGTCAATATAAGCTTGGCACCGTGTTCTACATTGCAATTGAATGTTTTTTTTTTTTTTTCTTAAGACACGGCGAGTTCAACATGTTGTATAGATAACAGAGTTCTGTCGGATGAACCAATTGACGCATTGAAGTACTCTTTTCCGTTGAAATGTTCCTTTTTATTGAGAAACTTAGGAGACAAATCTTTGAATTGAGTGATACAAAATTGAGTTAATAATTTGATACCCAACTTCTTTAATTAAATTTCCTTGTATTTAAATGCGGCGCCGCTGCCACTTTAAAGACAATTACAATACAAAAATCTAATAAAACAGTGATATATGAATTTTTGGAATCCCATGCAGCGTTGCCACTTAGATTCAATTAGAGGTGATCTTAATTTTTCTCCAAAAATGTTAAAATCTGCTTCCTACTTCGCGCTTCACAACGTTTTTCGTATCTTTTTCATTTTTACTTGCGATTATAGAGACTATAAGGCAAGTTTAGGATTCGTGAATATAAAAAAATTTGATATAACAATCAAATATGACATTCCGATCATAGAGAAGCCTAAAAAAGTCATTGGCAAAAAATGTCCGTCTGTCTGTCTGTCTGTCTGTCCGGGTGTATATCGGACTGCAGCCTAAACGGGTTAAGCGTTTGCCTTCAAATCTGGTGTGTGTTTATCTTTTAGCAATTCTCAGAGGGAAAATTGAAATTTAATTTTTAGGGCTAAAAATAACGGTACTTGCCATACGACCGTTTAGGAAAAGCTTATTTTTCTCGAAAACGGCTCTAACGATTTTGATGAATTTTTTTGAGAATTTTCTTGTTGGTATTGGCTATGATTTGATTAGAACCACATATACGCGAAAAGTCTATTAACGGGACCTTTCATGTAACGGTTTTTTTAATTTTTGGCTTGCTCGGTAACGGGTCTATGGATTTCTGTCAAATTTTATATTTGAGAAGATCTAGACAGCCAAATTAATTCTGCATATCAATTTTAAATAACTTTTTTTAATAAAAAATAATTTTTTTAATTTTTTTTTTTGAAAAATCAATATTTTTAAAACTAATCAAAAAATATAACTTTTAATTTTATAACCACATGTATATTAATAAACTCTAAAAAACTGCACACCAACATTAAAAAAAAAAATCAAAAAACTAAAAATAAAAAACAGGATTTTATGAAAATCCGTCCGTTAAGTTTTGTGGGTTTGATAGTTTTTATAAGTTCAAACTGTGTTATTTTCAATGTAAATGTTATTTTTTTTGTCAAAGATCTTGCCGTCCAATGTAATTAGGCACATAAGAGCAAGTACGTGCGACCCAGTCATGCCCATTTTTTAAATCTCAGTATCATTCTTCTTCAGTAAAAAAAAAGTATCGAACATTTACTTCGTTCTAATGCTTTTTATATTAAATTGCTGTGATTTTTTAATTTTTTGCATTAATTTGAAGATCGAAATTTAATACAATAAAAAAAAGTATCAAGAACAAAGAGGCTATAAATTCTAATAACAAAAAAAAAATAATATACTTGGGACGAATTTCATGTTTTCTAAGAAATAAATTGATAGTTGTTGTATATTTCCATCAAAATGAAATTGAAAACTAGAAAAAAGTGTCAACTAAATGAAAAAGAAAGCGAAATAACTGCTAGGAAGGAACTGCCAAAAGACTCTACCAACGCGACAAAGAAACATGGTGGTGTATTGATAAGGTACCGAGGCAGTGATAACTAGAAAACAAATCGGCATTCAAGGCTTGGTCAATATGGCCCTCTTTTAATACCTACAGATGAAAAAGCACGCCTCGGAGGGGTTTACAAACAAGAAAGAAGCAAAGTAGTGTGCCCAACTTCAAGCAAAGAGTACGGAGAGCACGAATCGGGAGTTGGAAGAAATATCTGCACTGGCCGCTGATACAAACCATGCAATTCCGCTCGAAGAAGAAAAAGTGCTCAAGAGATTCGTTTACCAAAAATTTATTAACAATGCTCAAAACCAACTTCTTGTGGATGACGACAAGATTCTTCACAGATGACGTTAGCATAGTGAAGGACTTTTGAATAGATATAGGGATAGGCTATACTTTCCAATAGCTGCACCTTACAATCAAGAAGTCCCGACATCACAGTTGAAGAAGCTAGTACTGTGGTGAAAATCTAAAAAAAAAAGAATGCCATTGGGCTAGAGGAGATACCCTCAGAGTTTTGGAAAAAAAAAATGGAAGACACCTGGCCAAGATGGCTCATGAATCATATTATTCTCATCTTCAAATCTTTCAGCGGTGACCGAAGTCTAATCAGTAAAAGGATAGTTACTTTCTCCGCATCTAGAAAGGTAAGGGTGATTCAAACTGCGATAACTACCGTTCAATCAAGCTGATGTTTCGCATCATAAAGAACTTTGAGTGGGTATTGGATCAACCACAGATGCAATCAAGAGTAGGTATAAGAATCGGAATGGAAAAATATCAAGATTCCTTAAGAGATTTGATTTAAAAAAAGCATTTAATAGACAACCACAAGATCTCATATGGGTTGCCCTAAGGCAATTTGGAATTTCACAAATCTCCATGCGGATAATCATAAACGACCAAGTCAAAACAAATGGCCCGGAAAAATCATCGAAGAAGTGTCAATCAAAGTTGGTGTGCACCAAGGAAGCGTTTGGATTGAGTCCTTATAAAAGCATACAGGCCTATTTCGGATATTTATTTATTTATTTGACATAACGTGGTCCCCCAAAAAAATAGTCTAAAGGGGTTAAATCACAAGATCTCGGTGGCCAATTGTGGTCACCTCTTCGGGAAATAACAGGGTCAGGAAACTTTTCTTGCAAAATTGCGAATTGTTTCGTTGCTTGTGTTGCACTTAGCTCGGAAGTGAAATCCGTTCAGCGTAAGAGTTGCACCAGACTAATTTTCGCACCACACCAAACAGTGACAGTGACACGTTGAGGATGGAGAGGCTTTCCAACAATCATGCTTGGATTTTCCGAGCCCCAAATGCGACAATTCTGCTTATTAACATAGCCTCCGAAGAGAAAATGAGTCTCATCACTGATGATGATTTTTCGATGAAAATCCATATGATTTTGATGAATTTCAAGGACCCAATCAACGAAGATACGACGTTGCTGGGAACTTTAAAAGCCTTAAGACCTAAGTTTTTATTCAAAATACGGTTTGGATTCTTCACATCACTAACTTGTCACAACAGCTCAAATTTGTCCACCAGTTTCACTATTGCCGGTCGAGAAGGTGTTTCACGACCACCCAAAAGTGCTCTAACTTTGAAAACTGTGACGTCAACATTTTTACCATTTTTTAGTGAATTTTAACAATTTCAATCCGTTGTTGAAGCGTGTATCGTTCCATATTTAGTAGTGGCGTAGTTTTTAGTTGTCAAATGGCAAAAGTGACAGGTCCCCAAATAGCGGGCTATTCAAAATGAAACCTATATTGCTTAAAAGCCTAAGCAATAAATCCTCAGTGAAACTGAAATAGCTATGTTCTCATATCCCCTCAGCGAAAGACAACACACTTGATCAGAAAAAAAATACCTTAATTCAGGTTAAAATAAATTGCACGAATGGATCGCACGTACTTGCTCTTATGTGGGGTCACATAGTGGAATAAAATTTGGTAAATATTAAAAGAACTTTAAAGTTTTTATTCGATTTTTGTGAATTTTGATTGTTGGAAAAAAGTACGTAGAATTTTCAGGAAAAAAAATTTAAACGCCATTTGTTCATATTCGAAAAACCAAATTTTTTCTGAAGAGGTGTTCTTCAACGCTGGCAAAACCTTTGCGTAAGCTTTTCCATCGGTCCTATTCCTCTGGACTCTTTCCGAGTGCATGGAAAACAGCATTTGTCCAGCCTATCCCTAAAAAAGGTGAATCTTCTGCACCCTCAAACTACCGACCAATTGCACTAACGTCCCTTCTTTCTAAGGTCATGGAAACGCTGATTAATTTTCAGCTTAAGAAATATCTCGAAGAACGAAAGCTGAAAGTGTGGAACCAATCTCTCCATCGTTTTGGGGAAAGTAAAATTATTGCACTTGATATTTCTAAGGCATTTGATAGAGTTTGGCAACAAGCCCTTTTATCGAAAATGCGTGCATTTGGACTCGATGAATCTCTTCTTCGTTGGATTAGTAATTACCTTTCGAACCGCTCAATTCAAGTTGTATTGGACGGTTTCAAATCTGATATTCACAAAATAAATGCTGGTATGCCCCAGGGCTCTCTTTTGTCTCCGACTCTTTTCCTTATATTTATCAATGACTTATTATCTGAAACAACTAATCCAATCAATTGTTTTGCTGACGACAGTACTCTCAGCTTTTCATATTCGTTTCCAGATTCACATCCATGTTCTTCTGATGTTGAACTGTGACGGCAGCGTATGATAAGTTCATTAAATGCATTGTACAATGGGGAATAAGAAATCGCGTAGAATTTAATGCTTCTAAAACTCAATGTTGTCTTTTGTCGTTAAAGCAAAACATACCTCCAATGCCACTATCCATGAGCGGCACTTGCATTGAAGAAACAGAACACCTATTTTGTTCTCGGTATGTGCATTACAGACCACCTTATGTGGAATGACCACATATTTGACATCGCAAAGAATGCTGCGAGGTGCTTAGGTTTCCTTCGAAGATGCAAGAAGATCTTCACCCCGTCTGATCTGGCTACAGTATATAAAGCATATATTCGACCGAAACTCGAGTATAATTCCCACATTTGGGCAGGTGCTCCTATAACCCACTTGAGTTTTCTAGATAGAATTCAAAAAAGAGCTTTGCAAACTTCGTGCCTTTCGTCATTTTTATTGTTATTTTTACAAACAATGCTCTAGCGAAATATCCAGCTGCATTCCTCCCCTGAAAAGATTCAACCGTAATACTCGAACTGCTAGGAATGCCCATCAGTTTACCCTTGAGCCTATCTTCGGACGCACTGTTAAGTATAGAGATTCTTTCTTTAGTCGCACCACACGAATGTGGAATGCTTTGTCAGACTCTGTTTTTCCCTCTCATTTTGATATGCAGAACTTTAAAACAAATGTGCATCGATATCTCCTTGTATACCCTTCCCTATTTTCCTAAAGCCCCCGATGTTGCGCGGGCCAATTATATATATATATATATATAAAAACGCTCGTTGTCAAAATTTAGCTGGAATTTTAGCTACCGGTTGGAGAGAAACATGTAAGCTTAATATAAGTTCGAGCTGCGTACTATGCTAAATCAAAATAGCATATAATTCCCTTAAACGATTTTTTGGCTCCCCCTTTTAGGTACGGTCTGTTAAAATTTAGCTCGAATAAATCAATTTATCTGTCCGCTAAATTTTCACAGTACACTGGGAATCAAAAATATAAAAGCTGCGTACAACTCGGCTAAAATCCTTGGCTAAATTTCAGCTAGGCTAAATTTTGGAGAGAATTTTGTATGCGAGCTAAATTTTAGCGCAAGCTGCGTAAATCTTTCAGTCCAATTTTACTTACATTTTTTAACCAATACAGCTTATGTAATTTGATTTTAGACCTTTAATTAAAATTCCAGTCTTTTTTAATTTATATTTTCTGTTTTAATGCACATATCTTAGAAACTAGCAAAAAACTTAAAAAATATATTCCCTAAACGTATTTTTTTTTATAAAATTGTATATCTGTATCGCCTTTTAGCCGTTTCTGAAACACTGACACTGGAATCAATTTCGGTTGTTGCATCTTTACCTGTCTCAATCACAATTGAATAAGTGTTCTCATTCAATAAATTACTACTTGCAAATCCCTTTTGTATTGTTCCAGAACTAATAAGTCTTTCTGAAAATAATGCAATTAAATTCACCAAAATCTATAAATAAATGTTATGATAGGGCTTACCATATTCTGAATTATTATCAATAAAACACATGCAAAGTGCTCCCAATATCGATGGAACGCCAGCAATAATAAAAGGCAAAGTGTATGAATGTGTTTCATCGAATATCTTTCCAGCCAATACTGGACCAACAGTCATAGGTACTGCTACAAGTCCAAGGAAACAGCCAATAGCTTGGGAAGCACCACCTGGTCCACACAGTTGATAACAAATTGGTCCCAGAACTGGAAAAAACATTCCATCGAATATCCCCAAAGCCAAGGTGCTGATTAAAAGCTGATTAAAGGAATAAAGAAAGGGCAACGAAACTGTAACAACGCCCATCCCGATCAGTGACCATTGGTGTATCCTGATTCTATTAAATCCTGGAATATCAGCCAAAACACCAACAATCATTCGTCCAATACAAGATGCTGCTCCAATGCACATAATTGGTAAATTACTGTTTCTTCTTGGGAAATTTATCTCAACAAACTTGACCATATGAACATAGGACACATAATAGCCGAACAAGGCTAAGGCACAACTTAGTGTCCAGATAATGTAAGATCTCTCTTTCCATATGTCAACGTTGAACGTAGGAGTTGATCGGCGTTCAATTTCTGCTGGCGCTGCTGCACATTTTATTGGACCATAAATAAATGCTGCAACTATCAGAAAGCAAAAACAAACGGCTAGGACAAGCAATGCTATTCGAAAGTTGTATGTTGTCAAAATGTAAGACAAAAACGGAGGCATAATCACGGTAAAGATACTCGCACCGGTGCAAACGAAACCATTTACTTTACCAAGATAGAGTTTGAAATACTTCCCCAACACTGAAAGTGTGGGTGTGTACACCAAAGACGATCCTAAGCCCAGCATGAAGCCGTAAGTAAAAAGAAGTCCAGTGACACTCCATGGAGATAGTGAGGACAGATAAAGTCCTAATACACTGATAATGCCACCGATTAAAGTTGTTAAAGGCACACCAATCTTGTCAGTCATCATTCCAGCAATGGGTGAGCAGAAGAGTGTTGTTCCGAAGGTAAACGATCCAATAAGAGCTTAAAGACCAACATTATGGCTTTTAAATTTTCTGTTTTTTTTTTTGCATTAAATTACATTACCTGCTTTACTTGATGCTTCTGGATCCTCCCAAGCTACGAATCTTCGTTGCAAGTATGAATATATCACCGAATACGAGTTGATTAAACCAAAAATAAGTCCCAAGCAAAAGAAAGCGCTAATCATGGCCAACCAAGCTCGAGTTCCTCCACCCGGTGGGTTATTTTTACTATCAAGATCAACACTGCCCCGGGAAATGGTTATCTGCTGAAGGATCTTTGTTGTCACAGTCTTTCCATGGATTCTTCTCGGAGCTCCATATACTTCTTGTGCATTCTTATCTTCTCTGCTTTTAGGCAAAAGCTGTTTATTCTGCGAAGTAGATGCAGCAGCGGCTGGTACCAACTTGTCTTCCATTATGTTATGCTTACTAGACAGTTGTGTTGCAAACTAAAAACTTGTAGAAACTCAAAGATGCATTTATGCAACTTTACTTATTTCAAATATATTTTTTATGTCACTAGTTCTATTTCATTGGAACTGACATTTTATCTAGTTTCTTCGAAGAAAATTGTCCACTTTTTACAGAAAAAAAAAATAAAGTCTGTGATGGGATGGGTTGTTATCAGAAGACTAGAACACGCGTTTGTTCTCTGCAGTATCTTGGCAACAATTGAATCTTTTCAAACGCAATGAGGAATTATCTTTCTTAGAGGCGACTTTATGAAATGTAACTTAGTTAACCACAAAAATATGAAACATAATTTGTCTTTAACTGATCGGTGTTGTATTTGAAAATATAATAAATGCGAAGAGTTTGAAATTAATATCGTTGGTGGAAAAATTATTTAGTGGACGATATTTCCGACATTCGATAACTATTTAAGGTTTCCTTATCAAAAGGTATCAACCTAAAAGTGTATTGAATTTATTTCAAGTAGATCGAACTTGTGTCTGGTCTGTTTTGGCTTTTCAGATATTTCCTTTAATGGTTAATGGTTTTGGGTTATTAAAAGGTTGTCTTCATGAAACCTGTAGGCTGATCATTTTTATGACGAAAATCTCTTCGTTCTGTATCGGTTTTGAAATAAATAAATCGGCAATACTTGCTGGGCCTAAGAAGGGCTTACTGGCTTACTGGAGTAGTATTACATACGTACATACATTTATTGGCGCAACAGCTTCTTAAGGAGCCAAGGCCTAATGACTTATAATCTCAACCATTCCTGTGTGTGTTGTGAATCTGCAAAACAATGGAAGGGACCTACAAATTTACCGCCGAATCCGAATGGCTACATGAGATGCACTTTTCGAGGCAAATTTTGTTCTTGGAGGTTTTGTCAGTTCCTCGCAAGAGGCAGTACCCCGGAAAAAAGGTGGCTCTGATGGGGAGTCGAACCCTGACCCCTCGCTTAGCAGTTCGAAACCCTAACCACTAAGCCATGGTGCACGGGTAGTAGTATTAGGTCAGAAATTTCATTAAATTTAGGACCTGATTTACAAAGTGTGCCTTACCTTAGGTGGATTTACAGTCCGAGGTGAACCTGGGCCTTAAGCATAACTGGCTGAACACAATGGAGAAGCTGAATCTGAAGTTTGAAGCTCTGTCAAAGTTGAATATACGCGAACCCTATAAGACGAACACAATGAGAAGCTGAAGCTTGAAATTTAGCTGAAGCGAAGTTCAGTCAACTTCAACTTGCGCTTCACGGTTCAGCTTCATCTTGACATTTCACAGAAACAAAATAGGCTAGTTCAATGTTTCTGAACTACCCGAGATCTCTCTTTTTCAGATCCATTGAAAATGACTGAGAAAATTCCTTGATCCCTCCGAAATCTCAAGAAACTTGAACTAGCTTAATCAAACGAAAACAAAATGTGTGAGGGAAACACGAAATTATTTATAGAGCTAGTTAAAAAAGAGAATATTTTATGGGATTTCACCAACCCCAACTATAAAAATATTGAAAAGAAGGCGCAAGTGTGGAGAAATATTTCGATAGCATTTAAGATATATATATACGTCACAATTTCGGACGTACCGTGAAATATAGGGATTCGTTTTTTAGCCGAACAACACAAATTTGGAACAGTTTACCCGGCGAGATTTTCCCTTGCCATTTTGATCTGCAAACATTCAAAACCAATGTTAATCGACACCTCCTATCTATCCCCTCCCTATCTTCCTAATGCCTGCGCAGTGTGTTCTACATTAAAAGGGAAACAAATAGTCCCTTGTACGCGCGTTAATTATAAAAAAAAAATATTCTTGGTAGCAAAATTGATATTCCGTACTTCACCATTATGTTCGAATCAGCTTCAATTTTGAAGTGCTTCATTTTTGCGCTTCCAGCTTCAGCTTCACCATTGTGTTCAGCCAGTAAACCAACAGGATGCTTCTGCCAGGTGCATTCAGTGCGTGCGAGGCTCGGTCTTCCTTTAATACGGCGCGTCTTCCCTTGAGGTTGATCCTAATTTTGTTTGCAGGATTTGTCATCAGTGAATCCGTCCGTATTAGTGACCCGGGGTTGCTTCGCAACTAATTGTTCTTTACTTACTGGTTAAATCAAATTAAATTAAATTAAACAAAATTTTGTTGTTGCAAAAAATTTACTACGTTTGCGACGTTTTCGATCAGGTTTACAATACAAATTCTGTAGTTTACGACGATTACTTTACAAAGATTACCACGTTTACGACGGTCTTACGACGTTACATGAATACCTCTATTATTTTAAACTTAAAAAACAACAAGCCAGACGGACTCGACACTAGACAACAAAGAATATTCATTTAAAAAACTACCAAATTCAGGTGTCGAGGTTCTTTTTACTTGCGATTATAGGGACTTATAAGGCAAGTTTAGGATTCCTGATCATAGAGAAGTCAAAAAAAGTGATCGACAAAAAAATGTCTGTCCGTCTGTCAGTATGTATGACGAGCTGCAGCCTAACGGCTTAAGCGATTGTCTTCAAACTGTGTGTGTGATTATTTTGGCATTCCCCATAGGGGAAATTGAAATTTTATTTTTAGGCCCAAAAATAACAGTACCTGCCATATGACCGTTTAGGAAAAGCTTATTTTTCTCGAATTTTTTTGAGAATTTTTTTGTTGGTATTGGCTCATATTTGATTAGAACCAAATTTACGGGAAAAGTCTATTAACGGTACCTTTCATATAACGGTTTTTTTTTAATTTTGGGCTTTCTCGATAACGACTCTTTGGATTTCTATCAAATTTTATATTTGAGGCTAGCCCGTCAACCTGAAATTTATCAAAAATTGTTTACTTAATTCGCAGTTTACAAAAAGTTAATAATTCTGTACTCCACCATAGAAAAATACCTACTCATGTTAGTTTAATTTTATTCTTCTGTTTTTCGAAAAAATGCATTTTTTTTTATTTTTTTTTATTTTTTTTTATTTTTTTATATTTTTGAAAAATCAACAAAAATTATTTTAAATTTTATAATCACACGTATTTTAATGAACTCTAAAAAAACTGTATACCAAACTTAAAAAAAAATGTTTTCAAAAAACTTAAAATAAAAAAACAGGATTTTATCAAAACCGGTCCTACAATTTTCGAAATAATTTTTTCATAAATTCTTTGTTATGTAAGACGTGTGATGGCGTACTTCATTTTTACTAAAAACCGTTAAGTATTGTGGTTTGATACTTTTTAAAAGTTCAAACTGTATTATTTTCAACGTAAATGTTACTTGTTTCTGTTCAAAAACAGTCAATGAAAAAATTACCCTCGACTCACAAGGCAAAATATTTTTCTTCTCAACTATTCGATTTGCTATCTCTTTTGCATTTATGTAAGTCGTGACTCAACAGTCCACGTGTAAAAGCACATCTACGGCTTTCCAGTATGAAGTCAAACCTGAGCAAAGATAATAAAATGATAATCCCAAAATAAGCAATCCTTTTGTACGGATGCGAGGTTTGGGGAAGTGGAAAAGTTAAGATGTAAAGCTAAAAACGTTACTTCACATAGGACAATTTTTTTGTTTTTTTCGACTTTCTCTGGAACTAGTTCACCGATTTCAACTAACATTTATATTCCTTACATACTTGAAAAATGCATACATACTTACATACATTATCGGCGAAAATCCAGTGTATTTGATGGAATACTAGTTTAGTAAACCCTCTCTAAATCTTCTCAAGTCGGGCAAAGTGTTGCTTTAAAATGGGAGGCTTCAAATGGCATCTGCCATTTTACAATAGATGTAAAGGTTGTTTTCTTAGAGGTATAGAACTTTGAAATGCAATAAAACAAAGATGATACTTTATTCGAAAGATAATTTTCTGGCATTATAATTTAAATATGACATTAAATTGAATATGGCATATGAAGTCTAATCTGGAGGTCCAATTTTCGATGACTTTTTCCAACATTTGTGGACGTATATCGGCAATAACGCGGCGAATATTGTACTCCAAGTGGTCAATAGTTTCAATTTTATCGGCGTAGACTAGCGACTTCGCATAGTCAAGCACGATCTTGGAGGCCGATTCACGGGTCCGTAACGTGAAACTGAGCGGTTACCAAACGTTTCTTTCAATAAATCAATTGTGGCACGAGCTGTGTGACATGTTGCGCCGTCTTGTTGAAACCACAGCTCCTGCACATCATGGTTGTTCAATTGATGAACCAAAAAGCCAATAATCATGGCTCTATAGCGGTCACCATTGACTGTAACGTTCTGGCCAGAATCGTTTTTAAAGAAGTACCACCAACCTATAAACAGTTAGTTGTTGTGGATGCAACGGTGTCTCAACATACACTTGAGGATTTATCATCACTCCAAATACGGCAGTTTTGCTTATTGACGTACCCATTCAACCAAAAGTGAGCTTCATCGCTAAACAAAATACGCTTATGAAAATTGGGATCAACAGCAATCTTGTTTTGGACCATTCACCGAACCTACGCCCTGCTAAGTGATCCTGTGGCTTCAATTCTTGCACAAGTTGGATTTTGTAAGCACGCAAACCAAGATCTGTATGCAAAATCTTCCATAAAGTGGATGGACACATATCCAATTCCTGTTTACGATGGCGGATAGACTGATTCGGGTCTTCCTCTATGCAAGCTCTACAGCAGCAATGACTTCTTCTGCACGCACTATACGACGTCTCTGTGGATGTGTATTATCATTTAGAGTAAACGTGGTGCGAAAACGTTCCATAGTTAATCGAATTAATTGCTCTAATAGACGATCTTGTTGACCGTAAAATGCACGTAGTGCGCGATACGTATTTCGAACAGAACAATGATTTTCAAAATAAATTTGCACAATTTGGAAGCGTTGTTCAGGCGTCATTCAGATGCAAGAAATTATTTTTCCTTCTGATCCGGCTACTTTTAAGTCCCCTCCTTTTTTCTTAGTGTCACGCTATTGTTGACAACATTTAAAGGGTAAAAAAGCCTCTTAGCGCGTGTGGATTATAAAAAAAGAAAATTTTCAAAGTCTGAAAAAGGGCCCGGGAATTGCATTGCTTCAGAGCCCCAACATGGTTAATTCGGCCCTGGTTGAAGCACATCTGAAACAGTAATTTTTCAGACTCTACATAAGTTTATATTCAATTTTATAGTCAAATAAATAGAAAGACATTGTTTTAAAGAAAGAAATCCCATTTCTCTAAGTTTTTTAGGCTCGGTGCACACTTGCGTCATTTGACGCAGCGGTGGCGCTTTTGCGTCTTACATTATTCACAAATGACGCGGCGACATCTGACGAGTGTGTGCACCACTCTATTTATTTGTGAGTACTATAAGACGCAAAAGCGTTACCGCTGCGGCGCCGCCGCGTCAAAATGACCCAAGTGTGCACCGGGCCTTAATGTTACGATTTAGGATCCTATCCCGAGGTAACAACAATTTAATTGGTATGATCCTTGGAAACCTTTTTTTTCGAAATGGTTTCGATAATTTTTATTAATCGACTGTTTTTGTTTAAGTCGGAAGTTCATTTAAATATCAGTTTTTTTTATTAAAACAGGAAAAATGTATAACATCACCATTGGTATTCCTTACAAAGACTGGTTGATTTGAAAAGCGCTTCTTGCACTTCTTACAGAAGCTGAACTCTGTAAGAGTAACATACTTCTTTTTGTGGCACAAAGTTATTTGTTCCCGTAAATGTAGAACTTCGGCAGTCAAAATTCCTTTGGTTATAGCATGTTCCCGTTTCTTCTTCATATTCATTCGAGATACGATATCCAGGTATTTTTTAATACGCTGCACTGGCATGTTTTCGGGTAGAAGCTATAAAATGTGTCTGAGAAACTCTTTTTATCAAAAAATATGTTTAAACTTACCGAAAAAACCTTAACAGAATTCATTTTTAAAGCATACTGGTCTAGTAACTGAAGTAGGAAATCTTCCTTACGGATCACAAGATCATTATGGACTTGAACACCAGTGCACTCATAATTCTCTTGTGGATTGAGTATAACTTGCAATAGTGTTTCGAAGATATTGTTGTTTCCCTGAGCATAGACTTCTTCACAATACTCAAAAGCTTTTTTCAAATTCCCTTGAATTTTTATATAAATATTTAAAACCTTTTGATGCGCCTTCATTCTGCTCAAAACATGAATTTGCTCTTCAAACAGATGGTCTGACGGTAATATCTCCAAAACGGCTTCAGGAGAATATTTATCAGATTTCTTCAGAAATTCGTCCAATTTCAAACGATACGTTCTCAAACGTTGAAGCTCTATTTCTGGCTGGGAATCTGTTGTACTGAATTTTTTTATTTCATTAACATACATCTCAATAAGTTTGTTGTGATACACTGAAGTAGAATCATTCAACAAAAGTACAATATGCTCCAGATAAGGCAAAACTAAATCTTCATTGGTTCTGGAGAGGAAATCAAGAACTTCGTCTCTAGGAATGGTATTGCTTTCCAAATCGCTAGAAGTATTTGTAAAAATTGTCAAACCATCATCTGGATGCTTGTGCAATACCCATTCGGAAAACTTAAAGATTAAAGATTTCTGGTCATTTCCGAGGTTTTGTAAATATTTTACTGTCCTCTGATGACCAAATAAGCTTGAATTTTCAACTGTTGACTCTTCTTTCAAAAGCTTCAACGCTCTTTCGTGCTCTTCATTCACTTGATAAAGAATGATTAATTCACTGAGTTTCTGGTGTTTCTTAAGTGTCTTTTCAGATTCACAGAAATTACACTGCTTAAGCCGAAGTAAGGGGGCAATGAGTGATTCATTGGTCTGGAAGAATAAGAATAAGTTACCGACTTAAGTCTAATTCCATAACTTACTTGTATGTAACACTTTAGCAAAGTTGTGTCTATGAAAGTTAAAAGTGAAGATTTAGACAATCCTTTGGAGTTAATCAGTTTGTGTATTTCTTTTTGCCGTGCAACAGCGAGGTAATCAATCAGCGCCAAAACTGCATCCTCCAAGTCCTTGTCTTCAAGTTGAAACATATTTGTGGGAACTAATGATTGTTCTTCGACGTTTCTTAGTTCACCTCTTATTGAACTTGGAAAGAGAAGGATGACGTCATATGAATTCGTTTCAGCTTTTCTAAATTCTTTCATTGCCAAGGCAAACTTCTTGTTTGCGAAGAGATCTGTTGCATAAGAAGTGCGTATTTTACGGATCATATCCGCCTTGGAAGCTTCTGTTTCATAGGATATCTTCTATTAGCCGAATATGGTTTTCATCATTTTATTTCAATAAATTTATTGGACAAAAACTCACCGTTAATTTAATCGCAAGTTTGAAATTGTTCTGTGCCAGAAGAACGTCCCTTTGAGTTGCAATATTCACCACACGAATATACCAAACCTGGTTGGTTGATGCTGCAAAAATAGTGCCGTTTTCTGATCGGGTCAACAACCTAATCGCATTAAGGTTTGAAAGAGTTTGAATAAGGGTGTGCTTAGTGGATTCCCATCCATTCAGGACACGTACTTCAACGCCATAAGCGGTTCGTCCAATTGCATAGGGTTCGTCCCAAACTGCAAATGAGTTAAATAAAAATAGTAAAATGTAAGCTATGAAAAGGCTTACCCAAGTCAAGAACTGAGCTACTCCACTTTACTGGCCTTGGGATATTTCTAACGACACTTGGTTTTTCTTTCACAAAACTATTTGGGTCTATAAATATTAAGTAGTCATCCTTTGTTATCCCGAAGAAGGAGTTTTTTATTAGAGAAATACAAGGATTCAGAGTATCCGAAGAAGATGTAACAATCAAGTCATATTTCTCTGGAGTTAGAGAAGAGGTCTGTAAGGAAATCGGTTGGTAAGATGGTAATTGTTCTGAGTTAAGTGAATGCTTGCATTGTAAATAACATATTCATCTTGGAAAGCAACGCAAATCATACTATCTTTCAAAATTAGTGCTTTCGGGACGTCTTTCAATTGAATTTCTCTGGCAAGAGATTCCAATCTATTGGGCTTCCAGAAGAAGAATTTTAGTAACCGACCAATGCCGCAACACAAGTTTACCAGAATAGCAGTTTCACCATTTTGAGATCTTGTAGTCTAAAAATATATAAATATTACAGAAGATAGAAGAAATCCGAGAAAAATAAAAAAAAAGTTTCAAACCTTTACATCAACATCAAAAATATTACACCCAAGTGTTTCAACACAGTCATGAATGAGGCTAAAATTAAAACCACCAATATTGTAAATATTTATCACACCATTATATGTTCGGGCAAAAAGTAACATTTCCTCAATAACTATTTTCATTTGATAAATCGATTTTTTATCAGAAGTTTCATGATATTTTACTAGTTTTCTCGTTACTGTCTCATCCAGACTTTCCATTGAGTACATAAAAAGCTGCCCGATTTTAGTGCCTATAATGATATTATTTTCTAAAAAAAAAAATCGACAATTATACACTTTTCTTAAAGGCGTTCATTAAAACAATGATAGTTACCATAAGCTGCGATGGATTCAATTAGATTTTGATTAAAAATTGCCGAAATAGTGTAAGCTTCGTGCATTTTCAGTTCTTCGTTTATTAATTTACAATGAGACTGAAATTAATTTAATTCTAAACTGTTTGTTAGCTCGTGTTTTGTCATTTTGAAAATATTTTGGTAAAAGTTCCATTTTTGGTCTTATCTTAAAAGACTTGAAACCCAAAACACAGTTGAGTCGCTATTAGGTTGAAATTGCGATAAATTACAATTTGAAATAGAAGTCGTCATCATCAAAATTGAATTTGTTTGTTTGATGTGTGGATAAAAAGAAAACATTTTTTTTAAAGTAGTAGTAGTTATGTTTTTTTCTGATTTCGTTTAAAAGTTAAGCCTTTATCCGTTTAGTTTGGTTTAATCTCACAAGCTTCAAAGCTTTAAAACCTAATTTATATGGCGTGAATATTACGGCCTAGCTACATCCTTAGAACTGCAAACTTGCTCGTCGCCCATTTCGCTGCCAGCTCCACGCTGCCTCAAAGCAACGTTCTCAAAGATCTCGATATACACAAATCCGCTGGCCCGGATGGTATACCCCCGATTCTTCTGAAGAGGTGTTCTTCCACGACTGCGTAAGCTTTTCCATCGCTCCTACTCTTCTGCAATCTTTCCTAGAAGATGGAAAACAGCATTTGTTCAGCCTGTCCCTAAGAAAGGTGACCCATCCTCCCCCTCCTCCTACCGACCCATAGCACTGACATCCCTTCTTTCTAAGGAATATCTCGAAGATCGAAAGCTTCTCCATGACCGTCAGTACGGCTTCCGCAGCAACCGTTCCACTGGTGATCTGATGGCATATCTCACCGAACAGTGCAACAAATCTTTACATCGCTTTGGTGAAAGTAAGATTATTGCTCTTGATATCTCCAAGGCATTCGACAGAGTTTGGCATGAAGCTCTTTTATCGAAAATGCGTGCTTTTGGGATCGATGATACACTTGTTCGTTGGATTAGAAGCTATCTTCTGGACCGTTCAGTACAAGTTGTATTGGACGGATTCAAGTCTGATTCCCATAAAATAAATGCTGGTGTGCCCCAGGGCTCTGTTCGGTCTCCGACTCTTTTCCTCATTTTTATAAATGATCTTCTGTCTGTTACTTCTAATCCACTTTACTGTTTTGCTGACGACTCTACCCTCAGCTTTTCATATTCGTTCGATAATTCACGTCCTTCGCCTTCGGACGTACAATTGCAACGGTGCCGTATGTCAAGCTCATTAAACTCCGATTTATACAGCATTGTCAAATGGGGTAATAGAAATCGTGTGGAGTTTAATGCTTCGAAAACTCAATGCTGTCTTCTGTCGTTAAAGCTAAACATACCCCCAATGCCATTGTCCATGAATGGCACTTACATCGAAGAAACCGAAAAGCTCTCAGTACTCGGTCTGTGTGTCAACAACGACCTCTGTTGGAACGACCATATATTTGAAATCGCTAAAAATGCTGTTAAGTTCTTAGGTTTTCTGTATCGGTGTAAGAAGTATTTTTCCCCATCTGATCTGGCTACAATTTATAAAGCGTTTATACGCCCTAAACTCAAGTATAACTCCCACCTCTGGGCAGGTGCTTCGCAAATATCGCTTCTCCTGCTTGAAAGAATACAAAATCGAGCGTTAAGATTGATAGGAAATAGAACTGCCGCTGAAAAAATTGCCCCACTCGAACACCGGCGCAATGTTTCATGTCTTTCCTTATTTTATCGTTTCTTTTACAAAAAATGTTCACTTGAAGTAGCCAGTTGCATTCCTCCCCTTAAAAGTTTCTCCCGTAATACTCGTCTCGCAAAGAATGCTCATCAGTTCACCCTTGAGCCTAATTTCGGACGTACCGTGAAATATAGGGATTCTTTTTTTAGCCGAACAACACGAATTTGGAATATTTTACCCGGCGGGATTTTCCCTTGCCATTTTGATCTGCTAACATTAAAAACCAATGTTAATCGGCACCTCCTATCTCTCCCCTCCCTATCTTCGTAATGCCCGCGCAGTGTGTTCTACATTAAAAGGGAAACACTTAATCCCTTGTGCGCGCGTTAATTATAAAAAAAAAAATTTCGTAGTTATTTTTTTTATTTTCTGATTTTATTGTATAAAATACCATGGACATTTAATTGTATTTGAGCTTTTGATAAGAACCCAAGAAAACCTCGAACAAAAACGGTAAATAGAAATTACTTCAATATTAATTTTAACTACATGTCCATAGTTATTTTTTTTTGTTTTACCTATTTTTGTGTTTTTTTTTAGTTTTCCTAGTTTTTTTTAGATTTCCTATCGAATAAGTACCCGGAAGTCTATTTTACCATTAATTTTCAAAATGTTGGCTAGTCGTGGGTTCTTAATTATAAAAAATTAACTAACTAATTAGTCACAAACATTTTCTTTGTCATATTCTGAATTCACAAACGATTTCATATTGATTAAGTAGCCGGAAGTCTATTTTATGATTATTAAAAAAAAATAAGGCTTACCGTAACCTATTAATTAAAAAAATAATTTACTCATTAACTAGTCACAAAAAAAATCATTTGTGTCAAAAATATCGATTTTTTATTCTTGGTTAATTTTTTTTTTTTTTTTTTTTTTTTTATAATTAACGCGCGCACAAGGGATTATGTGTTTCCCTTTTAATGTAGAACACACTGCGCGGGCATTACGAAGATAGGGAGGGGAGAGATAGGAGGTGCCGATTAACATTGGTTTTGAATGTTTGCAGATCAAAATGGCAAGGGAAAATCTCGCCGGGTAAACTATTCCAAATTCGTGTCGTTCGGCTAAAAAAAGAATCCCTATATTTCACGGTACGTCCGAAATTAGGCTCAAGGGTGAACTGATGAGCATTCCTTGCGAGACGAGTATTACGGGAGAAACTTTTAAGGGGAGGAATGCAACTGGCTACTTCCAGTGAATATTTTTTGTAAAAGAAACGATAAAATAAGGAAAGACATGAAACATTGCGTCGGTGTTCGAGTGGGGTAATTGTTTCAGCGGCAGTTCTATTACCTATCAATCTTAACGCTCGATTTTGTATTCTATCAAGCAGGTGAAGCGATGTTTGCGAAGCACCTGCCCAGAGGTGGGAGTTATACTTGAGTTTAGGGCGTATAAACGCTTTATAAATTGTAGCCAGATCAGATGGGGAAAAATACTTCTTACACCGATACAGAAAACCTAAGCACTTTGCAGCATTCTTAGCGATCTCAAATATATGGTCGTTCCAACGGAGGTCGTCGTTGACACACATACCGAGTACTGAGAGCTTTTCGGTTTCTTCGATGTAAGTGCCATTCATGGACAATGGCATTGGGGGAATGTTTAGCTTTAACGACAGAAGACAGCATTGAGTTTTCGAAGCATTAAACTCCACACGATTCCTATTACCCCATTTGACAATGCTGTATAAATCGGAGTTTAATGAGCTTGACATACGGCAATTGTACGTCCGAAGGCGAAGGACGTGAATTATCGAACGAATATGAAAAGCTGAGGGTAGAGTCGTCAGCAAAACAGTTAAGTGGATTAGAAGTAACAGACAGAAGATCATTTATAAAAATGAGGAAAAGAGTCGGAGACAGAACAGAGCCCTGGGGCACACCAGCATTTATTTTATGGGAATCAGACTTGAATCCGTCCAATACAACTTGTATTGAACGGTCCAGGAGATAGCTTCTAATCCAACGAACAAGAGTATTATCGATCCCAAAAGCACGCATTTTCGATAAGAGAGCTTCATGCCAAACTCTATCAAATGCCTTGGAGATATCAAGAGCAATAATCTTACTTTCACCAAAGCGATGTAAAGATTTGTTCCACTGTTCGGTGAGATATGCCATCAGATCACCAGTGGAACGGTTGCTGCGGAAGCCGTACTGACGGTCATGGAGAAGCTTTCGATCTTCGAGATATTCCTTAGAAAGAAGGGATGTCAGTGCTATGGGTCGGTAGGAGGAGGGGGAGGATGGGTCACCTTTCTTAGGGACAGGCTGGACAAATGCTGTTTTCCATCTTCTAGGAAAGATTCCAGAACAGTAGGAGCGATGGAAAAGCTTACGCAGTGGCTTTGCCAGTGTGGAAGAACACCTCTTCAGAAGAATCGGGGGTATACCATCCGGGCCAGCGGATTTGTGTATATCGAGATCTTTGAGAACTCTTGCTACTGTACGAGTGCGGAAAAAAATGTGTCCCATGGAAAAATTTACATTCTCAAGTACAGGAGGGGCAACATTGCTTTGAGGCAGCGTGGAGCTGGCAGCGAAATGGGCGGCGAGCAAGTTTGCCTTCTCTGAAGAGTAAACAATTGGTTTGTTATTGTCGATGAGCGTTGGAACCGAAGATGTCGAGGAGTTTTTTATATTTTTTACAAATGACCAAATATTTTTACTGCCTTTGGGACACTGCAGAATTTTTTGCCGTAATTTTTGGTCATGCAAAAATTTGGTTCTTTCTATAACGGAGTTGCATGAGTTCCTTGCTTGTTTGTGCTTTTTCCGATTTTCCTCTGTAGGGTTGGCTTTGTAAGATCGGAAACTTACTTCTTTGAGCCTGATAGCTTCTTTACACTCAGAATTAAACCAAGACTTTTCTTTAGGTTTGATGCTTTTTACTCTGTTAGGAATAAAAGCACGCATCCCTAGAAGAATCACATTTGTGATCATTTCAGCACTGGCATCAATGTCACTATCGAGGAAGCATAGTGACCAGTTAAAGTTTCGGAAAAAGAAATTCAGGCCGTCCCAGTTGGCTTTCTCGTATTGCCAAACGGTCCTGGTGGGAAGTTTTTCTTTAACTGGATGGGTGGGGGATGAGAAATTAGCTGAAATGATACAATGGTCTGAAGTGCCAAATGGAGAAGTTACACTAATGGTATATTTATCAGGGTGAGAAGTAAGAAACAAGTCAAGAGTATGGGCAGCTTGCCCAGCAACATCCGGTATACGCGTTGGCACATCGATCAGTTGGGTAAGGTGATGTAACCCGGCAAAGAGCTCGACATACCTTCCTTCGGGTATTGTCTGACCAGAATAGCGGAGCCAGTTGGAATTGTGTACATTGAAATCGCCCGCAATAACGATTTCAGTGCGAGGACAAAGGGAAACAATTTTCGAGATGGAATCAGACAGTGCATCAAACTCGTTACAAGTCGAATTACTGTCAAGATTTGGACTCCTGTAAATAAAACAATAATGAATGACATGCTTGCGGACAGTGAATTTGAGCCATAAGAAGTTAAAGTCCGTGTTGGAGCATTGCCCATATTGGGGAAGGCTTTGGCAAGCAATATCATTCCTAACATAGACCACGAGACCATGATGAGAAAAGAGTAATGGCACCAAGCTATACCCATGTAGAGCAAATTCTGATAAATCAGTATTTGCTCCAACCTGAGTTTCACTTAATGCCAAAACAGCTGGCCTGTGTTGAACAGTGTAGACGTACACGTGAAAGAAATTCTTTCTTAAACCACGAACATTTGAATACACGACACAAAAATCACTTACCATTTAAAAATACTTAAATACAAAACACAACTCTGATTAAGTCGAACTGCGAAGTGAAAATCCAAATTAACTTCTGTAATAATCAAACTGTCTTAGGTGTTATGCCCATAAGACAGCCTGTTTACAAAAAATCAATCTAAACATTCAGCACAATAAGACAAATTCAGATGCCCTTATCTATTTACCGCAAGCATTGTATGGTCATACGATGCCTACAGTAGATAAGAAAGAGGCAATATCAATATTATTTGTTAATGTAGAAACAACAATTTTGATTGTACATTTGTTTTATTTGCTCATTAAAGAGGCCCCTACACACTACACAAGTGTGTGCACCGATGTCATGACACCCTGTGGCATTCCGCAACACACGCAACACCGATGCATAAACAAAACTCAATCTCTAATTGCCAATGTTACTCGCTCAAGCAATCGTGCTCTCTCAACGATATTTTACTTGAAATGTGCATGCACATCCCCCTACACATAGCACTAATCGAGACGCCGACACAAAAAATCAAAATCTTTTTATTTTTCTGGCACCTTGTCTGACATTGAAATATCAGTGCATACACACAGCACATTTGAACGCACCGACAAAGTGTGTGAACAAGTGTTGTGTATATGAGACGCTTAACAAACACTACGCTACACTACCAGTGCTGCCACCCAACCCCTTAGCAGTAGATCTTCTGTACAGGTAGCTTTGTAGGTGCATATTCCGTTTTTCATTTCAATTGAAAAAAACCCTTTGCCAAAATGTTGACCTGATAGGTAGAGCTCAGGTGAAAAAATGTAAATGTAATAAAATGTAGTTTTCCCTATACTTATTTTCAAGTCAACATTATTATTATATTATGTATTAACACGATTACATTCTAGCTGTTTAGTTGGGATCAAAAAAATGTATGGTAAGCCCGAACAACGCCGAACGGGTCAGTTAGTATTTAGATATACATATACCTATATGTTTTATTTCTATTGAAAGATCTACTGCTTTTTTTCCCATATATACTGCGCCTAATCTTCTATAGGATGGCAGCACTACGTCTCCACACTAAATTCTCTTAGTCCAAAACATTTTTAAACTTTCTTTTCTAATCCTTTTCCTTTCTTATCTTATCCAAATATTCAAGAGAACAAAACCACACCCATTTTATTTTGTTTCTTATCTACCAAACCAATACCAACAGTCAGCCCGAACCAGTGTTGCCGCTGTGCAATGTAAGTCGCATTTTCACATCTTTTTGTAGCCCCAAACGACAATGAGACGACTTTCTAAAAACTGACTTTTTACCGTTTCAAAAATCTTCTGACTTTCGTTTGAAGGTGTGTTAAACATTTATAAGGGAAACACAAATCCTTTGTGCGTGTGCACAGTTAAAAATTAATGGATTTGAGTACTTTTAAATTTGTTTTAGGAATAATGAAAATTCGTTGCTTTGAGTTATAAAGAACATCAAATCATAAAACAATTCGAGGTGTTAAATTGCACCGATCTTGTTTCTATTTTCTAAGTTTGAACACCTTAGTTCAAGCAAATGTGATCAAATATATCCTTTACAAACAAAACGAATAGTTTTTGACTAAACTTTTGATAGTTTTTTTTAGTGTTTTCATTGAACTTTTTTATTTCATAAAAAAAAATAATTTTATATATTCGAATTGCAGTCGTCAATTTTATAACTAATAAACTTACTTTGTTTTGCGTTTTTTTTTGTTTTTTTTTTTTAATTTACATATTATATGATTTTTTATTAAATTTTCAGACAATTTTTTAAATGACCTTTTCAAAATTCCTAGCGGCAACACTGTTCTGAGCAGATTTTTTTTATTTTGTTTTTGTGTGTGTGTGTTAGGACTTGCAATGAGAATGGAATAGCAAAACAATTAACAAATCCCCGTACCCCGGGGCGTATTCTCTTCAATCAACGTGAGTCTGAACTTATTGATTTTGCGTTTGTCTGCTGTTTTTCATGCTAGCCGGGTGCGCAGGCTACCTTTTAAATCGATTTTCTTGTGTTTAATTTCAACTCTTTTGCGGACCTTTTCAAAATAATCGGCAGCAGCACTGATTGATATTTTAAATTTATGTTTGGGAATTATGAATATGATACAAAAATTGCCGCACCCCACCACAATCCCCGAAGCATTGAATTAAGTATTTTTTCTCTTTAAACAAAAGAGAATCGGAGAGGAACTTTTTGATTTTGCATTTGCTTAATTACTTGTTGTTTTTCATGATTGCCGGGTGCACAGACTACGTTTTCGCTTTTCGTTTTCTTGAATATCAATTTTGATTGTGTAAGAAGGACAGTTTTCGAAAAAGTCGTTTTAAGCCCACCATATTAATTTTTTTTTCACCAAAATTTAATGCATACCACTGATTTTTTTTTATAAAAATTCTTGGAGCCGTTTTCGAGAAAAATAAGCTTTTACATAACGGTTATATGACAGGTACCATTAATTTTTGAGCTAAAAAAAATTGAAAAAGTCCTCTGTAGAATGTCAAAAGAACCTTAAGTTCAAAATTTGAAGACGATTGGCCCAGCCGTTTAGGCTGCATTCCAAAATACATCCGTACAGACAGACAGACAGACGGACAGAATTTTGCCAGTAACTCAGATATGTTTCTCTATCATCGTAATGTCATGTTTGATTGTTATCTCAAATTTTTTTATCTGCACGAATGCATAACTTGTATTATAGTACCTATAATCGCAAGTAAAAAATAATAATAAAAACTAATAAAATGTTAAACAAAAACATTTCTTCTTTTTCAGAAAAAGGACTTCAACTGCTCAAAATTTGAAAGATACAAAATGATGCAGTTTCTTAAGTTATGATTTAGCTTTAGTCTTAAGTTTGAAAATGTTTATAAGCTTTTCAATGTAAGAGATAAAGAGTAATTAAAACAATAAAATATAAAAAAAATGCATAACTTGGCAAATTATAAAGTTAGATATAGATATTAAAAATAAAAAAAAATAAAATATTTTGAAATCTTGCCTTTTTACTTAAATTATACCAATTTCAAAAATATTGATAAGATATGTACTAATAATTATTATTTCTTAAAAATATTGCAGTATTTAATATTTTATTTGGTATGTATGCTTATGAATGTATTTGAATGATTAATTTTATAAATGAGTATCTTTTGTGTCGATTTTAAGCGACGCCAATTTTTTTGTCATGACAAGACAAGTGTACAATTTCTCCATTAGGATATCTTACAAAAGCACTTTGGTTGGTAAACCGTTTTTTGCACACTGGACAAATGCTAAAATCTGTGAGCGTAACACATTTCTTCTCCTGATGCATTCGATGTTCTTGTAAACGAAGGCATTCGGCGGTAAGCAGACCTTTGAGGATTTGATGATGACGCTTCCTTTCCATTTGTGTTCGAATAACAGTTTCCATGTAATTTCTCAATCTATGTAAAGGCATATCCTCTGGTAAGTACTAAAAAGATAAATATTCAGTATATCAAAATGTTTTAAATTGTTCTTAAATCTTCAAAATATTAAGAATTTCAAAAGGGGTATACAAAAATGTTTTTGTTTTAAATGCATAGTTTGTACAATATTGTTGGGAAGTTACGTATTGTACAAACCACTTTATCTTTATCAATCAGCCAAGATTTTTTCACTGAATTTCAATTTTTTTTTAAAGAATTGATTTTAAAACTTACTGGCCAAACTTTGGCTGGATTTATGTTGACAGCATACTTGTTGAGCAACTGCAAAACAATCTCTGAATTCGGTTTTAAGAAATCAGGATGCAAATCAACGCCTTGATATGGCGGTACACTGAGTGGATTAAGGATAGTTTTTAACAGCATTGCAAAAATATCATTTTCTTCGGGATACACTTCCTCGCAGTACTCTGAAGCCTTTTCAACGTTTCCTAGGATCTGTATATAAATAGCAAGTACTTTTTCGTGTTTCTTCAGCTTTCCTAAAATAAGAGCTCGTTCTTCTAATAGAATGTTCGGTGGCAGTTCTTGCAGTACGCTTTCGGGCGAATATTTGTCGGATTTCTTTAAAAAATCGTACATTTTGCATCGATAGAGTTCTAGTTGCTGATGTTTGTCTCTGTTAAAAAAAAAGAGTTAAAGGCTTTATTTCAATAATAAAATAACATATAAACTACCCGCTTCCTTCACTTCCAGCAGTTTCCATTTCTTTCATTAGTGATTGGACCTTTTCTCTATACTGCTTCACAAGTATATTATGAAACATTGTAATTGGCTCATTCCAAACATTAACAATGTGTTCCAAGTATGGTATAACAAGATTTTTATGACCAACTAACAGAAAATCAAGGACTTTAGCTCTTGGAAGATTTTCAACTTCTATGAAGTCATCGGTAAAGATTTTCAAACCATCTTCAGGGTGTTTGCGCAACACCCAGTTTGAAAACTCGAATATTAAATCCTTATGATCGGCTCCTAAGGCCTGCAAATATCTTATTGTCCTTTCATGGCCGTATAAGCTAGAACCTTCAATCGATGCTTGTGCCTGAAGAAGTTCAAGAGCTTTCTTATGTTTTCCATTTGTTTGATAAAGGATTATTAATTCGCTTATTTTGTCGTGTTTTTTTAACGTCTTTTCAGATTCTTCCAGATGACACTGTTTGAGTCGAAGTAAAGGAGCGACTAATGAGTCGTTTGTCTATGAAATAAAAAAAAAACAGGTATTTGAACATTGATTTCCGATTATTTCAACTTCCTTATAACATACCTGCAGGTAGCATTTTAGTAATGTTGTATCAATAATAGATAACAATGAGGATTTTGATGAACCCTTTGTACTGCTGAGCTTATGTATCTCTTTTTGCCTTGCAACAGCTAAGAAATCAATTAAAGCCATAAGTGCATTTTCCAGATCCTTGTCTTCCAGAACAGGCATATTGACTGTTTCCATGTTTGTTTTTGATTGATCCTGAACCAAATTGGGAAAGAGTCGAATCACATCATAGGGATCTGCTTGTGCCTTCTCAAATTCGTTCATTGCAACTGAAAATTGCATATTTGCAAAAAGCTCCTTAGCATAACGCGTATGAATTTGACGAATAGTATCGGCTTTAATTTCTTCCGGTTCGTCGGAAATATTCTGTTTTTAAGAAAAAGCTGTTAATTTGTTTATTGTTCTAAGAAATGCATTTGTAACGCACAGTTAGTTCTATTGCAAGTTGAAATTTCTTTTGTTGTAACAAACTTTGTCGTTGAGTGGGAATGTCAACCAATTGGATATACCAAAGTTCAGATATTGCTGCTGCAAAAATAGTTCCTTTGCCAGACCGAACAAGAAACTTGACCTTACCAAGTTCAGGTATGACTTGTACCAGAGTGTCTTTATTGATTCCACTGCTTTCAAGACAACGAACTTCTACACCATTTGCAATCCTTCCAATTGCAAACGGCTCATCCCAAACTGATAAAACGATTCTTAAAAAATGTGTCAAATAAAAACCAAAAAATATAAATACGAACCTAAATCCAAAACCGAACTACTCCAAGTTAGTGGTTTAAGGGAGTTCTTGGCTTCGGCTGCAGACACTGCTGTTTCTTTACCAGATTGTGATTTGGATTGTGGGTCCTTCGCTTTAACAAAGTCTTTTGGATCTATAGCAACTAAAAATTCATCCTTCGAAACCCCAAACATGTCATTTTTAATTACACAAATACATGGATCCATACTATGCGAAGAAGAGGTTACGATCAGGTCATGTTTTTCTGGTGTATTCGAGGAAATCTATGGATAAAATAATAACATTTTCAAAAATGTACATGTGTATGTAATAATGCATTTTATATTAAAGAATCTATTTCTAATTATTACTTACGCTTACGTGACAAATGAATCAATCAGCTGACACCAATTGCTACTTGTATAACTAAAACTTTGTACGTTTTCTTCATAAAGCAAGCTTTATCGTAATGGCGGCGGGCGGCATGTTAACAGTGGCATTTTTGTGAATATTGGGACAGAAGCAGCAATGATGGGTTAAGAAGTCAATGAGGGAAAAACTAAGTTGTCATTAAGAAGAGTAGACTATGAGGACCAAGGCTCCGCTATAGGTAAGGTTAGGTTGGATGGGGTGATGATTCGGTAGAATCATCTCACTGGGATCTCAAAGATCCATTAAGGTTCTTAGGAGTAGGAGGAACAAGATGCGAAGAAAGGTGGTAAATTTGGGGAAAAAATTGTTGTGGGTTGCCTCCTTAAACCATCTTGAGATGTTGATGAATTTCAGAATGTTTTTAAGTGGCTTTTTGAAACGTCGCCCACTTCGTCGAAGAAGTATTCTCCGCGGGCTGTTTTTCTAGTCTAAGCTAGGCTGGGGCATTCACAAAGAAAGTGATATGAGTCCTCTTCTGCATCAACGTCTTCACACCCTCTGCATAAGTCTGATGTGCTGATGCCCATTCTACTCACGTGTTCCACTCATTGAGTTGTGACCCGTAAGGACACAAACAAAAACGGATAATTGGTGTCTACTTAGCTTTTGACTGTATACTGTATTTGTCTTTGAGAAGTTTGGCCAAAGACTTCTTCAGACCCGAGTCTAGTTTTGACCATCACTCGTTTGCAGCCTTGAGGAAATGTTCAATTTTTTTTTTGACGTGATAACGTCTTATAATGATGACACACATACAAAATAACATGACTCATGCTGATAAGACTCATGCTGATGTCATTCTGATGTTAACCGCGAAACTGTGGTTCGTTCAACCAAAATCAATCTCAAGCGCCAGGCGAACATGAAAAAAAAACAGACGCAAATTCCTAAAATAATTCCACCTAAATTTAAAAAGGCGGAGTTTTGTTAAAGTGTGATGAAATTAGATGTAGACATTGGTGTATGTGTGTGTGTGTGGATTTAACGAGAGGGTTTGTGGGTGTGAGTTAACGGGCTGTATGTAGGTGTTGCTGCCATCAATGTTTTGTTATGACGTTATCACGTAAAATTATCGTCCGTAAACCGACTTTACAGACAACCAACTCTTTTTTCTTATTTTCCAGGGGCTCAAGTACCCATGGTACGAATTGGCTTGGTTTCATGTGTGAACCGTTTTTGTCCAGTTCATTTCCGTGAATGTCACAGTGTCCGGGGACCCATTGGAGGGAAACAAGGTTTGTTTCACTGATTTGCCGCAGATCATTGCGACAGCGGTCAATCAGTTTGGACTTGGAGACGATTGAAATATGGCCTTGATTGCCGCCTGGCTGTCTGTGAAAATATCAATATTTTTTGTTCTCCAGGTTAAAAGAAAAAAGGTGCTTTGCAGTTTCGCTTACTGTGAGCAGTTCTACTACTAAAGTTTGGCAACTTTATAGATCTATTCATTGATGGGTTTACCGAGAAGATATCAGACCCTACCCATGCTTCCGTATTTGGACCGTCTGTATAGACCGAGATATGTTTTTCGTTTATGACCCGGTTTTCCTTCCAGCATTCTCTTGTAGGAAAGTCTGTTAGTGCCATCGTGTTAAAATCTAAGTGCGGTACAGTATGGTCGATTTGGGTTTCCATATCTATGTAATTTTCTATGACCATAATGACCCTTATTATAGTTGTTGGTATGCCTTAATCTTAGGGCACTTTTGGCCGCTGGTTCCTTTGTGAAAAGGCCTATAGGGGCTATTCAGAAGAATGTTTAAGGGCTGTGGTTGAAGTAGTTTTTAAGGCACTTGTAGTCATTTTTGTTTTGTCATGGATTTGGGATTGATTGCATTGTCAAGGGCAGACACCAAACCAAACATGCGTATGTCAGAATTGGCCTGATGATGGCAGTGTACATCCATTGAATGGTTTTTGGGCTAGGATCCCATTTCTTACCAAAAATTCTACTGCACGTTTAGAAATGTATTGGAGCTTTCCTTTAATAGGTGTTCCTTAAAAAGTTCTAACCGTAAGTTTCTTACCACTCAATTCTGAATTTACAATTCTTGTTTGGAGCATACCCTCTATCCAGTCAGATAGTAGTGGATAAATGTTGGCAGATTCAAGGGCTTGCCGGATAGCATTGTAATTGTATTCGACGTTATTAAAGGCCCTTTCAATGTCAAGAAATGCATTTAAAGTAAATTCTTTGAATTGGATTGATTTTTAGTACCCACCACCTCGTGGAGAGCTGCCTTAACAGATTTGCTCTTCATGTAAGCATCTTAGGCCTGCGAGACAGTATTGTCCCCTGAATTTAGGCTCCGCTATCAACTCAGGGAACAATTCTAGCGCTGTGAACAAAAGAAAACGTACTCTTGCTAAGCGCGGCTTCTTCAGGTATCCGGTTCTTGGTCCGGTATGCATAAACAGCGAGTGCAGAAGAAGATACAACAAGGACGAGTACAGGCTACAAAGCAGCACAGATCTAGACAACAAAGAAAAAGTCCAATATCTCAGTTGGTTGTGGGGAATATAGCGGTGGGACTTAACGTTCCGGTTCCTAAAATCCTTTAATCCGCCCAGAGGCAGAGGGACGGCGCTGTAGGGAAAACCTGAAACATATGTGGAAAACTTCACGTTCTAAACAGAAAACAACTATTAAGCTTTCTGGAGAAGTTTGTTGGTTAAGACTAATGTCTACTCCGGATTGTAGCGCCACCTTAGGTAAGGTAATAAATGATTCTGCTCAGTTAAAAAAAATAAGTAGAACTAAAAAGGGGACTAAAGGGAAGAATCACATCAAAACAATGAACACCAATATGAGTCTAGCGACACTTCAACACGATTACCGAAGGCGTTAAGGAATCCATATATATAATATAAATAGTGTGAACTTACCAAGATTTTAACGAAAAACCCACAAAATTACTTACATTGTAGATAACATATTCATCCTTAAATCCAACACAGATTATATCATCAATCCAACACAGAGCTTTGGGCACGTCTTTTAACTCGATGCTAATTGGAAGAGGATGTAGACGATCCAGTTTCCAATAGTAAAATTGTAGTCTTCGCTTTATAGCAACACACATTCTTATAACAGTAGCTGTTTCTCCTGTTTGAGATTTAGGAGTCTTGCCAAAGAAATACAAAATTATTCAACGGCATACAAAAGTTTTATTTAATTACCTTCACATCTAAAGCAAATATGCAGCTGCCTTTGGTCTCAACAGAACTATGAATAAATGCAAAATTTAACCGACTGATATCACAAACATTGATCATGCTATCAGTAAGAATAAAGAGGAGGTTCTCTTCGGCAATTACTTCCATTTGATTGATAGCTTTCTTGCTGAAATTTTTGTTAAATTTTAACAACTGCAAATTGATCTTATTATCGGGTTCATTAGTTTGGACAGAGTACATTATCAATTGGCCACTTCTTGTGCCGAGAATTATATTGTTTTCTTAAAAAAAAAGGATCGGAGAAAAACCATTGATAACATCCTAGGAAAATATAAATGTTTATGTAAATACCAACCATATGCTGCAATGGATTCAATATGAACGCTTTGTTTTAAAATGGAATACACATTGTATGCCTGATGCATTTTGGAAAACAAAATTCTTGAATATGTTATTAAATAATTTACTTTTTAATTGTTTTTATCACTAGACTGCAGGGCTGCACTGCTTTTGTTTTCTTCGGATAAAAGTTTAGTTGTCATTTCTGTCTGCTGACATTCAACAGCTGATACAATGGCTGTGTTCAAAAATACTTTCAATGTAGTAAACCAAATATCATTCTATTACGTTTTCCTTTTTTAATGAATCCATTCGAGTTGCTAACTGGTTTATTAGCAGAGGAAAAAAATTATTTATTTATTTATCTAGATCAAAACTCATATTTTTATATATTTTGGGAAATAGTTTGAAGTGTGTTCTTTGCTAATACTGATTTGTTTACGATGTGAGGGAACCATTTTGTTCCCTCACGAAAAAAAAGAAAAGTATTCCAATTTTTCCAAAATTTGATCAATTGCATTCTTCTGTCTTTCTTAAGTAGCAATTTTTTTCAGGTTTGACTTTGGCTAATTTTCCGGTTTTTTAATTGTTTTTATGTTTATAGTTAGTTCTTATAATCATAAAAAAGCCTTTAAATTTTGAATTATAAGATACAGTCCTCACTTAATAAATAAAAAAATAAATAAAATATAGTCCGTCAGAAAATAGCAAGATGGCGATTTGAATGCATCTATTGTCATACCCGGTATTTCTGTACATCATGATCATGATGAATATCTATTGATATTGTTCCAAACTTATACACAAATGTTCTCCCCAAAATGAAATCTTCTTATTCCAATAAGAAAATATTACATGTCAAAAATTACGGTGAGCACAGTTTGCGATGATCTTTACGTCCATGTTATACCTCCAAATTATTGTATTCAGCGACTTGAAAGATTTTTCTCGATTTGCCAATCTTGAATTTCAAATGAGATTTCATTAAAATTTCGACGAAATCTCGCATTTTGAAATTTGCGATTCGTTTCACATAAAATTGTAATAAAACCGTCTAGCAATGGTGTTCATCGACTCAGTATGTGATTTCGTTATACAGTTATACTCTTAATACTCACTTGCAACGGCAGTCTGAAAAATACCAACAGATAAGTGGAAAATAGTTAATGTATTCCCTCCACTGGTGATCTGATGGCATATCTCACGGAACAGTGGAACAAATCTTTACATCGCTTTGGTGAAAGTAAGATTATTGCTCTTGATATCTCGAAGGCATTTGATAGAGTTTGGCATGAAGCTCTCATATCGATTGGGATCGATGATACTCTTGTTCGTTGGATTAGAAGCTAACTTCTGGACCGTTCAAAACAAGTTGTATTGAACGGATTCAAAACTGATTTTCAAAATAAATGCTGGTGTGCCCCAGGGCTCCGTTCTGTATCCGACTCTTTTCCTCATTTTTTATACATGATCTTCTGTCTGTTACTTCTAATCCACTTAACTGTTTTGCTCACGACTCTACCCTCAGCTTTTTATATTCTTTCGATAATTCAAGTCCCTCGCCTTCGGACGTACAATTGCAACGGTACCGTATGTCAAGCTCATTAAACTCCGATTTATACAGCATTGTCAAATGGGGTAGAAGGAATCGTGTGGAGTTTAATGCTTCGAAAACACAATGCTGTCTTCTGTTGTTAAATCTAAACATACCCCCAATGCCATTGTCCATGAATGGCACTTACATCGAAGAAACCGAAAAGCTCTCAGTATTAGGTATGTGTGCCAACGACGACCTCTGTGGAACGACGATGCTGCTAGTGCCCCGTAGCTTAGTGGTTAATGTGTCGGACTGCTAAGCGAATGAGCCTGGGTTCGAATCCAGCTCATAGCCATCTTCTTTTCCGGGGCACTGCCTCTTGCGAGGAACTGACAAAACCTGCAAGAGTAAAATTTGTCTCGAAAAAGTGCATCTCATGTAGCTGTTCGGACTCGGCGGTAAACTGTAGGTCCCTTCCTTTCTTGCAGATTAACAACACCTACACAGGAATGGTTGGGAGTATAAGTCACTAGCCTTGGCTCCTTAAGGAGCTGTCGCGCCAATACATTTATTTTATTTTATTTATTTAAAAATGCTGCTAAGTGCTTAGGTTTTCTGTAACGGTGTAAGAAGTACTTTTCCCCATCTGATCTGGCTACAATTTATAAAGCGTTTATACGCCCTAAACTCGAGTATAACTCCCACCTATGGGCAGGTGATTCGCAAACATCGCTTCACCTGCTTGATAGAATACAAAATCGAGCGTTAAGATTGATAGGAAATAGAACTGCGCTAAAACAATTGCCCCTCTGCTACACCGACGCTATGTTTTATGTCTTTACTTATTTTATCGTTTCTTTTATAAAAAATGTTCACTCGAAGTAACCAGTTGCATTCCTCCTAAAAATTTCTCCCGTAATACTCGTCTCGCATTCAGTTCACCCTTGAGCCCAATTTCGGACGTACCCTGAAATATAGAGATTCTTTTTTTGCCGAACAACACGAATTTGGAATAGTTTACCCTTGCCATTTTGATCGGCAAGCATTCAAAACCAATGCTTATCGACACCTCCTATCTTTCCCCTCTCTATCTTCTTAATGCCCGCGCAGTGTGCTCTACAGTAAAAGGGAAACAAATAGTCGCTTGTGAGCGCGTTAATTATAAAAAAATAAAAGAAAATCGAACACGCAAATAAAATCAAACATATGTGTTTTTTTTAATTTAGCACTATATTCGCCAAAAAAAAACAATCAAATTGTAAAAACCTGGCAAAAGCCTTTACAAATGTAGCAGTGTAATGTCAAGTTTGACGTAAATTTCAAACTAAAACACGTAATAGTTCGGTGGGACCGCCCATCCTGATTTGTGATTTACTTGACTAAAGTCAGGTCGGTGGGAGCATAGCATACTATATGGTCAAGCTTATTATATTGGTGGCTCTAGTCTTACCAACTCCAACTAATGTATGATCGTATTTTTCAGGACATCGCAACATGATTTTATTGTTATTCCAATACATGCGTAAACGGCTCGAATATCAACAATCTTTGAGTACGAAGAGTACAAAAAAAATACCATCTTGTTTTAAAGGTACACCTTTATTATTTTCAAGCAAATATCGATGTTTTTTTATCCATTTATGGCACAAAGAATACTTATTTGTAGTAATATAAGAATGTACATTCAAGAATAACACTGGATATTATTTGTTTTGAAAAAAAAATAATACAAGATTAAATCTACTATTTTTAATACTTGCGTGGTTTAATCATATAAGTTATATGAAAAAAAACTATTAAGTTAAAAAGCTTAAGTTTTCAAAGTTTTAAATCTGCTATTTTTCTTGTTTATTATAAGCTTACGACTGATAAATGCAAAAATTTTGTATTTTTTTTTTTATTGCAAATCATTATTTTGAGTAGGAATTACATACATGATTAATTCGATTGAAATACTATTAAGCAATACTTGTTTGTATAATTGTAATAACATGTGCGAGGATATTTTTTATTAATATCGATAAATTTATTTATTATGTAATCATTAATTTCTTTATTTATTGGGAGTAACAACCGATTTCGAATAAAGCCTTAGTCTCTTCCTCTTGCATGTTTCATAAACTGTAGAAAAATGAAAAAAATGTGTTTTTTTTCAAAATTCACTTAAACCATATTATTGCAAACTGGTACAGTTGGTGGGTAAGATTGTTAAAATAATGAGAAAAAATTGCACACTTTCGGTGGGTTTTTGTTTTGTATTACATAACTAAAATTGAGAATAAATATTTATTTAAACTCGTTCTTTTGACAAGCAAACAATGAGAAACTGTGGGACATGAGTGATTATATTTCTAGATACATATTTATTGTTTTAATTTCAAGTTATTTCAAATATGAACGTTAAGGGCAACATTATTAGTTGTTTTGTATTTTCATTAGATTTTAAGGAATTTAAACTTAGATTTTTTTTTATTACATTACACAAACACTAAACTTTCAACTGTTAAACCAATGCGCGATAAATGTTGTGCCAATTTTTTTATATATCAAAGATTTCGAACATTTTACTTTATCACAGATAATAACTGCCAATTTATTTGAATTTTTGACAAATGAATTTTCTAAAATTATAATGAAATGTCTTCGATAGGAATTAAACATACAATAATGTTTTTGAAAAGAACTTTCAAAATATCTTCAGTCTAAATAATGTTCAAATAAAAAATTATTTAATTTTTTCTTTCTAAATAAATGGCACATCTAAATTTTTAAGTTAAGAGTAAATTTTATAATTTTGTTCTACAGACGCTCGGCGAATATTCACAGCGTTTTTATTTTCATCAATACTTTAATATTTATTGCACCATGGATTTAATCCAATCATAATTATTTATTAAAACAAACAAACAAAAATTATAATATAAAATCTTAGTATATCTTACTCACCATTCAGTTAGCTTCTTTAGTAAATACCTGACTTAAAAATTAAATATGCCCTTATCGCAAATTCTGAACGGATAAGATGATAGTTGCATTATTCGTTTCATTTGAAAATCATGCATCTGGATTTTTTTCTGTACACCCATTTCCATATGATCCATATGATTCCATATTTTGTGTATGTTCTATTGAATGGAAAGCTGAGGCCAACTTAATGCTCAACCTAAATGCGCTTAAGAGATGTATTTTGCCCTTTTTCATCTCTGGAAATACAATGTCTATTCGAATTTGTAAAAGGTGAAAAAACGCAATACTTTCAACAACTGTTCGTTATTGCACAGTATGTTGTAAAAACTGATGAGAGGAAATTATTCAAACCATTGAATCATTAGAAGTTGTTGATGATGCGTTGAATGTGGGTTTTAACGCAAATCTGTAGGGAATATGGATCAGCGAAACAAAAAAAGCAGTAATGTCAATTGAATGCTAAAAAAAGGTTTTGCTTGAACATACGTACGAACGTATAAAACTATTTAACTTAAAATTCAGTGAAATAAATTCCAAGTTTTTCTAATTCCTCCACCTGTTTTTTAAGATGGCTTTTCAAGATACAAACTCAAAGCATTAAATAATGCAAAAATCCCCTTCCGTCAGATTCTACGATAAGTTGCATTGTTTTTGAATAAATTACTTAATTATTAATTGGTGAAACTAGTTGCTTTCAACTCGTACTCCTTCGGGGTCCTTGCGGTGGCGATCCTCACTCTTCCACGAGCTTACTGGAATATGAGGAGCGGGTAGGCAATTTCGCAAAGACTGAACCAGTTGGATGGTATCCAAGAGGGCTTTTTTAAATCATTAAGTATATGCATAAAAATTCATTTTAAGCACTTACATTTTAAATATATAACACAGTTCGAGAAACCAAGAAACAAAATAAATAAAAAAAAACTTAACAAAAAAGGGACAATAAAGGACTTCGTGTGTTTGGATAAGGACTTCTGTTATAAAGTGAAAGATTAAGCGAATTAAGGTTTCTTAAGCTTTCGGATATCTCAAACATTACCTCAGTTACTTTGATGATTACGATTCTTCAGAAAAAGCGAAACAGAAATTCTTACCTGTTTTCTTCTTATTTCTTTGATATATTAAAGTTAGGTTTGAGTGATGTATTTGCATGCATCAAGACCTAGAATGTGTTTAATATCTAAAGCTGTTTGGCATTCAGCACAATTTCCTTTTTTGTAAGAAGATGTTTGTAGGTTGGTGTTGTGTGTTCTAGTTGTAGTCTGACTAGGGTAGTGTTCTTCTGTTTTGAAGTGGAGGCTGGGTAAAATGGTCGTGATTTATCGATGTTTTTGGTCATTAAGAAGTGTTGATAATAGTGCCAGTCATTTAGTTTTGTGTTCCTTAACTTTTCGATTAACTTTACATAAGTCACGTTTTGCATTTGCAAGAACTGAGTTGACAGGAGAAATATTTACAGCATATGCTGCTTTATCAGCTTGTTTGTTACCTAATGTACTTGATAATCAGGAAATTACATAAGTTTAAGTTTGTTTTATATTATCTTATGGAAAACAAGTGAAATAGTTTTATGTAATAAGTTTAAAAGGCTAGGACAGCGACAAATTCACAACAAAATAGACGATCGCCAGTTTCAAAAGCAAGAAAGGGTGATAAACATGTGTACGCAAATAAAAAACCTGTACGAAGAAAACAAGGCAGTGGTTTGGAAAGGAAAGGTCATGTCTGATCGTTTTAATACAACAATGGGCGTTAGGTTGCCCCCTGACTCGTAACCTTTTTGCTCTTTTTATTAATAACATTAATGACTACCTTCCACGTGGAATAGAGTTTGCCGGAGTTTCGATTAAAGCCTTACTATTTGCCGATTATGTTGTATTATTTACTTACTCAACTCAAACACTGCAACTTAGGATCAAACGTCTAGATATGTACTGCAGATTGTGGAATTTAACGGTGAATTTAAGCAAATCTCAGGCGATGGTGGCATTTGAACAACGAACCGATCCAAGTTGTAAAACCCTACAAATATCTTGGTGTTACAATTAAAAACAATCCGAATATGTGCTACATGGAAGAAATGCTTTGCAAATAAACTTATTTTACACAACGTTAAGTATAAAGTCTTCACATCAGTTGGCTGTATCTGTGATGATGTACGCTGCGCAAGCTTGGTGTTTTGAGAAGTATGAAATGGTAGAAAAACTGTTGAGATTTTTCCTAAAAAGAGGTTTTCTGCTGCCGAGAAATACTCCAAACTACATGCTGACTATTGAAACACTCAAAATGCACATTGATTATATTTTGAAAAGTCTTAAAAATGCCAGACGAAAGACTTCCAAAAATAATAAGTCTGTATATAGTCGGAAGAGGGAGTCGTGTTTTTTTGGGAAACTGAGGGAGCTTGCAGATTTTTGTGGTCTGGCCTTTTAACCTGAGTGTACAGGGTATTGTCGGGAGAAAAGTTGAGGATGTACTATACGACCTTATATCAAAAGCAGATGAGAAACACAGGTTGAACTGTATCAACCAGGCGACTGCTTCCATGCATTGGGCAACCTACAGTGTACTGCAACACAATCTGTGCGACAAAAAATATTTTCGGTCTGACAATAGCCAAAACATAATATCAGCTATATTCAAAATGAGAAGTGAGCTACTTCAATTGAATTTCATTCCGCACCGGGAAGACCAACCAATCATTTGCAGTCTTTGCAATCCTTCCGTGAGAGAAGACAATGTGCATTTTATACGTTCATGTCCTGTTTTAAAAGAAATAAGAAGATCCTTCCTTGGAAGTAACCGCTTAACTGAAGAACAAGTACTAGAAATCCTTAACTCTGAAAATGACGTAAGACAAACTTATAACTATTATAGAAAAGCCATATCATATAGAAATCAAGTTTTGAATGAAGCCTTTTTTACAATATTTTGCTGTTTAAAATATGAATGAGCAATAAATTAAAAAAAAAATTGCAAAAATAATGTATCTCCTTATGGAGCCAAAGTATAGTGAGTTATACTCTCAACCATTCCTGTGTGTGTTGTTAATCTGCAAGAATGGAGGGAACCTACAGTTTACTGCCGAGTCCGAACGGCTACATGAGATGCACTTCTTCGAGACAAATTTTACTCTTGGAGGTTTTGTCAGTTCCTCGCAAGAGGCAGCACCCCGGAAAAGAAGGTGGCTATGAGCTAGATTAGAACCCAGGCTCGTTCGCTTAGCAGTCTGACAAACTAACCACTAAGCCGCGGGGCATCTTTATCTATGTATCTTTTAGAAACACTAAACATTTACGTTATCTATCTTGTGAATTTTTTTAATATAATATTTATAATAATATCTATAACATAACTGTCAATCGAGCCGAGCATAAGCCATGCTTAACGGTTTTTGTATTTATAAAAATGTATGTTATATTTTTTGAGAAATTGATAGTAAAATCTAATCTTATCCAAATTCTAAATCATGTGTACCCTCGACTGCGTTCTAGGAAAACTCAACGTTTGAAAACAGCACTCATTTTTGTAGTTACAGAAATGCTTTGCAATTTTCCAATCTTTCTTTGCCCTAGCTGGAAAACTCGTAGCCAGTAATTCAATTATTATAAATCTAGGACATTAATCTTTGCAAGGATTTCGGGAGAATAGGAAGTACAAAAAAAACAAACATATTTAACAACAACCGGAAAAATAAATTCATTTGTAAACCAGAATATACTTACTTTTTTGCAAGCTTTCACTTTGTTTCCCATATGGCTTGCACATAGAAGGGCGAATATATGACTTCATTCGTGACATGTTTTTCATTAGTTCTGAAAATGCGCGAACTATTTTTTCCTGCCCCACCGTTTGTCCTTCCCGTATATCTTGTCCTCCCCAAGCACCATTATGCAAGGCTAGCAAATCTTTGTTAGATTCGAGTGACTCCAGATTAGATCTGCAAAAAACATAAATTACTAAGCAAAAAAAATCTAATTACATATCATACTTTTAACTTACCGTAAAACATCTATATTTTTTTGGTTCTGATCTGTGTGCGATGAGAGAGATGGAGACGGTGGGGGTGGCAAGTGCGGGGAAGAACTTGGAATTTGGTGAGGAATATTTCCTGAATTTGCATAAAGTAAAATAAAAAAGTGTAAACATTTATAAACACATATTATGTACATACACCCTATATCTACATCTACTTTCTACTTTAACAAAACTCCGCCTATTTTATATTTCTTTTTCTCTTCTTGTTCTTTTTGAATTTGAGTGAGTGAAATTATTTTGGGAATATGCGCCTGTTCTTTTTCATGTTCGCCTGGTGCTTGCGATCGATTTTGGTTGAAAGAACCACAGTATCGCGGTTAGCATGATTCATGAGTCTTATTAGCATGAGTCTTATCAGCTTGAGCCATGTTATTTCGTACGTGTAGCCTGTCATCGATTTATAACACGTTATCACGTAAAAAAAAACAATTTGTAATTGTTTTTATATGACGAAGACTGCCGTGTCAAGGAAAGATTTTCATAAATTATAATATCATTAGTAAAAATGGGCACGACTGTTCCGCACCTTCTTGCTCGTATGGGCCTAGTCAAATTGGAAAGTTAGATCTTTGAAAGAAAAAAGTGATATATATAATGTAGAAAAGTAAAATCGTCTGAACTTCTTCTAACTAGTGTCGTGCAACATCAAGTTGCATTCTAAAAGGTGTTGTGCCTTACACAGTTAAAATATTATTAAAATATTTAAATTAAACTTATAAAAAGTGTCAAAACCACAAAAGGTCAACGGTTTTTAGTTAAAAATGGAGTACGCCGTCACACGTCTTATACAATATTGAATTTATGAAAAAAATATTTCGAAAATTGTTGGACCGATTTTGATAAAATCCTATTTTTTATTTTTAGTAAAAAGTAAAAAAAAAACATTTTTTTAGAGTTTATTAATATAGAGCTAATTATATAATTTAAAATATAATTTATTTATAAGTCCAAAAAAATATTTAATAAATTTTAGATAGAAAAAAAAATATTAGCTTTGTTCCACATCCTCCCCAAAACTAAAAATTTTAGACAATTTTTACGAAAAATAAGACACAAAATTCTTAGTTTTTGACAAAAGAAAGTGCTCACAAAGGAGTAAACTATTTCTCTGTCAATTTTAGTCCAATGATTTTTCTTACGGCAGAAAAATGAGTTTCAGTTACGTCAGTTTGAAATTTAAAAAAAGATGGGCTGAGATATTAATGCTTCCACAAATGAAAAACGGCCGGTATATGATTATCATTCACAAAAAGGTTGTTTTCTTTTTTATTAATAAACTCGGTGTGCATATGAATATATTGACTTGCTATGTCAATAACACAGAAAAGTGGTAAGGGAAACATTGCAAGCAATTGCAAACGCAGTTTAAAGTCTGGCTTTAAAACCGAAAATGCTTTGCCAATTTTTTTTTTCAATTTTTATGTCCAAAATGGATAAAAATAATAGCAAAGAGTTTCTTTACGATATGGGCAATGAAAATTATAAAATACATCGTTTAAATAACATTTTTCTGATGCAAAAATTGTCCGCACTGACATAATGGGAAGATACTTATAAAATTCCACACAAATTGATTGAACCGCATCTGTCATATAAGAAAGTATGTATGTGTGGTTTTTTGGCCGCGCGCATTTTACCGCCTAATGCACGAACTGGCCGCTGCGACATCAATCACAAACGCAAGTGTTGCTCCATTTCTGAAAGTCTTAATCATATGGCTTTGACGTTTAAAAAGTGGTTAAGTTTTTGTTCAACGCGTTCTCGAAGATTTATGTAGTTTTATTTTTTTGTGAGAGATTTTCATCGTTACTATTTAAATTTTGAAAGCTGCCCATTTTAGTCCAAGTTTATGTGGAACAAACTTAATTTGTCAAATATAAAACCCGATAGAAAATGGTCGAAAATTAAAATAAAACCGTTACACACGAAAGGTAAATTTTGTTTTGATTATATTAAACAAAAAAGTTTCAAAAAAAATCATTAAATCGTTGTAAGCTTTTCCTTAAGAGTAATATGTCAGGTACCGTTATTTTTAGCCCTAAATATGTAATTTTCGAAATTCCTTTGAGAAATACCAAAAGAACAACATATACCAAATTTGAAGGTAATCGCTTAAGCCGTTTACTTGATGAACACAATTGTGTAGCTTGTAGCTGTAGCTTACAAAAAAGTAGCCCATCAAAAAGTAGTAGTAGCTGGATGGAATATGGATTAATGCAGTCCAAGTTTCTTGAGATTTCGGAGTTCTCAAGAAATGTTCTCAGTCATTTTCAAGGGATTTGAGAAAAAAGAGATCTGAGAATGATCAGAAACATGATCAGTTTTTTTTTGCTCTGAAGTGTCAAAAAGTAGCTACAGCGTGCAGCGAAAGTCGAAATTTATTTATTTATTTATTTACAAGCAGCTTTACAGCTAACAGAAACATATAGTTGAGTGAACTTGCACTGCAGCTATATTTTTAAGCTACAGCTAAGCTACTCATTGTAGCCGCGTTATAGGGTTGGCGTATATTTAACTTTGACAGCGCTGCATACTACAGCTACAGCTAGACCATTGTGTTCAGCCAGTAAAGCTGCAGATCGTTATACAGACAGACTAACAGACAGACATTATTTCTCACTAACTTTTTTAAGCTTTTTTATGATGGTAATATCATGTTTGAACTTTATCTCAATTTTTTTTCATTTTCAAGAATCCCAAACTTGTCTTACAGTATCTCTAATATCAGGTAAAAATCGCAAATTAAAATTAAAACATTTGTTTCAAACTCTCCTTAAATATAGTAGCCTACCTTGAGCTTGCTGCAATGCTACACTTCCTCCTGGAACTGGAATAGGTATATTCTGCTCGTAATGCTTCTTATCTAATTGCTGAAGAACGCGCTGCTTTTCAATTGACGAAAGACTACTAAACTTTTCGAGACTTTGTTGAGCCATAACACGGTTCTGTTGTTGAATAATAGCAGCAGTAATTTGTTGTTGCTGTTGTTGTTGCTGCTGCTGCTGTTGTTGTTGTTGTTGTTGTTGTTGTTGTTGTTGTTGTTGTTGTTGTTGTTGTTGTTGTTGCTGTTGTTGATGGTGTTGCTGTTGCAATTGTTGTTGGTGATGTTGATGATTGTTTATTTGTGTTTGAAGGTTTTGTTTTGTGATATGTGCTATAGACTGAGGAACTTTTTGAGTGTTGTGACCTTTGCTCAAGTCTACTTCGCCACTTATTGAATGGGGTGGAGGCATGTGTTGCATAAATTCCGGAGAAACGCTAGCGAAAGGTTGTTCCATGAATGGAATGGGTGGCATTGGTAAATGGGTCTTATAATAACGACATGCCGGAGACGGGCAGGACTGAACTACTTCTACTATGAATTCTTTTTCCATGCCAAAGTTGTCACGCCCTATGGTATATGATTCAACCACTGCTCGCATTGTTGCTTCTACACTCAAATGCAAACCATGCGGACCAGACATATGCTTCAACATAACAGCATTTGCAAAGTGTTCGAAAGGCAGCACTATTTTGCCATTTTCCCGCAGAATCAAACGTCCTTGGCCGTCAAGCGTCAGGCGGTTAGCTAAAATTCTGTCAGTAAGAAAAAAATTGACAATTTAATCCAAACAAACTAAACTTAAAGGTATTGGGAATAATCTTTTTTTTTAGAAGGGGACGCTTTTTTGAATAACCATAAAACAATCATATTTAAATTTGTTCTTAAAAGCGAGTTCGATCGAAAATTAATTAATTTGAATAAACCAATCCGAGGCACATTCATGAGCCGCCATATCAACGCCCATACCCAGATTTATAAGTATATACTTGCACCAAAATCCCCAACTCAAAATGATTTTTTTAAACAAAACTGAGTTACTTACTGCAGATAGGCGGCACTTGGAAGCATAGCAGTGTCCTTGAGATCTGAGAAACACTGCAGTAATTCGACACTTGGATTCCATCCCTTGTTTTGCAAATATAATTGCAATAGCATGTACAACTTTTCAGTAACATAACCGACCCCTTGTATATTGCCGTGTTGACCATCCGCGGAAAGTGGAGTGTGATTGTTTGCAGTTCCAGGTGCGACAGAAGTGCTTGAGGGTGCACTTACAAGAGGTGGCCCTTTGGAAAGAGCAGCTTTCATTGTTTCAGATAAGTCCATTTTGTAGTTTTCAGGATAATAATTTTTTACATGGTCCTTTTAATTTTTCCACCAAAAACAAATAAATTAGTTAAGAGCAGTTAATTAATAGTGATATCCTTACTAAATTATTCATACTGCCCACTGCAACTGCGAATAATTAAATATTTTCCTGGTGGCGGTGGTAAAAATCTTGCTTTCTTCACCAGCTCCAGATAGCAAATAACTTGTGTATGCCAGTTTTGATGGAAATGACTTTTCCTGCTAAAGCTAAAAGGACACTCAAGTTAACGCTGACAGAAGTTTCAAAGTTCAATTTTGTTTTGTGTCGTGGAGTGAAAGTATTAAATTTTGCTAAACAATAATTTTAAATATTAAAGAAATCGCACCGAAAATTTTATAAACAAACATGAAAAACCCGATAATCCAACAAACCAACAAGTCAACAAATTTAAAGATTTTTGCAAACTGTCATATGGCAAGAAAAAAAAACTATTATAATTCGCAATAAAATGGTTGTATTCAGCGATAAAATTTGTTTGCATGAGAGTTTGCAATTTAAAGGAAAGCAAAAGTAATACATATGTATTACAAATGTTGGAACTATTTCTCGTAGTAAAATTAAATGGCCCGTACAAAAAATATAACATAAAATATTAAAATTATAAATAATTAATTTCTTTTCTTGCCAGCATATAGAGTTTAACTGGAGTTTTGGAATCTAAAACACATTTTGCAGCTCATTTAAATGAAGGTGGCTATGAGCGGGATTCAAACCCAGGCTCATTCGGTTAGCAGTCCGACACACTAACAACTAATCCACGGGACACTTCCACTACCACTATATCGGGAATAGTTGCCTTAAAATTCCTACTACTTCTTTTTTTGAATTATCGTAACTGCTACTTTGTGTGATGCGAATCCGACAAGTCTAGTGGAAATTGCTGGAACATTTTCATTTATTTTGTATTTGTCGAAACCTGGCCTATCGCTGAAGGCAGGCGCAAAAACCCCTGAACTGAACAAACGATTTGATCCATTGCATAAATATTTGCATAGAATACGGAAAAAAATTCATTCTACAGAGCCGAAATTTATTTCGTTGCATGAATAGCGAAATTTTGGGAAGCCCCAACTAGCACCAAAACTCGAGTATAATTCATACATTTGGGCAGGTGCTCCTATAACCAACTTGAGTTTTCTAGATTGCATCCAAAAAACAGCTTTAAATTAATAGGTGATAGAAAAATGAAGTGTAACGTGTCTTTCACTATTCTATTGCTATTTTTACATACAGTGCTCCAGTGAAATAGCTAGTTGCATTCCTCCCCTGAAACAATTAATCAGTAATACTCGCACTGACGTACTATTAAGTACAGAGATTCTTTCTTTAGTTGAACCACACGCATGTGAAACGCTCTACCTGGTTCGCTTTTTCCTCTCATTTTGATTTGCAGAATTTCAAAACTAATGTCCATTGATATCTCCTTTTACATCCTTCCCTTCTTCCCTAATGCTCGCACGGTTTTAATATTTTAAGGGCGCGCTTGCCTTTTATAAAAAAAAACAACAATTTCTGGATTAATTTTTTTAATAAAACCATATAACTTGAACATAATCATGAAACGCGTGAAACATATTTATTCTTTAAAGCTATTTTATTTTATAATGTAGCGAAAATGATAACTAGAACATGGTTTTGTGGTGGCAGCCGAACAAAAGAATCTACTGCTCTTTTTTATCTGTCAAAAATGTTTGCTCTCTTTTATGTGGTTGGGTTCACAAAACAATCGGATTTTCGGTATCCGAAATTGAAATCAGGTAAACATATGAATGCATAATTTTTAAACAATCAAGCACATGTCCATTCACAATAGAATTCAATTTGATAACTTTTTGAATTTTATTATCATCCGATCAGCTGTTACACAGCATATCTCTGTAAGTTCAAAGTTGTAACTTGTTGCTGCCACGCGTGAAACTTTGTACGCTAGATAAATAAATAATAGAAAAAAAATTTATTTTAATAAAATCCTTTAGAAGTACTATATTTTATATTCATGTTGTTAAGAAATTGTTATAATTTGCTTAGAAAAGCATCCCCACGTCAAGTAGCACGAGTAAGACAACAATCTTAATGTTTTCTTTTGTAGTGCCTTACCAAAGATTTGTAGTTTAGATGCACCACAAAGACTCATCATGAGCCAGCTTTTCCCGGTGCTTCAGCCCCATTTATTGAAATCCCCAAGCTGACAATGCCCGATGAAGTTTCTCCGATTCCAATTTATCGTGTCATGGGTACAGATGGTTCTATTCTTGATCCCAAACAGGATCCAAACCTTAGCAAGGAAACTGTACAGAAAATGTTTAGAGATATGGTCCTGCTTAACACCATGGACAAAATTCTATACGAATCTCAACGTCAAGGTCGAATTTCTTTTTACATGACAAACTATGGAGAAGAAGCTTCCCATATCGGTAGTGCTGCTGCATTAGATCAACGTGATTTGATTTATGGGCAATACCGTGAGGCTGGTGTGCTTGTGTGGAGAGGTTTTACAATTTCCCAATTTATTGATCAATGCTATGGCAATGCAGATGATGCTGGCCGGGGTAAACAAATGCCTGTACATTATGGCTCTAAAGAGCTGAACTTTGTCACTATCTCAAGTCCTTTAGGTAATTATATTTAAAATTAATTTTAAATGCATACTTTCTAAACAAATCGTATTTAAAGCTACGCAGATGCCACAAGCGGTAGGTGCCGCTTATGCACTTAAGCGGCAGAAAAGCGACACTTGTGTTGTTTGCTATTTTGGCGAAGGTGCCGCATCAGAGGGAGATGCTCACGCTGCATTCAATTTCGCTGCCACTCTTGATTGCCCAGTAATTCTGTTTTGGTAATTATCTGCTATTATTTTGTACATGTTTTAACTTACAATTTACATACTTCTCAGTCGCAATAATGGTTTCGCAATTTCAACTCCTTCGAGCGAGCAGTACAAAGGCGATGGAATTGCCGGTCGTGGGCCAGCCTACGGAATTGCAACAATTCGTGTTGATGGAACCGATGTCTTTGCTGTATATAATGCTACAAAACTTGCCCGAGAATACATTCTTAAAAACAATAAACCTATTCTCTTTGAAGCTATGGCTTACAGGTACCTACGATTAGCTAAGATTCTTTTTTGATTACATTTGTTTCTTTTATTTAAGAATAAGTCATCATTCGACTTCGGACGACAGTACTGCATATCGGTCAGCTGATGAAGTAGAAATTTGGAATTCTGATCGACATCCCATTACAAAGCTTAAGAACTACATGATTGGTAAAGGATGGTTCGATGAAAGTGAAGAAAGTTTATTTGTTAAGGGAGTTCGACAGAAAGTTCTTAAGCAAATTTCTGAATCTGAAAAGAAACTTAAACCAAGTTGGAAGGAGATGTTTGAAGATGTTTACCATGAAATGCCAAATCATTTGAAGTAAGTTAGTTTTGAAGTTTCCCGAAGAAAAAGAAATGTTATATGTTTTTTTAGGGAGCAAATGAAAGAACTGGAAGAACACATCGCAGTCCATAAAGATGCTTATCCTCTGAAATATTTTAAACAATAACAAGTGAACTATAGAAAAGGTAGCTTAGTTGCTAACAAATAGACTAATTAATGTGCATTTATTTTTGTTTACAAATGGTTTTATGCTTTAAGGTGAAAGTAGTTACAAATTTGTATATTTTTTTATATTTTTACATGTTTGATAAGAATACAAACTGTTATTATTAACCTAGTGTTTTTTTCAACTCATTTTAAGTATTTTTTTCCTATTTCATAATTTCGAAGACATTGAGAGATGCTACTCCAGGAACAACGTGCGGAAGTTTTACCAACAGGTAAAGATAGGAATGGAAACCTCGTAGTGGAGTCACAGTCGGTGCTGAGTACATGGAAGGACCATTTCTGCAGACGGTTAAACGGCGATGAAGACCAAAATCCCGCTGTCTGGCAGAATGAACCATTCAACATGGAAGATGACAGACAAAACTTCCGTTCACCTAACCAAAATGAAGTGAGGATAGCAATATCCGGAGAATACCTGGTGGAGTGCATACACCAACTCATCTCTAAAGTTTTTTCAGAAGAAAGTATGCCTGATGAATGGAACCTCAGCATCGTTTGCCCGACCCACAAGAAAGGAGACCCTCTAAACTGGACCAACTATAGAGGAATAAGTCTCCTGAATATCGCCTACAATATCCTCTCTGCCGTACTATGTGAACGCCTGAAACCTTTCGTCAGCAACCTGATTGGCCCCTATCAGTTTTCACGCTACGGCAGATCCTGGAAACTACCCAAGAATTCCAAATCGATACCCACCACCTCTTTATCGATTTTAAGGCCGCGTACAATAGCATTTATAGAGACGAGCTATACAGAGCTATGTCAGGTTTTGGCATCCCCACAAAACTCGTCCGACTGTGCAGGATGACGATGGAGAACTCTCGCTGCTCCGTCAAGGTTGGTACTGATCTCACAGAAGCTTTTGACGTCAAAAAAGGATTCCGACAAGGTGATGCGATTTCTTCAACTTAATACTTGACAAAATTATAAGAAATTCGCAAGTTAATAATGTAGTGGGACATTTTTTTTAAGTCTGTGCAATTGTTAGCATACGCTGACGACATAGACATTATTGGCGGAACTCGAGGAGGAGAAATATAGCGAAGAATTACTCTTGCCAATTGCTGTTTCTATGGGCTAGTAAGGCAATTGAGTAACAAAACCCTCTCTCGAAAAACAAAGGAGACTTACACATCCCAGTCCTGCTCTATGGCGACGAGGCATGGACTCTATCGAAAGCGGATGAAGATATCCTTAGTCGTTTCGAGCGTAAGATTCTTCGGAGGATTTTTGGCCCTATCTGCGTTAACGGGCTTTGGAGAAGAAGATTCAACCAAGAACTATACGAGCTGTACAGCGACATTGATTGAGCGAATGGACAACAATGCTCCGGCTCGCAGGATCTTCGATTCCATCCCAGAGGGTAGACGCAGTCGAGGAAGACCTCGCCTTAGGTGGCGCGCTCAAATGGAGGACGACCTCAACCAACTTGGAGTATGAAACTGCAAGCAGCTAGCCAAAGACCGAGTTGGCTGGAGAGGCATGTTGGTTGAGGCCCAGGTTCTTCCCGAACTGTAGCGACCCTAAGTAAGTAAGTAAGTATTTCATAATTTTAGGAAAAGTTTTCAAACGTAGCGGCTGAAATTAAAACTGATCAGACGGTTCTAGCACAGATAAAAGAGTTACATAGATATTGCATTCAGTACAAGAAAAAATGTCAACTTTTTCGAATGAATAAAAAAGAGGGTTTGTTGAGTTAAAACAATCCAACCACCTTCAAACAATGCAACATCGAACACTTAAACACACGAGCCAAATATGCCAATGCGTCCTATCATATCATACTAAAATTAGCCAAATCAAATTTTTAGAAATTCTAGACTTGTTTTAAAGACAACAACTACCAAAATAGCTTTTTACGGGTTTTAGTCCACCAAAAATTGGCGTTTCGTCCCGGTAACTCACTTGGACTCATAAGTTGACAGTGAGTACCTTTGTCAAGACGCAACTTTCGATTCGTTCAGTTCAACATAATATGAACTTCCAACAAGATTAAATTTGTAATCATTAAGTTGGAAAGAAAGAGGTTTAAGTCCGTGGCCAGACTAAGTTAATGAATTGAAGGTTTTAATACAAACTCTATATGTATACTACGTTGTAAGAAAATAAAATTAAAAAACAACTAAGTAGAAGACTCAGCACTAATTTTGTTGAATTATTGATTCAAATTAGCTTTTTACGGCCTTTTACGGCCACCAACAATTAGTGCTGAATCTTCTCTACTTATTAGATAAAGTTTTGTATTTTCGGAACTTACCGCGTTATAAGAAATATTTTCTTATTTATTTCTACCCGACGTTTCGAAGAAGTTTCATACTTCGTGGTCACGGGATGAGACTGACGTTTGATTGATGTTGTTTAAGTTATTGGTTTTTAGCTCTCGCTCTCAAGTAGTACCGGTGCGTAGATGTTGATGCACTTGGATTGCTTTTGAGTGGTGGTGGTGTACTCGTTCTAGGTTGTTGTTGCGTTGAGTCGATGTATTTTTGGACACATGCAAAGCTCACGACATCGGCTATAGGTTTTTTGATTAGCTTTACTATGGTTTTGCTTATGAGAGGATCCCACGTTGGCGATAATTTAAAGCTAGAATCTCTATTGAAATTTGTATGTTTCTTAATTTCAATTGCTTCTCTGACGATTCTTGGCACATAAAATCTTTCATTTGCGATTGATCTAGCTTGATTAAAACGTATAAAGTGATCTTCGTTGTAGGCCAGATGTTCACATATTGCCGATTTTGTGACAGCGTTGTTTTGGATAGCTTTGATATGTTCGTTTAAACGCGTTTTAATACCTCTTTTCGTTTCACCAATATAAAAAGACCCGCAGCTACAGGGAACAGAGTATACACCAGGATTTTGGAGTGGAATTTTGTCCTAAGGCGATCTTAAAAATTGACGAACCTTAGTTGGCGGTTTAAAGATGGTTTTAACATCATATTTTTGTAAGATTCGCTCAATTCCATCCGTTATGCCTTTGATATAGGGTAAAAAGGCCCTTTTTTCCAATGCTGGAGGTAGCGAATGTTTTTGTGAGCTGGGTTTGGGTTTCCAGGTTCTCTGTTTGGAGTTGTAGCCATTCTTTTTAAGTGCAATGTCTATATCCTTAAACTCTTGCTTGAGGTGTTCGGGGTCACAAATTTTGTGAGCACGGTTCACAAGAGCCGATACAACCGATGTCAAGTTGGCTGGGTGATGATGTGATGTAGCATGTAAATATTAAATATCTGTCCGTATGAGTGTCTTTCCGGAACACCGTGTGGCCGATCGAACCATCTTGCTTTCTTATGACTTTAACGTCTAGGAAAGCCAAAGAGTTTTCTTGTTCTCTTTCCATTGTAAATTTAACTTTTTCGTGGATGGAATTAAGATGAATCAGAAAACTTTCTTCCTGATTCTCTTTGAGTACGCAGAAGGTGTCATCCACGTACCTTACCCAAATTGTTGGTTTCGTTAAGGATGTTCCTAATGCCAATTCCTCAAAATGTTGCATCCATATGTCTGCAACAGGTGAACCCATTGAAACACCATCAATTTGTAAATAATATTTCCCATTGTATAAGAAATATCCTGATGTAAGGCATATATCAATTAACTCTAATAACTTAGAGTTGTTTTGAGAATTAGACAATTTCGATTTTATAACATTGAGGGTTTCTTCAATTGGAACATTGGTGAATAAGGAGGTAACATCAAAACTAACCATAATTTCATCATGTTTAATGTGAAGGTCTTTGATCATGGACACGAAATGTTCCGAGTTTCTTACTATTGAGTTTGAGTTTTCAATAAGTGGCTTAAGCTTAAAGGTTAATTCTTTAGCCAACAAGTATGTTGGTGAATCTATTTGGCTGACGATGGGTCTTAACGGTACATTTTCTTTATGTACCTTAGGAAGGCCGTAAACTCTTGGTGCTTGCGGACATGACGGTATTAAATTCTGATTTTGTAAAACAGATTTACTGTCATTTACAATCTGTCGAACTTTTTTAAGCTCTACTTAGTTGTTTTTTAATTATATTTTCTTACAACGTAGTATATAAAGTTTGTATTAAAACCTTCAATTCGACAACAACTACCTCCAATTCAAAACAGACATTTACGATTTACAAACAATTTTTAGGAATGCCAATGGGGATTCTTTTATCCCCACGATTGCCGATATTATGATGGACTATTTACCAGATGACAAAACACGTCATCTCAAAAGAAAAAAAACAAATTTCATAGCGAAATACGTTGATGACATATTTGCGGTGATGGATAGACGAGAGTTTTTAAATGTTTTCAATAAATTTCATCCCAAGATACAGTTAACGGTCGAGAGAAAACACAACCGTTCAATAGCATTCCTCAATGTCCGTATCCTGCGGATAGATAACCGCCTTTCTTTTGATTAATTTCAAAAACGAACATCTGTTCGAACCATGCCAAACATATTATTATGAATACAGCCCCTAACATCGTACGTAAAGTTTTCGCCTTAAGTGATGAGAAGTTTCACTCAGCAAATGAGAAGAAAATAACTAAAATATTATGCGACAACGGCTACCCTTCTGCAATTATTCGTAGTTTGCTATTAAAACAAGTAAGATAGACCCAAACAACTGAACATTTGTCAACAATTGCTAAGGAAAAACAGACGAGGTTTGTAACCTATGAAATATTGGAACCACCAAACAGTTTTTGCTCCAGCGATTATCCAACCATAAATCAGACATCAACAAACAACTCTGCAAAAACAGCATTCGCTTTTTATTCCATTGAAATAGGACACCTTCCAGATATTGATGGAGTCCAAATTCTCCTAACTGAGAAACATATATCAAAGAGATACACCCTTGAAACGCTCCATATCCTGAATAACAAAAATAATATGAATAGAAAGCAGGACATTCAGAGTATATCGTCAGTATACTGTTCTCTTGTTTCTGCCTGAATCTCTTTTCAATTTCCTCTCTAACTAAGCTTCTTTCTTAAACAAAAGTGTTATTTATTTTAAAGTAAAAAAATTATAGTTTTTTTTTTAATCAATATTTTAATTAAAATCTCGTTTTAAAAATGTAAGTTTCTCTTGATTTCTAATTATTGTGCATAATTCTGTATTATCCTTTTTGTATTTGTATGTAATAAAGCTTTCCTTGCCGAAACGTCGGGGCAAGCTAAAGTTTTATTGTTTCTTTGCCAAATTAATGTGACCAAAAAAAGCCGACGGAATACAACAAATTCCATCCAATACATATCATACAGTCGGTCAATACAAATATTCACACCAAACAATACCAAACCAGTGGATCGCAATCCAAAGATACACATTTTTTGATTTTACAATGTAAGTATAATACATGTTCGATGCCAGAGAAGACAAAATAGCAAAACAAAACAACAGGGCACAGAAAAAGGAAAACAATAACAAAATTCAGGAACTAACAAAATTCGAATCAAAAACATGTCGCTGTATGATCAAACAAGCTGTACGCGAACTGGGACGTAAATCTCAGCCGATGTGAAATCTGAAATTTTGTTTGTACTGGATGCGATAGTGTTCGGCTAGCGCTCCAACCGCTGATTTGGAGCGACAGGTGGCAACACAAAATTTACAAGACTTTACCAGAAAGAACAACAGATCTACACAGACCTCTTAATACCTTTCAAATCATGCAGATTCCCTAAAAATGTTAAATATGTTTGTAAAAAAAATTAACGTACCTTAAATTTAAGAGCTTCAATCATCTTCTAACTTATTTCAGTTTCTTTTTTATTGATTTTGTTTATATTACTTAATATCTTACCTTATAATTTACGCTGATATCAATATGCTCTTAGTTCTACATTTGGTTGATTTAAAAGCTGCGGATGATCTTGTAAAATTTTCTTCGATATTCGCATATTCTCAAACACTGAAGGCAAGTTCCAGTTGCTATGCAGAAGTGAATCTTCAACTAAGAAATGTCCATGCCTAATACATCGAATCGCTTTGCAATGAGCAACCGTTCGCAGCTCAATTCCAATTTCATGAACCAGCATAGCTAAGTAATCTTCATTTTCATTAATAGCTGCTATTTCAAGAGTAAATTCGGGTCTATTGAAGTCAATCAATTTAATTCCATATAAAACAGGTTGAGCGTTTGAAGCTGGGCGGATAATGCCTTTTGAGGCCATTTCGTAGGCTGCCTGGGATTGCAAATCGACACCGCAAAGTTCATACATCTTTCGTTGGTGGGAAGCTTGTAGCGATGAGACCATCGCACTAATTTTGTCCGGATGGACATGATTGAATTTCGACTTCACAGTGATTCTTGAGTCGTAGAAGTGAGTCTCAGTGGCAGTGCCAAGACAGGCTTTAACGTGGTAAACTCGAACTGGGCGATTCATGTGAATCTTACAAGATTGTCTAAGACCACGATTTATTCCAAATACTAAATTGATATACAAAAGGAGTTAAATCTTAATCTCCTTAGACCTTAAATTTTAGGCTTACCCAAAACCCCACTTGTATGAAAGCCAACTTTAGAAACCGGTGCACATTTTATATCTGACATTTGATAACGTTCGCCGACAGCAAGTATATGATCAGACAAATCGGCTATTTTACGCACAATAGGTCCTTGGTCACCTCCAGGTTCAAGCATTTCTATTTTTCGAGGCTCTCGAACTTCCAATTGATTAAGGTCTGCAATGTTACAAGCAAAAAACCTTTTTAGAACAAAAATTAGTACCATGCACGAGAACTTACCTCTACACAAATTGTGCACGATTGCTATTCTGACATGACTCGCTTTTCGTCCAGCTGGTTTGTAAACATTTATAATTCCATTTAGGTATTTATATGCTGTTGCAGCATCGAACACTTTTGTTAGGGTCATTTTTGGGCCAACAAATGAAACAATTTTTAAGATTGTATTTTCGTTTGTATGGTACTTTAGTTGATATATCGACAATATCGAGAATGTTTGATAAATGGATGACTTTCTGAATTGTCAACCTATTGTGAACCATTTTCATGAAATGTGATCGTTCATTTATTCAACTTTCTTCGACTATTGTTGTCAAAAAAATGTGCTGAAGTGTCATGTTATGTTAGACCTAAGACCTAGATTACATGATTTTCGGTTGTCTTTATAATTTTTATGACACAGATTGTGAGCGGTGCCAAAAAATAGAGGAAATGAAGCAACGAATGGAGGAATTATTCAAGATTTTTCTTTGGTTGAGCTTTGATGTTTCTTTTTCTTTCCCGTTTGGGGCCACTTCCGGTTTGATGTTCGGCTACCTCATCTGGTCAACGAACAAATGGGGATATCAAATGAAAGCTTAGATCATCTACTTTAAGAATCTGCTGGTCGGACAACTTAACATGAGCCAAACATGCGTCCGACCGCATTTTTTCAATAATAATTTAATTTATCAAAAAAATTTGAAGGACATATGTTTGGCCCATGGTAAGTTTATCCGACCAGCAGATTCTTAATGTAGACGGTCTAAGCTTTTATTTGATACCCCATTTGTGCATTGACTCGATCCCAATGAGGTAGACCAGCACCAAAGACGCAACCGGAAGTAGCCATTTTGTACATTTTATATAATTTTCCATTTATTTATGGCTAAATTTTCCATTTATTTTTGACTAAATTTTCCATTGACTCGATGAGTTAGGTGTTCCTACGGCCGCCTTGCCTGCTATTAGAATTTTGAAAATTTCTGTGCAATAAAACAGTGCAGTCTCAATTAAATGTTCGAAACAATCAAGATCATTGTAAACATCAACGTACGTGTCTGTCCAAATGAATAAACAAACGACAGAATCATGTAAACTAGGTCAGTGTTGTGGTGAGATTTTTGAGATATGGCGGCTAACAGCCGCAGCTTGCTGGTGGTGATAGGTTCCAAAGCCTACGAATTTCGTAGCAGATTTTTCACTACGGATGGATTCTCGATAGATTTTTCGGAATTCATAGAACATTTTCGATTACGATGGAATCTGTGATAGGGCTAAAGGCGGCCGCTGTTGCTGATACAATATTTTCCGAACATAACAATGCATTTTTTCATATAATGGTGGCTACCTGCCCTCATTCAAATAAAGGACCTCCGTCCACCCGTAAGATACACTAGAAAACTCAAATTTGTGTACATCTTGCGCATAAGGACCGTTTTAAAGAGCAAGAAGCTCAATCATTCTGATATTTTTTGTCGCTACCATTTATTACAGAATTGTATAGAAATACATAACTTGATAATACTAACGAGCCTGCAAGACTTTCACATCTTATTTATCTAAAGATATCTATCATTTCATGCTACATATTACCCACAACCAAACATTGCTACGGGCTCCTGATCTATACACAAAATCGTTAATTTTATTTTTGAATCTACTCGCCAACATACGATACCCACTCAAATATATTTTTGGAAAAAAACTAAACAATTTTTAAATAGGCAGTGAAAAGCCTACGCTATTTTTATACCCCAACTTACAAAGAATTCTAAAAATAAATGTCCAGCAACAATTCATCCAAGCGAAACAAATAATTTCCGTACTCTGAAAATCAAATAAATAAAAAGACAAATTTTCATTTTGTTCATTCACTCTAAGTGTGCTTTACTTCAATTTGTTTGTGTTTCATTTGAAATTCTTGTTTGCATAATTTAAAGCACAAAATTACCAATAAAAATATTGAAATTGTCACATGAATGAAAAATCCAGTATTCTTACGTGTACTAGCTTCAATATAATACATTTTTTTATAATAAATAAATTTTTTGCAATACTTATTGAGAAAAAACTCAATTGGAATTTTAGGATGTTAGATTTCAAATTTAAGAGTGAACGCACAGCTCAGAAATGCGGGAGAAGAGTTGGTGTTTTTCTTGGAATGACAAAAGAGTGTGTGAGTGTAGGAAGGGGATCTTTTGTTTAGTCGACCTCTTCGATGGTTGGACCAGCACCTGCTCCAGCGCCAGGGGTAGGACCGGCACCAGCACCGGGAGCACCACCAGGGAAACCGGGCATGCCTCCGGGTGGACCACCAGCTCCTTGGTAGAGTTTGGTGATGATTGGGTTGCATACGGCTTCCAATTCTTTTTGGCGGTGTTCGTATTCTTCCTTGTCGGCTAGCTGATTGGCATCCAACCACTTAATGGTCTCGTTGCACTTGTCAAGAATGGTGGTTCTATCGGTATCGGCAATTTTGCTCTTCAGATTATCTTCATCAAGAGTGGCCTTCATGTTGAAGCAGTAAGATTCCAATGCATTCTTGGCGGAGATGGTTTCCTTTTGCTTCTCGTCCTCAGTGCGGTACTTTTCGGCTTCATTGACCATGCGCTCGATGTCTTCCTTGGACAGACGGCCCTTGTCGTTGGTGATGGTAATTTTGTTTTCCTTGTTGGTTGACCTTTCCAAGGCGGTTACGTTTAAGATACCGTTGGCATCGATATCGAAAGTAACTTCGATCTGAGGAACACCACGTGGCGCTGGTGGAATTCCGGAGAGTTCAAACTTGCCCAACAAGTTGTTGTCCTTGGTCATGGCACGTTCACCTTCATAGACTTGGATCAACACACCGGGTTGATTGTCGGAGTAGGTGGTGAATGTCTGGGTCTGCTTAGTTGGGATGGTGGTGTTTCGCTTGATCAAAACACTCATAACACCTCCGGCGGTTTCAATACCCAAAGACAAAGGAGTGACATCGAGGAGCAATAGATCCTGGACTTCCTGAGACTTGTCACCGTGCAAAATGGCGGCCTGAACTGCGGCGCCATAGGCAACAGCTTCATCGGGATTGATCGACTTGTTCAATTCCTTGCCGTTGAAGAAGTCCTGCAACAAACGTTGCACCTTGGGGATACGGGTCGAACCACCAACCAACACGATATCGTGGATGGATGATTTGTCCAACTTAGCATCACGGATGGCCTTCTCGACGGGGTCCATGGTGGAGCGGAAAAGATCAGCGTTCAATTCCTCGAAACGGGCACGGGTGATCGAGGTGTAGAAGTCAGTTCCTTCAAATAGTGAATCAATTTCAATGCTGGCCTGGGTTGACGAAGATAGGGTACGCTTTGCACGTTCACAAGCTGTGCGCAGACGACGAAGAGCGCGCTTGTTGGTGGTGAGGTCCTTCTTGTGCTTACGCTTGAACTCCTGAACGAAGTGAGTGACTAGACGATTGTCGAAATCTTCACCTCCCAAATGAGTGTCACCAGCAGTCGACTTAACTTCGAAGATACCATCATCAATGGACAAGATGGACACATCAAAAGTACCACCACCCAAATCAAAGATGAGAACGTTACGTTCGCCTGCAGCCTTCTTGTCCAAACCGTAAGCAATAGCAGCGGCTGTGGGCTCGTTGATGATACGCAACACGTTCAAACCAGCAATGGTACCGGCATCCTTTGTTGCCTGACGTTGGGAATCGTTGAAGTAGGCAGGAACTGTGATTACGGCGTTCGACACAGTTTTACCGAGGTAAGCTTCAGCGGTTTCCTTCATCTTGGTAAGTACCATGGAGGAAATCTCTTCGGGGAAGAAGGTCTTCTTCTCATCCTTGTAGATGACTTGAATTTTTGGCTTTCCTTCAACACTTACAACCTCGAAAGGCCAGTGCTTCATGTCAGACTGTACGGGGGCATCTTCGAATTTGCGACCAATTAAACGTTTGGCATCGAAAATGGTGTTTGTTGGGTTCATCGCAACTTGATTTTTGGCTGCATCACCGATAAGACGTTCGGTGTCTGTGAAGGCGACATATGATGGTGTCGTACGATTTCCTTGATCGTTGGCAATGATTTCAACTTTGCCATGTTGGAATACACCCACGCAGGAATAGGTTGTACCCAAATCAATACCAACAGCTGGAGCTTTTGACATCTAAAACAAAAAAATATATATTTTATATTTAATAATCTTAAGAACATTAAAGTTATCTACACATATATATATGTACATATATAAAGTTATTGTATGTATGTATGTCCGGTATGGACTCCTAAATCGCTCAACGGATTTTTTTTAAATGTTTAGGGCAAATAGTTTAGTCCAGGGATGGTTTCTATGAAGGTTTGGCGTCGATCGGGTGGAAGAAAAAAAACCAAGTTTTTGGCAGTTTTTTTTTAATTCTTGCTTATTCCTCAATTTTTTAACGGTTTCCGGTTTGAAAATAAATATTTGTTTGCAATTATGTATTAAGAACAAGTGGCTGTAGGTGCACATTTCGCTTTTCACTTCAATTTAAAATTCTTATTTGTGGACCGATTTTGACGGCACTTTCACAAGCAGATAGCAAATGATGTAAGGAGCAACTTAGGCTATATTAATTACCTATACATGGCGCTGGGGTCACTTTATCAGACAGATAGCTGTTGTTGTATGGAGCAACTCAGGCTATTTTATCTACCCCTTGGTGGCGCCTGATTGCTTTTTTTTAAATTTCATATTTACGGATCAATTTCATTCAATAACACACCACATAATAATATTTATAACATTCAAATAAAAATAACTAAAAGAAACTCTTTTGGGGCTGAGGTGGAAATATGTATATAAACGAAAATGTTTTTTCCCTATGTTTATTTTCATATAAACCTTATTATTTTACGTTTTTCTTACTGTTGGGCCCGATATGTGGCACTGTTGCCTGGATCCAGAATATGTATGATCCGAGCTACGCTGATTTATTGCGATATTTAGCTTTACAAAACTATGACATGAAATCCAAATTTTCAAAGGAATCAAGGAATCCAACGAATGAACGAACATTTGCGCATTTTGGCATTTCCTTCACATGACATTTTTTTTATTCCTCAGTATTAACCACCAAAGAAACGAAAACAAGGGTGATTTTGAGGTTATTGCGCCTGCCCACACAAAATAAATTCATCCGGGAGAAAACAGGTTTTCTGGGCAAAGGGAAGAGATCAATTTTTTTAGATTTACCCCTCCTTTCACTAATACCAGTATAATTTTGAGCTGTCAGCTTGACAAGTGTGTTTTGCTTTGTAATTATTTCAATTGTGAACAAAATTTTCATTTTTTAAACAAATAATCAATCAATAGATCTAGCTCATCTTCCTTTTCAGAATCAAGTGATAACATATTCCATGAGCTTACGCAAATTTTAGTTCAGAAGGAATAAGTTACAAGCAGCGTTACCGAAGTGGTACAATCGTGCTTTTTAACAATATAGTTTATCTTGCGCACGGTGGCACGAGGATTACTGACCCTGAATTTCTGTACAGAATCCAAACATACCTACAAAGTATTATTTTACACTTCAGTGCTTTAGCTCGAAGATTTTCTCATCTAATTGGGCGCGAAAAAGATGTTCCTAAATGGGAAAATATTTTGAATTTGAGCTGGCTGATAGTTTTTTTTTTTTTTTTTATTCAAAAGCGGTTTGGATTAAGTTGTACAAACAAATATAAAAATAAAGTTGTTTCTTATTTTTAATAGATTTTTTTTTACTATTGAACAGAAATGACGCCCCTTTGGAAAAAATTCTATAAATTGTTTCTTTGGCGGCAACACTGGGTGCTAGCATGTACCCAATTATACAATGGGTACTGGTAACTTTCGGATAGGCTACCTTGCTTTTGTCGTAATAAGCAAGGTTAAACAGCTGTTATCCAGCTAATTAAAGAACATAATGGAAACAGAGAAAATCCAGGTATCCTAAAAATTGCTGAATACTTTTCCTAATACGTGAACAGCTCTGACTGTTTCTCCTTTGCTTCGAATTTTGAGAGGTAACCTATCTGGTTGGATTCGTTCGTTCAAAACACAGGCAAGGCAACCTATCCAAAAGATACGTACCTGAACGTACGCAATGACAAAAGTAAATCAATCTAAATCGTGTTCAGTCAAATGCAAAAAGTATCTAAATATATTAATATAAATTATATTTCAATCATTTGGTTTTGATTTTGTGAAGAATTTAGGTTTATGTTGCTTTAATCGCATGTCTTCGTTTATTCTTCGGTCGTTGGTCGCTCTCATGTAAATAGACAGAAAACAGTCAGTAGAATAAAAAAAAAAAAAAAAAAAAAAAAAAAAAAAAAACATCCAGCTTTTACCGTCACGCCAATTTCTCAAAGAATTGTTGTGTAATAACGTTAGACTTCAATTTTGTCCACAGAAGTCTTTAGAGCACCTCTTCAGAAAAAATATAGAGTGCTAGGGGCCACGCTACCTTCACTTTGGTTGTTTTCAAAATGGTGTCCTCAGAATCAGAGTTAAATATGGAAACAAACAACGTTATTAACAAAGGCGTGCATCCAAATAGCAGTCCATAGTCCATATTATAGATCCATATTACAACGTTAGATAGAAAACCTACCTATGCACTGCTAAACAAAGCGAAAATCGAAGCAATATCATTCTATCGCCCGATTTGGTAAAGAATATAAAAAGCCACATAATCAGCAATCACTTTGCTAATGTGATTCGCTGAAGTATAATCATCCTAAATACGTTATTTTTATAATTAGAAAAAATTGGAAAAACGTGGTTTTTCGATTTTTTTATAAATTACGTAAAAGGCCCATCAACTGGCGATTTAAAAATATTTTTTTTAAAAAAACAGTCATAAATGTACGTACATGTACATACACATACATCAGTTATAAAACACAACCATACCGCATACAAAAAAAAACCCTAAACGGTATTTTTAAAGTTGATATGGATTAGTCATACATGCTGACATTTTGAAAATTCAATTTATTAGATCCCTTCAGTTGGAAGTTTTAGTAATATTTTGCAATTAGGGAATATGACAGTCCATTGCAAGTTTATTAATATTTTGATATCGACTTTTTTTTAGAAGATTCCAGAAAACTTTTCCATGTGATGCACAAAGAAAAGCAAGTATATAAAGAAATTTCTGGAAAGCGCATTGCCATGTCGTCATGCGTGGAAATCACGTGGCTTTAGTCTTCCAGGTTTTATAATTACGATATTTACATAAATTGATAAAACCAAAAACCAAAACCACACGGTAGTTCAAACAAAGAACAAAGTTTGTGCAATTTAGGGGACGCTCCCAAAAGAACATTACACATTGCCATCTCCCCCGGTGCGGCTCTTCCAAACCACTTCCGACTCGTAACGTAATGAAGTTAGAACATTCGAGAAAATACACATGGTTTTTCTTAATCCTACGAAAAATTGATTTCAGGAAGTGGCGTCTATCTGAATATTAGAATTACAGATATATTAATTTAATTTAATTTAGAAATTAGAACTACATAAATAATTTTTCCGTTTCCGTTCATTTTACATACAAATGTATGTACATACATACATATATGAGCACGTTACGAGGGGTTAAGAAAAAATCAACCATTTTGTGGGTTTGCAAGCACATTGAATTCAAGTAAAATATGTTTGCAAGCCCCATTCACATAATAAAACAATTTTTATAAAAAAAAAAAACAATAATTACAGAGAAAAATGCCTCACCTTTAATATTGTGTTGTTTTTGGCTCAATTAATGTAAATTCTTTTTATTAAAAATGGAGGAATCGCTTCACGAAATTCTTTTCTTCACTAGTTTAATGGAACACTTCAGAATGAACTGAAAGAGTTTTTGCAAAGTACCAGAATATATAAACCCAAAAAGTGCTGCCATAGTCCATCAGATTGAAATGAGTACTTTTTTAACGAAATATAGTACTGTCATATATAAAGACAAAATCTTAGCTTCTTTTCTATGAATACAAGTAATTGATTTTAAAGTCCTATAGGGGCTAATTAAAACATTATTATAATAATTCTGTAGAAAAAAAATAATAAAGACGAAATATCATAAAAAACCCAATATTACAGCTTAAAGTATTTCCTATCATTACCACCAAGTTTTTTTATTATATTTATATTTTTGTATATTAATTTGTATAGTTGAAATTTTCTCTTAATGGCTGTGCTAGTAAAAAAAAAACAAAAAAATTGATTTATATATTCAATGCCCTTTACCAATTTTAACAATAAAGTACGAATTCGTTAAAAAAAAAACTTCTCACGGTAACACTGAAAGCAAACTTCTTAAATTTTAATTCCCATTCCCGCTGTCCAATTCCAGTTCAATCCAACTTCATGTTAATTCCATTTCCATTCCAAATCATTCAAATAAGAAAGCTGACTTGCTGACTATGCTGAGTTGCTGACAGCTGAGGCAGCGTTGCCGGATATTTTTTAATGTTGGAAACTGCCACCATTTCGTTTTTTATCAACAATAATATTTTTGTATTTATTAAGATATAATAAATTGTTTTTTTTAGACATGTGGTTTTCAAGAAGAAATAAAACGCATATAATTTAATGTTATGCCCAAGAATTTAGCTTTATTATAAAGATAAGGGTTTTCCATTATGTTTTGAAAATGATTTTGGGGAAGTGGTCGCCGCGGCTGGCTCGAATAAATTCCAGCCGAGGACCAATTTTCCCAATTTTGTGAAAATCGGGATCGGTGGCCATCTCGTTTTGGGCCCATTCACCGAACGTGCGACGCGCTTGATGGTCGTTCGGCTTCAATTCTTGCACGAGTTGGATTTTGTAAGCCTGCAAGCTGCAAACTAAGATCCTTCCGCAAAATCTTCCATAAAGTGGATGGGCACAGCTCCAATTTATTCGACTTATTCGGGTCTTTCTTCTTCGATACTCACTCCACCGAACCGAACAATTATTTTGGTAATAAATTTGCACGATTTGCAAACGTTGTTCACGTCTTCACGAGTAAGTCTATTCATTATAAAATGGCAAACTAAACTGAGCATTAATCAAGTGACAACTATCAAAAAGACCAACTCCGAAAAAGTATTGCCAGATTGAAAATCATACGTCTAAAAAAAAACACCCTTTATAAGAAATATAATATTATTGCTGACTGACGTTATCAGTGACCTTTGTTTACAAAATTAAGTTCCGTTTTAGGAAAAAAACTGGAAAGTAATTTAAGTTTCAATTGATGCAGGTTTTGTCTCATGTCTTATCTGATTGATTTAATATAGGTACATTTGAAGTCAACTTAACACTTTGGATCCTTTCCAAAAATGGTATTTAATTTAGTTGGTGGTGTTTACAAGGTGAAGCAACGCCGGGTGGACTAGTTTGTCAATAAATAAAGTCATTAAAGAATATTACGTTGACAAGTTTTAGTCTTGGGATTTATGGAAGTACATGTTGGCACTCTTGTTAATATATATAAGTTCAAGTGTTGCTTTACAAACGCTACCAGAAATATTTGTTTTTATTTTAAACTTTTTTTGTTCTTTTTTAATGTTTTTTTGAAAATGCAAACCCCAGCTGCGGCTTAGGGTAAGGATGGCGGCCTGTTTTATTCTCGATTTCAATTAACTGAATACTGGTGCCAAATTAGAAATCACCATATTACAGATTTCGATTCTCACTCGTGCACAAGAACACGGCCTTTACTGAGCCAGTAACTCAAAAGTTCATCACCATTGAAAACGACGGTTGTTCACTGACTCTTGACTGAGTTTCGGAGCGTTTAGAAGGGAGGACCATAATTTTGACCGAAAATCGTCTTTAGCGATGAAGCGAATTTTTATATGAATGGCTGTCTTAACAACCAAAATTGCCGTATATGCCGTATAATGAAATCAGCCCCATCGATTTGTCCGTTCAGGATAAAATGATCCTATCCGCCGTAATGTTCCAGATCGAAAATATAGTTCCGATTTACACTGAAAGATATTTCAATGAAACGTACATCACTAAGATGTGATGAAAAGCGTTTAGATAAGAATTAATAATGAATAATCAAAAATTTTGGGTAAATTATTAATTCCTTTTTTGCGTATTGCCACAACAATATATTGAAAATAACATACAAAATCGAGGGCTCAAGAATGAAATAAATGGGTAGACTGGTTTTGGATGCAATTGTTTGCTTCATTTATTTTTTTCCTCACTTATGCCTCAGAGGCAAAATGAACTCCGATTGGAATTGACTTCTGTTTCCAATACCCCGACAGATCAGTATACGTGTAGGTACCTAAAGTGGAAAGAAAGACGTTTTAAAAGTATTTTTTTGTAGGATCCCTACTTATATTAAGCGTTTCTTTTAAAAAACATTCGACTTTTTATGAGTAGGTTAACTCAGATTTAGGATTTTTAATCTTAAGAACAGACGTTAAAAATTGTAAAAATTACGGTTCTCATACCTAGATATATCTATTTACGAATTAGAATAATTTAACTGTTATAGCTTTTATTCCTAACAGAGTAAAAAGCATCAAGCCTAAAGAAAAGTCTTTCCGATCCTACAAAGCCAACCATACAGAGGAAAATCGGAAAAAGCACAAACAAGCAAGGAACTCATACAACTCCGTTATTGAAAGAACCAAATTTTTGCATGATCAAAAATTACGGCAAAAAATTCTGCAGTGTCCCAATGGAAGTAAAAATTTTTGGTCATTTGTAAAAAAATGTTAAAAACTCCTCAACATCTTCGGTTCCAACGCTCATCGACAATATCTCGAAGATCGAAAGCTTCTCCATGACCGTCAGTATGGTTTCCTCAGCAACCGTTCCATTGGTGATCTGATGGCATATCTCACTGAACAGTGGAACAAATCTTTACATCGCTTTGGTGAAAGTAAGATTATTGTTCTTGATATCTCCAAGGCATTTGATAGAGTTTGGCATGAAGCTCTCTTATCGAAAATGCGTGCTTTTGGGATCGATAATACACTTGTTCGTTGGATTAGAAGCTATCTTCTGGACCGTTCAATACAAGTTGTATTGGACGGATTCAAGTCTGATTCCCACAAAATAAATGCTGAGGTGCCCCAGGGCTCTGTACTGTCTCCGACTCTTTTCCTCATTTTTATAAATGATCTTCTGTCTGTTACTTCTAATCCACTTAATTGTTTTGCTGACGACTCTACCCCCAGCTTTTCATATTCGTTCGATAATTCACGTCCTTCGCCTTCGGACGTACAATTCCAACGGTACCGTATGTCAAGCTCATTAAACTCCGATTTATACAGCATTGTTAAATGGGGTTATAGGAATCGTGTGGAGTTTAACGCTTCGAAAACTCAATGCTGTCTTCTGTCGTTAAAGCTAAACATACTCCCAATGCCATTGTCCATGAATGGCACTTACATCGAAGAAACCGAAAAGCTCTCAGTTCTCGGTATGTGTGTGAACGACGCCCTCCGTTGAAACGACCATATATTTGAAATCGCTAGGAATGCTGCTAGGTGCTTAGGTTTTCTGTATCGGTGTAAGAAGTATTTTCCCCCATCTGATCTGGCTACAATCTATAAAGCGTTTATACGCCCTAAACTCGAGTATAACTCCCACCTCTGGGCAGATGCTTCGCAAACATCGCTCCACCTGCTTGATAGAATACAAAATCGAGCGTTAAGATTGATAGGAAATAGAACTGCCGCTGAAACAATTGCCCCTCTCGAACACCGACACAATGTTTCATGTCTTTCCTTATTTTATCGTTTCTTTTATAAAAAATGTTAACTCGAAGTAGCCAGCTGGATTCCTCCCGTTGAAAGTTTCTCCCGTAATACTCGTCGCGCAAGGAATGCCCATCAGTTCACCCTTGAGCCCAATTTCTGACGTACCGTGAAATATAGGGATTCTTTTTTTAGCCGAACAACACGAATTTGGAATAGTTTACCCGGCGAGATTTTCCCTTGCCATTTGATCTACAAACATTCAAAACCAATGTTAATCGACACCTCCTATCTCTCCCCTCCCTATCTTCCTAATGCCCGCGCAGTGTGTTCTACATAAAAAGGGAAACAAATAGTCCCTTGTGCGCGCGTTAATTATAAAAAAAAAGCTAGGAAGTCATCTTTTTTTGTTATTTTTATTTACGTATGTTTTAAACGCCTCTTGAGTAACTTCGAAAAATCTTAAATTTATAATGAATATATTTATGAACTAATATAACCCTATTGAGCTATGGCGGTTCTAAGTCGAAAACGGTCCGATAGGAATACTGACAACGTTTGTATAAATAAAAATAAGTAGAAAAACCTACTCCCATTAAGGATGTTTTCCTAGCTTAAATTAAAATTAAAATTTATATCAACTGAACGGCTAAAAAAATTGGCATGTTTTCCAATGCACATGGCATCCCTTGAACATTATTGTTTCCCTTTTAACTGTAGTTTGGTTTATTTTTACGGTTTAAGCGCATTATGTGACTCTGTTGTTTTATTCATTTAGTATTTTATATTTTTGTATTTTTATTTAGATATATAATTGTTTTATAATGCTTATTCCGGAAGAAGTAAACTAAGAAATTTTATTATAAACTCAAGAAAATAATTAAATTTAGTGTTTCTTAAATATATATAGGTTATTTGCAAGACATGTGAAAGGGTCTTTTGCTGCTCTGAATGTCGAGAAAAGCATGAGTATAAGATCCATGCCATTGTGGTGCAATGTGTTGAGCCCGTTTTGCACTTGTTCTGTCCTATTTGCGAGAAAAAGCCACTTGTTCTACATGAACTGCTTCACAACGAACTTCTCACTCACATCGTTGAAAAACATTTGCCACTAAACTGTAAAAAATGTTCAAGAGTAAGTTAATTAAACAAACAAAAAAAACGAATTGTTTCATCTTTATCATATATTTAGCTTTATACTACAACTGAAGATTTTCTTAAGTTTTCCAAATGCACTCAAAACAATGTTTCTTGCAAATTGGAGGTTGCAATTGCCACCTCATCCCAAATTACAGAAGAACCAACACAACAGCCTGGTGAGAGTCTGGCTTCAAATGCTTCCACCCAAACCTCTCCTTTCCGTTTGCCACATAACGACAGTCACTTGACTCCTATTTCAATGATCAATTTACGATGGAAGGCTAAGAGTAAAATCACCGAAGAATTCATAAGTGATAGTGTATCGTCCATTAAGAATATTTCGTCAATTAACAATTCGTCATTAAGAAAAAGCCTAGGACTCGGGATACCTTTTGTTAGGGGAAAGCTTGTTCGAACAACTTCGACGCCACTGCAAGCGGAATTACTTGCTAAGCCTAAAGAACAGACATTTAATGTATCCGACGGGCATATGTCGAGTATTCATGGTTCAGGCAGTGAAACAGAAAACACCCCACCATTAGCCCCACAAGTAAGGTGAGTCATTCAGAATCATATTGCTGATTTTAAACAGTTTTAAAAAATCTCATTGTTTTTATATTATGCAACAAATATTCCCAAAAAGACCTATTGAAGCAGTAAGTCGCTACCAAAAATCACGAGGGCGTGCGAAGATATCAGCAACAGTAACCCCGCTGCGTCAAGTCATGTCGAAAAGTATACAAAAGGCGATAGCTGAACATGGAATGGCAAATTCTCGAGGTTTGGGATATAACCGCAAGAAAATGTTTGACTCAATTGAAAGCAGTGCTGGTATAAAAAAACAATACTATATACTATATATAATACTAATTATGTATTAAACGAACCGTTCTAGACATTTCGGAAAAATCTATACAAAGCATTCCTTTAGATTTACGCCTTTCTCCTGCCGTCCGTCGGACGCAAAGTGAAATAATAGATCGCCAGAGTCATATAGAATATCTGGATAGCCTTAACAGGGCACCACCAGCTGTACAAATTCTTCTCTCGTCGACAAAAAAGACCGAAAGAACCGAATCTATTGTAATAACAGCAAGTAAAGCTGCATCTCTTAATGAAAATTGCCAATTAAGTTGCAACCAATCGTGTAATTCAGTTTATCAGACATGTCGCAGTGTTGAAATTATAACATCTACTTCAACTGAGCTGAGCGAGATTAATATTGAGCAAAATGGGATTATATATGAAAACAGCGCGTCAAATATTCCACCAATAACTCCTAAAATACCTACATCGGGAGTTCTAACCAACAAGAAGCTAATCAAATTTGAAACTCCTGTGGTAACGGATAGAAAAATTAAAACTAAAACAGAGTCTCCAGATGAAGTGTTTTTTACACCGACTTCAAGCCCCATTCGTAGACCGAACATTAAAAACAAATTTCAATACGACACCTCTTGTCTTGAGAGTCAGTCAAGAAACTACTACAGCATGGAAGAGGAGGAAAAAGATAAAACTGATTTATCATCCGAATACACTGATGCTGCCTTTGATGATGAAGTCTTTGTCGAACAAACAAAACCCGAACGCACCAGAAGTAGACTCTGGGATTTGGTTGCTTCAGTTATTCGTTTGCCATCCCTATCGGCAGCTATGAACCAAGACCCGACGTCGATAAATGAAACAGAATTCAGTGACAATTCAACATCCATTATAAAGAGATGCGCTTCGTTTGCAGGTACTTATCACCCTTTATTTCCTTGTTGATTGGACAAAAAATTATATCTTCACTAGGATCTTTGGTGAGACAAAAATCGATCGCTGAAGATGCAGGCAGAGCTGTGAAACGCAAACGCACATACACCAGCGATTTTAATTTTTCAAAAGGGAATTCAAATGATGTTGACTTTTCTTGCTCTGATTCTAAAAGGCTTCGTATTAATGGAAGACTACCTATTCAAAGAATGCGTTTCAATTATTAAATTTCATTTAAATTATTAGTTATGACTTATATTTTGTTTTATTTATGAAAACGTTTTTTTGTCGTTAAATTCCTTTTTTTTCTGTTAAATAAATTATATTAAAAACAAATCAATCTATTGCTGGAAACATCCACAATAATGACTTATTTAATTAAATCTATTCAGAAGGTTAAAAACTTACATAGGTATGATATACAGAGAGGAACAATTGTTACTCTTGGTGATGACAATATTAAATCGATTCCATCTTGACCCTTTTATTATTCAGATGGGGAGAGTAAGAAAATTGTAATAATTTTATGTTGTCCATTTGATGACAATTTTTTAAGTTTCATCATGAATGTAGCTTTAATGCACCGTCTCTATATTGTGTGCTATTACAAATTAAAGAAATATATATTAAAAAAATTAAAAAAAACATCACAAATACTGTTTTTTTTCCACAAAATGATTATAGACACAGTCATTGTTTTATTTATATGTTCTTCATTCATATTTTCTAAATAAGAACCTCTAAATGAATACAAAATTGCATATGCTTGTATTAAATGTAAATTGAGAATAAATGCAATTATAAAAAATTACGCTTGTGTCATATTAAAAAGAATAAATGTCATGAAAATTTACTTATTTTATATATAATGTTCTTAATGATATGAAAATATATATCAATTTTCTTATAAACCTATAATGTTTTGCGATTTCGATAATCTTTAACTTATATATTTTTTATCACGTTTAACAATAATTTTTACAAAGTTACAAAAAGAATTGTCTTTAGAGCATAAATTAAATTTTGTGGAACATATATTTAGAAATAAAATCACAAATTCATTGGAAATTCCAGAAACATAAAAAATAAAAATCGAATGTTAAAAAAAATGGAATAAATAAATCACAAACCGAAACAAAGTTAACATTTTATGCAATGACATTTTGGCGTTGTCGGATTAAAATTAATCTATTGTGTAAGTCAATGTTTTTTTTTATATCATGTACTAATAGTAATATCAATATCAAAAATGTTCTATGAAGAGAACGAATTTCTATATGTGCTAAGCCCTAAGCTAAATTGCGTTATACCTCTTCATTATCTGCACTAAGAAGAGCTATTTATTACATTCAATCAGATATTAACTTTAAAATGTACAAAATCACACAAAATATTAATTAAAACTTAGTGCTAAGTGTGTTAATATTGATTGCAATTTTATTTTATCTTTTCAAAGATTGTAGTAATCGACAAATTCTACAGTGCGTCTGTTGTAACAGTACGGATTTAATCTAACTGGTTTCCATTTTTTCTAAAATTAAAAATTAAAGAAAGAAAAAAAGAAACATATATAAATAAAAACAAAGGTAGAATGTTATTGCAAAATAAATAAATGGTAATGAAATTAGGTATGAATTTGATGAAAACTTAAGAAATGTAGAAAGGCTTATGTTTATCTGTCACACATTTAGCAATTACTTAGCTTATAAGTAGTTTATATTTTACCAGAAAATTAAGTTCGTGTTATGTGTAAAAATATATAACAAATGTGAGTTTAGAATTCATCGTGCACACTATACGCAAAGATTTTACACGTCTTATTAAAAAAATAAGTAAATAACACATTTCATTGTGTTGGAATGAAGTCAAAAAACTTTATACTATGGAATGTCATAAAAATAACTCACTTATGTATTTTCAAGAGCGCATTCGCATGCATTTTGTTTTGCAGTTTAAAATTTAAAAAAATATATATAAATACTGAAAGCAATGCCTAAGCAAAATAATTAGCAATGCTGGAAGGAATATAATCGCAATCAAACAAACAAACAAAAAAAAACATTAATAAGAAGTAAATGTTAAACTAAACCGTTGAACTGGCGGCTAATGGTGGTGCTGAGGGAATTATATTGGGGATTGTTATCACACAGGCTCCAGCACGATTATACGTTAGTGGTGCCACCTGCGTCCATTCGTTTGTTTCCGGGTCATATTCTTCGGCAGTCTTTAAATAATGATTACCGTCGTAGCCACCGACGGCTATAAGGCGATCTCCTAAGAAAGCACATCCAATTGCGTCTCTTCCGACGCTTATTGAACATATCTAAGATGATTTATTAAAATTATTGTTTTGCCCCCGAATTTAAGACAAAAAGAAGAAACTTACCAAGGTCCAGGAATCTGTACCAGGGTCATAACGTTCTACAGTATCAGTTCTGCACACCGATGGATTGCTGGCTGGACAATCATGACCTCCTAATGCGTATAAGTGCCCACTAGCTACTGCGACCTGGTATAAAAAAATATATATTTTAACATTTCAAACAATGATATTCATAGATTGTTTTTTTCCCGATATACGGCAACGATTTTAATTTTATTATAAAACCTTATGAAATCACTCGACATCACAAGACGGCATGTCAAGCTTTTACAAAAACAGATTAAAATCGTCGAAAAATATTTAAAATCCAACTAATATTATAACGGCGATAGTGAGTTTGGTTTTACGCTTTCACGCCTAATTACTCAACCGATTGTAATGGAATTTTTATAAACACATGGTGTGTGGTACAGAAAATGCAAAAGGATACTCTTCATAGAATATAAAATCAAACGCAGTATACATGCACTCATAAAAGTATGAAACTCGAAGCTCGAATTCTTAGAAATATTTTTCAAAATGTTTACAAAATAAACAAACTCACACCAACACCACCTCGTCGTTTGTTCATAGGAGCTCTTAGAGTCCACTTATTTGTATGCGGATCATAGCATTCAACTGATCGATGACACACAGACCCATCGCGACCTCCGACAACGTACAATCTTCCTCCCAAAACTGCTACACCAGCTGTAGACCGCATCGCAGACATTGGTGCTACATAATTCCAAGTTCGAGCAAATGGGTCCCATCTGAAAATTTATGGATTCTTATGTGAATTGAAAACAATTTACAAATTTAATTTCGCTTTCAAACCGTTCAACAGTATTTAAGTAGCTCCAACCATCGTGACCACCGACTGCGTACATAGGGCCCTCGAGTACAGCAACACCTAATCCATGACGATGTGTACCCATTGGAGTAAGAGGAGTCCATGCCATTGTGTTTAAATCTAGACATTCCACCTTATAAAGAAAAATATAACAAATGCAATTACCAACAAATATTAACTTTCAATTACGTACCGTATTTAGGGTCTTTAATCCATCACGTCCTCCAACAATTATTAACTTGTCATCCATCACAGCTACACCAAATTGTAAACGTCTTGCTGACATATTTTTCCACACTGTCCATTTGTCTAATCGGGGACAATAGCTTTCAATACTTATAGCTCCCTTAAAAAAACAAAACCATTATAGAAGCGAGATATTTTTTGAAAGAGATATTTACATACTTTATGTGCATCCATACCACCCACAGCAAGCAATCTACCTACAGTGGATTTTCTTGGTTTGGTTCTCTCGGTTGAGATCAGCGAGCGACGTTCTGGCAATAAATGCCATTTGAGAGCCTCCATAACAAGCTGTTGGCACTCACTTGAACCACAAACTGATTCAACATGATCAGCAATGAACTGAAATTTCGATTTTATTAAACTTAATAAGTTAAACTAAATAACTTGGGATTAGGAAAGCTCACTGAGGGCTGTAAAAGAGGTAAGCGAATTAGTGCTAACAATTCTGGAATGAATTTCTCTCGCGTCGAAGTGTCTTGTTGAACCCATGACATAAGACTATGGAAGACATCCTGTTCTGAGGGAACATTGAGGTCGTCGTTTGATAAGAGTTTACCCAATTGTTCTGCATTCAATTGAAAAAATTCTTGATTTTTGCAAACCTAAGTATGTATATAAAACCCATAATTTCATATTAAATTCTGAACATTTTTCATGAATGCAGCTTTATCATAACTCACTTGCATAAAATGCTGGCAGGTATATGCTCTGGCTAGTTTCAAGAGTGTTGTGCAACTTTGTTGTTCAGCAAAAAATGCAAAACCCAAACAATTAGACGGATGAAGTTGTCGTGCTAGGAAATTACAACATGCAGTTACAACGGCATTAAGTTGAAGCAGGCACGCTGTGGCTAATAAAGTTTCTACAGTATCTTCACGGAGTTCAATAAAACCTGCCAAATAAAATGTTCATGATGAGAAATGAAATAAGGATTTAATATTGGCTGTTAAATATTAACCTGTGTAGCAATATTGTACTAAAATTTGCAATGCATCGCCATGCACTTCTCCGAGTGTTACTTCTTCTTCTTTGGTTTCGCGAAGGGAACCTGTGAACATTGCTGAAAAATATGCACTTGATGCTGATAAGACCAAACGATGTGCGGGTACTCTGAAAAATACAAAATTATATTTTTTTTATTAAAAATAGTGTTATGAGTTTTTTTTTTTTTAAATAACAATAAACTTATTTTAAAAATGTTTTCTATGTATGTTTAAAGCGGTTAAAATAAATCAAAATCTTCCTTGATGTGAGAAGAAGCATATTTTCTTTTACTATGTAGGAGTTTTTGACAAAAAAAACTCCACCAAACTATGGCAGGAAAACTTCAACCGGGCCTGCAGACGAATTTTCGAGCATTAAAATCTTTAATATAAATATATTTAAAGTATAAAAAAAAATTATTTTATTTTCGTCTAATTTTATTTTTATTTCTTTTTAATATTTTCACAACTTTTGTTTATAAAAAAATTTACGAAAATTCCTACATCGCGCCTGAAGATGGAATTATAGTTCCGAAACGCGTCGCCAATTTTTTTTATAAACAAAAGTTGTTAAAATATTTAAGAAAATAAAATCAGACGAAAATAAAATAAAAAAAATGTTGTAGGTATAGTTTAAATTTATTTATCTATTAATCAGAAACACAACTTGGAGACCAAAACATACTCACAATGATTAAAATCTTTGTTTAATTTCTTTCAAGTCGAGGTTAAGTTTTTAGGTAGGGACAAAACATGTAACTGGAAAAGTACGGATCCCGACTTTCACTTCTTTTATTTTTTGTAAAGTATGTATTTCTCTTTGTAAACATACTACCATTCCTTCCATAGTTGTTTCCTTTGAATTTTGTTGGGTCAATTCTTCAACAAAGTGATACAAATCTACTTATTTTGATTGGAAATCTGCAGCAGAAAACTGTTTTTGAGTCTAAAGCGGGGCATCCACAGGCAGGGAAGTTCGCACAAAACTATGATTGTACACGCAAAACTACCTGCGGACGTCGAAGCCTGTAAGCTTGCGCACGCATGCCTGCGAGAATTTAAAAAAGTTTGAACTTCGCAGGCATGAATGTGAGTTTCATCAGCATGCTTGTCTGTGGATATTATTGAATGCGCAAATTATATATTTTTGGAGTTTTGATTAAGCGAACGCAATAGTAAAAATGGTTAATAAATATGTTTTGCATTGAAATTTATATAGAAATTTGCCATAGAAGCGAAAATTACAAAATGGTAAAAAATTCACTCTTTGGTTCGCAATTTGGTTCGCAACCAGAAGTGCATTCATCATCATCATCATCGGCTCAACGACCGGAATCCATTCTTAACCTCCTTTTTCCAAACATCCTGATTGCTGGCCGACGCCATCAAATTGTATACCCTAAGGCTTCGGGCGTCCTGATCTACGCTATCCTTCTAACGCAAGTAAGTCGTCTTCTACCATAAATATAACTGCAAAAGACTTTCCGAGCTGGATCCTCTACGAGCATTATTTTTTCCACATTTGTTTTTAGGTAGATTTCATAAAATTCATGATTGTATCTTCGCCGAAATCGTCCTTAATCGAACGGATAAAAGGTCAGAGTGCCTTTTTGTAAGTACCCGAGTCTTGGATCCGTATGTGGATACTGGTAAGACCATAGTCTTGTACAGCAGCAGTTTGTTTTTCTGGTAAGCTTTCCGGATTTAAAGAATCTTGACAGACTATAGTAGGATCAGTTGAATTTTAGCAGCCGCCCGCATATTTCTTCCTCCACATTATTATCGGCTCTCACTTGACACAAGGTAGTTAAAGGACTGCACTACCTCAAAATCATGCTCCGCTACCCTGATAGTTGGACCAACACTTTTCGCAGACGTAGCCACCTTCCCTTCTTGAAGAGTCTTGTACAGTTTGTTGGCTTATGCCAATGATGGCAATGTCATTTGCGTAAGCCAGTATCTGGCCGGACTTGGTGCCAGAGTTACGGATTGCTTTCTCCAACACCAGGTTGAAGAGGATGCAAGCCAGACCACCCCCTCGTCGGAGTCCATTAGAGACATTGATTGCTCTTGACAGGTACTTTTACCTCGCTTGTAATGTTTGTCATGGTCAACCTACATAGTCGTGTAAATTTATTTGGGATGCCGAATTCTCTCATGGCCTTATAAAGTTCTACCCTGGCTATGCTATCGTAGGCAGCTTAAAAGTCTATTAAAGGATGGTATGTTGGAATATTAAATTCCAGATTTTTTTCCATCACCTGCCTAAGGGTAAAGATTCTTATAAAATTTGTTTAGTCTTCACTCGTTAAAATGCATTTCTGAATAAAGAATGTATAAGCGTGCCTGCTCGTGTATGTCGAAATTGATTTGCGCAAAACTTTGCGCTTACTCAAAATTTGCGCATTCTTGCTTGCCTGTAGATGCCCCCCTTTAACAATCACGATGATAATTTTTTAAAGGAACAAACGTGTCTCTACATATTAATGTTAGTTTGTAATAAGTTTTATACCTGCGATTATATTACTATACATATGTATGCCATGCATTCATTGAAGATTAAAAAAATTGATTGATTACAATGGTAGTGGAACATATGTACATACAAAATAAAAGTAGTGAAATTAGAAATTATTAAATCATGAAAAAATCAAAAGTATTTTAATAACCTGATTTATATTTTGAATCTTTTTAGAAAGGTAGGAACTAAATAATAAGAAGAGGCTTAAAAAATTAAATTTGTATTGAAAACGGCCGGTCAAAATAATAGAAGTGTTGCTAGATATAGACTGAAAGATGTAAGCAAAAAAGCCTTCTTTTTTTAACTTCTTTAATATTATTGATAACTAACTCAAGCATTGATATTTGGTTGGGCGCTAAGTGAATATTGTTTATTACCAGGGCTGCAGCAGCGTTGCATAGAATCAAACAGAATCAATCAGTTTTTGGCTTTCTACGGAAATTGATGCCCAAGAATCCCAAAACTCTTACCCAAATGTGCGACTTTATTTCTTAGCTTAGCTCGGTTGACAATTTTTTTAAGTCACACTGCAAATAATCAAAAGGATTAAGATCAGATGAATGTAGATGTTATTCTAACACGTTGAAGCTGTTATTCTCAATCCACTCTTTCGCAATATTGCTGTGTTTGAGTTCATTGCATTATTGGAAGATCCAAATCAATGACGTTTCTTTATAATTGGCAAAGCACAAGTTCCTGCGTAATTTTCTCGTAGGAGAGTCTATATTGATTTGTTCTATCCGATACATGACCGCTATTCAATGAAATGAACATAAGCCTAGATCATAATATTGGAGCCTCTGGGTATGATTATTTGTCTCGTGCACTGAAGTTTAAAAGCTGTAACACATTTTCAGATTCGTCTGAACATAAAATATTTGTCCATTTCCCAATAGACCTCTTTAAATGCTCTTTATCAAACTTAAGTCTATTGGCTAAATTTATTTTACGAAAACGGTACTTTTCTTACAGCATCCAACCTCGAAATTCTTAGCAGAGGTAATCACTAAATCCGAATGAATGTCGTCTTTTTTGGGCGGAGAACCGGGGTTCGACTCCCGCTCAGAGCCACCTTTTTCGGGGTACTGCCTCTTGCGAGGAACTGACAAAACCTCTAATAGCGAGTTTCATTCAAGAAAAGATTTGCTCTTTCTGTCAAAACATTTGATCTTTTTGAATTTTGAGAGTTTCATTGCAAGAAAAAGAGCAAATCTAGATCAGTTCTCAACACGAAAGATTTGATCTCTGATGAGGTGGAAGATTTGATCTGAATGCACACATACATGTAAATAATTATTTCTGTCAAAATAACCAAATGAAATTTAGGGATGCAGATCCAAGTGATACATCGATGTTTTCAAAAATCGATATACATATATTGTTCATAAACATCGATGTCGTAACATAGATATTGAAATCCATTTAAACATCGATACATCGGTCTGGGTGGACAGGCAAAAATAATTGTCTGTAGTTTTTTACTCTTAATCGTATTGTTGCTTATGTCATTTTTGTTTGGTCGTCCAGAACAGTCCGGAAGCATTCCAAATGCTTCTAAGAGTATTCGTTTGGCAATTAATGAATTTCTGAAGAGAAGAGCAAATCGATTCTGTTTTCGTAGTCGGAATCAAAACTGAAATTTATGAATTTTGAATGTTTATTTGAGGGTTTAAAGTAAACTAAAGAAATAAAGGAAATAAAGTGGAAGAAAGTAGAATTGATAGTGGAATATGACTTAAGCTACAATAATTAAGTATTTATAATTTTCTATCAGTGCAAATAATTTCCCCTTATTGCGTTGCAAATAGAACATTATCCCACGCATTTGCATTCGCCTTGTTTAAAAATAAATGAAATTCAAAATAAATTTATATGAATAGCATTTGATGTTTTACAAATACAATGCAACACAAAGTTCAGAATTAAAAATTTAGTTACTGTTTATTTTTTATTTTGTTATTATTCCTATTTTAACTCAAGAAAAGATCCTTTTATTAACATCAGGCTGTTCAGTTAATAACTTTTAAGTTCAATGATGAGGAATGTATTTATCAGTTCATAAACATTTTTTTAACATCGGAAAGACATCGATATCATTATCATAACATCGATGTCAAAACATCGATATTTTTTGTAAACGATGGTACATCCCTAGAAGCAAATGACAAAGGAAGTGTGTCAACCATTTACCAACACTACAATTAAATCCTGAAACAAGTTTCATTGAAAAGATCAAATCTCGATTTTGAGAGCAGATCTTTGAAATTTTAATGAAACTCGCTATAAGAGTAAAATTTGTTTATAAAAAGTGCATCTCATGCAGCCGTTCGAACTCCGTGGTAAATTGTAGATGATGCATTAAATTATTTTCGATTAATATTTTTTTTAGATTGTTAATATTTGTTTTAACCCAAAAATTTAAAAAATGCCTCCGCAATTTTTTTTACTTTTGTTTTTAAATGTAGTTTGATTTGTTTTTTAAAGAAATAAAATGACATTAATTTCATTAAGTAAAAACAATTTAACGTACTTTTTTCGAACAATAAAACCGGCATAAAAACTTTGAAATGCCTTTAATACACATATTTCAAAAGAGTAGCAACAGTTTTCTTATGAGGGAAGTAAATATTTTCTTCATTTGAAAACCACAATAGATATAACCGCCATTCCTTAAAACATGCTGCTACAAAATATTTTTGACATTGTGGTAATTATCAAGTACATAACAAGTTCCAATACGATGCACATTAAACCAGATTATGTTTCAGTTGCAGACCTGTCTGCATTCTGTTTATAGCGTTGTTCAGAACAGGTATATATCTTCACCTTTTCTTTTCCTAGTTTGAAATTAATATCTTTGTTTATATTTAAATATGTATGTACATAGTTAGGTTGTTTTTTATGTTTGCTTTGTTATGAGAAATGATCAAAAAACTTAAAGTTTGCCGCCAGGTATACATTTACAGTAGGCATAAGTGAATCCAGCGTTCCGCTGATGTTAAAGAGCAAAACGTTGACGTCATTTAGACATTTTAAACTACTTTTATAGAATAAATTTAATTTAATATAAGTGGACTTCTTTTAAATTAAAATACGCTATATGATTGGCAAGTACTCGAAAGATGCGTAGCTTTTTAAATACATAAATGCCTGCAAAATGCAGTTCACGTTTAAGATTTGAATCTTGTCTATGTTATCATTTGTACTTCATCTGAATACCTGCTTAGTTTTCGTAGCTTTAGCAATTAAAACAAATAAAGTTGATCAGTTCAATACAAATTGATATTTTATTAGAGAGGTTGTAGGTGTTACACCCAATGCATTTATAAATTTTGATTCATAATTCACTTCGCCTTGCTACGCGAATAACTTAACTCCAATTAATATTATTGCTTAACAGTTGAAGTAAAACTAATCATAGTACGCCAAAGATGTAAATATTCAACCCACTTTTTGTAACCATTTTTCTGTTCTGAGTCAGTCATAATTGTTCGAAAATCAAATTATTAGTGAAGGCCGTACTGATTCGTTTTTTCTTGCGATTGTATTGATTGCACTATAATGCAAATTATGCATTTGCGCAGATTAAAACTTTTGAGCTGACAATCAAACATGACATTATGATGATAGAGAAACATATTTGAGTTACTGGCAAAATTCAGTCAGTCTGTCTGTTTGCATGTATTTTGGACTAGAGCCTAAACGGTTAGGCCAATTATCTTCAAATTTAGTACTTAGTACTTAATTATCGATATTACTAACTCGATAATACTCGATTTGAAATGTAAACAAAAATATAGAAAACAAATGACAACAACAGTCAAATCGATTTATCTCAATAGGCAAGTTCAATGCGTACACTGACTTTTAGTAAACTAAGCTGACCCATTTTGTTAAGGTCAACTGCGAGTTGAAGGTTTTTGAATAACTTCTTGACAAAATGTCAACTAAAAGTCATTTAACCTTAAGAGCCAATCGACCAATCTGAGGCACGTTGCCTGGCTTTTAGTAGGACACATTGAACGCCAGAAATCATTTTCAAAAAACGCGAAAGTGTTATTTTTGTATGTTTGTGATTTGTTTAAAAAAAAACATTTGAAGCTAACTCGGCCGATTTGTTTCTTGTGTGCGAGTGTAATTAGTAAACCTTATTGTGCGAGTTTTGTTGATAAAAATGCTCAGAAGATCTAATCTTTCCCAGCTATGATGAAATGCAATGAAGCTTCGTAACGGTGGCTACTCAATCCATTGAAGAAAAACGACAAATCAGATGAGAGAACCAATGCGTTTATATGACCTGACTTCGTGCTTCTCAAACAATAGACCAAACGCCAAGACCGATTTTGTTGAAATATTCAGACATTTTTAAATTGGCCCGATAGGTAGCGTTGGAGTGGAGATATTTACGAACATTTAGTTTTCCCTCAGCTGTTGGGTGAGTGATTCTGTGTAATTCGGCAGCTATCAACAGAACAAATTTTTTTCAAGGCAATCCGATTCCGATTCATATTTTTAATATGAGTAAAAAGGCACTGTTTTTACAGATGTTTGCTTACTTGAGACATGGCCAACTAAATATTTTTTTGTTAATATTTTGAAAAATTAAATCTTATGGCTTTCAAATGACGATCAATGACAAGTTTATATTTTCTTTCCTTTTTTAAGATTTTATTAGTTTTATTAGAAATAAGGTGTACGTTGTACTGCAGGTGTGGATGGTAGATATAAATCACTTTGGTATTGATACAGAGCACAAGTATTCGAATGCGGTTTAGTGAGTAACGTCAAGAAAAATATGCTTTTTTAACGGTTGTAGGGCATTAACAGTTATTCCTTGAGCCAAAAAGAAATTAATTTACTGCATAGGGAATTACATAAAATTCTTATGTCCGAAATATATATTATGTATATATATATATATGTACAGACAAACAGTTGGGGTAAAAAAATAGCACTGTGTTGCAAGTTATATTTTTAGCGATTAATATGTATGTGGGACACATTTGTTGATCACTTCTATATTATACCGTTGTATGGTTGTTTGTTGAATATTCTCTCAGCGAGAGAATCAAATGAATAACGGTAATTTCCATCTTAGTAATTTTTTTCCTTTGAATTAAAGCTGTCAAAATAAAAGTACTAATCAGAGTTTTGGTGGCAATTGTGAAAATTGTCTGTAGTGTTCTTGTTTAATTAGGTTTTTAATGTGTAGAAACAGGTGATTCAAGGATAACAGTTTCTTTGCCCGCAGCCCATGAAGGGTCCTTCTAAAAAAAAAATAGGTGAAGCGTGTGTAGTTTGCTCAAGTTCACGTTAAGTAGGGAAATGTTTTCTGGACTGGTGTTATTTGGTGGAAAATGATTGCGGCACTTGTTAAGAAAGAAGAACATGCTGAAATCAAAATCAACCGCAAATGCACATCAAAAACAATCAATCGTGGAGAATCAAGCATAATGATATGGGGCTGTTTCATATAAGGTGCTATGTTTTGACCGCAGCTATATGTTGTACATTTATTGCTATCGTCTTGTTTGATAGTTGACTTTTTTAAGTAAAAAATCAATATTAAAAAAATTGTTTAATCAATGTAATCAACCAATGGCGTTCTTTTATTAATCATCGTTGACAATTATTGTTAACTATTTTTCGTTCCAAAATACCAAATAGTTACGAAAAATAATAACGAAAAATTCTATTAAATAAAAACAAATTTTTACTTTTTAATATGATTTTAAGTTCATGTATTTATTATTTAAATTACAACATTTATTTTATTATTAATTAAAGTCGCGACGCGCGTTTCGGACTTGCGTCCATCATCGGGCGATTATTATATTAGCCCGATGATGGACGCAAGTCCGAAACGCGCGTCGCGACTTTAATTAATAATAAAATAAATGTTGTAATTTAAATAATAAATACATGAACTTAAAATCATATTAAAAAGTAAAAATTTGTTTTTATTTAATAGAATTTTTCGTTATTATTTTTCATAAATCTAACAACATGGAGGCAGAAACAAAAACTTTCACAAATAGTTACGATTTGTACATATTTGACATAAAAACATCGTTCCAAAATGGATTGTTGAAGTGTCAAATAGTTACGATTTGTAATAGCGTGTTTCAATCAAGAAAAGATTTGCTCTTTCTGTAAAAGATTTGATCAACACGAAAGATTTGATCTCTGATGGGGTGGGAGATTTGATCTGAATGAAATATAGGGATGCAAGGATGTTTTCAAAAATCGATGTATAATTATTGAAGTTGAAATATATATCGATAAATCGTTCAAGGTGGGTAAAATGTAATTTGTTGTGTAGTGTTTTACTCATAATCGCATTGTTGCATTTTACTTTAGTCATCCATAACAGCCTGGAAGCATTACGAATGCTCCAGAAAGTATTCGATTGGCAATTAATGAAAGTTGTTCTAAAAAGAAGAGAACATCGATTCTGTTCTCGTAGTTAGAATCAAAACCAGAAGCAATCACACGTGCATACAGTTTAATATTCAAAGGAAATAAATTGAAAGAAAATATAATTGAAACAGAATTGATAGTGGAATATTACTAAAGCTACTATAACTATTTGTAACTTACTATCTGTACAGATAATTTCCCCTTTTTCATTTCAAATAGGATATTATCTTGCAAATTTGTATCCGCCATGTTTAAAAATAAATTTTATTCAAAACAAATGTATTTGAATTACATTCAATGTTTTAAATAAAATAAATAAATTTATTGGTGCGACAGCTCCTTAAGGAACCAAGGCCTAGTGACTTATACTCTCAACCATTCCTGTGCGTGTGTTGTTAATCTGCAAGAATGGGAGGCACCTACAGTTTGACGCCGAGTCCGAACGGCTACATGACATGCACTTTTTCGAGACAAATTTTACTCTTGAGGGATTTGTCAGTTCCACGCAAGAGGCAGTACCCTGGATAGTAAGTTGGATTCGAATGTAAAAAAAAAAAACATTTATGTAGAATAAACATTTTTCTTAAACATCGCGAAATAATCGCTCATCATCATAACATCGATGTTCAAACATCAATGTTTTTATGAACAATGTTGCATTTCTAAATACAAATGACAGAGGAAGTGTGTCAATCATGTATCAATACTACAATTAAATCATGAAACAAGTTTCATTGAAAAGATTAAATATCGATTTTGAGGGCAGATCTTTAAAATTCTAATAAAACTAGCTACTATTTCTAACTCATGTCCATCACATGAATTGAGATTGTTGATCTGTCAAAGTCAAAGTTCATTTAGAATTCGAATTCAAAATTCTACATAAAATCAAAAATTTTGTTTTTGTTTTGGTGGTGTTTAAAAAATTAAAATAGATTAACAGTGATTAAAAACATGATCTTATACAACGAACGATATTGCAAATTGAATTATTTGCAAAAATCTGTATTTTATTAGGTATTCATTTGGAGAAGTACGTTGAGTTTTTTTTTGATTTTTTTTTTTTTTTGATAGATTTTTTTAAATAATATTATCACATTAAATTGAAATTATTTTTTTTATAAAAGTTAAAGATTTCTTAGATATTGCAAAATTCTATCAATAAAAAAATAATAATTATTTGTAAGTAAATGAACAAAATAGTTTAATAATATATCTTATGTTAAGTTTTTAACATGCTCGAATTAAGCTGACTAAAATATGTAAGTAAATATAAAACAACAAGTGACCTAGTGTCGTGCAATGTTGTTTTTTTAATTGTTTCTTTTTCTATTTTGTTCTTTATCCCCATAAGCCACGCAACCGTTATAGAGTGAATGGCAATATTCGCATAATATCAAGGTAGGTACTTCCTGTGCAATAAGGTTTGCTCCAAAGAATTAAAATAGAAGAACAAAACACAATAGCATTGCTTGGCATTAAGACTTCTCTCAAAGTGATTTGCTGCAGCAGATGCATAATTTTTTTTTATTGAAAATTTTCTTCGTTTTCAAAATAGAATAGAGCAGCATTTTCTTTGTTCTTAAACAACAACCTTTCCCAACAATAAAAATCGCAAGACACAAAATAACAAAGGATCTTACCTTTTTCCATCGATTCCGGCAATCAGGATCACATCACACAGCTGCTCGTTTTCTAAATAGTTTTGCATTCTTTTGAGAACACTCTCAGCATGATCACGACACCGGAAATACTCATCCTGGCTGACTGTGGATGTTAAACTGCCCATGGAAAAGTCACGGGTCAATGAATCTTCGGCAATCAGGCTTATTCTTGCACTTGACGATGTAGACTCCCTGCTGGGACTCTCTTTGTTACTCGCAGACATCGTGGTGCTTTGTGTTCAAATTGTTCGCATATAGGAGAATATCTTACACTTTTCTTTTGATATTATTTATAATTTTTTGATTAATTCCTTTCAAATGTATCTTTCTTATTGCATTTACATATATATCAATATATAAAAGCCAATTTGAAACTGAAATTAGAGGTTTACTTAATGAATTGAATTTTCAATTTATATCCGCCACCGTTGCACAAAACTTGTTCTATCCAATCCAACAAATCGACTCGTACTGAAATTATTACTGTCGATTACTTTAGTCTCTAAATGCGTTTTGCGTTTAGCTAGAAGCAACAGACAAATGTAGACAGTAGACACAGAGACACAAAGTAGGTACTAGCTGGATGTTCTTGGTGTATTTTGGTCATAAAAGAAATAATTAATGCAATAATAATGTACTATGCTACTACACTAGTATAGCTTGTTTCTTGTAATAAGTGGAAACAAAAGAGAAAGAGTTCAAAATAATAAACAGGAACAAAATAAGAAAAATCACACAGCAAATAATACAGAGCAACTATATTTTAAATGACGACAAAGAGGTTGTGGTTGTTTTGAATACACTGGCAGCAGAAAGTAATATCACAGAGAATAATTTGTATGGTTTAGATGGTTTCAGCCTTAAATTGTTAAAGGTCAAGTATCTTAATCAATAAAAAAGTATTCACATCATAGGCCGCTAGGTGGCATGGGGTCGTTTTTATTTCTAAAATTCCTTTTCTTAAATAGCTTTGTCGGTCAAATGATGAAGAAGAGGTTAAAGAAATTAGTTAGTTTACTAGATAAGCTTTTCAAATATCTCTTGAAAGCGAAACTTCTGATCCGAAAAACAGTAATAATAATAACATAGTAACACTATGACTACTGGATGTTGGATGTTGCATATAGGCAGTTTTTTTTCTTGCGTTTATGGGTACTATAAGGCAAGTTATGGATTCGTGCAAAAAAAATTCTAACAATCAGACATGACATTACAATGATAGAGAAGTCGGGGAGAGTACGATAACTTGGCCGACAAGATTTGAACGAATTTCTCAAAAACCATTGATATGAGTAATTTAATTTAAATGGAGTAAAGCACGTTATCGTAAGTGTTGCCGTTGTTTTTTAATAAATTTTTTTCAAAGTGCCCCTACCTCCTAAACGGGGGTGATAGACCCCCCTCCCATAGTAAAAAGTGCTTGTTTTTGACCCCTCTACAAAAACCCGTCATCAAATCTTGTTATCGTACTCGTGCCGAGAAGTCGAAAAAGGTGGGTCCGGAAATTCCGTCCGTCTGTCTGTCTGTCTGTTCGCATCTCTACAGTCCAAGTGGATGGGCCGATTTGCTTCAAACTTGGTATTTAGAATTTATTTGGTAGTATCTCGCGGGGTGTTTTTCATTTTTGCTCTAGATCGAAAAATAACGGTACCTGCCGTACAATTCTTAACAAGAAGTTTGATTTTCTCGAAAACAGCTCTAACGATTTTGGTAAAACTTTCAGAGTGCTATTTTTTTACAACAATACATCTTTCAATTAGAATTAATTTTTCTAATTTTTTTTTCAATAACGGTACCTCTCATAGAACTGGTTTTTTTCAAATGCGGTTTTATCGTAAACCATTATCCTGATTTCAATAAATTTCACAGGAAGTCATTATAATTCAATTAATATTGCATTTCAAAATTTTCAAAAAAACTTTTTTTTTCGATTTTTTTTAATTTTCTAAAAAAATTAGGTTTCGAAATATTTTGAAAACGGGCGATTGATTTTTTTTTTAAATAATTTTCCCAGATGAAAACTACAGATTTCCTTATGACACTAGAAAAAAATTTAAAATATTTTTTTGAAAAGTTTAAAAAAACCTGGTCTAACGATTTTTAATATTTTTTTCCTCGATAGACATTTAGTTTTCAAATTTTATTGCATACTTAGTTTTTCCGAGAGAACTCTTAAACTAATTAAAAAAATGAAAGAATTTTCGAGAAAAAATTATTTTTTCTAAGCAATTATCTAGCAAAAGTTCGTGCGAACTAGTCATGCATTTTTTTTTAAATTTATTGGACGATATGACCGCACATATGAGCAAGTACTTGCGATCCAATCGTGCAATTTATTTATTCAGTATATACCTATAGCTACCTACAGAAAAAGTTTAGGTTGGTATGGGGGCATACTGCCTCCAGCACACCCTCCTGCTTGTGCGAAAAATTAAAAATAAAATTGAAAAAAGTTTTCCCAGGAAAGATTCTTCTTGAAATTTGTTCCCAATTGCAAGATGAATTTAAATAATTATCTATTGTTAAACAAGTGTAAGTAACTACTAGGTTTCTGTTGTTCACTTTTTTGTTTCACTGTTTGTATTATTTAAGTGAGTACTCCAGACGAAATGAAGTAGATGGGAACTTAGAAAATTGCATTTTAATACAATAATTAAGATTTATATTAATCTGCATAACGTTTGAAAATGTATTTTGATTGTTTTGGAATTTTTAAATAATATTTTGGTTGATTTTCAATGTTCTCTTGTTTCCTCCGCTAATTACGACCGCTTTTGTTAGGATTGGATTGAACAATAGGTAGGTACAACACATTAGACGAAAATGGCAGATTTGCAAAACAATTATTATCTCTGGTTTTGTTTTGAAGGGAATTTATTGCACTTTTTTAATTAAACCTAGTTTTTACGATGTTTTTTCTTTAATTTATTTATTTCGCGTTGTTATTAATTAATGAAGAGGAAAAAATAAATGAAGAATAGAATACCACTACACAGGGAAATAACAATTTACAAAAAAATGTAAATAATCAAATTATTTTGCTTGTCAAAGGGTATAAGAGATTTAAATTTGGTTTAAGTGATGCCAATTTTATTTTATTATATCGCGAATGTAAATATTCTAATTGCTTTTAATTGAAATATCAATTTAGAAAAAGGCAAATGTCTGGTCATTTAAAATGTCAAGGAATTGGAGAAAAATACAAAATAAATAATATTTCATTTGTTTATTTTAACTATTTTACATTTATTGCATTTGGCCATTTCGAAGTTTACGGTGTTGAAAACATATTTAAGTCATGGACGTAATATATATGGACTGCTAGTTGCCTACCTCAAGTTGGTTCCATTTTAGTTTCAGTTATTTTGGGCGACATTAGCCCTCCTGAGTACACTAGCGTAGATAAAATTAAACCTCAATTTTGACATTTCATCCAGTAAACCCAGACTTTGGCAGCAGGTTTTCTCACGTTGGCATGTTAAAATTTTATTTTTTCTCCCCGTGTTATTTAGAATATCACAATTAAATATTAAAAAATCCTTTTTTTCCTGCTAGTGCTTTTAGCTTGTCTTAGGCACAAACCAATAAAAAAAGGAAGTTGTCCACGATCTAAAAAAACAAGAGGCAAAATACCAAAGATGTCTCACACTTCTATGGATGGAATTGAAAAGTGTCAGTTATGTTTTACCGGTAAATGCGACTTTTTTAATTTTTTTAAAAACAGATGTCACGAGCTTCTATGTCAACATTTTAAGTAGTTATTTTTTTTCCTGAAGTGGGTTCAGGAGAGCTAGCATCGCATTCTCAATTTAGGCGAAATTTTTTTGACAATTGTTATAATAAATCCATGTATACAAACTTAAAAATCAGTGTACGCATTGAACGCTTCCCTTTCTAATGAAGCATAATGTTAAATTTTTCAAGTGATGCCAGAATGCTTGTATGACACAATTTATTCTTATACCATCAGTGATACCACTTTTTGTTATTATAATTTAAGGTTTAGAACAAATAAAATGTTTCAATATAAATCATTCCGAAATGAATTTGTAACAATCCCATATATGTTTAAAAATAAAACTTTAACGAATTTGGTTGACATAACAATATTAATCAATTGTTATTAAATGAACTCACCAATGATGTAGCAGAGTTTCATATCAAAATGCTCAAACCAAAGCATATAAAACTATGTATTTTTTAATTTTTGTTTACATTAACACAAAGATATTTTTATTTTTAGAATTGCTTAACAAGTTTCAATAAATGTTAGTTTCTTGTGACCTTTTATATTCATCAATTTAAAAAATATTAGTGGGCTATAGGTTTTGACCTATAGCCCACTAATATTTTCTAAATTGAGAAACAAGTTTCAGCATAAACACTAATTTTAATAGCTAAACCCATTCTTTTATACTTCAATTAACTTACGATTTTAATTTGCATAGATACCTTAACTTAAGAATGAATATGGCATCACTGGTTTATAATCATACAACTAAAAAGAAAAAGTACTCAATTCTCAAAGGTAATAAAAAAAAGTTGACATCATAAAATAAAAACAAGAATATAATTTTATTTTGTTTTAAGTTGTTGAAAAATCAAAACTTACTAAAAATGGACGCACTTGATCTAATTGAAAAGCGTATAGACTCACTCAATCGTGTACTAGGCCCGATTCCCGATAACGATGTTAAAGGCAGTGAAAACTTCGTTGATTCTGTCATCTCGGCCAATACACTTCTTACATCAGCTCTAGCTGGTCGAGATAATATAAATAAGGTTTTACAGCGTTCCGACGAACTTGAGCATTACTTGGATCCAAACTACCTCGAAGAAACTCAACAAATCAGGGCAAAGGAAGTTTATATTAATGCAGTCGCCCCAGAGATTGCGACGACCTTCAAACAACTGTCTGAAATAAAAGCTCTCGAAGGAACTCTGGGTGCAGAGTACTTCCGGAACATACCTGATAAAACGGATGAGCTCAAGGAGATAACAAAAAACAACGTCGAGTACAAACAACAAACCGAACTCATTGAAGAAAGCCTCATTCTGGCTATGAAACGATACGGAGAACTCCAGCACGGATTAATTGAATCTCTATCTGCTATGAACAAGCGAATAGACGTACTTGAAGAAAAGCTACAAAAAAAGAAGACTGCCGATGAAGACATTGAACCAGCAGAAGAAGGAAATCAAGAAAAATAATTTTTTTGTATTGATTTTCTATTTTCTTTATATATTCCCTTAAAAATTCTTGGCTTTTACATTTTAGAATATTTATATTTTATTTTCTAATATCTTCTACAATATTTTTATTTCAACTGTTTTCTAGAGCGAAAAACAAATGCCTATATTATGTTTGATGATTTTATATTCAAAAAATATAGAAAATATAAAGTCGCTGGAGAAATAAAATGTATTTTGTTAGAAAATGTTTTCTATTCGATTCCTTAGTATCTTATTGTTTGTCGCTTAGCTTGAAAATAGATGTGGTTCGAAACAGCAATAAAAAGAACACAGAACTGGGTGTTGGAGAAAGAAAATTTTGAATAACCTGCCTGTAATTATTCACTTTCTTCTTTGTCTTTCCTGTGTTTTTTCTTGTCGCGACTTTTACGATCTCGATCGCGTTCCTTGTCGCGACTTTTTGAGCGACGTTTGGACTTTTCACGACTTCTTGAACGCTCGCGACGTGATGATCTACAAAAAATAAAGAATGTGTTGGTCACGTAAGCCGATATTAGGTCAAAGCAACTTACCTTTCACGATCTCTATCCCGATCACGTCTTTTCCTTTCACGATCTTCTTCTGGACGCTCAGTTTCCTGAAAAAAATGAGATTCCACATCACATAAATAGACTATAAACATAAGAAATAATTATGGATTTTTAAAATAAAGTAGGATTGGTCATCCCCTACGGCATGATAACATACTATGAAGAGAATCTTTGATCAATGACTTATCAAATTTTTTTTTGGGCAGACAAATACAAGAATCACTTGTCCAGCTTTAATGACAAGCTCAAACAAAGGACAGTATTGCTGCGGCCCACCCAAGAATGAAAAAACCGGTGTAATGACATGCATCCAAGTGCACCTGGGCATAAAGATGCCTCTGTTCTACCAGACATGTCCAGGTTGAAACAAGAATTTGGAAACGCACGCGACACGTGGTTGGGTAAACCCGCATTAATAAGTGAAGTAGTAAGGTAGAAAGGTTATTATCAATGTTTTTAGTAATAACCAAACCAACCAATTAAAAGAAATGATATATCTAGAACCCCATAAACAAAATTTATAAAAATTTTAAAATAATTACTTGTGCTACTGAAGACGATGCATCCTTTCTTACAGTTTTAGCTGATTTTGATGATCTTACGGGTGAAGTTGCAGGAACTGATGCTCTTTCCAGCTTAAAAAAAGAAAATACCAATATTATAACTAACTTATTATAAATAAGTTTTTATTATTCAAATTTACCTTTATTGTTACCTCAGCTTCGCTTCTACCCCTATCTCTGTCTCTTTCCCTATCTCGTTCTCGGTCTCTATCCCGCTCAGCTCTATCCCAATCGCGATCTCGATCTCTGTCCCTATCTCTTTCGCGATCTCTTTCCCGTTCACCTCGATCTCCTCGGTCACTTCGTTCACCTCTTTCACTTCGTTCTCCTCTGTCACCGCGATCGCTTCTGCTTTCCCGGTCTCTGTCACGTTCCCGATCTCTATCCCGATCGCGTTCTCGTTCACGATCCCTGTCCCGTTCACCTCTGTCCCTATTCTCCCGCGAATCACGCTCTCTGCCACGATCGATATGATCGCGCTCATTTCGGTCCCAATCTCTATCATTCATCATTGGTCCACCCATCATTCGCGGTGGCCCCATCATCCTCATTCCTCCACTATTACCGCCCATCATCATTGGTGGTCCCATGCCCATGTTGTGTCCCATCGGACCCATTGGCGGTCTCATTGGTGGGCCCATTGGCTGCATCGGTGGACCCATCGGACCCATTGCAATCCCACCAGGAGGTCCCATTCCTCCTGGACCTGGAGTAAGCTCTTTTATTCCACTCGGAACCCATCCAGGGTTCTCGTTCATCCATTGTGACTCCTGAGTTGGTTCGTAACCATAACCGTCAAATGGATCAGGATCGAAGAACGGATCATCGGGCATGAAATTGGCCATCCCAGGCCCACCTGTCCGACTATATTCCCGACACTCTGCAGTCATTACTTGGATGACATTTTCCTTGGAGGTAGGTGGTCCTCCATTAGAGCCGGCACCTCCACGACGAGGGGGCATCATCATGTATTTACCCTCGCCAGTCATTCCCATTCCGGACAAATTTCGATTGCTGTTTTGGATATTGCCTCCGCCTCCACCTTGATTCATTTGCTGAGGAGGATTATGTGCATTGGACATGGGTCCAGTTAAATTTTGTAGACCAGCTCCACTCTCAGACATGCGATACCGCTTTTGCCGTTCACAGTACGCACGCCAGGTATCCTCATTAAATCCATAGTTAAAGTAATCAGTGATATCAGCACCAGGCTTTCTCCAAGGTTTTTCTTCCAACGAGTCAATGCTGTACTCAGGCGCCGGAACTCCGTTTATCGTACCAATACTCTCAAATTCTTCAATACTGAACTTACCTTGTGTCGGCTTAGCCTTGTCTTGCGGTACAGTGCCACCAGCAGTTAGGAGGTTTGTGCGTTGCTTAATGTTATATGAAGGACCAGATTTTATGTCTCCAATCACAACGTTGATATCGTCATCGCTGTCATCATCATCCTCATCCGAGTCACCCATATCTTTTGCTTTATCCGATTCACCTTCTTCCTCAGAGACAGCTGCTGCTGCTGCTACTGCTGCGGCAGCCGCCGCTTGTTCATCCTCTTCCATTTCTTGAGCAGGATCTTCCTCGTCATTTGCATTAATATTATCATTGCCGCCGCCACGCCTCTCATTTGAGTCAGGGCTTTGTTGATTTTTTCCTTGATCAGGATCGTGCGAATCCTCTCCGTCGTCTTCATGGTGATTCTTACGGGTAGCTTCTGCGTGGTGGTGCTCTTCATTTTCAGTGGAGTTACGTTTCCCCGACACCGCTTCAGCTATTTCATTGCCATAGTCGCTACCAGTGTGGAATTTTCCCTCTTCGTTTGTTGTTGAATCTGGATTCGATGTTCCATAAAGCCAACTATCTTCGTTCGTATCATCTGCCATTTCAAAATTATTTTATTACAAGTTTATTGTAATTTAAAAATGAAAAGTATTTTTTTAACAAAAAATTGGAAAAATCAAAAATGCACTTTGGAAATTTTTTTGACAAGAAAGCGTGAAAATAAATTTTTTGACAGCAATACTCAAATAAAATGCGGAACGTGTGGATGCTAACAGGGTGATGCGCAGAAGCTATTTGACAAGAATAATTGTAATGGCAGGTATTGTTATATCGTAAATTTGGGTGAAAAACAAGGCTTGTGTTGTATTGCTAATTGAAGTAATTATTTGAATGAAACAGAATTTCACCGAGTAAGATTGTTGAAGTGATTATTTGAATGAAACAAAATTTCACCGAGTAAGATTGTTTTATTATGTTCCTTTATTACAAGCATGGAACAATTAATTATTGATTGGTAGTTGGTTTCATGTGCATACAATAATAATAATAATATTAATAATAATAATAATATTTAAACATACAACATTTGCGAAAATTTACTTAACAGTGTTATTCTTTATTTTCCAAAAAAAAAACATATAAAAAGTGTTATTTTGACGTAAGAATGCAGACTTGTCTTCTCTGCCATCTGCCATCAAATTGCATTAAATAAATAAAAAAATGGGGAAATGCATTATTACAAATAATTTCCAAAAAAAAAAAAAAAAAAAAATATGAAAAAAGAGTTTTTGCGTAATGGAAAAGCGTGTTTTTAGAATTTTTACAATTTTAATTATTTTTTTAACAGAAAATGGTTCCCCTTTAAGGAGGCAAATCAACATCGTCAAAATTAGAGGATAAAAAAATATAAAATCATTTTCATTCGATAGAGAGGGGAGACCAAAGTACATTGATAAAGATTACAGGAAATACGAGTCATGAAGATTGCAGATTAAAGTGAAGACGAACATGTTCATGTGCATTATAGTATTTCATCTGCATCATTTTTTGGTTCGTTTGACTAGGTTTTTGAACATTCTACTTAAAGAGAATACATATTTACATAATACAAATAATCATTTCCTTTTAATAATTTTTTTATTGTGGCCCCTGAGTTGTTGAACTTATTTGTTTTAAATCTTTTCATTGTATATGAAATCTATAGTACTATAAATATGGGTGTTTCACCTAGCGACATCTAGTTTCGCTATCTCATCCTAAAGTTTTTTCTCTGCGTGGAGATTGCAATGTAGACTTTTAGCATTGTCAATTTTAGAAAATGGCAGAAGGGGAAAGATGTATGTAGAGTGTTAGCAGTCAGAAGAAAACAAACCATCGAAACTTTTTCGTGTTATTTTTAAATCATTTTCGTATCGCTGAAAACTGGTATTGAGGGATGACGGAATATTCACACAGGAGAGCCTTAAGAGCCTTAAGGGAAAAGAATTTGACAACAAGACAGTACTTTACATAGTCTTTTAATATTGATTTTACTTTGTGATCAGACAAAAAAAGATAAATAATGAATGTTTTTTCTTATGCAGCTTCGCTAGCAATATACATTACTTACACTGTATGTATGTATATATGTATGTACACAACTCGTGTTATACATCTTTCTTCATTGGCATGGATTTGTTGGAAGAATTTGCTGCTTTGCAAATATATGGTTACCATGTTTGATTATTATATCAATTTGTTTAGTCTGCAAACCTTTAATTTGAGTTGAAGTACCTACCTAGTTACTTATTTTACAAATAAAACACATTGGCGCAAAATTTTAAACATTATTCATTTTAGCAATAGAACCGACTCTAGTTAAAGAAGTTCTTTAGATACGAGCCCTTGTTTAACATTTTCTCAATTTTAAACAAGATAAACAATCCTGATAACTAGTAAAGTGTGTGGTTACGTAACGTAATGTAAACAATTTTTCCAGGAGGTCAATTCCCGATCTGTGAAAATGTGAAAAGATAAAAACTTATCATAATCAATATTTAGTAATTAAACATTAACAAATGTCATAAAAGAATGAAAAAAATAGTATAATTAAGTAAATAAAGAAAAAAGGAATGGAAATTGCAGTAGAATAAATCGGTCCGCCATCATTTGGCTTCGCCATACATCGTTGCTTGATCTCATAACTGCGGAGCTCTTCATGGGATGTTTTGGTTGTGAAAAGTAATTCACCATTTTGAAAAGTTTTTGACGCTTGTTTTTCTTTTTTCATACATCTAGAATCGAATTTAACTTCAAAACGTCAACGTCAACACAGATTGAGAATCTACCCCAACACGGCTTACTATTGACAGAATAAGACATTCTTATTTTTTTTGCTACGAAATTACAAAATGTCGTCTGGTTAAAGTATACTTTGAAAAGATAAACAAGTGGTTTGCTCGTTTTAAGGTTAGACAAGTTGTTTAAGGTTAAAGTATACTTTATGTCGTTTAAAATTATTTTAAATTCGTTTTATATTTTGTTTTTAGAGCCGACGCCCATTTTAAAATTGATTTAGAGTAGGTTTTAATTGTTTAAAATTTTGCGCCATTGTTTGCAGATGTTTGTACCTATCTTATTGCTTTTGAGTATCTTCAAAAATTGTTAACATTTGTCGAGTCATAAAATAGAAATTTGAAAAATAAAAAACTATTCTCGATGTTTTTACTTTTTTTGAAAAAAAAAATTGAAGAAACATTAACTTTTAATATTCTTTCCTCCAATAGAAATATTTATAGGAACCTACCTAGGTTTAAATACAAAAAAAAATCAATTCCTTATTACGTTCGAAATTGAGCAATATAGCCTAGGACTTAGATCACGCTAAAAAAAATTTGTCTCTAAAATTTGTATCTCTACATACCCTTGCTAAATTTTGAAGTTGGAGAGAAAAAATCTATTTTACAAATCTAAGATAGTTTGTGAACTATACTTTATAAATCATTCTTAGGGGACCCAAGGACCCATATTGCTGGGCGTTCATTAACAAGAAAGGTGTTTTTTCGCGTTCGATTTTTTTTTTGCATTTTTGGTTCGGGTTTTTTTAATTGAATTTTCCTCGGAAATATTTTTATCCAAATATTTATCAAGAAATTCCATTTTTGTGATTTCGGTATAAGCTACAGAAATAAAAAAACTTCTTGAAAAATGCAAAATCCAAAAAATAATTGAAAACACACAATCTTGGTTTGTTTACCAAAAATCAAAAAGGAAATCCACTAATTTTTGTTTCCCTTACTCTACCATGCCAAATGGTCTAGTGTCACTTTTTGAACCTTTCACTTGCTTGTATTCATTCTAACTCATTCATTTCTGAAAATACAACATACAACCTAATCTTTCATCATTATATATCATTCTACTCTTCAAAACCCATACAATTACGGCAGTATCTCGCTAAACTAGATGCTGCCTGATAGTAGTACTATAGATTTTATATACAATGATTTATTTAAAAATATATTTTGACTAGTTAAATGTTTTTCATTAGTTCAATAGTTTTGCAGTCTATTGGCGACAAACATCGTGACCATAGAAAAAAGAAACAAGAACGACAACTTAGAGGATAATTCTCTCTTCGCCTACAAAGTGATAAATACTCCTTTCAGCGTCATATGTGTAACGGTCCCTGTACATTTCTTATGGGACTACTAATACGTTTGCATTTATGTGGGCACGAAACGTATGGCTGATTTGCTGCTTCTCACACGAATCTCACACGTATTCATATACACGAAATAAAATTTCAGGGTTTGTAGGTCATGGTCGGTATGAGTCGCAGTTCTTTTTCTTTTTTCTATGATCGTGACATGAGATTTGTATACATAAAGATAGCAAAACCACCTGGCGTTGCTCGGGTTTAAAATACATTTTCTGGATCCCAACAACAGCGCCACTAGTCACACACTCAACTAGAAACTACTAGGCTACCAGCTAACCATTTCGATACAAACAAATATTTTTTTGAAAAAATCGGCCGAGTCATTTAAAGTTAATATTGTTTATATTTTCAAATTATAAAGGTACAAGGAAAACCTCGTAATGAAATAAATGAATCTTTATGCTAGGTTTCCACTTACCATTTTTCAAATGATAAGTGACCAAATTTCCTGTCATCAAGAAAAATGACAAGTGCAAACTGCAAAAATTGGCAGTCATTGAAATTACTAACAGCGCAAATTTTTTACCCAGCAGTCAGGTTTTTTCTTGTTTTAATCCTTCCACTCGTTCGGTCAGTTCCAATCCAGATTTCCACCATTTAATAAACGAAGCAACTAATAATGCAACACAAAACACAACTTCGATGAAGCTAATAATAATTATTAGTGACAATCATACTGGCAGTTCAGAAATGACAGTGCTAGTGGAAATAGCAATCATTGAGTTCACAAAATGGTTTGTCAACATTTCTTTATCAAAGAAATAGTATAAAATTTTTTGACAGTAAATGATATAAGTGGAAATGAACTGACTACTGTATCACTAAATGGCAAGATTTTGAACTATCAAACAATGCCATTTCATTGACAATAGGAAAAAACAGAGCATTATAGTCTGATCCGATTATACAACGACATGGATGAAAATTATTTTATGTCAAATTTAATAGGTCAAATAATATATTGCAATTAGGTTGCCTGAAAAATTCCTGTCAAGGATATGATTAATCAAAAACGCATTTTTTAACAATGCACTATTATTTTGGTTATTTATTTTGCATTTTAATAACAATTCTTTTGAATTTTAAAAATAAATTAAATACATTTATTGGTGTAACAGCTCCCTAAGGAGCCAAGGGCAAGTGACTTATTAAGGGCCGCCGAGAAAATATTCGGACCCGTTGGAAACCTTGTACGTATTTATAATAATTTTCGTGTTCTTATGAAGAACTTCGAGCCCTTGAAAAACTACGGGCCCGGAGGTAGTCCACACCCCCCCACTCAGCTGCCCTGGACTCATAATACCACAGATAATATAGTTACATATGGCGCATCCAGACAAAAAAATGCCAGATTTCACATCTGTGCAAAAATGTCTGTATCATGTATAATGAAGTTTGCACAGTCTGGCGAACAAATGCGACCACAATTTCTATGAATGATGGGATAAGATGAAACGATGAAAACTGATGTATGTGTAAAATGTTTGCGTAGTGTATAGTGAAAGCATTTTTGAACGTGCAGCGACGTGTTTATGTCGTGTATGGCTCTCTTACTCCAATCTGTAGAAGCAGGTATGCATGTAAAGCCATTATTAATTCATCTGACAAAAATTCGGTGTTATAAGTTTTTTTATTAAACTTCAACTATAATAGACTTTTTTATTTTTTCGAATAATACATATTTTATTATTTTGACAGCTCTAGCTGCAAGATTATGGGAAATTTGCCCTCTATCTGTAACACAAGAAATTTTTGAAAATAAAAACAAAAAAAACAATTACACGTTTGATCCAAAAGATATAAACCTGGATTTATAACCGATTGATGTTCAGCTGTAGAGGCAATACTGTTTTCCACATTGCAAACTTTTTTACATTTAAAATAAAAAAAAAGTAATATCTACTTTTTTTAAGTCACTTTATTGAGTTATAAACAATAAACAATAAGCTATGAGCTTGGTTCATCTAATTTAATATAATGTAAGTGTTTTGCGTACAAATTTAATTTTGTAAACTCATTCTAAAGTGCTTGTTCTCAATATTTTACTTTAAATATTGTAAACAAAAAGTTCCATAGCTTGCATGTTTCAATGACGTATTTTTTAATGATTTATTATCAAAAATGATAAACAACAACATTAGGAATTATGTTTTTAGCCTTGGTAATTCTATGCATAATAGAATCAATATTTTTTGAGCAGCCAGTATCTTCTTAAACTTCAAAGTGGAAGCATCTTCTAAGTGATAATAAAAATCAAAGCTTTTATTTTTTGTGTATATAGTTCGTTAAACTAAAAAAAAATACAAATTTTATTTAATTGTTTTAACATTACAAAGCTATAATAATGAGGTAAATGCTAAGACTTTAGTTATTTTTACTAAGAATTTAAGCAATATAACCCTATACAAATTAGTTATATTAATAATTATTAATAATTTGAATAAGCTGGTTAAGAAAATTGTTTAAATCAAAATTAACTTGAAATTATAAGCAGACGACTATTTTAGACCAGACAAAATCCCAGTTTAAAAAAAAAGCGTTTCTTAACATTTTCACCATGAGCATTAATTTTTGTTTGGATTATTTATTGATGACAAAATAATAGGAACATGCCATAATCAACTGATAAGAAAATACGTAATCAAGACCCCCAGTAGAAAAATATTTCAAACTCTTATCACCAAACTTTGTGTATACAATGCACGAAAGCAAAATTGTCATTTATAATTTTGTAGAAACTAGAAAGTTCTAGTTCAATATAATTCAAAGAATCTTTAACTTGGATCTTTTGATTACTTGTAAAACAAAAAAAAAAAAACAAAAAAACAATTAATGACGAATACGGCAAAATTTAGAGAAGTTTCAAAATTATTTTAATATGATATATGTATGTACTTATTTTTATTAAAACTTACCATTTTAATAGTTGCCCTAGTCAGGCTAGGCTAATTGATGGCAAATCCGTAGCTGCTGAAATACGTGCTGAATTGAAGAAGGAAGCTCAAGAATTCACATCTCTAGCCCACAGACCACCTCATCTTACAGCTATAATAGTTGGAGATGATGTAGCAAGTCGGACATATATCAAAAATAAAATGCAGGTATAATGAGTACATAAGCAGAGTTCAAAAACGTCAGATTCATATTATCTTTCATTTGCAATTGAAAAAAAACAGGCCGCTAAGGATGTTGGCATAAGCAGTTGCACAAAAAACTTGAAAGTCAATACCACAGAACAGGAACTTTTAGACTTAATTAACGAGTTAAACAACGACGATAATGTAGATGGAATTCTAGTTCAACTTCCAGTACCTGAACATATAAGTGAAAGGACAATTTGTAATGCAATCTCATACCTCAAGGACGTTGATGGCTTTAACGAGGTGAATATGGGCAGAATGTGTCTGGATCTAGAATCTGTGATTCCTTGTACGCCATTAGGAGTGATAGAATTAATAAAACGATATAATATTGAAACATTTGGTAAGAATGTTGTGGTAGTCGGAAGATCTAAAAATGTTGGAATGCCAATTGCTATGCTAATGCATGCTGATGGAAGAAATCAAAAGTCAGCTATGGATGCAACAGTCACAATTTGCCACCGCTATACACCGCTTAAGGAGTTGGCTGCTTATTGCAAGCTGGCAGATATTATTGTGACTGCAACTGGAGTGCCCTCGCTTATAAAAGGTGATATGGTCAAGGAAGGGGCATGCGTAATTGATGTCGGAATAACCAGGATAACAGACGAGAATGGGAAAACAAAACTGGTTGGCGATGTTGATTTTGAAGGTAGGATATGAAAACAGTTAAAAGAGAGATCGAATTGTTATGTTTTTGTTTTATTAAGACGTTCAAAAAGTAGCCAGCCTTATAACCCCTGTTCCGGGAGGTGTTGGACCAATGACAGTCGCCATGCTTATGCGCAATACGATAAATGCTGCAAGGTCCTTAATGAACAAAAATAAATAAGATTTGTAATTTATGGGACAAATTAAAATTGATACTATAATTAAGAAAATTAAAAATATAATTTTTTTCAAGAACGAAGGCAATAAATAAGTACATTGCCATGAAGCTCACAGACTTTGATGATTGTTTAAAAATGTTGGTATACAAAAATTAAGGAACATTTTGCAGTAAATCAACGGAATTTAATGATTGCACAAACTAATTACTTTCCAAGAAGTTGCTATAACTTTGTGTAACTTGTTGTGTGCAAATATTTTTTTTTATCCGAAGGAAATCTTTTAAAGACACTTGGTAAGAACCTGGTACATTTCGTTCATTTAAGGCGGTCTTTATTTCGGAGTTGGTCATCAAATTCCATCGTAATAAATCTCCGAATGGATTGTTACGCTACGAATCACCAATCACAGAATCCGAATGTAATCAAAAAAGGATTTGCTCCTATTCTTAATTTTAAAACCAGTTGGTACGGTCAAATCACCTTCAATAAGTGCTGTGGTGAGATTTTTAGGATATTGCGGTGACCAGCTTGGGGCTTGCTACAGGTTATAGGTACCAAAATCTACAAAATTCATAGTTGATTCGTCACTACGAATGGATTCTAAGATAGATTTTTCGGGATTCGTAGAATATTTTCGATTACGATAGAATCTGTGATCGGACTGGGTATGACTTTGCAGCCGCTGATTGTGTGATACAGTGATATTTGCATACAAAATTCAACCTAGTTTCACACTAAATATGTTTTAGTGTCGAGTCAAATGACTATAATTTTACGCTAATATATTAACTTCAAACTAGTAACTAGTTAAAATATTTAGTTCTGCACTAAGTTTTTCTCAATTATAAACAAAAAAAAACATTGCACTAGCTAAAATCAAATTTGAAAGGTTGAGAGCCTTAGGGAATTTCGTTGTTATTGGATTTAGGCAGGGTTTGTGTGCATTTTCATTTTCAAAATGGTGGCGTTTTGTGTGAGCGAGCCGTCGTTATCTCAGAGAATTTTTAGTTTCACACTAAGAAAATAATACGGGGGTTTCCTATTATTAAAAATCTAGTTTCACACTAGAGAAAATCAATTTTTGAGTCGTTTATAATTGAAGAAATACGCTTTTTTTGGTATGAAAGCGTCTATAATTTTGCGCCAATGACAGTTAAAACTTGTGAAATTCACACGAGCTTCAGAATCATAAAAGGAAAAGTAAAAGTATCGCTAAATAGGCCTCTCATTAGCATGCCTGCACATATGCAACACAGTTATAAAGTGATAAATGACATCCAAAAAGTAACTTTTATTATTTTCTCTTTCCAACATTCATCTTCTACAAACATTGACCAAAAAACTTCCAAGCTTAAGCCACTGATCCACTCTACCCACACAAGAAAGAGAGTATTATATTTTCTTTTCTTTCTCAGATGGTGCTCTGCTGCTTCAACTTCAATAACCCTACGTGCTACAAGCAAGAAGAGTAGTTTCTTGCGCATGCATACTCGTTCATCCACTAAATTGCTATTTAATCAATTGTTAATTATTCAATTAATAAGATTTCTTCAAGAAGGTATGTTTGCAATATTTTTTAAAGCTTAAAATCCTATTTTATATTCTATAAACAAATTCCATTCGTTGATATATTTATGTGTAAACGCAGTAGACATGAGTGAAACGGACAGAGTGCTGGTTATCCTATCCGTAGTCCGTAGATTTTTTATTTTTATTTCTTGTATCTGTTTTACGATATCAGTTATCGGAGCTATGGGAAGTGAATATATCCAATAAAAGTGCAGAAGTTTTGAAATTATGACATGGGTTTTACAATTGAACGCTTTTAGATGTGCGGCATTCAATATTTCAAAGAGTAAAGGTTATGGACGAACATTTTTCAGGTAAATTTTTAGGATAAACATCACATTTTCATTGATATTAAAAAAACAAAACGAGGAATCGAAAACGAACTACACAAAGTCCGCTAATTAATGACAGTTAAAACATTGCCAGGCTACAAATATTTTACGATAAAAATTCTAAAATAAAAGTAATAAAACGTTCTTAACACGTAATTTGTGTAGTCAACATAGACTTCTTTTATACGCTGATTTTTCTAAGCAGAGTTCATAGAAAAAAGAAAAAAAAACTCCGACTCTTACCAAACATGCTCTCAAACCCTGAAATTTTATTTAGTGTATGTGTTTATGTTGTTATTCTTATTTCTTTTTTCTATGGCAGGGTTTCTAGTTTTTTTTTTTTTTTTTTACAAAAATGTAGAGAATTTCTACGTTTCTTAATATTTCAATTTCGGTATGTGTTTTAATTTTATTTACCGACAATGGTCGGCAACCTGTAAATTCACAAAGTCTCGTATCACACAATCAATCTATATGCATGTGACATTAGAAACAACGTTATTTTAAAACAAAAACAAGATCAAAAAAATGAGGCGGGGAAAAATTCGCCAGGTTGCATAGGTAATATTTCGGTTAAACTGTTTGGATTTCAATTTGCTGTTGTTCGTGCGTGTTTACGCAGACATATATTACCACCAAATAAAAAAAATAAAGACTGTCAAACTGAATCTTGTTTCATCAAATCGAAGACTGAATGAATTTAGATTCGGTGACGCAGAATTATAGACGCTTTAATACCAAACTAATATGAATAAAATGTTCTCTAAAACTTTCAGAGAGTGACTGCTCGCTCTCACGAAACGCCATTTTGAAAATAAAAATATACATAAACCTTGCCTAAATCCAATAACAAAGAAATTCTCTAAGGATCTCAAACTTTCAAATTCGATTTAACTAGTGCAGGGTTTTTGTGTATATAATTTAGAAAAACTTAGTGCAGAACTAAGCATTTTAATTAGTGTGAAGTTAATGTATTAAAAATATGTTGGCTATAATTTTGCGCCAGTGTGTTATATCAGACAAACGGACGACCATAAACTACTAGATTCATGTAAAACATCAGAATAAACGGAAAAAAATTGTTATTGAATGTAATTAAGCTCTTCTTAACCTTAAGTTATTTGTTAAGAAGACTTGAAGAAGAAGTTTAAAGCTGGCCTCGTCTTTGCAGTATTTCTATGGTTTATTCAGTTATAAATAAATAAATAAATAAATTTATTGGCGATACAGTTCCTTAAGGAGCCAAGGCCACACCATTCCTGTGTGTGTGTTGTTAATCTGCAAGAATGGAAGGAACCTACAGTTTACCGCCGGTTCCGAACGGCTACATGAGATACACTTTTTCGAGACAAATTTTACTCTTGGAGGTTTTGTCAGTTCCTCGCAAGAGGCAGTACCTCGGAAAAAAGGTGACTATGAGCTGGATTCGAACCCATCCGAAACACTAACCACTAAGCCACGGGGCAGTTGCTTTGTGTAAAACCTGCACTAAATACTTTTTCCAACATTAATCTGGCAATGCCATTACGATCAAGAAATGGGCTTGCTTGACGTTTTGTAAATGAGTGACGTACAAAAATGTATAATCAAACTAACAAGTTAGAACTAAAGTAAAGATTTTGTATGCATATGCAAGCTTTCTAAATTTCTATAATTTTTATAAGAACTTATAACAATTTAACTTCATCACTAATCTATTCAAAGCTTGTGTAAAAATTTACATACTACAAGCGCAATGAGTACCCATTCCAACGCTCATCTCGTGATTCTGGAGCATCCAGTTGAAAAGTTTCGTTTTCGTTACAAATCCGAAATGCATGGAACTCATGGCTCTCTTACAGGAAATCGATCTATGAAGTCCAAAAAAACATTTCCCGAAGTAGAACTGAAGAACTGTAACCAATCAGGAATCATAAGATGTAGTTTATACCAAACTGATACCAACAAAGCGTTGTTGCATTCACATTTACTTGTTGTACACAAAGAGGACAAGGAGGTGAGCGACCCACATGACGTTGAAGTGTCTCCCGAATTGGGCTATATAGTACGCTTCGAAAATATGGGTATCATACATACAGCTAAAAAAGATGTTTCAAAGGAACTTTTAAAGAAAAAAATAAATAAGTTAAAATTTGAATTGCAATGCAATGAAAGTGAACAAACATCGTTACAAATATCAGCCTTGCGAGATGAAACTGATCGGGAAGCCAAACTCATTAACTTGAACAAGGTAAACTAAATTGTGTTTTGGGTCTTGTGAATAGATAATTTTTGTTCTGTTTTGTGGAAGAAGGTGAAATAAGGTTTGGGTAACACTAGGCTCGCATTTATAGTAGGGTGCTTTCACGAGGAATAAATTCTTCACAAGTTTCCCTATCAAGCAGATAATATTTCGTATATTGATTACGTTTGGCAGGATAAACCGCCTTCCTATGCTATCTCGAACTATTTCCTCCTCCGGAGTCCGTTCAAGGTTAATCTCATCAAGGACCATTTGTATGCTTTTATTGCAAGCTTATAAAACGTATTTGAAGCTTGATAACAAATTTTATATTTTCATCTTTCACAGTTACTCTACACTAATGTTTAAATTCTTGTTTTGTTTGTATGATGAGTGTTTACCCTAAACCTTGGCTGGTACAACCCCTAAGTTGAATACCGTAACGTAGATAAGAGGTTTGTTATTGTTACTTAGATTATAGTATATTCCCTTATGCCAGTTTAATTTTCGTAATTTGGTACCGAGTTCATCATTTTTCTTTAACGTGCGTCTTCCATTTGAGCTAAGCATGAATATCCATGGTTTAATACTTTGTTTACTCGCCACGCCTTTGTTTATTCTGTTTGCTATTTTATAAATTATTTTCGGTAGCTTTTCGACTGCTGTTTCAATGTACACAATTCGAATTGCCTCCGCTATTCTCTCAGACAACGCCCGAAGGAAGGTATGTCGAGATCTTTATTGGTTACACCACCTTACCCAACTGATGGATGTGCCAACTCGAATACCATACTCTTGACTTGTTTCTTACTTCTCACCCTGATAAGTGTGAAAGAAATAACTTCCCACCAGGACCGTTTGGCAATACGAGATCACAAATGTGATTCTTCTAGGAATGTGTGCTTTTATTCCTATCAGGCTCAAAGACGTAGGTTTCCGATCCTACAGAGGAAAATCGGAAAAAGTACAAACAAGCAAGCAACTTCTGTAACTCCGTTATTGAAAGCACCAAATTTTTACATGACCAAAAATTACGGCAAAAAAGTCTGCCATGTCCCAAAAAAAGTAAACATTTTTGGTCATTTGTAAGAAATATTAAAAACTCCTCAACATCTTAGGTTCCAACGCTCATCGACAATAAAAAAACCAATAAGTTTCTCTTCAGAGAAGGCAGCCTATTTCGCTGCCAGCTCTACGATGCCTTACAGCAACGTTGTCACTCCTGTACTTGAGAGTGTAATTTTTTCCATGGGACACTCGTACAGTATAAAGAGTTCTCAAAGATCTCGATATACACAAATCGGCTGCCCCGGATGGTATACCCCCATTCTTCTGAAGAGGTGTTCCTCTACACTGGAAAAACCACTGCATAAGCTTTTCCATTGCTCTTACTATTCTTGAATCTTTCCTAGAAGATGGAAAACAGCATTTGTCCAGCCTGGCCCTAAGAAATGTGACCCATCCTCCCCCTCCTCCAACCGACCCATAGCACTTACATCCCTTCTTTCAAAAGTCATGAAAACGCTAATTAACCCTCAGCTTAAGGCTTATCTCGAAATCCGAAAGCTACTCCATAACCGTCAGTATGGCTTTCGAAGTAATCGTTCCACTTGGTGATTTGATGGCATATCTGACCGAACAGTGGAACAAATCTTTACATCGCTTTGGTGAAAGTAAGATTATTGCTCTTGATATCTCCAAGGCATTTGATAGAGCTTAGCATGAAACTCTCTTATAGAAAATGCGTGCTTTTGGGATCGATGATACTTGTGTTCGTTGGATTAGAAGCTATCTTCTGGACTATTCAATACAAGTTGTATTAGACGGTTTCAAGTCTAAATCCCACAAAATAAATGCTAGTGTGCCACAGGGCTAGGTTCTGTCTCCGACTCTTTTTCTCATTTTTATAAATGATCTTCTGTTTGTTACTTTAAATCCACTTAACTCGTCAGTAAAACAGTTAAGTGGATTTAACTCTCCTCAGCTCTTCATATTCCGTCGACCGAATTCACGTCCTTTGCCATCGAACGCGCAATTGCATCGGTACCGTATGTTAAGCACATTGAACTCCGATTTAGACAGCATTGCCAAATGGGGTAATAGAAATGGTGTGGAATTTAATGCTTTGATAACTCAATGCTGTCTCCTGTCGTTAATGCTAAACATACCCCCATGCCATTGTCCATGAATGGTTTCTGAATTCGAATCTACACCATACCATCATTTTATTCACAAGACCCTCCGCATTTATTCACACAATTATATAAAACATTTCTTTTAAAGGTTTGCCTTTGTTTTGAAGCTTTTCGAATCGTCGATGGAGGACGCTATGAAAAAATCTGCGAACCTGTATTCTCAAATCCCATTAATAACCTCAAAAGTGCCATGACAGGAGAATTAAAAATATGCCGCCTCAGTATGTATACCGGAAGTGTAGAAGGTAATGACGATTTGATACTTCTGGTAGAGAAGGTTACCAAAAACAATATCAAAGTAAGATTCTTTGAAATATTGAATGATGAGGAAGTTTGGGAAAAATTCGGATCATTTACTGAAGCCGATGTTCATCATCAGTATGCAATTGTAGTGCGTACACCACCCTACAGAGATAAGGAAATCGACAATCATGTAAATGTTTTTATTGAACTAGTACGTGAGAGTGACAATAAACGCAGCGATCCTGTTCAATTTCGATACAAACCGAAAAATATTGTTTTGGCTCGCAAACGACGCAGAACCTCGAATTCCTCTTCAAATTTTACACCAAGTCCCATAAACTCATTTGAACTGCCGGAGTCGATACATAAACTAAAGCTTGAACCGCAAGTAACGAGTGAAAGTGGATATGAGGCTAGTAGTTTGTATGACTCATTCGCTGATACAAATGAATCTATTTACCAATTATTTATGCAACAAGTTGATATTGATTCAGAAAAATTAGAAAATATTCTAAAGAGTCCACTTTTATGTGATAGAGATATTGATATATGGGGATATGATCAGGTTGATGGTGAGGCTACCGTAGAGAGAACGAGACCAGAAAATAAAAGTGCTTTTCATTTGGCAATCAAGCTCTTAGTGTCGACATTCAATGAATGCTCAAAAATTGGATTCGAAAATGCGATCAAACGGTTCCAATTAATTTTTAATAATTATGCTGCCCAAAATGACAATGCAGAAACCATTGTACATGATGTTGTTAAACAATGCAATAAGAAATATGCTGCATTTATTTTTAAAATTATTTTGAAGTTCCATCTTAGTAATCTGTTGTCACAAACCAATAATAATCGGCAAACTCCGCTGCACGTGGCATGTATGTTTGATCAGGCTGCCTATGTAGAACGCTTGGTCTCACTTAAATGTGATCCAAATATACAGGATACTAACGGAAATACAGCATTGCACATTGTTGCAGCAGAAAATTTGTTACAATGCATGCAGGCATTAGTATCAAGCATATCATCTAGTAACATCAACGTGAATCTCGCTAACAACGATGGTATGACTCCACTTCATTTGGCTATACGAAACAATAACTTAGAGTGTGTAAAAATTCTTCTAGTCAAGTGTAATGCTTCTGTTAAAATTTCGAACTCACGCGACGGTAACAACGCTTTGCATTTGGCTGTCCAACAGCAGAGTCCTGAAATAGTTTCACTTATTTTAGAAAACAGTGCTTCATCGCATTTAAATGTGAAAAACCAAGCTGGTCATACTGTTGTCGATTTAGCTAAGACGCTTAAAGAGCCACAAAGAGAAAAAATTCTCACTTTGCTGCGTGAAAATTTGCCAGCAACGACATTTTTAAAAGACGAATCCGATATTGATGAAAGTACCAGTTCAACTGGAGATGGTGATGATGATGATGAAGTGCCAATAACAATAGATCAAGAACAAGAGCTTCTCATAAGAAATAAAATTCAAAAAGATCCAACGCTTTGTAAGAGTCTTGCAAAGGTGTTAAGTACTGACCAAAAATGGCAAAAGCTCGCTAAACAGCTGCACTTAGACCATTTGCTTTGTATATGGCCAAATGCTGAGTCAATGCTCAAATGCGTGGTTGGTGTCGAGAATATTAAATTATTGAATCTACGTAATGCCTTGCAAGCAGTAGATAAAGAGGCTGCTAATATCCTATCGTCCTTTTTAACGCAAAATATAAGGAATTTATAGAGTATTTTTTTATTTCGTTAAGTTATATACGTGTGTGTTTGATATATGAATGCCTTCTTGCATGCAGTTTGTATTTAAGAATAATTTTATTCTTATTTATTTATATATTAGCAATAAACATTGTTTTTTTATTTGAAAAAGCTGTTTTAATTCATGAAGACTGAAGGACAAATAGTAGGGCTTAAAAAAAATTATTTTTTGAAATTTGAAAGAATTTACAGCATCTTTTTGGAAAAAAAAATGGTTGGACGCATGTTTGTTATGTTTAGTTTGTCCGACTAGCAGATTCTTAATGTAGACGGTCTAAGCTTTCATTTGATACCCCATTTGTTCATTGACTCGATCCCACTGAGGTAGGCCACACAAAAAATGCAACCGGAAGTGGCCAAACTTACCGTTACGGCTAAATTTTCCATTGACTCGATGAGGTAGTTTTCTTACGGAAGTCTCCTGGACTTTGGTTCCGATCCACGATCCAAACCGAACACAAACAAATTGTTTCGAAATGTTTCTGATTTGATGCTCGAAAAACGAACTTTAATGTTAACGGTATGCACTCCCACGCATTTGTACAATCAGATCACACATAATTCACAATGTTGTAATAGTAAAGAAATATTACTTTATTCGTCATCTCTATCAAGTCATAGTCATTTTGAGTTGCGAGCTCAAGTTGAAACTTCGATTATGATCATTATCTTATATTAGTTTATGTTTATTTTTTAAGTAACATGGCTACACTTATTGATGGTAAAGCGATTGCTGCCCAAATTCGGGCCGAGCTACGAAATGAAGTAAACAAATATATTGCCGCTGGTAATCGGGCACCTCAACTAACGGCAATTTTAGTTGGAGAAGACCCTGCTAGCGAAACTTATGTTTCAAATAAAATGAAGGTACCATTTTTTCAAATATGACTGTTTTAGAATTATTCTTTAATTTCTTATTAGGCAGCTAAAGAAGTTGGGATTGACAGCGTGACAAAAAGAATACCATCAGATGTAAAGGAGCAGGAACTCCTTGACTTAATAACACAGCTGAACAATGAAGATGGTGTTGATGGAATTCTAGTTCAATTGCCTCTACCATCTCACATCCGGGAGCGTGTTATCTGCAATGCAGTGCTATGTGAAAAAGATGTTGATGGTTTTAATGAAGTTAATGTGGGTAGAATGTGCTTAGACATGAAGTCTATGATTCCATGTACTCCATTGGGAGTTCAAGAATTAATCAAACGATCTTGCATAGAGACGTTCGGCAAAAATGCTGTTGTTGTAGGACGTTCCAAAAACGTTGGAATGCCAATTGCTATGCTTTTGAGTTCGGATGGTCGAAATGGAACATCGGCGATGGATGCGACAGTTACTATCTGCCATCGATTTACTCCACAAGTTGAATTAGAAAAGTATTGTAAACTAGCTGATATCATTGTAACTGCAACTGGAGTGCCATCACTCATAAAAGCCGACATGGTTAAAGAGGGGGCATGCATTATTGATGTGGGAATAACTAGAGTATCAGATGAAAATGGTAAAACTAAACTGGTTGGAGATGTAGATTTTGATGGTAAATAATTAATTTTATTTAGAAAATGTTTTTAAAACGTCTTTATTGTTTGTATAGAGGTGCGAAAAGTTGCTGGACATATTACTCCAGTTCCAGGTGGCGTTGGACCTATGACTGTAGCTATGTTAATGAAGAACACAATAACAGCAGCAAAGAACATAGCGGAGGCTAAAAAATTGCTTATCAAGGCTGATCCCTGAATATGCAAGAAAATGCTTGTTTATAACAAATACCAGTATAAATCAAAAATTACTTTTTATATTATTTGTATGTAAAAACTTTTGACTAAATAAAATTGTTACATAAACAAAATAGTTATAACATTTATAGTAAACAAAATAGTTTAACAGACAATTATTGTAGTAATCCTCAGTGGGACGTCCATAGGCCTTTGGGTTGCAGATCGCAGGTTTCGTTGTATTTTTTATATTCTTAGTGTGGCGGCGTCCTCGGCAAGCGCAAGGCGAACAACTGCGGCATAGAGCCTTTCTTTCAGCTTAAGGGCCATTTTTCGATCATATAAAATGACAGAGCCATCAGAAAATCATTCGCAATTGCAATGTTCCATTCAAATATATATCCAAAATACGTCTGTGTGGATCAGAAAATTGGCAGCATATCTACTTTTGGACTTTTACGCCCTAATGCGATATAATAATAAAAATATATCCATTTCCATACATAGCATCCACCCATACATCAAGTGCTCGTTGCAAGTGTGTAAAATCTTCAATTAAGGTGACTCCATCGTCAGCAAAGAATAATTTTATTCATTGAAAGACAAGAACTGCAGTAATGAGGAAAGGACACAAGGCTCTTTCAGTTGCGCTCCCACTTTGTTTGTTTGATCTTTGACTCCTGCGAAGAATCAAGTGCTTATTGTAAGGGTGTAAAATCTTCAATTAAGGTGACTCCATCGTCAGCAAAGAATAATTTATTCATTGAAAGACAAGAACTGCAGTAATGAGGAAAGGACACAAGGCTCTTTCAGTTGCGCTCCCATTTTGTTTGTTTGATCTTTGACTCCTGCGAAGTCCCTTAAGATAAAATCGCCACCTCTGAAGAATTTGGTCTTCATCTACAGGATTTTTATCCGTGAGCATTGTTAATTAATTGTGGTGAACGAATCTCCTGAGAGTTTTTGATTTTTTCAGCAGCAAATCATGAGATAGTTCCTCCAACAGCCTCTCTGTTTGTTTGCTTTTCTTCTCGTCTCCGTAAAACAAATTCTATTAGCAATTTCTCTCAAAATCAATTCAATTGCGGCTTCATGAAACTGAGCACCAGATTGCATTCGATCTGATTTTCATTTTAGTGAAGCTGACAGGATCATTTCTGATCCAATTTTTGTTGTTCTTGTTTATTTTTCTCTAACGGTACCGGTGATCTCCAATCGTAGGTACCAACCATGATGTTTTTAGGTATTAGTGTCGCTATGCTCCACTTTGGTTCCCATTGCTTTAAAGACAAGCGGGGGTGCTGCACCAATATTCAATATCTTAACATGAGCGGTGCGCTCATCAGTTAGATCGCTCATGCCATTCTAATAAGCATAAGTAGGTTAAGGATTTACGACTGTATAAAACGGAGTAAAGAAAATTTAACCTTTTTATTTGAATATAATTTTAATAAATAAATTAATAATATAAACAATAAAATAATGTTTTAAACGCTTTTGACTTCAACTCTTGGGTTATCTAGATTGGTGTTTCCATCTTTATTTTAGTTCATAACCCATATTTCGTTTTTAATTAGTTGTATCAAATATATATCGAGCAATTACGTGCGACTCTGTAGTGACATTTTATTTTTTACTGAATACAGTTGCTTGCCCTTAAAATGTCAAAAAGCAAACTGACTGTATATACAAACAAATTTCGTCTCCCAAGTGCTTTATTTTCCCCGTGAAAACTAATCTGTTTACAGCAAACAATACCTATTTTTTGATTGTTTCGCTTTATAGGCATATATTTTAATTATCTAATGCAAATAAAGTCGAATTACTAAAACAAGCACAATTGATTATGGCGTCTACAAAATTATTGGCGTGTGATTTCGAGGTGTTCGGCATTGTCCAAGGTATGCACATAAGTATGTTCTTAAATTTATCTGTTATCTAATTAATGAAAGCGCTTATTATAGGAGTATTTTTTCGTAAGGTAAACTCTTAAAAACAAAAACAAATACATGGTGTGGTTTTAATAATCTTGTTATCAAACAGTATACAGAAAAGCAAGCGAAATCTCTAGGAATACGTGGATGGTGCATGAACACTAGAGATGGCACTGTAAAAGGGCAGCTTGAGGGGGAACATAATCAATTTAATGAAATGTATGTAGTACCTACGTAAAATAGTTTTCATTTTATTGTTACACAAACTTTTTCACGTCATTTTAGGAAACATTGGCTAAAAACAAAAGGAAGCCCAACGTGTCGTATTGATAAAGCAGAATTCAGCGAGGCAAAGGAAATTGAAAACTATTCATTTTCTGATTTTGAAATTAAACGCTAATAGCAATTTGTTGATTTATTAGTTTATAGAACAATAGCACAGTTATTTTAAATTAATTATTGTTTTTTTTTGTGAAAACAGGTAAGATTTCAAGAATTTTAATGCCAAAAGAATGCTCATAGATTTAACCTTAATCTCGGACTCACTGTTAAGTAAAGAGACCCATTCTTTAGCCGTACTACAGGAATGGGGATCGCTTTACCCGTCTCGATTTTTCCTTTCATTACGTATTACAAAAATTCAAAACCAATGTTCTCGGTACCTCCTTTCATCTTCTATCCGATTTTCCCAAACGCTAGCACTGTGTTAATTCATGATAAGGATAGTAATAACCCTTTGAATGCGCGCCGATTATAAAAGAAGAACAGGTATATTTTGTTTTGCAAATGTTTAATGAAAATTCCCGCCAGAGTCACCTTTATCCGGGGTACTGCTTTTTGCGAGGAACTGACAATACCTCCACGAGTTCGGACTCGGCGGTAAATTGCAGGTCCTTGGCGCCTTAAGGGGCTGTCGCGCCAGTAAATGTATTTTTTAATTTATTTTTAATAGTGTTCTTCATTTTGCAACAAGTATTTTGGTACAACATAGGCCCAATGAACACGGATCAACTGGAAAAAAACTGATCGGCGATACGAATTTTCAACTAGTTTGCTTTGAGTCATAGGTACCTTGTGTAATCAAATGGGACGTGCACACGACAATACTGGTTTGAACGAACCTGAGGTTTTGGTTGGTAATCAGTTTTCTCGTGTGTGGAGTCAAGTCACCGCCGAGTATGTAACTGGTCGAACCAACTGGTTTAGTTTTTTTTTCTAATTATTCCGTGTGCAGTGCGCCTTATAATTACTAAAATAACAATACTATAACATCGACATTCGACTTGTTCACAGAACATCGACCTTATACAACTTTGGTGTTACAGAAGTTGTAGTCAAATTGTACAATAAGTCGCATATTGTGAAAACCCCTAATAGGTAGAACCTCAACATTTATTGGATTTGAAAAATCACCGATGAGTACGTAACTTGTCTGTAAGACGAGTTGCCAACCTGTTTAGTTTTTTTTTTCTAGTTTCTCCGTGTGCACTGGCCCTTATGATTATTAAAATATTAATAATATAACATCGCCATTCGACTTGTTCACAAAACATCGACTTTATACAACTTTGGTGTTACAGAAGTTGAAGTCAAATTGTACAATAAGTCGCATATTCTGAAAACCTCTAATAGGTAGAACCTCAACATTTATTGGACTCAAAAAATCGGGTTTTCTCTAACAAAAGGGTTTTGAAAAGGGAGATTTACGAGAGATTAATCTTTATTTATGTGGTGCCCCGTGGCTTAGTGGTTAGTGTGTCGGACTGCTAAGCGAATGAGCCTGGGTTCGAATCCAGCTCATAGCCATCTTCTTTTCCGGGGTACTGCATCTTGCGAGGAACTGACAAAACCAAACAAGCATTTCCCTTAATATTTCGATAAAACAACGATTTTGCAATCATAAGAAAAAGGCCAAGTTCCCCGACATATTTTTTTTTCACATTTTTCATAATATCGCTGGACTCTGCCGATGAATGTTCTTTGAATTTAGTTTTTTATTTGAATACGTTGTATTCATCTCTCATCTCTCTTACTCTCACTGAATAAAATGTAGGCGAAAACAATTCATTGGGCGAAACAAATTTATTTTGACAGTTTCTTTTCTTTCGTTATTCTGACAAGTTAAAAACGATTCCATTCTGCTCTCTCTAGTACTAGTCAGGTTATTTTTTTCTCTATCACTTCGTTTCATACAAAGGAAAACAAGACACCTGAAAATAAGTAGAACGACAAAGCAAACGAAGAACATTCATGTTTGTCTGCTTTCACTTCATCGGGCCCTCCTATGTACTTGTTGTAATATAAGACAAAAATAAAAATAATAAGATATTATTAATTTTGTTCGTCATTTTAACAGTTTATTTTTATATATGATTTTGACATTAGAAGAAATGAACAAACAACAAAATTTATAAATCAGAAAAAGAGCAAAAGGAAATTAAAAAAAAATATATAAGTATCTTGTGTCAAAAAATTTCACTTATTTAATTTGTCAATTAACTTCGATTAACAAATGATCAAATTTGCGGGCAATTAATTAGTTTTTGATTTACACTGATCGGATTCCAGTTTGTCTTGGAGAGACGAAGGATCTTATCAGAAAATCTATCCCAATACAAAAAAAAAAACACCGAAGTTACTACGACGAACTACTAAGTTAGGAACTTCGATCTTGTAAGTGAATCTCATGTGGTTTAGTCGTAGTGCTGGAGGAGATTCTGGAAAGGTTTAAGCGTATCATGGACAGCAGCAGTTCGGTGGTGCATCCTCATCGCAACAGACAGCAGCAGTCTCATGATCCGCTCCCACCATCCTCATATATTCTGCTCGATGGAATCGTTGTTGGCAATCATATCGGTAATCGGGTGTTGGTGAGTAACAGTGGGAGCACACATTCGGGTGGACAACCTCCACCAGGTCTATCGGGATGTGGAGGATCGCAGAACACAAAAAAATCATGGTCAGAATTGACTGCGGTGGTAAATGACCAACGAAAACAGATTGCCAATCTATCTAGTATGGTACCAATGGATGTTAACTTCAGGACGTTGTCAGATGGTAGAATTCGTATATATTTTTTGAGCACTCCTCCAAATGCATGGGAAACTACTCTTTTGTCGGCAGATGTTCACTTTAATGAACCAGGTTCACCTTCAAAAAGGTTAACTCCAGATTAGGATGAGTATCCTACTTTGTTATTTAACATTTTCATTTTTATTGCAGGCTTAATTGGAATCTTGTGCTGGAACAATCAATATCATCTGTTGCCGGCAACAATGTATACTCAAGGGAATTTCAATTGCTGCAAGAAAGAAAGAGACTATCAACTTGGGGCATCACATCTTATGAACTACACAAACCCAGTGGGAAAATTGTGTTTCCAGTTCTGAGTGATTTATACCAGTGTCTAGATACTGGTTATAACGTAAGTTGTTTCATTGATCTTCAAAAATGTCCTGTCAAATTACAGTTATCCACTCTTACCCTGTTCTCAAAACCTAAGCTAAAACTCGCCCTTCTTCTTTTGCAACATTTGTAGTTATTTTAAAATATGAATGAAGTTCCATTGTTGCAGCTTGTGTTGACGCGCTTTTGACAGTGGTTTCTTTTTTCACCTATGCTATGCTCGGGAACTATTCGCTAGTTCTATGAGAAGTAATCGTAATTGTCTTACCATGTTGGCCGTTATTGTGCAAAACTATATTTATATGGTTTATACAACGTCGTAAACTCATGTGATTTTCATTCGAACTGAAATAATTGGCTTCATTCTTAACTTCAGAAAATGAATGGTCTGTTTAGTTTTAGTAATTCTTTACTCGCTCGAACACGCAGGTTCTTTAGCTGAAGCGCCTGATGTTCGTTCTTTTCGGTCTTTGACATTTGCTTCCTATTTCTCTTCAAAACGTACTGATTTTAAAAACTATTATCGTTCCTAACCAATCTATCTCGAAACCGAAATGCCTAGTCCTTATTACCAAAATGTGAGAGGACTAAGGTCTAAAACGTCTGCTGCGCTCAACAATTCCCAAAAATTACCCTATGTAAGGACGTTAAAGATTCATCTGGTCGTGATGTGCTCCTAAAAATCAAGCATCCACCTTAATAACTTCTACTTTCCATATCTCGAGAAAGAACACTGATGTTTCTGACCCAAAACCTCAAGGTTTCCTAAACCCTCAACTCCCCCCAAATGTTAAATTAACTAAACATATTTCTGATGTATATAAGAGACGATAAATTATATAATATTGTTCGTCTTTATCTTGCCTACTTACATGACTACCACAAATATAAAACTCTTAATATCCAAAGAAAATCTCGTAATGATTTTAAAAACTTATTGCTCCTAACCAATCTATCCCGAAACCGAAATGCTTTGTCTTTATTACCAAAATATTAGAGGACTAAGGTCTAAGACTTCAGCTGTTCTCAAAAATTACTCTAATCTTACACCTAAAATTCTTAATACCGAACTTTTCACCAATGATTTTATTGTTTTAAGGACGTTAAAGAAAACGTTGATCACCCTGGTCATGGTGTGCTCCTTACTGTTCGTAGCAACTTTGACACTGCCCTTGTTGAAATACATAATTTAGATGACTTTGAGTCCGTCTCTGTAAAAATTATTCTACCAACATTTTCTCTCTTTATCTTGTGTTGTTATATCCGTCCTGCCCAGACAATTGATGCCTATAAGTTTGCGGTTAATAGAATTGACTATCTATTCGTCCAAGCTCAATGCAATGACTTAATTATGGTTTTGGGTGATTTTGGGTGACCTTTCCGGCCTTGTTTGGACCATCTCAGATGATGAGTCATATTTTATTCCAGAAAACGTTACATCCGACCTTGAAATCATATTAATTGATTGTCTATTAGATTGTGGTCTCTTTCAAATAAATGGAGTACCTAACTTCATGGGAAGGCATCTAGATCTCATCTTTTCCTCCGATAGCGAAAATTGTGTCGTTGCTGAAAGCCCCACCTTCTCTCAACTTTGGATCGCTAACATTCCCCCTCTTCCCCTCTCATTTCCCCACGTTAATAATACTGATTTCGTAGAAACTGGTTATTTTTGTTACGATTTCCATAGGGCGGACTACACAAAACTAAATCGTCTTATTAGCTAAATTAATTTCGATTTTGATTTACAACATTTTAGTGCACAAGTGAATAGGTTCTATTCGATTCTTTTATCTTGTATATCCAAATCTGTCCACTTTTCTCGTAAAAAAAATTCATTCAAACCTGAGTTTTTCCAATTTTTCCTATGACCCAAGAATAATAACAAATTTCTTTGCCACCTTCTTTAGCCAGAACAGAACATTCGCAAATTCCCGATCCTAGCTACTTCAGCTATTTGCGTTATTGTTCAAAAACTCTTGTATCAGTTTCAATAACGGCAGATATGGTTGTTGATAAAACTGGAAAGCTCAAAGGTAACTACAGTCCTGGCCCTGATGGTGTGACGTGAATTAAACCATGTGTGAACTAAAAAAATGTGTTCACGTCCTTTAGTTATGCTTTTTGAGTTATCACTATCTCCTACTTATGGAAGGACTCTTTTATTTTTCCAACCCATAAACAGAGCAGAGTAAAACTGAAGTAATGTACTAAAGCCCTATTGCAAAAATGTCTTGTATTCCAAAACTATTTTCAAGCTTAGTCTATGACTGCGTATATTTCCATTGTAAGTCAATTTTTTCCGTTGCCCAGCACGGTTTTCTTAAAGGTAAATCTACTAAAACTAATCTAATTGAATTTTTATCAAATGTTTTTTTCCGCCCTTGGACGAAGACAATAAAGTTGATTTATTTATATCGATTACAGCAAAGCTTTTGTTCAAATTTCTCATCAAATAATGTATCTTAAGCTCAAAGCTCAAAGTTTTTAATTTGGATTTGATCCCACCTTGAGAAACGAACTTATAGAGTTCTTTTTCAAAACTGTCTCTAAACCTATATATGCCACATCCGGTGTTCCCCAAGGAAGCCACCTCGGACGTTTTCAATGATGTTAGTAATTTCTTAAATGATTCTAATCTTTAAATGTTTGCAAATGACAAGAAAATCTTCACCGTAATCTCTTACCTTTCAGCCTTATTAATAAAAAAAACGCTTATTCCACCTTTATTCCACGAGATAACTAAAGCATGGAATAAGACTTAATATAGAGACTAAAATATCTTATTAATAAAAATAAAATGTACGAGAAATGGTAAAATGACGTTTACCGAAAATCCCTTAAGAAAATCTACTACAACAAGCAAGATGCCTTGTTCAGTAACTTGAAATTTTCCCCAAGTTTCTCAAACTTATATTTTGTTGGTTGAAAAAAACAATAATAAAGCTCACTATTGAACGCACCTAATAATTAATTTCAGTATAAATTTGACACATGTGGTTCTTATTCCTTCGCCAATCCACCTTCTTCGGTGAACTAACTTAGGAAACGTCGATTAGTGGAATTTTGTTTTATTAATAACATTTTGCATTTAGTCTACGGAATAAGCCTAACCTTTCGCTATTCCACGTTTATTAATATGCCTGCTTCTGATGGCTGTTCTTTTGCAAAATTACCCTAATACATTCTTTACTTGGTGCAAGCATAACTTCTTGTAGTTAAATGTGGGTAAATGCAAAACTATTACTTTTTTACGAAACCACTTACCAGCATCCTCTAGAACTTATTATTTCCTAAGTGAAACGATAAGCATAGTTGATTCCCTAAGTGATATTGGTATCCTTTGTGATAAACCGCTGAATTTCAATTCTTACATCGACCATCATCTTAGATCTTATAGATATAGATGGTTTTATTAAGCTATGGTCCAAGGAATTCTCCAAACCCTATGTCACAAAATCTCTTTACATCACAACAATTGCTAATGGGGAATATTGATTCTCATACTGCTTTGACTCAAGTCCACCTTAATAGTCATCGCTGTAACCTACGCTCTGTTCCTCTTTTCTATCTTCCTCACCATCAAACTAACTATGGTCATTTTGACCCAATGTCCAGAATTTATCGTCACACAAACAATGCACTATTTTTTTTTTTTTTTTTTTAATATGAATAAATGTGTACTTAAATATACCCTTTATAATTACCCCTAAACTTAAGCCATTATAACTTCCAACCCGAAACCCCAATATTTTCTTATAGAATACAGTTTCGTTTTAGTGTAGTTTTAAGAAACCCTGTAAAACAATATTTTTGTTCTTCTTTCTAGCCTGCTCCATTGTTTCCAACTCAACTTCGAACGTGTCCTGCTTGGGCGGCCCTGGATCCCCAAATATGCCCACAAAACTCAGATCTAATAGCGTATATAAGTGGTGGTGATATCTGGGTAACGCACATCCTGAGTGGCCATGAAGAACGTTTAACATTCGCTCATGACGGAAGGCGATCGTTTGCGGATGATCCACTTAGTTCTGGAGTACCGTCATATGTTATGCAAGAAGAATTCAGCCGCTATCAAGGGTACTGGTGGCAACCGAATTCGGAAGGTTTGTATTTTTAAGCGATAAGGTTGGCTTAATTCTTTTGAAAAATTACTTTCTAGATGGAATCTATCGAATAGCCTACGAAGAAGTCGATGAATCAGAAGTGGGTCTCTTCTCATTTCCTTCTTCTCAAGCGGTAGTTGGCGAATTAGAGGAATATCGTTTTCCGCGAGCTGGCACTCCCAATGCAAAGTCAAAATTAAAATTGGTTCAGTTTATTTTAAACGAATCACTACAGATAAGCGAAATATGTATAAAAAATCTACCTTACTCATTATCGGTGGTTCTGCCTTGGTTGGAATATATTGTTAGAGTTGGATGGACTCCCGACTCGAAATAGTAAATTGGCAATAGAATGATATTCAATTCAAAATTTTTACTTTCTTTTTGATTTCGCTTTGCAGTGTTTGGATGCAGGCCATGGATCGGAAACAACAGAGATTAGATCTAGTATTGATACCTTTGGATAATTTTTGTGAAACCTATAGCAGTACAGCCTCATCGCCCTCTGGATCAGCAGATCATAGTTGGAAAAGTTCATACAGTAGAACCATTGGTCCACTTCAGGTAAGAATGTTTTTTATTACTAATTTAGCAAAATAAAAAAAAAAATTAAATATTTAAATTGCCTGGCTCTTAACTGTAAACCACTAATTAATGTTAAGTAGTGCCCCGGGCATAGTTGTTGACAGCTATGCAGAAGGGTCGGGTTAGATTCCCGCTAAAGTCACATTATTTTTGCCGTGTACTCATGCATATTTCACTTACAAAAAAGGCAGTCTGGGAGAAAAACATTGTCTGTGAAATAGAAAGAAATAGAGAGCGAGGCCCAGAAGTTCTACAAATCGGTCAGAAACATGCCACAATATACACCACGATGCTTACTGACACTGTAAGGTCGAAGAATGATCCTAAAGGCATTCTTGAGCTGTGGGTAGTGTACCTACTTTAATGAATTTTTCAGTAGTCAGCTCACAGAAGAAATGGATAATCCACTATTTCAAGAGGAAGATTCGATGCTGCAGCCATCAAGAATTGAGGAGATACAAAATATAACAAGGCCTCGGGAGCCGACGGCATACGTGCCGAACTGATCAAACATGGAGGGCCAATTCTACATCCAGCAAATTATGAAATCATAGTACACGTATGGGAACAAGAAGAAATGCCAGAAGACTTGTGAAAAGGCATCATATGTCCCCAGCAATTATAGTATTATAACATTCTTGAGTACATCCTATAAGATATTCTCCTTTATCCTATAAAAACGGATAACCCACACGAAAACCATAATCGCCAACTATGTGGTTTCATACCAGTCAAATCAGCAATTGATCAAATCTTTACCCTTTGGCGATGGAAAAAAGTCTGTAATTTAACATTTCAACATTCCATCTTTTTATAGACTTTGAAGCCGCCTACGATAGCATAGCCAGGGAAGAACTATATAAGACCATGAGAGTATTCGGCATCCCAAATAAATTGGCACGGCTTTGAAGGCTGACCATGCCAAAATTACAAATAAATTAAATATAATTAGCTTGTTTGCTCTCCAGACCAATCAGTTGGAGAAAGCAATCCGTGACTGTGGCATGTCAACAAAATGGGCAGACGATAACAAAAGCTGAAAAAGCTGTACAAAATTCCTACATTCAGATTGAGTAGGAGACACAAAACATGGTGGCTGTGTCTGCATTGTGTTGGTCCAACAATCAAGGTCTCTATTACGAATTACGAAACAAGGGGTAGGAAAAACGAAAGCCGAGGAAACAATAGTTACGGTGTAGAGAGATTATACGAAACGAGAATGCAATCAAGGAAATGTTGCCCGATATGTTTGAAAAATTAATTTTTCTTTGTGAGAGCGCCACAAGCTTTTGGGTTTCCCGTCTTTTCAGCAGCTCTCCGGTGAATATTGGGCATACAGACAGATTTCGGCTCTTTTCGGCTTACCCGAAACGAGGTCAAATTCCTTACAAAACAACGAACCCAAAACGACAGCTGAAAGCACTCGTTTGTAAAATACGAGTATCGTTTGCGTTATCGCAATTTGTATAATACGCTCTAATACAAACGTTTTAAGTAATAAGCCCCAGGGGAGTGGAACATGAATTTGAAGTAGTGCAATCCTTGAACTAATTTGGGACAAAAGTAGCAGCCGATAATACTATGGAAATAAGAAATTCGCTTGCGGTTGCAAAAATCCAGAAATCTTACCATACAAATTAAGCTGCTGCTGTACTAGGCTACCAGTACTCACATACGCATCCGAGACTTGGGTGCTTACTTTAAGGCACTCAGATTTCTTAACCACGTTCGAGAGGTACATTTTACGTAGAATTGTAAGCTCTGTGACGAGAGAGGACGGTTCCGGAGAACTTCACTGATGCGGGAAAAATAAAGCTCGGTAGACTCCTAAGGGCTGGGCACCCACTTCGTATTAGCTAATAAGAACCAGCTCGGAAAATCGTTTGCGATTTTTTATTGTAGAAGGCAACGTAGTGGCAGACCTTGCCTAATTTGGAAGGATGGCGTAGACCAGGGATGCGAAAATGTGTGGCGTCGTCCAGCATTCGGGATGTATGGAAGAAATTGTTTAATGAGGCCCGGACCGGATCCCGATGCGCCCATAAAGATGATGAATATTTTGAAATTGCAGGTCCCCTCCACCGTTCAGTTTTACAACGCAGACACAGAAATGATTGAGAGTATAATTTACTACGCCTTGTCGCGCCAACAAATTATAAACTAATTTATAATAATAACATTGACTTTTTTTAAACGATTCCAAAATTTATTTTCGTTGTATTTTCTTTTGCAGATACTCTTCTCTCAACAAACAGACACCTGGATTAATGTACACGACCTGCTGTATTTTCTTGAAATTACTGATACCACAGTCACATTTCTGTGGGCATCCGAAGAGACTGGCTTTAGACATCTTTATTTAATTACCTCGAGTTTAAATGGGACGACGGCAGTCAATGGCTGTGTAGACAATGCAATGCAAAACGAAAGTATTGAAAATCTTAATAATTCATTGCTGATGCCTATGTTAGTAAATAAAGTGAGTTTTTTCAATTTTATTAAAAAAAAAAGAAACACTCACAAACCTACAAAATTGCAGGTAGCTATAACTTCTGGTGAATGGGAAGTTCTTGGACGAAACCTATGGGTTGATAAGGCACAGCAGCTGGTATATTTTCTAGGTTTAAGAGAAACTCCATTAGAAAAACACCTATATGTGGTCAGTCTCCAGAGACCCGAACATGTTCGTTTACTCACTGAGCCCGGTTATTCCTATCAAGTTGAATTTGACGAGGTATTTTTGTACAGCTAAGAAGAAAACTGTAAAACACAAAATATTTAATTTAGGAATGCAAATTAATGATGCAAGTGTATTGCAATATTCAACGTCTTCCATCGTGCAAAGTTGTTAAAGTGTCCCAAACCTGTCAAAGTGGCGGTGTTAATGGAATTCAACTAATACCTATGGGCTATTTGCATGAGGGTGGTCAGCCCGAAGCACAGTATTGTCCTCAAATCTATCGTCCGAAGCTACCGTCAGGCGATGTTGTATATGCCATGGTCTTCAAACCACACAATTTTCAACTGGGTGTCAAGTATCCGACAGTTTTAAATGTTTATGGTGGGCCCGAGGTACAAACTGTTAATAACACATTTAAGGTATAATTGTTTTGTTTGAGTTTTGTTTTATTCTATATTCTATTTTTACTTGTTCTTGTGTTAGGGAATGCGACAACTTCGAATGCACATGCTTGCAGCGCAAGGCTATTGTGTTATCTGCATTGATTCAAGAGGTTCAAGACATCGTGGTATTAAATTTGAAAGTCATATACGTTGTCGAATGGGAACGGTCGAACTGAAAGATCAGGTTTACGGACTAAGAATTTTAGCAGAGCAATTAGGGTATATCGATATGAATCGTGTTGCAATTCATGGTTGGTCATATGGTAAGGTTTAAACAGTTGGATCTAATGCTGCGTTCTATAACATTACCCCTTTTTGCAGGTGGTTACCTTAGTTTAATGGGTCTAGCTCAATTTCCAGAGATTTTTAAAGTTGCAATTGCTGGTGCTCCAGTTACTAATTGGGAATTCTATGACACAGGTTATACAGAGCGCTATATGGATCTCCCGCAAAATAATCAACACGGCTATACAATGGGGTCGGTGCTGAACTACGTCCATTCATTTCCTGATGAGTAAGATTTTTGTTTATATTTTTCCTTTCTGAAATTTATTATAATATAGTTACGTATATGTGTACTGTTTTAATCACGTTGCTAGTTATTCTTCATTGGAAAACTTTCTGCAATTCTGATAATTTATTTTTTATTTTCGAAGCATTTTATTGAAATTTTATTTTCATTAATTTTCTTTTGACTGTCCTGTTTCAACCATAATACTAGAGTTATAGAACTATACTCCGGTGGTATGGTTGGATTTTATCTTCCGAATTTTGTATTTAAAACAAAATTAATAGCTGCGGGCGGTAGTGCTGCAAGTTAGACTTATCCGCGGGTTTTAAGTGAGAAAATATTCACCTAAGTCTTGTTCTAATGCGCCGAAAACATCTCTTATGATTTCTTCTGACTTGTGTAGTGTTAAGCAGCATCCAGTTGCAATTAAAAAGCCAATGTGATTTACAGACACATTATATGTTTTTTTTTATAATTAACGCGCGCACAAGGAAGATAGGGAGGGGAAGGATAGGAGGTGTCGATTAACATTGGTTTTGAATGCTAGCAGATCAAAATGGCAAGGGAAAATCTCGCCTAGTAAACTTTTCCAAATTCGTGTTGTTCGGCTAAAAAAAGAATCCCTATATTTCATCGTACGTCCGAAATTGGGCTCAAGGGTGAACTGATGAGCATTCCTTGCGAGACGAGTATAACGGAAGAAACTTTTAAGGCGAGGAATGCAGCTGGCTATTTCGAGTGAACATTTCTAATAAAAGAAACAATAAAATAAGGAAAGACATGAAACATTGTGTCGTTGTTCGAGAGGGGCAATTGTTTTAAGCGGCAGTTCTATTACCTATCAATCTTAACGCTCGATTTTGTATTCTATCAAGCAGGTGAAGCGTTGTTTGCGAAGCACCTGCCCAGAGGTGGGAGTTATACTCAAGTTTAGGGCGTATAAACGCTTTATAAATTGTAGCCAGATCGAAAGCAGAAAAATACTTCTTACACCGATACAGAAAACCTAAGCACTCAGCAGCATTTATTTATTTCTCAAATATATGGTCGTTCCAACGGAGGTCGTTGTTGACACACATACCGAGTACTGAGAGCTTTTCGAATTCATGGACAATGGCATTGGGGGTATGTTAAGCTTTTGCCACAGAAGACAGCATTGAGTTTTCGAAGCATTAAACTCCACACCATTCCTATTACCCCATTTGACAATGCTGTATAAATCGGAGTTTAATGGGCTTGAAATACGGTACCGTTGCAATTGTACGTCCGAAAAGTTTGTTTGTTTACTGTCCAAAACTTCGAATTTCTACGAAAATTTAGCCAAATCCTGTTATTTTACACACAAAATATGTGTTCGTTTACTTTCCAAGACAACAAATTTCTGCGAATTTACATTTTTTTTAGCCAAATCCTGTTCACCGTAACAAATCTCCGAATAGATTTAGACGCTACGAATCACCATAAAACTGTTTTCACAGAATCCGAATGGAATCGAAAAGAGCATTAGATTTGGACCCCATTCTCAATTTTTTCGAAATCAGTTGGTACGTCAAGTCACCTTCAATAACTTCTTTGCTGAGATTTTGGTACATTTCGGCTACCAGCTTGGCAGCTTGGTGTTGGTGATAGGTACCAACACCTACGAATTTCGTAGCAGATTTTTCACTACGAATGGATTCCCAGATACATTTTTTGCGATTCGTAGAACATTTTCGATTACGATGGAATCTGTGATAGGGCTGGTTTACACACAAATTGGGTAGTTTTGGGCAGAAGAGAATGCTCACGAGAGAGCAAGAGAGAGAGAGGTTGCAAGCAAGGGAGATTTTTTGTATGAGAGGTTTTGTATTGTGTCTTGTGTGCAGGGGAAATTGATTTGAAAACATAGGTAGGAAGCTTGGTAGTTCTGTTGTTTTTTTTTATAATCGAGCGCACTCAAGGGGTTGTTACTACCCTTATCATGTATTAACACAGTGCGAGCGTTTAGGAAAATTGGATAGAAGATGAAAGGCGGTACCGATGCACATTGGTTTTGAACGTTTGCAAATCGTAATGGAAGGGAAAAATCGAGCCGGGTAAAGCATTCGTGTAGGGAAGCTAAAGAATGTATCTCTATACTTAACAGTGTGTCCGAAATTAGGCTCAAGGGTATGAGTATTACTAGCGGTAAGAGTATTACGGGGAAAACTTTTAAGGGGAGGAATGCAACTGGCTTTTTCGCTGGAGCATTGTTTAAAAAAGCGATAGAATAAGGAGATAATCAAATGTTTCTGTTATATCCTTATCCCCTATCATTTTAAATGCATTTTTCTGAATTTTAACTTCCTTTAGGATATGTTAACATATTTTGCCTTAAATTTTGTTCGTGTAAAATATTTGTTCTTTGAATAAGACCATTGCAGGTCTTTCTGGCTTGTTTAAGCTTCTTCGATTTTCCTCAGAAGGGTTGGCTTCAAAATATCGGAAACTTACTTCTCTCATCCTGATAGCCTCTTTACAATTTGAGTCAAACCAAGAATTTACTTTTTCTCCTATCAAGGAGAATAATATTTGTAATCATATCGGCACTACAATCTACGTCACTACCGAGGAAGCATAGTGACCAATTATACGGCAATGCGGTTCTTTTTGGGATGTTTTCTTTAACTTTTAAGATGGAGCACGAGAAATTTGCCGATGTGATACAGTGGTCCGGCGTTCCTAAAGGCGATATTACATTGATGGTATACTTATCAGGATGAGATGTAAGAAACAAGTCCAAGGTGTATGCGGAGTGACCTGCAATGTCAGGTATTCTTGTTGGCTCATCAACGAGCTGCGTCAAGTTGTTTAGTTCTGCGAAGATCTCGGTATACCTTCCTTCGGGTGTGGTCTGGCCAGAATAGCGAGGCCACGTAGAATTATAAACATTGAAATCACCCGTAATAACGATTTCAGTGTGAGGGTATTTAGTGTTTCTAATGGATGGATCCAGACATCGCATCGAAATCGTCAGAGGTCGAATTACTGTGCAGATTTGGACTTCTATATATAAAACATGTGTGTATGATGTGCTTGTGGAGGTTGAATTTAAACCACATGAAATGTATGCTGCATATAATTTTTTTCTAAACCCCGGATGTTGCTGTAATCGACGCAAAAATTACGTGTATAATTTTTTTTTGCAATTTGCAATTAATATTCATAAATTCCTTAATTTTGTAAACGTTTCGCCTATTAACTATAGGTACCTATGTATGTACGTTCGTAAATATAGCTAGTTTAGCGCCGCTAAACTAGCCAACTTAAAGGAATCACCGCTGATTTGCACGACTATTATTAGAGATACACTTTACTAGGCTTCAGTTTTGAAAGATTTTTCACTACCTAGATCAGGACTGTCCAAAACATATACGTTCCCGGGCTAAATAAAAATAACTACATAGCTTTTAGATTACGTACGTGTTCTTACGATAGTTTGCCCTTTTTGTACTTTCTTGCAATTTGTGTTTCTATGTAGCTAAAATCTATTTCACAATATTGTTCCATCGTCAGTTCTGCTGACTTGCATTTGTATAACTCGCGTTAAACGCTATTTTGCCGCTTTGACAATGTTATCCATCCTTTGTTGTTTTTACTTGACATGTCAAAGCACGCACGCACACCGAATCGCGAATTGTCTTTTAAGCCTAAACTATGTACTTCGGAACAATAAAAAGAATTTAACAATGAGGAAAATATTTAGTACGTCTTACCCTCTAAAACCCATTTGTTAGTTTTTTGTATGTTTTTTGTCCGCCGGCAGCAAGAAAGTGACAAAAAACATACCCTAAAGTCCTGATTCGTTAAAAAAAATAGCACGCAAAATGAAAGCCCATTTTAAATGCATACGAACACTAAACCAAACTCAAACAAACTCCTCAGTAGGGATAGGGACTCAATAATCTTACGATACGAATGAATATTTCATTCTGTTTTTGTAACATTTATTTTCATACGAAATTGTAAATTTTTAATTTTTGTCGCTTGCCGGACAATACATGCATAGTATTTATAACAAAATAAACATTATTTCTCATTGATATATGTTTACTGTTTAGTCTTCCAAGCGTCCAGCATAAGTTTAAATTGAATTGTAAAACCTAATAACTGCAATTTATTCAACAGGGACAATCGTTTGCTCATCATTCACGGCCTAATCGACGAGAATGTTCACTTCTACCATACGTCGCAACTCATAACCGCCCTCGTTAAAGCCAACAAACCCCATCAATTGCAAGTATATCCAAATGAAAGGCATTCGTTAAGAAACCTCGAATCAAGTAAGCATTACGAGACAAAATTATTATCGTTCTTGCAAAATAATTTATGAAGTTCATAAGAAAGCCCTTCAAATGAATTAAGCACTAAACAAAAGAAAAAAAAAATCGTGTTGCAATATTAAACAATAGTCTTATTTAAGCAATTAACAATATATACATATATACAAAAATTATACCCAAAAAAAAAGAAAAAAAAAATAACGAACTAAATTTTAAAATCTAGTGTTTTTGTGTTTTGTATTTTAAAATAAAGATTTTATCATTTACCGCGCTACAAAAAAAAAAATAAATAAAAATGTGTGTTTTTTTAATAGTTTGGTTTTGTTTTGTATATTTAAATGAATTTGGAATTGACATTATTTTGTATACAATACATACATTTTTTTTCTAAAAACATTAAATAAACAAGAGCTGTATAGGGCAACGAACGATACACTTAAATTAAATGTAGAAATAAAGTATTGCTAGACATGAACTGATCAAGGTTCAATTGATTTCATTCAACTATTTGTCAAACTATTTTCTTTTTCTTTTGCAATAATCAAAAGTTCGGGAAAATGGAAAATAAATAGCACTACATTTTTGGTAGACAGTGAATTATGTTTTAATCATATAAAACAATAAAAGAGGTCAATTTTGTTTTTTTTCGTCCTCAACTAAAACAAAAGAACTATAGAAGCAGCTATAAGGTTAACCTTGCCTAACATAAGGTGGCCTAGGCACACCTGGTTCTCAACGAACAAGCTTCTCCAGCCAGTTCGGTCTCTATCTACCTGCGAAGTTTGTTAAGGTCCACGTCCACTTGCACATTTTAACTAATTAATTGTTTTGTTATTTATAATTTAATTTCAAATACCGAGCTTACCGAGTCGTCTAAAGTAAGTCAACAGACTCACATTTAAGCTCTATTAGGTATTTCAATGGTGTATTTTACAAACTGTACACAACAATTTAAAAAAAAATTAATTTATTTATTACTATGTATGTAAAATTGACACCAACGGTTTCAAGATAATAATAGCAAAACGTTTCATTGGTTCCCCAGTTGTGGCACTGTAATCTTACCGATAATAAGAGCTGAAATTATGCTCATAACTCCTGTAGTCAAAATTGGCCACTTCTCTGCGAACCAAGCGACCACAATAAAATTAAACAGAAGATCGCTTTTTATCAAAAATGTAGTGGTTTTCTCACACTTTAGAATTTAATATATTTTTAATTTGTTGTTATTTGTTTATGATTTGTATTATAGAAACAATATATTGTTAACATTTTTATTCTCTGGTCACCCATGCCATTACAAAAAAACAAAACAAGAATTTATCATTTTATTACTATACAAGTAATAAATATAATAAAAAACGTACTTTATATTCTTATTTTTTTTTTTAACAAGAAGGCAACAAGATAATGTGTACAACTGTTATAATTTGTTTTCTTTTGAATTTGTTTAGTAATATATAAAATTATGTTGTACAAAAAAAAAACCTATTCATATTTTTATCTGTCAAATCAAAAACCTTGAAATAAAAATCAAGCACTTAACTCATTGTTATTGTCATTTTGTATAAAATAAAATTAAGGTAATTAAAACGCTACGAGATTTTTTGCAGTTTTTTTTTTTGATTAAAATTATTGAAAATAAAATAGCTTTTAAATTAAACAGAGAGTAAGAAAAAAATATAAGAAAATTAAACTATTTTTTATACACTCTAAATGTGCAGCCATTATTTGTTCATTTTCTGTTACAAAATATATACTTACACATAATATAATATATTTATGTATATGTAAAAATTACCAAACATAAATAGAAAATATTTGTGTTTGTATTTTAAAACGAAATGCATTAAAAACATTAACAGAAACCAATTAAAATATGGAATTAAAATAAATGAAAAAAAATCGAATAACTAATTGTTTTACTAAGAAAATTTAAATATGTATTATTGAATGTTAAAGCTAAAATAATAATAACAACAAAACCATCTTAAAATGCTGTTTTTATATTTGTTATATATTTTAGTTTGTTTGAATTACATTAAAGTGGTTTTAATACGACTTGGCCTTGGAATTTTGTTTTATTAGAGACCAGCTGACCCACCCACCGTTTCCCGGGTAAACCATACATTTTCAGGATCCCGAAAAAAGCGCCACATATCGGGTCGAACAGTAATTAACCCCAAACGTAGTCGTGTTAGTACAGAAACTAAATTTAATATTGTTAATATGAAAATATATGTATAAAATAGCCTTAATTACTTATTCTTACATTAGGTCTGCCCCTTCAAAATCGGTCCACGGCCCAGCGCCAATTTACTCCTGTGAACATCAGCTAACTGCCTGTGAAAGTCCGTCAAAATCAGTCGATAAATAAGAATTAAAAATATGACCCCAGGGGTAATTAAAATATCTCAAGTTACTCCCTTGGAAGTCAGCTATCACCCAGTGAAAGTCTCGTCAAAATCGGTGCAGCCGTTCCCGAGATTTGCCGGAACAGACAGAAAGACAGACAATACATTTAAAAATTGTGTTTTTGTATCTTGTAAACAGCTGTTATTTTGATATTAAGAACACGCTTCCTTTTTATTTATGTGTATAGATGACCAAGTCTTCAGAACGCCAAAACATGGAATTTCTCGAGATTTATCTACATAATTGTGCGTCGTTATCCTAAACGGGTTGCCAACAAAGTCTTAATTAATTATTTTCTAAAAATCGGAATTGAGAAAAGAAAACAAAAAAATTTCGCTGGTTGTTAGAAAATCTTGACTAAGCACCAGGCGATCAGAATTAAGAATATGTACATCACATTTGTTGATAAGCATTGGTGGAAGTGTATGTGGTGGTTAGAGTTCGTTGATTTGCTCTGCTACTGATGTGGTGGTATGTTGGTATTGGTTTCGTTTCGATATTCCAAAAGTTAGAAGTAGTTTGTGTGGTAGTGAGAATAGAAAAAAAAAATAAGAGGCCGATGAAGATTAAAGCAGAGAAGAACCTACGATGTAATTATCGTACCGATCATCACCAACAAGTACATAAAGGCGTACGTGATCAGATCGAACTTCGAACAAACAAAACCATTACCAACCGTCTTTGTACTCGCATGCGATATTTAATTTTCTATAGGTTTGCATGATAGAAGGTGTCGCCACAAATGTTTGTACCTCTTTCAAGCAATCCAGCTACGTTTTCAATAAAAACCAGGCGCTCAGAAATAAAAACATGTGCATTACACATAATGCTTAATGATAAGCAGTGATGGAAGTGTGTGTTCGTTCGAGTTCGTTGATTTGCTTTGTTACTGATGTGGTGGTATGTTGGTATTGGAATTGTTATTCCAAAAATTAGAGGATGTTTCTAGTTTATGTGGAAAAGAGAATAGAAAAAAAAACTGATGATTGACGAAGATTAAAACAGAGGGCAGAGGAATGTACGATCTAATTAAATTATCGTGTCTTTGGACTTCCGTGCGATATTTAAATGTTCAACAGGTTTGCATGATAGAAGATGCCGCCATCAGTTTTAAGTTTTCAAAGAACACCAGGGCCTCAGCAATAAGAAAATGTACATTAAATTTGTTGATAAGCGGTAGTGGAAGTGTGTCAGAGTTGCATAGGTGGATTATTATGCTAGTGTCGTTTTCCCAAAAGAAGGAGATGGTTATTGTCTGTGTGGAAAGCGTTTGAAAGAATAGAAAAGGAATAAGAAGAAGACGCCGAAGAAGATTATGTTTAGAGTAAAAAGAATGTACGATGTTATCGTTTGGGCTCGCATGCGAAACATAATTATATCGTAGGTTTGCATGATAGATAGAAGGCGCCGAATGGTCGAATGCTCTGTATGTGTGTCAGCTGTCAAAGATCCTACGCGGTGATGCATTGTTCTATGTTCATTAAACACCAGGAGTTCAGCAATAGGAATATGACATCCATACGTATGTACATTACATAAATGGTAATGAGTCGTGTTGGACGTGTGTGCAGCTAGAAAGTTTGACTTGTTTTGCTATGGCTGTAGCTGTTGTTATTCAAAAAGTTAGTCCATGTGGTGTTTAGCCGGCGAACGTTTAAAAGGAACAGTAAAGGAATTATTTTATATCTTTACATCACGAACTGCTCTAAACAGAAAAATATCTAAATTTGCATTCCAAGTGATTTTTTTTTATTAATTCTTATTCCATTATAATTGTGGCGCACCAAAAACTTACAACTATGCTCCAACTTGCTCCGATTTTATCAGCTGTTCTCTATTGTCTTCATTGAACAATGCTAATATGGCTGTTCAGCTCGCATGCGATATTTAAATGTTAAATAGGTTTGCATGATAGAAGGTGCCGCCAAACAAGTCCAGCCATGAGTTTTAGGTTTTCAAAGAACACCAGGCCCTCAGCAATAAGAACATGTACATTAAATTTGTTGATAAGCGGTAGTGGAAGTGTGTCAGCATTGCATAGGTGGATTATTTTGCTATTGCACTTAAGTAGGTGTTAACTTGTGTTGGTGTCGTTTTCCCAAAAGGAGATGGTTATTGTTTGTGTGGAGGGGAGGGCGTTTAAAAGAATAGAAAAGGATTAAGAAGAAGACTCCGAGAAGATGATGTTTAAAGTAAAAAGAATGTTATCGTACCGATCACCGTTTGGGCTCGCTTGCGAAACATAATTATATCGTAGGTTTGCATGATAGATAGAAGGCGCCGAATGGTCGAATGCTCTGTATGTGTGTCAGCTGTCAAAGATCCTACGCGGTTGATGTGCATTGTTCTATGTTCATTAAACACTAGGAGTTCAGCAATAGGAATATGACATCCATACGTATGTACATTACATAAATGGTAATGAGTCGTGTTGGACGTGTGTGCAGCTAGAAAGGTTGACTTGTTTTGGTATGACTGTAGCTGTTGTTATTCAAAAAGTTAGAAATGGTTCATGTGGTGTTTAGCCGGCGAACGTTTAAAAGGAACAGAAATATACATCTAAATTTGCATTGCAAGTGATTTTTTTTATTAATTCTTATTCCATTAGAATTGTGGCGCACCAAAAACTTACAACTATGCTCCAACTTGCTCCGATTTTATCAGCTGTTCTCTATTGTCTTCATTGAACAATGCTAAGATGGCTGTTCAGCTCGCATGCGATATTTAAATGTTAAATAGGTTTGCATGATAGAAGGTGCCACCAAACAAGTCCAGCACCAGCCATGAGTTTTAGGTTTTCAAAGAACACAAGGCCCTCAGCAATAAGAACATGTACATTAAATTTGTTAATAAGCGCAGCGGTAGTGGAAGTGTGTCAGAATTGCATAGGTGGATTATTTTGCTATTGCACTTAGGTGTTAACTTGTGTTGGTGTCGTTTTCCCAAAAGAAGGAGATGGTTATTGTTTGTGTGGAGGGGAGGGCGTTTAAAAGAATAGAAAAGGATTAAGAAGAAGACTCCGAAGAAGATTATGTTTAAAGTAAAAAGAATGTTATCGTACCGATCACCGTTTGGGCTCGCATGCGAAACATAATTATATCGTAGGTTTGCATGATAGATAGAAGGCGCCGAATGGTCGAATGCTCTGTATGTGTGTCAGCTGTCAAAGATCCTACGCGGTTGATGTGCATTGTTCTATGTTCATTAAACACTAGGAGTTCAGCAATAGGAATATGACATCCATACGTACATTATATAAATAAAAATGAGTCGTGTTGGATGTGTGTGCAGCTAGAATTAGGTTGACTTGTTGTGCTTCAGGCTGATACTGAGATAGTTGGTGCTGTTTTTCAAAAAGCTAGAAATGGTTCATGTGGACTTTAGCCCGCGGGCGTTTAAAAGAAGCAGTAAAGTTAAGGAATTAGTTTATATATTTATATGACGAACTGCTCTAAACAGAAAAAATACATCTAAATTTGCTTAAATATGCAGTGATTTTTTTATTAATTCTTATTCCATTAGAATATTGTAGCGCACCAAAAACTTACAACTATGCTCCAACTTGCTCCGATCTTTATCAGCTGTTCTGTATTGTCTTCATTTAACAATGATAAGATGGCTGTTAAGTTTGCATGCGATATTTAATTGTATCGTGCGTAGGTTTGCATTGGCCGGCGGTCGTCTCGTCGCCGGTTGTACGGTTTGCTGAGCGCCTGGTTTTTATTGAAAACAGAAAAATGACACGTGTGCCTGCTTGAAACAAATACAGAGGACAACGGTCGAAGCTGCACGCGTTATCTGTTTCAATTAATACCAGGCGCTCAGCAATTAGTAGAATATGTATGCTGAGAAACAGTAGAGGATGTGTGCGAGAGAGTGTTTGCCTGTAAAAATGATGTTGCCCCTATTGTTGAATTGAAATTGAAATCTTATGATGTGTTTATACCCTGCTAAAGTTGTGGCGGTTAAGGACAGAGTAAAGAAAGAATTTTTGAATGTAAGCGTTATACAATTGACAAATGATGATACCTACGTTTTATAGAAAAAACTTGTGTTCCAGCTGGATATGTTTAATTTTTTTTTTACTTCCAAAATTTATTCGTCTGTAATGCGGATTTGAATGATTGATTGATACTTACTTATTTGATTTATTTCAATGAATAGAAAATAAAACATTCTACATTCGATTCATACTTTTATTTTATTAATTTTTAATCAAAGTCTGCATTCTTTTATTTTATCTTGTAATTTTAAAGTAGTTATAACCTGCGGGTTTATGCATTTTCTATCTGTTTTTTTTTTGTTTAATTAATAATTCCAATTAATTTATTTATTTATATTTTTTACATAAAAACAAAGGAACTATATATTTCAGTCTTTTCAGTGTAAATATCTGTTTTAACCATTTCAAATATAAATTCAAATACAATATTATTACAGTTTTTTTTTTAGTTTATTTATATTTATGTTTTATTGGTTTTGTGTTTAATTTTCTTTATTTAACGGATAATCATCTATATACTTAATTGGTTGCGTTGAATTAAAAACTTAAAAAAAATGTTTTTTTTTTCTTAATTTTTGTTCAGTTTCTATGTTTAACTTTTTTTTTGTATAAATAATATAAACGTTAGAAACCGTGTTGGTTTGATTAAATTTAAATTACTCGTTAGTTTGTAAGTTTCTAAAGTTGGAACTATTTTTTTGTTGTAAATCTTGTTATTGTTTACAGAATTGAAATTAAATATAAAATATAATATTATTATCTAAAATTGTTTGTATTCAAAAGGAAAAATAATTTAACTATTGCGTGTGTGTTTGAACAGGAATTAGTTTTGTTGCACTTTTGTATATTTTTAACTAATAAATTATTTAATATTAAATTGTTGGATAAAGAGAGTTGTTTGGAAAAGAGAGAGAATGTGTGTGTGGTTTGTATACATAATAAAAAAAACCGCATGAATGCACGTGTAGTCGAATATATTAAACAATTTTTTTAAACAAATTAAAATCAATAGAAATTGTTTTTTAAGTATTAAAATAAAGTTTTATAAGATGAGTTTTGGCTGGTTGATAAGAAAATCTAAAATATATTCGACTAAGTGGCACTTATTTCGATAAATTACGTATTGTGGTTTATGTAAGTTGTATATTCCTTTACGACTAATTAAATAAATTAAAAGAATTGAAAAAAATTGTTGTTCTTTGCTCAGGATTTTTTGTTTAAAACTATTGCCTTTTGTTTATAATTTTTGCCTATAGGTCGTGTTGTGAAGTTATGAGAAAAAAAAACTCCTCCTTCTTTTGTATGGGTTCGTCTGTTAATTGAGAATAGAGAATTTCATAAAGCATGTTAGATAGAGAAGAAGCAAAACATAAATAATTTAAAAAAAAAAACGGATAAAAACATTTTTTTTTGTTTTATTAATTTTGTTTTTGTTGTTTAATTTTTTTTCTATTGGATAATTTTTCACATATTTGAATTTTATATAAAAAAAGAAAACTCGTTATTTTGTTTGTTTTGTACTTTGATTGTGTAGAACATAATTTCAACGTTAGATATAAAATAAATAGTTATGCAATAATTAAAATTGGTTGTTTATTTATGTATGAAGAATAGTTTGGTAATGTTTTTTTAATTCTATTTAAAAACTTGCTGTTGGTTTGTATTTTTTGTTTTCATTTTTTTTTGTTTAAATGATACTATTTTTTTTAGTTTTTTTTGCATACTTTTGCTTGCTTACTAAAACGAAATTCTTTGTTTTTCTTCTTTCTTGTTTTTTTTTATAAATTATGTTATAATCTTTGAATATTTTTTGTTTGTTAATAATTATAATTAATAGTAATGTGTATAGATAAAAAGCCTATCCTTTGACTAAGAACAGTTTTTTTTTTGCTATAGCAACAATAAAAATATTGATTTGTTAAATAAGACTACTAACATTTTACTTTAATTATTCATAGATAAAAAAAATGAAAACAATAATAATTAAGCTAAATTGTTTGTATAATGCAAAGTAAAATAATGTTACTAATATTTTATTTATAATTGTTTTATTTAGTTTTGTTATACAAATTTGTATAAAAATGTAAAATGTATCATAAGTGTATGTGCAAAAATTATTTTACTAATTCATGGTTACTTAATTGTATATTATAATGTCCATTAGTAGTGATGTGTGGCAGAGATTTGCGGTTGCGTTGCGTCATTTATTTTTATTAAAATGTTAACAAACTTCTATGAAAATTCTTCTGAAACTCGTAAAGTTAATCCACATTATTAAGTACAAGTAATTTAAAATATATTATTCAAAATCATGAAGAATTTATGTTTTTAGAGGAAAAACTGTACACTTTATTACATAAGTATATTTTAGTATGTACATTGTTAATTAATATGCGCACATATGTGATCTAGTATAAGCTATTTTGCACAACTAACAAATCGTCCAAGAAAGAAAAAAACAAAATGACCTACATGCAAGCAAAAAGTTCTTAGTTATTTTTTTTTAAATCTATGACGCATCATTTATACTTAAATATATATATATATGATTTTTAATTATGCTTAAATTAAAAACTAAGTTATAACTTGCTAATATATACTTATTATAATCATTTATTTTATAAAAATTAAAACTTTATACTCCATATTTCCTTTTTTTGGTACTGTTATTTTTTTCCTCGTAAAAAAGTTTTAATAAATAACTTTTGTATGCACTTTTCGTGAACAACATTTTTTGTTCTTATTTACAAAAATTAGACTGAAAATTATTTACAAACAAAAACACATTTTTATAAAAATTAAAAAAAAAAACTTATTTAGAACATTGCAAATATTTATATTTTTTTTTTAATTTTATATATGTTTTTTATTTAATTTTGTTTATTCTTGTTAGTAAATACTAGATATTCTTATGTTTTTTGAATTATGATTTTTCGACTTCAATTAAACTTCCACCTGAAGAAAAATCGGCTGTTCAATTATAATTTTTGTTTTGTCTAAAATGTGCGTTGATGAATTTATTTGATTTGTTTAAAATTGTTTTAAGGACATGTTAACGTTATTGTCATTTTTTCTGCTCAGAGCAGATTGAGAAGAAATAGATTTGAGAAGCTGAGCAGACGTTTGTATCTGTTTTTTTTTTTAACGTGTATTTTTTTTGTCGACGACCGTGATAAGCAACATGTGAGGTGACCAATGAAAAAAAGAAAAATCTAATGCCATCCATCCTGATTTTTGTACCTTAGTTATACATATAAAAATGTGTAAAACCATAAGTTGAATGTCTTAAAATGCGCAATACTAAAACGAACTGCGGATCCAATAAGGCATTACCGAGAAGGAAAACCGTTTCATCGCATTGCATTATTGTCCTTGTAAGAACAATCTATGTATTCAAATATTTGTATTATTCTATATGAACAGTGCATAGCGGCTGTTTTTCTTTTACGCACAAATAATTACAATTTACATTTTTATTTTAAAGTTTACACGTTTCTAGTAGATAGTTAACTAATTGCTTTATCCTTCACGTCCAATAAATCCATTTGGTGGTAATGTCGGCATTTGTTGTAGCCATTTTTCTTTCAATTGATATGGAGTGTTTGTTGTTGATGATGCCTCGTCACTTGCAGTATTTTTATTGTCTTTAAGGCTAATAGGGCTACTAACACCTGAACTCGAAAACAAATCATTTGCTAATGATATAGTCGGTTGATTCTGATTTTGTGATGATTTGGTATTCTTAAAACTATTAGGGCTAGTACTAAGATTAATATTATCCTTATTATAAAGATTGCATTGTTGTGTAGTTTGATGTTGTTGCGGTCTAGGTTGCAAAGTGTTGTTGCCTGGTTTTCTATTGCTGTTCCCACTTGATGCACTGCTACAGCTTTCTGTTCGAGAGCGGGAGATTGTTTGGGAAGGATTTTCAGTTGGTTCATCTTGTATTGCGGACACATTGAGGGTTTCATCAAGAATCTGGTAGTTGGGATTTTTGCTTGTGTGACTTGGTGTTAGACCAGAGAAAAACGAACGACTTCCGGCAGATCCATGGTCAGTGTTTGGGGCCATTGAAGATTTATTTGAATTGTTATTATTGCCATTATTACTAGATGTTTCCGTTTTAATATTTGGGTTCATCTGTTGATCTGATTGATTGGTATTATTTTTAAGCAAACGTCGATGAAGGAAGTTCAAAGGTACTAAACTATTACTAACATTTTGTACTGTGGATGCAACAGCCCTCTTCAGGCTGCTTGGATATTTCGATGATGCATGGTTTTTGATTGTATTATCTTCTTCATTGGTAAACTGGTCCTGGTTTTGCTGTTGTTGCTTAAAATCTTTAAAGTTGTAAGCAAAATCTGGTTGAACATAATCGGCATTATCAGAGTTGTTGGCGGCAGCTGTTGAAGCTCTGGCTGCGGCGGAAGTCGATGGAAGCCATGGTGACGGATTAGTTTGTTTCATAATTATGTTTGGACTGTATTTAGAATGGTTTCCGGGAGTACTGCTATTTATTATTCCTGAGCCAAGGCTGTGAATTTAATTTATAAAACAATAGTTGTTATACTTACGAAATTTAATGAAAGATCGACGAAAAATACGAAAAATATTTTTTTTATATAGGAAAAAATGCGACTTGTGAAATGTGATTATCTTGTACACAAAATAAAAAAAAAAACTACAAAGTGAAGTAGCGTGAGAATTGAAATGCATTATGAGTTATTGTTTTAAATAACTTAAAATAGAAACATTTTAAGCATAAGAATTATTTATCAACTAAATTCTAAACAAATTGTGGCTAAAACAAAACCTAGGTTAACATGTTGAACAAATTGAACTTTTTTTTTTTAATTTAATCTACAAAGCAAAAAACAAAACAATATTCGTAATTTCATGTACATACATACATATCTACAAAAAAAATTGTTTCAATCTAGTTTGTTACGTTCCCTTGTTAAACATTTGACTTTCTTTATGCGCTTTCGGAATTAACAAGTCCATCATGGGAACTACAAGAGAAATCACATAACGTTCTGGCAAATTAAATGCAGGAACTGCTAATGGAATGTTTCGGAAAAAAAAATATTCTACTGGATCACAAATCAAGTTTGGTTTAAGGGCGAAATATACTAAATCACATTTAACAGACTTTTTAGTGTTCCTTGAAGTTAATAATAGCCTTTGTTCAATGAGCATGATCAGAAAATCAGATCAGAAAAGATCAGCTTTACAATGAGAATTGTTCTCTGTTCTTTTCTAATCTTTTTTTGTGTTCAGTGTTCTACACTTTTGAGGAAGTGCAAATAGTGAAAACTTTCAAAGTCCGCTGATGCATTTTGTAACGTTTTTATTTTTTAAAGTAGTGTGGTTTTGATTTGTGACGAAAGTTTCAATTATTTTTGTATTTATACATATTTTATTTATATAATTATTTATTAAAATAAATTAATAAATTATTTAAAAAAAAAATTGATTTTCTCTCTAGAATTCTGTACTAAACGGTTCTGAAATTTCCCATTACTTCTGTACTTTTTTGTTCTGTTGTGTGCTGTTCTGATCTTAAAAAAGCCCATTGAACAAAGCTAATGAAAAGGTTTTAGTTTTTTGAATATTAACATCCCAAACAGAGAGTGCGACTCATATTTTAATTAAAAGACGTTTACTTATATAAGAATTCATGGGAGTTATTAAAGTGGACTTTTGCGAACACTGGTCTTCTTTTAAAAAATTCAAATGAAAACAAGTTTAAGCAATATTTTAGAACTAAATAGTTACTAATTTACATGCATAGGTTTATATCTACCAACCATAACTTAAACTAAATATAAAACACAGACAAAATTAAACAATAAATTCATACAAATTAAAAAAAAATATCAATTTGTTCAAGTAACGAATCATTTGTCAATATTAATTTTCATAATTTTAATTTAATCCAAGTCCGTTGGTCAAAATTCTTTGATTATATTCAATGGGTCATCAAGAAACAATACAAACAAATAATGAACGCCAAAATTTTAACCAATTCAAAATAAAATATTTGAATTTGAATTTGTAACTTTTTTTCAAAAAAATTTTGAAAGTTCTGTTTATAGCCTAAATTTACCTAAAAAGGTTGTGCTTCTCACCTATACGGCGAGTGGGACTGTATATTGTCATCGTCTTCATCTTCTTCGTCAAGAGCCGGACTTTCGTGCGGTTCAACTGACGAATTATCGTCCATATTTAATTTATAGCCGAATTCGCCCACTCGCAATGGAGTTGTCACGTCATCCATATCGTGTTCTAAAACAATTTAATTGTTTTGTAAAATATTTACATTTAAAGCTTTAGAAGTAACAAACCTGGATGCATATGCTCATGCATATCTTTAGCATCTGCTGAGTGGTAGAAAGATACTTCCTGAAATTTCGGATCAACAGAATCAAGAAGAAAACGTATGATTTCCATGAATGTTGGGCGAGCAGAAGGTCGGTGCTGCCAACATTTTTGCATCACCTTGTATAGTTTATCAGGACAGTTTTCTGGTCGTTCCATTACTCCGCCGTCTATTACGAAGCGCAAGACTTGATCATTTGAAAAGCCCTTAAGAATAAAACAAAATACATTTACATATGTTAAATATCAACATTATTTGTCTCTGCTTTCGCTATGTAAATATTGTAAAACCATGAGAAATAAACTACTTTTCTTTTCAACGCTGGGATTTAATTCTAAATCATTTGAATTGAATTATAATTGAAGTTTTATGGCTTACTTGATAAGGTTGCGATGCAAGTGTTGCCATTTCCCAGAGAACAACACCATAACTGAACACATCGCTGGCACTACTAAATACACCATCTTTTAAACTTTCGGGCGACATCCACCGAACGGGCAATAGGCCTAGAAGTAAGAAATTAGTTTATTTAAATTATTTACATATATATTGCTTTTAAATTTTGGAAGAACATACCCTTTGTCCCCTTTCTATAGTAATCAGTCTCATAAACATCTCTCGTCATACCAAAATCACCAATTTTCACTGTCAAATCAGCAGCAACCATGCAATTTCTTGCTGCCAAATCTCGATGCACATATTTCTTTGCTGCTAAGTATGCCATACCGTCTGCGATTTCAATAGCAATCTGTAAATTGACATTATAAAAACACTGTATCTGGTATTTTATTTATATACCAACCTGATAAATTCTGTCTAAAGTTGGAGGTCGCATTGGTGGTTCTCCGAGATTATGTTCTGCATCTGGCCGATGTTGTCTTAAATATGCCTTTAAATCGCCATTTTTCATCAATTCCATGATGACCAGAGCTGGTTGACCACGTGAACACACTCCTAGCAGACGAACTACATGATGGGTATTAAACTGTTTCATAACACTTGCTTCTTTCAAAAAGTTCAAGCGTTCCCTATCGGTTGCATTCTCGTTCACAGTTTTAATCGCACACGGAGTGTCATCTTCGCTGTTGAAATTTTTCAAAATACCTTCATAGACCATTCCAAAAGAACCCTGGCCCAAAGCACCCAATTGAATGATTTTATCCCGCGGTACTTCCCATTCATCGGGAAGATATTGCATGCTAATATAATACGGATTGACTGTTGGAAAGATTTTTAGATCGGACGGTGGAGCTAGGAACTTCTTGCGAACATAGTATACCGTAAAGGCGACAATACATAAAAAGATGAACACGCCCAAACAAATGAATATGATTGTTTGCCACGATACTCGATTAGGCTATAAAAAAAAATTAAAGCAACTGTTTTTTCAAGTTCAAATAGATATGAAACTTACGGGAATAAAAATATAGACTGGTTCCGACTTAATACCTTCACCGGCGAGTGAGTTAGCTCGGACTTGGATGCTATAGTTTCCAGTTGGTAAACCGGCTAGAATGTAGCCATTTGTGAAGTTTTGTCGGTAGTCGAGCTCGGTGATACAACGTTTCTCATAAACTGCGTCTTGTGAATTAGCGTCAATGAAAAAAATTGTATACGAGACAACCAGACTATTCGGACGATCCGGTGACTCCCATTTGAGTCTTAAATTTCCTCGAGTTGTATTTGATTGTTCCAACTCCACCTGAACATTTCGAACAAGATCGACATCATCTTTGAATAAAAAAAATTAGTTAATATAGGATTTTAATTTAATTATTTAATGACTTACGTAGTTTTTGTGTTCGTGAGTATGCAATGGATTCGGGACTGCATTCTTTCGGTGGTGCCCCTATTTCTGGTGCTCGGCAAGCTTGAACTTTGATCGTATATAATGAGAAATGGGTAAGATTTTGTATAACAAACTCCGTCACTGATGCATTAACAGTGTACATTTTCCAACTTGGCTCTTGAGTGGTGTTTGTGAACAATGTTTTTGAAGCATTCAATTTATCCACAGCACGTCGACGTCGTTGACGTACACTATAACTAATAGTGTCATTAGTTTGCCTTTTTACAAGAAAAAAAAATCAATAAACATTTATTTTTTAAACATTTTGATATTACTTGACGTAAACAAAATTTTGAATGTTATTCTCAAAATCAATGACATTTTCAAATATAGCTTCCACCATCTGTGGATTAAGTCCGTCTTTACGTGTCACATTTTTTTCGCATTTACAATCTTGACCATTTCCATTGGTGCTTATGAGACCTGGGTCGGCCTTTTCTACTGATGAAGATGGTAGAACAACTTCACCGGTTGCTGCTTCTTTTAGAGCTAGAAATAGATTTTGTTTGGCTCTTATTTGCTTTCTCATGAAGATCTAAGGATATAAATACTTACGATCTTTACAGTAATTTCGGGATTCAAGTTTATATTGCTGATTAGCGTCCAGTGTGACGTTGATAAGATACTTTGTAAGGTTGCCATTTGTTATCGTTGGTCGAACCCAATGAACAATCTAGGGATAGAACAAAAATGAGAAATACATATTTGGAAATGCAATATACAATATTCGTGTCTTGATCTAAGACCTAGTGGATTTTAATACAATCGTTACTGCCTGTGCATTGTGAACCTTAAGAAACGGAGTGACCTTCAATATTATCCCGAATTTTGGAGGAATTGTCACTTTCTTGCAGTGCTCCCCCCAGAAAAGTGACTAAGCGGAAATTAAATATGGAACATTCGAGTGTTTTAATATTTTGTTTTTTAGTTAATATAAATATTTATTTTGATTTGTAAAGCAATCCGTGACTCTGGCACGTCAACAAGAGGGACTATCGTCACCACGTCCAACCAGATACTAGCTTACGCAGACATTGACATCATCGGCAGAAGCCAAAAAGCTGTACAAGACTCCTCTACCCAGATCGAGCAGGCGGCACAAAACCTGGGTCTGCACATTAATGAAAGGAAGACTAAGACTAAGACAACCATCAGGGTAGTAGAGCATGAATTTGAAGTAGTGCAATCATTTAACCACCTTGGGTCAAAAGTAGGAGCCGATAATAATATGGAAGAAAATATACGCGGCTGTTAAAATCCAACAGAACCTACTATAGTCTGTCAAGGCTCTTTAAATCGAGAAACCTTACTATAAAAACCAAACTCACATACGAAACCGAGACTTGGGTGCTCACGAAAAGGCACTCTGATCTCTTATCCGAGTTCGAGAGGAAAGTCTTACGGAGAATTATTGGCCCCGTGTGCGAGGAAGGACGATTACGGATGAAATCTACCTCGAAGCAGATGTGGACAAAATAAAGCTCGGTAGACTCCGGTGGGCTAGGCACCTAGCTCGCATGAGCGGAGAGGATCCAGCTCGGAAAGTTGGCAGTTCTTTTTATGGTAGAAGACAACGTGGCAGACCTTGCTAGAGTTGGAAGGATGGCGTAAACCAGGACGCCCGAAGCCCTGCGGTGCATAACTGGATATCGTCGGCCAGCAATCGGGATGTATGGAAGAACTTGTTGAAGGAAGCCCAGAAAGGATCCCGGTTGTTGCGCCGATGATGATAACTTTTACTTATTGTGGAAACATTATTCATGTATGAACTTTCATTAAACCAGATAAAAAAAGAAACTTACGATTTCTGAACTTGAATTGGAAACAGCTCTTAAATTTTGTACCATCTTCGGTTGATCCGGTTTAGTCCTGAAATATGATATGACACTTTGTCCATTGCGTGGTTCGGATGAGATGGTGTGCGTCTTTACGTAAAATGCATACTGTGTAAATGGTTTTAGATTTACAAAAATATGATCTGTTTCTCTTGATGGGTCGTTTGATGACCAACTGTTTAAAAATTTGAAAACAAAAATTAAAAAACCTATTTGGGAAGATATGTAACAAAGTGAATAGGTACCTATCATCACAAGGTCTTTGTCCAAACATTGAAACATTCATAAATGGATCTTCAGTGTAAAAGAATTGATAACCAATAAGCACTCGATCATCGTCGAATACCATTGGATTTTTAACTTTGACGTGTGCTGAGCCCGAGGATACTTTCACAACTTCAACATCTAAAACTGCTGTGTTGCCTGTGTTTTGGTATAAATAATAAACAGAAATAATATAAGCATTTATATATGAACACAAATTAATAAAAGTTTGATCTAATAGTAAAAAGGAAGTAATTCGATGAAATATACAACTCACATGACCCTTTAGATCCGTTTGAATCTGTTGCGACTTCATTTTTATCAAACTGTGTATCATTTTTGAGCGACGAACGCAATTTTTCAATTTCTGCATAACATAGCTTCGGATTGAAATGAAAGAACACTCGACCTTCGTCCATTTTGACCGTTTGATTTTCACCCCATATCCGTTCAAGATCTTGATTTTCTAAAACATATAGTGCAAACCTAAAAAAGAAGATAATTAATCAAAATTGTAAATTGTAATCCCTCAAACGCTTAAACAGAAGGGAATATCAAACAATGGGGAATACTGAAAACATGGTTTTTCAAACTATTCCTTTTCCGTTAATGAAATGATTAAATGATAGCAAATTATACTCGAATTAACTTTTTTCATATACAATTAAAACTTACTTATCACTCTCTAGAACATTTCCTCTAATTCGTTTCAAATTTTTAAAGAACGCCAACGACGTTACTCCATAAGTTCTATGAACTTTGAGATAAGTGTCAATTTCTTCAATCGATGACAATCCCATTTCCAATTCTTCCATCAAATGTCCTGAAATTTTTGAAACAAAACTAACATAAGTGATTGTCCTCGTCGAATTAGATTTTTTTCTGAACTTACGCCCTCCTCGTTTAATACTGATAGACAATCCATTCTTGATAATGCGCGTACAGCCATGCATTGATTTGGCAGCTCCAACACTATCGATCAAACCACCGTCGCAACTTTTTACACATTTTCCAGCACATTTTTGACATGTTAATGTTGTATCGTTTTTGCTATGACCAGCCGGGCATCGGACAGAACATACCCCATTGAAAGGAACCAACTTTTCTTGCTTTGTTCCTTCTAATTTGGTACCGATTTCTTCTTTGCATGTTGCAGCAGTAACACATCGACGTTCTAGATACTATTAAAAAAATAAATAAATTAATTTTATTTAAAAAATTAAAAAAATTAAATGAAGATAGGGTTCGAATTTTCTATTCAGGAATTTAGTTTGTCACTAAGACAAACCGCTAAACTGATAATTAGTTTGTGGCTTTAATAGCTGGTGCAAAAATAAATAATTATAAAGAGTGGTTAATGATGGAAGGTTATTGGGATTGTCTTAAGGATGTCGATGTTTCCAGCTAAAAGCTGTTGGGTAGAGATAACGTTAGCCATTTGACTACAATTTTTTAGCGTTTTCATGGAGATGGGTTATATCGAAAAAGCTTAGAGGACAAGGTTATTTGACCAAGATTAATACAATGAGATTGAGAAATGTAAACAGGTGACCATACTACGCTAGCATAGGAGTCCCCACAAAAGTAAAATAAAGGGTTTTGGTGACGTAAGGCTCGCCGAAGTCTTTAAATTCAAAGGAAGTGAGGAGATAGCTCTTTTGATAGACTTGACTTGTCAATGTGAGAACGAAAGTTTATTTTTTAGTCAAAAATAACTATGAGATTAAGTTGTGAATCTGGAAGGAGATATGCACCTTTATTGTAAGTAGAAGCTTTTTTCTAGTTTAATTCCTGAAGTGGCTAATTAAAATTACTCAGCAATTGATTTTGAAGAGTCGTTTGTCTTACAAAACAAATTCCAACAGGAGACGAATTGTTCGTACTCCGGGCGTACGTTTGGGATACGAATATGTGACTGTCCAAAAGTGCGGCCATTACAAGGAGAAAACAAAGGGTATCCGACCAAAGAGTCCGATTGTCAAAAAGCCAAAAGACCCTCCGCCGAACACACTGTAGTGTACTTCGTCATAGATGTCTGGCCTATGCGGGCGTATCAATCGTGACTCCCTTATCGAGGAACAAAACATTGCCTAGGCCATTAAAACCCAGCGGAAATCGGTCAAGCATTTGAAGGTAATTAAGGGGCATTTGCGTCGGCTCCTGAAAAGAAGACCCCACAGAAGTCGACTTCAAAGGCATCAATCTGATTTCTGATTTGGATCTGGATCTGGAGGAGGCGCATGTATTCTTTTTGATGAAAGGTACATAACTCGTTGAGCATTTTCAAACGTCAGTACAACAAATATGCGTTTGCTTTGACGGACATTACTGCTAAATTTGTCTGCATTTAGATTTTTTTTTGTGGGCAGAAATTTGGAAGATTGTGAAAATATTTATCATCTCACGAGTACGTACGTAACTTCCGTAGAGGATCAAGTAAATCAGAAATATGAAATACGTATGAAAGTATTTAACAGTAGCTGATATGAAGATTTTTAGTATGATAGAAGGAGTAACAAAGCCTGACCGAATAAGACGAAGAGATTTTGAAAACCCCGTCAAAAAGGCAATATCATACAACATTCCAAGGAGTGTTCAGCTGGTACAAACAAATGCAAAAACACATATGCAACAGATATGCAACAATTCAAAACCGTGAGGTTTGCCCGCGCGACGTTTTCTGAGGTCAAACCAGCAAACCCCACAGGTGGAACACTATAGTGTGAAGCAGTAAAGTGCGAGAATTGTCATCCCAGTCGAGATCTGAAAGTCGTCGATCGAAAATAAAAGAAAAGAAGAAGTAGGATGGAATACACTAGTTGAATATTTCTAAAGCTGTCATGCGTTACTTCAAAAAATCAGTGTGTAAGTCATACTTACACTAAAGAAGTCCAACGGACACTTATCTATGCATATATCCATCTTTGTAAAGTGCCGACAGCTCGTACAGCTTCTGTTATTATCATTGGCACAGCCTCCAATACAACTCTCATTGCAGCATTCCAGGTTATCGTTGCAATTATTTTTGCATTCATTTGGACATACTAAAGATAACAAAAAAACAGAATTTTATAAAGAATGTGAACAATTTTACAAATTCTTATTTAATTACTTTTCTGAGAAGCAGTACTGTTCCAACAATAATTATGAAACTTTCCACTCCAACCCTTAACATTTCCGTCAGATCCGTCATTATGTTTGTCAATACCGCCAGGACAAACAGGACATTCTTGTAGAGCCTTATTTTCCTAAAAATAATAAAAGTAAAAAATTAATGAATATTTGTTATTTTTTTTTTAATTTAATGAAGCACAAGTGAACAAAACTTACTCGAAAAAAATGTTGATCATTTGTCATATTTACAGCTATTCTTGTCCAATCTATTGTCTCCACAAAGCACATGGCAGGATTTTTTTCTATTCGTATGGCTCCTCTGGCTATTGTTGTCAATGAACTTAGGCCCACTTCCTCCAAATGGGTATTCTCGTAGAGTATCAGAGCAAAACCTTCGAACAGTTCTTTGCCACGAATTATGCTAAGGTTGGGAAATAATGTGCTCAAAGTTCGTAGGCCATTTACACGATAGATCATAACAAATTCCGTAACTTCGGTCAGCAAGGGGAACGAAAACTTTTCATAGGCCGAATGATTGTGTCCTTCAATGAGTGAAATTAGTAGAAATCCCTCGATGACGGTACAGTTGGTGAGAAGGTGGAACTCATTGACCGAATTGCGAATATCTCGAGACTTGCAAACTGAAAATAAACGTTTGTTTAAAAAAAATGTTAATATTTAAGAGAAGTTTTTAAGTATCAATTGTTGAGCATCAAAAACCTAGCATATCTTTGAAATTTAGAAATCTTTTGATAGACTTTTCAATAGTGCATCATCGAACGTGAGTTCGAATGAAAACCACAACATTTTTAACATTTTTGATTTCTGATTCATATAATTTTTGTTGAATGAAAACTATCCAATTCCCCCCCCCCCCCCCCTTAGTTGACAACTGGGCAGATCCATTGACTTTGTCAAAAGAGGATGAAGATGCTTTAGCTTTAGGTTACTTCGAGAGGAAGATTCCTAGGGGATTTTTGGTCCGGTATGCATTAACGGAGAGTGGAGCAGAAGTTACAATGAAGAACTGTACCGGCTGGACAGTACAGAGTAAAAGTTCACCGTCTCAGATGGCTGGGTCATATAGAGCAGATAGATATCAATGCTCCGGCCAAGAAAATCTTCGAATCCACCCCAGAGGGACGAAGCAGTAGAGAAAGACTGAGACAGGTGGCCCACAAGTGGAAAAGGACCTCAACTGACTTCACGTGGGAAACTGGAGACAGCTAGCTAGGGACCGAGCTGGCTAGAGAAGCTTGTTGGTTGAGGCCCAGGTCCACCCGGGCTGTAGCGCCACCAAGTTAGGAAGAAACTGGACACTTTTACGTCAAAATAACATTATCAATTCTTACGTATGGCCTATGAAGGAATATCCTATGCAAATAAGAAGTAAACAAACTAAACAACAAAACCGTTAGAACTATCTTCATAATTCATGCAAATCTATAAGAAATCCAAGTTCAATTGTTGTGTTTGTCTATTTGTGATGTAAATTGTTTTTACACTGGACTTTTCTAAGCGGCACAAAACATTTACCGAAGGAACTTTAACCACTTACTTCACCACGTACATGTTCGTGTGCTATGTGCAACGACAGCCAACATCAGTATAGTGTAGATACTATATTGTTAATTGAAACATTAACTATACACGCAGCGGGTGAATTGAATGAACCGTCATAATTGGAATAGTTTTTCAAAACACACGAAGCCCATCATAGTAAACCTATCCATGGATAAAGTTAGGTTAGGCCAATAGGTTGCGTTGCAGTCAGCATGTTTTGCAAGGTTTTCATTTGGCATTTGCACTTTGCCGTATGGAATGTGGCTATAAGAAGTAAGCATTGTGCGTGCCTTTGAATCTTACGTTTATTGCGTTGCTTTCCAAAGGATTATGCACGCCTTTTGGCGTCAGAACTCAGAAGTGTCAGTGTAATGATTACTGTTTTCACTCATTATGTAATGTGTGCGAACTGTGAGAAGTCCAACACCATTCTGGGAATGAATAAGGGAATTAGGGAATTAGGTTTGCCTGAATGATCTGAAATATCAATGGGAGAATTAGTTCTCAGAGGGAGTAAAGTCAATATGACTTGACAGTACAGTACACTTCACCGGAAAAGCCAAATTAAAATACATTCCAAAGCTGAGTTGAGATTAGATATTCATATTTATTTAATTCGAATTTCAAACATCAACTGTACCAATAGCGGCAAAATCCAGAAGTCAAGCACTACGTTATTTTCTTAACAAACCCTACTATTGAAATAAGACTAGATTTAAAATGTGACATGTGCTACGTAAAAAAAAGCATATCCGTCAAACCATTCATATAGCCAATCTAATAAACGTATCTTTCGGGTTTAATTTCGATAGAGTTTATCTGCAATTGTATTTCCCTATTAAAATACGTGCATTCATTCGTATCACCTCATCAATCATTAATAATTCAATAAAACATACATTTTAATCCGAACACTGCGGCGAGGCATTGTTTGAGCATTAGATGTTACACATTAATATTTTTTTTTACACGGATTTCCAAAACTAGTTTAAATACTTATTGACTTTCTTTAACTCGATTTAGGAAAATAGGAAAGGACGTTAAAGAAGATGTAGGTGCACTGTAGTTTTTAAATTCTGCATATCAAAATGGGAGGGACCCGCGTCAGGCAAAGCGTTCCACATTCGTGTGGTGTGAATAAAGAAGTAATCTCCGTACTTAACAGTACGTCCGAAATTAGGCTCAAGGGTAAACTGTTGGGCATTCCTAGCAGTGCGGCAATTACGGTTGAATTGTTTCAGGGGAGGAATGCAGCTGGCTATTTCACTGGAGCACTGTTTTTAAAAAAAACCGATACTCGTGTGCTGTAATTGATTCCATAATTTTTCTATCACAGGTTTTAGATACGATCTTTTTTTTTTTTATATAATTAGCCCGTACTAAAGGGATTTTGGCTACCCTTATAATGTTAACTTAACACAGCGAGAGCGAAGGCTTTAGGAAAATTGGGAAGGATGAGAAAGGAGGTAACGATGCACATTTGTTTTAAATTTCTGCACTTCAAAGAGGGAGGGAAATACAGAGTCTGGCAGTCTAAAAAACTCAATTGCGTTATTAGGAGCAAACGCCCTAATATGAGAATTATATTCAAGCTTTGGTCGAGTATACGCTTTGAATATTGTAGCCAGAACAGACGGGGTAAACAATTTCTTGTATCTGCGAAGGAAACGTAGACACATTGCAGCATTCTCAGCAAAGCATACAAGTTTCCATTTTACCATTGAGCCCAATTTCGAACTTAAGGTAAGGTAAGATCTCTTTCTTAAGGCGTACCATGCGAATGTGAAAAAGACGCTTTAATACCAAAGTACACATAACTAAGGTAATATATTGCGCAAAAAACACTTTAAAATATAGCCACGAGATCTATTTTTCAGAACAAATAAATACGCTATTGGTCTCTGGCGGCCGCCATTTTACTTCAATTTTGACAGATGTGCAGAAGATTGAAAAAATAAAAACTCTAATGATATTAACTTAAACACGTGTACTGGGCTTTAATACCAAACTAAAACAGATAAAATGTGGCATTAACATTAAAAGTGTAGTTCTTCAATTATAGACAACTTAAAAATTGATATTCACTTAGTGTGAAACTAAATTTTGAATAACAGGAATCCCCTGCATTATCTTTTTAGTGTGAAACTAAAAACTCTTAGAGAGAATGACGGCTCGCTCTTACAAAACGCCATTTTGAAAATAAAAATACACACAAACCCTAAGGTTGTCAAACTTTCAAAATTTGATTTTAACTATGTCAGGGTTTTTTTTATAATAGAGAAAAACTTAGTGCAGAACTAAACATTTTATGTAGTGTGAAGTTAATGTATTAAAAGTAGGTTGTTTATAATTTTGCGCCTTTGACTTTAAAATAAATACTAATTGTTACCTACTTTTATATATGTTTCTCTCTTTTTTTAATATTTTCGCTATGTTTAAAATTTTAGAATACCTATATTTTTATGATTATTAAATGATTTATCTTTTTTAAAATTTTATTATAACACAAAGTTTAATAAGTCACTAAGCGCAGTCCATATGGAACAAATACATGTGACAAAGGCATGCATTTTATATTATTTTTATTATTCTTTATTTTAAATTATAATGTTGAATTTATTTTAAGTAGAATGACACATCATAACTTGGGGTCTTGACTCTATATTTGTGGGACGACAGTTAATTGACAACCAACGAAATCGTTAACATAAAAAAAATACATACAATACATCATATTGCCCCATTAAAAAAAAAAAAATTTTTTTTGATAATGTTTTGATTGAAGAATGAACTTATGCCATGCGTTTCAATGTGAGAACACGTCGCGTCGTTGCGTCCGTCGCGTCGTCGCGCCGCGGCCAGTGGGTAATATTTGAGGCCCTGATTAACAATTAAAAAACCAAGCCTGCATCCTGTTTACATTAAAGCTGCGTCACATAGCATAAAACACAAAATATAAATAGAACTTAATTTAAATCGAAAGCGATAAGACTAATGTATTGGGAGTGTAGATTTAATCGTTGTTTTCCTTCTACTTATATAGGGCGGTATATACAAATAAATAATGCTTTTTTCATTCATACACTCTAAATTAGTTGGATGATAAATTGGGACAAGATCAGGGTCGGATTTACAAATGCAACATCAAAGGCAAAATTATAGAAAATAAAAGGAGTTTTTATTATATTTTAGTATTTATTCAAAGGTTGGAATTGGAAGTAACTTTTTAAAAAATAAAGAGAAATTATATTATATTATGTATTTCATTTTTAGACGGCAGTGCTGCAGTAGATAAGATCTTTGCTAGTTAACATAAATTTAATAAATTATAGTTTTTTTTTTCGAAAAGAAAGCCAGACTTTTTAAAATTATTTTCTTACTAAATTTAAATTTAATAATTTAATTTACAAATGAACTTCTACTTGAAAGTTATACACATACAGCTGAATTTATGCGTATAAACGCATTATAGAGAGTGTAGTGTATAATGTTATACACTATTTACGAGAAAATATTATTTATATAATGTATGCAATGCTGTATAGGCTAAACGCGCTTGGAGGTTGAATAAAGTTTGTAAAAATTAACTCCTGATCCCCGCCATTTTATTTGTATCTAGAATATTCTCCCTAGAGTTGGTGGCATAAAAATGTAATAGATTCCGTTTTTACTTCCGATTATAGGGACTATAAGACAAGTTTAGGATTCGTGAATATTAACAAAATTTGAAATAACAATCAAACATGATATTACGATCATATAGAAGCCTAAGAAGTTAGTGGCAAAAATGTCTGTCAGTCTGTCCGTCCGTATGTTTAACAAACTGCAGCCTAAACGGCTCAAGCGATGATTAAAATTTGACTCCAATTTTACCAAAAACTGTCAAGTGTTGTCATTTGGATACTTTTTATAAGTTCAGACCGCGTGATTTACTTGTTACTTGTTTCTGTAGAAAATCTTGCATTCCAATGTGACGAGGCACATAAGAGCAAGTACGTGCGACCCAGTCGTGCCGATTTGTTATTCATACTCTATTAGACACAAACCTTTTTTTTAAATAAGAATCTATGTAATGTTGCATACTAATGCAATATATATGTACATATGTATGTTTGTATGTATAACTATTCAACCGTTCTACATAAAAAATAAAACAAAAGCAAAGTTCTTTGACAGAAACAAGGGTAATATAAAAAAAAAAACATTTTATATGAAATAATACTGTTTCGAAACTTCGTACCAACTTCTTTAAGATTTAAAAAAATAGGCATTCTTCATAACTATAGAAAAAAACACAGCTGTAGTCCTAGTCGAGACCATATTACAATCGGCAGCTTAAATCTGAAGAAGAAAGTTTCGTCGGATTTTGTTGCTACTAATTTGATTATGCGATCAGCGAAGCGTCTTCATATCAGCTGGTATCAAATAACTCTCTTACGTCATACATCTAGTACAATGTTCAGCACATCGAACCCTAATCCTACGTATGTAAATGCTGGACGGATAACTGCGGCGTAAAGCCTTCCTTTCACTTCTCACGTTGCGTTCACAAGATTTACCCGCCATTTGATTCACCGTTCTCTTACGCAATGCTTGACGTCATCATCATAAGCTCCTTCGCTATTGACTATATCCAAAATATTCAAGCTTTTCCAACTTGGAAATAAACTATTTCCATTCAAATAAATATCTGAATAGGGCTGTGTGGATCAGAAAATATGGGCAACAGTCTTTTGCACTAATGTGGTATCTATTTCCTTTCAGATCAAGAACTAAGGACCTTCACTTAAGAAAGACTTATATTCAGTAAAATAATGATTGATTCTATTTACTCCAGTAATAACTTTACTATCTCCAATTTTTTGTTTATGGGTTTGTTAATGGATTATGTAGCAGAAATTCAAGAGAAATGGATTCAAGTCGCCATGTCATATACAAGGAATTGACTTTAAACATTGTTAATGAATTTCCTGAGTATTTTTCCTCCATCGATCAACAATTTCAATTAGTCTGTTCAATAAGTCTGCTCTAGCTGCTCTAAACCACGCTCCAGGTAGAAAAAAGAAAGATTTTGCTATTCATTGAGAAAATTTCCCCTCCAAGCTGGTCTCATTTTTTTGGATTAGCTGTTCATTGAGTTTTTCTAGAGCAACTTAGAGCAAGATTTTCTTCACTTGCTTTTGTGGTAAAGCAAGGGAAGCAGTGGAGTGGAAGTGTCAAATTTAGATCTTTTCAATGTATGTATATATGATACATTTTTTTATCGAATGCGTTTGTTTAGATTAAATACTGAAAAATGTACATTAATTAGCTTAAATTAGCCAAAAGAAAAGATAAATGTTGTGATTCTAAAAATTAAATTGGAAAAATGCATCGTGAATTGCTACAAGAAAATGTTTTTTTTTCTCTGTCACATAATGAATGACATCTGTGCTCTACTTGATCTGACATTTAACAGCTGTTTTGCTCTGCTATACCCTGCCTTACGCTACTCTACTCTACTCATTAAACAAACTCTTAGTTGCACATTTGTTTGTGTTTGCGTTTTGCAGTTTCGCGAATATATTTCTTTCAGCTATTGAAAAGTGCTTCCCTAAAAGTTAATATAGAAAAATCCAGTAGAAACCACAAAAAAGGGTTGGAGTAAAGGCATTTAACCTAAAATCATGACATTCCATACTCTTCATAAAAATTTAGTTACCAACCTTCCATGTAGTGACGTTTCTCAGAAAACAAACGAACAAAATTCCCAAAGAATTCTTCCAAGAGCGAGATGCAAGATTACAGACGCATATTACACACGCTCAACGCCCCGCCGCGTCAAATTTCTAACAAACAAACAACAAATTTATTATTCATTGCAGTAAAAAAATATATACATTCTGACATTCACATTCACACTACGATTAATAATAATTCGGATTATTTTAAAACCAAAGAAAAATCCTACACCGTTAACAACAATGGGGGAAAAAACGCGGGAAATACAAATTCAAAAGTGAAGATGGCTTTCTTACTATTTTTTCAGTTACTTTGTAAATGTATTTCTTCAGACATAATGCTGATTTCCGATTCACCTTTCAATTGTCGCGTATTTTTATTCCAGACACGTGACATATGAAATAAATCCCTAAACAAAAATAATATTTTCTGTTTTTGTTTGTGTGAATATTAAAACTGCCGGTTGTGATTTATAACTGCGATTAAAATAAGACCGGGCATTGTGCTGTGCTGTCGTCATGCGTGTCTGATTTAATTTTATTGGCGCGCATACCAATGGTGCGCTGCGCATGTTGTGATTTAAGGGACTGACTGCGTGACTGAGACAAACAACAACGCCATGTTTTGCATATTACTTGATGTCGAACGGTAAACAAGTTTTACTACATTCCAGAACATTAACAACAATTGATTAGCCAACTTGGGTTTGTATTTTATTTAAACAAATGTATGGATAAATTTAGTATTGGATTAAGTCCGGTTAAGATTTTGACACGCCCTCTATAAAAAAAAAACATCCATACTACATTCCGAATTCATTAGTTCCCATGGTTTTTATAGGAATTAGTTTTATAACGTTAAACTGTTGTCAGGGATGTTTAAAGTCTTTAAATTGTTTATTAGCTTTTCTTGTGGGAAAATTTCGTGGAATGCTGGAATGTTACTGTATATAAACCTTGTTTTATTAAGTTATGTACTTCATATTGATTGATAATAGAATCCTGAACACCGTGTAAATTCCTCTTCGAAACTGAACGCTTTATTTATATAAAATATTAAATGGCGGAAGCAGTTATTAAAATGGTATCATTAGAAAGAAGAGCAGATCGAGCATCTAGCTGTTGGCGGATTTATAAATTTTCCGCCATTTATCGGTAGAAGGTTGCCATCTTTATTGATTTTTACTTGCGTATTGCGATATATGAAGGATTCTTGCATTTTTTTTTGTTTGTAAGCTAAGAAGGGTATTCCCCAATTACTTAGCTTATTAGAAAATTAGATTATTAGAAATAAGAAAATATGATCAGGTTTTAAATTTTCTTATGCGCGAAACAGATTGAACCAGCAACAGCGGCCGCCATTTTTTTTTTAGAAATTATGTGTTTCAATTGCTCAAGCTAGAACCATTGTATATACATTTTCTATAGTACTCTCATGGTGGTCATCTTCCTGGTTGATTCGAAACTAACTCTAAATAGTGAAGACGAGAACCTTAACCGATATTTTACCAGTATTTAATACACTTGTGTTGTCTGTACTTATTCTAAATCCACATTAATTGGCAAATTTCAGCACGCCTCATTGCGACTTGATTCAGAACTAAAAAAATATGCTTCATGATATTAGTATAGGCAGTGTATATACAATGGCTAGAATAGACCACCAACAGCAACGTCAACAGCGTCGTTAGACCAAATTCCTAAATTTGCTGTTGCTGTTCCATTGCTACCAACTTTACACAAGTGATGTTCAGGGGCATCATACGGATCCAACGTTAACCAGAAAAGGACATTTCTAAGAACGGAAGTTTGCAAAATTGACCAATTGCATGAAATGCATGGAACGGTTTTCGAGAGCCAGAAGTCAAAACATTTAAATTTCCGGTCCGCTCGTAAAAGAAAAAGCTATAGAAGTCGCAGAACAATTTGCATGCATTAATTTTAATGCATCTGACGGATGGCTCCAAAAGTGGCAAACAAGAAACAACATAAGTTTCAAATGCGTATCGGATGAATCAGCTAATGTAAGACAAGAAATTGTTGACCAGTTTATGGAGAAAATTCCTAAACCTACAAAATAAATATATAAAAAAATAATTTTTCTACCACCGAACACAACTTCAGTGTGTCAGCCCTTGGATCAAAGAATAATTCAGAACTTCAAATTCTACTACAGAGAAATAATTTTGAAACACATTCTTTCTAAAATGGGAGAAGCACAAACTGCATCAGAGTTATCCAAAAAAAATTAATGTCATGGACGCATTATGCTTTGTTAAGACAGATTGGGACAAAGTTTTTTCAGCAACCATACGAAATTGTTTTGGCAAAGCCGGATTCAAGAAAATTGATTGTATGCAGAATTTGAGCCCGAAGATGATCTTCCACTGGCAACCAAATGTATTGAAAGGGATCCAAGAGCTTGTTATAGAAAATGGATACAAAATATGGAAGCATTTGTGGCAATGGACCAGAACATTCAGACCGAAGATGACAACATTGACATTCTAAGCCTTTCAATCGAATTCGAAAACAATAAAAAGATTGCTATAAGCGAGTCAGAAGAAGATGAGGATACAGCTGATGATATCAATCCAATCAACTCTTATAACGATGCATTTCAAGCCCTAGAAAACTTAAAACTGTTTACAAAAGATGACTTCGTTGCTTTTAAACATGTAAAACATTTTGAAAGCCATTTTGAACATAAATTTATTTGGAGCAAAAGGCAAGCAAACTATGCCAGCCAACAATTTTAAATTTTTACAAAAAGTAGATTACTGTTTATTTAAATATGTAATATCTCCTTCTTTTAATTGTTTTGATTAATAATAAATTATATTAAATATAATTAGGGCTCTGTGTTATAAACGGCTAAACCCTAAAGCGATTATCTTTTTATTTGTCATTCATCGTAGGGGTTTTAAAATTTTAATTTTAGGGCTTAAAATAACGATACTTTCATAAAATCAGTAAAGAAAATCTTATTTATTTCTAACCGTTTTAATTTTTTTTTTAATGTCTGTTTATCTTTTTATTAAAAACAATTTATTAGAAATGTCTATAAAAGTATATCTTTCATATAACTTTTTTTTCGACTTTCTCGGTAACGTAATATTGGATTTCTATAAAATGTATTATTTGAAAAGACCTAGGTCGAAACACAAACACAGCCAGATCCGCATTTTTCGCTTTCTCTATCATCGTAATGTTATGTTTGATTATTATCTGTCAGTAAAAAAATAATTAACATGGCAAAGCCTTTTCTTCAAATTAAACCTTAAACATTACTAGGTACCTGAAAATGATATTCCACTAATATTACGTTTCATTTTTTATTGGCCTTGGAATCCTGACAATCTGGGAAATGCAGTAACGTATGTACACATTGTTTTGTTTGTTTACATTATAAATTTCGTCACAGCATCACATGCAACGCAAATTTTTCCCGCTTTTCATCAAAAAACGCATTAAAACAATTAATTCAGCGAAAATTTTCGCAAATGCGCCATTTTAATGTTGTTTACAATATTTCCAGCTCTATTCCTCAGAATGAGAAAGCAAAAAATTAAAAATGTGTACCAACTACGCACCGAATGATGAAATTGCATGCGTCCATTACAAGTTGTTTACAACTTCATAATTAAATATTCAAAAACAAAAAAAAAAAACAAAAGGTGCATGCTGCAATGAATGAATGGTGGGGCTAAAAACAAGGGAAAGACAAGAAAAAATGGAAATCAAGACTAAGAAAAAACAAAAAATTACACTCCGGTTCGACTAAATGAGGCCATGTTAATACTTTACGATTATGGATACTATAAAAAAGAACTAAATTCATGCAGTTTGAAAAAAATTAGATAAAAATCAAACTTGGCATTAAGATGATATAGAAACATATTTAAGATAGTGAATTTTTGCCACTGTTGGTCTGTACAGTTGTCCTTATGTACAGATAGAATTTTGAACTTCGTCCTCACGATTGAGCTAATCATCTTAAAATTTTAGCAGAGGATTAGGCCCAATGCACACGGAACAATTGAAAAAAAAACTGATCAGTGAGTGCGAATTGGCAACTAGTTTGCTTTGAGTCAAACCAACAAACACGACGCACACGACGCTACTGGTTGAAAACTCGTTTGCGATTCATAAAAAAACAATTTGTAACGAGTCGTCCGTTGATTTGCATGTTGGGTTGCCCATTGATTTCAGTTTTTTTTCTAGTTTGTCGAATATGAGCGAAAAGCAGACCATCCTGTTGCTGGTGGGGGAGTTTAAAACACTGTTTTGTTGAAAGACAGTGAACGCACTATAGATTTTGATTGGTAATGAGATTTCTCGTGTGTGGAGTCAAGTCACGGTAACCCGTGTTGCTAAACGGTTTAATTTTTTCCAGGTGCTCCATGTGCATTGGGCGTTAATTTGATTTTCGAAGATACAAAGTCGAAGTTTTCGGAACCCACCGTAGATTCGCCCAATAATATGACTTATGCGGTCACAAGCAGACATTGACAGTGTACGATTGAGTTCAAAATGATTAGATGGTTGATTAGTAGGCCGGTAGCAAGCCTACTCTTAATAAATAATTTATTATTTACTCTTAAGGATGTAACTAACTTATATATATATAAGTTTGTGTTTAAGATTTAAGTAGCCAGATATACTTTTAATAGTCGGCTACTTTATTTACACGTAAGACTGAACAAATGTATTTATTCTGAATTGTCTTAATAAAACATGAATTGAATTGAATTGAGTTCAAAACCTAAATTGTATACAAGATTTAAAAAATTAATTTGCATGTTATTCAGGAATACTGGTTGTAAGTCATCGGTGTCAACAAGCTCATCGAAATTAGGATTAGTTGTGATTTGTTTGGATTCAGACTGAGCCCATTGTAGACTGACTAAATGTAAATATTAAACAAATCATCGTTTACTCTAGCTATGACATCTTCGGAAAGCCCAATATTAAATATAAATAATAAAGCAGGCAAATGTTCTGAAAAACTTGGCTGCATGAATGATTTCGGAAACCCGACTGTATTGGAGCTAACAAACAATGTTGACTAAGATAATTCAAGATTTTTTTTTCAAGATCTGCAATAAGAACTTTTTCCAAAACCTTTTCAAAGAGATTTTAAAATGCTAGTTGGTCGAAAATCTGCTGGCGAGCTTTTTTCGGACTGATAATGACTTGCTAGCTTCCACGTTTCAGGTAATTTTGACTTTAATAACTTGTTTAAGACAGCTTAGGATATATGTACGTACATACATGTAAGATGGCTACTAAAAACGGTAACTTTCATAGGACGGTCTTTCTATTGAACTTTTTTGGGAACTAGTTGACCGATTTCAACTAAAATTCATATTCAAAAAAGAAATAAATTACTCGACTAATTTTGCATTAAATTATTTATGATTCCTAACGATTTTTTTTAATTTTTAGTAATCAACAAAAAAAATATATTTTCAAAATGCAACTGTAGGTTGCACGAAACTTCTTAGAAGAATTAGAAATATAGTAAAGTATTTTTCGGCTTGGAAAATCGAGAATTAGGTGACACATTTTTTTCACCTAAAACGTACGACTCTAGTTTGGGCTAGAAAAAATTGCTACCCAAAGTGATCATAGAAGTCAAGATCTCTGGGTTAGGAAGCAAACACCACTACCTAGATACTTGAAAAGATCTAAATATCCAAATTTATTCTGCATACCAATATTTTGAATAATTTAATTTTTGTATTTAAAATTAATTTTTTAATTTTTTTTTAATTCAATAATTTTAAAACAAGGTATTCCAAAAATAATACATATTTTAAATTTTATGATCAGCTGTACATTAAAAAAATCTAAAAAACTTCATAACAAAATCTCAAAAAAACACGATTTTATCAAAATCCGTCCTACAATTTTCGAAATACTTTTTTCATAAATTCAATAATACTTAAGACATATGATGCCATACTCCATTTTTATGAGAAAACCGTAAGTAAATGTTACTTGTTTCAGTGAAATATCTTGACTTAACAACTTTGAATTTAATTTGTGAACGCACCACCCTTTCACTAAGCATCGAACTGTCAATTTGTTCAGTAAATTCAATATTTTCATCATGGTAGAGTACACAAGCGAGCAACGTCTACAAATTATAAAAAAATTCTACCGAAATTCGGAGTCGGGGACCGTAACTTTAAGAGCGTTGAGTTGTTGAATTTCTACGCAAAATCATCTTCAGTGACGAAGCTCATTTTTGGCTCAATGGGTTCGTCAATAAGCAAAATATGCGTTATTGGTCGGGTGAAAATCCACATTCATGAATCACCACTTCATCCACAAAAATAACTTTTTGGTGCGGTTTACATGACGTCGGCGTTATTGGGCCATATTTTTTTGTCGACGATAACGATCGTCACGTTACTGTGAATGGCCAGCGTTATCGCGCCATGATTACCGATTATCTTTGGCCCGAATTGGAAGATATGGACTTGGACGACGGTTTCAACAGGATGGTGCCACAAGCCACATAGCACACCTTACAATCGATTTATTGAAAAGTAAGTCTGATGAGCGTGTTAGAGTCGAGTTCCATTCATAAATGTTTTGATTGTACTTCAAGCCGATAATAAAGTTTTTGAAATATCTCAAATGGTTTTCCTTTTTATCTAAAGTCAAGTCAAGTCCTCATTCGAAAACCCTTTACTTCATAAATTTCAGAATTTTGAATTTGTTGGCTCAATTCAATTTGAAATGAAGCCTGTTCTAAAAACATTAATTCCATGCCATGAGAGTCATTAAAAACCAGTTTTAATTTCATTGAAATCAGTTGAGTCATTTACGAAAATCGTTAAAATTTAAAAGAACGTCGAATGCAGGTTGCCAGTAAAGATTACTACTTTTCCAATTTGGCCATACAAGACATTGAATTCCACATAAGCAAAATGCTTTACAATGTTTTAATGTCAAAAACACTTTATATTGCGTTTCAAAGAACTGAATGTTTGTGTAGAAAATCAATAAATTACAATAAAAAAGGTGAAAAAATTGCTAAACAAATATGAAAGGAACTTCAAACTAGCCGTCGTCGTCGTCGTCGTCTATATTGCAATATCGATGACGCTTTGTTTTCGCCATTATTGCAGCGCCAATTCCTATAAAATTTTACTGCACTGCCCCTTTTTTACGCTTATAAATATGGAAACCACCGCCATCAACCACTCGATAAGGTTTTTAAACGCAGAAAAAAAGTAAACAATAAAAATAAAAAACCTTAAATGGCGCCAATACTTGCCACTTATCCCCTGCCGTCTTTATATTGTTGTTCTTAATTCTCAATGCCTTATTGTGGCACAAACAGAGGCACTAGTGGCAGCACGGTTATCACCAAGACTCCTCCAATCCCAAACCACTTACTTAACATTCATCCATTGATGACATTTCCTCTTGCTTCCTTACAGCTTTGCGTGCTCAGAGTGGGTGTGCAATATAAATAAAATATACAAACTATGTTTCACAAAGTCTAAACCTCAAGACTGTGGCGTAGCGACGCGACGGAAGAGGAGGGCTTTTACTATGGAATTATCAGGCTTGCGGTCAGTTATATGGAATTTCTTGTTACACACTTGTTTGTGACTTAAATTCACGTGAATTCTATTTGTACCTACGAATCCATTGCATTGCGACTTTAAGTACATAAACACTTGATGTTATCGCAACAAAATTATTGTTATTATTTAGCAAATGATTCGGAATTCTGTGAAGTTTTGATACTCAACAAAGTAACAGAAGTCAAACAAAAATAGTCCCGAATGAACTTTAGACTAAGATTTTTCATACTAAGTTAGATTGCTTGTGATATATGAATTGGAAGGGCAATTTATGGGTTCGCAAGAGATTTTGATGAACAAAAAGTTTGACAAGAATTGTATTTATTTTTTGGATCAAATTTCCCAAACGGCCCTTTTTATCTCGCAAATAGCTTAAACAATTTCGATAATATATTATATTTATGAAATAATGGTGTATTTTACAAGAAATAGACAATAAACAATTAAAAATTTGTAATTTTTTTAAATTCAAAGTCAATGTGTATAAGTGTAAATTTTGCACCCCGTTTTTTATATTTTATGGATTTCTTAAAATGGTATACGCAACAATTTTACGGGCAAGTACATGCAACCCAGCCATGCAGTTTTTTTTTTCTTTCTTTATAATTAATGTAGTGTTTGCTACTTAAAACGGCTGGAGTAGAGGGAGGGAGGTGCTAGTGCGTTAAATGATTTCTCACCAGGAAATGCTTGGACTTTCAGTCATTGGAACTAGATACTTGTTGTGGACACAATTTAACAATTTACACTTGTAGGAAAGTCGGACGTCTTGATTTGTGGGTTTGTATTATTGTTTTTTTTTTTTGCGAAACGCGTCAAAGGAATTTGTGTGTTAAGGAATTGGTTTCACAAGTGTTTTTGTTTATATGTTTTATTTTTTCCTTTATTCAACAAGTATTTTTATCAAATATATGAAGAATTAAATTTTCTTAACAATCTGTCAATTTTCTTCTATACTGAGATATAACTATAATGACATATGACATTTGATGCTAAGGTAAATTGGAGCAAAAATGGCCGAACTGTCTAATTTTGGAACAACTACATAAATTATTTATGCTACAGTAGTTTACGTACCTAGTTAATGTAGTAAATGAAAAAAAAAATTGCAGCAGATGTACATTTAAATGTCAAATTAGCTGACAGCTGTCACTTTTACGTCAATTTGATTACAATTAACAGTTATTTTCCTTCTATAGAAGAAAAACAAAAAACTTTAACGTCCGTTTCTTCCTTTTGGAGGGGTTTTAAGTAAGAGAATATAAATTGCACGACTGAACCACACGTACTTGCTCATATGTGCCATCACTTGTAGAATACAATTTAAGAAAATTAAAGTGAACATCAAAGGGTTTATTCGATTTTTGTGACTTTTGGATTGTTTGAATAAAGTACGTTAAATTGTATTGAGTGAAATAATTAAAAAAAATTTTTTTTCAAAATCGTAGAAACGGTTTTTAAATAATACGGTTTTTTTTAACAACTTTTTTAAATAATTAAAAAAAAATAATTCAAGAATAGAAACTCAAGCACAAAAATAACATACATTTAAAAACAAAATTTAAAATAAATTCACCTATCCGTTTTCAAAATATTTATTTTTTTTTTTTAATATTAAAAATATGTACAAAAAAGTTTTAGAAAAAAAATTAATACAAAATTACTTAGGCTACCTACATCTTTTTGAATATCAATTAAAAATACGATCACCAGTTTTCGAGAAAGTCGAAGAAAAAAAACCGGTCTATGGGAGGTACCGTTTTTATTTTTTCAACAAAATTTACCTACAGTATCTACACAGATTTTTTTCATAAAAAATCTTGGAGCCGCTTTCGAGAAAAATTAGCTTTTACATAACGGTTATATGGCAGGTACCGTTAACTTTTGTTAAGTTCTAAATTTGAAGACGATTGGCTCAGCCGTTTAGGCTACATTCCAAAATACATCCGTACAGACAGACAGACAAATTAACTCAAATATGTTTCTCTATCATCGTAATGTCATGTTTGATTGTTATCTCAATTTGTTTTTGAATCAGGAATTGCATTGACGGTTTTTTCAAGTTACAGCTGTAAATTAATTTTGTAAATATTAAGTTTTGAAGTTTTGTTTTGATAATTTTCATTTAATTTATTGTTTTTTTTTTTTGTTATTTCACTTGCTTGGAAATTGGACGTGTAGTTTATTCCATTTACTACGCGTAGTTGCGGACGTAGAAAATATAGTGTAGTTAATTGGGCCATCTCTGATTGGAAGACGCACTTTAAACCAAAAAAAATGAGAAGAATCCGATATTAAATTGCGAGAATTGAAATGGCTATATAGAAAAAACTCGAATCTAAGTATTAATAGCAAACTGCTCATCTACAAGCAAGTGCTTAAATCAATATGGACGTAGGGAAAACAACTTTGGGTTTGTAGAAGTCCAAGTTATATAGGCAACAACTGCAAAAAACTGTCGAAGAATCCACTTGATAGAGATATCCCTGGCAATGTCCTATGTACTACGCAGTACAGTATACGCTTTTCATTTAGCGCGTGATGGGGAAATTATGGAGGAAGAGAAAGGAAGTGCCGATGAACATTGTTTTTTAATGTTTGTAAATCTAAATGAGAAGAGAAAACCGCACTGGTTACACAATTCCACATTCGTGTTGTGCGGCAAAAAAATAATTCTTTAAAGGGGGGGGGGGGGATGTAACTGACTAGTAAAGAGCATTTATTATAAATAAACCGATAAAAGAATGAAAAACATGAAATCTTGCTTCAGATAAAAGAAAATGAGAACGAGTGTCGAAGACAAAACGATGCATAAGTCACAGTAGTATTTATTTTGTTTGTGGACATCAAACTTAAAAACTTTAGAAACATCGAGCGCAATAATATTATTTTTTCCATAACAATTTAAGATATGTATGTTCCTTTCTTCGGTGATTGCTGCCGTTTATTAATAATAACCTGAAGATTGAAAAGCGTTTTCATGACTATGGAAATGAGAGACATAAGTCCAATTGGTCAGTATGATAAGATGTTTTTTGAATCAGAAAATGATTCCAGAACAAGTTAAAAGAAAAGCTCAACAAGTGGTTGCACCAATGAAGAAGAACTCGATATTTTAAAAATGTTAAAAAAAATAATCTCAAAACATTTAACAAATCACCCAAAAACATATTTCAAAACAAAAACATATATGTAATTCAATTTCAAATTAATTTATAATTTGCTATCGTTTTTTTTTATCGCGACGTATGAATGACATTCAACATCAATTATTTTGCGATATACATAATGTCGGTATCAACAAAAGTGCGGATTGTATAAGTAAGGCCATCGAAATTTGAAACCAAAGGAATGTTATCAAAATCTGTGATTGGGAATTTCAAGCACATGAGCAATATCAACGTCAATACAGAGAGAAAAAATATTTGACAATATTTTAAATTATTCTTATGCCAGGAAACCACATAGGTATGATGTATCTGTTCTGGCCCAAAGACTTAACTTACGGAATCTACCATTAAAGATTTGCTTTCGTAACTACAGCATTATATTAAATAAAATAAATAAGATAAGGCAGTATCTACATTTGCAGTATCATATTCACAAAATTGGGGTTGATATCATCCAACCCAACAGCATTTGAACTTATAAAAAGCAACTTTATACATCAGCATTATCTGCAGCAAAAAATTTAAAAACGGAACTAGGTTTGATGGCATTGCTGTCCCGTTCTTTGACTAGCGAATTCCAGTTTTAACTAGTTTTTTCCGCAATTGTTGTCCATTTAAAGAGGTGCTGACTAGTATGATTAGTTCATGAAAGCGTTTTAAAAAAAAACAAATTATTTTTTGAAAACGCTTTTCGCTTTCAGAAAATGTTAGTGAAAGTTTTTTGCTTTATTGTTTGCTTTCAATGTATGTTTTTCACCCTAAATAGGACCTTAGTTACGCAGAAGTCGAACGTAAACCGTGCGTGTGTAATAAGGGCTACATACGGCAGATACGATTTCGTTAATTATGTCATGATTGTGTTGCATCGATTTTTGGAGACACCGCCAGCGAGCATTATGCGATACCAAAAGCGTTTTCAACGATGCGGCGATGACACGACTATTTAACAGGCGGGTAACTAAGCATGTGCCATCCGTAGAATTATTTCTATAAAAGAACAGTTAGCTGCCTCTTCCTCGCAAAAAAGTTCCTCAACGAATATCATTTTGCAGCCACCATTATATAAGCAATAAAGAAAACTAATAAGCCAAGAGTTGCAAATCCAGTCCGTACCGGTTTACACAAAAAACACTTTCAGAGAGAGCTTTCAGAAAATAATTTCGCTTTCATAGTATGACGAACCGAAAAGTACTTTCAGAAATGTTGCTTTCTGGAAAGTAAAAAGTGGCTTTCAGAAAGTATTTTCCATTCATTGTGTGACTTCTATCTGAAAGTACTTTCAAGAAAATTTTAAAATAGGAATTTTGGAAACACTTTCTGAAATTTACTTTCCTTTCATTGTGTGACGACACCTTTACTCACAAAAATTCGTTAACAAAACATAAGTCTATGAACACAATTTGAAAATAGTTTGAGTTCTGAGCATCTTACATTCTTTAAAAAATATAAAAACAATACAATTTCGTTTTGATTTTCTCTTTTTAGAAACAAACAAACAAACAAACAATAACAAGAAAATAACTAAAACCGTTAATATTTTTGTTTAATTATGCATATTATTAGCCAATACCTCAAGCTTTCAAATAACGAAAATATTGTAGGCTTTTTTTCCATTGAATTCATAAAGGAAATTAAAAAAAAGTGTATCTGAGGAATCCTTCTATAAATAAATTACCCACATCCGAGCACAAAGACACAAACAGACAACAGAAAAAGCCTATTTAAAAAGATTTATTTTTAATTTTACACAAAATATGTGACTCATTCATAAAATTTCACGTTAAAGCAGCAAGAAAACAACATTCCACAATATGCTTCTGCCTGGGAGCGACTAGTTGATTTTTCTATTTTTTAAAATTAATTTTCTATACAGATTTTATTTATAGAACTAAAACGACAAAAATACAATAAATAGCTTTTCCCTTATGATCCTATATTAAAAAGACGATTGGGACGATAAGTCCAAATTAATAGAAAAAGATACAAAAATGTATCTTTATTTTTGTTTTTTTACTGATAAAATCTTTGCGTTTTATTTTGATCACGGGCTTCACGGAATTATTGGTGTCTTTTTTTTATAGATTTTTCAAGCTATTAAGTGCTCAGCAGTGGGAGATATGTATGACACGTCAAAAATGTGTTTGACATAAATTCTGTTTTATAAATTAGTTGAACGTTTATATGGAATTAAGACTCCAACACGCATGTGGAAACTATATCGTGAATATCGGGGTTTTCGAATGGAATGTGTTTGATTAGATTTTTTTTTTTAGTATCGCAGGAATTTTTCGATTACTTTTTATTTTAGATCAGCTCCCCTGAATGAAAGAATATATAAATAAATATTTTTTGAAGATTTTCACACATTTTTAGATATTTTTTTTATAATAAATAATTAAAAATATATATATAAATATTTTTGATTTTGTGACTACCTCGATGTTTTAACAACAAAACCGTAGTTCTTTTTTTCATTTCCCCCCAATGTTGTAATTGGAAAATATTTTAATTGATTTTTATGATTTTATATATGCCACACTAGGAAGGGGATTAATAAATATTAATAGAAATTGACACCCTTTTTAAAATGCGTGGGTTTACATTAGTTTTTTCCTTCCTACTTTATTGTATTGAAAAAATGCATCATGACCTACATAACTGTAGAAAGAAGATGCCCTGGGAATCGAAGTTTTGAAGCTTATATTTAGCTCATTGCAGTCAACAATAACAGTTTCCAATTTCTTTTAGGATTTTCCAAATCCTATGTCTATCTAATAAAGGAGCAGCGGAGCAAAGAAAAGCTTTGGTACATCTATTTAACTCTATTCCGTTTGGTGACTTATGGTCTTTCTCTACTGCGCCGTCTGTCTGGGATGGAATCGAAGATTTTTCGGGCCGGAGTATTGATATCCATCCGCTCGTTATAACCCATCCAATTGAGGCCTTGAATTTTTACTCTTTTGGCTAAGTCTGTGTCGCTGTACAGCTGGAACAGTTCTTCGTTGTATCTTCTTCTCCACTCTCCGTTAATGCATACCGGACCAAAAATCACCCGTAGAATCTTTCTCTCGAAACAGCCTAAAGTGTCCTCATCCGCTTTTGACTACGTCCATGTGTCTGCACCATAGAGCAGGACTGGGGTGATGAGGGTCTTATACAGGGACAATTTAGTTGCCCGAGAGAGGGCTTTGCTACTCAATTGCCTTTTAAGCCCGAAGAAGCAGCGATATACAAGAGTTATTCTTCGTTTGATTTCAGTGGTGTTGTTATCTGAGTGAACAGCGGAGCCCAGGTAGACACAGTCCGTAACTACCTCCAAGTTATAGCTCTCTATGGTGATGTTTTGTCCAAGACGTCGATGTTGGGTGTCTCTTTTTGATGACAGCATATACTTGGTCTTTCCCTCATTGACTGCTAATCCCTTCCTGCTTCCGTCTCAATACTCACAAAAGCGCTAATGACATCACGCTGCATTCTTCCGATTATGTCAATATCGTCGGCGTATGCGAGTAATTGGACGGACTTTTGAAAGATCGTGCCTCTGGTGTTGACGTGAGTTCTGCACTATTCTTTCAAGTCTGATGTTGATGTCGTCTTTTCTAAATCCTTTTTTGGCTTTCAAAGGTATCGGTGCGGTCTTTACGGACCTTGAACGAACAGCTGCCATTTTACACAGGCGGACGAGTTTGGCAGGGATGTTAAAACTACACATTGATTTTTATAACTCGTCTCTATAAATGATGTCGTACGCGGCTTTGAATAGATAAAAAGGTGGTGGGTATCGATTTCTGGGTTATTTTCAAGATCTGCCGTAATGTGAATATTTGGTCGATAGTGGACTTTCCTGGCCTAAAACCGCACTGATATAGACCTATCAGGTTGTTGACGAATGTCGTTAGGCGTTCACAAAATACAGCAGAAAAGGTCTTGTAGGCGAGGTTAATGAGACGGATACTCAAGTAGTTGGTGCAGTTCAGAGGGTCTCCTTTTTTAAGGATCAGACAAGTCATCGGTCATCGCCTGCTTGCTTGGAGGTTACTGATGAAATATCCAACGACTATTACTAATGGCAAAACGTACCTATGAGAGTTCTTCCAAGACAGCAAGGTACCGTGCCAATGTTTCTATTAGGTCTGTTTACAATACCTACAAGAATATTGTTTTCCAACAAGTTATAAATCAATATAGTGAAATAAACAGAAAGTTAAGTGATTTAATGAAGTTTCGTGCTTATTTGTTCATAAATACGACACATATCGCCAATAAATTAAACAAAAATATCTGATATCGCAAAATCAAATTTTAAATCGCAAATTAAAAATAAAATCGCACGTTTTGCGATATATCGTACAATCTGGCAAGCCTGAATGCCACGCCACAAAATATACAACAAGCTCTTCTAAAATCTCTCTCTAAACTGCAATATTTTAAATTTAGTAAGAGCACATTTCGGTTCTCTCTTCTTTTAAACATTATCCATGTGCTTTTTCTCTTTTTATAAATAAACAAATAACAAAACAAAACATAACGCATTCAAATTCAAAGTCCAATCTCCAATCTCCAATGTCCAATCCCAAAGAAACAGACAAGAGACAATTAATAAAAAAACAAGTTCATATTTTTCTCTTTTCTCTCCACATCCAAACCACACAAAAGCAGCATCGCATTTTCGCATTTGTTATTGCAATAGTATTTGCTGATAAGCAGAAGAGCGAAAGATGTTTATTTTACACACATTAACATTTCACACACACTCAGGAAAACCAACTACAATCTACAAATGGTAGGGAAAAAAACAATGTTTTCAAAAACAAGAGTTTCGTTTCGAAAATAATAAAAAATATGTCTATTCACAGAAAATCCTCGCCCGTTAACTTGAGATTGTTGTATAGTAATTATCCTAGTTTTACTACGGTGATGTACTGCGCATGCCACATAGTTCTTTCGACATTTTTTCGATACGCAATTTCTTATTTTTTTTTTTTTAATATTTTCTTTCTGTGAGAACGCATTTTCTGCGTTTTTTTTTATCGACAAAAAAATATGTTGAGGCTCTGAAGAGCAAAATAGAAAAATTAACATGTAAAGCTGCAAAACAATATTAAGTACAATGCTTACAATAAAGGGGGGTATCTAAAATTCAACCTGATAAGGAATTGCAGCTAATCATCAATATGTACCTACTGCTACTAAAACCACACAAGTCTTCTCTATCTAATCTAATTTTTCATTTCGCGTGAGGACATTTTTTTAGTCCTCGCCGATAAAACGTTTCTGAAAGTGTTATTGAGCTTTCAACCGGACTTATACGTTGCTTATTGAAAAACATTTTATTTGCATCCCGAAAATTCTAGCTTAAATGTTTTCTTATTGGGAGTCTAAAACGATGTTAACCATATGGAGAGACTATTTCAACTTGTTGTTGAAAGGCGATAAATGATCGATCTGGACCAGTCAATATTCTAGATGACAACCAAGAACTACTACTATTGAGATCCAAGTAGCCATTGTCACTCTAAAAATGAATACAAATAAAACTTTTTAGACACACTGTAGAAGACCTAGTCAGGTCCATTAAATAACTCATCTGCAAAATATGGTCGGAGGTAAGTATGTTCGATGATTGGAATCTCAGTATCATCTGCTCGATCCACAAAAAAAGAGTTCGATTGCTCGACACCAACTATAATATGAAAATAATCCTTTTCAACATCGCCTATGAGATCCTGTCCAGAGTTTTATGTGAACCCCTGAATCCGTTTGTTGAACTGAAAAATCTACGATCGACCAAATCTTCATTTTACGCCAGATCCTGGAGAAACCCCAAGAATTTAACATCGAAACCCACCACCGGTCCATCGATTTTAAGGCAGCCTACGACAGTGTGTAAACAGGGATCAACTGTACCGGGTCCATCTTTGAAATTCCTGCTAAACAGATACGTCTTATCAGGATGACTGAAGAGAATCCCCCAGTAGGGTTACTACTGAGACCTTCGACAACACCAAAATGTAAAGACAAAGTGACGGAGCTGTTTAAGCATTGTGCTTGAAAAGGTTTTACGGAATACCCAGGCCAGTATAAGAGGCACGACAATGATGTGAGGATTTTAACTAACCGGTGCTTTCGCTTCTATTGAGTCAGTAGAAACCAGTAAACGAGGTCAAGACGAACTATATACTACCACTGACTTCGACATGACGTGACAATTGACAAAAATAACTTCGAGGTAGCTTGAGCACTGCTGCAAGCACAAGGAAAAACATAAGCACAAAAATCACATAGGGTCACTGTTGCTAATCTCTATTTCTTTGGGCAATTGAGGAATATAGCCCCAAGAAGAACTAAGGAGAAGCTATAAAACAAGCGAGCAGAAAGTTTAGGGACCCCTTCGACCGCTTGGAGTGCGAAATTAGAAAAAAAACAGGCGAGCGCCACCAAAAGTAAAGGAAGTGTCTGGAAACATACCGTGTTAAGTCAAGCGGTAAGGTTCGACTGACAAAAACATTCTATACGAGATCAATAACTGGCAATAAGGCAGACATTAACATCAATTACGAAAATCACTTTATAAAAAATGCTAGAAATGAAATTTATTTATTAAAATCCGGATCAAAGCGTTGTTTCCGTTTTAGAAACTTCTCAATTCTCATACTCCTTTTTGCCGTGATAACGTCTCATAAATCGATGACAGGCTACACGTAGGAAATAACATGACTCAAGCTGATAAGACTCATGCTGAAAAGACAACAGTGGTTCTTTCAACCAAAATCTATCGCAAGCACAATGCGAACATGAAAACAGGCGCAAATTCCCAAAATAATTCCACTCAAATTCAAAAAGTACAAGAAGAGAAAAAGAAATACAAAATAGGCGGAGTTTTGTTAAAGTAGATGTAATAATGGGGTGTTTGTGTGTGTATTTAACGAGAGGGTTTGTTGGTCATTTTTTCAACCAAAATCGATCGCAAACGTATTCTGAGCACCAGGCGAACATGAAAAAGAACACTCGCAAATTCCCAAAATAATTCCACTCAAATTCAAAAAGAACAAGAAGAGAAAAATAAATACAAAATAGGCGGAGTTTTGTCAAAGTAGAAACTAGATGTAGATATTGGGGATGAGAGCGTTTGTGGGTGCGAGTTAACGGGCTGTATGTTGGTGTTGCTGCCATCAATGTTTTCTTATGACGTTATCACGTAAAATTATCATCCGTAAACCGAGTTTAAAAACAACAAACTCTTGTTTTTTTTTTTTTTTAATTACAATTGTTGTTTGAGTAAAAATCTCAATGGGATGATTATTTTAAATGTAAGAGTGCAGTTTAAGCTTTCATTAAAACAAATCATTGGAATTTTTTTGATGCCAATGACAGAAATACACAAGAACATTTTTTCCTCATGCGAAACTATTGGTGAAACTGACGGAATTGAAATACAAATCAGTGGAACGATTCGTTACATTCCCTGTCAAAAAACAATCAGCTGACATGAAAAATTAATAGCATAAGGAAAATAAATAATAATAAATAACGTTTGTTTAATTTTTTTCTTCTTCTTCTAATCATTTGCTATCCATCGGTATATAATTTTGATTTGTATATCTAATGAAAGAAAAACATGATGGTTTACATTTTTTCCTGAATAGTATAACTCTGCCATTTTAAGATTATTCCTAACTTTCAAATGTATCAACAATTGATATTGAAATTTAATTTAATCAAAAAATCTAAACTTACCAGTTTCATTGCGTTGTAATCGAACCTCCGTACTAGCAGCAGTTGTCGCAGGCACCATTATCAAAGTCATGAATGAAAAAGTCAAAAACATAAACATTATCGGATATTTTGGTAACGCGCAACTTGTACTAGATTTTCGAAAAACTGTCACTCCATTACTGTTATTAACAATGTCATGCTCAACTGGCATCCGATACCGCATTCCAGACATTCTGGTAAAACATTTTTCTAGAATGGCAGCAAGTAGCGCTAACGTTCTCAGTACACTCGCACAACTTTTACTGTTACCACTTAAACTTCTACTACTTGCTCTTGCAGTGCTATTGCTTAGGCAGCTACTGTCACTGCAAGATGGCAGCGGCGGTGTCGATGCATTTGTTCTGGATGATGATAGTCGGGATGGAGGAGCTGTTGCATTTACAAAAGATGATGATGACATTTCAATTGTTGATGTTGCTGCTGCTTCTTCTTCGGATGATAATGATGTTGACGACAATGGTAATAATAACGATGAAGAACACACCGAAGACAATTGTGGTGGTAATAAGGTTGTTTTTGTTTTGCTTGATGCTAATGGTGGTGTTTCGTATGAAATATAAGCGGAGAAAGGGGTTGCTGAGTGGGATGACGTAGATTGAAGTTGACATGATGGCATACTACTGCTATCGCTGAACGAACTACTACTGTCACTCCAACTGCAATTGACAGATGCTGAATTCCGATGTGATTGACTCTTTTGATTGGCAATTTCCAATGCATTCCATTTGGTAGTCGGCGATGGCGATGGCGAATGCAATGCATCAGATGATATTGATGTTGAACTCGTTTTCAACAGACAATTTGTAAAGAGCTGATTCTTTTTTCTGGTGTTGTTGTTGCTGTCATTTTCATGCTTCCATTGGTGTTGTTGTCGATTTAGGGTTGCCATTGAAGTGCAAGTTATGGTTTTGTCTGTGGAACATTTATTATGCGATCGACATAATAAACACATTGCCTCGTTTGGTTTTTGATTATAATTATTACTCTCCCCCGAAATACCGTTATTGTCATTCGCTTGCATCATATTTTCTTCTTCTGAATTTAACGTGCAACGTTTTAATTTCACAGTTATATTTTTTTTATACGAACATTTTCTTTTCTTTAATATGGAACAATAGTTTGATCGATTGGACATTGCTGTGCCAACATTTAAGTCCATTTTGGCTAGGTTTTTTTTTTTTAGAATTGTATAATCTTAAATAGGATAAATCATTAAAAACTGAAAAAGATTAACGTCAATGGAAAGGCAAATCAAAATATTGCCTGATATATTGAATCATTTGAAAATTCTTAGATGGTTGAATTTTTCTATATAAGTTGTCCGTTGTTCGGGATTTTAAATGTTCCAATTAAAATTTCGTAATAGATATATCTGAAATGAAAGAAACAAATAAGAATATATTAGTTAAACGTTAATTAAACATTTTACATATATGTATATGTGTATTTTAAAACTCATCAGATACTTTTCTCACACTATCAGATAGTTGTTTGTTTACATATATTTAATATATACATATTAAAATAAAGATTTTGATAAACTGGAGTTCAAAATACATCAGAATTTTGGCACTACCTCATATATTCTCCCCTATAGTAATGTCGTGTTTGATTGTTATCTATCTTTTTTATTGACATTGATATGAATATGTTTATTTAATCCAGGTATTAAATTGTCATGTTTTTAAAAAAGGCGTTTTCATGTACGTTCTTCTTAAAAACCAAACAGATTAGGTTAATTAAATAGTTTAAGTCTTCAAATACAGTATAAAACTCACTATTCCTATATTATTTTGTGTGAAGCCCAATTCATCGATAAGAAAATTAGAATTAGAAAAAAAAAACCCGTTCACGCTTCGCTGCCCCATAGGAAAACACTAAAAGCTTACATAAGTCGACAACTTGTAATGAAAAATAAACAAACGTGGTTTTTTTAATTACCGGGTCCAACCACTACCGATCAGATCAGTCAACAAATTATAGTTTTATTTTTATTTCTATTTCTTCTTGGAACTCTTCAATGACAAAATATATGCGTGCTGAAATTTTAATGATTTCAGTTCGTTGTCGGCCAGCAGTTTTGTATCTCTGTACACAAAAGATACTAACTGAGATATTATTAAGCCGATCCACCGCACCGACCCACAATGAAAACGACTACGAAGACGGCGACATTTTTTCCTCATGACATGTTTACGAATTTAATTGATTTCATTCAGAGGGGGTAATTTCATTGATGTATTTTAATATGATTTCGTCGTAAAACCACAAAATGTGGCCAACACTAGATCCGGCTTTGAAAAATGAGAATATTTATAAAAAAAAAACAAATAAGTTTGCATCATAATTAGTGAATTTTAAGACAAAGCAAAAAAGGTAGGTATGGGGAATGTTGTTTTTTCTTTTCTTTAATTTAAATTTATATGGATTTTATTATTTTTGGTGACGAAAAGTATTGGGTTGGAACATTTCATTCAAAAAATAAAAAAAAAACCTTTTTTTAAATTAAGTCATTTTATGATAGCAATCAAATCATTCGGTGAGTTTATTTTTTTAAATAAACTAGAAAGCAAGTCAAAATGTATCTTATTCACCATTTGTTTAATTTTTTTTAATGAATCTTGGTGGAAAAAAATATTGAAATTGGCTTAAGACTGAAAATATCTGAAAAAACACAGATTCAGAGTTACCATTCATTGTTGTTGGAAATTGTAATACATTTTTCTTTGGTTTTTGCCATGAATTTTTCGCAGAATTGAAGCTTCTTTAGAGCTGCTTGTGATCACTATTTTGAAAAAAATCACTAGAAATTTTTTTTAGTACAAATATATCAAAAAAACATTCAATTTAATTATTTTGTATAGTAAGAAAAAACTTATCAGCATTAAGTTAACATACAAATTCTTAAAAAAAAAACAAAAAACAAATTCAGTCTCAAAAATATTAATACTTATCATTTTTTTAAATAAAAAAGTAGAGAAGTTTTAATATTAACTTCAAATACCTATTATAAAAATAATCAATCACAAATAATTATATCCATTGCATCCTCATCAATTTTTCATCATTATTTTCAATATCTAAAGCATTATTAAAATTATTTTTTAAAAGAACATTTTTAGGGATTTCGTAATTATGATAATTTTTTTTTGTATTTTTAATTGATTTCTAATAAGCATATTCAAAGTTTTCTTTGAAATTTTATTTCTCAACTTATTTTTAACATTATTCGTGCTAAAAATGCGTCTCGTCTCAAAATGCATTTGAAGGTAAAAAAAAATAAGTGCCAAACTCGAATGCCAGGGATGTAACATCACCAGGGGCGTAATATTTACAAAAAAATATATTTTGCAAAAATTCACTAGAAAAGTAAGTGGCAACACTGGTGCTAAGTTAGATTGATTGAAATTGTTGGGATCTCTATAAAATACAATAATAACACAATAGAAATGTAACTAGAAAAAAAAATTTTTTTTGTCGTTAAACTTTTGAAAATTCCGCTAAATATAGTGACAAAGTCACTAAAACACTGCAACACTGATCATAATAGTAAGAGTGAAAGCAAATATCTTACCTTCCCTGATGTACTGAAAATGAACATAAATTGAACAGAGTATAAAAACCTTCTTCGTGTGTTTTGAAAACACGCTAGTGCAAATCATGGTGGATTTTTCTTTGGATTTTGTTAAAGAGCTTTCTCAATTGGTGCTTTTTTAAAGCTTTTTAGGCCAATGATCTATAATTAGTACTATGGAAACTCTGTAATATTTGCGCTCTCACACAGTTTAGCGAGATTGAGATTCCAATGCAGTTAATGTGAGAGGTGGACGACCTATATATCTTCACAGTACTGACAATTTTTAGTGGACAGACTATAATGTAATTGCTTGAAACCAGTAAACTTTTTTTAAAGTTAGGTATTTATATCCGTCAGTCAATTTAAAATAAATTTGTGCCCGACGTCATCGCAAAGTTCGAACTGCTAAATTTCGGGGAAGGGGCCGGATACAGGACACACTTTTTATTAGTGTTGCCATGTTCGGCCCCCCGGTCGGAGATAAAATGAAAATGAATAACACAACTGTTACAATGTTCTCTCAGTAAAAAAAAAGTTACTCAAATTCAAAGAAATCCAGTATTCGGCCGCTCTTTTTCAACCAAAAACTAGACGAAATGTTCACTCGAAGTAGCCAGCTGCATTCCTCCCCTTAAAAGTTTCTCCAGTAATACTCATCTCGCAAGGAATGCCCATTAGTTCACCCTTGAGCCCACTTTCGGACGTACCGTGAAATATAGGGATTCTTTTTTTAGCCGAACAACACGAATTTGGAATAGTTTACCCGGCGAGATGTTCCCTTGCCATTTTGATCTACAAACATTCAAAACCAATGTTAATCGACACCTCCCCTCCCTATCTTCTTAATGCCCGCGCAGTGTGTTCTACATTAAAAGAGAAACAAATAGTCCCTTGTACGCGCGTTAATTATAAAAATATTGGAAACTAAACGGCCGAATATTGGAAACTTCGGCTATAAATTTGTTTGTATTGCTGTACCTATTATTATAACTTGCTTCTAAGCATTAAAATAGTTTTAACCTTTTAATACATAATAGTCTTAAGCAACATGAATAATAAAATACCAAGACAAAAGCGTGTGGTCTATAAAGACACTGATTTGCTGGCAGCCCTTACTGAAATTCGGTAAAATAAAATGCCAATCAGAGAAGCTTCTAGGAAGTTTGGCATTCCCAGAACTACTCTTCAGGATAGAATTCACGAAAGAGCATTGGAGCACCTGGTAAAATGGGACCTAATACTGTTCTTTCAGCCTACGGGGAGGTGAAGCTGGTGAACTGGCTTATTAATTTGGTAAAATGTGGTTTCCCTCTAAGGCCCGATGACCTTTTACGAAGGGTCAAAATAATTAGAAGACCGCCAAACTATATTTAAGGACAGTAAGCCGGGAAAAAATGGTACTATAACTTCTTAAAACGCCATTCCATTCTGAGCCTTCGCAACCCTAAATCCCTAACTAAATCTCGGGCAGCTGTAACTGAGCAGGGAATAAGAAAGTGGTTCCGAGATTTGGAAGAATATTTAAAAGAAGAAAAGGCGGAAGATATTCTTTGTGATCCCTCCAGAATTTTTAATGCTGGCGAGACGGGATTAAGCATGGCTATTAAGACTGGAAACGTGCTTGCTCCAAAAGGCTACAAAAACGTGTACCTGATTAAAATAGGACACGAAAAGGAGATGCTCACAGTTCTTTTGACGTTTTCAGCCAGTGGAAAGACGCCCCCCCCCCCCCATGGTCATCCTGCCCTACAAAAGATCACCTTTCTGGCTGAAGTCTATCCAGAGTAAGAAGCCTGATTGGGTCTTTGGAAAGACTGATAGTGGGAGGATGAGGAGTGAAACATTTCTCCAATTCGTAGAAAAAGGGCAAAAATATAAAAAAATATTTAACATTATAAATTCTTGTTTTTATTAAGTTTTTTGTTTCTTTAGTAAAAAACAAAAATATAAAAAAAAATTAACAAAATAAATTCTTGTTTTTATTAATTTTTTGTTCATTGTTATTGTTTGTTTAATAAAAAAATTAAAATATAAAAAATGTTTAACATTAAAAGTTCTTGTTTTTATTAAGGGTGGCCGAACCCAAGAGCATCAGTGGCCGAACTTAAGACACGGGGGCCGGCAACTGGGGAAAATGTTTTTTTTTTCGTAAAAACTAGATTAATAATTGTTTATTTAAAAAAAATCATTGATGACGATAAGTTTATATTTATTGTATGAATTCTTTATTAAAAAAACTCAGATGTGAAAAAAAACATCTGAGCCACTAGTAGAAAACCTTGGCGCCAGAATAAAATTTAAATCAAAATCCTGATAAGGTCATTTTCCTGTTCTTTAAAGTATATCTACTAACTGTCAAAATTTTGAATATGATCCAAGAGTTTTTCACTCCCATTTCCATATATTCAGAAACAAATAAGCATCGGCATTCCTTTCACATAGTAACGTAGATACAAAATTACACTAACGTCGCGTGTCAAAATAAATCAAAATCATTTTCAATATCTTAGCGTCGCCATTAATCATAAATTCAAAACAGATGAAAACTTTTGAAAAAAAAAATATTAAAAAAATACATTCAGCTATGATTTATTTAGTTATTTTAAGTAAATTCCACTTGTCATAAATTGTTGAGCAGTTTTATGAAACAAATTGACATCATCATCATTTCCATTGCCACCTTTTATCGAACGCACATCTGTGAGTACCAAAAACAACAACAACACTGATGAGTTGTTTATTTTTACCTGTTTATTCCATGTTATTCAAATTGTATTCCAGGAATAAACTTAACCACCGTACACGGAGAGAAAAATCGTGTCTAGGTCGAAAGTTGTTCACTATCAACTTTTTGTTCGATATGGTTGCCTGGTCTTACCGTCTTGAGGGCCTTGTTCTCTAGTTATGCATAGTAATTCTTTCAAATTGGACATTTATATGGGCATATATTTTGAAACGAATGAATAATGACTTGGAGAACACAGAGTATAGCACTCCGAAACGAAACAAATTTAAATCGATTTGTTGTTGTTTTTTTTTCCCGTATTTTTTGTCTTGATGTTTTCCTATTTGTTCAGTAAAATATTAAAAAAAAGGAAAAACTTTGACAGACACCGGCTAGAGGCTGGAATATAAAAAAAAAATATAAAGAAAAGAAGAATAGAAACCGGGATGTGTTATAACTTCCAGACGGGGAACATATAGACCATTACCATTTGACATGTTTTATTTATTGAAAATGTTATGTCATTGTGACTCGAGGCGCTACAATTGTGATTTCATCTCTCTTTCTGAATTTAGAGCATAAAAATAGTATCAGAGGTAGATAAATATTTTTGGTTGCATCTTTTTTTGATAAACAAAAGAGTGATTTGATATTTTAGGGATATCATCCGTTTAAACACAATGTTTTTCCCTGGAAGAAGGTTTATATTACAAGAAGGGGGTAGGTAGGTAGGTAGATTTGGAATAAAATTCAAGACTTACTGATTGGCTCCTGAATCACTTGTTTGATTTGACATTAGAAAATATTTATTTTATTAATATTGGAAACAAAACATTTACGAGGAGAATGGCAGAAGTTTTCTGGATCAGTAAAGTTAAGTCATCAAGTAGGAATGGGAGGGTACTATATAACACTGTCGGTTAAAGCAAGAAGAATTAAACACAAACGACTGAACAAACTCGGCTTTAGAGTCAAAATAATGGAAAGGGCCAACAAAGTGTATCAGCAACAAAATATTTTAAGGCGTTTTTCTGAGCCTGGTTGTTGATTCCACAGCTGATTATGTATATCGTAAATTGTCAAGGATATTTTGAGAAACCATTGTTAGGTAAATTCTCAGCTAAAATCCTTGTCAACGGCCTTGGCTCCAATAAAGCATCGCTTCCCGTGAGATCAGCGAAATCAAGCCTCGTTGCGCGTGGTTAGTAGAAAGATGTGGGACCGTCTGAAAACCAACTGCGTGCTGTTGACATGTGTTATGTGTTTTCTGTTTTCCGTTCTCCTTCTGTCTTCTCTTCTGTCCTGTATCAATGTCGTCTTGTGTGTTGTCTTTGTAATTGTCTGAGCCGATGGCCTCAGTAGCCAGTGCTCGTAAATGGGTCTACTTCGTAGATTTATCTACGGAGTAGATTAAAATGTAATGTAATGTAATGTAAAATCCTTACTGCTTCCACAATTTATTAGATCCCAATCTGGGTCCGGAAGGGAACCCTCAATAGCTTTATACACCTTAAGTAGAGCTTTTTGTAAGGAAATGGCGGCTATTGTAATGTAAGCGGCTTGGTTTAGGGGGTAACCTTAGACAAGGTAATTAATCTCAAAATCATGACTTATGAGGTAATGTTATTGCTCAAGATATTTTGCTGACGATAGCACTTTCAGCTTTTCATATTCGTTTCCAGACTCACATCCATGTTCTCTGGATGTGGATCTGCAACGGCAGTGTATGATTAGTTCATTAAATTCCGATCTTGACAGCATTTTACAATGGGGAATAAGAAACCGCGTAGAATGTAATGCTCCAAAAACTCAATGTTGTCTTTTATGGTTAATGCGAAATCCATGAGTTGCACTCGCATCGAGGAAACTGATAACCTCTCAGTTCTCGTATGTGCATTACAGACTACCTTCTGTAGAAAGACCACATATTTAACGTCGTCGCCAAGAATGCTGCGAGGTGTTTAGGTTTCCTTCGAAAATGCAAGAAGTTTACTGTATATAAAGCATATATTCGTCCAAAACTCGAGTATAATTCCCATATTTGGGCAAGTGCTCCCATAACTCAGTTTGAGTTTCCTAGATGGAATTCAAAAAAGATCTTTGAAAAAGGCGACCGAACAATAACAGAAACATTTACATCTCTTGAGCACAGGTGTAATGTTTCTTGCCTTTCGTTATTTTATCGCTATTTCTATAAACAATGCTCGATCGAAATAGCCAGCTACATTCTTACCTTGAAAAGATTTAATCGTAATACTCGCACTGCAAGGAATGCCCAGTTTAGCCTTGAGCCCAATTTCGTCAAGTACAGGGATTCTTTCTTTAGCCGTACCACACGGATGTGGAATGCCTTGCCAGACTCTGCTTTTCCCTCCCACTTTGAAGTGCAGAACTTTCCTTTTGGTGCGGGCAAATTATAAATAAGAAAAATACGTCATCCTTACACTATCCAATTTTATTGGCTTCTAGCAGTTTATAGTGCTACAAAATACTCGAGAACATTCTGGGAAGTTACGGTCATAAAATCAAAGTGGACTTTTTTAAAGGCATTGAAACTCAAACCGACTATATTTCACTTCGACTTTAACACAGTGGCACTAACACTTGTTCCAACCAAATAATGCTGGAGCAAAAACTCCCTCATAAACAAACACCATGTCCTTAGACTTATCAGACGGTTTTAAGACCGGAAGCAGGAGTATGGTTTGGTATCTTCTAAGTAATCCCACCAATAGTTAATTCATTAAATCTTCAAAACTTCTTTCTGTTTTCTATTAACCTTTCTTCCATCTGAGACTGATGGGCAAAACGGTGCCTCGGACATTGTGACATAAACGGTAATGAAATGGCTAAAAAAAAACTAGTCAAAACGGATCATCCCTTGAACCGAGTCAAAGTGTACTTTGGATACAATTGGAACAGGGCTCACATTACTTCGTCTATGAATGCCTAAAAAAACACTTAACAACGTCTTTAAAGCCAATGCTAATTTGAGATACCGTAATGCCCTGTGACTTAGTGGTCAGTGTGTCGGATTGCTAAGCGAAGGGCTCAGGTTCGACTCCCGCTCAGAGCCAGCTTTTTTCCGGGGATTCTTCCTCTTGCGAGGACCTGGCAAAACCTCCAAGAGTAAATTTTGTTTCGAAAAAGTGCATATCATGTAGGCGTACGGTCTCGGCGGTAAATTGTAAGACCATTCCATTCTTGCAGATTCACAACACACACACAGGAATGGTTGAGAGTATAAATCACTAGGTCTTGGCTTCTTAAGGAGCTGTCGCGCCAATAATTTTTTTTTATTTTATAATTCCAGATACTAATTTCTCTTTTGTTTTCGACCAATTGCCCCTTCCATCTCCTGTGGCGAATGATAAAAACTTGAGATTTGAATGAGGTTATGCGGCTTGCCGTATCATCTCCCCCGTCTACCTTCCGAGTGAGCAGTGAGGTGATGCGACTTAATAATCTAATTTTACCTTAGGGTTTACCTTCAATGTTGCCATCATTTTCTTGAGGATTTTATAAAAGGCTTACTTTGGCCACCCAGAATCATATGTTAACGATCGTATGTTAATTTCAATTTCCGCCTGCCCGATTGTCATCTGTTTCAGATATAACAATAAATTATCTATATTTATTTCTTTATTTATTTTTATTCAATAATTCGAATTTTTAATTAAAGAAGTAAAAGTACACTTTTGTAAAAAATGTTGCTTCATGACGTGTTCGTAAATGGACAACAACTTGCAAGTTAAGTTCAAGGAATATTGAGTTCTAAGAAACACATTCTAAAATTTGTTAATAAATTTGGATTTTTCAACAATTTTATGTCTAAAACCTTAGTAAATAAGGTTGACTGAACATTTTAAAGCTATATAAAGGTAGCGCCAAAACGAAGGAAAAATTCAGTTCTGAGTTTTTCATTTTAACCATCTTTTATGACATTTTAACAAACAAACCTTTTGTAGGGTACGCCTTTGATCATACCACAAACACTATTCAATATGCTCCCTTTTCAGGACAAATCCCCACTCAATTCTGTTGATGTGATACCTATCCCAACGGAAAAATCTACTTTGTCCAATCCTATTTCCCTTTTATCCTATTTTTACCAACACACTCTAAGGATTTTCCTGCCAAAGACTGATGGAACAACAATTTTCCAGGTACTTACAGATATGTATAATGCCAGGACCTTCTAATTTATCCCATTAACGTTTAACAAAACAACATTTTGTCTGTCCACCCCGCCACATCGTTTTCGTCACCTATAGGTATAACTACATTCACTTTACGTCTCCATTACGTAATGGAATGGGATAAGCCTATTTGAAGCCCATTATCCGCAAAACAATAACAAGCCATATCCACACTACGACTTAATTTTTTTTTCATTTTTCTTTTTTTCCTGTTTGTTTGTTGTTAATAAATAATTACTATTAAACTATTAGTACCTGCGTAGCAAAAGAGAAGTAAGAAAAACAAATTTTTTATGAAATAGAGAACAAAGCATGACAAACGGAATGTAAATAATAAATTACATTGCCATAGAAAGTATGTATGTATGTTACAATGTCAAATGTAAACACACAATCCTATTCGTAATTTGTGGCAAGCATGGATGAAAATTCATGGAAATGGAACGAGAAAATCCAAGCAGTTCATATAAAATACGCGTTTTGTAATAATGTTATTGATGTTTGTTATTGCATTTCTTTTGGTCTTTCTTTGTTTTTCTGCGAAGCTTTTGCTATTCTTTAGACTTATCGTTACAAGACAGGGCTGTCGTCGTAAGAATTTTTACATGGGATTATACAATTAAAAATTTTTTTTTATTTGTTTTAAAAAATAATGATTTTTCAAAAAAAAAAAAAAATCAAAAATTAATATTAATTAGAAAAATAAAGTTATTAAAAATGTTGATATGCAGAATTAATTTGGCTATCTAGATCTTCTCAAATATAAAATTTGACAGAAATCCAAACAGCCGTTACCGAGAAAGCCCAAAATTAAAAAAAAAAACCATGGACGGTACCGTTAATAGACTTTTGCCGTAATTTTGGTCCTAATCGGATGATAGCCAATACCAACAGAAAAATTCTCAAAAATGTTCATCAAAATCATTGGAGCCGTTTTTCAGAAAAATAAGCTTTTCCTAATCACATTTTTTATAATTTTTTCTGTCGGTGTGTTTGTTCCGGCTTATCTTGAGAACGGCTGCGCCGATTTTGCCTGGACTTTCACCAGTAGACTGCTGATGTTTTAAGGAGTAGTTTATGCTTTATTAAATTACCCACTAGGTGGCGCTGGGGTTGTTTTTTTTAAATTCTTATTTATTTATGGACCGATTTCGACGGGACTGTACAGGTAGATAGCTTATATTGTAACAAGTGAGGTTATTTAAACTACCGTTTAGGTGGCGCTGGGGTAATTTTTTTTTTGAAAATTCTTTTCTATTAACCGATTTTAAAGTGTTAAGAAAATCGTCCTCAACAACTGGTAAGATAGAACCCAATCTTCAGCTGTATCATTTTACTGGCAAAAACATTTTACTTTTCCCATATCTGAAGTGAAATCATAAAATATGTTTTTTTCAGTTAAAATTAAGTCAATTTGAAGAGTTGTGTACTTTTAAATAAACATAATCCAGAATTTTCAGACATGAATTTGTTTCCAAATTCAATAAATTTTTGAGAACTGGTCTAACTGAGGTGAAAGATTCTTTGAACGGAAAAAACAATAGCTAGGTTTACCTCCACTATTGCTTGTTCTGCAAAGACCGCCAAATCAGTGTCTTAGTGACACAGAATTTATAAGTGAAAATGCACGAATTTCAATACGGAGAAAGGCAATTTTATTGGGACTTCCAAGAGCTATTATCCATTTCAGATTTGAAGTTCTGTGCCTTTTTTTTCTTGTGGCATTTTTTTTGGAGCAACGAGGCTCATTTTTACTTTAAAGGAGCAGAGCTACCGAAAATATCAAAAACAGGTGCAATGCCCTAGTACGAAAGGTCCAATAATATTTATTGGACCTTTTTTTTTTTTTTTTTTTTTTTTTTTTTTTTTTTTTTTTTTTTAAATATCCGGGGACAGATGACGAAATTTATGTTTTGGTTGAATGATTCATAATTTTTTAAATCACTACTTTTAATTCTATCAATATTGTAGCACCTGTCTTAATTCGGGATTTGGACAAGTCTTTATGGATTCGTTTCTCCTAAGTGCCTTCTTAAAGTCGAAATTAAGTTTTGTAGCGTTTCTTCTTATTCTCTACTGGCCAAGCTAACAAAGAGTGCCACTTCCTTTTAACATGTTTGCCAGTCGTCACTCGAATCTTAATTTTTAGAATACACTAGAGGCAATCTATGTTATTTAAGTTTTTTTTACTTCATTTTGCACTTATGTATAAAATTTATTTATTTATATGTATATATTTATATTTAAATACGCAGGTAACTCCCCATCCATAAACAATTTGTATCTTAATAATAATAGATACACATCCTCATTTATATATTTTAATGTCAACAACAAAATGTTTAGCTTTCTTGTATTGTTTTTTACTTGCTCTAGTTTTCTTTACTCACATTTGTTTTTGTTTTTTGCTTGTAAATTATAAAAATAAAAGCCAACACATGCGTGGCAAATTTTTTGCGTAGTTTTAATAGATATGTAGTTTTCTCGCCTTGGAGCAAGAATATCATCATCAAAGCGCAAAAGAAAACCTAAATGCGAAATAGAATGACAAGGAACACAAACAAAATATAAAAAAAAAACACAAAAACAACCCAAAAAGATAGAGGCAAGATACGGATAGTTTTAATAGATACAGATACACCCCCCATCATCGGCTGTGTTAGTTGTTTTTCTGATGCTTAAATGTAGTACATCTACATCTTATGTCATGTGGTGATACACCACCACCCCAAACCTTTGAGAGATGCGATTATTGGGATAAATTAATGAAGAGTGTTTGGTTTATATATGTATGTGTATATACGGGAAAGAGAATGACATCAAGTAAGGAACTTTATTTTATTACTAATCCGATGATATGTCGTTTTTATTAGATTAATCTATTGTAAGCAGAGTGGAAGATACTTTCTTTTGATTTTGTTATTTTTCTTTAACTAAACATTGAATAAATTGATTTTAATTCTTAAAATCGTATCTAATCCAACGGATCACCTCATTAAATGTTTTTCCTGCATTTAACTTCCGAACAAATTTTAAGCGAATATTTTATAAGAAAGACATACAAATGATGAATGAGGAACAAAACTTTCCAAAAGGACTTTAGTCCGAACCATATTGGAAGAACCAGTACGTACGTTGCCTTGAGAAAAAGTCCAAACACGTATAGTATACCCAACCCGAAATAACTTGGATATGTTTCGTCAAGTAGTCGTTCACTTCGTGGTACATTTCGTACGGAAATCAAACACCTTGACAAAATGCTTTGTGATTTCTAGAGGCTATTTAGGCTAACTGACGTATTTGACAGATCGGAAAGAAGGTTGTGACACTAGCTTCCTTTTTCTTTCGCGTATTTTGGTTGGACATTTATTCAAGAAATGTTATTGATCCTTTTTGTAGGTTTGCAGTGTTTTTTTAAGTATATAAGTAGGGAATACGGGCTTCCTCGAGGTACATTACAAGACCGAATTCATGACAGAGTTGTAGAGAAGCCAAGAAGAATAGGACCGGAAACTGTCTTTAGTTTAGCATAAGAAAATAAACTGGTAAAGTGGCTCGTAGACTTTGCCAAGTGCGGCTTTCCACAGAAGCCCACAGACCTCTTGAATATTGTTCTAAAAATCCTTGGTGAGGACAAACGTACGACTCCATTCAGGGATAGCCTACCCGGGAAAAACGTGGTACTACTACTAAGCGTCATCCTGAACTGTCCCCCAGAACACCAGAGGGACTCAAAAAGAAGAGCGATCGCGATCGATCGTGATGGAAGAGTCTGTAAGGAAGCGGTTTCGGGAGCTGAAGAATTATTCAAAAGAGATTGATGCAGCTGATGTTTTAGAATCTTCAATGGGGATGAAACATAATTCAGTTTGTCTCCAAAAACAGAAGTCGTTTTGTCACCAAGAGGTTGGAAAAACCTTTATACATTTAAATTAGGAAATGAAAAAGAGACGATCACGGTACATTTTCTCTTCAGCGCTGCTGGACAAATGCTACCACCGTTTGTTGTGTTTCCCTATGTGCGGCCTCCTCAAGCAGTTCTTAAGAGTATGCCGGATAAATGGGTCTCCGGCAGATACGAAAGTGGGTGAATGCGATCGGAGACATTTTTTGAATATGTGGCCAATATTTTCAACGAATGGATCACGGTAAACAACACTAAACGCTAAGTATTGCTTTTAGTCGATGGCCACAGATCACACCTATCGATGGAACTAAGCGGCTTTTGCCGCTTTATTTTACACGCCCTTTTGCCAAATACCACCCACAATAACACAGCCCGCTGATGTAGGCGCATTTAAAGGCTTGAAAACCGATTACAAAAAGACGGTACACAAATGTCAAATGTCAAACAGAAGCAGACCAATTACCAAGGTAAACTTTTGGAAAGTTTTGGAAATGGTTTTGCAAAGCTCAGACAAAACTGAATTAATAAAAAACTCTTTCAGAAAATGTGAAGTATATTCTGATTATTCAAAATATGTTCAAAATCGAATAGAAAAGCTGTGCATTAAACAGCAAGTAGTTAACTTAACCAGTTTAAGATTTTCTGAAAAATCCTAGGCGAAGGAAGAAATCGCTAAAAAAAATATTGATTCCTATATGCCTTCGTGGATGTTTTTGAAAAGCTGGAGCAGACTCATCAGAGTCGGACTGAGCCAAATGAAACCCTAACGGGCACCTATGTTATTAATGGTGGAACAGGTCAACTGCAAAAGCTGAGTTCCGATTCTACAACATCTCCACCAAAGAGCAACGAAGATAGAAGTGAGGAGACTGTAGAAGAGATCTGCTGCAGATATAAGAAGCTTTAGCTACAAACATTGGTATGACCATAGGAACAATTTCAGAAGTAGGGGATTCCGTACCATCTCCACTAAAACACAAAGAGGACAGTAACCAGGAAGACGAAACTATAGAAGAGGTTTTGCAGAATGCAGACAAAAATCTTAGTTGCACCCATTGGAATGATACAAATTCTCAACAAGAGTTATAAATATAATGCCTACCTTTTTTTCTTCGTCAGAACCATTAATTTTAATCCGTGAGCTTTTGGCAAATGTTGCAGAAGAAAAAGAAACTGGTAAATAATTCTCATTTTTTTTTTTTTTATAATTAACGCGCGCACAAGGGATTATGTGTTTCTCTTTTAATGTAGAACACACTGCGCGGGCATTACAAAGATAGGGAGCGGAGAGATAGGAGGTGCCGAATAACATATTCCAAATTCGTGTCGTTCGGCTAAAAAAAGAATCCCTAAATTTCACGGTACGTCCGAAATTGAGCTCAAGGCTGAACTGATGGGCATTTCTTGCGAGGGGAGTATCACATCAGCATTTATTTTATGGGAATCAGACTTGAATCCGTCCAATACAACTTGTATTGAACGGTCCAGAAGATAGCTTCTAATCCAACGAACGAGAGTATTATCGATCCCAAAAGCACGCATTTTCGATAATAGAGCTTCATGCCAAACTCTATCAAATGCCTTGGAGATATCAAGAGCAATAATCTTACTTTCACCAAAGCGATGTAAAGATTTGTTCCACTGTTCGGTGAGATATGCCATCAGATCACCAGTGGAACCGTTGCTGCGGAAGCCGTACTGACGGTAATGGAGAAGCTTACGATCTTCGAGATATTCCTTAAGCTGACGGTTAATCAGTGTTTCCATGACCTTAGAAAGAAGGGATGTCAGTGCTATGGGTCGGTAGGAGGAGGGGGAGGATGGGTCACCTTTCTTAGGGACAGACTGGACAAATGCTGTTTTCCATCTTCTAGGAAAGATTCCAGAAGAGTAGGAGCGATGGAAAAGCTTACGCAGTTGCTTTGCCAGTGTGGAAGAACACCTCTTCAGAAGAATCGGGGGTATACCATCCGGGCCAGCGGATTTGTGTATATCGAGATCTTTGAGAACTCTTGCTACTGTACGAGTGCGGAAAAAAATTTGTCCCATGGAAAAATTTACATTCTCAAGTACAGGAGGGGCAACGTTGCTTTGAGGCAGCGTGGAGCTGGCAGCGAAATGGGCGGCGAGCAAGTTTGCCTTCTCTGAAGAGTAAACAATTGGTTTGTTATTGTCGATGAGCGTTGGAACCGAAGATGTCGAGGAGTTTTTTATATTTTTTTACAAATGACCAAACATTTTTACTGCCTTTGGGACACTGCAGAATTTTTTGCCGTAATTTTTGTTCATGCAAAAATTTGGTTCTTTCAATAACGGAGTTGCATGAGTTCCTTGCTTGTTTGTGCTTTTTCCGATTTTCCTCTGTAGGGTTGGCTTTGTAAGATCGGAAACTTACTTCTTTGAGCCTGATAGCTTCTTTACACTCAGAATTAAACCAAGACTTTTCTTTAGGTTTGATGCTTTTTACTCTGTTAGGAATAAAAGCACGCATCCCTAGAAGAATCACATTTGTGATCATTTCAGCACTGGCATCAATGTCACTATCGAGGAAGCATAGTGACCTGTTAAAGTTTCGGAAAAAGAAATTCAAACGGTCCTGGTGGGAAGTTTTTCTTTAACTGGATGGGTGGGGGATGAGAAATTAGCTGAAATGATACAATGGTCAAAAGTGCCAAATGGAGAAGTTACACTAATGGTATATTTATCAGGGTGAGAAGTAAGAAACAAGTCAAGAGTATGGGCGGCTTGCCCAGCAACATCCGGTATACACGTTGGCACATCGATCAGTTGGGTAAGGTGATGTAACCCGGCAAAGAGCTCGACATACCTTCCTTCGGGTGTTGTCTGACCAGAATAGCGGAGCCAGTTGGAATTGTATACATTGAAATCGCCCGCAATCACGATTTCAGTGCGAGGACAAAGGGAAACAATTTTCGAGATGGAATCAGACAGCGCATCAAACTCGTTACAAGTGGAATTGCTGTCGAGATTTGGACTCCTGTAAATAAAACAATAATGAATGACATGCTCGCGGACAGTGAATTTGAGCCACAAGAAGTTAAAGTCCGTGTTGGAACATTGCCCATATTGGGGAAGGCTCTGGCAAGCAATATCATTCCTAACATAGACCACGAGATGATGATGGGAAAAGAGTAATGGCACCAAGCTATACCCATGTAGAGCAAATTCTGATAAATCACCACCACCTACTATTAGTCCTGCGTTTAGGCACCATCTTTTTTATCCGGAAAAAATTGCAAAGTCGAATAAACCTATCCGTCAAAAACCTCTTGGAATTTTTCGACACCTCGTCACAATCAAAAAATTCAGTTTGCGTAAGATGATGCCAGAATTTTTAATTTTCCTGGTGATCACTTTACACAGACTGAAAATTTAATGTGATCCACATGTAACTATTAGATATGTGACTGCGAAATATCACCTTAGCCGATTCCACCACAAGATTGATACCAATAAAAAATTAAAATATATTTATGTGATGAAAACCTTTTATTATTACTGAAAAATAAACTAAAAAAATATATTTATCGTAACAATACGCATGCGTTTTATCGACAATATATGAGATTGGTTTGTTTGTTTGTTTATTGACCAATTATAAAGTTTACAATTATTACATTTTATTTGCTATCGCCCAGTTTACACAGAGTTATGGTAAGAACTACCTTACTTCTAAAAAAAAAATATTATAAAATATGCATTACATTACATTTTTAATCTACCTCGGTAGATAAATCTACGAAGTAGACACATTTACGAGCACTGGCTACTGAGGCCATCGGCTCAGACAATTACAAAGACAACACACAAGACGACATTGATACAGGACAGAACAGAAGATAGAGAGAGGACGGAAAAACAGAAAACACATAACACAAAAATATGCACAATTTATTTTTAATTTGAAAATATAGTTTGAGGAGGAAAGGTCAAGGTAGGTATCCTCCTATTTAAGGATTATAATAAAAAAAAAAAAATTATGAGAGAAAAAAGTATATGTTTTTGTGTATCTATTTTTTTTATATATGTATGGATAGATTGTATATATACATATATGTATTTCTTAACTTATATTTAATATCACAGAATTGAAAGCTTCAAAAAGAAAAGAAAAGCAAGAGAAAAAAATTATGTACAACATGAAATTGTTTAAATAAATAAATATATGAATAATAATTAAATAAATTAGTAAGTGGATAAATAAATAATTAAATAAATTAATAAATAATAAGTAAATAAACAAAATCAAATAAATGAAACTACTAAATAAATAAACAAGTAAAAATAAAGAAATGAACAAATCAATTATAAACGAAAATAAATAAATACACAATCATTAATTGATAAATAAATAAGTTTATAAATAGTTAACTGAATTAATAAATAACAACAAGAAATATATATAATTAAAAGAATAAATGTCAAAAAAGAACAGAAAAAACAAAAATAAAAATAATACAGTTTATACATAAAATTAATAGACAACAAAAATACGTAATAAATTGAACCTAGAAATTAATTAAATTTGTTATAAGTACATTATCAGACATTTGACATCGAATATCATACTTTTCTTTTAGCTTTAACATTCTTGCAAAAACATAATAAACATTGGCTAGATTATGTAATTCGTTAGTGGAAAAATGCCATGGAAGTTTGAGCATTAATTTCAAAATTTTGTTTTGTGAGATTTGTAATTTTTTTATGTGCCTTATTGCACATTGTCCCCAAACTGGACTCCCGTAAAAAATAATTGATTGAAAAATTACTTTAAAGATTGTCAACTTATTTTCATTGTTCAAAGAAGATTTTCTGTTTATTAGCGGATACATAATTTTTATTGTTTTATTAACTTTTAATATTGTTTTCTGTACATGTTCATTGAATGTTAGTCATTTTGTCTAGGTGTATTCCCAAGTATTTAACAGAGGTTCTCCAATCTATGTTCATATTGTTTAACATCAGATAAAATTAAAAAAAGATTGCCTGCGTCTTTGATGCATTAATTTTAATTTTCCATTTACTATAATAGCTGTCTAAAATGTTCAAAGCTGATTGAAGATTAGTTTCAATACTTAAACTAAGTACATCAGATGAATAAATAGCAGTATCGTCGGCGTATATAGCCGATTCACAGTTGGGGAGCTGAGGAAAGTCAGCCGTATATATGTTATAGAGGAGAGGACCTAAAACAGATCCTTGTGGAACTCCTGCTGGCACCCATAGTTTTTGAGACAAGTCACCACATATAAAAACGGCGAAGTGTCTAATTGTCAAAAAACTTTGCACAATTTTAATAAGAAATAAAGGAAAATTAAAAGTTATCATTTTGTAGATGAGACCATTATGCCAGACGCTATCAAAAGCTTTCTCCACGTCTAGAAGAAGTAGGCCAGTCGATTTTTGGGAATTAAAATTGGAACGAACATGCTTGGTTATGCGATTTACTTGCTGAACGGTGCTATGATGTTCACGAAAGCCAAACTATTGAGGTGGACAGATATTATTTTCTGCGATAAAATTATGTAGTTTGAATTTGATAAGTCTTTCAAATACTTTACTGGTACAACTTAAGAGACTTATGGGTCTGTAACTGTTTGGATCATTTGGTTGTTTTCCGGGTTTTAAAACTGGTACAACTTTAGCCACTTTCCAAGAATTAGGGAAATATTGAAACTTAATGCAGCAATTGAAAATAAATGCAAGATATTCAAAACCTGTAACTAGGTAATTCTTTGAGAAAAATATTTTTTGTTCCATCGAACCCTATACAGATTTTTTTGTTTGAAGTTTGCGAATAATGTCAATCAAATCATTAAGACAAACGTAAGAGATTGGTTAAAATTAACGAGGAAAAACAAATGTAAATTTTAATTCAAACACAATCATATGTCTATCTATCTACGTAATAAAGAATAAATATTTCTTTATTATTTGAAAATAAAATCTAATAGAAAACCAATATCAAATTGAACTTCTTCGATTTCGTTTCCCATCACCATCATATCTTTCAGTACAATACTTTCAATAAGTTAGAAGTAGATACATTTCCGTAATTTAATGTTCTTATATCAAAGAGTGATTTGAATATCTTTAGATTTGACTTAATTAGTCCGCACGTCGTACATCAAGCGGAAATGTAATCTCCTCTTGATTGAGAGAATTAGAAAGAAAACATTTCCTGAAAGATTCAAATTCATGATTCGGATGTTAAAACTTGATGGTGGCTGTCTACTTCATAAGTTCAAAAATAAAAAAGAAGACGGAAAATTTAAATTTAGCAATAAACATAAAATGACGATAATGTTATTGAAAATACGAAATAATCACACGCTGTGGGTAAATTTTAATGACTGGTGGTTAAAATTTGAAATAAGTATATCAAATTCGGGATCAATCCCATGGGAACACTTTTCTTAGAATAACTTTTCCTATAGACTCTTTTACCTTAATTTGTTATAGGTTGCAATACTTTCCAGTGTAGTTGTGGCGACCTGCCAACGATGAACCGCTCTGAGAGTATCCACACTCGCGCTCTCCTTATCAGTTCTCCTCCCACATACTACTCGAGGGCTGCAGTCAGTCTTTGTCGATAACAAGTGGTCGAACGAAGAGGTCGTGTGCGTTACATATAATAGTTGTGTTCATATGTTCATAATAACAAAAAAAAAATACAAGATTATTGGTACGAAGGAATATATTGTGTTTTCATTGTAATCTCCAAATAATTGGGTTAGCACAGTAGTTAAGAATCAAAAATTGCTTTTTTAGTACATGATCACCCTGTAATAGTACAAAATTAAAAAATACTATGTAAAGGTAGTTACAAATACTTGATACTGGAAACATAATGATTCATTTATAGTTATCGCATTCATACAATATTGTTTAAAATAAAGATACACAATTTCCATTTCATGAATGCAACTCGTTCCAATTGGGACAAAAAAATAATATGAATGAACTAAGATCGTTTTTTTTTTACGAGCATTATGACTCGAGGAAAGAATGTCGTCGAGTCAATCAGGTCAAATATTTTTGTTGATTTAAGAATGTTTGATACTTTATTTGTTTTGTTTATTTGTTTGGCTTTAGATAGGAAAGTGAAATCGAAATTCATTGATAAAATTTTGTAAAGGGAAAGGAAGGATTAAAAAGATAAATATACGATATTTATAGTAGAGTACTTCAATTTTCATTTATTTATTCATATCTTGCCGCTAAAGGGTTGTTGCATTGCTCTTTATTTTTTTTATGTTTTTATTATTGCCTTATCTTAAAAAAAACTGAGGTTAGACATTTTAGTTTTATATAAACTATAGTGTGGAAGTATGATTATATATGATATAAATCCCTATGTGCACCTCCTCGTGGTAGAGAGTGGGTAATGCTAACGCACAAGGGGTCTGTGCAGTTGCCGGAATAAGCAGCCAACCCAGCTTTGCTGGTCAGGGCACAGACTTGTCCTTGGGTTGAAGAAAATCTCCCTAAAGGCGGATGAACTGCAGGTTAGCGGTCAACGGCATGGAAGTCTGATGGCCGATGAGCCTATTTTAAAGAAGGCCAACGGTAGCAGCATGTAGCGTTTGTACCCATATTGGGCGGCAACAAAAGGCGTCTGTTCTCGCATAGTGGGCGGCCTCAATCGTTTATGTGTTCGACCATACAAAGGGCGGGTGTGCCTGTCGAATCTGAGCTTACAAATGGAAATGAGTCCCCAAGAGGTAACCATTTTATGGAGAATCCTTCTGCAGCGTCGGGGGTGCGGCATGTTTCATGCAACAGCGTCAATCAAGACGCCATAATAATAAATGAATCGTCAACAAATAGTTTTGGCGCCCTATGGCCCGAACGGGGTTTCAGGAACTGATGATGATGATTATATACATATGTAAAGTAAATAGGTTACGTTTATGTAAAATAATCAAATTAATTAAAAAAGAGCTATAACAATAAATACATAAAATCACAGGGTAACAAAAATAATATCAATATTCAAAATTACAACCATTTCCGTCAACCAAAAATTAAAACCGTGATAGATATATTTTCATGTGATTTAAGCAAGTAAATAAAAAACTTTCCAAAAGATCTTTATCAGAACTTATTGATATTTTTTTTAAATCCTGATTGATTGATTCCTATCAGAGTTTTTATTTGTGAGTGAATTGGTTACAGTTTGCAACTTAACAGCTAATATAGTTATGTGTTGTATTTGTTTTAATTATAATACTTGATTTATGTAAAAATACATGACATTATGAATGTAAATATTAAAAATGTGGGTACATCAAATTAATGAACAATAAAAAATAAATCGAGAATTAGAGTTGAGGTATTGTCCCGTTTAAATGTCGGACTGAGTCACTGAGGGCCGTAAACTTGGGAAAATACAGAACCCAAAAATTGTTACAGGAAGCCCAGCAGATCATTCTTGCTTCAGAATGACGGCATACGACGATCGGAACTGGGGAGTGAAAGAAGATCAGATTCAACAATTTTTTATGGATGAACAGTCGACAAAATATTGCTTACACAAATAACATAATAAAATATTATAAATGAACTATATAATTATAAAAAAGCGGATTTAACTGTTCAAGGCAGTAGTAGATTTAATAAGCTACTGTTTACTGTTTACGAAAAAATTAACCCAAAATGGAAAATGGGCACGGCTGGGTCGCACGTACTTGCTATTATGGGCCCAATTAAATCTTTCACAGAAACAATTAACATTTACGTTGAAAGTAACACAGTGTGAACTTATAAAAAGTATCACAACCACAATACTTAACGGTTTTTAGTAAAAATGAAGTATGCCATCACACGTTTTAAGTAACAAAGAATTAAAGAAAAAAATATTTCGAAAATTGTAGGACCGGTTTTGATAAAATCCTGTTTTTTATTTTTCAGATTTTTAAAAAATTTTGTTACGCAGTTTTTTAGAGCTTATTAATTTACAATTTTAAAATTTAAAATATTTTTTTTTGATAATTTTTTAAAAAAATAATTATTTAACATTTTTGTATGGAGAAATAATTTGGATACTTGGATCTTTTAAATATAAATATTTTTTGAAATCCATTGAGCCGTTACCGAGAAAGTCGAAAATTAAAAAAACAGTTATATGAAAGGTACCGTTAATATACTTTTCTGGTAAATTTGGTTCTAATTAGCTAATAGCTACTACCAACAAAACAAGCTCCAAAAATTTCATCAAAATCTTTGGAACCGTTTTCGAGAAAAAATAAGCTTTTCATTAATCCTTATATGGCAGGTACCGTTATTTAGCCCTAAAAATAAAATTTCAATTTCCCCTCTGAGGAATGCCAAGAGATACACATATACCAAAATTTAACTCGGACAGACAGACAGATAGGCAGACAGACAGACATTTTCTGTCAATGACTTTTGTAGGCTTCTCTATGATCGTAATGTGATTGATTGTTATCTAAACTTGCCTTCTTATAGTCCCTATAATCGCAAGTATAAAGTTATAAGCCGAAAGACCATTAAATAAGTAAAATTAATAAGGTGAAGTTTATATTTAGACCAGTTATTAAGATTTATTATAAGTTAGATAAGTAAATGAAAACTAAAACAGAATAACTAAAAAAGTAGAGGGAGAGTACGACAACTTTGGCACCACAAATTAATAACGGAATGTTATAAAGGGACTAAATACAAGTATTTTGTACTATAAAAGGGGGGGGGGGGGGGCTATAACACCTTTTTAGGCGGTAGGTTCAATTTTCTTGAAAATTACTTAAAATGAAAAAAAAATATTTTTTTTAATAACAACGGCAACACTTACAATTTAGATATACTTTTTTCTGACTTTTTTAAACTTCAAAATAAAAAAAAACAATGTTTTTCTAAAGAATTTAAAGAATCTTTACAAAACCCAAACTTGCATTAACCCCAGATTCTATAGTGACGCCAAGCAGGGCGGTTGCAGGGGGTGACTACCTACCTCACTTTTTTAGACCGTAAACTTAAGTCAATTCGATTGCCTTTTTTAGAAAATTGTCCCTCTTTCCTAAATGGGGGATGATAGACCCCTTCTATAGTAAAATATACTTGTTTTTAGTTTCTCTATAGGAAACCGTTATTATTTTGCTGCGCCAAGTATTCGAATCTACCCAAAATGTGTAAAGAGTACGACCACGTAAATACCAAACAAGTTATAAAAAATGGGTTTTTGTAAATTTAATTTTTCTCGTAAACTAAAACAAATAATATCATCTAGTTTTCAGTGTTCAATTCAAAATTAATAGGAGTAGGTAAGAAATATAAAAAGCAAATTTTGAAAATAAAAATCTATATGAAATATATGTATCTGAAATAAGTTATTTCAAAAGTTTGTATAGATACTTAAAGAATAAAAAACTATTCTATAGAGCAAACTTTTGGCTTTAAAAAAGCCATAGCTAATTATTTTAAGTGTTGCCGTTGTTTTTAAATACATTTTTTTCCAATACAAGTGTTTTTTTTAGAAAATGGCCCCTTCCGGCTAAACGGAATAGAAGGACCCCCCATCGATAGTAAAATTTTTTTGTATTTAGTCCTATAAAAATTTGTTATAATTTTGCGGCGCCAAGGTTATCGTACTCTTGCCAAAAGTCAAATTTTTTTGTAGGAAACCAATATTAAACTTCAAAACCCACATTACCAAATTTGATACCTATTAAAACTCCGCGAATGGGAGCACTGACACTGTTTGTTATATGATGGTGTTTGCATCGACTGCAGAAGCAGATCCCTTAAATATACGTTCTCTTTCACAACACTTACACAGATGCTCTTTTAATAATAATTCAATATAAAGCTCAACTGAGAGAAATAATATTACCCCAATCAAAGAGACGAAATTATTTTTTTTTCTTGTTTCGCGTTTGTTAGTTTGATACCTGCCTGCATTAGCTTAACAAAAAAATAAATAAAACAAAATGATTAGTTCAAAATGCAAGAAAACAACAAAACAAAAATACAAAAAAATAAGAGCATGCAGCCACCCTGAAGCAATAATGCGGTTGGCGGTCATTCACTTGTTTGTTTTGTTTTATTCTTTTTGCATTTTGTATCCTACTCCTACCCCTGACTATTCGAACGCAACGTATTATGAAAAAAAAAAACAACTGTACTGTCTGTATTTGGATAGTTGATTTGTTGTTGTTTTTTTTTAGTAGGTATAAAGCTTTTATTTTGTTTTTTTTTTCACATGAAGTTGGGGTGGAAAAGAGATTGTGGTTATTATTTTACATTTTGTATAAATTCTTTATATTTTTGCAAATCAATGGATTTTAGAAAAAGGAGAATAGGTGAGGTTATAATCGGGTGCATAAGGTGGCCTACTGAGATGTTTTCTCTGGTGGTCGACGAGACGGCGGCGGCGGCACTGCTTGGCTAAGTAGTGCATGGGTGTGGCTGAATTTATGATTATACAAAAAAAAAAGACAAACAACAAAATAAAATTAAAAACGAAGCTCAATATAGAAGATATTCATAAGCTTGTCATATCCGCAGTTTAAGAACATATAAATACTAAGTTATTAATAAGTTCTTAAAAAGAAATATGAATGGAAAATTTCCAGACTTAATAGATGTAGGTACCGTCAATTTTTTTTAGATATATAGGTACCTACAAATAAATTGGATTTTAAATATGTTTAAACTTAGATTCTTGGTACCTACACAAAAGGTTTTCGAATAAGGACTTGACAACTTTTTTTTTTAATAAAACGCAAACCATTTGAGATATTTCAAAAACTTTATTTTCCGCTTGAAGTGCAATCAAAACATTTATGAATGGAACTCGACTTCGTTCATATGGCCACCGCGGGCACGTTTGCAGCGGTCGATTCGTTGGACCCAATTTTCGATGACTCGGCCATACATTTCGGCCGAAACGGTTGCTATTTCGCGTTCAATGTTGACTCTGAGCTCTTCCAACGTTGGCATAAACCAATGACTTAATCGACTGGCCCATTTCTTGAGAAAACACCAACAAAAACGAAGGGCTAAGCTCTTGATATAGCATTGTCGATATGAGAGCGAAAATTTAATTCGCAGTCACAGAGGACGCCTAAATCGCGGATAACCTATACACGGTTAATAGAATGGTTCTGAAGATAATAAAATATGAGCGGAGGCCTCTTTCTTTAGTCGCACCACACGAATGTGGAATGCTTTGCTAGGCTCTGTTTTTCCCTCCCATTTTGATATGCAGAACTTTAAAACTAATGTGCATCGGTATTTCCTCTTATATCCCTCCTCATTTCCCTAATGCTCGTGCGGTGTTTAAACATTTTAAGGGTACACACAAACCCCTTTTCGCGCGTCTAAATTATAAAAAAAAAAAAAAAAATGTTAAGTTCGAGAAAATTCTTACTGCTGGTGCTGGCAAATGAATTGAGGTCCTTTTGAAGCAGGAGAGAATCACGACCCCAGGAGATCACCTTGAAAATTTTAGCATCATCAGCATAAAAGGAGATAGAAGATGATTGAATTATATTTTCAACATCATTAATGGCAAGGATAAACAAGAGAGGTCCAAGATGGCTACCTTGGGGTACCCCAGAGGTGGCAACAAAAGGAACTGAATGAGCAGAATGAAAACGGACTCTGTATTGGCGGTTGTCAAGATACGAGGATATCCATTTAAGAAGGTTAGGACTGAAACCGAGAAAGGAAAGCCTAAAAAGAATTAAACTGTGAGATTTTGTCGAAAGCCTTGCTGAAATCTGTAGTGATGATGACTACTTCGTAACCTTTTTCCATGGCAGAGAGTGAAAATGTAACGAACTCAACAAGATTTGTTGTGGTAGATCTTTTGGAACCTTTTTTTATGGATTGGCGTGATTGTGGATATTTTCCATAAATCGGGGAAAGATCCCGTGGAAAGGGACAGGTGGAACAGGTTAGTAATAGGAAGGACCAAACTCGAGCAACAATTTTTTAAGTAAAATGGCAGATATACCATCGGGACCAGGACTATACTCGTCTTTAAGTTGAAGGATGCCATTTTGACGAACCCATTGGGCCATAAATGAACTTCGTCACTGAAGATGGTTTTGCGATGAAATTCAACAACTGAACCCTGTTAAAGTTGCGGTCACCGACTCCGAATTTCAGTAGGAATTTTTTATAATTTGCAGAAGTTGCTCGCTCGAGTTGAAAATGTTGAGTTTACTGAATTGAAATGGATAGTGACAGTTCGATGATTAGTGAAAGGGTGCGTTCAAAATTTAATTCAAAGTTGTCAAGTCCCTATAGGAAGACCCGATATATGTACCTACTTACCTAAAAAAAAATTTGTTTAGGTTTGCGCATATTTTGTACAACGTATTTACATTACCAATCTCAGTAGCCAGTGCTGAGCGATCTTTTAAAATACTCGGCACAAACAAGTGATCAACTTTATGAATAAAGTTTTGATTTGATTTTAACAAAGTTTTCTATTAATTATAAGATCGATTGTAGTTTTCGATTATGCTATTATAAAAGAAATCTGACTGTTGGTCCAATTGCTTACGATTTAAACAGCGGCATACGCAATTGCATAAGCTAAACAGTCGTTTACTAATGTTCAATCTAGTTCTTCCACATACAGATCTTCTAACCACAATACAGTATCAAAAGCATTGTTCCATTAGACATAAGAAACTAGCTTAGACACGGCATGAATGGTATCCCTCCCCATCTCAAAGCCGAACTGTATGTCTGGAATTATATGTTTTTTTTCGCTCAGTTGGACAGAGCTATATTAAGAACCTTATGAACACCTTGGTTATACTTGGAAGAAGTCTAGTTGATGGAAGATTCGCCGGATTAAAACTATCCTTTTTCCTTTTTCAGCTATCAGCAACGTCCATGGATAACCTGAATTATTCAGCGCGCTGTTAAACATTTTTGGTATAAATGTCTATTTCATCCTCAGGGAGTTTCCGTAATATTATTGGCTCCCGCGACCAAAAACAATTAAATTTCAACATATTCGAACACACTCAATTTATTTTGTGGTACTAAAACATTATTTTGTATAAACAATTTTTTTACAAATTTCTGAAGCTTCTTGTTTGAAATGATTTGTTGTTCAGCTATACTCATCATCGTCATTGGAAAATGTTTTTAATTTAAAAAAAGATTCTAACACGCAGACAATGTGGTAAGTTACTTCCGACTCATAGATAACATTGGCACGTTTTTCGCAGAAATTAAAGATAAACATTGAGAACTAAGACGCATTGGCACAGTTTTTAAATTGACCCGCCAAACGATTAAGATGATTCTGTTTAAAGTTTATTTTTCGCTATACGAGAAATCATAGAAACAAAAAGTAGAACTTCATTCTTTGCATAAATACATGTTTCTGGAATTTTTTTAAATTTTTGTTTAAGTCTTTTACTTGCAGAAATGTTTTTTTTTTTGTGTTTTAATGCTTAAATGTTTAATTTTTTATTGCATACACACGAAAAACTTTATTGCTGTACATATTTGCAAATTTTCCTGATTTTTTTTTCAAAATCATAGGAATAAAATGAATTCATAGAAAATCAGTTTTATTTTTTTTTATATATGTATAAAAAAAACAAATGGGAAAAATTTTGTAAACAATTCTAGAATTAACACATTTTGAAATCTTAGAAAAAATCAATTATACTTTATAAAAGGACAAATAGAACGTGAAGTTTCACCAAAACAAACTATTGCTCGGGAGAATATTCAAGGAATTAAGAAATAGGAAGCAAGTCAAGGCAAAAGAGCTGTCATGGTCAAAGTATTAAAATCAAGACCATAATGGTCTGAACTACCTTTAAGTGTGATTCATAAGTCTAATAGAAGGGAGCAATATTTTTTTATATATAATTTAGTTAGTGAGGAAGAATGGATGATTCTTGTAATAAACTGCAAGTTCAATTATTTATTCGACGAATTTATTGGAAAACATTTTAATTAGCCCTAGAATTATTATTAAACTATTTTCCCTGACGCCCAGAAGCAAATTACCTTAAATTCAAATCACCGAGTTCAAAAACCTTAAATATGCTTGACGCAATGCACTAATTTATTTCATCCCAGACTCCCGCCTTTGGCAATAAGGTTATTCACCTTTAATAGCTTGGCTGCATTTCGTTCACATGCCTTTAATATTCACATTCCCATTTCGATTAGCACTAAAAACAGCACACATTACAAAAAAAAAAAAAAAAAAACAATCATCAAGCTTGCTAAGTCCCAAAAAATCAAAACATTTTATTCCCGACTCTTCTCCACTTTTTTTGAATTTGTAGGCATCATAAGCAATAAGTCCGTTCGTCCATAGACCCTCGCAAATAAACAGCGTAAAAGATCTTTCAAAGATCCCAAGACGATGAAAAAAGATACGAATAAACACAAAGAAGGTCAACCAACTAACGCTAACGTAAAGGAAACGCATCAATGAAGGAGCGATGTTTTCAAAAAAATAAAAACCGCCAAGCTAAGCAGCATGTCACAAAGAAATATAGTAATAACACCAGCACAACAACAACGACAACAACAAAACATATTTTGGACGTCAAGCTGAGTAAAAAACTGTTTGTTTGGTTCTTGGCACCAGCAAGATTAGGAGCCGATAAGAAGCGTTAAATTAATAACCTTGAACCGTTTTCCAGATCCCACTTCAAGCAAGGGTTCGGACTTGGAATTCTATGCTTTGATCGAAAATAAATTGTAATACGCTATGGGGATCAGTAGTAGTTTAAACTTTGATTTTCATAGTTTTGGTTGCCATTTCAAGATAAACGAAAAATGAATCAATAAGTTTTCCATTTTCAACACACAAAATCCCGATTAACATATAATCCTCAAATACACAATCCCGTTTCACAAAATCTCGGCATTTTGGTACTTTTTTATAAAATTAGGAAAAGACTGCATAATGTTATATTTATACGAATTTCGTTACACTAGATGATGAGAATCAACAAGAACAACAATTCCAACTTTTTAAATGTTTAAATGAAACTGCTTAGCTAAGATGTACTAGTGTTAAATGTTGGTATAAAAATCCCGTTTTACAAAATCTAGAAATTTTCGTACTTTTATTTTATAAAATTAGGACAAGACTGCATAATGTTCTATTTATATCAATTTCGTTACACTAATTGATGAGAATCAACGAGAACAATAATTCCATCTTTTTCAATGTTTATATGAAACCGCTTAGATCATATATGTAGTAGTGTTAAATATTGGAATACCCAGTCATGAGAATCAAGAACATTTCAGGAAAATGTTCACATTTCTCTAAAATTTGTAATTTTCTGGATTTTGTACGTTAATTAAAATTTAAAAATCTTCTTTTTTATATACAAAATTGAATCTGTGTATGTGTGATACTGATTATGTATGTTCTTTATGGAATATGGACTCCAAAACGGCATGACCGATTTTGTTGAAATGTACAGCAATTTTAAAGTAAGCTCTGCGAGTGATCCTTAAAAATTTGGATGCGATAGGTGGAGCTGGACTGAAAATATTTACGAAAATGTAGTTTTGTTACCGCAGTTCGAACAAAGCCTGATAGATGGTGCTACAAAAGAACATCTTATACATATGTATATGTATATATAAAAATAGTGTGAAAAATGTATGGTTATTCATCAATTGAGAACGGCTGGGCCGATTTGGCTCAAACAACAAACAGTTGTTCGTAATTACCAGGAGAAGGTTTCTACGAAAGAAAATTTGGGGAAAATCTTTTGGAAAAGTCGGATATTGATCGAAAATTGATTTTTTTTATGAAATTTTGTGTGTTCTAATAATTGTAAAAAGACGTTTTGCCTGCATTTTAATAAGTTTGCGTGAAAAATCAAAAGAATTTAACGAAAGGTAAGACGACGTCTACCGGGCCCGCTAGTTTTGTATATAAACGTAGATCGGTTTTGTAAGACTAGTTTGCCCTTCAAATCAAATTTAAAAGCTTTTTTTCTAAGTATACCCGACTGCTTAGGCATAGTACAATAAACTTGCACTAGGTGGCGCATATCTCGTACCAGAAAATGTATGAGAAAGACCATCAGAAAAGTGAGACATTTGAATCGTTAAGAATGCAGTTAAATTTTGTTGGCTTTTGGTATGTTAATAGAAAGAAGTTATTTTCTCAAAGTTGGCAAGTGCATTATCATATTAATTCGGAACAGTGTTTTGACGTGCTATTGTGTTTAAATAAGAGTGATGTGGTATTGTGTGAATTGAAATTGGTTGTTAATAAAATGGCAATGTTTTTTTTAAATTAATAGTAATGTATTGTATTGTAATCAGCAACTGGTAACCCTATGTACATTGCTCTCCGATTTGCGACAATTTATAATGATAAGTAGAGCTTTTACTTAAAAGAGAAATATGCAGGCCAATGTAACCAGACAGAGATGTAATGTAAAAATATAATGTAATGTATTAAAATTTAAACTTCTGGTCGTGTAAGCAGTAAGTTATGGAAAGTATGTTGCAAACTCGCAGCTTTGGTCAATTATAGGATTTCAAGTAGCTGCGGGGTTGGGTATTCAAAAATTCTTTGGGTTATGAGAGTTTAGGTTCTTGGCGCGAAATCGTAGTTTTATATTTTTTTGAAAATCCAATGAGAAGAATCAACAAGATTCCAGGAAAAAATTGTATGACTATAAAAATACTGGAAATACCGCAGTAAATACGGAAATTTCGTGTGGCAGGGAAGTCGCAAAGAAAAGGAAAAGTTCGTTAAAACGGCCGGATTTCTTTTTTTTTGATTGAGTTGCGTTGCCATCGGTCGCGAAAAACGTTTTACCAGATGTGTTTTTTAGCTGAAGTCTACAAATGTTTTCTACAAAGCAAAGATGGGCGAATACTTAAATATTCTTCCATTTGAATTTCAACAATTTTCAAGTCTTTTTTATTCTATTTTGTAATTATTTCAAGACATTTCTATTAGGCCGTTTTCCATAAAAATTGTTTTCATAAAATTTCGGGATGAGAGCTAGGCGCTCATGAAAATATGTAAAGCATCCGTCAGCTTTCTATAATCATTTCGAATCCGACATCCGAACCCTGGTTCAGCAGATCATTACAGCCAAAAAGGTATTTGCCTGGAAGATATATTTTTCAAGGAACAAGCTACACAGAAATGGTTTTTTTTTTGGTTGGTCATCCTTGGTGCTGAAGCATTCGCCATCGACTTCGGCCCACGTTATATTTTAGCGTGGCTTAGATGATGCTGGGTTTTTCAGATATTATCTGGATTGGTATTTTTATACTTCGTCTTCCAATTTTTTTTTTTTTTTTTTTAATTTTGCTTATATTTATTTTGTGCTTTCCTTCTTTCTGTCACGTACGTGCTGCTGCTGCTGTTGCATATTTTGTTTGGCGGGAATAAAATTGTTGTCATTTGAAATTTGAAAATACCGAAATGCGCGCCGCACATCGATCACCATGGTACCGTGCCGGCAGGCGCACTTAAGTTACGACTACGACACGGTGTTATATGTGGTGCTGAAAGACGCAGAAATGTCTTTCTAGACACAACAACAACAACAAAAGCAAACATGTAAAATAAAACCAGAGAGGATCAACAAAAACAAGAAAAAATTTAAGATAAAAAAAAAAAAAAATTAGAACGGCTATCTATTTTTTTCTCCAAAAAGGAGTTGTTTTGGTTTTATGTTTCGTATGCTGTTTGTTTTTGGCTTGGATTCTAGGGTTCAGTGAACCTTAAAGGATGGATTTTTGTTGGGAATTTTTTTTTTTGGATATTGTTGTTTTCAAAAGACTGCAGACAATCTGTGCCTTACAAAAAAATGTTTATTGTTTTGAAGTATAAGTGCAATCTTTTTTAGACTTAATTGTCAACAGTGGTTCTAATAAGAGGAAGCTTAAATTTAAGTTGCTTCAATCCCAGATCGATCAGGCGGCAAAAACCCTGGGGTTCTATAGTAATGAAGGGAAAACTAAGTACGTCTGCGAGAAGTATTGCTCCAACTTTCAGGGTAGTGGACCACGGATTTGAAGTGGTGCAGTCCTTTAACTACCTTGGGTCAAAAGTAGCAGCCGGTGAATATTGAGGAAGAAATACGCGGGCGGCGGCTTAAATTCAAGAGAATCTACTATAGTTTGTCAATGTTCTTTAAATCCAAAAACCTTACCATAAAAACCAAGCTGCTACTGTACAAGACTATGGACCTGCCAGGAGGTACTAAAATTATACGTATCTGAGACTTGGGGGCTTACAAAAAGGCACTCGACCACTTATCCGTGTTCGAGAGAAAGGTCTTACGAAGAATTGTTGGCCCCGTGTGAGAAGGAGGTGGATTCCAGAAAAGATACAATAATGAATTGTATGAATTTTACCTCGAAGCAAATGTTGTGGAAAAAATAAAGCTCAATAGAATCCTGTGGGCTGGGCGACCAGCTCGAATGAACGATCCAGCTCGGAAAGTCTCTACGTGGCAGACCTTGCTTACATTGGAAAAATGGCGTTGACCAGCGCAATGGGATGGCGTCGGCCAGCAATTGAGATGTATTGAAGTACTTGTTGAATGAGGCCCGTAACGAATCCCGGTTGTTGTACCGAACCGATGTTGTACATCAAAATGCAGGAAAAGATCGGCTTTACAATTTCTTCCAGACATAAAAACGATTTTGGGTTTCGATTACCAACCGGGACAATAATTGATGGAACTATCAAGGCCACTTTCCATATTTTTAAATGAATTCAAATTCCTGCTTTCAAAGAGTGGTTTTCGTCATTTTATACCTAGAGTTTTCCAAGCACTAATTGATCCACATTACTCGAAACAATGCTAAAAGGGTCAATTTTCAACCTTCTCGAACTTTTGTAATTATTTAATTACTTTAAGAAAAAATCAACACAAGGATAAGTAAATTCCGTTGCCAACGATTCAAAGAACTTTTTTCCCTTTTTAATTAGATAGATGTTTTACACTTCAGAGTCTTGATGTGTAAGCAAGCTTTAGTTTCAAAAATATTTCCTGCTAATGCAAGGAGCAGGGACTTCCTTTTTGAGAAGATTTCAAATAATTTTTTTTTTTGCAAATTACCATCTTTGCAAAAAAAAAATTATTTGTCTCTTATTTTATTGACAAAACAAATATTTCTAGCTAAAAAGAAGAGCTAACTACCAATATGAAATACTTTATCAGTCAACAAAGTTTTGTCTAAGTTATTCAAAGCGACAAACTTCTACCTACTTTAATTTAGATTTTGGGAATGAACTAATTGTTTTCCATTGGAAGTATTGTTTTTATTACATATTTTACATTTCTTTAAGATGTATGGAAAAAGGTAGATATATCCTAAGATTTTAGTTCCGGTTCCGGATTCTTTGCTAAAACATAGGGAACATTTCGCTGAGTTTCAAAAGGGCACCTAAAACATTTGCTCTTTCGTTGCTCTTAGATTCCGCTATTCATTTATTGCAATCTTCTCTCCTTCATAAGGAGAGGCAGGTTTATATGTACACACCTAAACTGGTATAGGCCACAAATTTTGTTATCAAAACGCCAAAAACATTTCCAATTTGTTTCGCATTTAATTTCAAATTTCCATTCATAAAAACAAAGACGACATTTTAAGGTAATCGGATCATGGTATCGATATCACACCCCATCTGTTCATCCACTATAAAACCATCCCCTTAAATAGTTGGATTTTTTTTTGTGTTTATTAAGTGCCTTTAATTATTTTTTACAACTAGATATACGAAAAGACTCATCCCAATCTTGCAGCCTTTGAAAAATTTCCTACCAAACATACAAATCTAAAGTTGAAGGGTTGTTTGATGTCGCGTTTCCAACAAAAAAAAACAACAAAACAATTCAAATCGCCCTTCCTGATATACGTACGTAAATTTGCGACGAGGTCAATGACTTTCGACGGCAACACTACCCTATCTAAGGCCAAAGAAGAAGAAGGGATGATTAAAGTACAGTTGTTCTCTGCAAGAGAAAAAGAGTAAGAAGGTGGAAAAGAGAACAAATGTATCCATAACGTCGAAAAGTCGACTCTCGACTGGCGTGATATGAATGGCGTAGAATATCGAAAAAGCGGTGTTTTCAGTCAAGGATATGGCTAAGCTAGGGAATTTTTATTTTTCTCCTTAGAATTCTCTTCCTTTTTCAAGTGGGTGGGTAGAATGTGGGAGTGAGCTTTCGTAAATGTGGGCAAAAACCAAAGAGAGAGGATTCCGTTTCGTTCTATTTATAGTGTTTTTTTTTTTAATTTCTTACGAAAACACACCCCACCCAGTATACTGTGCATTATGGGGTAGAATACGTTTGTGTATAGGTACAATTAAATAGTAAAAAAACAGAAAACTATCGTAGAATAGTATTTCTATCATAGTTTGATAGTACTATGACACCATACCAACTATCTACTACAATTACAGATGTGAATAATATAGTATCTCTATGTGCCCTGCGCTATTTTTATGCATCTTTTTCATTGATTATTATTAGTAGGTATGTGCCTCTCCCGGTTTATCTCATTAACATTATAGGATATAAAGTAATTAGATACAGATACTTGAATAGATACCGACATGTTTTTGAATATTTTTTTGAAAAAGCAACACAATTTTAAGGTTTTGAACGATTAACCACAAAACTTCGAAAATATGATTAAAAGACTGAAAACCTGACTTTTCGATTGTACATTGTGAAAATGGCACATGCAGGGTTCGGAACGTTTGTACCTAGCATATACGCCGTAGTATAGACCTATAAACTTACCATCACAACGCAACAAAGGGTTCATTTACATTTGTCAATTTGTCACCTAATTCTCAATCTAGGAGAAAAATTCATTCTAATTTTTTCTAATTCTTCTAACCAGTGTCGTGCAACAATGTGTTTAAATGAAAGCTTCATGACAACATGTACGTATAGGCATAAGAGAGAGTATCACATCAGAATCGTCACGAGAAGCAACAAAAACAACATCACAAAACCTCATTTGTTGAAGTTCATCTTTTGGAATGCAAATGGATGGATGAATGGTTGAAACCGTTTCTATTGATCAAGGAATTGATTCTGCTGAAAAAAGCGTTTTCAAAATCCTAACCAAAAGAAAGAACTATGAACTACTTGTCTTTTTAAAAAAACGAAACCTCAAGAGGATATGAGGCATCAAGAGCTCATTTCAATTTAAAAAGAAATTAAATGCACGATGTACGTAATTCAGTCACAAGACAATCATACAAATCTTGTGTTTTAATTTGTAAGCGATTAGTTACCTTATGGTACTTATGGTCGCAAGCAAATATAAACATTGGAAAGTGACCATTGGGGAAAAAAGCTTAGTTTTTAGTGGATACATCCTCCGAATTTGCTCTTTCCGGTTAAACTGCTCTACCAAACTATTATAAAGGGTCTTTCATTAAGCGCTTCCTAACTTTAAATTTAAATAAACCAAAGTGTTTGTGAGATATCATCGAAATTTTGTATTCGTTTGAAAGGCCTATCGATGCCATTATGTGTGGAATATAACATCGTTTGAATGCTCACTGCGGCTTCTCTTGGTGGCGCGCATCCGAACTGTCCAATTTTCCATGACTCTAGCGCATAAATCAGGCTGAATTTGACCGATGGTATTCGTTATGTTGGCTTTAAGGGCCTCTGTGGTTTGTGGCCTATTCGCATGGACCTGACTTAAGAAAACCCCACAAGAAAAAGTCTAATGGGGTCACAAATCACACGATCTTGGTGGCCAGTTCACATCTCACCTCCACAGTGAGATGACCATGCACTCAAATCGCTCGTGCAGAATGTCCAATGTGGCATCAGCTGTGTAGCACGTGGCGCCGTCCTGTTGATACCATATATCGTTGGTGTCCATTTCACCTTATTAAGGCCAAAAGAAGTTGGTATCATCGACCTATAGCGCTCGCTATGACGCCGACAGCCCAAAATCCACACCAAACAGTGATTTTATCGGAATGCATTTGATGCTCTTATGGATCTCATGTGGATTGATATCGTCCCAAATTCGACAATTTTGTTGGTTCACGTAACCATTCAGAAGATGATTTTTCGATAAAAATTAGGGTCAGTTGCCAACTGAATAAATGACAGCCAATGTGACAGATGTAGCTTCAACAAGATGGCCGCTATCAACCGTCAAAGTTCGGAAATCACTTTTGGAAAACCCATTATATGATCAATGACTTACAAGACAATGACTTGTACTTAAATAGCAATGCACACATTATAATACAACTTTCCACCCATATCTGGGAAGAAGTTTTTTAAGAAAATTTAAGGAAATAAAGTTAAGCAAAGTGAAGAAGAAAAAATCATTAAAATTTCTGCAAGCTTCTTTAAAGTGTTTGAATAAAGTTTTTTTTTTATAATGATGACGAACATGTCATGTATGCAACCATTAAGGATCCCTAAAAATTATATATTATATTTGAGTTGCAAGGATGCTGAATGACAATAGGGAGTCAAGCTGCATCGGTTGTTTTTAAGCAATTTTTTTAGCTAAAGATAATTTTTGTTATGAGTTCATCGTTTAAAATGTAAACAAAATTAAATTTGAAATAAAGCCCAGGGGCCTGTTTCTCATTTACTACATTAGCTACATCAACTACATTCTACATAAATGCTTTTGTGCTACATCAGATACATTTTTCTGTTTTACAAATTCCACTGGAAGTGTTGTAAGATAAATATGTAAGATGTAGATTTGAATTTTCTGTCAAACTGACAATTGCTGTCGATTTTCATTTAAACAACATTTAGAAATCGTTTTTTTGTTTGAAATAGCTTTTAAATAATTATAACTGAATAGAAAAATTGGATTTTGTTTTCAATATTTTTGATTTGTAAAGAAAATGATACATTCTTCCAGTATTTCCAGTCTACAACATTGGTGAATTAAAAAAATATTCTACATTCCTTTTGTGAAACACAAATGGTGTTACATTACTGTCAGTGTACTAAAATGTAGTTGATGTGGCTTATGAGAAATAGGCCCCAGGAGTGCAGACAAACAACTACCTAAATTTCAATTAAAATTATTTCAACTTACGAAAAAAAACATGTTAATAAAATAGTTATGTACCTGCATCTGCATTCTCAGATATAATATTATGCCATCAAGACAGAAAATTACCTGAAAAAAATAAAAAAAAAAAATAATTAATACACAAACTTTGTTTAGTTAAAACAAATACATAAATATATTATTTTATAAAAAACATTCATGCGTATGTATAAATTTGAAGAGTTCGGAGTGACACTTAATTTTGTTTTAAAAAAACATAAAAGTTTAAAAATTAAGAAATTTAAATTTTTTTTTTGAGAGAGCTAATTTTTTTTTAATATGTAACTATAAACAAAATTATTCTTTAAGACAATTTCTTCCTAAGAACTATCATATCCGCATCTATTTACAATGCCCTTATTCTAACCCCATGAAAGTTATAAAAAACTTTAACCAAAAACAGCTAAAACTAGGTCAAGAAGGATGACGACCTCTTTATTTGTTTCCTGCTGATGTTATTACCCCTGCAAAAAGGAGCTCGATATATAAAAAAGCAATAACCTACGCCTATATAATTTTCGATCTACCAATTCTTTGCCTAGACAAGGACGTTAGTTTAACCAAACCAACAAAGGCATCGCTATCGACGACGTGAAGTCTGGCATTCGCCATTGTCGTTGTCGTAGAATGGCGTTCGCCGTATGTAGTTTGGTTGGAAATTTCTTCGAAGGCCTATTTATGCGATAAAAGAACCTATACCGCCTCTGTGGCGTTGTGGAACGAATGAATTGTCTCCGGGCCGGGGCTATTAAACAAATTTTATTGCAGAAAATTTTTGTTAATGCAAGTCCTTGTGCTTCTGGCATAAAAATGTAATGGCGAACTCTATGTATCTATATATACATCGAACGTACTTTGGCGCTGTGTGCTAGATTGGCGGAAATAACGAATGGCGCCCAAATAATGTTTTATTTAGTCTTGTTGAGAGCGGCCTTTTTTTAATATAATCTTTTGAGTGTTGAACTAATAAATTTCTGGTCTTGGAACAATTTTTTCTTTTAATAAGAATTTTTATTTATTTTTTTTTGTAGTTAACATTTTGTTCTCGTGATTTCAAAAAAGGATGATTCTTGTGAATATTATTTGTTGTCTTTTGTGCGACGATATTATATTTTTTGAACTCAGTTTTTTTTTTGGGAAAATAGGTAATTTAGGTAATCCAGATAGTATAAGAAAGGCTAAGGCGATTTTGAGATTTTGTAAGTATTGACAGAGAGAGAAAGTTCTTTTAAGATTATTTATTATTAACTTTTTCAACAAAACATTTAATGTTTTTTAGGTAAAATAGGCTGAATTTCAATCTGGTGAGGCTTTAAGGATTAACATTTAGAAATGCTACATTTCGGAGTAGAGCACTATTCAAAACAAGATGAACAAAAATAAAAGATTGAAAAGCAACAAAACCAAATCATTAAAACTATGAAAATGTCAATCTTATTTGAAAGTTTGGACGTACTTGCTCTAATGTGTAAGGATATTTTTGTTATCAATTCAGATTTTTAGAGCAAGCTCCTATCTACGATCTTCGTATATGGTTTAGAACTTCATGTATGCAATAGTTTGTTCTATAGAAGTCTATGTATAAGGTCAGATCCAAGCAGGTGCCAAGAACCTCCTAAAAGTAAATAAATTTGTGTTCTTAGCCTGTATTGGGTTTAACATTATTTAGCATCAATTTCGCCCTTAATAAGTCCATCACGAAATACTATGCATAGCATATGATGACAGATTTACAGAATCATTCTTTAAAAAACCAATTGGGGCAAACTGTATGTAATTATTTCGGACTGCTTCAAATCGGTTTAAATGATTTCCTTTATACGGAGCCTATATCTACTCTACATATGTGGAAAACTCAAAATTGGTAGTCAAATCTCAACTTCCCTGCCCTTTTCACATACAATCAGAGTGACCGCAGCTATCTTTACAAACACAAACTACTACTTTTTACATAGTTTTCCGAAAGAGCTTTTAGAATTAATGCTTTTTGAAAGCCTTTTGTATTAAAACAGTGTTAAGTATGTCCGTGGTGATTTGTGATTTGTTTTATTTTTTGGTTTCCGAAAAAAAAATCGTTATTCCGGTTCTAAAACGTTGGCTCTGTTTCAACTAAACATGAAACGATTTATTATTCATACTGCGGTATGGTGGTAACAGTTTTTTTTTTATGAGATATAATTATGCAAAACGCTATCACCAACATGGGATGAAAACGCTCTTCTATCATCCCTGTACTGACAATCATTAGTGGATAGTGTAAATCTCTACAAATACAACATTTTGTAGAAACACAATAAGCTATTCCCGAGAAATATTCGACATATTGGAAAAAAGTTATATGGAAGGTACATGTGTAGTAATATGTAATACTTACTGAAAAAAACATCAAAATCTGCGCTGCCGATTCCAATAAAAACAAATTTTTCCTCAACGGTTATGTGGCAGGTATCATTATTTCAAGCCTTAAAAATAACATTCCACAAAGCTAAGTTTTAAGGAAATCGGTGAAGACGTTTACGGTATGTAATTGTTATACATAATTTGTAGAGTTGCAATTTTTTCAAAACTTCTAGTGTAAGCTAGAGGCCTTCTAACTAGCAATGTGCCTAACAGACACATAATTAAATATTATTAATATTATTATTATTGTTACATAAAATGTATAAAACCGCTGGTGGAACAGACTTTTTCTTGTCCGTTTGGTGGTAAAATGGCCACAAATGGGGTATCAAATGGAAGCTTACACCGTCTACACTAAGAATATTGCTGGACAAACTTAACATGGGCCAAACATGCGTCCGACTGCAAAACAAAAAGAAATTACTGTAAATCTCTTCAAATTTTCTTAAATCAATATCAACATTTTTTTCTTAGACAAATTATGGAATATTGAAAAAAGCGGTCGGACGAATGTTTGCCAAATGTTAAGTTTTTCAGACCAGCAGATTCTTAAATGTTAACGGTCTAAGCCTTTTTCCTTGGCCCGATGAGGTAGGCCAACACCAGACCGGTAGTGGCCATTTTATCGCCAAACGGACAAGAAAAAGTCTGTCCGACCAGCAGTTTTGTACATTTAACATTACCTAATGGCTTAATTTTCCATTGACTCGATGAAATAGCTTTCTTACGGCCGCCTTTTGGCCTATTAGAACACGGAGACCTTCAGACAGACATCTTGTCATTAACTTTCTCTTAAGACTTCTCTATCATAGCAATGTTATGTTTGATTTTTATCTCGATTTGTGTCATATTTTTGAATCCATAACTTTCCGCATTCCACCTATAATAGCAAGTCAAAAATATGGTTATCAATTTTCGTCGACAAGCCAAAATACCCTAAAGTGTGTCAACTGATTTACTGGAACTCGGTAGCCTTGTTTGATGACCCTGTTTTGCCGTATAATATTACACAAGTCAGGAGCCCGCCTTGACGTATTTTATGTTGATTCATTGCACACGAGTCTGCGATATTTGCTCGTAAATTTCGTCGTCTCACCATAGAAAAAGAATCTCAATGCCACAGACGACGTAAAGTATCTCCGACACACGTGTAACGCTTTTTTTCTTCTTCTTCTTCTTCTATTATTACGTTCCTCTTCCCGATCAACATAAATGTGCTTCGGTCGTCAAACAGACAGATAATAATATCTACTTAACAAACATCATAAAACTGCACTCGTAAGTCGTAACGCAAACCAAAAGATTACCAGAAAGTCATAACAAAAACTACCGGCTCTCTGTTGACTGTGGCAGCTCTTCTTACAATTTTACAATTTCCATGCAAAATATATTTGGTGGCCTTTGGCGAGGAGGGGTTGTTACTTATTTGTGGACGAGAGGTTGTCTGGCTGGGCGGAGAGGTGGACGCAACAAATGCATGGATGGATAGATGGATAGATAGATGGATGGATGGATGGGTAGGTATAGTGTTATCCGCGTCGCGACGTTGCTAACTGCATTTAAGAACCGCATTTCAATGTCGTTTTATTGGGTGCTGCCGTATTTTCCTGTTGCAAGTCTCGTCTATCTACATATCTGTACCTTCAACATACGAGACTTCTCTTCTACTTACAGCACTATGGGATAAATTTAGGATTTTATTTTTTATTAATGATGCGGCCATGTCTGACGGCCAGACAGACATATTCATTCCCACGTCCCTGCTGTGGAACGTTGAACACATCCGTAACAATTTGTAGTATGATGAGTATTGTGGTGGGCTTGGTGTAATATACATATATACATTTTTCTTTAAAACGTGTGTGAGAATGCGCGATAATAAAAGTTTTTATGATCAATATAATTTTTTGTTGTTGTTTTTGTTTAAAAAATCTTTAACACTGCAACTATATGAATAATGTGAGGGCTTGCAGGCAATACAAATGAATTATTATGTTGTTTGGATTTTTATATTTCAGTGATTAAGATTGATTAAGCAATGTTTGTTGATGAGGTGGCATTAACAATGGTGCAATAAATTAAGAATGCACTAGTTTGTGTTGCTTTATATGTGGATAGCTTGTGGCGGTTATGTTCTGATTGAGATAAGTTTAGTTGTCCTAAGGGGGTCTACTTTTTCATTATATGATACATTTTTCTGAATAAGCACTATCAAATTAAAATAACTTCAATTGCTGGATAAAGTATTCATAATAATAGTAACAATAACACAGAGGTGGAGTTTAGAATTTAAGACTCCCAAGGTACTTAGGAGCCAGTTAAAGCGATCAGTAAAAACCAGCAGTAACAAATTTCTTACTTTTCGCAAATGTTTTTGTAGATTTCTTGGTCATGGAACCATGGTAGACCATGGACCATTTGGGTTAAAACATCTGTGGACTTGGCACTGTTCATCATGCCTTCAATGGGCTTTAAGCTTTCCATGACCATCAGAAGAATTGCAACCCAAAGACATAACTTTTGGCGGGTGCTGGGACAATGTGGCCAGGTCGGAGTCTTAGCCTTTTCTTGCTTATAGCATCTGTTAAAAGCTGTTTTTAATGGTTTTCGGGCTTTACGGCCCATTTCAAGGAGACGCCGTCGAACAGTAGATTAATCTACGTGCACTTCAGCTGTCCCCAAGTCCCAAGTTCCAATTGATCTTGTGGCTTTGCGTATTGCTATAATTCTGCCAACGCTTAATTTCGCTACTCTAACAGCTATCGAAATCTCTCTTAATGTTTTTTCCTGTGTGATCATGCAAAGTGTGCCTTCTGAATCGCAACTGGGCTCCTGCTGCTCATCTACCATTGATTACATATACATAACATAATCTTAGATAATGCTTACAAACTAGAGTTAAGTTAGAGTAAGAGAGTTCTAACTGGAACCAATGATAAAGTGTTGCCAACTACGTATACTACAGAGAAACATATTTGAGTTACTGACAAAATTTTGTCTGTCTGTCTGTCTGTATGTACGTCCGTATGTATTTTAGGCTACAGCTTAAACGGTTGAGCCAATCGTCTTCAAATTTACAACACAAGGTTATTTCGGCGTTCTACAGAGGACTTTTTTATTTTTTTTTAGCTCAAAAAATAACGGTACCTGTCTTATAACTCTTATGTAAAAGCTTTTTTTTAGAATTTTTATGAAAAAAATCAGTGTGTATTGTAGATAAGCATTATATGTATATTGGTGAAAAAAAAATTATTAAATATTAAAATTATATTAATTTCATGGTGGGCTAAAAACGGTTTTTTTTGTCCACTTTCTCGAAAACTGGCTATGCGATAACTATCAAAATTGATATTCAGAAAGATGTAGGTAACCTAAGTAATTTCGCATTAAAATGTTTGACGTGATAACGTCTTATAAATCGATGACAGGCTACACGTACGAAATAACATGAATCATGCTGATAAGACTCATGATTGATGCTAACCCCGATGTGTTGTTTTTTCAACCAAAATCGATTGCATGCACCAGGCGAACGTGAAAAAGAACATGCGCAAATTCCCAAAATAATCCCACTCAAATTCAAAAATTACAAGAAGAGAAAAGGAAATTCAAAATAGGCGGAGTTTTGTTAGAGTATATGCAGATTTTGAGGTGTGTGTGTGTGGATTTACCGAGGGTTTCTGAGTCATTTTTTCAACCAAAATCGATCGCCAACGTATTCTGAGCGCCAGGCGAACATGAAAAAGAACATGTGCAAATTTTCAAAATAGTTCCACTCAAATTCAAAATGAACAAGAAGAGAAAAAGAAAATCAAAATAGGCGGAGTTTTGTTAAAGTAGAAAGTTGATGTTGTGTGTGTGTGTGGATTTAACGAGAGGGTTTGTGGGTGTGAGTTAACGGGCTTTATGTTGGTGTTACTGCCATCAATATTTTCTTATGACGTTATCACGTAAAATTATCGTCCGTAAAACGGCTTTACAAACACCTACTCTTTGTTTTTTTTTTTTTTTTTTTTTTTTGAAAAATCAATATTTTGAAAACGGGCAGTTGAATTTTCTTTTTAAATGTGCTTAAGTTAACATTCTTGAATTTTTTTTAAATTTTATTTTTTAAAAGTTGTTAAGAATAACCGTTTTATTTAAAAACGGTTCCTACGATTTAAAAAAAAAATCGCACAATTCGTGGTTGGAATTTCATTAATGACTTTAATAACTTTATTGATTGAAATAATCACCGTACGTAAAAAATCCAGTTTTCAGCTGTTTAAACTTTTACTGATGGCTCTTTACTGATCGCTATAACTGGCCCTTTATACTCTCAAACATTTTTATATGTGCTATTTAAATCGGAAGGAAAGGAGTGGACTTACAATTTTTATCGCCATTGTTAAGAGTCGTTACTTCCTGACGAGAGGCAAAACTTATAAAGGGTTTTTAATTGGCATTTGGTGTCTTGACACAAGTTGTTTATTAGATATTTATTAACTGATGTTGATCAGGATCCAAGTTACGCAGGAGCTCAAAGTTCATGGCCATAGACAACGCCGCGCCGCCGTTTGTTCGCTGACTGGGATTTGGAGTTATGTGTTAAATGGTCGTATATGGACACGTAGTTCACCAGGTGAAAATGCATTTTGAAAAAGTTATCGTATGCAAATAAAACATAACCGATTAATGCCTTAAGGTGAACATAATACAGGCCATTGCTCAAATCTGTGCGGAAGAGTCAGAAAATTGTATCAATCGGATCATTGCCACCATATACATAGTAAGATTTCCAGAAACATTAGTTTTTCTTTGATACATTTTTTAAATTTAAGGCGCCATTTACGAATGAGATTATTATTTTCATAAAATAAATACATTCTTTTAATCACTTATAAGGTATTTTGTTTACTCCACGACTTGTCAAAATAGGAATTTTATGAATGGAATGTGTCGCACATGCTTAATATTTATTGAATCAAATAAATGAATCATACTTTGTTAAAAAGCAACAGAACTTCTTGTATTTAAACCTTCAAAAATACTGAATCAAATTTACTTTTTTATAATGACTCAAAACTCAAATGTCTGTTTTTTTTTGACGAAGCTACTTTGTTTTTGAGTATATTTAAAATTCCTGCGTTATTTTTATTTAAACAATATTAAACTGATTGACGTGAAATTGATTATGAAAAATTCCACCAAAAATTCTTGTGTAGGCACCACTATTTGAATGAATTCAGTACACTTTTTGTATATGTAGTTTATTGTTGACAAAAATTTAGTAGATTCAATGTTTTGTTTTCATTCCGTCTTAAAAGACATACATAATGCATGATCCACAGAGTGAAAAAAAAACAGATAAAGAGTAAATATAAAATGACACATAGTCTAAAATGTCGTCCATATTTAACACATTCCAATGTTGATACATTTTAAGATAGATAATTGAAAGCCAGGAGTGGCAAACATGCAGTTTTTGAAACTTAAAAACGAAGCAAAGCTAAATTGGCCTTATTTGATTGTACCTAGGACAAATATGTTAAAAGAAAATAGACTAATTTTTTGATTCTTGATCTTATTTTTTTATAAATTTAATTAAATTTCATGCCATTTAATAAACCATTAACTATCTTTGACGTCATATCATGCTTCCTACTGTGGCTAGTATTTTCCGGATGATGCTGATCCAAGTCATTGGAATGCAGAAATAGATGCATGTGCTCTCAGATAAAATGCGTTGAAGCCTTTTACGATGCATTCTCACTTAGATTGTGTTTTAATAAAAGAAAAAAATATTTAAAAAAAGGAAACCTTTTTTGTTTTTTTTTTTCATAGGCGACTTCCGAATAAATCAAATTTCAAATATTTTACATGCCAAGCGGAGGATGACACACTGATTGGAATGCAGTAAGAGATGAGCAATCTTAAAACGCAGATAGCATCCCCAAGTGCCCAAGTAGAATTTGATACCGGACAAGGCAAAATATGAATGAACGCCATTCTGGCTTTTAGACTACCCGGACTACATGTTCACCCTTAAAAAGGTTATCAATGGCGTCAAATTCCCGCGCATACGTAAAACAACAACACTATGAATACTTTAAACATGATCCCAAGGCAATAATAATTAAAATTATACAGTACAGTCTCGCTTATCTGGATGCATTAGGTTCTCAGTCTTTTCGGATAAGTGATTTGTGAGGGCAAAGACAGTTGATTATTTTTAATATTTACAAAATATTTCAACTTTCTATATGAATTAAGCATATCATCCCTCATGGTGTCGATGACAGGCAGAGATTCAAGAGTCACAATATTTTGACCCTTTAAAAAACTCAAAGCGGAATCCACTCATGCTAGTTCAAAATGTTGTGTTAAAGGTCTTGAAATGTTGGCATGGAGTTTAGTTTTCAAAATGGACGCCATTAGATTCGATAATGAAGCCGTCTGTTGGCCTCCAACATAAATCAATTCAAAGGGAAAAGGAATTTATTAAATAGAAAAAAATCCATTTGTTCCAAAATTTCAAGTTTTCGGAATAGAGAAATAGTACTGTATGCAGTAGACCAAGAGACATTTTTCAACACTCAAAATAGAAGTGTTAAATATTTATATAAATATTTGAAAAATAACTTCCAAAAGCTTTCTAAATATTGCCACACTAAAATTCAAAGAAACAGTAACATACGCGAGAATTTTTTTGGTTTATAGCCTCAATAAAAACACAACCGAATAAAATGGTAACATGTCGCCTGTGAGATTTTATAGCATTTTAATGAGAACGACAGCCATAACTGTCTCTCGGATGGACTGGTGCATATCCGCAAATAAGTTAAGTATATTATATATTATATACCAGAGTTAAAAGTTAACTGTGACGTTTATTTAATGAATGATATCAAACTAGCATTATTAAAACAAAATTCAAGAGAAAAGAAATCAACGAAAAGAAAACCTATAAAAAAAATAATAATTTTCTTTTGAAAGACTTAAAGTGCTTTAAAACGTTTTTGTTGTTTTTCATGGAAGTTTGGAATCTTTCTTAAAAAAATTATATTTTTGTTTCGAAATGTAGAATATTAGAAGAAAAAATACTTGAATACCATTGCATTCATTTGGTGCGTGCATTTGAAGACAAACATTTATTTTATTGAAGACGCATTTCGACGGCGAGAAAAGAAAATTATGGTTTGTTTTTATGGTTATTTTTAATTGAATTGATGGTTAGGTTTACGATGAGTACTCCAAATCTTTACATTTGTTTAAAGTAATATTGCAAGTGATGCTTTTGGTTCCTTGTAGCAAGGTGCACTTAAGTACGGGACAGAAGAAGATTCGAAGAAGATTATTAACAATAGCTGTGTTTTTTTTGACGTGATAACGTCTTATAAATCGATGACACGTACGAAATACCCTGACTCATGCTGATAAGACTCATCACTCATGCTAACCGCGATACTGTGGTTCTTTCAACCAAAATCGATCGCGAGCATCAGGCGAACATGAAAAAGAACAAGAAGAGAAAAAGAAATACAAAATGGGCGGAGTTTTGTTAAAGTAGAAAGTAGATCTAGATATTGGGGTGAATGTGTGTGGATTTAAAGAGAGGGTTTGTGGGTCATTTTTTCAACCAAAATCGATCGCAAACGTATTCTGTGAGCACCAGGCGAACATGAAAAAGAAAAGGCGCAAATTCCCAAAATATTTCCACTCATTCAATTCAAAAAGAACAAGAAGAGAAAAAGAAATACAAAATAGGCGGAGTTTTGTTAAAGTAGAAAGTAGATCTAGATATTGGGGTGAATGTGTGTGGATTTAAAGAGAGGGTTTGTGGGTCATTTTTTCAACCAAAATCGATCGCAAACGTATTCTGTGAGCACCAGGCCAACATGAAAAAGAAAAGGCGCAAATTCCCAAAATAATTCCACTCATTCAATTCAAAAAGAACAAGAAGAGAAAAAGAAATATAAAATAGGCGGAGGTTTGTTGAAGTAGAAAGTAGATCTAGATATTGGCTTGTATGTGTGTGGATTTAAAGAGAGGGTTTGTGGGTGTGAGTTTACCGGCTGTATGTTGGTGTTGCTGCCATCAATGTTTTCTTATGACGTTATCACGTGAAACCTTTTTAAGGTTTTAAAAATTAATATTCGTAGATTTGTGGAAAGTCTGGTGCCTTGCAATGGAGCATAAAGTTCCATGAATTGGAAACACATGAGTCATAATTTGAGTATAAATTTAATCAACGTTTCTTATTATCTCATATCGTACACTATGGCGTATGTGGAACATTTTGTATCTGATGAGTATTTCACAGAAAATTATGGGTTTTCTTAATTTTTTGTGTACTAATTAATTTTTGTATTATTTTTATTATTTATTAAACTCTAAATATAAATAAATTTACAATAAAATCTCAAGTTGCATTAGGAGTTTGAAGAAAATGCTTCTTGGCTTATTTACTAAACTAGCAGTGGCCGCGTTAGCAAGCAGCAAAAACCACTGTCGGCAATAAGGTGAATGGGGATACTCCAAACTTTCTCAGTCTCCTTCATAAAGAAGAAGCATAGATCTAGGGAAATATTACTTCCAGGATAGTTTTTAGAACTAATTAATGGTACGAACTATAATTAAAGGATATAACAATGCGTTTACAATGATCAAAGTATGTTCATGTAAATCTACGGTGAATGGCTCAATCTTGCTTTAAAACTGTGTTTCAGTTAATCAATATTAAAAAAAAATTGAATGTTTGAAGAAATAATCTTATCTTCTTATATATAATACAATTGAACCAAATTCCATGTTGTGGGTGCATCAAGCGAGAACTACAAAACGGATTCGAACAAAACTTTTTTTAATTAATAGAATAGTAACACGAAAAACATATAGGATACAATTTTTTTTACAATAAACTAATTAAAACTTGGTAAATAGAAAAACAAAAAAAAATTGTATTTATTTTTCTTAAATCAACGTCATGCATTGTGTAGTGGCGTATTTCTACTCTACAACAGATGGCGTATTATTATTTTATATTTAAAGCTACGTTCCCATACCCATCGTTTGAGCAGGGCACTCAAAATAATTCAGAATCACTTCAGGTTTTGCATTTTTTTCAAAATGTTTCCAAAATACTTCTTTTCCAAAGGGCATATTCTATGAGTGCTGTCTTAATATGGGTGGCCAATTGAGTTATACATTTTATACTACTACTAAACACAAGATGGCGCGTTACATTAAAGGTATGTCACGCGTTACACGGTAAACATTAAATGCCTTATTTATTAGATTTCGCTAAAATGCGGTTGATTAGTTAGACAACGTCAAATCATTTACTCAGCCTTTACTCAACGTTGAGTAAATCCCTATTTATACCATTTAAGTCATTTAAAAAATATGAATAATTTAAAGGAATTTCGTTTTAAAGCAAACGAACTCTGGTAAATGTTTTGGATTTTTTTATTTCAAAGGATGTTCGATTGTCTGGCTGATTGGCTGACATTTAGGTGCTAATATGTCCTTACGCAGGCTCTAATCAACCTATACACTCATTTTAACTTACTCAGCCTCTAATCAACGTATTTTTTTTATAAATTAGTATTTCTTGATTAGAGGCATATTAAAGGCTGCGTAACTTTACTCAATCGTTAATATGAGTTTATAAATAAGGCTGTAAGTGTTGTGTTTTAAGAACTGAATAGAAGGGTGGGCGGTGCGATGTTTTGTTCTGTATCTGTTAAGTAGATAATTAAAAAGCATGTATAACAATTAGAACATCAAAAACGGTTTTACAAATGTAAATAAACTGCACGACTGCATCGCATGTACTTGCTCATATGTGCGGTCGCATCGTCGAATAAAATTTAACAAAATGCACGACTGGATCGCACGAACTTGTTCTTATGCTAGATAATTGCTTATTGGCTGCATATATGTTAATATATATTAAAATAAAAAAAAAATTTTTTTTTTTTGAAAATTCTTTAATTTTTTAATTAGTTTAAGAGTTTTCTCGTAAAAACTAAGTATGCAATAAAAAATATTAAAAATCGTTCGCCCAGTTTTTTTTAAGTCTTTTTTTCTTAAAACTTTTCAAATAAATATTTAAATTTTTTTGGTGTGTCATTATAAGAAAATCTGAAGTTTTCATCTGGGAAAATTATTAAAAAAAATTCAATCAACCCATTTTCAAAATATTTCAAAAACCAATTTTTTTTAGAAAAATTAAAAAAACTCCAAAAAATTTTTTTTTAAATTTTTAAATGCAATATTAATTGAATTAAAAATGACTTCCTGCGTGCAAAATTTTATTGAAATCGGGATAATGGTTTACCGCATTTAGAAAAACCGGTTCTATGAGAGGTATTGTTGTAAAAAAATAAAAAAATAACACCCTCAGAGCTTTATCAAAATCGTTAGAGCCGTTTTCGAATAAAAAATCTAACTTTTTTTTAAAGATTGTATGGTAGGTACCGTTATATTTCGACCTAGAGCAAAAATGAAAAACACCTCCCAAGATACTACCAAGTAAATACTAAATACCAAGTTTGAAGCAAATCGGCCCATCCGTTTAGGCTGTAGAGGTGCGAACAGACTGACAGACAGACGGACAGAACTTCCGGACCCACTTTTTTCGAGTTCTCTATCATCGTAATGTCATGTTTGATTGTTATAATTTTTTTGAACGAATCCATAACTTGCCTTATAGTAGCTATAAGCGCAAGTAAAAAGATAAGCTAACAAATAAGTATATAAAAGCGTAAACAGGCAGATAAATAAATATATGAACAGAAAAAAAATAAAAAAAAAAATAATTAATTTAATAAACAAATAAAAACAAATTATTACTAAAGATATAAATAAATTAATAAATAAATATATAAAGAAAAATAAATAAATAAATTAAATAAATAAATAAATAAATAATTAAATAGATAATAAGTAATGAAATAAATAAATTAAATAGTAAATAGATCGTTCACAGAAGAAAATTTTGTAAGTAAAAGTAATTTGATAAATAATAAAACTAAACATAAAATACAAACTCGTCTTTCATTGAACAAACTTTTTGATTAGATTCGTAATATTGTTCTTTTCCGCTTCAAGGCAATTTGATTAAATTTATGACATACCAGGTCACGCACGTTTTGACAATCGAGTGGCAAGCTTCCAGATAATCTAGCTTTAGTCTCGCGTTATTAGCAAAAAAAAAAAACCTTTGCTTGAGTGTCAAGAAATTAAGTAAAAACATGAATCTTGCATCCATTAAAATGTATCTGAAACTTAAAAATGTCTGACCAACTCAAGCTCTACCCTCGTACACTTAGTATTAAGAGTTATCACTTTCAGATGACAAAACTTCCAAAAAACCATAACACAGCAAATTTAAAGCCAAATGGGTTGCTAAAAATAATTTCGTTTTCAGTTAAAAATACCTAAATTCGTTTCGAATAAATCCCCAAATAGAAATTTGTTTTTGCACTTTGTCTATATAGATAGATTGAGTCTGTGGTGTTTTTATATTTATCTTGTAGTCTTGTATGTTGTTGTTATTATTTTGAGTTGAGATGATGTATATTTTTGTCCTGTTTGTTTCGCTTGTTGATTTTTGGTGGCGTAGCTTGGTCTGTTTTCCTGTTTACAAAATAATTGTAATGCATATGTGCACACTTATTTTGGCGGAGGAGCCAAGTGCTGTCTCTTCTGTACTGAATCATCTTACCAGGAATGTTGTAGGCTCTTAGATACTATGTTTGTTTATAGGTATCTCTTGTGAAGTGCATATTTTTGTTACGAGACATTTAAGTCAGAAAGATTGTATTAAGCTAAAAATGTAGTTTAGGTTTAATGAAATGCAGATACTATATCTAAGCAATGGCGGGAAAATGTTGTGGCTGGTATATCGTCTGTCCATTTTTTCTTGTTAATTATATTTATACATTCATGAGGTTATATTTTTATTTTTAATACGACACCTTTTGAAGAAATTAAAAAATCAAACTGCGATACTTAAAAAAACGTTTAAGAGAGTAGATAGAATGCCATATTCTATTGAAGGAATACCAATCATATTTTGTACTGAAAAACATTGCAGATTCATTTATCTGTGAGAACAAAATTGTTCATAGAAGATTTAGAGGAGCTCTAATTTTTTCTGATGATATTTGATATGTAGAACTCCCAAACTTATGTCATTGGTATCTCCTCTTTCATACCATTTTCAAATAAAAAATCCCTTTGGCAAGCGTTAATAAAAAAATCCGAAGTATGGATATTCAAATGCAAGCATAACATCTCTGGAAAATCTTTGCAAGCTAAGTCAGTCATTAAAATATTTGGTTCACAGAACTTGCTAAAAAGGGTTTTTGCAGAAGAATGAGAAAGGTTGCTGTAGAATTAATATTCTATGGATTACAGGCCTGAAGAGACAAGAAATATGAGAGTAGAAAAGCTACTGAAATACCATATAAAAAGGACTTTTCATATTTTACAGCTTAAAGATCCTTAGCTACAGTCAATTCCCAGCTATGAGCCATAGAGAAAGACTCGACAATCAAAAGTGGATTTTGACATTAAGCTGGGAAAATGGGGCTTGATTGGTCAAAACGCTAGTGGAAACGAAACGACATGAAACGAGTGGAATCCTCAGGGTGCACAGCGGAGGGAAGTTCAGCCCCAGAGTTTCCGATCTTCGCATTTTGTTGCGAATAGAGCGATATGGAGGGATCTGGTTGGTGACCTATGCTTCCTCCTATGGATTCGGGGACAAGAATAGGCCCACGGTATGGATATGCCTTGAGTAACAGCCTGCTAAAATATCCTCCCCTATAGGTGCGGGGGCAGAATTGCCCTATGGTTGTGGGTGCCTGAGCTAAGAGGATGGGTGTAAGAATAGTTCTATGGCTCTGTTCACCGGAAGTAGAAGACTTCCATGATCTAGTCTAGTTAAGCGCTCTACACATGATTCTACGTGGACGGTGTAGATTGGCAAGGAAGAATCCGGGATCTGCTGCTTTTTTACTGGTGTGTGGGCCAGCGTACCATATAGGGTCGATCCATAAGTTTATTTCCAGCCACATGGAAACGGGCGAGGCCTGACGTAGGCTTTAAAAAGGAACCACGGGTTAACAAGAGCCTCAGCTGATTATCTGAGCCGAGCTAGGCAGCAGCTGCTTGTCAAAAATTGCGGTAGGCCCCAGTGGGAGCATCGTGCTTGCTGTGGTTAATCCAAATGCGGAAGCGAAGAGGTATCTTTGGTTTCTGGAAGGATAGCACGGTTTCGAAATAAGTGGTGTACATTGTCTTATTTAACCTTGATACTAGGAGTGCAGATAGACCCTGCTCTTCAGCAATGAGAATGGATTTACCCATAATAAATGCACTATTTGAAACTAGAGATGGCTTGACCAACCACTCCAGAAATAGGGTGGTCTAACCAACCACTCTAAGGGTTTTTTTTGCGCTTTAAAATGAATCCCCCGTGAGATTAAGTTTCTAATGGGCAGTTGCTCACGTAAAATCTTTCCACGACTTGTTGCTCTGCTCATAGAGGATTTAAAGTGTTGCTGTGAATACAGTTTCCGGAACACAAAGAAGAAGAAAAGGAGCAGCCAATTCGGCCACAATATGTCTATCTGCAACAACTCTAGCGACAGTTTAACTACATAGAAGATTCCTGTGATGTTCCGCTTAAGAGGATATATTTCAAAGCTTAATTTCACAAATCTATATTCAAATAAGAAAAACTCTCTAAAGTTAGACGACGCGACCGTTTGTTCTGTGTTTATTATCAAAAAAAAATCGTTTTTTTTCCTTAAAGAAAAACTAAAATAAACATTTTAAAAATTAAAAAACTTATGTCCAAATAAAATCAAATCTGATTTTCAGTTTTTATATCTTACTAACTGACCCATCAGGCGTTGCTCGGGTATACCATTTAGTTTTGAAAAAACAACCCCGCTGTAGCGTCACCTAATAATCAAAATAGCCCTAGTTACTTCTTACAAAAGTAGGTATCTGGCTGTGAAACGAACACAGCGGCACCAAGGGGTATCTGTCTGTCTGTAAAAATCGCCACCAGCGCCACCTAGTGAGTAATTTTAATAACATAAATTACTCCAGTGAAAGACTTGTCAAAATCGGTGTGTATAGATAATCTTAAAAGGGCAGACGACACAATGTATCACTAGTTATTTATATAAATTTAATGATTATAAAATAATTATAAATTTGAATAAAACAGTTTAAAAATTAAAATTAATTTAATCAAAACATCGTTTTTCTATGTATCTTTTACTGACTGTCCAAATGCAGCGGAAAAAATGCCAGAGCGGTCTGCAATATTTTTTAAACGAAAATAGATACATTTTTTGAATTGGGTGGAAATGGGACAGATAAAACTGAGTATCGGACAACCGAGACGAACAAGGAACATTCCCCGACGACACATCTTGAATGCGTAGCGCGTCGTTGTAGTTTGCCATTAGGTATTTGTTTTGGTTTTTCGTGTTTATCGTTAAAATTGCAAAACATCAGCAAAAAAAGAATCTTTACAGAAGCACATTGGATAAAGATCTTCTAGATTCTAAGAGCTATAGTCTGACATATGGGTGACGGACCGGGTGTGAATTTGTCGGTTTTTTTTTCGTTTATCCTTCGTCGTCGTCGTCAGTTGTTTTGATGTAATTTTCCCTCTAGTTGATTAAGTGTATCTTTTGAATGAGTCTGAAGATTATTTCTTGCATCATCGTGGGGTTGTTGTTTGTTTTACTTTCTTAAAAGGGTTATTTTTATATAAATGCGAGACGATGGCATTCGGAGACAACGAAGACGACAGCGTATATAAAGACTTCGCGACGGACGTCTACGTGGCTAGTGGTGGACGGACGTCAACAACGAAGGCGGGATGTATGTAGTTTTGTGTTCAATTAGTTTTATCAAATGTTTTGATAACAACTCTATTTGTTTCTAAGCAAATAGTTTTCATTTGAATTATTAATTAAAACAAATTTACTATGTCTTGATTTACTCTAAAATATAAATAATTTCTAAAAGAAAGAAGACATTCATATTCTGAGTGTTACTTGATGAAAACCACAATTTTATGGTCCAAGAGTTAGATAAACTCCAAACTTAAGCCCAATTTAATATTCAAACATACTTGGAAAGTAAGGTTGGTGTTTCTTTGTTAATTTTGCAAGAACGACTTAACAGCTTTTAACCAAATTTAAAATATTGTTCCCTAGTCTTGAAAAACTTTTGAAATACAATTTTAATATATTGTTTTAAAAAAACAATTTACTTTTTTTTTGTTTATATTTAAAATGTATAAATTAATAGTTGTGTCGCAGGTTGATTTTGAAAAAATAAAAATTATAAACACAAAAATAGAATTAAATAAAATGATAATTATGCAAAATCTTCAAAAGAATGTATCAATAAAACTTGATGGCATCAATAAATAAAGAGATACAAAAAAAAAAAACTACCAATCCCAAATTGCACACCCCTGACGTTTTTGCGTTTAGAAAGCTACGCATAGAATCCCTGAATTTATAGCATAAACGATTTTCTCGAATAATTCAAGCGACTAATAACATTTTGTTGTTGTTGGGAAGTTAAAACATTTTGAAGGTGAAACTTATCTGTCGTTATTTTAATTTTTTCCGCTTGAGCATTTATGTCTTTTTTCGTTGATCAGAAGTGTCCAGATAAAGAAAAAATAAAGCAAAATATAAAGAAATAGCGATGCAACAATGTTGCAAATTATAGCTTTTGTAATAATGAATATTTACACCTCAGGGAACACATCGCTTCTTTCATGCTTATAGGCAATCTGGCGAGGTAAATGTTTTTGAGGTTTTCATGACATTATAACTTATTCAGATGAAAAATCTTATAGTTGAAGGACAAGTTTTACAAGACTATAATTTTAAAAAGCTATAAGAAGTTATAGTAATACAAAAATACAAAAAAACAGAAACATTTATATAATAAGTTTCGACAAAAATATTCAAAAAATGTAAAATTAAGATGAAAAGCCGTTTCTGCTGATCACAATGTACATAAATAGATTTTACCGGGTGATGTAATAACGCATTCCTTATAGACTAAGAATTGTAAATCAGATTTTATAGAACTTATGTCATTTTTGATGATAGCTTGCTTTTTAAAATTGGACATCATCAGTATACATATGAACGTCAGATGTTGTTATTTGCTTAGGAAGCTCATTTCTATTAAGGCAACAGAGCAAAGGGTCTAGTATGGAGCCTTGCGGCCTCCAGCCTCTTCTCAAAGTGGAGAGGAAGCTGAAAATCAGTTTTCAGAGGTAATTGAAAACTTATGCAACGTAAGAAGTAGGTGGCTTAGAATTCTATGGTCTAAGCTCTAAGGTAACATCAACACTTTCGTGGACAAAATTTTTCTAACCCACTCAAGGCTCATTCAAATTTGTCCATAGGTGCCGAATTAAAACATACGTTTAATTCAAAACATACGTTTTGGGGATCAACATGCATATCAACCAGAGCAATACAACTTTTGAAAGCTTGCATGGAATTAAGTTTTAATTGACCGGAAAACAAACTTACTGGGCTACGGACGTGACCAAAAATCTAGATCTACTTGACTTTTTTTTTATCGCAAAGGGTTTATTAAAAATACTCTCCCAAGATCGAGGACAACTATGATCTTCCTACTGATCAGTCACCAGTCACTTTGACAGTAAGCGGAAGCCTATTTATGAAGAAAAGTGCGCCATATTTAACAAACAACAAAACGAATTGAGAAATGTTTCGTGCAGATTGCAAAGAGGTTTTTACACTTGAAGTCTCACTGCAAATTCCGTAAGAATTCGAAGAAGAAGTCGACAGATTTATTATTGTCATCTAAAACGCTCCTCAAAATAGCAGACATTCAATTCCTAGCGAGGAAATGTTTCATTTGAAATAAAAAAAAAACTTCTACTCGAAAGAAATGGCAGCAATCCCTCGCTCCTAAATATAATTTTTTTTTGAATCACCTCTACGGTAAACTGAAAAATGTAATCAGAGATTCAAAAAACCGTGAGATTTCTACTTATAAAGGTCTATCCGCATTACTCTCTGTGGAATTCTATTTTCTCAACATAGCTTTATACATCAAGCCCAATTTTTTCAATTATTTCCATAGATTGTAATGAGCTAATATAATACAAAATTTAGATAGCCACACATGTCAAACATTGACAATTACAGAAATAGCTGCTATAAGGCCTTTAAAAGTGAGCTCTATACAAGGCTTGTAGATAAAAGTTTAAGATGGCTTGTATAAGACCTTCCAAAGAAAATTTAAAATGCAAACAACTTGTATAAGACTTGCCTATAAAGATCTTCTACAAACTAAATTAATATTTGTTTTGTGGATGTTTGATGTTTATTTTCTCAACCGCGAATCGGTGTAGTTGTAGAGTGCTGGAGTGGAACTAGAAGGACTCGAGTTCAAAACTTAGGTTAATAAAAACCTTTCACTTTTATTCAAAATTTCAATCGTTACAGTCCGCAGTAGAAAAGGTTTAAGGACTGAATAAGGAAAAAATTAGCTAAAAAATAAAATACAAATAATACAATACAAATACAACACTATAAAACAAAATAAAGACTAAAGACTAAAAAGCTAAAAATTGACTTTTTTCCCTTTAAAAAAAATTCTATTGTAGGCTAGCAAGTACTTCATGGCAATATAAAATAGCCATGCAGTTATAAAGCTTTCGAAATGTGCGCCAAAATAACTTGTATATACATTTTACAATAGCAGTCTGAAAATAGCTTGTTTAGAACGTTATACAATTTAGATTGTTAGTTTGGTTAATATCATCATTGACCCCATCTGTCACCTTTTGCACTTTCATTCATAAAAAAAACACTATTCCCACTTACTTCATCCAAAAAAAGATACAAAACCCACACGAACTTTCCCACATCATAAGCATCACAAAATTACACGATTATGAATAGTTTTGCCGGCTCAACACTCAAGCACACACTACTTCCTGTCTGGCCATTTCGGAATGTCACATGTGTGGTATGCGGCTACTGTATTCATTTGCCCATTTTCGAAACATTACTCATAATGACAATTCCTCTGACACGTACTTATAATAGATAATTATCTTTGCAATTGATGACCACATCAGTCGGAATGGCATTAACTAGGAGGCGCCTCGCAATGTATCTAATCTATTTATCTATACCGTCCGGCTGCCCCTGCTGTAGTAAGTGTAAATCAGCACTTCGCCCGAATTTCGAAATTATCATTTTCCCGCAACCGGATACTGAGTGGATCACCAAATAAGCGCAACGAATATTTATCGACGACTACGTTAGTGACGAAGTCGATGGACGATCCGACGACTACGGTTGCGATGTATGCGCCTAAGTTATGAGACATGACGACATCACCATTATTAAGCTGTTCAGAGGAGTTTAGGTGCGTATTTATAATGCGATTATTATGGAAGTGTGAGTATGCTATAGTAGTTTTTATTTTTTCGTGGAACTCTACTTTGTGTGGGCTGACAATTACTAAGGAATGAAATATTTTTATGAATGAATTTGAAAATTGTCGGCTTTAGTGTTGAAAAGATTGTTGAGAAAGAACAATAGACTATAGCATATAGCATTCCAAACAATGAAAACTTTTTTTTTTAAATAAAGCAGAAGCTTTAGTAAGTAGTTGTAATTCTTCTTCTTCTTAGGTGGCGCTACAGTCCGGGGTGGACCTGGGCCTCAACCAACAAGCTTCTCCAGCCAGCTCGGTCCCTAGCTAGCTGTCTCCAGTTTCGCACGTGGAGTCGGTTGAGGTCCTCTTCGACTTGTGTGCGCCACCTGAGTCTCGGTCTTCCTCTACTGCAACCGTCCCTCGGGGTGGATTCGAAGATTTTCCGGGCCGGAGCGTTGATGTCCATCCGCTCTGAGACGTGGAATTTTTACTCTTTTGGCTAGATCTGTGTCGCTGTACAGCCGGTAAAGTTCTTCATTGTATCTTCTACTCCACTCTCCGTTTATGCATATGGGACCAAAAATCACCCGGAGAATCTTTCTCTCGAAACAGCCTAAAGTGCCCTCATCCGCTTTTGACAGCGTCCATGCGTCTGCACCATAGAGCAGGACTGGGATGATGAGGGTCTTATAAAGGGACAGTTTAGTTGCCCGAGAGAGGGCTTTGCTACTCAATTGCCTTCTAAGCCCGAAGAAGCAGCGATTGGCAAGATTTATTCTTCGTTTGTTTTCAGCGATGGTTGTTGTCTGAGTTAATAGCGGAGCCCAGGTAGACAAAGTTCCCAACTACCTCTAAGTTATAGCTGTCTATGGTGATGTTTTGTCCAAGACGTCGATGTTGGGTGTCTCTTCTTGATGAGAGCATATACTTGGTTTTGCCCTCATTGACTGCTAAAACCCATCTTTGCCGCTTCCGTCTCAATACTCACAAAAGCGGCGTATGCGAGTAATTGGACGGCCTTTTGAAAGATCGTGCCTGTGGTGTTGGTGTGAGAGTTCTGCACTATTCTTTCAAGTATGATGTTGAAAAAGTCGCATGACAGCGCATCGCCTAGTCTAAATCCTTTTTTGACTTCAAAGGTGTCGGTGAAGTCTTTGCCGACCTTGACGGAACAGCTTGGGTTTTCCATCGTCATTTTACACAGGCGGACGAGTTGGGCAGGGATGTTAAAACTGCACATTGCTCTATATAACTCGTCTCTATAAATGCTGTCGTACGCGGCTTTGAAATCGATGAAAAGGTGGTGGGTATCGATTTGAAGTTCTTGAGTTTTTTCCAAGATCTGCCGTAATGTGAATATTTGATCGATAGTGGACTTTCCTGGCCTAAAACCGCACTGATATGGACCTATCAGGTTGTTGACGAATTGCTTTAGGCGTTCACACAATACAGCAGAAACGATCTTGTAGGCGATGTTGAGGAGACTGATACCCCTATAGTTGGTGCAGCTCAGAGGGTCTCCTTTTTTTTAAGGATCGGGCAAATTATGCTGAGATTCCATTCATCGGGCATGCTTTCTTCTAACCATATCTTGCTTATGAGTTGGTGCATACTTATAGCCAAGTCATCGTCTGCAGCTTTGAAGAGCTCGGCAGCTAGGCCATCGGCTCCGGCGGCTTTGTTGCTCTTAAGTTTAAATAGTAGTTGTAATAGTTTATTTATTAAGATATTTCCATGTATAATTACAGCATTTACAATGTAAGATTAAAATTTAGTGTAGACGTTTCTTTTTCAATAGAGTCAGAAACAATATAAATAAGAGTATCATGCGCAAATGGTGTAGCTTTACAATGAGTCATACATTTTTGATATATCATTAATGTATAAAATAAATAGTAATGGGCTCAAAATGGAACCTTGAGGAACTCCTATTTATATTATATAACTCATTTGAAACTGTCTCACCTAACTTGACAAATTGCTTACGATTAGTCAGATAGCTGTTGAACTAATTTAAAGATTTACCACGAACTCCGTAATTAGATAACTTGGGTAATAAGATGTCTGGATCTATGGTTTCAAAGGCAAGCTGAAAAGTGTTGTGAGCGAAATCCAGGTTGACTGCATAATAATAATATTGTATGATTCGATGTTGCTTACGAATTGAACTGAAATGATGGGTTTATGATGGTTACTAGTTGTTGGCCAATTACAAATATTGGATCAAGAAGAACTTTTGGATTAATAAAGAACTCATCAGTGATGTGTTTGAGCTCTCTGACAATTTTTTCAAACAGAATTTTTGTTGTATATTTTCATTCAATTCTACAATCCTGTTAATAAAAAAATAATAAAAAATATATGGTCTTTCCAACAGAAGTCATCGTTGACACACATTTTCGATTTCTTCGATGTCAAAGTCATTCATGGACAATGGCATTGGGGGTATGATAAGCTTTACCGACAGAAGACGTCATTGAGTTTTCGAAGCATTAAACTCCACACCATTCTTATTACCCCATTTGACAATGTTGTATAAATCGGAGTTTAATGAGCTTGACATACGGTACCGTTGCAATTGTACGTCCGAAGGCGAAGGACGTGAACTATCGAACAAATATGAAAAGCTGAAGGTAGAGTCGTCAGCAAAATAGTTAAGTGGATTAGAAATAACAGACAGAAGATCATTTATAAAAATGAGGAAGAGTCGGAGACCAGCATTTATTTTGTGGCATTCAGACTTGAATCCGTCCAATACAACTTGTATTGAACGGTCCCGAAGATAGCTTTTAAACCAACGAACAAGAGTATCATCGATCCCTAAAGCACGCATTTTCGATAAGAGAACTTCATACCAAATTCTATCAAATGCCTTGGAGATATCAAGAGCAATTATCTTGCTTTTACCAAAGGGATGTAAAGATTTGTTCCACTGCTCGGTGAGATATGCCATCAGATCACCAGTGCAACGCTTGCTGCGGAAGCCATATTGACGGTCATGGAAAAGCTTTCGATCCTCCAGACATCCTTAAGCTGACGGTTAATCAGTGTTTCCATGACCTTAGAAAGAGGATGAGGGGAGAATGGTTCACCTTTCTTAGCGACAGGCTGGACAAATGCTGTTTTCCATCTTCTAGGATGATTCCAGTAGAGTAGGAGCGATGGAAAAGCTTACGAAGTGGCTTTGCCACTGTGGAAGAACACCTCTTCAGAAGAATCGGGGGTATACCATCCGGGCCAGTGGATTTGATATATCCCATGGAAAAAATTACATTCTCCAGTACAGGAGGGGGAACGTTGCTGTAAGGCAGCGTAGAGCTGACGGCAAAATGGGCTGCGAGCAAGCTTGCCTTCTCTGAAGAGTAGACAATAGGTTTGTCATTAGCGATGAGCGTTGAAACCGAAGATGTTGAGGAGTTTTTAATATTTTTGTACATTATATGTTAAACTGATTTGTTATTTCTAAGTCATCCTCGATTTCCACATTGATGAACCATATTCGCGTTATTTCTTAATCTTCTTTATTCAGAATTGAATTTAGCACTTTCCAGGTAGCTTTGTTCTTTCCTTGCACGCGATTCAGCTTTTGCTTGTTGAATTTGACGCATGTAAAGCGTCATGTTATAACGAAACTTCTGCTTTCATTTTGTAAGGCAATATACTGATAGCCCCTCACAAAATGGACATAATTTTCCGGAAAAAATTAGAAAATAGATGGATTTTTTAATGTTCAACAGTTTTGAATGTTTAGACTCTGTTGATGTAATCAAAGAAGACCAATTAAGTGAACGACCAGCACTACCTCCGAGATTTCATCTTTTGTTGCCGATAAATCTCAAATAAACTTCTACTAAACGTCAAGCTTGCTACCACGGTAAATCATAAGTGAGTTAAACCAAAAAAAAATCTGAAAACTGACCACAACATTTCCTTTTCAGTAGGAGGCTTCCAAACTTTTTTATTGTTCACTTCTTTTTGTGTGGTTTCATCATTATAAGCGTATTTAGCAAAATGAGTGCAGAAGGTAGGCAACTATAAATATGCGGAGCTCAAATGGCGCTTCGCTTTGTACAAAAAAAAATCGCGAGTAGTGTGCAACGCGCACAATATCGGCGAGTTGGTAGGTGTACGTTCTTCCACAACCTACAATTTTATAGTTTTTTTTTAATTTTCGGTCAATAAATTTGTATTTTAATAGCTCAGAAGGTTGTTGATGGTGAGCGTTATTTTCAAATTACTTAAGGCCATGTATGCTAAGACGCCATTTAAGCAGGGCATTTGAGGTTTTATTTGTGCTTCCTTTTTACTATAGTAATTATTTTTCCGAATGGATTTTAGTTGTGGATACTACGACTGCATTTTGCTGACTCTACGACTGTGGATTTGTAAACAAATAGTTAAGATACTTCCCGTTACTGACTTTGAGGTTTATATTGTTTACAGCTTTTTGTTTTACTCTTTCTTCGTTATACTCGGACTGTTGTTGCAATGTTGTAATTAGGTGTTTTTGTTGTTGTCGATGCACAAATCCGTGCAGTTGGGTAGAAATAAGGTTTTATTTGTGGATTGCAAAATTTTCTTTAGACTTTAATCACTTGTCCGTGCGGTGTCTGTAATCGGTATTTACTGCTTTACAGCTTCATCTCCTCACTTCTCAGTAAACTTTCGGCACAGAATTATTCAAAACTGTTTTTGGCGTCTGCATAGAATGTCGTCATCTTATTGTTGCGGTTTTTTGGTGTGCAGTTTCTTAGAATTTATTAACAAATAATTCTAATACTAAAAAATTATGTGTTGGTTTTAAAAACATTAATAATTAAATTAAAATTAAATTAATCATAAATAGAACAAAAAAAAAAATGCATTTATTTGACAATCTACGTCTTTTCAAGTATAAAATTTAGTTGAAATCTAATGAGTCGTTATTGAGAAAGTCGCAATTTTCTTTTTGATAAAATGATAGTACAATTTTCAATTAAATCGTTACAGCCATTTTCGAGAAAAACACCTAAGCTTTTCGTATACCGTTATTCCTTGAACAAAAAAATCAATTGCTCTTCTAGATAAAAACCTTAAGTTCAAAGTTTCAAGAAAATCGCTTTAGGTTTCGGCTCTAACTCAAGGAAAACGAAATTTTGTTCAAGGGTTAATAATTAATGATAATGAGCATTCAAAGCAAAGTGAGTATAACGAGGAAAACTTTTAAATGGAAGAATACATCTGACTATTTTCTTCGAGCATTATTACAAAAATAATCATAGAATAAGAAGAGATGGAAACATTTCGAAGATGTTACAGAGAAACAAATATTTCTGTTGTGCTCCCATTCCCTATCATTTTTAATGCACAATTCTGAATATTATCAAGAATACGCAAGTGAGTTATAGTCAAGATATGAGGATTATATTTAAGTTTTGGGCGAACGCCTTATAAATTCTTGCCAGATAGCCAGATTGTTTTGAAGCATTACATTTCACACGGTTAATAAGTTCCCATTGAACAATGCTGGAAGGACCGAAATTTAATTACCTTATCATACACTGATTCCATAACAGTTACACATTCAAAGATCAGAGATCACAAAACCTGTCGGGGAAAGAACGGAGCCTTGTGGCACACCAGAATTTATTTTATGACTATCCAGACTAGAAACCGTCCAAAACAACATGGAACAGTTCGAAAGGTAATTTTCAAATTGTCGAATAAGGGGTTCATCTATAACAATGCATGCATTTAAGATAAAAAAAAAACTATTAAATACTTTTGAAATTCCAAGCGCAAATTTTACTTTCTCCAAAACGATATAAAGATTGATTCGATTCAGCGTTTTCATCGAAGGGATACCAGTGGAATTGGTCGGTAGTTTGTGTTGGATAAAAATGCCTTTCCGAGGTATGGGCTAGTGAAATGCTTTTTCGGGGATTGAGATCTGTAGAATCGAGTGAAATGAAACCGAAAGTACATATCGAGTGAATTGATTTTCAGTGTTCCGCAGTTCGAAAACGTTTCGAAATCACTTCAAGTGAAATTGAAAACATCTGATTCCTGTCATGTTAGACAACCCTCAATTTTGTTGATATCAATAGTTTTTTAAATTTGCACATTTGTTTGCGTTTTTAATAAAATAAAAATAAATTGGAGTGTTGCTTTTATAGCTTCGGTATTGGAAACTGAAAAAAAGATGTGCGACAGAGAAAATCTAGAAAAAGCGTCAATTCCTTGCTCTGCAGATGACTGTTGTTTTGGGTTTTTTTTTGCAGAAGGGAACTTTTAACGTTCTGTTGAAAAAGATGCTGGATGCGTCTATGGACAGCAGCACAGTTTCAAAAGTTTTGTCACGAGTCTTGTAAGTTTTGGAGAGGAAGATTTGCCAAAGATGCATTAAACTTTTAATGTCAGAGACCAACGAAGCAGGTCAAAATGACATTCCTTCGACCACTTGGAATTCCTGGCGTCATGGATGTGACAACGGCACACATATCACGATGTCGGAGCCACATGTGTCCTTTGATCGTCTTTTAAATTTTCTCACAGAGAATCTGCGAAAACAATATACCCTTTCATGAATCCCTTGGTAAAATCTTTATATTGGTCCATAAACTTAGTTTGGTTATAACGGCATTTTTACTTACATTTTCAATTTCGTCTGTTTACTTCTACCGTTTCACACAAATACAGAAGGATGATTTGAAATCACTTTGAAATCGAATTGTGGAACACAACAATTTCACTTTGTTCCGATTTCGAAAAACTTGAAATCGAAATCGATAATAGAGAATACCCATTTAATTTTCGATCGATTTCGATTTCATAGCGAGTGAAAGTGAAATGTGGAACCTAGCTGCATCTGCATGATAGAAAAAATATCAAACTGATTTGATTTTGACAGCAATTTTGTGCGGAAATTCTTAAGAGATGATGAAAGTTTTTTTATTTTGGAAATTTTGTTTTCTCTTTTTTATTGTAAGTAACCCACATGAACCCAATTCGTGTTATTTTTTTTGTTGTTATAATTGACGCGCGCACAAAGGATTATTTGTTTCCTTGTAGAGCACACTGCGCGGACATTAGGAAGATAGGGAGGGGAAAGATATGAGGTGTCGATTAACATTGGTTTTGAATGCTTGCAGATAAAAATGGAAAGGGAAAATCTTGCCGGGTAAACTGTTCCAAATTCGTGTTGTTCGGCTAAAAAATAAAATCTCTATATTTCACGGTCCGTCCGAAATTGGGCTCAAGGGTGAACTGATGAGCATTCCTAGCAAGACGAGTATTACGGGCGAAACTTTTAAGGGGAGGAATGCAGCTGGCTACTTCGAGTGAACATTTTTTTATAAAAGAAACGATAAAATAAGGAAAGACATGAAACATTGCGTCGGTGTTCAAAAGGGGCATTTGTTTCAGCGGCAGTTCTATTTTCTATCAATCTTAACGCTCGATTTTGTATTCTATCAGAATACTCTCAGAGGTGGGAGTTATACTCGAGTTTAGGGCGTAGAAATGCTTTATAATTTGTAGCCAGATCAAAAGGGAAAAAAATTTCAGGAAACCTAAGCACTTAACAGCATTTTTAGCGATCTCAAATATTATGGTCGTTCCAACGGAGGTCGTCGTTGACACACATACCGAGTACTGAGAGGTTTTCGGTTTCTTCGATTTAAGTGTGCCATTCATGGACAATGGCATTGGGGGTATGTTTAGCTTTAACGACAGAAGACAGCATTGGGTTTTCGAAGCATTAAACTCCACACTATTCCCCTTACCTTTAACGCTCGATTTTGTATTCTATCAGAATACTCTCAGAGGTGGGAGTTATACTCGAGTTTAGGGCGTAGAAATGCTTTATAATTTGTAGCCAGATCAAAAGGGAAAAAAATTTCAGGAAACCTAAGCACTTAACAGCATTTTTAGCGATCTCAAATATTATGGTCGTTCCAACGGAGGTCGTCGTTGACACACATACCGAGTACTGAGAGCTTTTCGGTTTCTTCGATTTAAGTGTGCCATTCATGGACAATGGCATTGGGGGTATGTTTAGCTTTAACGACAGAAGACAGCATTGAGTTTTCGAAGCATTAAACTCCACACTATTCCCTTTACCCCATTTGACAATGCTGTATAAATCGGAGTTTAACGAGCTTGATATACGGTACCGTTGCAATTTTACATCCGAAGGCGAAGGACGTGAATTATCAAACGAATATGAAAAGCTGAGGGTAGAGTCGTCAGCAAAACAGTTATTTGGATTAGAAGTAACGACAGAAGATCATTTATATAAATGAGGAAATAAATCGGAGACAGAACAGAGCCCTAGGGCACACCAGCATTTATTTTGTGGGAATCAGACTTGATACTGTCCAATACAACTTGTATTGAACGGTCCAGAAGATAGCTTCTAATCCAACAAACAAGAGTATGATCGATCCCAAAAGCACGCATTTTCGATAAGAGAGCTTCATGCCAAACTCTATCAAATGCCTTGGAGATATCAAGAGCAATAATCTTTCGATCTTCGAGATATTCCTTAAACTGACGGTTAATCAGCGGTTCCATGACCTTAGACAGAAGGGATGTATTATAATTGAACACTTTTTGCATTCCTCGCAAAATAAATTAGTTGCGTGCAAAATCATGCCCATAACCCCGTACACAAAAAAAAACATTTTAACGAGAATTGTAAGGAGTACACATTTTTCAGAAGCCCAAATACAAAAGTAAGAGTAAAAGTAATTTCCGGTTCCGCTTTTAATCTGTGTCAAATAAGTAAGCCCGGTGAACAGTTGAAACCGATAAGCCGTAAAGTTTCCTTTCTTCCAGGAATTCAAGTTTCATGGGTTTTCCCCAAAAATAAAAACAATTAAATTTTTAATGAGAATTTTTTTTAATTGATATTTTTTATCAACCCCCTCGTTCCGGAATAAAATAAGATTCGCATAACTGAACAAGGACGTCAGTAAGTTGAGTTTAGTTTTTTTTTTAGTAAAAATGTCTAATGTCTATTATTTTAATGTAAAAAACAACTAAATTGATATTAATCATCATAGTTGGAATAGATTGGGGAAAACATTTTTTCTACAATAAATTCATAAAATCATTTCATTGCGGTATGTCGAAAATACTACGCAATTTGAATTGAAATTATGAGTCAACTGATCCAAGGGTTCTTAATTAAAATGTTTTGCGATATTCTCCGGAATCATAACAATTTATATTTCTTTCTTCTGTTTGTTGCTATTTATTTTGACTTTTTTATTTCATTTTTCATAAAACAGGCAATAAAAGTGAAAACAAAGCACAGAAACAAACAAACGCGCCGCTATATAACCGCGAATCAAAACATAGAGGTATACTCGTGTATCTGTATATATATTACAATCACAAATTTAAGCTACATAATTACTATATTTGTCATCAATGTGTTGGTGATGGAACTTATTTTGTTTTCGTATCTGAATCTGACAAACAACTGAGAATGAGGAGCCTCTTTAGGGGGTTGTTTTCGTTATTTTAATTGTTCAAGTTTCCAGATACCTAGCTAGCTATATACCAACGTAGAACGCAAAATTTTGGTTGGTATTGGAGTTCAGAGAGAATCTTCTTTACTTTTTTCCAAGACTCAAACTCCTTTCATCCAATAATAGTGTTTGTTTTTTGTTTTACTTATTAATTCGACGACGACGAAGACGTGCTGTTTGAGTAACGTTGGTATGTTTTTGCGTTTTTGTGTTTTTGCGCATGAAATAACCTTGAAATAGTATTTTAACCTTTATGCTTTTATGGGGAGTGTGATTTTTTTTTTTTTTTTTTTTTTAACAAATGCGTAAGCAAACAAGACCAAGAATGAACCCTGAAAAGACAGAAACCTATACACAAGATAGCTAAATAAATAACAATATTCTGAGGTTGAAAATAACGCAAAACGAAACAACACAGATGATTCAATTTCCATTAATTATTTTGATTTTGTGTGTACTTATGTTTTTTATATTTTGGTTTGCTTGAAATCATCTTAGGATTAAAAATAACAATTAACAAAAACAGGTAGGCATTACGTAAATATACCAAATGAAAATGTCCTTCAAAAGTTTAATTTATGAGATACAAAAAACACAGTGGTATTTTCAGAGGTCGTTGACTGTTTACTGTTTTACGATCGCATTAGAACAAATAAAAAAGTCATGGTTTTATTATGCTGGAAGAACATAAAAACAATGTTTCTAGTTTTTTTTACAAAAAAAAATGTGCGAAATGAAATTCAAGGAAAAGAGAATTTCCATAGTTTAAAAGCACCGACGATTTTTTTTTTTTTTTAAAGATATAAAGCGTTATCGAGGTATCCGTCCGAAGAAAACTTTCTCTGAACTGATAATTCGGAGAATTTTCTACCGAGGTATTAGTTCCGATTGACATATTTGATGTAGAAATTTGGGCAGCAATATGTGAAATTTCTTCCCATGTCTTCCGACACAATTGTTGCGGAATCATAGCCAACGTTTTAAGTTAATTTTGCAGATAATAACAATTTTGTGCGCGTACTACTAATATGTGTTATTTTGAGAACTTTAAATAATTATACAAGACAGAAATATTGTTGGTATCAATGTTTTATTATTATAATGTGGTAAATAATTTCATGGCTGCGGTTACGAATTACATATTCCATTCGATTAGTCTAATTTTTCAACACCATTTCCAAAAAATCTGGCTTGGATATTGACTTCTAATGCTTCAAGAGTTGCTCGTTTGTCGGAATAAACCAATGACTTAACATGGCCCTATAAAAAAAGTAATCGAGAGGCGTTAAGTCGCACGAACGAGGGGGCCAGTTAATTGGACCACTTCAATTTGTAACCAAATTGATTTTGGAATAAATTGCTGGTTGAGCGCGCTGTATGGAAAGTTCCGCCGTCTTGTTGGAAAAGGCTTGATAGCGCTCACCATTTACCTTAACGGCAGCTCCTTACTCATTTCCAGAGAAATAAGGACCGATGATACCGCCATCGTGTAAACCGCACCAACACATTTTTGACATTCTTAACTGTCGAACCATAGACAACAACCATCGAAACTTCTCATGCAGCTTAATAAAACAACCTTTACAACCAATTTATAGAAAAACAAATTAGCACGAATGGTCGCACGTAGTTGCTCTTATGTGCTATGTGCTCTTATGTGGAAGGCTAAATCTTTGAAATAAATAAGTAACATTTATGTAGAAAATAACACGGTCAGAACTTATAAAAAGTGTCAAAACCACAATACTTAACGGTTTTTAGTAACGTCGCCTTATAACGAATTTATGAAAATGAGCCGTTAGCAAGAAAGTCGAAAATTAAAACAAACCTGTAAGGTTTGGATAATAGACTTTTCGTAAAATTTGGTTTCAATACAATTATAGCCAATACTTAAAAAAAGTCAAAAAATCCAATCAAAATCGTTATAGTCGTTTTCGAAAAAAAATATTTTTTTCCTTAACGGTTATAAGGCGGGTACTGTTATTTTTAGCCCTAAACATAAAATTTTAATCTCCCCTCTGAGGAATCCGAAAAGAACCATACATACCAATTTTGAAGAAAATCGCTTGAGCCGTTTTGTCTCCAGCTCGTTATACCTACAGACGGAAAGATAGACAGACAGGCAGACAGACATTTTTTCTCAAAAACTCTTTTAGGCTTCCCTATGACCGTAATGTCATGTTGAATTGTTAAATATGCCTTAAAGTATCTATAATCAAAAAAAAAAGAGCATTGAAAGCTCAACAATAAGAGAAACTAGTGGACAACGAAAGTTTGTTCCCCAACTGATACCTCAGTTAAACTGAGTTAAGATTGGAATAGATTTCCGTTTTACAAATTTTCGAGCGCATACCTCGGCAGAGGATGTTCAAAGGGTAGACATAGTAGACCAATACGTCTAGGTATTTTTTTAAAACCAACCTGTACCTAGTACTTCAACTAGAAATTGAGTTCTAAATCCTTTGAAAGGTTGTTGGGTGGCAGAAAAAGAAAGGGAGCTATGAGTGTTACCACAAAATCGCTACTCCTTGTATTTAAGCAGCAGCTTAAGAATTCTCAAGATGGAATCAACGGAGACGTGTACAGTCGGGCTGAACACCTTTTATGGGCTACTTCGACGTTTTCGGAATTCCGGCCTATAAGGAGAAGTTTATATGGCTTCTCGTCCTATATTAAGGACCCGGCGTGACGTCAGGCTAACTTCCGGACCATGTAAAGAACAATTAGTCACCACAGACTTCGGATACGCACGGATTCACTGATGACGAACCCGTCAGACAAAATAAGGTAATAACATCGACAGGGCTGATGGATTCATAACCGATTTTATTAAACTATTTGAGGCTTAAAAGTCAAGCTTTGTTCTCACGACGAAACAAACTAATTCTTAATTATTTTACCCTAAACACCCTTAATTTTATGAAAAAAAAAATCCGAACATACTATCATTAGTTTTAATACCAAAAGTCTTCCTTTTAATGAAATCCATTTATTTTTTTCTTCTAAAATAATACTCACTGGCAAACTGCGCATGCGCAACATTCCACAAGGACAAGATCTCTTCAAACGATTACAAACTCTATACACTTGTATCGTACTCACTAGTTCCAGCGAGTTTCATTGCAATTTTATGGCTTTCAAAGAACGTGATTCGCATTGCTTTACTGGGATAGGCAGAATAAATGCCCAAGAATGAACCTTTTTTTATGACACACTTCAAAGTGTTCCAGACTCGAAGGGAAACCATAACTACACGAACGTTTTTTCTCATCATCTTCGTCGTTCACAAATCGTTTAAAACCGCTCACAATCAACAATGATTTTCTGATTAAAATCGCCTGAAGGCAACATTTTTTTCAAGTGATTGCTGGGCACTCCAAATCGCAACAATGTTGCAGCATGCAACTCATGTTTATGGATAATTATTATGGGTTTCTGGGAACTTTATTGAGGAGGTATCGGTTTTTTTTTTTTTATTTATTTATACACAGCATTGTTGTTGGTGTTGATATCCTTGTAAGTGAGCTTAACATTGTTGTGTTGGAATAAGCCTGAGGCAGTTGCTTTCTTAATTTAACCGAAAGAGGAAGGAACAAGGAAACAATATTTTATTTAAGAAATATTGGCGCTATGGTATGCAGGCGCAGAGGCGCGAAAGGCTCCTTGGCTATAGTCTAATCCGCCCCTGAGTTTACACTGTCGTCATTGTTTGAATATTGTCATATTCATCGTCATCAACATTTTAGTATCTACGTGATTCACTTTATTTCATTCTGTGTTGATGTTGATGATGTGGAAAACGACTGTGTGATAAATTTACTTTAACCTCATTTGGGCCACCGGGCAGTACATTCTTGATGTAAAAATGCGGTTTGCTTGGTTGTGTCTTGCGGCAAAGGCGGCGTCGACTGGCAAACTTTGAATCATACTCCGAAAAGCAACGGAAATGCTTAGTTTTGTTTTGGATTTTATTATATTTTGTCGATTCCAACTCATTCATTCATGAAAGCAAGAATGATTGAGTGCTGACATTTTTTTCAGGAATTTTGTATTGCTATATTAATACAACTGAAGAGAAGAGATACAGTTCCATGTTCATTAAAATTTTAACCGAGCATATTGCTTTAATTGTATTTTTCCCTAAATCTTAGTTTATTTTTTAAAATGACTGCAATTTTAAAAATCCAATGAATTATTATGCAGCTATTATGTAATTAAATAATAGCAAAGTACTTATTATAAAAAAACAAGTAATAAGAAGATACTAAGCTCAAATCACCTTATTCGGTGGAAATCAGCAGTGAATGAAAATAACACGAGATTAGATGATAACTTAAGTATTTCTAGGTGTAATAGTCACGTGAATGTAAACTACATAACAAAATATGTTTACATTGATTTGATTGATGAATTTATAAGGAATTAAAGCTGATTTTTCCCGAGAATTTAAAAATTGCCTTATTTAAACTTACACTAAAAAGCATCCATAAAACAATTCCCTTTTAGTCTTTTTTATATACAGTTGCCGGTCAAAATAATAGTAGTGCTCCTACTAAATACGTTTAAGGTGATTTTATAATTTTTTCGTTCCCTTAATAATATGCCCCCAAACTCGGTTTTCAACTCTTAATACACGAGAAAAATATTTATACCCGGAATTTCGAGTATTATGATCTGGGCTTGTTTGCATTTTACTGAATAACGTCGATTTATCGCATAGAAAAAATCATAAGTGACTCTTTTATAGAAATTACGCAGGAAGTTATGCTTCCATTTGCAAATGAAGAAACGTCCTTGAATTGGATCTTCAATCAATACAATGAACTCAAACATAATAATAAAAGCTTCAACGTTTTAGAATGGCCTCTGCATTGACCTGAAGTATTTGTGATGTGACGTTAAAAAATGATTAACCGAGCCAAACCAACAAATAACTCGACCTTTGGGTAAAAGTTTTGGGATGCTTTTACATCAATATCTGGAAAAAATGTCCCAAAAACAGATTGATTCTGATTCATTCTATCCAACTCCGCTGCACCAACCGCTGATAACAAATAAAATTCACGCAACACGCAACCAAATATTAATATTTAAGTAAGTTATCAGTAATATTAAAGAAGTTCAAGAAAGTTAGCTATATTTTCTAACATCTTTCAGGCTATATCTAGCCACAACTATTATTTTAAACGCCCGTTTTTTAAACAAATTTAAGTTTTTAAGCCTCCTCTTATTACTTTCTATTAAAATTTAATTTCTTTTATTAAGTTTTTTTTTAATAAAGTTTCTAAATTTCTAAAATTATACAAAACATAAATTAAGTAAATAAAATACTTTTAGTTTTGTTTATTTTTTAATGATTTCTAATTTCACTACTATTATTTTGACCGCAGCTGTATGTACATAGTTTCATATATGTATCTTTGATTTTTTCAAACTGATACTGATTTTCCGCCCAAAACGTATGAATGATTCCACAATAAGTCCATCAAGATGTTTATATTCTTCTCCTTTTGTCTCCTTAACAATATGAGCCTTTTATAAACTCAAAAGCTTCATAAACCATTTAACTCTTTATGGCAACCATCATCATCACACAAAGACGAACCATATCTTAAAGCAACAGTTTTACGCTTATCATCTTCGCTAAGTGTCAATTCACGAATCGAGGGGAGGTTGGCAAAGCTCCTAAAAGAAAACCTAAACATTAATATCATCCACTCCCTTAACGCCATCATTTCATCAATCAACAACACTCCATCTTCTTCATCACCTATTGCGTGATGCTTTGTTGCTGTGCAGCATGCCTCCCTCATTTATCCCAACATTTATATCAGATGACATTTAGGAGTACTAAAGTGTGCTCCTCGCTCCTTACACTTGCAATTAAGAAGAGGGATGACTTCCCCTGCTCTATTAAATACCGGGGCATGGCTGTCCCAAGTTAATAATAATAGAATATGTACATATTTTTCCCGGACCCCACCTTCCTATTTTATAACCAACGAAACCGACGACGCACGATGATGAAACCAGATATAACGCAGCACAACAACGAAGCTGCTGTAAAATTTCCATGAAAACGCACGTATTGCGTGCGGTGAGATTTCCACTTCCGATGTTTGACGCAGCGTTTGTTGTTACAAAAGATATCATCCATCCATACGGAAAAAATGATTGGAGATGGAGAGACGAAATTACGACAGCCAACATTGGCACCATCAGCGAAACGAAGAAATGTGTTACGCATTTCCTAACTTCCTCTTTTCGTCCATTTAGACGGAAATAGATCCCCACCGCCAGTCGAGGAAGAAAAGTATTTCTGGATTTTCGTGTGGGCGCGGTGAAGTATGGTCCCATCATTATGGAGGGATGGAAGAGAATTTTAAAATTGTATGGTTTGAAGGAACCGTTCGACAGGATGGCTCTGTAAGCGGACGAACAAAAAATCTTAAGTCTATGGGCTTTTAGAAAGTGATCGATGAATCAGGTTTGCTATTAATTAAAAATGCTTAAAGACTTAAAGTCGAGCGGATACTATCATTTCTGCGAAGTTCACATTAAAAATTTGTTTGGAAAATAATAGTTTATCTCTCATTCGATCCAGTAGACTTTTTTCTATGAAAAATTGAAAAAGTATAAACATAGGAGTCAGGTGGGCAACTAAGGTGTCCTTTTATAAGAACCCCATCATCCCAGTCCTGCCGTATGACGCAGAAGCATGGAAAATATCAAAAGTGGATGAAGAAGCTTTAAGTTGATTGGAAGTTTCCTTGGATGATTTTTCTTTCCGAATGCATAGATGGTGGGTGGAAAAGGAGACATAGAGGAACTGTGCGGGATGTACTACAGCGTAACAGACCTAGACAAGAGTAAAAGTGCAAGTGTAAGCAGTTTGGGATGGCTCCATCCAAATTGTCAGAACGGTCTGGAGGTGTACCGCAGGGATGCACTTTCAGTCCGTTACTATTCGCATTATTCGTCGATGGTACATCAGATATACTTCCTGGGGGAGTCATCTTTGCCAAAAAGCAAACTTCCGAGTTCGAGATGTCACATTTTCAGAACTTTCCGAAGCTATAAGAAAGCAAGGAAGTGGAAGCATTCTTAAAGAGTTGCCGAGAAGAGCAATCACTAAAATCCAACATCTGATTAATGCTTCGTTTACGCTTGCATATGGTCCCAAAACCAGGGAAAACTCTGAAAAGAAGCCTCACAGACCGATATGGTTATTACCAATAATCTCTAAGATCTTCAAGAAATTATTACTTAAGGGCCTACTTCCAATTGTAGAAGAGAGACGGTTGAGACGGTTTTAGAAATAACCACTAAAAATATTATCAAGTGTACAATTGAAAAATCCCTAGAGGGGAGAAAGATATCTTCAAGCGCGTTTCTTGATGCTTCCCAAGTTTAAAATTTAAATAAAGATTGGTTTTTCCGAAACTATCTGCAAAATAAACTCTTCCGAGTGAAACAATATCAGGATTTAAAGAAATATATTTTGGTGTTCCACAAGGAAGCGTTCTTAGCCCAGTGTTATTCGTTCTTTATACTCGAGATATACCTCGAGAAGACGTCATGATAGCCACATTTGCTGATGATACGGCCATCTTTACATCATCCAACTCAATCTAAAGCGCAACCGAAAAGCTACAGAAATATCTTGATAAAATAACAAACTGGACGAACAAATGGCGCATTGTTCTAAATGAGTCCAAATCAACACATGTTAACTTTACTTACATGAATGTTAACAATCTACCCATCTTTATTAACTCGGTTCAAATACCGTATGCTAGCGAAGCAAAGTATCTAGGCATGACCTTTGATGCTAAGCTAAAATTGAAGACGCATGTTAAAAAGAAACGAGAAGAACTTGATATTAAACTACGAGAAATAAATTGCCTTATTGGAAAATACTCCAATCTAAGTACTTTTAACAAACTGCTTATCTACAAGCGAGTGCTAAAACCTGTGTGAACTTACGGAATACAAACACTGTAAACATTTCAAAACAAAACCCCCAAAGCATTTGTTAATGCTCCATGGTAAAAAACGAAACAGCGATTTACACAGAGGCCTGTGTATGGAAACTGTCAACGAAGAAATTCAAATATTTGCCATCAAGTTTAAAATACATTTACAAGGTCATTGTAATGGAAGCATACAGCGGTCCCTTGAATTGAAGGGACAAATCTTGTACGCCGACTTCGGAATACGAGACCGTTCGACCTAGCGTTGCAAGACCGTGATGATAATGCGGTATTGCAGGTTCCCTCGATGGAGAGCTTCAAATAATTTAAAATTATTAAGTATTTATGTTGCAAATCATTAAAATTTTTAAAAATCTAAAAACTTTCTTCTTTCAGAACTGTTTGTAAAAATTACTACTTATTACTAACACTTCTCTCTCAATAATTTTGTTAATTAAATTATACATTATTCTTTTTTTTCTTATATTAACTTTCTATGAAAAACATCTATCTAGCAGACGAAACGGCTTAATGTCGGTATTCTATGTTTAAATTTTGATAAAATTGAATCGAAAAAATATTATTTATTGATATTTCTCATACATACATTTCAAATAAAAATTACCTTAACTAGACTTCTGCTATAATACTTCATATATTTCTCTCTTACCTGTAAAAAAAAGAAAACAAATATTATTTAAAGAATTTCGTTTTTTTTTAATTATTAATTTGCAAATATTTAAATAAAACACAGTTGCACCCTGTAGGTGATTGAATTCAATTTCTTTGTTTTCCCCTAGGACGTTTGACAATGTAGGAGGAAGATCGATTAAAAATAGAATAACACCCATGAAGCGATAGACTAAAGGTGGAGATCTAATTTCCTCCACGGAGAACTGTTGAGGAACGCATTAAACTTTCATAGACGTAGATACAGTATATATTGGATGATTTGTTTTATTTACACCGCTGTAGATAGACGACGCCAGCTTTGACATTTTTCATTAGAGTTTCTATATTGTTGACGAAGTTGAGGAAGCTGTGGTCCATTTGTTGATAAGTTTTTTACATCAACATGCAATGACTTCGAAGGTGTTTTGTCTACTATATCATTCCAGAGTACAGATTTATTAGATAATGATATTGTTTATTAAACATACAACCCGAAGAATGAGTTTCATTTCTAGGCGGCAAAAAAAGAATATTTCGGTTCATTATTTTTTCACAATGTATATATTTATACGTCAATATGCTATTGAAAAAGTCATAATAAAGAATAACTTTGACAGTTGATAGCAGCCATCTTTGTTGAAGCTACATCTGTCAAATTGGCTGTCATTGTCACCATGAAGGGATAAAGGGTTAACAACAACGTGCAAATGATAACATTGTTTTATCAAAATAGGCACGGTCGTGATTTGAGGGCATGGTCATCTCACGTAAAGGTAATGTGAACCAGATCGTGTGATTTGACCCCATTAGAGTTTTTCTTGTGGGGTTTTCTTAAGTAATAGACGACAAACCACAGTAACCTCAAAGCCAACATAAGCAATGCCATCGCCAAATTCATCTTGATCTATGCTCTAGAGTCATGGAAAATTGGACACTTCGGATGCGCGCCACCAAGAGAAGCCGCAGTGGACATTTAAACATAACATCGTTTTCCACACATGATGGCATCGATAGGCCTTTCAAACGAATACAAAATTTCAATGATATCTCACATAAACTTTGTTTTATTTAAATTTAAAGTTAGGAAGCGCTTAATGAAAGACCCTTTATTTACAATCGGCCCTATCTAGGTATCCGTTCGGAACGGAAAATTCTCCGCAACGCGTACCGGAGACAAAAATTACATTCGAGGTGTCTGATTTACTAACAAATCAATTTAAATTTGACGACGCATTGATGACGGATCACGGATTTTAGATTCTCATAGAGATGAAATAAATAGATCGATATATAGAAAAATCGATATTTTTTCGATATTTGTTTATAAAACACGATTCGAGCTTTTAATTTATTAAGGGAGGAGTTATAAACCTCATAAAAAAGAAGTATGTCAATTTGCACACGTAAAGTGTACACACGCGCTGGCTAGAAACTTATTTTCGGTGCACCATTATCCGCACCCGAAATATATCGAATAGTAAGATATCGATTTATCTTGGAAATCACCATCTTTTTCTCTATCGACTTGTCAAAAATCAAAAAATAAAAACATTAAAAGCAAGAAATAAAAGCTTCTTCAAATTAATTAAATTAAATACAAAAAGAAAAAAAAAACTGTTATACATATGTACAAGGTGGGCAAAAAGAAATCACACTATTGGATGATGCTCTCATTTTAGCAAATGACCGGTAATGTCAAATCTGTTTTGACATTTGTGGACTAGACAGATGCAGAATACTAGCGAAGAGCCATGGAGCGATACATTAACCGATATTCTGAAGGCGGCGGCGTTCCCGGGTCACTTCATCTCTCGTTTTGGTGATTTGCAATGGCCCGCAAGATCGCCCGATTTAACCGTTTCAGATTTTTTTTGTGGGGTTTTTTGAAGTCCCGTGTGAACAATTCCGAGACTCTGGAAGCAATCAAAGACAACATTCGACACAATTCTAAAGGTTCAAATAAACATAATCAAAAAATAAAATCGAAGTTTTTTCATTTAGAAAAAATGGGAGAGCCAAACAACATCGGAACTTCTTTTGGCCCACCCTGTAGATAACATAAAACGGAAAGAGGATCCTGAATACGAGCACGAAGCGCATTTCATAACCAGCCAGCTGTTATAAAAAGAATAACTTAATAACTTTAATAAACAAAAATAACACAAACAATAAATATGTACATACATAATATGGGGGAGAGTACGATAACTCCGGCGCCAAGAATTTATAAGGGTTTTTTGCTGGCAATGCAAGTAAATTAAAAATATCAAAAAAATATTATTTTCAATTTTCTCAAGAACTAGAAGACATAAAAGCTTTCGGTTTTTTGAGTTTCATTCAGTATTGATATGAGCATAAGAGAAAGAAAATTTTATTTTCCATTTCACAATTTTGAACAACATGGTTCAAAGATTTTTTGTACGTTTTTTTTTATCAAAATTTTCAGTTTGAATGAATATTTTGAAAACTATTGATACAAATAATTTGATTTAAATGAACAATTAAAGAACAGATTTCTGGTTTTTAAAACCGTTATTGTAATGTTAAGAGTTGCCGTTGTTTTTTTTAAATATTTGTTTATCTATTTAAGTAATTTTTTTTTTCGAATATCAACCTTACCTCCTAAACGGGATCAGATAGACACCCCCCTCCCATAGTAAAAAATGCTTTTATTTTCCCTCTACAAAAATCGTACTCGTGCCATAATATGTATGCAGGTAAAAAAATTAATGATTAATACATTGTTGGTAAAGTTTTTGCATATTATGCAAAATTTCCGCAACTAATTTCTGTCGGAGGATATCGAAGAAAAATCCATGAAGCTGTCAAAAAATTTACCCAAAAACGTTTTCAAAATGTCGGAACAATGTTCCGTTCAGAAGAATACCTCGAAGCAAAAATCTTCCGACTCCCAGAAAATCGGAGAATTTTCCGTTCCGGATACCTCGATAGGGCCGAATAATTCTGAAAGCCTATTGACAGAGAATTTTCTGTGCCAGTAATTACGCCGTATAAACCACTTGTGACAATGACATCGTAAAATTTCTGAATTTCCGTCACTTCGGCAAATGCAGCATAATAATGCTGATATGTTCTTTCAAACTCTTTATGCAATTTTGAAGCTCCTTGGCAAGTGAATGGCACAGGTCTTAGGTATCAATGCCATAGTTTTATATAAATTCATTCAACTTTTTCAATGTGGTATAATTCAAGCCCAATTATTTGCTTATTAGTCCTAAATTTTTGATGCAAACATATATTTCTATTTATGTTGTAATGTCGCATCGTCGGGTGATAAATATACATAATAATAATAATCACAGCGCGTTTCTTTGTCGTCATCATCATCATCATCCAATGGAATGCGGCCTGATTATCATTGACCGATGTGAATTGATCCGAGAGAAGCGAGAACCACTTGGAACGGTGAACCGGTCTTTGAAATTTACACAAACACAAGGCAACATAGAAGGTAACGAGCGGATCAAAAAAGGAAACACAATTCAAAAAAATACGAATAACAATATCAACAACAACAACAACGACCAGAACAAGAAAATTGAATGTCTTGATTGTTGTTGGTTATAGAAGTTAAAAGTTATAACTCTTATTTTGCTGAATTGTTGGTGCGAGAGAAGATGCAAAAAGAAATATAAGAGAAAAACGAAGAAAAATAAACAAAACCACTAGGAATGTGAGGAATAATATTTTCTAGAATGTTTCTCCTCGTGAATGGTGGCCGGTGCTCGGTGGTGGTTGAATTGGAGAGGATTTTGTAGTAAAATTAGAATAAAACGTTATCAAGCCTCAGGCAACAAACAAGTTGTAAAAATACCAAACGTTACTGGCCAATGTTGTTACAAAGTAGAAATAACAACAAGGTAGGTTAAGGTATGTTCATATGTATGTGTGTATTGGGTATACAATGGTATAGGAAAATTAAATGAAGTTGATGTTTTTTTTTGTATTTTGTGTTTTAATTACTATGTTTATTGCACACGTGTTTTTTTTATTTTAAAAGCAATATGTTGAACAAGAAAAACATCTACATACATAAGTACCTGTACACATACAGTATGCTTTAGAAGACCAATAGTTTCTTGGGGGAAAAATAATCACCCTATTGGAAGACGATATACATAACTTTTGCAAATGGTGGAAAACATCACTGCTTTACATACATTTACATTTATTGGCGCGACAGCTCCTTAAGGAGCCAAGGCCTAGTGACTTATACTCTCAACCATTCCTGTGTGTGTGTTGTTAATCTGCAAGAATGGAAGGAAACTACAGTTTACCGCCGAGTCCGAACGGCTACATGAGATGGAATTTTTCGAGACAAATTTTACTCTTGGAGGTTTGTCAGTTCCTCGCAAAAGGCAGTACCCCAGAAAAAAAGGTGGCTACGAGCTGGATTTGAACCCAGGTTCTTTCGCTTAGCAGTCCGACACACTAACCACTGCTTTGACACTTGCGAAATAAACCGATGCAGAATACACGAAAAATACAATAGGTAATACTTATATTTTCTTCTTAGATTAAGTTTGTTTTCCCGAAAAACCATACCCCGTGGCTGTTTGTCCTTGCAAAGTTTTCCTGTCGATTCCTGTCTCTTTTTTTGAAAAGCGAAATCACATTTTATATGGATTAGGTCACACAATTTGAGGAGAATCAAGAAGGAAAATAATGTCCGTAATTTTGTATTTCTTAGAAAATAGCACTGTATTCGTTATTTCATTACTCTTTTCTTTTGGTCACACTATTGTATGAGAATCAACGAGAAGAAAGTTAAGCAAATGCTTCGTCAAATCAAAGGGTTTAAGTTAATTTCTTTTGATAATCTCTCTCAATAGATACAATAATAAATCAACAAATGTGTATATACAAAATGAAATCTAAAGTACTTTTGTTTGTTCCATGTCGGAATGGTTTTTCTTAATATTAAAATTTAAAACTTAAAATATTAAAATTTTAATTAAAATATTGCATACAAATCGAAATTATCTTCGTATGTAAATGATGAAAATCACATAAAAATGTTAAAAACGCCCCTAACATAAAAATTCGTTGTCATATCAAAATTAGTTAAGCAGTTTTCTTGGCTGGTATTTAGCTTTCAAACCGACTGGTACCTGCTGGTGTTTGCACCGCACTAAACTTAAGAAACTGCCACTGAACTAAAAAGCAGAATCCCCGAGTTATATTGAAACTGATTTTGTAAGACTCCATAAACCCACGTACATTTCACCGGCTGTGAGGAGATTGATCGTCAATTTTCCCCCCGCTTATTCTGTTTATCAAAAAAAAAAAAACAACTGATTCAGAGTTACTATTCATCGTTGATGGAAATTGCAATACCTTTTTCTTTGATTTTTGCTATCGAACTTTCAGAATTGAAGCTTTCTTAAAGCTTTTGGGAGTATATATTTTATAAAGCTCACTACGACAACCATATGAGAGCTTTGAAATGGAAACTCCGTAATAGTAAGGGTGAAAGGCAAATATCCTATCTTCGCTGTACTGAAAATATAAATTTAACACCTTATAGTTGAGAACATTTTGCAAATGTCAAAAGTTTCAAAAATTACAATTTTACAAAGTTTTGTTATCTATGTAGGTATCTATCTTTACAATAAAAAAAAACAAATAACAAGACTGTTTTCACAATAGTTGCATTTCGTTGCAAAGTAACTAACTTTGGTCGGTTCCAGGATCTGGATCAGTGCATGTGAGCATATGACCTGAAATTCCAACTTCAATTCGTATGCCACATACAACCATTTTTTGCAACACACATTGTACCAAATAAATTCTTGATTCAAATCAAGTTTACATTAAGATATGTTTGCGCGCGCGTATACGAGATGCCATGCAACTTTACTTATTTATTTGTTTTCTCCTCCGTGTGCAAGGCAAGTATAAAACTATTTGCTTCCGAGGTTGTTTATCATCTTCTTCAGCTTACCTTCCATCTTCATCTTTTCATTTCTTTTGGGTTATTCTCATTAGGATGCCGTTTCGCTGCTGCAGTCACCGCCAGAATGGAATGTCGCCCGGAAAGGGAATCCCCTTGCTTCTAAGAATCTGTATCTGTTCAGCATCCATGATCATGGTAATGCACCATAGCTCAATGCAGTCCAAAGAACTGCATGAAGTTACACAGCATTTTGTGAATTTTATTGAACAAATCCATCCAATGCCAAAGTCATTTTCACCCTCGCATTCCAAACTAACTATCTTTTTTTGTTTTTTTTTGGAACCAACATACTTGCAAGTTTTCAATAGACAAACTTATAAATTGCATTAGGTGGGGGAGCAATTTAGAATTTCGAGCAGACAGACGGACAGAAAAGAGCAGCCCATGCACGTATATGTAAACAAGTTCAAATCGGATAAAGCCAAAAGGAATGTGGATGCTTCATGTTTATGTGCTGCATGCTGCACATTCGGATGAAGAATTACCCGCTTTATGCGTTGTCCCTTTCTCAAGATGAGCTCTTGCTCTTTTAAATCTTTCGATTAGGAATACCTACAAATAACTATAGGAAATGACAAAAAAAAACTGGAAAACGAGTTGGAGTCTTGGAATTCCTTTCCTTAAAAAGTAGGTAAATATCTTTTTGGAGCGATTCACTTATAAGAGACATTGATCTTTAGGATTTTATACATCGTTAGATAAATAAAAAGTTTTTTTTTTCTAAAGATCATAAGAAGTGTTTTAAATTGAATAAAATTACGTTTTATAAAGCTCAGTTTACATGAACTACTTCAAAAAATTAAACCAAGATTTGAACTTATTGAAACTTTATTTGACTATTATAATCTGCCCAACAAAGATTGTCAGTACAGGGAAGTTAGGACATATAAATTTAATTTACCTTTTCCAAACACAACTATGAGTTAAAATAATACTTGAGATTTTTGAAGGGTATCCCCACAAAGCCTAACTTCACTTATTTATAAATAATTCATTTAACAATATAAAATAACGAAACATATAGATATAGAAAAAATATAATAAATTAATTTAACAATATTAAATCAACAAAACATTTACAAAAGAATGTAATAAACATCAATATTAATTAAACTTAACCTTAGTCAGAATCTGACGAGTAGTTGCTACTATTATATACCAACGTTATAACACTATAAACACGACAACACTAATTAATCCTTAAAGCACATAAAAAAGCTTTAATTGTGAATGCTTTTACAGAAAACTATACAAAAAGTTGTAGGTATCTGGGTAAAATTTAGATAGGGTAACTCTGATCGTATGTAATTATTTTTCGTAAATAACAAGGGTGGAAGTGGAATACTGTGAAATTTGTGATTCAGTTTTCAATTCTCTTTCGACTTCGAAGGTAGCTGTGGTAAGTGACTGGATTTATTGTGGATTTCAGGGGAGTGGCAGGCGCCACTGTGTTGAAAAAAAAGCTCTCGACCATAAGGCCTGTACTATACTGAAAATCTTTGTTGGCCAGAGAAAAGTGGATATTTGTAACTAGTACACCTATATTTGTGCTTGTATTAGTCTGCATTAATTGCTTTTTGCAGATATGAAGGAGCAGAAGTTTCTAATATGAGTTTCAAAATTTTCAAAACTGGGGTTGTATCTTTTGTTTTTAATAACAAAATTCAGGGATGACTAATTTATTAAGATCGAAACATTTCTTGAAAGGCTGACGGCTTGACGTTGAAAAACTCTGTCTAATCGTCTGTCTGTATGAATTTCCAACATTCTGTAGACTGAAGTATTAGATTCGAATTTAATATTAAAAAATTATTAAATCACCGATTTTCAAGTTTTACTTCCTATTTATCTAAAAGTGCGGTAAAAGTAATAAAATTCGAAAAGCTGAAACTGATGCAACACATAATGAACACGATTTTTTTTAAATTACCCAAGAGGTGTTGTAAAAAAAACTACACATATCGCAATAATCCAAAACAAATTATGTTCTAGGTCGCACACTCCACCCAAACACCTGCGACTGCAAGTTTCGTGTTTTTTTTATTTTTTTTTACTAATTAACAAAATGACGTCTTTAAAAATAAAAAACAAAACTAGGCCCTTTATGACGTCAATAAAAAATGTTTTTGACAGTACACAATTAAAATGGGAATAGTCAATGTCAACTCTACGGGTTTCTGCTGCCGTAAATTCAGCGCAAGCAGATCCTCCGTCCTCCCTGCCTGGCGTCATCAAAATTTGACTTTATTTTTTCCAGTTCAGCTCTGGAAGAACTTAAAAAAGCTCTGCACATTATTGCAAAGGCAGCATAGCTATTTAATGACTGCGTTTTTTGTGGTATTTTATTTTATGACTTTACCTTCGAATTCTGTTTTTCCTTTTAGGTTAGTGACGACAGCAGTGTGGGTATTTTATGACTTATTGATGTACTCTGAAGCCTTTTCGGTAATGTTTTTTTTTTATGATGGACTTTGCTCCCAATTTTGTTTTCAATCGATTTCGATTACAAAATCTGTTTATTTCGATACAAACAAAATTTATGACTCGGTTTTCAATCGCCTAATCAGGGCGCCACAACAGAAAAATCTCCAAAACAAAATAAAGAATACTGATAGGTTGCACGTTCTTGTTCACAATGGGGATTGAGAAATAATTTAGGTACAAGAAAAAAAAGTGAGCAGTTTTAATGAAAAAACGCTAAAAACTTGTGAAACTGTTATCATTACTTTTAATTATTTTTTTTCTGTTTCGCCAACTTACTGGCCATCTGGTCTAAGAAAACTACCAGACGCTTATTGATTTTTCCTTACTTAAAGGTATTAAACGAAATCATAGAAGTGCCGAAGGTAATAACGATTTATCTTCAGATCAGGATCGAGTATTCTTATCACTGAGTGAAATAGAAATTATAAAAAAAGGAATCCTAAGCTCGTAAATAAGAAAACAAGCTAAAACAAATTAAGAAATAATCTTGAAAGTTTTATAAACCTAAAATCTCATATGGAAACAATTGAATACATTGATCATGAAGTAGAACAAATTATTATTGATATGCTGCAAAAGATAGTATACTCCTACTATTTCAAACTAAAAAAAAAACAGAAACAAAACATTGAAGCTGGGGTACCACAAGGAAGTGTTCTAGGACCAACCCTATATCTTTTATACAAGAGATATTCCAATGGAAATTATGGTGCCAGATATATCACAAAATTGCAAAGTGAAGTCGACAAAGCCGACGACAGTGGTGCAATAGATACGGTGTTTGCTTGCTAATCCAGAGATAGTTAGTTCGATATTCAGGTTTTCCCAACTCCTAGTTTTAAGTAAGATATACTGCGACGAACAAAATCTTTTCTATATTTCTAATTTGTTCTAACTAGTTTCTTGCAGTATAAAGTTGCATATTAAAAAGCCTTATAGGTACACTACACATAGTTAAAAAAAAATACAAAAGTTAATTAATGGACACAAAAATTGCGTATGAAAAACGAAATAAAATCAACACATATAAAATTTAAAAACAAAAAGTTTAGACACATGGCATCCAACTAGTGGGTTGTACAAAGAAAACGAGATATTGTCCGGAGACCAAGAAGAACCAAAACCTCGCTGACAGCTGATGGCATAAAAGCTATGGGAAAGTATTCAAAACTTCTCCAATGTGATTTTTAAATAAAAAAAAAAAAACAAAAATCATTTTTGTAGGACTTTCATATATTGGTCATTTTTTGTGATTCACCGGTGGTTTAAGTACGGTAAGTGCTCTAGTTGCCTTTTAGGTAGAAGAAACCAATAATTTAAAAAATTAAATCTTATATTATTTCTTTTAATACCGATTATTAAAAAAAAATCAATTTTTACTTGCGATTATATTTTATTTTTTTTTATATAATTTTGATAACAATCAAACATGACATTACGATGATAGAGAAACATATTTGAGTTACTGGCAAAATTCTGTCCGTCTGTCTGTCTGTCTGTTTGTCTGTCTGTACGGATGTATTTTGGACTGCAGCCTAAACGGTTGGGCCAATCGTTTTCAAATTTTGAACTTAAGGTTCTTTTGATATTCTATTTTTTTAGCTCAAAAATTAACGGTACCTGTTATATAACCGTTATGTAAAAGCTTATTTTTCTCGAAAACGGCTCCAAAGAATTTTTATAAAAAAAATCATCAATATTTTGGTGAACAAAAAATTAATATTGTGGGCTAAAAAGGGTACCTGCCATAGGACCGGTTTTTTTTTCTTCGACTTTTTCGAAAACCGGTGATCCGACTACAATCGAAATTGATATTCAAGAAGATGTAGGTAGCTTGAGTAATTTTGCATTAATTTTTTTTCGAAAACTTTTTTTTGTATTTTTAATAATTTAAAAAAATTTTTTTTTTTTTGAAAAATCAATATTTTGAAAACGGGTAAGTGAATTTTTTTTAAATTTTGTTTTTAAATGTACGTTATTTTTGTGCTTAAGTTTGTATTCTTGAATTATTTTTTTTAATTTTTTTAAAAAAGTTGTTAAAAAAAAGTTTTATTTAAAAACGGCTCTAACGATTTTGAAAAAAAAAATCACACTTTTTCACATTTTTTAAGAAATAAAATGGCGTTGAAACTTTTCCGCTGAAAATTATTTTACCTACTTTTATTAAACAATCAAAAGTCAGAAAAATCGGATATAATCTTTGAAGTTCCCTTAATATTTTTCAAATTTTATTCCAAGCTGTGACCGCACATAAGAGCAAGTACGTGCGATCCAGTCTAGCAATTTATTTCTTTCAGTCTGTAACTCAACGGTTATTAATAGACAACACCAAATTTTTAAGTTTCTTTTTCATTTAAGCGACATTTTTTACAAATGCAATATATTCCCCTTAAAGCAAGACGAAAACAACCTTACACGTGTGCGCTATTTTGTGAGAAGGTAGATACGTTTCTTTGTGAATATTATTGCAATTGTTTTCCATTCAAACTAAAATAAAATATCAACAAAATATATAAAAAAAAAACTAATTAAGACCTATGTTGAAAAAAAATAAACAATATTAGTACGCAGCCCCCAAGTTTCAGGTTCGTTGAACGAAAGGTTTAGTGGAGTACACGTGCGAACTTAATTGCCCACGATTTATGATAAGTTTGTTGTACCCTTTATTATTTTTTTTTATTTTGCTACCAGTATTGCCGTACTTAAAATGAAATGAGACATGAAATGTTTAAGCACAGCTTATTAGTTTTGCTTTTAGTAATTCTTTGCTTATTAGTTACATACTACAAATTGGGTGTTGGAATTTATCTTAATGTTGGCACATGTTTGCCATTATTTTGACACTTTTTTTGTGAAAACAGTTTTATTTTTTTGTTTTAAAAATGTTTTTTTTTTTTTTTTTTTTAATGTCTTTACAATAGTAGGCGTATTTAAAAAAAAAGACACAAGCGTATAAAAACTTATGCTTTACATGGAAAAACTATAGATGGGGAATATTTTTGGCATATTATACTGATGGATGTACTGTAAATACATATAATAATACATTTTCATTGAGAGTAATGTCAATGAACTATATTCTGTTTGGTGTACACAAGCTTAAAGTCTCGCTTAGCATATACGAGTACATAACTAGAAATCATCGTAAGAAAAGCGGTTGTCACATTCGCAAGAAGAATGCACTAAATTACATGTTTAAACGAGGTGACCACTTGGAACTCCATTTCAAAGCTCTCATATGGTTACCGTAGGGACCATAGCTCACAAAAAGCTCTAAGAAAGCTTCAATTCTAAAAGCTCCATAGCAAAAACGAAAGAAAAATGTATTATAATTTCCATCAACGACGAATGGTGACTCTGAATCAGTTTTTTTATAATAAACACATATGCAATTGGTGACCAGTCTCCTCGCAGCTCACAGTTGAGAGCACCGGACAGGCTTTGGTAGAATGTACGTGATTTTATAAAATATAACATAAACAATTTCAATGTAACTCAGGGGTTTTGTTTCTTTAATTCAGTGGCAATTTCTTAAATTGAGTGCGATGCACTGTGTTTCAAAGCTCTCTTCAATAAGGCCTGTAGTGAAAATATAAATTGAACAGAGTATAGTTAGTTTTCTTAGAGGCTATTGCGGTCTCTTGGTCAAATTCATAACCCATAACACAATAGATCTTACAGGTCGCAGTGCAGGCCACATAAGCCTAGGGTTTGACAAAAAAAAAAACACTATTAAAACAAAAACAAAAACAAAAGCCCTTTCAGGGTTTTCATTTAGTAAATTCAAATTTTATAATTTTATGCACCATAAGTTCGCGTATTTAAATTTAACACCTGCAGGCAAAAACGTTACCTTACGATCAAATTAACAAGTTAAAAAAATTAAAGACAACTACAACTGACAGACAAGAAAAATATGTATGTTTGTAGTCTGGTGTTCAGAAAAAAAAATATAACGCCATCCCTTTGAATATAGTCATACCATACCCCAGTCGTCAGCCCAGACCCGAGACATGAAGCAGACAGACCAACCACGAACAACAAAAGGGGGAAAAACAGCATCATTGCAAAACAATTATTAATTGTACAGTATGCAATTAATTGCAAATTGTGTATAGAGCTTAATTCTATTATGGTGTGGAAATTGCTGTTGACGTGACTCCCAAAGAAAAAAAAATAAACTAAAGAGCATACGCCATAGAGCCAGACAGTGCATTTACGTAGCCAAGCGCAGACACGTGTAACCATTGCCCGCCGCCACATCAGACGGACGAATGGGGATACACTTGGCAAAATAAAAAAGTAATAAATTTAAACGATTTATATGTAAGTCGGCCCGGACAGAAGTCATTGCGTGTTTAGATACAAAGCATAAATACAACAACAACTTGGATACTAAAAAAAAAAAAAAAAAAAACAAAGTAATTTACTTGAAGTGAAAAGTAAAAACAAAATCATAAATTAAGAAGTCAGTTTTCTTGAAGGCAGCAAAGTAGAATTGAATGCCGTGTTTTAGAGTTTCTCCTGTCTTACGGGCAAAGGTGCCATTTTTTTGCTAATTTCTTGATTTAACAGAAAATGTAAGATTTTCCAAAACAATACAGATTAAATGCAAGGAATAAGTTTGCTAAGATATCTGGAATTCAGACTCAAAAACTGGAGCTGCATAATAATAAAACGAAAACAAATTCATCGGGTAAGATTAACTGTGGTGTATGACAAATCATATAAAAATTTAAAAAAAATATATGAGATTGAAACACAAAACTTCAACTGGAATGCATACATGTTTTAAAAGTTTAATAATAAAAAAGAGAGTTGATTGTCTGTAAAATCTGTTAACTCACACCCACAAACCCTCTCGTTAAATCCACACACACACACCAATATATACATATACTTTCTACTTTAACAAAACTCCGCCTATTTTGTATTTCTTTTTCTCTTCTTGTACTTTTTGAATTTAAATAGAATTATTTTGGAAAATTGCGCCTGTTCTTTCTCATGTCCGCCTGGTGCTCAGAATACATTTGCGATCGATTTTGGTTAAAAAAAAATACTCACAAACCCTCTTGTTAAATCCACACACGCACCCCATTATTACATCTACTTTAACAAAACTCCGCCTACAAAAATTACTTTTTCTCTTCTTGTACTTTTTAAATTTGAGTGGAATTATTTTGGGAATTTGCGCCTGTTTTTTTTCATGTTCGCTTGGTGCTTGCGATCGATTTTGGTTGAACGAACCACAGTAGCACAGCGTGCCTCACTTTTCTTATCAGCATTATCAGCATGAATCTTATCAGCATGAGTCATGTTATTTCGTATGTGTTGCATGTCATCGATTTATAAGATGTTATCACGTCAAAAATAAAATAGATTAAATTCTGCTATGCAGAGACCGTTATTATGGCAACCAATTTGATTTGGATAACGGTGATATTAAAAATTAATGGAAATTGGTCAATAGTATCCTGAACGCATCTTCATCTAACAAAAAAGGATATCATCATCAAAATTGATGAATATGTGATGTCTGATAAAAACGTTATTGCTAATAAATTTATTGATTACTTTGTAATGCAACAAACTCCTTATAATCTATAGTATAATATGTAGATGATCCTTTGACCCAATTTTTTTTTTTTTTAACGCATAACTGGCCTTGGGCTCCTTAAATGTATTGGGAGCCTTAAAAATTCTTATTTTTGTGGACCTGATGGAATTTCACCCTTGAGCCCAATTAGTGATTTTTTTTTTAGCCGAACAACACGAATTTGAAATAGTTTACCCGGCGAGATTTTCCCTTGCCTTTTTGATCTGCAAACATTAAAAAACAATGTTAATCGACCACCTCCTATCTCTCCCCTCCCTATCATAAGTAAGGGAAACACATAATCCCTTGTGCGCGCGTTAATTATATAAAAAAAAACAAATAGTCGCACAAGGGACGTTAATTATATAAAAAAAAGAAAAAGCAAAAAGTGTAAAAAGTGTGTAGCATGTCATCGATTTATAAGATGTTATCACGTCAAAAATAAAATAGATTAAATTCTGCTATGCAGAGACCGTTATTATGGCAACCAATTTGATTTGGATAACGGTGATATTAAAAATTAATGGAAATTGGTCAATAGTATCCTGAACGCATCTTCATCTAACAAAAAAGGATATCATCATCAAAATTGATGAATATGTGATGTCTGATAAAAACGTTATTGCTAATAAATTTATTGATTACTTTGTAATGCAACAAACTCCTAATCTATAGTATAATATGTGGATGATTCTTTGACCCAAATTTGTTTTTTTTTAACGCATAACTGGCCTTGAGCTCCTTAAATGTATTGGGAGCCTTAAAAATTCTTATTTTTGTGGACCTGATGGAATTTCACCCTTGAGCCCAATTGGTGATTCTTCTTTTAGCCGAACAACACGAATTTGAAATAGTTTACCCGTCGAGATTTTCCCTTGCCTTTTTGATCTGCAAACATTAAAAACCAATATTAATCGACACCTCCTATCTCTCCCCTCCCTATCATAAGTAAGGGAAACACATAATCCCTTGTGCGCGCGTTAATTATATAAAAAAACAAATAGTCGCACAAGGGACGTTAATTATATAAAAAAAAGAAAAAGCAAAAAGTATTAAAAAAAAAGACATTGATTTTTTAAAATAAAAAACATTTTTTAAATCCCCTGCGAAATTTGGTTTTCAGAAATGAAAATCGACGGAAGATGGATGCTCTTCTGAAATTCTGCACCGAAATCTTCAATTTCTTAGATAACAAAAAGTTCACATCTGGACTTAACGTCGATATCCCTAAAGCGTATGATATGGTAAACCATGATATAATGGTTACTAAACTTGAAAAAATGGGTCTAAGAAGTTTAGATCGTGCCTAAATAATAGAACACTAAGAGTTAAAATTGGCAATGTTAGGAGTGAAAATAAATTTACTAATATAGGGGTCCCACAAGGTTCAGTGCTAGGGCCAATTTTTGTTCCTTGTAATCATATATCAATTCTGTTCAGTTCTAATGTTACTACTTTTGCGGATGACGTTGGATGTGCATTTGGTGCTGCAAGTCTTCTTGATCTAGTCATCTAGTCGCGGAACATAAATTGGACATAAGTGCTAACACCAAAATTATGTTCTTTAGTCTTTCCCAACAGCGCTCCATAGAACCGGATATTTATTTTTCCTGCCATTGTATAAATTTTCCAACCTCGATTACCTACTCTAACAACTTTAATTGCAGTGATCATTGTTTCAAAATTGAGAAAGTTGATGTTTTTCAATGCTTAGGCCTTTTGATCGATTCTAAAATGTCATTTAGCAATCAATCTGAAAATTTAAAAAAGTAACTACGTTCCACTCTCAGGCATTTTTTCTACCTACAAAAAGTATGCTCAAAGTTTATTATGGTATTTTTCAATCTAAATTACAGTATGGTGTATTTTAAACAAAATGAAGCCAATTTTTACACCACAAAAATATGTCATTAGAAAAATAAGAAGAAAACATCCGACTACATCATAGTTTTTCATTATTTTCAGGTTTAAAAATTCTTCTAGTTCGGCACTTATACTGTTTTAATTCTAAACAATTTTTTTAAGCGCTTAGGTAATCTGAATTTCAGAATTTTAGATACCATAACCTCTGTTTTTATTTATAAAATATAAAATTTCACTACTAAAATTCCTATTTATTATTTTACTGTACTTTAATTTTTTATAGAAATAAATGCATTTATAAATCTAAAAATTTAATATTAAATTAAAATTAAGTTACCTTATTTTTGTTGATGTTGTTGCTATATGTATGTATAATTCCTCTTCGTTCGCCAAATATATTTTTTTCTTAGATGTAGATATATGCATTAAATAAACTTATTTCACAAAAAAAACAACACATTTGTCTTATATTTCAATTTATAAACGAAGTTTATATTCTATTTTTTCACTTATTTAATTTTATATTTTTTTTTCACTTTAAATTTAACTGCACCACATTTTTAATGAACACCTTTGTATATAATAATCTGGAAGAAAATAAAGAAAAACTTTCATTAGAAGAGAGTAAAGTTTAAAATAAAAAGAAAAATTAAAAATATAGAAACAAATAAAAAAAAACTTTATTGCTTATGGATTTTGGAATTTGTTTAACACAAAGTTGCAAATTGTAAGCCAAACTAAAAAAAATTCAAATATTTTATTTTAATTATTTGGACCAAATAGTGTTAAAAATAATAATAATGATAACAACTATTGTAATAATAATACAATAAAATAATAATAATAGTGATAGACGATTTCAAAGAAATAGACTGAACTCTAAATATAATAATCTATGTGTTCTTTTATAAAAAATTTAATTAAATTATGCACAAATAATAAAAATTAAAATTGTATTTTTTTTATAAGAAATTTATACATATAACAATATGTACTGGATCATTTCATAAAATAGAATAAAATCAAACATTTTATCGCACCAAAGTTCGTCAAAGCAACCTTCTCTTCACTACTATATTCGTCAATATAAAGACGTACAAAAAGGTATTTGTATCTCTTAAGGAAATTAGGTTACTACTTTTTTAATGTTTTCATAAAAAAAAACACACAGCAGCAACTATTCACAATGAAATAAGTGAAAGCTAGACTTTGTGGACATGTCGGAATGTACCAAATTCCTTTCATACCGGTTATAGTGTTTATTTTTCCAAGAATTCGGTGTTAAATTCGAAAGAAGCCACAATTAAAAAAAAAAAGCAACCGTTTACACATCTATAAAAAAAAATGTTTACCTAATAGAGTACTTATAACGAAATTACAGAAACTACAAAAAATCTCAAACATCCCATTAAGGCTTAACCATGACTCAAGCGCACCTCACATGCACTCATGTCTTGTTCCTGCTGCAGTAGAATTTATAACTTTCGCCTTAAATGACACAGTCGACGTGAATTTCATGAAAAAATAATTTGATGAAGAATGAACAAAAAAAAAACTGTTGACACCTAGAAACACAGTCGCGACCCCACCTTTAGACATTCCTCAAAGATTCCTATGTACTCAAGTTTTCATTAAAAGCAAATTTTATGACGAAAAAAGAGACTACGTAAGTAGACAGTTAGAATTTGTTTTACTGTCGTTTGACAGATGTTTGCCTGAAATATTAGATTTGAGAGAAAAGAAGTTTTTTAATAATGCAGCCTTCAAAACCTTCTACTGATCTTATTTGTAGGCTTGTTTTTTGTTTTACCAGTTTTAAAATTGAGCCGGAATCGACTCTAAAAATGAGTTTTTAATCTCTTTTAAATTTGAGTTAATAAATTTTTGTTTTTTTGAAGGACCTACTAAAAAGTGAGCCTTAATTCAGGCATCACCCTGTATACACAAAAACAATTTGTTTTGCCAAGAAAGTTTTCATAACCCTCGTTTGCTTCTGATTTGATCTACAGACTGGCAACTTGCAATAAGACATAGTATTTTCAATTTAACCCAAATGATATCACCAGAATCGGGGATAACAACCTTCTAAGTAAACTGCTTACATTTAATTAATTAATCAAATTAAACGCATCCCATAAAGATATTCATATGTATGTACGTGGTCAATGTCCCTGACCATTCTAAGAGACCCGATGTGAGTAGGCTCACTCAAAATAAGGACCTGATACGCGCTTTTCAGAGAAAGTCCTTTCAGAATACTTTATTTTCCTGATCTCCAGTCGGGTCAACGTAGAGTTTTGCTAGGCTCGACTTCGTGTCAATTGCCTAGGTGTGATTTCTTCCTTAAGCAGGAATAACATTGTATCGCATTTTATGTACATCTAAAGTGAATCATTCAAAATGTAATCATCCAAAACATTCATCCTTGTTTACCACATTTTCATCCAGTTCTATGGTTTTACTAACAAATTTTGCAAGACGCGCTACAGGCATTTAAACCATGTATGTTTACATTTATCATTGTCACTCATCGTTTCAAGGAATGACTCTTTCAACAAATATTGGTTGGATGTCAATATTTTTCATCGTTCATCTTAAGAGTTCATTTTGGATGATAACAATACAGACTTATCACTTTCGATGATGCCTCTCTGAAAAGGTGGATATCCAAAGTGAAAATCGTAAATGAGGTTTTAGTTGACTTTTATGACAAGAAGCGGTGCACTCACTCCTACGATTTTGTACTTTTTTGTGATGTTAAGTAATCCTAAGATTAAGATTAGGTTGTTTTAAATTATATGATGTGAAATTATGGTTCCCAAAGTTGGGGAAACATTTGTTGTTCTTTAAGATGCTACCTTTAAATCATTTTATCCTTATAAAAAAACAGATAAAAATAGAACCGAAATATATTCTTACTCATAAGATAATGGATTTCAGTTTAAATAATTTTTTTTAACCAAGGATTTTGCATTAAAAAAACCTCAAAACATTGTTATTTGAATTTTGTAAAATAAAACTTCATGTAAAAGCCACCACAAATTTTTTTTAAAAAAAGTCTCCAAATTTATGATTATTCAGGTTTTAAAACGTATAGCAAACAACTTTTCACAATTGAATTTCTGTCATTTTTTGATTCAACAATTTTATTTGTCATTTATGTCAATGACAGTTTTACGAAACAAACCTATCAAACAAAAATATTTTTTTTTTTTATAGAAATATCATTTCTCAATTTATTTTTTTCTCTAAAATTCATAGACAACCTGGCGTCGTTATCATAAAATAAATTATTCAAAAAAATATAAATAATAAAATAAAGAAGAAACAAAAATTCCAGTGAAACTCACCTCTAACAAAAAAAAAATGTTTATTAATATTCACTAAAACTTGTTTTTCAAAAAAACAAAACAAGAGGCAACATCAAAAAAAAAAATAATTAAAAACAACACTTGTCAAAGAAGGAAAAAAAAGCGATCGACCATCACTTTCGATTACAAACGATTGCTACACATGACGTAAATAAGTTTGGAATTTACGTCGTTATTATAAAAAAACAAAATATGTTAGCCCACTATCAATGTTAGAAACACACGCACAAGATAGTGAAAATTTAATAAACAACAGAGAGACTAAATCCTGCTCTCGAATACAGAGTGCGAAGAATCATTCGTTTCATGCAATTTGATTTCTTTATTCAAGCTCGACGGATCGAGAAGGGGAAAAACAAGCTCATCTTTCGAAACAACAAAACGATTTTACTTTATTTTTCGAAACAAAATAAGGTTGAATAAACAACAAATTAAGCTCGGAATTTTTTATTTCTTGTTGTTTCTCTTGAATTGAAATGGAAAACACATAAATGTAACAACACGACGACGAGAGACCCGAGTCTAGAGTCTACTGAACACACAGTCGATCGGCTGCGACTCTAAAGCTTAACTAATTCCTCGCTAGCGGCCAGAGAGAACCTGATGCGGTGTATGAACGAAGCCCTTTTTTCAATACCCGCCCGCAGTCTCACTTCAGAGTTCAGTGTGATATTAGTGATGACGTTTGGTGAGATAGTGCTTACTCTCACCGCGTCGCGTCGTATCGCATCGTAAGTATTATGCGATCTATCTGTCACTGACTCATAAACCTAAGATACAAAAATGCAAATGTTTCAATAGAAATCATATCAGCAATAAACAATATACACATCAATACTGATTGCAGATAACATTTGCGAAATTCAGCAACAATTTGAACTCAAAGTTTGAAGAGAATTCAAAAAGAGCAAAGAAAAGGGCAACAAATGAAAAGAGCGAATATTCAAAAAATCCTAATAGCATAAAATATAAAATAACAAAAACAACAGAGAACAGACTAAAATATGCGATAGAGAACGATCTGCAACTGACTTTGCTTTGCTACTCAATAAATGATCTGAGTTGAACTATACTAACGTTACGAATCAGCAGAAGAGAGGACAAAACGATGAAAACAACAATTCGTCTCGTCATTGCCTAGTGGGATTTTTTCAATTTTTTTTTTTTACCAATTGCATGGCGCGTAATTTACGCACGTAAATACTCACGCACATTACATTATAAAATTCACAAAAATCACGGGAAATTGATAGTTGTTTTGTAATGCCAAGTTCGGGTGCAAATAAGGGGAACATTTGTAATAATTGGGGTTATTTGTGAAATTTGATTTCACACACACACACAAAACAGGAAATACCTATAACTTGATAATGATATTCTAATTACTGTTTACTGTGAAAAGATAAGGCACAGCAAGAAGAGCTGAATTAACAACGATAGAAAATCATGTAAGCAAATTTATATATGAGTGTTATAAATGAGTGTTGGATGGATTATGGAAAAAAATGTGAAATTTGATGACAGTTTGTGTTCTTATTTTGAATGAATTAAGAGCGATTAAGGAAATAGGTCGGGCAATCATTCCGAAATGACATACCTATTAAAGAAATTAATGGCATTTTTCGATTCGATTGACCATCAATTGCATGATCACCAATCAATCAAATAGAGAATTTAAAACGACAGTTATAAAGAAATAACCATTTCTTCTATGTAATGTATGTTGTATTTTTTTTATTTCGGTACACTGAATCATGAGAATCACCAAGATATCAGGGAAATTTTTATATTTTATTTTGTTTGTGTTTATGAGAAAATGTAGAAGTTTAATCTTTTTCTTTCCTCGATTCGATTTTTTTATTTTTTTTTATTTTTTGTTTGTATACTAAATGATGAGAATCAATAAGAAAATTGTCAAAAATGTTTCTTATAGTTTGGATTTCTGGTGAGACCCCCAGCTTGGGCTCATTATAAAATTAAAAGTGCAATAATAAATTTATATTGCTCCTCGCATGAAAATTTAATTTTCTTTATTTTGGTACACACAATTATGCAAATCAAGATCAAGACTGAATTTAAATTAATTTAATTAATTTAAAATTAAATTAAAATTAAGTTTTATTTTTTTTTGTAGGTATATCAAATCATGATTTCATAAATCGGGATTTTGTAATTTTCTTTTTTTGTGATAAATCCCCAAGGATATTATTTAATTATAAAATGATATAAGATTTGTCAACTAATCGAAAGATTCTTTAATTTTTGCAAATGGCGACAAATGTCAATTCCATGATTATTCTGCGAATCTTAAGGCGTTATAGCGATGTAAGTCTTGTTGACCTGTATTTTGTTTCTGTTTACTTCACAAATGTCATAGAAGAATTGACATTTGCCGGTATTCCAAAAATTACAGTATCTTCCGCTAGGGTGACAACTTTTGCCCCCACCTTGTGTTATGCCATTAATATGCACAGTTTGAACATTTAAAATATTGGAACATTTTTTTGTTATGATAAATTCCTTTCAGGGTGTTTTCACTGAAAAGTACTAAATGGTAAATTCCGTAGCTTTTATTTCACATGCATTTTTTGTTTACAATGTTTTGGAAAATGTGAAGCCGATTTTTACAAATTAGGGGTACCATCCAAAATCTTATAGTGACTTCTACTTTTTGAACCGAAATGTGCATGTTTACTGTATAGATCGTCAATGTGTTGTTTTTAAAAGTTAAGTTCTTAAATAAAAAAAAAATAAACATCTGTAAAATATTTTGTTTGTTATCGATTCGTCGTAAGTTATTTTGATGTTTTTGTTGTTGTTATGCAAAAACAATGACCAACATATATATTTATAATATATATCTCCACTTTAAAAAAAAAGCAGAAAATATAAATTTATTATTGTTTTTATTTTAAGCGTTCTGTTTTTTCACTCTTAATCGAAACCACCGAATTAGTGAGTTGTGAGAATGAAATCGTAAAAATTAACAATCAATTAATGAACTAATATTCTAGCTTGCTAATTATTTTTGAAAATAAATTAAATTTAGTGCAGACAATTTGAATTTTTAATGTTTTGAGAAAGTATAACCCTGAATATGAACCAATGAACTTGAAGAGATATGAAATTCCATTGGATTCTTCTGATTATATTAAGGCTGACAGGATTTTTGGTAATAAATTAAGTAAACGATGGCATGAGTGAATTGATTTTTTTTTTGAAAGCTGTTCTAACGGAATATTTTGTTGTTATTGAAAATATATTCTTAAATAATTTTTGACATTTGAGGTGTTACACAGGTAGGTTTATAATTTTTAAAAAAATTCCGTATATTTAGAGATACATATGTTAAATGAAGGTTTTTGTCATAGTTTTTTCTTCAACCGTTCTTGTGATTTAAATGCCTTTTTAACATATTACAATTTTTTTTCAGTTGTAAGATATAATATGTATGTAGTTAAAGTAAAATATTTCTATTTTACTTTTAAAAAAAATATTTATTCGGGACTACCGTTCCCAATTATCGTTTACTACTAAACTAAACTAAACTGAACTAAATTATAAAAAAATAAAAGTGTTTCACATTTAGGTGTGGCATTATGCTCATGAATTATACGATGAGTGGGCGGTGTTGTTTCTAAAATGGCATATTTCTTGAAGAATTGTTATGGGAGAACTTTGAGCGAAATAGGAAATAATTTCAACCGTCCAGTAGTCCAAGATCCTAGTTTCTATCACATCTACCACGAGACACTCACAATTAATTAGTAACTATTAAAACAAGACATAGGCAAGTTTGAATGGATGTTTTAGAGTTTAGAAAATATTATAGAGCTTTTATAACTTTTCCAGTTATTTTACATAAGCTTTTTGATTTAAGGCAAATGATAGGAAAGTTCTATAGAGCCTTCCTTTATATAAACTCTTTCTTTACGAATTCCATACCTTTCAAAACATTGCCTCTTTGATGTTTCAAAACTTCTTCCAACCCTATATTCAAACCTACTTTTGTATCTCTTAGTAGTATTTTTTGAAATTAATTTAGCGTATCCTTCGATCTCACCACTGTTTCTGTCACAACTATTTCTAATATAAAAATAGTGAATTCAATTTTATCCAATGACATACTGTTTCTAAATTTGATTAAAATTGTGGGTGCTCTATATTTAATCAAAGCAAATAATTTTCTTTAAACTGCATTTTAAATAAAGATATTCCAAACTTTAAAAATACATTTTTGTTAATTTTCAAAATAAATAACTGACACTCATGGACTCAGATTCTTTCAACACACTAATAAATTATACCCATGACAAGCTGTTGCTATTTTGTTAAACAAACAAATTAATGGAACATAATTATTGAATTTGTCAAAAAGAAACAATTTGTCGACATTTCATTAAGAGATTTTTTTTTTTACAAGAAGAACACAACGGAATTCATCTGACAATCAACGGATGGATACATTAGTTAAACGATTTAATATTGAAAAAAAAAAAAAAAAAAATATTTTGCCCACACAAAAAAAGTTAAAAAAATAAATAAATAAACAACAAAACAAAACGCAACACATGGAAACCCAACATCACACACAATGTACTTTATTATCTCTTTTTTTGATTTTTTTTTTAAGATTTTCTGGTTAGATCATATCAAAAAGAGAGCAAATATTTATGTGAACCTAAAGTTAAGTTGTATAATATTTGTTCGCTATCTCTATCTGACTATAGATATACAAAATTCAAGTCAATGGCACCGAATTGTCGTCGCAGTGCGTATCTGTGGAACGGCTTTATAAATTCTAGAAGTTAATATTCACTCTATGTTTTTATCATTCAAATAAAATGCTGTACTTTAGTCAAGCTAGTGACAAAAAAAAACAAAAATAAATAAACTCAAATAACAACAATCAAGTGAGACAAGGAGAAAGAATTATTGTTAAACCAAACGAAGACAGAGATACAGATTCTCTACACGCAGATCCAATACAGTGTTGTGTATAATTTTGTAACCAAATATATTTTTTTTTTTAAGTCAACATTTTAGTAAAAAAAAATCGAAATTCTTTAACATTGTTTTGTTTGATTGTAGATTGTCATAAAGTAGGAAAGGGAGTAAAGTGTATATGTAAATGGCAGTACCATCAATAAAACTCTTGTTTCTTTGCCATTTGAGGTCCGAAAATGACTTTTATGTATTGGTGCGATCATTCTGGTTTTCGTTTTCGTGGCACAGATAGTGCCGACGAAGTGATTGGTTTCTTTAAAGTCAAGCGTTGAATTGGATTACTCAACCAAATTTTTGTATATGATTCTGCCGAATGCACTGTCTACTGAAAAGGCGGCAAATGCAGTTACGCTAGCAAGCGAAAACTTGATATCAACTTTAATAGTACCTTATGGTATGTTTTTGCTTAACGATAAAATTCTTCACAGATGGCAACAGTATTGTGAAAGACTTTTAAAAGAACAGTTTTATAGGTTTATCATTTCTAATAGCTGCATCTTACAACGAAGGTTTCCAGACATCACAGTTAAAGATGTTAGTGTTGCAATGAAAAACTCAAAAAAAAAATGAAAAACGATTGCGCGAGACGAGGTATCCTCATATTTATAGAAAAATATGGTAGACATAGGGTCTAGAAGGCTAATGATTCTCATCTCCAAGGAATAGGTATGTTTCATTCAAATGGCATTTGACGTTCGACATTTGAGTTGGGGAATACCGATAATTATTGAGTCGCGTTCGAGTATACCAATTTGTCGATCTCACATGAAAATAATTTACTCGACTCGTATTCAGGAATAGGGCCCCTGCACCTGCATTCAGTAGGAGCCTTGTATATGAAACCTATAGTACTACCATCAGTGATCAAAAACTAGCGCCATCTAGTTCGTCTACATCTCCCTAAAGTTTTTCTCTGAGTGGAGACCGCAACGTAGACTTTTAGTCGGGAAATGTATTCAACACATATGCAATGTTAGAAAAAGACAGAACGACAAAGATGTATATAAAGTAATAGCAGTCAGAAGGAAACAAACCATGAACACTTTTTCATGTTATTTCATTACCATTTTTTTTAGAACAAGCGATAATGAGAGATTGAAAGATAGAAATTTAGACAGGTATGTGAGGAGTTATCATTTCTCCCTTGGAAATACACTGTTTTTGGTAGGTTTTTTTATAGATACGGCAACATGATGAAATTTACCTTTTTAACGATTTTTGTTGAAATTTGATATTTGGTTTGGTTTTTTTGTGTACAATTTTGAATGGTTACCATGTTTGATTATTATATCAATTTTTTTAAGTCTGCAAAAATTTAATTTAAGTTGAAATACCTACCTAGTTACTTATTTTACAAATAAAACACATTGTTTGCATATGTTTGTAACTATGTTATTGCTTTAGAGTATATTCACTTATAACGTCAAAAAATCTAGTACTAAATATACTACAAACTACTAAATATAGTACTAAATCTACTACTTATCTAGTACCAAAATACTATTGTACCAACAACATAGTACCAACTGGCACCAGTTTTATATTTAACTAACGTTCGAGATTGAACAATATTTATATTAAAACTTTAAACACTCAAATCCGAATATGGCAACATTGGTACTTGATTTCGGTATAAGAAATACAGAAAATACAGAAATAATAAAATTTCTTGAAAAATGCAAAATCCAAAAAATAATTGAAGACGCACAATCTTGGTTTGTTTACGAAAAATCAAAGAGAAATCCACTAATTTTTGTTTCCCTTACTCAACCATACCATATGGTCTAGTGTCACTTTTTGAACCTTTCACTCGTACTTATTATTCATTATTTCTGCCTATTCTTGTACTCATTCTACCTAGACTTTTTTCAAACATTCGAAAATCCCCATTTAGCATCGACATCATGGGCTCCCCTACTATTGAGAATAAATTGCACGACTGGATCGCACGTACTTGTTCTTATGTGCGGTCACAGCTTCGAATAAAATTTGAAAAATATTAAAGGTATTTCAAAGTTTTTATTCGATTTTTCTAACTTTTGATTGTTTGAAAAAAGTACGTAAAATAGTTTTCAACGGAAAAAATTTTAACGCCATTTTATTTCCTTAGGTAAGGTGATTTTTTTTTAATCGTAGGAACAGTTTTTATTTAAAACTTTTCTTTTAAATTAAAAACAAATTATTCAACAATGCAAACTTATACACAAAAATTACTTACATTTAAAAATAAATTTAAAAAAAAATCAATCTACCCGTTTTCAAAATATTTATTTTTGAAAAAAAAAATTAAGAAAATTTATTATTAAAAATACAAAAAAAAAGTTTTCGAAAATATTTTAAAATACAATTACTTAGGCTACCAACATCTTACTGAATATCAATTTTGATTGAAATCGGATCACCAGTTTTCGAGAAAGTCGACGAACAAAAAAACGGCCCACCTTCTTGAATTTTTTTCACCAAAACATAACCTACACCTACAGTAGTATACTATTTTTTTTTCATAAAAATTCTTGTAGCCGTTTACTTAACGGTTATATGACAGGTACCGTTAATATTTGAGGTTAAAAAATAAAATAAAAAGTAGAATGCCAAAATAATCTTATGTTCCAAATTCGAAGACGATTGGCCACTGTTTAGGATCTAGTTCAATATACATCCGTACAGACGGACAGACAGACAGACAGAATTTTGCCAGTAACTCAAATATATTTCTTTATCATCGTAATGTCATGTTAGAATTTTTTTTACGAATGCATAACTTTCCTCAAAGTCCCTATTAGTTGCAAGTAAAAAAATAAAAAAACCGAAGCAGTGTATCGAATCTTCATTCAGAGATGGATTTCATAATAAAGCAGGCAAATATTTCCATTGAAATAATAAAATAAAACAAACAAATATTTTTACACACCCCTGTACTTTTTTTTAAATAAATTGCTCTTCATCTAAAACGAGGGTTTTTGTCAGCTTGATTTTATTTTAAACACCTTATTTTATTTTCCGTTGTTGTTTTTACTTGCTATACCTACATATACTCTCGGTTCCAATCTATGTTGCTAAATTACAAAAAAAAAAAAAAAAAAAAAAAAAAAAAAAAGAATTAAAAATTTATAATTGCTGTCACGAGCTTAATTGTTGTTTTTAAATTTAAACAACAAAAATTATATAAATTGTCACCATCACCAATCACCTTCCTTTATTTAAATGCGTCAATAGAATGGGGACTGAGGAGGGAAAACACTACGTGTTATGACGTCAATTTAAACATACAATCACAAAACATCACGGTATTTGTTGAATTGTTAAATATTAAGCAATATTTAATAAAACATAAGGATTGTATCTTTTCCGATAGTTTTAGGTTGCACTAACTGCCGAAACACCTTTACATCCGGGGGAAGTAACTAGTGTTTTCGTAAGACGAACTATGTACAGTACACATATGTATTATCAAAGAGAATGTTGACAAGCCCCAATGTGCTGATAGTCAGTCATTCACGATTATGTGGCAAGAGGGGTGATGGCACCGCAAAAGGCTTTGTTGCGTTGGTGGCGTTAGATTGATATAGAAAGTGTTTACGCTATGATAGTGGATCGTATAATATCTGTTTCCAGACGTGTGATCTTGAAGTTATTTATTTTTTTTATTTCGAGCACTCTGTAAATTAAAAAGAAAAATATTTGTGTACCTTAGATTATTTTTTATATTTATGACTTGTTTTCATTTTTCTATTGAGAACATTCTAACTTGTTAATTCATATCGGGCGTATGCGTAACATTTCTGGTTAAAAAAATGTATTTAATGTTGTGTCATTCAGTAAAATTATGTAGACGCCTATTTAGAGCTGGTGATTCAGAGGAAGCAAGTGTTTTTTCTGCAGAATACATTAGGCAAACAGAGGCAAATGTGTCACCTGATCGAGAGTGAACTGTTATGATTTGATTAGAAAAATGTCGCGACTCTATTCTGATTAAAAAAAATCGTAACTCAAAATTGAAACATAAACTCTTATATGATAGTAAATAGATTTATATACATCCGATGTTGTTTGGGTTTCATTTTTTTTATATGAAAAAGTTCGATTCTGTTGTTATTGGTCAAGTCGAGAAGATGATATCGGCCAAATGGGAGCCGTCACAATTATTTGCAATTAGGGCTCGTTTTATGGCATTTTTCATCACTTCAGCGAGAATTCGGGCGACAGATTCTCGCACTCGTGTCGAATGTTGTCCTTGAGGACTTCTAGGGTTTCACGTAAACACGGTTTTCAAAAAAAAACCCACAAAAAAGTCTGGAACGGTTAAATCGGGCGATCTTGCGGTCCAGTGCAAATCGCCAAAACGAGAGATGAGACGACCAGGGAACGCCACCTTCAGAATATCGGTTGTGGCTCGCGTGTGTGTGTGCCGTAGCTCCGTCATGTTGGAACCACATGACCTCCAGTCCAAATTCGTCTAATTGGGGCAGAAAAAACTCGGTTAACATGGCCCTGTAGCGCGCACCGTCCACTGTTGTCGTTTGACCAGCGGCGTTCTCGAAAAAAATGGCCCGATGACTCCTCCAACGAGAACAGCGCACCATGCAGTAACTATGAGCGGGTGTTATGGCTCCTCGTGCATTACTCGTGGATTACCGGTGCCCCAGAAGCGATAGTTTCGCTTGTTCACAGCGGTGATATTCTTGGCACAACGGGCGCTCCGGGGCCGGCCACTCTTGGCAACGTCTCTTGTGGTCCCATACTCTTCAAGGTTGGTGGCCAAACGGCGCAGTGTTTGCGCAGTCGGTGTCGGACGGCCGTGGAATCGGCGACGGAATTCGCGCTGCGCCAACACTACAGACGAATTGTTACGCAAAAAATAGACACGATTTTCCGCGTTCTTGGGGAGTGTATCGCTCAGATTTTACATTGGCGACTATTTGCAAAAATAAGAGCATCTTCCAATAGGGTGATCTCTTTTGGACCACCTTGTACATATGTTACCGGCAAAACTGTTTTTGGACGTTCGGTTGAACTAGTTCTGCCTGGGCAAAACTAGTTCAACACTTAGGCTAAGCTTATGTTTGCCTAGGCAAAACTACTACGAACATGGCCGTGAAGTAAGGTAAATGGTAATGAGGTCGATTCGATCTTATTTCCCTAAAAAAAATTAAAGAAAGGCGAACTCCGATCACTATTTCCGACAAAAATAGTAATAATGTCGATCAGGATTTCGGCGTTATTTACGAATCAATGTGCAAGGAAATTGCTTGATATTTTTATCTCCCAATCAGTATGAAGTAGGTATGGGGGCATGCTGCTCCGTATGTCGTATGTATATATATAACTTTCATCAACTCCTGGGCGACCAGCTAGTTTTGCCCAAAATAACAGACACAGCTTTTTATCAACATCGATATAGTTAGACGCCACACTTGAAAAATTAAAAGCTTAGCGATGAATTTGCGGCCTTATCTTCGGTAGGAAAGAAGTGAAAACAACCTTACTTGATTTGCGATAGAAGTAAAAAACACACAATCACCTGTTTTCCTGGGAATTATTATTTAGCAGATTTATTAGCGATAAGGGCAAGTAATGGCTTACACAGGGTCTTTACCTCTTCACAAACAGGAAATAGTATTGACAGTTATGCCTTGGCGCCAAATTTCTATTAGAATTGTGTTCAAATGCATAGGCGTTTGGGATTACAAGGGGCATTTTTTAATTCGTGGAAATTCCACATTCGTCAAAGCAAAGAAAAAACAGTTTTGACAATTTATCGAGGAAGCAGGAAATTCTTTGTGAGTCATTAGCTTTTGATTTTACTATGGCAATTAAATTCTTTAACAACTCAGAGAAGAGATAGATTGTGAGATCAATTCTCAGAATGTATAGCAATTTTTCAAACTTCTAACGCATATTAGTTCAATACCAGGCAAATCAACAATTGATCAGATCTTCATCCTAAGGTAGACGATGGAAACAAGTCTGGAATTCAATGTTACAACATACGATCTTTTTATAGACTTTAAAGCCGCCTACGATAGCATAGCCAGGGTAGAATTTATAAGGCCATGAGAGAATTCGGCATCCCAGCTAATAATAATATGGAGGAAGAAATACGGGGGAGGCTGCTAAGATCCAACAGAATCTCCTAATAGTCTATTGAGGCTGCTGTACAAGCCTGCTGTACAAGTACTCACATACGGACCCGAGACTTGGCTGCCTACAAAAAGGCACGCTGATCTCTTATCCGCGTTCAAGAGAAAAGGACGATCCGGAGAAGAACAATAATGAATTGCATGAAATCTACCTCGAAGAAGGTGTGGAAAAAATAAAACTCGGTAGAGTCAGGTGTGCTGGGCACCTAGCTCGCATGCGCGAAGAGGAACCAGCTCGGAAAGTTTTTTGCAGTTCTTTTTATGCTCCTACCATACAACGTGACAGACCTTTCTTGCGTTTAAAGGATAATGTAGACCAGGACACTCCAAGCCTTGGTGTGCGCAATTGTATGGCGTGGGCCAGCAATCGGGATGTATGGAAGAACTTGAACGGCCTCCGGACCGGATCCCGGTTGTTGCGCCTATGATGATGATGATGGGTGTTAAGTGAAAAAAAGTTAACTTATTGACCGCCGAATTTTTTCGTATCTCTTTTTAATTCTTTTAACTATTGTCATGCTACATTATGTTGCATTCTAAAGGCAAGGTATATTATCGACATATATATAAAATACATATTAAAAAATGTGTCCTGCAATCTTTCTTAAAACAATTATTTTAAGGAGATACAAACCAAAAATTCTTCAAATGGCTCCTCTAAACTAAAATAACCTAAATAAGGACATTAAATTAACCCCTCTCTTTATTGCTTTTTATTTGTTATTTAATTAGCTTTTAATTTTTAAGCACCAATTAACTTGTAATAAAGCCAAAGATTCGTTTGCTGTTGCAAATATAAATAAAGACATAAAATGTGCATTCCTCCATGAAATAAAAAAAAAAAAAAACACATTTCTTACTCTGCCCCTTTTATAACTACAGACTACACATATGTCGGGTTCGGATGCAATATTGTACGGAGCAACAGTGGGTAATACTTCCTAAAGGATAATAAAGATGAACTTGTAATATTTTTATGACTTTTAAAGAGTATTTCTGTTTATTGAGTGCTAATTTATTACTGTACAGAAGGTACTTTTGGAATGTTAAAATAAAAAAAAAAAAATTGAAAACTTTGGACTTTTAAAAAAGAAGCCGATGGACATAAAATTGCCGAGACGGGAACGGCTATTGCCGTAAAGATAAGAAGGTGTTGTTTGGGGAATTTAAGTGTGGCTGTGTACAGGAGCTAATGAGAAGATATTTTGTTTATATA